>OU696533.1:87537351-90037351 GCA_916048285.2 Bellardia pandia | reverse complement strand
AATAGAAATACAAATAACCAATAATTTGATTAGTATGTAAAAGAATGTTTGAGAATCCTCTTCTTAAGAATCATTGCAGTATGGAATGCTTTTGAAGCATGAATGAATGTGTTCCCACGTCTTTTTAAACCAAATCATAGCTGTTGAATTTTATTAGAAACAACAAACTGCAATTTGTAAAATGTATAAAAAATATTAACAATAATAGAAATTCATTTGCAAATGTTTGAATACCAAAATAACTACATATGTATGTTGGTACATAAATAAATTTTGTGAGTGTATTTTTTTTTTGGAAATGTTTAAGCAAATCACTTAAATGTTTTACATGACAAGTTGTATGTTTCATTTGAATTTTATTGTTTTGCTTGAATTGTTTTCCTAGTTTCCTGTAAAAAAGATTCCTAGTTTTCTGTACATAAATACACAACACATACATATAAAGAGTGATTTTTTAAGAGCTTGCGGATTTGTTAAAATAAAAGTGGATCTAAATCCAACTTTCAATTCTTGCTCCAGTTGTATTTTAAATCATTCCGCAACAATTGCCCACGTTGGGGAGTCACAGAGACGTAATTGCTGCAGGTAGAAGCAAATGCAAACCTGGGTACCAGTTACACCCGTATACCTTAATGCATGTAAGAGGTTTGTTAATAATAAGGAGTCGGCCAATTTATTGGGGAGAATAAGAAATGTGCTCTGTTGTTTATGTATAAATATCATTTTTTGTTTTTCTGTCTAATTTATTGGAGAGACTAAAAAAATTTGCTGTGTTATTAACATAGAAATATTGTAAAATCAGTGACACAGTTGGATCCTACTGCGGCGATTTTATCCATTTACATTTCGGTGGAACACAGAATGTTCGTAAAAAATTTGATTGTCTTATGTTTTTTTTTCCTTTTGAAGCTCTATTATGCCTTCAACAGGCGCACAGACGGACGGGCATGGCTAGATCGTCTTAGAATCTTATAAGGACCCAGAATATGTAGACTTTTTGGTTAAACGACCAATATTTCGATGTGTTATAAACGGCATGATAAACTTTTTTGCGACGGATATAAAAAAACATATTTGTTCGATTTTTCGAATAATTTGCTGAGAATTTAATTACTTCTAGACTTAAAATTTTACTCGTAAGGGGTTTGTCTAAGGCAAGGGCCTTTATATATATATATAAAGAAACAATTATTGTGACTCACTGTATGCTATTTCAAACAATAAATATTAGGTAAAATTCATAGCATATAATATTCAGCTACCAAATGTATAAAGTTTTTTTATTTATTTGTACCACCAACTCATCCCTCTATGCTGTTAAGCTGCTTAAACAAAGTTCATTAGCTAAACTATGGTTTATTTTAAACAAAACAAAAAATCATATGAAAAAGTTTAGGGTTAATGCGAACTTGTTAGTACCCTAACTCCTTTGTCTTTTTAGTTCTATATAGAAAAGGCAGCTTTTAGGAAATGCTCAACTTGCCATCATAATAATTTCATTCAAACTGTTTAAATTTGTTATGTCCCAATTTACATGAAGCAATTTTTATTGAAAAGATTGATGTAAATTTTTCCTTGAAATTTCTTCGCTCTTCACACAGCACAATTTTATTGCTAAAATCGCACGTATTTTTATTTATTTATTTTTATAATTAAACAAACCATTATTCATACGGCAAATACAAAAGTATAATTTTATAGAAAAAAATTAAAAACTGTCTGTATATATAATTTTAATCCCCTATTAAACAAATGTTAAATACTAAAAGTTATAAAAAAAAAACAATTTGGATTGTGGTAAATGTTTACAGCCACCTTTTAACGATTTTCCAAAACAATATTTTTAAATTACGATATTTAATACGAGAAAGGGCGTCCTCTATCTAGAATTCCATAGTTTGGTAACTAGGATGACAAATGATCTACTCATAATCTGGAAAGAATATTTAGGCATAATTAATGAACTAGTTCTAGTAGACAAGCCAAAATTGAATCTGCTGAAAAGGTATATTGGCTTTCCAAATTTCATATTCTCATATGATTGTAACAATAGTCTAAGGTCAATACAACTTTTAAAATCACATTGCAGAAGATTAATAATAATGTGACAACCATATTTTAATACAAAGATGTAACGAGCTACCCTATTAAAGCATTGTTTAAGTTTTCTAATAATATTCCGTAAACTATATAAGAATATAGCAAGACACAATGCCATAGCTACTCGCCTTTTTATTTCAGCAGGTAAATCCAAACTCATATTATATAAACATTGGAGACCAAAATTAATCCTAGTAATAACATGATTCACATGGAAGTCAAAATTGAAGTTGTTGGCCATTTATAAACCTAAAGTCTTGTAATGTGAAACAAATTCAATCACATCAGTGTCTAATATCAGCACTGGCTTACTAATAATTTGCGAAAACCACATGCAGCGCGTTTTAGAAGGATTCAAATATAAACAATTATTATCAAATCACGCCCTAACAAGCCTCAAACCACCATTAACGTTCCGTTCCAAAAATTCTAGACATCCGCATATGTATAACATTTACAAAATTATATCTGCCGGTAAAAGTAAAAGTTAAAATAAATCACAAATAGCAGAGGTCGCAAAGTAGGGCCTTGGGACACCCCTTTAAATGTTTTTAAAGTTGTTGAAATAGTATCTCCAGTCTGAACATTTTTGGTACCGGCCATTAAGAAAAGACCAGATTAGCTTACAGGCTTGTACATTTGAAGGTACACACATATTTGTATACACATTTGTAATACTAATAAGAGAGTAACACGAATTGCAAGTACAATCAAGTGGGCACTCTTCTTATCTTTCCATCACACCAATGTCTAAGAGGTAATCAGCTTAGCTTAAAGAATTGCTACGTGTAAATTGGCACTACGTTTCCAAGAACATTAAGTATAGCATAACCTTACTTACAGTTAAATGTTTTAACTATCTTATGATAGAAATTAACAAAGCAAATATTTTTACTGTAACAAATTTTACTACTGTAACAAACAACAAACATTACTCACTAGATTAGAGAGTATGACAAAGAAAATAGCGTTACAACTTTCATAAAAAAGTTTGTATGACCAAAAACCTTTACAGCTAAATAAGGATCGCCGTACTAATGGGTACACTCAGCTGGCGCATAATGCCAGCTTACATACATTTCTAGACACACATATAACATATTACTACAGACATACATACGTATGTGTGTACTTATGTGCGTTCCACCTACTCTACTCATTGTTACAACTATGAATGCAACACATTCTAAGGGCTTTAATACATATATGTATATAAAAAATAAACGAGAGAGACAAAAAAGTGTTTAAATTTTTTAGTAGTCTTAATTGAAAAAGATTAAATATTTGGTTACATAGCCCCAACTATGAGACACGATTTTTTTACATGTATGTATGCAGTAAGCACGAGTATGTATTTAGAAATGTTGTATCTACTGCAGAATGACTTGATGTGGCAAATATTGGTCTATAACTGTTATTAAAGTGCCCGGTCGTAGGCCTGCAATATGTTGAAAAAATATGTTTTTTTTTTAGTTCGTTTATTTGACCTTTTTCAATATTTAATAATTTCTTTTTAGAAGCAATAAGGTCACTTGAATTTTATATAAAAATATTTAATTTATTTATATATATTTATTTCCAATATTTCGCTATCACAATAGATAGCTTCTTCAGGGATAATACGAGTTTTGAATTATAATATTTTGAATTATAAATTTTTATATAAAATTCAAGTGACCTTATTACTTGTGAAAATAAATTATTAAATTAAAGCCTAACGCCTTGGCTATTTATATTAATAAACTAAAATAACACTTATATAGACTTTTTTTGAAATTTAACTTTTTATATATTTAAAAAAATCGGGTCAAAAAATATTCTTTGGTCTAAAGACAAAAGCCATGTTATTAATACATTTTTCAGGCATGTTTGATTTAATCTGTTTGCTTTAATTAATTTAATGACGTTTTCTTTTCTGGCAAAAATGTTACACGTTTTTCCCATTTCGCATCTTTTTTAATTTTTTTGTGTTCTTTTCTGAAAAAATGTCAACACTGCTAAAGTGTAGTGTGTTTTTTTCTATAAATGTCACACTATAAATTTAAAAAATGGTGCACCTTTCACACTCTGTATTTTTAGAGGGGGAGAATCGCACGATAAAACAGCAGACCAGTGATGCCAACTTTTGAGACTCAAAACGCGTAAACATTTTTGAAAAAAGGGCTAAATGGAAAAAATCCATATAAAACCACATCCAATTTTCTTTTTTTCGCGTTTTGAGTGACTAAAATCCGGCTAAATCTAGCCCGAAAAGGGCTAAGTTGGCATCGCTGTAGCTGACATTTATTTTGTTTATGAATGTGTATTTGTGTTAAGAAACAAAAAAGATATATACAAAATGGAAAATATTACTACTTTTTTATGTACTGAAAAAATTTTGGATGACTTGTTGGATTCATGTTCATCATCTGATGATGATAAAATATTTTATATGATTATGGAAAGAAATCCACAACCGCGAGTGAAAGGCTTTGTAGAAAACGTAATTAATGAATACTCTGAAGTTGATGTATGTCAAATTTCATAGGACAATATCTCCTACTTCTTATATATGTAATGTATGTTTATATATATAATTTTTATAGTTTAAGAAGAATTTGCGTATTAGTCGGGAAGGTGCCATAGGTCTTTTTGATAAATATTCATTATCTTATTTCAAGCGATCTTACCAGGGAGCTATCTGCTTCTTCTTTTTTAACAAAAAACAAAAACAGCTGTACATAAAAAAAAGTGTTACACTGTTGTAATTTTATGTTCTATTCTGACCATTAAAAATGCGAAATCTTTAAAATGTGGGGTAAACATTATAAAAATGTACATAATAAAAGTGTAACATTTTATTTCAGAAAAGAAAACACCATAAGAGACTTATTATTATAAAATATCATTTAGACTTTTACTTAATTAAACCATTCAAATGTAATTATATTCAAATATAATTATACCGTACACCACCATAGCGGATTTGTGCTGATGTTTGTTACGCCCAGAAATATTGGTCCAACACCCACCTTAAAGAATACCGATCGAATCAGAACGATGTCCGTCCGTCCGTCCGTCTGGCTGGCTGGCTGTCCATGTAAAGCTTGTGCGCACAGTACAGGTCGCAATTTTGAAGATATTTCGATAAGATTTGGTACGTGATATTTTTTCGGCCTAAGGATGGATGGGATTGAAACTGGTGGTAATCGGTCCATTATTTCACCTGTCCCCCATACAAATGTCCTCCCGAAATTGGGGTTTACCGATCATAAATGTTTGAATTATGCAAGTATCCAAACAAATTTCATCAAAAATGAGTGGTAAATGAAGCCACATCACAGCTGTAAATTTTGTGCAGATCGGTCCATAATTAGTCGTAGCTCCCATATAAGTCCCACTTCCGAAAATCACTTTAAAGAGCATGACTCGCTCAAAACTCCTGGTATCCAAATAATATTGAACGAAAATATATTTCATATGTCTAAAAATAATACGGTACAATTTTAATATGATCGGTCCATAATTAATCGAAACTTCCATATAAGATCCTCTCCGTAATTTACTTTAATCTTCATAAATCTTTTAAAAGTATTTATATCGAGATAAAGTTTTTATTTTCATAGACATCATGGCACTAAATTTTTGGATGATCGGTCCACAATAGGTTATATCGCCCATATAACGCCCATTTCTGAAAAACTGTTTTATACATATACTGGGTGTAGGGTATTATATGGTCGGGCTTGACCGACTATACTTTCTTACTTGTTACATATGTATATAGCTGTGAAAATTTTCAAAATCTATTGAAAGCACGAATATTATTAAGGTGGAGTCACCCATTAGTTCTTAACAAAAATTTTTTCCGGAGAAAAATTTTTTACTAAGAGTTTTTTGCAGCACGATTCACCCATTGCGAACGATTTTTCTGAAAAATCAAAGCTGCCATGTGTAAACAAAATCTATTAGTTTTACAAGTGCTGCCATTGATTTATTTTGCTTTGGGTTTTAAGTGTCAGAATACAAATATTAAATTATTTTAAAGTATTGTGTATTCAAAATCACAGATATAAATTCAAAATGAATGAAAAAAGAAACTTGATTTTGCTGATGGTCTTGGAAATACATAAGGCATTGTTATTTGTATGAAAAAAATGCAACCTATTGGCAACTCAATTCACTTTTGTCCGGAAAAAATATAAAATTCAAGTTCGTAAAAAATATTTTCTCTCTCTCAAAAAGAGAGACGTCAAACTTCATATAAAAAAATGTTCAAAAAAATTGTTTGTTAAGAACGAATGGGTGAATCCACCTTTACTGCATATTCGTGCCTAGAAGTAAATAAATTTTAAATTATAAACTGTTAATATAAAGATTTTGGTTTTATTAAAAACTCTTGTGTTAAAATTATGTTTATTATTGGCCTACATAGATTTTCGTTTGCAATTAATAAATAAAAAAATAAATAAATATAAATGAACTTTCTGATTGAATTGTAAGATAACTAAGTCCGCTTTCACACTCTTCAATTCTGACTCGTCAAGGCAAGTATTTTTGGTTGAGAAGGAAAAAGAGAATAAAAGGGGTACAAACTAGACGGAACTAGTCAAATGATCAGTGGTAATGCGAGCTGCTAGAAAGAGATACCACGAGAAACAGAACATAGAGAAACATATATTCCGGCACAATAACAGGGAAATGGAAAGACGCGAGTGTGAGGAAATCGAAATGAACAGGAATAAAAATGAAGTATGGAAATTTTACAAAAAGAACAAAAAGAAGATTTCAGTTCGAGTATCAATTCCTGAAGGAACCTAAAACGGAATCTTGGAAGCTTTGATTGAAAACTTTTAAACTGAACAGGTTTTTAACTTGTATTTTTGGCGGAAATGTAGAATGGGGAATTAAGATTTTTTTAAATGTCGTTTTTTTCTTCTTTGATTTATTTGTCTGATGATATGATTTTTGGCCTATTAAACTAAATAGTAAGTATTCATAAATCTATTTCGATTTAGAAGCTGCTGTATTGGTTCAGTCATGAGTTTTCTCGCTGTATATAGAACCTGTATCGTTATTTTCCAGTGATCCTTTTGCTTTTGGGCCAGATTATTTTGTTTTAAAATAAAAATGTCATTCAAAATAAGGTGGTTAGTGTTTTAAAACTATGACAGTTTTTTTTTTTTTTATTTATATTTCTTTTATTACTCTAAATTGCATTCATTCTCCATGTGGCGCTTAAGAAAGCCAATAGCAACAATTTGCCTTGTTTAGCATACAAATAAAACCATTGCTAGTATTAAAAACCATTTGCCTTTCTTTGTTTCTAATTTTCAATTATAATAAAATGCTGTTGTTGTTTTCTTTTCCATGCTGAACATTAAACTATTTCTAGTAAATTAAACAAAAATAGTATTTAAATAAATCCTATAAATAACATGCTCACCCTCTGGCAGGAGGTAGGTAGCAGGAATGAAATAAATTCTGGTCACAAACCACACAAACAAAAACATAAGAAATAAAAATATATAAAGAAAACTTAATAAATTTTGGCTTTAATGCGCCAATATAATAGAAAATCCCAACTTAACCAAAATAACAGAGACTAAAGAAGAATAAGTGTTGCAACGAAAATGTATGCAGATGCAGTAGATTCTTTAGATATTTTGTTCACTTTTCCTTGGCAGCTTACAAGTAAGCAATCACACGTACTTACTTGCATACGTATGTGGGAGTTTAGTTTAGAAGGCAGACAGCTAAAAGAACGGGGAGATTGTTATACATTTGGCAAATGAAGAAAGGGTTCGTAAGAATAGTCTTCAACATTAAAGCAGGACAATATGCATTTACATACACGCAATACAGTGTGTTGCATAACTATAAATACATAAAACTTTGCTCAATTTTGTTAGTTAAAGAAAAACTAAAACAGTTTAATCTACATGTATAGTATGTTAAAAGAACACAAATCATTATTTTTTTTTTTATTTCAGCTCATAAAAATATACAGAAAAATGACTGAGTGTTTCATAACTATAAATACACTGAAATACAATTAACTTAAAATAACAATATTTACAAAAAAAAAAAAATAGACTTTAATGATGTGTTAGGCCTGTTTCTTTGAATCAACTCAGAAATTCACCAGATTTATTTTTATAAAGGGTGATTTTTTTTTGGAACTTTCTTTTGGACAAGTCCGTTTGTTGGCAGCTCAGCTATTTGCGTGTAACATGTTACTGTTACACATGTTCAGTTTTGGTGATCTAACCATGAATCGTTTTACAAATGAACAACGCCTACAGATTATTGAATTTAATTATCAAAATTCAGCAAAAGAGAATCGTGTACTCTTCCAATTTACGGTCAGTTTAGGAGACCATTTGAGCAAGCTATTCGGAATCTTGTGACTATATTTCGCACAAAATTTACATTATTGGACTTTAAACTACCAACATTTATACGTAGCGTGCGAACAGAGTAAATTATTGCAGCTGTATACGCCAGTGCTGCTGATGACAGTGAATTATCCTCTGTTACTCCACTACAGAATTTTGCAGAAGGCTGTAAAACCTTTTATAAGAGAGCTGGTGCAAGAATTAAAGCCGCACGATCTACCGTAACGACTAACTTCCGGGCGCTGGCAAAATTGTATGAAGATTTTATCTTTTATCGCAAATTTGTGTTCAGCGACGAAGCTTATTTCTAGTAGAAAGTATTGGCAAACAAGCAAAATTTTCGCATTTGTTGTGAAGAGCAGCCACAAGTATTGCAAGAACTGCCACTACAAGCCGAAACTGTTTCGTGTGGATGGCATTGTTGCACCCTAATTTTTCAAAAACGACGAAGGCTAGATGGTGCTGTAATAACAAATTTTTTTCCCAACAAAATGAAAGGGCTGGGGCCAAATTACCGGATACGTGATCGAATGAGCTATCGTATCGAAAAATGATTTCGATATCGAAATTATGATAAAATGTACTAAATTTCTTGCTCGATATCGAATGCGATAATCTCAAATAAGAAAATTACGATCAATTTTACTAGATATCGAATGCGGTAATTTGGCCCCTGGATTTGGCTGACATGCGGTGCCACATGACACACAGCAAGCGAAACTATGCCCCAATTGGGAGGCGTGTTCGGTGAACAGCTTATTTCACGTTTGGCTGTCTACATCGTGCGATTTTACGCCCTTAGACTATTTTTTGTGCGGCTGTGTTAAGGCTCATATTTATAGGCACAAGCCCTCAATTATTAACCCACTGAAAGCTAATTTTGAAGAATTGATTGGTAAGCATGTCTATTTCCAGTTTCTTTTAGATAATTTAAGTCTAGCAGTTTTGTTTTGCAGTAATTGCTTTCGCACAGACGACAGCTTTTAATGAGTAAAAGTTTGGATTTTTTTTAGCATTTGGACACATTTACCTCATATTCATTAATAATCTGCCCAAGACTCCTCATTTTATTGCTCGAGCGGTTAAACAATTCTGAAATTGTCCCGTGCAGAAAGATTTTTTCGGGCCGCCACATTTATTTTTACCATAACAAACCGGACTATTTGCTAAATTTAAATAAATTTGTCAATTGCTTGAAAACTGAAACGACTTTTTATATAAACTGAATTATGAGTTCTCGAAGGTACGAACCAAGCGGTATTTTAAAGCAAATTGTTGAAAATTGCATAAGAAGAATAAATAACAGTTAGACTTTGCTTTTTCTAGTATTTTTCTTTGTTTTTCATAAACTGTAATTATAGTTATGAAACACTGCATAATTTCTCTCTTTAAATTAATAAAGTTTTTTCGCAAATTTTGGATAAACACACTTTTATACGTTAAAAACAACTGTTTTAAACATTTAAAAAACTGTTTATAGCTTTATAATAAATAACAAACTTCAAGTGTAATTATAGTAATATAACACAGTGTATTTTAACTGCAACAAAGAGCTGTTATTAATATAATGTAAAGGTTTTGAATTTCTGTTTCAAATATTTAATTAAACTAAGTTCGTTTTTAAGTTATTTCAGGTGATTTTAAAAATTTTAATTTTTGTTAAAAACAAAAAGATAGCAATAACATTAACTTTTTAAGCACCCGTTTTTTTAGATTAAATTGCATTTTTGAGTTAAGTCATATTATTTAAGCCAAACAAATAAATTGTATTAATGCTCTTAAAATTGGCAAATAAAACTATTACTGTTGAATTATAATGGTATCAGTCAGTTTGAATATCTCAGTCTCTGTTAGTGAAGATAGATATTCATAACCACATGTAAATATCCCAGTAAAATTAGTTTTAGATTTGCAAACTTTCAAATCAAAATGTAGCTACGTTAAAAAATCAACTAAAAAAGAAATAGTTTTGAGAGAGTCCTATATCTTAAATATTAAAGTATTCTTAAAATTCTTATCACTTTAACTTTAAATGTTTTGCTGGGTTGTTTGAAAAGTGCACACTTATACGTGTGCATACGGCAACAAAAAGTAAAATTTATGGCCAAAGTTCTTCTATTAGAGAAACCCTATATAGCACCTGTGTTGATGGCAATTTTTGAGTTTGTACTATGAATGCATCGTTAAGATATGAAACTAAATATGTCAAATTTGAAAAAAAAACTAGTTCACTTTTGTTAGTAATTAATGTTAAAAGTTTTACAAAATTTTAAAATGGTCTAATAAAAAGTAAAATTTCATAGATCATAGTTGATGTCTAAAATGATAATTTTGTTCCTTAAATCATGGATTAATTTGAAAATGATATGAGTTAATGTTGATTTGAATATTCTTGTGGTATTTCTATTTAGCTTAAATTTATTAGTAATATTTTAGGAATTAGTTGCAACAGAAAGTGGCTAAGGAGTGAAACTAAACCACAATACAGGTTGCTTGTAAGTGTCTTAAGCAGAAGTTAATTGCTTCTACAAAGGCTTTAAAGAAAATGTCTGATAGCTGGGATTTATATAGCGGATATTGTACTAGTTATTTAATTGGTTAATCCACTAGCCATGAAAATAGTTATTTAAAATATTACGTATCCTTAACTTAACACAGCGATATGCCAGCTAGAAGGAGACAGTGTAAAGGTATGGTCACACATGCCAATCATCTACTCAAATAAGCGTAACGACTTGTTTTAGGTCAAATTTCTCTCTTATAAAAGTTTTGCTAGAGTAAACAGCATCAAATAAAATAAAACTAAATATATGTTGTATCTTGTACATAAATGAACGACACCAAACATATTTTATTTACGGGTACGTCTTTTTCAGCAAATATTTGCCAAGTGTGACCCGTACATTAATAACTTCTTATTTTGTTCTTAGTAGTTGACTCATTCTTATTTTACCATATGCATATCCCTGGCATAAATCAATTCACGCTACATACAGTGAGGAGCACAAACAAGTACATGTTAACACTTTGAGCACTTTTTATGGCAAAAAAACGAAAACTAATAAAAGAAATTAAAAAAAATGTTTTTTCTCATTTATTTGAAGTTGTCTATTTAACAAAATAATTTATAAATCAAAACTAAAAGTATGAAGATCTAAGAAAAAATACAAACGATAAGAAAAGTTAACAACCCGCATGTACGTCTACTCCTTTTTCCACCATACTTTAACTTTAGGGAATGATAATATTTTTATTATTTATTCTACAGCCCGTTTTTAAGTAAACCCCTTTTTATACGTTTTGGCATACTCCACCACCAATTTTTGAACTAATTCATTTAAAATACTCTGCCATTCCCGCTGCCAAAACTCGTCCAAATGGTTTGGAGTTAATCGGTAATGCCCCAACTGTGTCTTTACGATTGACCACAAATTCACAATCGTATTAAGGTCGGTAGTTTGTGCTAAAGGTCTGCGCAAAACCACTTGGTTGTTTGTCAACAGTGAATACTATGCTGCAGTGTATATGACAGTAATGTAAAAATCTGATTATTGTACACTGCACCATATAAAAAATCTAAGCGAGAGCACACAATAACAATACAACAAAAAAAATAAAGTTTGTTTGTTTTGTGTTTGTCCGATCAATAGCACGACCTGCCATTTATTCGTGCATGTGTTTATTCGTCAAGCAATGAAATCTAAGCGAGAGCACACAATAACAATACAACAAAAAAAATAAAGTGTGTTTGTTTTGTGTTTGGCCGATCAATGTGTAACAAAAAGACTGAATTATAATTTTAGTTTTAATGTATTATTTTTTGTTTTGTTTTTTAGTTTAAGTTATTGAATTGTTTCTTAATAAAATTTTTATTTAAAAATTGTATTACGCCTTTGATTTTTAAACATTTGGTTTTCTGTCTACACTAAAGACTATGCTGTAGTGTATATGATAGTAATGTAAAAATCTGATTATTGTACACTGCACCATATAAAAAATCTAAGCGAGCGCACACAATAACAATACAACAAAAATTTTTTTGTATACATGTGTTCAACTTGTTACTCATCAGCTATGTTCTCTCGTTGTTTATTATTGTTGTTGGCACACATTGTGTGTGTCATGCAAAACAAGAAATAAGTGCATTGAAGTATTTGCTAAAAAATAAAATGTCTTAAGTGGCATTCAAGACAACATTTGCAACCCTTTAGTTTGTGCTGGCCACTGTATCAAAAGAACATTTTGCTCATTAAGCCATTCTTTAATGACTTTTTACTTGCGCTTGAGGTCACCATCTAGCTGAAAAGTAAGTTCATCTACATGATAAACGTGCTCTTCTACAAAACCGGAAAAACGAGTTTATAAAATACTCAGATAGTTTTATTTCCTCATTCTTGCTTCGAATCTTTACAGTGCTCCAAATAGCCAGCATGTAAAGCAATTCTCCACCTTTCTCTGGGTTGTTCGGTGTCAGTAACATTGTTTATCTTCGAATTTGAAACGATTAAATTTGAATTCTTCTTACCAGATTATACATTTACATATATTTGTTAATAGCTTTTTGCGAAACCCTTTTTGTGTTTTGAGAACAATAAAATGCCTCTTTTGACTCTTAAACCCACTGACTGGCTTTTACTTTAAGTTGTTTAGCTATTAATCGCATAGAATAGCTACTTTGGTCATTGCTTGTATAATGTCCTCTTAATAGTTTCTTCATTATTTATTATAATTAGATTTGTGTTGTATAATTTGCAAAAAGTGTTTACCACATGCAATTTAATTAATATCAAACTAATGTTAAAACACATACAAATTTAATGGTAAACTTTTATATTTTTGAACATATATCACATTTCTGCAAAATTGAGAACATGCATTTTTTTGTAGGTACTCATTGTTTATATGTATCAGGAAAATTATTATTTTCGATTTTATATTGCAAATTATTTTGTTTGGAATTAAACCTAAAATAAATGACAAAAAAATGGATTACCTGACTAGATACTTTAAGTATAAAAATATTAAACCCAACAAATTATTAGTTGCAAAGTGGCAGTCTAGTACTTAGGGCGTAAGTTTTTCCATTGTGAAATGCCAAACAATACTAAACAAAAATAACATGACAGCATGACACGACTCACACGTGATCTGTCAAAAAGTGGCTATTGAAAAAAGTATCTCTACTGGAATCATCCTATAGATTTTCCAGAAGTTTTTGTAACATTTTTAGCTATGTTTACAGCACCAGATATTCGGTTTTGCTACTTAATAGCAAAACTTAATCTCTTTTAATGATAAATTATTAAAGTATATAAAAAAGCAATTGAATTTTCTAATGTAATATTATTTTAATAATATGTGGTATTGTCTTTATTTTGACGCTCACAGTATAGCTCCGTTGCAAATTTCAATAAAATCAGTTCAGTCGTTTCAGTGTGATTAAGGAACAAACAAACTAACTTGAATAAGTTGTGTTAATGAATTAGAACTAACTACTAGAGAATTATTATTTGATCATTCAAATTAATAAACCTGGAGACTAGATATCTACATAAAGAGAGAACAGAAGAAGTGGGGCTTTTGGGAACTTTTTTTTAACTATTTGGATTCTGAAGATTTATCTCTTAATAAATCACCTATATAATAACTTTATTAGATAACTTAATAACAGGGATTGGTACCTTTTGATTTGACACTATAATATCTGACACGATTACTAAAACATGAGAGAGCAATCACAATACCCAGAAGAAATAAATATTCCCCCTATCGTGAATAAAATTCCACATGAAATTTGTTCCCTTTTCACACTTTTCCTATTTAAAGGCAATGTTAAAAAAATAAAAGGGAACAAATTTCATGTGAAATTTTTATTCACGATAGGGGTGATTGATACATTTTTGTTAACCATTTTTAATTTCTGAAAAAAAGATTTTGAAAATAAACCACGAATAATATAATTTCCCCTATAACTGACTATGAACTTAATAACATTTGCATTCAAACTGCATATACATATATTTTTAACACTTACTCATTTGTTTTTCGATTAAGTAAATTTAACTCATTGAATAAACTTCAAGTCGCCCTAGCATGCATGGTGCGTCGTTCAAATGTTTTTGAATGCCCGCAAATGGCATAAAAATGGAAAATTTGCCAACTAATGCCATTTATGGAATAAATTGAAATTTAAACTAACAAACAATTATTGGTTTACATTGCAAGTATTAAGTTAAAAGTATAATGTATAAATTTTGTATGTTGCAAGTTGGAACACATGTTTGCAAAGTTTGTTTGTACACTGACTGGGTGGACAGTCGACAAGGCTATTAACAAAATTTTACTACGGGAGCATAAAATTAAACTAAACGTTCCCAATACAGGCGATTGCTATAGGATTCCCTACGGCTTTGATAGAGGAATTGTACACATGTAACAGTATTTTTCTTTAATATATATGTATGTATATATATATAGTTAGTTAAATAATTGTTTTAGAATCTAGTTACATAGAACGGTAAATGTTTAGTAACTGATTCATTGTCACCATTTGGACTGGTTACCAGACCGTAACCGTAACTTATCAATAATCCTCCTACAAGAAACTTATAATTCGCAATTTATATTGTACTTTAAATCCCTACAACGGCAACAGTTACCCAGCATTGCTGGGCTCTAATGTGTGTGTGTGTGTGTGTATACTTGCCTTTGGTGCCCCTTTATGTGGCGTTGGTTTGCTGTTAAGCTCAATTAGTTTTGGTCGTTATTTGAAACTAATTTTGCTAAAATTGCCAGCAAGTCCCACTGAGCAATTCCAACAAAAAAAAAATACCACAGTTGCTTTATGGAAGATAATTTCAAATTGAAAAACAATTAAAAAGAAACAACAGTACAAATGAAATTTAATGACACTACAGAGTGTGGTTTAACAAACAAAATTGTAAATATAACAGCAATAATAAAATGTAGGTAGTAGGTACTTGTTGTATTAGCACTAATGAAACGAACGTTCAAGTGGACTGTTTTGGTGTTGCTTTACATTTGTACTTTTGGTTTTAAATGTTTGTATGCCGCGTTTAAATACTCAATGAATTTTTGTTTAAATATTTTGTTTTTACTTAAACAGCTGTGTGCAACTAATTAAGGACAGTGGTAATCAATATTGAAATAAAACGCTAAAATTTATTTAATTTTTTTTTCTTTGTTTTTTTTATTTTTATTTTTATTGAATCTTCAGAAATGAAATGACAATAAGTATTCAAATTTTAATACTAAAAAGAAAATAATAAGCCCAGCCAGTGCTAGACAAAAATTTTATGATACTAAAAAAATTTCACTTCAACTGATCCAGTCATCTGTTTTGCGCTTGAGTTAAAGCAAGGGTATACCTTCTTCTCAACCGATTGTGGCCACTAAAGTTAAGGATGTCTCGTGCAAGTGGGTTTGGATGGTGTTCAAGTTTGCTGACATACTTTGACGCATATTTTGTAAATTAAACTAATAGCACGCCTAGATCTTTGTGGATTCGAGAATTTTTAACATACCATGGAGCTGCAGTAATTATACGTAGAATTTTATTTTGACCCCTTTGAATTTTTTCAATGTTGGCTGCTGAGGCAGTGTGGTGTTTTTTTCTTCAACTTTCAAAATTGAGCAGATTTAAGGGAAAATAATATGTTACAAAATCGATTCCCTGTAGTGAAGTAAAAATTAATTATTCATTTCTCCACACACCAATAACCATATATCAAACATACAGATGCGTGTAACTAATTAAGGGCAGTAGTAATCAATATTTATATCGTTTATATAAAAGGATATTTATTAAATAAAACGCTAAAATTTAACACTTTTATTTTTTCTTTGTGGTGTTTTTTATAATTTGTGAAATAAATTAATCGTGCACTAAATTAAGGATAAATTTTTTAACACTTTCAAATTCGGTTAATTTTTAAAAGTTTAATTAATTCTGATAACACAGACAATTTTTAGGCCAATTTTTTAAGAGAAGTACCACTCTGGCAATTAATTTGTCTATATATTAAATAATTAAATAATTGTGTTACTTTCTTTGGAAAGGGAATAGATAGGAGAAGAATATGTGTTGAAAGGAGAGAAAAGCTTTTCATATGACATCACTGTAATTGCGTGTTATGTTTATTAATGCTTGGTTTTCACTATGTCAGTTTGGTTGTCAAATTGTCCAAATTGTTATGAAATTACATAGTGAAAACCAAGCATAAGCTTTGTATAGACGGTTGTCAGATCTTACAACTTTTTCAGAAAAATTTTTAGAAAATATCTAACAACCGTGTGAACTTAAAATGTTTGTCTTCAAACGTTTTGCTAACAATTTTTCAATGTCAGTACATTGCTAGATCTGACAACATTGTATGATCTGACAACCGTCTATACTTAGCTTTTGTCGTACAGTATTGTAGCGCCTCTGGTGGTGAGTAGGCACCTTTATCAAAGCTTGATTTATTATTTAATTATTTTATTTCGGTGGCGTTTCAATGCTATACCATCGAAGGAGGGCGATGTGATAAATATTAGTTATGATGGATAGAAAGAAAACTAATAATTATCAGAAACTGATGGTTGTTTGAGTGGCAGCGGTTGGGAATTGAACCCAGGCCACCAACTCTTGCCTAATGATCAAACGTGCTACTCAATAAAGCTACAGCATCCTACAATACTTGCCTTACATGGGTAAAGACAAATCCTGTGATGTCAGTACCCGAAAGATTACTGTACAAACGCATTAGGTAGAAACACTTATTGGAAAATCATAACAACCTTGAATGTTTCAAAAACAGGAGCTGAAATATTTCATAAAGCTATATAGGCGTTCTTTTTTCTTGTATTCGGCTCAGAACCGCTGTATTCCTTTTTCTTAGTCGAATGTTCACAAACACTACTCCCGCTATCCTCCCTCCCATAACCTATTTTCCTAGTTCCAACACAATGTCTTGCATAAGTAGGGGTCATCCCCTGAGTGCTGGTCCAAGAAAAAAAAAAATATCGCCAATATTATTTAATATGTTGAGGGCTAGTGAGTTTAAGTATACTTCAAGCTTTTTTCAAGTATTTGTCTGCATTTTCCTGGATCTCAGTATTTACCAAAGGAACGTTTAAGTGTTTATCTATATTAAAAATTTTTATACACCAGGGGCCAATTGTGATCATTTGTACTAATTTTTTTTGGCGTCTTTGAATTCTGTCTACATTTGAAGCTGAGGCTGTGCACCATAGCTGTGTTCCATAACACCATATATGTATTATGACTAACGTGACCATACGTCCCGTTTTAGCTTATAAAATTTACATTTTTTTAATACCCATTACATTAACGAATTGAGTTCACAGAGATTGTCAGATAGGGAAGAATTAAGGTTAAAAAAAAATAAATAAAAATTTAAATAAGTAGAATTTTAAAAAACGAGAAAAACAATTTGGGTTAAATTGCATGACGTTAATAATCAAGAAATTTCAACTATTTATTTAAGTATGTTCTATGAAAAAATAAAAAAAAAAACTAAAATTTTGTCGGAAATTTTTAAAATTTTTGAATTTAAAAATTTTTTTTTTTAATTTTTGATAACCCATTGAATGCGCCTCTCAAAGACCTTTCATATGATACCAAATTTACATATCGTTGGTATCATGTAGAAAGGCCCTAACTCGCTATTTTTTCGAAATTTGTTTTTTTTGCGATTCCAATGCATTTAACGCAAATACACCTCCTCATAAAAATTTATTCCAATAGTGTAAAAAATAACGCTTTTATAAGCAATTGTACAAAAAAAATTGCATGTTGAATATTGCAGGTGCTGTTATGTTTTTACCTTCTCCTGTAAAGTTTCAAATATGCGAGTTAGGGCCTTTCTACATGAGATCATCGATATAGTTCTTTTGAAAGAAATGTGAAAAAATAAAAAAACCTCTAAAAAGGACCTTTTTATCCTTTGAACTAGCTCACCAAATATTGACCCCAGGACAAAAAAAAATTGAGAAACGTAGTCTTAAAAGGAATCAAATTTTCATATTAGTCGGGAACATCCGCAATTTTATTTTGGGGCCACCCTAATGTACATATATAAATTAGTAAAAATTTGTAGCGATGACATTACGCACAACGTCATCAACATCACCATTTCTAATACCCATTTTATCTATCTTTTGATTTTGTGACTTATTCCAACATTTACAGTGAAGATTTACATGTCGATTTATTATAACTCCAGACACACTGTTCATCATACAATAGAATTAAATTAAAATGAAAAATTATTTATAAAAGTTTCATGCCTTGGCAGTAAAAGATGTTGTGCGTTACATACATTACAACACTTAAATGAGAATTGAATAGTTTGAAAAGTTTATAAAAGTTAAATGGATGTACTGATATAATGAATGGGTGTGTAAATGTAAGTACGAGTATAACACAATATCTACATGCTATTGTCTACCATAATATTTTCATGGTTTTGTAAATGCGTATAATTTTACAACTTAACTACTTCATTACTTTAATTTTATTATCTTAATCATACAAACACACATACATGTAGTATGTATGTACATACATATCCTTGCACTCCTTCAAAGGATTATAATGGAAAATGATGAGTAATCGCTATTAAAAGTAAAAAAAGAAAACTACAAACGAAAGAATGGAAGAATGGAAGAACAAACGGAAGACAAGTACAGCAAACAAAAATAAAAGCATGAACGAAAATAATAATATAAAAAAAGCAACACAAAAGAGGCGAATAAAATTAAAAATAATGGCAAGTAGGCAACCACCAAAGTGCCACAAATTCATTAAAATTAAAACAAATAAAACTCTGAACTCTGAAACTGTGGTAGAAAGATAATAAAAAGGCAGCAAGAAGGCAAAGCAAACAAAAATCTCCCTGGCTGGCAAACTTCTTTAGTTAACAAATGCATTTTTGCCAACCACCAAAGTATTAGTTTGCGTTCGTATACGAATAATCACACGTTTTTTGCACTTAATTTCTACTTAAATGAGCCCATCTTGGGAGAGTTCACAAGGAGTACAAAACTGCAAATGGTTTAAATAAAAAAAAAAACAAATAAAAAAAAACTTATACCAAGAGTAATTTGTTTGTTAATGCACTGCCCTTAATACACCCCCACAAAAACCATACTTTAGTTTAACTTAATTGAAGTAAGTGATATTTACACGGTTAATGGAGAAATTATTTTACACAAGGAATTTGTGTGTAAAGCATGGTAAAATAAAAGAGGAATAAACATTTAAATTAATAAGGGAACATTTAAAGCTGGTCACTGGATAAATTCGACGAATTAAAGGGTAAATATAAATAGAATTGCTGTTTTTCCAATCATAATTAAAGAATTTGAAAAAATTTACTAATATTATGAATAAATGTACAATTACATAAACAAATCTTGCAACAATTACACAAAACAGTTTCTCATCTAGTTTGTAATATCTGCAATTTTCATTTGTCATACCATACAGTAAATATATTTATTCTGAATCTAATTCAAAAGCAGACAAAATGGACCATAAATTAAACAAAAATTAAATTCTAAAGACACAGCTATATTGGAAATATTTCGTAATGATCAAATGTATGAAATATAAGGGAAACAACTTTATATTACTTTACAGTGCGATATTTATATAAACTAAATCTGGTATTTGCAATCGGTTGGTTCGAACGTGGTAAAATTGTATGTATGTACTAGGCTGTTGCAAAAATACAAAAACAAATACGTAAATACATTTACTTGCTTTAATTGATCTTGTATATAAATAAAGTAAAATGCTCTCTCTTATAAAATACAAACACAATAAATATTGTCTTTGTACTAAATAAATACAATAAGTGTTAAAGAATGCGAATATGCACGTGTTTGGAGAGGCAGTTCTTAAACTACTTATTGAAATACTCAAGTATGTTGCAAGCTTTATTTTATTTGTATGAAATTGGAAAAATATTACAGGAGAAGAAAAAGACTAAAAGCAAAAAGCATATCGTTAGTTGAAATGCAAAATATGTAATGTTGCATATTAAAATAGAATTATAGAATTAAATCCCAATATTTTTATTAATTAAAATGTCTTTGTATTTTTATCGGAAATAATAAAAACTCCAACTTTTTCATAGACATTTTTGTACTAAGCATTTATGGCTAAAGTTAGGCCTTTTTTTTTAAATATAATTTACGTTTTTGGAATTTCAACTAACGATATGCGTGTTAAAAATAAAAGAATTATAAAAATTAAAAATTAAATTTTATCAAAACAAAATAAAAATCTGATCTTAATATAATTGTTTCTACGACATTAAAACTACAAAAGTTACCAAAATAGATAAAATATAAATTACGGTTAAACAAAGTAATATGTAGTTTTTACTTTAATAATAAGTAATCATCTGCAAAAAATACAAATTAAACAACCATAACCATTGTTTGCATTTAGTTCTTAAAATACCCATATTGTAAAATAAGAACCTTGCAAAATACTACTGTATATTAGCGAAAAAAAATGTTTACTAAACTTTACCTATAGTGAGCAAGAATGAGTAAATACAAATACTCTGAGAGTATAAAAAGAATAAAATTTTTCTTTGTGTTTTTTTTTTTTTGTTTGGCATTTATTTGCTTTGCTACTTGTACTTGGAATTAGTATGAGAATGTTTATAAAAGCAAATATTTTTGAATTTAAATGTATTTACATATAGTATGTACATATAAACACTAGAGCCCCGATTTGCGGCTATCCTATTTGCGTCGCCTTCCTAAATGTGGTTTAATCCGCTTTGCCTCGTTTTTATTGCGATTTGCGTCGGGTTTGAAATTTTGTATCAACATGCTTTGTGTCGTTTTGTTTTGAATGTTGTTTAGTCCCAATTTATACGAAGCAATTCTTATTGAAAAAATGTATACAGTTTTTGTCTTGAAATTTCTTCGGTGTTTACAAAGCACAATAAAATTGCTTAAATCACTTGTGTTTCTATTTACGAGTATACTCACATTTGTATACACATACATATGTATGTAATACAAAAAAGAGAGAAACAAGAATTGCTTGTATATTCTAGTGTTTGGTCGTCTTATCTTCCTCTCACCCTGATGTCTAAAAGGCAGTCAGCTAAGCTTACAAAATTGCTTCGTGTAAATTGGGACTTATATGGAACGAATTATTTTCGGTCTCTGGTACAGTTATAAGTGCTAAGAGCTTCCTTTGTTGGTTACATCAACCGTTGCGAAGCTTGCATCTGAATATCGCAACAGATTTGAAACCTTAGTAGAATCGGTTAGAATCTTTAGTAGACTCAGTACATTAGTTGTTCGTACTAGGAGATCTAAAGTACTATGTGGAATTGTGGACTTTCTCTATATATCCGTGTGCTATTTTTGTGATCTAAGAGTATGTATCGAAATTTATCCAGCTGTTTGTCTACCTAACAAACCTGTTATGTGCCGGTACATATCAAATAGCTTTAGAGCATCAATTGTTAAAGTTTATTAATTACTCAATAGACGCGTCGTTCATGGAATACTGGGGTAAAAAGGGATGCGAAAGAGAAAAGCCAAAAACAAACATCTGTTTTAAGCAGACAGATCGTTCAGGGGGCTAATTCTGGCAGTCCTGATCGAAATTGTTTTCAAATCGAAATTTATTTCGACAGTGCAAAATTTTCAAATGATGGTACTCGATACAAATCGATTCGATTTATTGCTTCAGTGTTGTAAAAAACTTAAATAAGTACGTATTACAACACTGAATGAAATAAAAGAAAATGTAAACAAAAAACATATAGTTCTGCAAAAAGTATTCGAGCAAAATTTTTTAAAAAAATTATTCTAAATTAAAAATGCTTTTTTACTCATCGTCTTCTGTTTCTGATGATATTGAAAACATTAATGACATAAGAAACACCTCCGATCAGGGGTAAAATTATTTTTGATCTTTTTGATCTAAAAGTAACCAATTTTTTTACTTACATTATCTGTTTTTCTTCTGTTTGCTAAAAAAAAAGAAACGTTATTTTGAATGCTTCTGTTATTTCGAATGCCATCATTAGAAATTGTCGAATTCAACTCTTCTTTAGTGAACCAGGTCCGTTCAATGGCAGCAAAGGAGGTCTTTTAATAACATAAAATACTAATAAAATTTAGTATTAAGTTCAAAATTCTAGGTCGTCTAACTGACATTACTCTAGTTTGGGTCCCTGCGCATAGGGACTATTACGGTAATATAGGTTGGAGTGGAGGTTGAAGTGGCCAAAGAATGATCTGCTTTAGATGTCTCAACTGAGGTTTCAGTCGGAACACCACTTAGGACTGTTAAAAGTGAAATCTTGAGACACTACTTTCAAATGGTTAGAATTAGGTGGTTCAATTTGGACACCTGCAAGACCACTAGCAAAATGTTTCCAGTATATAATGAGAATCTTACTTTGCAGTTCCTGAATGTGAAACGAAAGGACATCTCGAGAATCATAGTGGTGCTAACCGTCATTGGATGGATCACTGGTCACTGGACGATTGGTAAGCATGCGAGCAGACTCGGACTTCCCTTCAATGATCACTGCAGCATTTACCAGTACTGGGAGAAAGAAGAAACAGTGTTTCATCTTCTCTGTGAATGTTCAGCTCTTCAACAAAACTTTAGACTCAAATTTTTCAACAATCATATACTAAACAACCTAGCAGAGACATCAAGTATTACAAGGCGCGATTTCATCAAATACCTGAACGCAACAGGCTGGATATAGTGCCCATTATACACTAGCATCTGGAAAAGACTAGTACTATCAATTTATCAACATGTGGTGTGGTAGTTTTCAAAACAGAATCAAAAAATTCCACTGGAATGCTTGAAAGCAACCACGCAAACCAACCAACCAATCAAGTTCAAAATTCATATAAACAAAACTTAAGCTTTTACTATTATTACTGTTTAATACATATTAAAATATCCTTAAAGTTTGTGGTCATTGTTTGTGATCACACATAGTTTCCAAAAACATTTTATATATGAATAAATTATGGACAGCATATTGCTCACTTCATTGTAATAGTTTTTGGTCAACATCTTCACTTTTTGTTAACTTGTTTTTAAATTGGCATGGCCAATATAAATAAGCAAATATTTTGTTAAAATTTTGTTATTGGAGTTACTTGTAAAACTTTTTTAAATTAATTTTTTTTTCTGGTAACCAGCAATATTTTATGATGACACCGGACCACACTATAACTTGTGTTCACACTGTTTTTTGAACCATCTCAGCAAAATGGTGTTGAAATTATTTAAAAATATCGAGTTAAACAAACCTTAACAGCTGGAGGGCTTAACTGGCTGGGCTAAAAGACATAAAATAAGAATGACACAATTATTTAGGTGATCAGCAATGGTTAAGAAGTGTCACTATTTCATTAAAGCTAAAATAGATTTTTAATGTTTTTAAATTTTTTTTAAATTAAATGTCACATGTGGGATATGTTGCAGAAACATTCGTCAATTCACTTAACATTCCGCAACAATGTTGATGGTTCTGTGCTGCTACTTTTGTTAATCTATTAAAGCTTTATGTAGGGTATATGAAAAATCACAGAAAGAGTAAAAATTGGCTTAACAACAACAAACTGGCAACAGTCGTGTGGCACGTACAACCCAACACACTAACTACATCAATTTTGTTTCCCAGTTTCCTTTTTTTTTTTTTGCAGCAATTTTCAATTAACCGAGTTTGAACAGGGAACAGTCACACCACCAACACAATGATTGAACTAATGGAAAAGTGAACTAATTGAAAAAGTATCTTAACTTAAATGAATAATATAAGAAGTTTTAAATAAACGCTGTTGCTGAGAACACCAACAGTTCAAAGGCTAAACAAAACAAAAAAAATGGAGGAGTTTAATAAAAAGTTTAACTTTTTTCAATATCAATTCTAAAAAAAAAAGAAACTGCAAAAATATTCAACGTATGTAAGCCCTAGTGGGAGTGAGTGCAAATATTTGAAGGTAAATCTAGCAGGTTTATAAAAAACGAAACAAAAGAAACAATTCACCCACTCACACATCCATATCTTAGATAGATTTTAATTAAAATTGTGTCAACAAAATATGTTTGAATTTACTTTTCTTGTGTCTTTAACTCCCAACCCGAGGACTGCATAACGGGGGTTTTCTTTCAAATCAAATACACATGAAAACAAGTTCATTAAAAAATGTCCAACAGCGAGAAATTGCAGGCATAAAAAAGCTGTTGAATAAATGATTTACAAATGCTAATTAAACGTATAAAAAAAGTGAAAGAAATAATTAAAATGGGAAAGTATTTAAGTATGACAGTTTGTTAAAGTAATTTAACCCATTTTATAAGCAGAGAATTTTAATGCCATGGGGGCACGTTTATACCCGGGGCACCTTTGAACTATATTGATAAAATCTCAGTTTAAAATTTTTTGCGACCCTTAATCGAGTTTTTCACATGGTAACCTTGTTTTCTAGCAACGTCAACAACTTTTGCTAGTTTTTTAAGTCGTCGGCCGAATGTAGTTGGGTGAACAAGTTTTCGCAGTGCCATTGTAAATTTTTTTATTTTTTTTTTGTAAGAGTGTAAGAAGTATTCAGTGATCGTTTTCTTTCGTGAAAGAAATTTATTGCAGTTCAAAATTTATTTCAAACAAAATTAAGTTAAGTTATTTGATATTTATGTAAAAAAAAATATTTATTATAAATTTCCGTGAAATGGCAAGCCAGTTCAGGTTTGAACAAAGAAAAAGTGGGCACCTTTGAACATGTTCATTTATCAACCGAAGTACCAAACATTGTTGATTCTTTCTTATTTTCTGAAAATGACGAATCCAATGCTGATTATGATGCTTTGAAGGCAAATGTAATGTCACTTATTTTTGATCTGAATTTTTTTTAATTTTTAATTGTTAATGTTTATATTTTTCTTAATAAATAAATCGAATTTATTATATATATATAAAATAGCTGCCCCAGCCTAGTTCAAAGCTGCCCCGTATGGGGAGGGGCACATTTGAACACAATACCTTCATCCATTAAAAAATAAAAAAAAATATAAATCGAACTAAAAATTAGTTACTTGTAGACTTAATCTAAAGTTTATTTTCATATATATTAGTTAAATTATGTAAAAAGTCAATAATTCGAAAATATAAATTTTTATGTGGCTTGAAAGCAAAAAGTGTTCTAAGGTGCCCCCTCTCCACTACATGTTTTAGAGAAATAGAATTTTTCTATATCAGCACCAAATATCAGGCAAGAGTTTTAAACGCTGTGCTGCTATAACATGTAAAAATTAGGTAACTTCTTGACAATTATGCACAATTTAAAAATGAATGAAATTTTTCAATGTTCAAATTGAGATTATTCCATAATAAATTTAGAATTTAAAATTGAAATTGAAAAATTAGGAATTTATTGCGTGCTTTATTTAATTTGAATTTAAAATTTATATTAAGAAAGTTTCAAATGAAATTAAGAATTTCGAATTTAAATAGAGTTAAATGGTGATAGGCTGTTGTAGTTCCTTAAATAAGCGTTCAAAAGACAAAAGAATGAATATTTGTGATCACCAGGGCTACTCAAACGTGGCGATTTTTAAATGAGTGGACAATTTTTTTTGACATATTTTTTCTTAACAATATAGCATTTAACGTTTTTACATATCTGACATCCTATTAACATTGTGTAAGTGTTTTTTTAATGTCATACATATACTTTATTATATGGTTAAGTTACTATTCACCTGATTATGGCAATCATATATATGATTATTGCAATGATGTAATGTTTATGGTGATCAGTTTTATGATAAAATATTATACCATAATATGTTGTTCTCTATCATAATCAAAAAGTAACAAGTTATGATAAATGGATTCATTATAAACATGATTGCAACAAATATTTACACAGTTACTACAATCGTATATATGATTGTAGTAATCGTCTGCATCGTAACTTAACCATACTATAATTAACGCAATCAAAAATATAATTACAGTCACCATAACATCGTTGAGAGCTTTTAAAAATGTTGACCTTGTTGTGGTAAACATGTACAACTATATTTTTTATCTCTGTGTGTGTGTAATTAAACGTACATATGTATAAACCATAGCTTGGGAATAATGATTAGAAATCCTAATGATTAGCAATTGGATTAGACATTTTAATTGTGCTGAAAAATTGATTAATTATGATTAGTTATCCATTTTAGACGATTACTAATTGATTAGATTAGACATAATCAAAAATCTAATCACAATTAGTGACGCTTAGCATTTCTAATCAAATCTAATCAAAACTAATCCAAAAAATAATTGATTAGATTTCTTGATTATTTTTGATTAGATTTGATTGATAGTTGATCTAATCTACTATAATCAAAAATAATCAAGAAATCTAATCAATTATTTTTTGGATTAGTTTTGATTAGATTTGATTAGAAATGCTAAGCGTCACTAATTGTAATTAGATTTTTGATTATTTATAATCTAATCAATTAGTAATCTGAAATTTTTATCAAAATTCAATTCTAATGATTAAATTATTTTATTTCTCTAATCGTAATGATTTCTAATTCTAATCGAAATTCCCCAGCTATGGTATAAACATACATACATATATATCATATCTATATTGATCTCAATTTTATATTTATTATATGTTAATAAATTGATAAAAAGAAATTTGATTTATAATCTTCAGAAATGGAAAATAATCTATTAATTTTAAAAGATTTGACTCTGGCGACATTTTTACGATTTTTTTTATTTTTTGGTGATTTTTGGCAACTGTTTTGGCGACGTAGATAAAAAATCTGAAATACCTGGTGATCACTTTTTTATATGGAAATCAAAAATTAGCTGTAGTGTACATATTCTTTAATGAAAATCGATTTTTTTTTATAAAAAAAGAACAAAACTGGTTGCAGTTCCTTAAATAAGCGTCCAATGGTCAAAATGTATCATAGAGTCATATTTCGGGAACACAGTTATTTCATCGAGCGATTCTTACAATTCGCAGCACAACTTAAACATGCAAATATTCATATTGTTATTTACATAATATTTGAAGAAGATAGCACAGCATAACAAGGATTCCTCAAATTTCGGTTCATAACTCTGGATCTACTTCTGTTTAAGACTCTTTTACGATTATTTTGACCTTCAATAAATAGTCTCTATATACATTGAAAACATGACTTGTTTTATAATCACTTAATCATATATAATTACAAATATGATAATTCGTATAAAACACTTTATTTATGAAAAAAATTATTAAGTTTTCCTTCATGGTTGGGGTAATTTCCTACGATACTTTAAAAACATTATTAGCATCATCACCTTAAAACTTGAAAATAAAACCGTCTCTTTTTTTTGCACATCCAGTTGCTAGCACTTATTTTCTCTCACTTTTTTTATTTTATAAATTAATTTAAACAAATAAACTGTCAACACTGTTCATTTACTCATTACTCGTAAAAATAAAAAAAAAAACATAAATAAACCAGTAGGAAAAAAATATCCACATGTATGTATGTGTGTGTGTATATACATAGAGACAGACACTGCTCAGTTGCAGTTTGAAAAAAAGTGTCCTTAAAGTAAATTCAGTTTAAAGGCGCAAAAAGGTGCTTTTAATGCTTGAAAATGTATGATGATATACTATACATATATTTTTGCATAAAAAATGTTGTGTTAAAAAATAATATTATGTTAACGCGTTTCTTGTTTTCTTTTTTTGGTTGTATTTTTTTTTCTTATATAATTTTCCACAGCCACTATAATAAAAATAACAAAAACATTAACATTGGCTGACATACATAATAGAGGCGTAATGTATGCAAACAGAGATTCTCAAGGGGTTTTAGAAATTGCATGTCTTTAATGTAAAGTTTAGTATAACAAAGTAAAAATAATTAAAGGTTTTAGTTAAGTGAAAAAATTGAATTTAACTTTTTTTGTTTATCATTATAATTTATGTATAACGTGACCATACGTGCCGTTTTTGGTGGGTTTATCTCGGTTTTAATACAAATCAAATACACTTAAGCCTGCTGTTAGGTTTGGACCATTTTGGTCAATTTTTATTTTGTTTTTGCTTTAGCTAAGAAATGGTTCAACATATAAACTTATATGTAGTGCACAATACGTTTTTAATCACTAGTACGTACATCTATGATTCCATTGCATAGTTTGTTTAAGTTTAAATTATTTAAAATTATATATTTGGCAGTGATAAAAACGTTTTAAAGTTAATTATAAATATGCGATTAATTTAATTAACACCGCTTTTTCATATCATAATTTCAAAAGCCCGCTCTATCATTCTTAATATCCTGCTTAAAATTTCGCTTTTTTTTATTACTAATATCCCACTTTTTGATAGAAAAAAAATCCATCTGGTCGCGTTATTTATGTAAATATTAAAATTTAAAAGTCAACTATACGTATAAGTAATACAAGATATTAATTGCATTAAATATTACTTATACGCTTATTATTAAAGCATCCATTTATGCACATGGAAAACAAGTTAGAAAATATAGTCGGTCAAGCCCGACCATATAATACCCTACACTCAGTATATGTATACAACTGTTTTTCAGAAACTGGCGCTATATAAGAGATATAACCTATTATGGACCGATCATCCAAAATTTATTGGCATGATGTCTTTGAATATCAATATTATATGTGTTAAACTTTATCTCGATATAAATACTTTTAAAAGATCTATGGAGTTTAAAGTGAATTACGGAAATGGTCTTATATGGGAGTTTCGATTAATTACAAACCGATAATCGTTCATGATTACGTTCAGGAACAAGATGTTTTTTGAACTACTGTTCAACTGGAGTTGCTGGAAGTGCTCATACATATATATTTATCGGGCGACTTGCCATTAAATACAATCGTAACAACCGCACGACGTTTAGCGGATGGTGCAATAACGGTTGACTTAACGCGTTTCCAAATAAATATTTCATTCTGTTTTTATGCAACTAGATTTGATTTCCTATCTATTCCTTTGCAGATGATAGCAGCATTAGCCATTCATACTTATTTAATCGTTTGGAGATTGGGGAAATGAGACAAAATATGAATGATACGCTGAACCGGGATCTTGAGACAATCTTGGAATGGGGTTGTGCGAACAGAGTCGATTTTAACGCACGTAAGACTCAGTGTTACTTATTAACGCGCAACAGATCATGTTGCTTCATCTGTTTTTATTGGCAGTGTAAATATTAAGGAATCAGAATCTAGGCATGAGAATCCAGTGTGATGTCCGCTGTACCAAACACATTTTTCAAGTGTCAAAAGAAGCGTTCAATTGCCTTGGTTTTTTAAAACGGTGTAGAAAATACTTCACTCCATCTGATCTTCTTACTAGTTACACCACCTATATTCGACCGAAAATCGAATACAACTCTCATGTATGGGCCGGTGCTTTAAATTCTATTTTGAAGTTACTCGACCGCGTACAGGAGAGGGCGAAGATGCTTATCGGTGACAGTAGAGTATCCAACTATATTGATTCATTGGAGCCTTGTCGCAATGTGGGTTGTGTTTCACTGTTCTATCGATACTATAATGGAATGTGTTGTGCTGAAATCAGGGAACTTGTTCCTGAAACACGCAGTTTTTTACGTAATACACGTCGTTCAGTCCATCCATTCATGGTCGACTGGACAGTGGATGACACAACACACAACACAGAAAATTCATTCTTTAGAAAATTCATTCAGAAGTATTCCCTGCCACTTTTAATATAGGAAAATTCAAGTCAAATGTTCACAAACACTGCTCCCTCTATCCTCCCTTCCATAACATATTTTCCTAATTCCAACACAATGCATTGCATAAGTAGGGGTCGTACCCTGAGTGCTGGTCCAAGAAAAAAAGTAAGAGTGCAAGAATGGAGTTAAATTTAAGTGTTTTCTAAATACATATTATGTCTATTGTTATTTTATATTGTTATAAGCAAAATATGTTTGTGTATAAAGCAACATGAATTTGAATTATTTATCTTATTTTACCTGATATTTCACATGTGGAACCAATTCTCTTATTTACTATGGATACTCCATCTTTTTTACGCGAGTTTTTGCGTAAACTTATCTATCGCGTAAAAACAGAATTAGGTGTACTGTAGGACTATAATTTAGGGTCTTTGTACGAACACATACATATATATTATTCGGAACAAATGGGTGAAACTGCCTGAAGAGGGCATACATAGCTAACAAATGCCAATACTTTAAATAAATTGTATATTGTACAATTATATCAAAATAAAAGCTAAAAATGTTTAAGTTATACACCAATATAAAACCCTTTTAGATTCCCTGCTTCCATATTCTACAATATGCCGCCAGTAGTGAGTGTCATATGTTTCATAAAAATTTGCTTTTTTCTTAGTAGCCACGGCGACATGTTGCATATGCATATAATGTAAATTCTGCTACTTACACACTAACATATACACATACATATATGCATATGCATGTAATATATACTGGTATGATTCATTGTACGTTTCTAGGTAAAAGAGTCTGTGGCATAGACTTCCCTTTATTTTGAACGCTGTTTGTTACTTTTTTGTTGTAGTTAATGTCATACCATACGTTCTTGTTTTTCAACGCTGTGTGACACTGTGAGTGCAGGCCAGCGAAAAAAAAACCGAATAATAATTATGTGAGTAATATATAAAAGGAAAATAATAGGGAGGCAAAAAAAAAATCACACATTTTTATTTTCAACAATTTGTCAAGCGGGTTTTTTTTCTCGAATTTGCATATGAAAGAAATTTTAAATTAGTAGCAAATTAAATATAAATTTATGAGTGGTAAAAATAAAGTAAATATAAAAAGTGGTTAAGTAAGTGCGAGAAATAAAAAGCAATATGTCATATTAGACTAAAATTGTATAAAATTAACGCATTCGAAATAGGATTTTGATATCAAAATTATGATAAAATGTACTAAATTTCTTGCTCGATATCGTATGCCATAATCTCAAGTAAGAAAATTCCAATCAATTTGACTCGTTATCAAATGCCGTAATTTGGCCCCTGGTAAATATGTTTATAAGATTAATAGTTTTAGTTTGATTACTTAACTGTATAAATGAAGTTATACAAATAGGAAACAACATATCTACTAATGCTTGTTAAAATATTTGATTTGTTCCATCTTGTTTAACTCATTTCAATAGAAAATAGTCACGGCTGGATAATTGTGTTCTAGGAAAATTGTTCTTGCAAACTGAAAACAAATTTCATTTGACATTGCCATAGTTTTCAATAACTTGAGACTTTTTCTTTTTCATTGCTTACTCAGGCATTTCGCAACTATTCCCCTGTTATTATTCAATTACCAGTTCCACTTTTTTTTTTTGACACACATGTCTCTGGGAAACAACTGAAACAAAAGTAAAAACCAACATCTACAAAAACATTAAAAAAAAAAACAACACAAAAGATAAATAACAAACAAGAAACAAGTAGAAGCAATAACAATATACACCAAACTTGTCAATAATATTTTAAGTAAATTATACTTGAACAAATACTTTTACTATTACAAAATAAAACTTTAACAAAATGCTTTTATAAAATAAATTGCTTGTTTCTTTAGAAATTGTACAAAAGGGGATTTAAAAGTAAATCAACAACAATAAAAATGGCAATAGAACAACAACAACAACAACATACATTCGTGTTTTCCAAAAAGGGTGCCACACAAATACACAACAGCATGACAGGAGTAATTTGAACGCTTTTAAATATATAACAATTTTGAGGTGTTTTTTATATCCAGCAGCTAAAAGTTTGGGGTAGTATTTTAAGTGTGTCATGCCGTTTGGAATGCAATATTGCTCGAAGAATTAATGTGTCCTTATATTCTGGGCCAGATACAGACTCGTCAAAACTGGGGTTAATTGAAGTAAAGCTGTACTTCGAAAGATAATCACCCCTATCTTGAATTAAAATTCCACATGAAATTTGTTCCCTTTTCACATTTTTTCTATTAAAATTCAATGTTAAAAAAATAAAAGCGAACAAATTTTATGTGGAATTTTTATTCACGATAGGAGCGGACTAGATAATTGTCTATCTCTTATTTACGATGGGATTAAATGTGTGATGCCATTTTGACATATTTTAAAAATACCACTGGTCATGTCGTATCTGCTTTTATCTGTGCTGTAGGATTCTAGAACCGTCGGTCTGTTCATATCAAACCGATATTTTACACAGATCACTTAGAGGTGTGTAAAATTATATTATTGACTTTTGTAAAAATAAATCCTTAATTGGCCATGGACTCCCGTACATTGTCCACTTTAGAGAAGGGGAGTTTTTGTATACCGGTATCAGAGATCAGTTATGAGTACTGAAAAAGTGAGTATACTCGAATCATGACTTATAATTTGTTATACTTATACGTACTCATACTTGTCTCAATATCATCAAACCACTACTCATCTTTAAAGTTTGAAGTACTCATTATATTCATACTTAATCTCATGTATGATGTTGTTTATTTTGACTATCCTTAACTCAATGTACGTAGACCATAAAAAAATAAGTATGACTCGCATATTCTCATGCGAGTGTCGTTCATTTTTTACAACCTGCTTATAAAAATTATATAAAATAATAAGATTGGATATATAAATATATAAATATAAAGAACATTTTTATATAAATACTAAGTGACCAAATTGCTTGAATAAAAGAAATTATAGAATATTAAAAAAAGGTCGAATAAAAGAACTAAATAAATAAAATAATAAATTTTATATTTTCCCCAATATGTTATATAAACTTAGTTGTATGTTTTTATATTTCTTGTTTACTTACGGCTTAAGTTGAAAATCCCTTTTTTAAAGACTTAACTGAGTTGAATACTTTATGAGTATGTGAGTATTTTTCTTAAAATGTAAATCTAAATGCCGTGGTTTATGAATCAAACATATTGGCAATGGTATGAGCTCGATGTCGGCGTTGTACTCATACTTATATCCACCTGCATTTATAAGTCAACGTTGTTGTGAGTTTGAGTAACTCAGAGTATTTAAATTACAATGATTTAAATGACTTAAAATGTATAAAAAACGATTCATTGCCGATCTCTGACCGGTATTCATGGCTCTGTAAGGGCTAAATTTCTGTCTTTAATAATTTTTTACTACCGCGTCAAATTCTAGTAATGACTTTTAAGAAGTCATACAAAAATATTTAACATTATTGTAAGTACGAACCGAGTTTTTAAATGTCATGACTAGAATTTGACGTGATAGTAAAAAATGCTTCTACAGTATAATAATCGTTAACGATAGAAAATGTAACAAAAATAAGTTTCAAATATTCCTAGATCACACTACTGGTATATTGGTGGTGGGTGTATAAAATTCGGCACAGCCGCATATAAACTCTTACTGCTTCCTTTTATTATTTTAAAGACAACACAATGAAATGTATCTAAATACGATTTATTTTAAATTGATTTAAAGTTTTTGTTGAGGGTTGTGTTTGAAATATTTATAGAGCAGTAGAATTAATTTAAAGTGATGCGATTTGTTAATGTTAATTGTTATGGCTCACACAAGGCTTCATTGAGAAACTGTTTGCTTAAAACTAGATATAAACAGATTAGATTCTAATACCAAATTGCTAAAAAAAAAATTATATTACGCAAACCATTAAGGTTGTCATCTCCTATTTACATCAGACATAAAATTGTTAACTTTATTGTTCAATTCACAAGTGATGTCGTAGTGTCGTAAAAGTTGTACATTGCACGTTGGCTCGGAATTTAATTTCACAGGCCAAAAGCCAAATTGTTTGCTGTCACTGATTTCCAAAATTTTAAATATAAAATATCTATATTTTATAATAATATATTTTTTTTACACGTCAGCTTAAATATAAATTTGTTGTGCACTTCGAAGCATTAGGATTTGGCGCGAACAGAAAATTCATTTATATTGCACCCGTTATGGCTTAAAGATCAAATTTCTTATTATTGGTTTATATTTCTCCACGATATTTGATTTGATTGATCATCGTCTGATATCTCATCTTTCACAATAAAAAAGAATAATACAATAAAAGTTTAAAAATTAACAGAGTTTTGTGTTTTTGTGTTATGATCTTATGAAAGTTGGCCAATTTGGTTTTATTTTATTTGTTCGTTTCATATAAATTCTTGTAAATAGATAACAATAGTAGATATAAAAATATTACCCCTTCTAGAAATAACTCAATTGAAAATCTGTTTCTTTCTATTAGTAAAAGACGTTTAAAGCGTCTAAATGTTACGCCCGTCAGAATAGAATTGCCCAATGCAAACAAAATATCGTTTTAAGATTTCACTTTGCACGAAACTTATTTTTGCAGAGTTTTTATATGGATACGGCTTTTCTATAAACATGTATATAACAGGAAGCCATATTCCGATAAGACCTTTGTATGGGAGCTATGAGATATCGTGGACTTCTTTCAACTATTTTTAACAGGACAAGTCTTATTCTGCAATAAAAAAAAACGTGCAAAATTTAATGTTATATCTGCAGGAAAAAAGCAAAAAATATGTGAAAAATAACGAGGTTGTCTGACTTTGGTCTATAACTCAGATCATACCGGATGGATTTTATACATTTTTAATAGCAAACAATGCAATGGCATAAATAAATGTATAGAGTTTCAGAAGCTGTTATTAGGGTTATAATTTTCACTGTTTTTATAATTTCGGTTAAATAACAACAACTTATATGACCTTAATATTTCTATAAACTGTTAAAATCCCAACTACCCACGTTTACATTGAAAACATACAAACATATTCAAATTTCAATTTAATAGTTGAATATTTCACATAATAATTTTAAATGCGTTCATACGTTGGTGTGTCTTTATTTGTGGTTGTTGAAGTTTTTAGACTTTGAATATTATGAAAAGTGATTGATAAGGCCTTAAAACTTTAATAGATTTTTAAGAGTTTTTACTTATACGTTTTTTGTTTTGTTTTTTTTTTTTTGCTGGGAAATGATTGACACTACGATAATATTAATTTTAGCGTTGAATAATTCATAATGATTGTTTGGGGCATAGTATTTATTATAAAATTTATTTAAATAAATAGTTGTATAAATTTTAAAATACACCCGAAAAATTGTAGAGTACAAACAAAAAAATTTTGAGAAAATATTTGGTTGCTATTGTGATTGAGTGTTTAAAATTAGCATTTGATAAAACAATAATTAAATAAAAAAAAATAAATAAAATAAAAAACAAATATACAGCCAAGGCACAGAATTAAATTCCGTTTCGGAATGAAACCACTTTTAATTTGCAATGTGGATTTGTAATTTTGAGCATTTCTATAGCTATGTGTCCACGATGGTCAGATATTACAACGTTGTCATATCTACCAATGTGCTAGCAATGTACTGGCATTGAAAAATTTTTAGCAAAAGGTAAATTGTCAGTTTACATGACTGCCGGAAAACTAACAATTTCATTTGCACACAATTGTCACACAATGAATTTATCTGACAACCGAAATTGTCAGTTTACACGGTTGTCAGATTGTTGTGTGGCATTGTCAAATTCGTTTTGCAGCTCATTTAATTCTTTAATTTTCTTCTACTTTTTTTTTTAAATTTTATCAATGCACACTTGTTTGTTTATTATTTTTGCATATACAGAGTTGCATTTAGAAATAATTTCTATGACAATGCTGCCATTGGCAGATGCATAAACTTTGCACATATGACAATGAAAAGTGTTTGTCAATTGTCTTAAAACAATGACAATAACAAAATTGTGTGTTTACACGATTGTTAGATGTCTGCAAATATTTTTGAAAATGATTTTTCTTACAACGTTGGAAAACAACCATTTTAAGTTTACACGGTTGTTAGACATTTTCTGCACATTTTTCTGGCAACGTTGTAATATCTGACCATCGTGGACACATAGCTTATGTTTCATTCCGAAAAAATTGTTCGTTTTACTTTTCTATGAAAGCAAAAAAATCGACTTAATTCCACTTTCGAACGGAATTAAATTCTGTGACATGGCTGATAAAAGAAATTTTTCGTTTTGTAGATTTATTTTTATCTCAATATAATTTATTACACTTAAGTATTTTGCAGATTTGTAACAGCTTCTGATTTCTTAATGTCAGCTGGTCTTATGGACAAACAAACAATAATAAAGTTTTCAAAGTGTAGCCTCCACCTGTATATGAAAACTTCATATAATTAATTCACATACATTTAAGTATTTATATTTTATTGTTGAATTGTCATCATTAAAAATGAATATTAATTACATGCAATTTTTTATCTCCATTTGTACCATTTCTGTTGTTGATGATCTTTTGCTCTGTTATTGCAAAATACTCGTACATATGATGTCTTTTCTCATATTAATACGGTTGTTAATCCGGTCATATATATGTATATATAAAAAAAAAAGAAACTAAACGATTTACTGATTAATGATTTCAAATATTTGTTAATCTACTGCAGACGAGAGTGAGTGAGTGAGTGAGTGCGTATGCATGTAAATGTGAGAGTATCAACATAAAAATGTTTGTGTATATTTTTAGCCGTAGGCTTAATAAACACGAGCTGAAGACATGCAATTTATATGTCGGTAAAGGGTTAGCAGAGTTGCCAAATGGAAAATAATGGCAACCATTATTGTTGGGACACGATTATCCCTAGAACACACGTATAAAAATTACTAGGATATGTAACGTAATACAAATATATAGTTCCACTATCTCTATCCTCCCTCCCACAACCTATTTTCCTAGTTCCATCACAATGCATTGCATAAATAGGGGTCCCCTAAGTCCCCTAAGTGCTGGTCCAAGCAAAAAAAAAATTTTAATGTTTGTGCAGAAGTAAGGCTTTTTTAGGTATTTATAACCTACACCACAATAGTGGGGAGGATGTATTGGCTTTGTGCTGATGTTTGTAACGCCCATAAATAAACGAATGTCCGTCCGTCCGTCCGTCCGTCTGGTTGGCTGTCCATGTAAAGCTTGTATGCAGAATACAGGTCGCAATTTTGAAGATATGTCAATAAAATTTGGTACGTGATATTTTTCGGCTCAAGGACGTACCATAAAGACTGCCTTAAAGGGACAGTTAAGTTCCCAGAAAGCATAATGATGTGGGGTTGTATATCTACCACAGGGGTAGGACTTTATTGATGGGATGATCAACGCTGAAAAATACATAAACATACTAGAAGTAAGTTTGCTGCCATCAATACCAAAACTGGCTGACTGTGGTGTATACATGTTTCAACAGTATGGAGCATCATCTCATACTGCCAAACGAACCAAATAATGGCTGCAGTTTAAGGAAATTGGGGTCTTAGATTGGCCATCAAATAGTCCGGACCTAAGCCCAATCGAGAATATATGGGGAATAATGAAAAGAAAACTAAAAAATGAGCCTTAAAGAACCCTTTCTGATTTAAAAACAGAATAATGTCAGAATTTATTAAAATCTATGCCAAAGCGTTGCACAGGCAAAAGGCGATGTTACCCAATATTAATATGTAAAAAAAAATTACATATTTAATAAAATAGTAAATATTTAACGCACCGTACGAATTAATACTGTTCAAATTTTTCTTATCATTTAAGCAAATCATTCAAAGAAATAATTTTTTTTTTTTCTAAAATTAAGAGAATAAAATGATCTTTCAGAAAAAATAGGTTTGCATGTGTTGTCTACTTTAGTATTGAAAATATCATCTGTTAAACATTGCATACAGGTAAAAAAAACATTGCCGTACGAATTAATAGTGGTCGGGGCTCGTAGTAGCCATAGTCTCTCGGTATTGAATTGCTCACCGGGAAGATTAATTCCAACTTTGCCGGATTTAATTTAGAGTTTTCTTTTTTTATTAAATAATTTTTAAGTTTGAGGTTACTTTTTGTTTTTTATAAAAGATTTTTAATTTTTATATAGAAATTACTCGATAGAAAGTAGAATAAAATTATTTAGAGTTTTCATAATGTGGAAGAAATAGAAATGATTGACCATGGTTTTTGTTCACATATCCAATCAGTCGGATCTGAATTTGTTTGCCATTGATTGTACGACCTGACGGAACAGTCGGATACTGATGGCGCTGGTATAAATTTCTCCGATCTGTCAACTAGTTAAAGATTAAAACGTTTAATAGTTAGATACTCCTAATTTTGGCGCATTCTAACCAAGCATTACATTGAAACTAGTGCTAAAGGACCCACTATTTGAGATGATTTCCTCATGAACAGCATTTTGTTCAGTATATGTTATAGTACGCTATCTTCAAATCCCTCAAAATGAATAGTTACCAATCAGTTGGCAATCCTTGTACTTGGCATTTCAATATGCAGTACCTTTATGAAGTAAAGTGAAAAATTAATAATGATTTTTTGCGAAAAGACCTTGCTCTGAGGAGCATGACTGCAGGAATTTAAGTCCGATTATTTTATTCTTTTTTATGCTCTTTATTACTTATGCGTGTATGTATGTAGGTAAATATATACATACATACATAACTACACGGACTGTAAGTAGTTATTAAAAAAAGGATTAATAGGACAAAGTTTAATATGAAAAGAATCAGCAAAACAAAAAAAAAAAAAACAGAAATAAATGCAACAACGAGCAGTAAACAAAGAAATACATTAAACTTACAAAACAGAAAAACACACTCAGGAATAAATGCAAAAAAAAAATAAAAAAAATATATAAAAGAAATAAATAAGAAAATCATAACAAAAAATGAAAATGAAATTAAAAAATCGTCAAGAGTTTTTTTATGCAACTTTTGCGTGAATATCGTAAAACAACTGAACAGATCAGGCCCATTTACATGCTGACGTATACTCACACACACACACACGCGTAAATACTGACTGAGTGACTAAAATGATTAAAGAAACCCCACCAAAATGTGAGGGGCAAAACCAGCCCAGGTCTTGATGATGGCAGTCATTTAGTAGTTGAACAAATAAAAAGACTTGAAACTTCAATTCATTTACTTTTTTTTTTTTTTGCTGCAAACAGCAAAGGAAGCTGCATACCATATTACTAACAATAGTAGAAGCAACAAATACACATTCATACATAAGTACTAGTAAATGTACGAGTATGTATAGTTATATTACTTACTACATGCAACCCAAGCAAAAAGTCAAACTGGCTTTGGCGCCGTCAACATTGTTTATCCCTTATGAAAAGCACCAAATGGCAGCCTGCTGTGTCTTGAAATTTAAAGTAGGATTTATTGCACTGACAGGACAGGACTAAAAGATGTTTAAAGCTCAATTTAAATGAAATCTACATTTGTACTCGTACAACAGAACAGCATTTGCAGTCAGTCATATTTTTGTTTGCTGTTTCATATTGTGTGGTCCAACAAACAATTCTGCTGATGTACGCTAAACTAACCAAATGGGTGCATAGCGTCAACAGTGTCTTTCTTTCTGTTAGGTATTTATTTTTTTTTTTTATTGTTAAACCTGGTCAGTTTTAATTTAAATTTAAATATTTTGGAGCTGTTGTGATATATCAAGGTTAAAGGTTGTCTGGTTGATGAAAATAATATAAACAAACAATTTCTTTTCTTTTTTTTTGAGGTTTGAGGCTCTCTTGTTAATAAGTATTTAAAAGTTAAAATATATGGTCTACAGTAGGGAGAACAAATGTGCAAATGTTTGCGCCTGGTGAACTTTTTATGGCATAAAAATAATAAAGAAATAATAAAGAAAATTTAGATGCTAAACAAAATTATATAAACAAAGTTGTTCAATTCACATGTGATGTTGTAGTGTCGTACGAGTTGTACGTCGTCTGAATTTACAATAGTTGTACAAATGTTGTTAATAAGTTCTATATAAATATTTTGTTTAAAACCTACGACATTTCTACATATCGATGGTCTCATGTAGAAAGACCCTAACTCACATATTTGAAACTTTACAGGAGAAGGTCAAAACATAAGAGAAACTGTAATCTTCAACATGTAACTATTTTTGTACAACTGCTTATAAAAGCGTTATTTTTTACACTATTGCAATAAATTTTTGTGAGGAGGTGTATTTGCGTAAAATGCATTGGAATCACAAAAAAAAAACAAATTTCGAAAAAATAGCGAGTTAGGGCCTTTCTACATGACACCAACGATATGCTTTTCGAATATTGTATGAAAGTTTAAGTGTTGCCAAATGATAATGTTTATGATCATAATGATTATTCGTTTTAGTTTAAAAAAAATAATCAAATGGCAACACTTAAATCATAAACTGATTGTTAAATTTAAAACATGAAAATAAAATTAATAAAAAACAAATTTATATAATGACGATTGTTGTATTTAATTTATGAAAAATTATCATTAATTTTTATTTACTTGACACGATTGATAAAACGTCTGCATAATATTTTTCACCCACTGCAGAAATTATTTTGTTGTTCTCAATTGTATTATACATTTTGGGCTGTTTTCTCTTTATGGCGATTATCTTTTTTCCCAACAAAAAACTGCCGATTAAAGAAATTTGTTTTTCTCAATGTCTCATTTGCTTCTATTCTGTCGCAAAACTAACCAGGAGCCAAATTACCGCATTCGTGATCGAATGAGCTATCGTATCGAATAATGATTTCGATATCGAAATTATGATAAAATGTACTAAATTTCTTGCTCGATATCGAATTCCATAATCTCAAATAAGAAAATTACGATCACTTTTACTCGATATCGTATGCAGTAATTTGGCCCCAGTCCTCATTTGGCGATTATTTATTTGTTGTACAGATAAATGTAATCAGCTGACTGCTGTTCATATTTTTTATGTGGCAATACCTTGAGTTTTTGTAAAAAAAATAAATAGATTTTAGAAAAAATGTTTAATAGAGGAATAAACATTAATTTTAATGGAGGATGAACTCGAAGAACATTCCAAGTGAATGTTGAAAGAGTTTATCATGCCAATCCTAACTACCTGGCAGACATGGATATTATTTATTTTTTAAAATATTTGTTTTTTTTTAATTTTATTTTTTGTTATTTTTTCACATTTGGAAAACAGCTGATTTATGTCAACAACTTGGCACTTGCAGAAAGAGTACCCAATTTTCACATACATTTTGAGAGGTATTGCCAAATGTCAAAATTTCCATTTTACATACGACTTATGGGTTTCCGTATAGGTTATGTCTATAAACGTAAACAAAAGCTGACTTTTTAACGTGTATAAATTTCAAGAATTGCATTGAACATAATTTAATTTATTAAAATTCGAAAAAAAAAATTACTTTTCCATGTTCATTATCCATTTACTTAAATTTTACTTTACAATATATTTTTCCAAACAATTTTGTTTCAAAACCAACCAGCTGTTTTGTTAATGTTTGTCACAGGAAAATAGAGTGTGTTCTAATCATGCAAAGTTTTATATGTATCACACGATGTGTACAACTTTTACAGATGGAAAATTTGACAGTACATATGTAAAATACATCCCGTTAAGCAAGAAATTATGTGAAAAAATATCATTGTCTTGGAGGCTGTCTCAGATATTGATTTATAATTCTGGTTCTATTAGACCGTTTGCATTGATTTGCTATACCAAACTGCTTAGGAGAATGATAAATGTTCTTTTGTAGACTTCGGGGATTTTGGTTATGTATTTTGCATGTGAGAGTGTTTTACACAGACAGACGGTCATAAAACAATTGACTAAGTCATTTGGTTAGACTAACATCTATTACTTTTGTAAGATTCTAGATATTGTACAGAGTGAAACAACACTTTTGCTTTCATTCTAATTATGTTAGCAGATGCTATCTGCTTTCAGATGAAGACCTCTACTCATGCAATGCATTGTGTTGGGACAAGGTAAAAGCGTTATGGTAGAGATGATAGAGGGAGTAGTAATTGTGAACAGTTTAAATTTTATTTTTTAATTTACAGTGGGTGGCCAAATTATTAGTTACACATGTAAAATTGTTTAGTTTGAAGCCGTCTATCATTTTAAAATAATGGAAATTTATCCTTTTATTTGTTCTTTTAGGTAAATTAAGTGTTTCTTATTCAATTAAAAATAAACTATTTTGTTTTAAAAATATGTATTTGAGTAAAAGAAATATTACAAAATTTTTTGAAAAAAAAAATCTCAATATTTCGTAGAACCTTCTTTGGCATCAATTACAGCTTGCACCCTTTTTGGCATGCTGTGAATGCATTTTTGAACATTTTCTTTTAGTTCTTCATCGTGATGCCAGACTTTAATCAATTTAATCAAAATTGCATATTTCACACTTCAGAGCAGAATGACAGATAATGATCTACAACTGCACTCTAATGTCACCAATATCATTGTTGACACTGCACAAAATATTTAACAGTATTACCAGAATTAAAATACGAAAACATCTGGTACAAGAAATAAATTTATATGCGTATTAAAAGCGGTTGAATATTAATTAATAAGTGTAACTAATAATTTGGCCACCCACTGTAGTTTATAGACGAATACTGTAAGCGTTTGAGTAAATACAAATAAACTTCGAATCACCGATTTGTACTTCATTTTGGATGCATATCAGTTGTGTAAATACAAGGTGGTGCAAAAGTAATCCTCCTATCAGAAAATGCTATACATTTTGCGAGTCCCCTAATGTCAGTTCTGTGAGCAATATTCCGCGTTCTGGAGCAGTGTAGCGTAACATTGTTTTTTAACGTGTATTTCGCATGTGTTTACTACACAAATGTCAAAACAGAACTGACATTAGGGGCCTCGCAAAATGTATAGCATTTTCTGATAGCAAGATTACTTTTGCGCCACCTTGTAAAAAGGAACAAAAACTTTTATCCCAAACTAAGTTTTCTATAGAAAGCTGTTCTTTTTCTAAGTTTTCTATAGAAAATTATGTCCCAAACTAAATCTTTTTGAAATATTTTCGGCACTGCTTTAAACAACGGATACATAGACTAATAAAGTTGAATTTTACGTTTATAATTTTTCTTTTGGAATTCTTTATTAGTTTTCAACAATTCTTAAAATTTAAAATTAACTTGTTAATTTTATAAATTGTGTATTAAAACACTTTAAAACACATTAATGTACTGTTGCATGTCACAATATTTTTAATTAAAATGAAAACGTTATTAAAAGATTTTATTACTTCTCATAGCTTGCAGAAACACGTCTTTACTTGAATGGACATCAAGTGTTTGTTTAAAAAATCTTGGTTAAGGGTATAAATTCATGTATCGCCGTATTGTTTTACAGGTTTCAACAGGATTGGCATCGTTGAATGGATATGAATGGCAAAATTCAAGTACAATCATCTAGCAAAAGCATAGCTATAATAACTTGTACAGTGCCATAGTATTAGCAAAATAGAAATAAATCCAGAAAAGTTATTACCAACACGAAAAATCGTAAAATTAGTTAGAGCCAACGCTAGGAATTTTAGCTTAGAGAAGAACGCTAGCAATACTAGAACAGGAAGGCCCCTAGTAAAGTATAACTGTAGGTTAAGTAAATTTTAACATCGAAGGTCATTGCTTTCAAACCAGTGCTTGGTATGATATGCGGTCCAGGAGACTTATGCGTGTTGAAATTCGCTAGAACCCTTTTAACAACTTAAACATGAAATAATATATATATATGACATAATTACTTATACTCTTTCAAACTCGTGCAAATACTATGCAAATAATTCTGTCAAAAAGTTAGTTTTATCAAACAGTAGTTTGGTTGGTCTTTCCTTAAAACAGACTTGTTTAAGTTGAAATTCCCTAGTACCCTTTTAACTGCTTGAACATGAAATAATATATAATATAAATTGTATGGCATAGGAATTATTTTTATTCGTTTAACGAATAAGAGATGCTTATCCAGCCTTAAAGAGGAATAAGAATTTTAAACAGAAGGCTCTGATCGTGTAGAGATTTTTCGTACCTTCGTACTTTACACGCGAAAAACTCGCCCTTTTACGAAGTAAATCAGTAACGACATTTTACAGAAAGACATAAATATATTTGTAATCTACACCATCATAAAATGGAAATTAAAATCGGCGTAGAAATAAGCGAAATAGTTTTTTTATCGATCGTAAAAGTTTGATTTATACACATAACCAAATAAATTGTGCCACAAATAATTTCTATATAAATCAAAATTACATCCAAAAATTGTCTCTAGATTATAATTTTCCATAGCTGCAATATATGGCCCACTTCCATAAATCACTTTAACTTTAACCATTAATCGCTTAAAAATGCTGGTATACAAATAAAATTCATACATACAAATGTCATTTCACTTAATTTTATAACGATTGATTCATACTAAGTTATAGCTCCCAAATGGACCGGCTAGACCAGCTATACTTTCTTAAGGTACAATCGCACTTGGCAAATATTTGAAAATATCAAACATATATTTAAAGTCGTTTATTTATTTAAAAAACTTTTCTTATTTAGTCCCAAGCACAACAAATATTTAGTTTTAATTTATTTGATGCTGTTTGATCTTGCAAAAGTCTTGTAAGAGTAAACAACTTCAAACAAATTTATGCTAAAACAAGTGGTTACGCTTTATTTTAGCAAATATTTGCCAAATCTGACCGTACCTTTACCTGTTCAACGTAATGATAAGAAAATTTATTATTGTTTAAGCGAACATTTTAAATACCAAACAACTTTGTTTAAACAAAAATATCATGGAAAATAATTTTCAACATAACTGCGACATTTGTCGAACCAAAATGAAACTAGCAAGATGCTTCAAGAATATGACTGTTAATCAATTCTAGTTCGTTTTTATAACTTTCCCACCACTTCTATTCCAATAATCTGCAATAAAAACTGAACTAATCAACGTAAATTACTTCGCTTCACTACACACTTTGATACCCATATTAAGCGTTTGTATATGAATTTCAATATACCTATCAATACCTTGTAGATATTTCAAAGCGTTGACTTGGCATATAATGAAAAAGGTTTGTATTTCCTCATACTCCAACTAAATTGACTTAAATACTGTGAAATTGTATTTTAGTCGACCGTTTTTTTTTTTCTTTCTCCTTTTTGTTTTTCTACTCTGTTTTGTCTTTTCGTTTAGGCCAGACCACACACATTTAAGTCAAGTATTTAGGTGGATCAGTGTTTGTTGTTGTTTGTCTTAGTTTTATTTTGTTTGTTGTTGGTGTTTGTGTAGCTTCATTTGCATAAAACAAGTCAACAGCAAAAATGTCGTCAAGTGTCAAAAATTATGGAAAACATATTTTGACATGACATGAGTGAGGTACATGTGAAGGGAAAGATATCATCAACGTAAACGACAAGAACAACAAATAAGTATTAACGCCTTTTGAGGCTTAAATGTGAAACAACACAAAAGGTGGCCAAAGTGCTGTTCTTGTTGTTGTTGTTGTAGTGGTTTATTACATCGTTTATGTCTTGGGTTTATGGGTTTAAGTTGTTTTAAACAAACCGCCAGAAATACTGGGGATATATTGATTTTGTCATAGCGTTTGCAGCTAAGTCAACTTATATTTTTATATATACTTGTTAGGGCGGGCCAAATTTTTTGTCGATTAGAGCCGCCCCCTAGGATGATTCTGTGGACAATTCTAAGCAACTTTGGTGAAGGAACCATGGGTCTATCTCGATTTTCGAGTCTCCCACTTTTCAAAAAATGACCAAAAACAGCAACATCGTGCGAAGACAAATGCTTCAAATGACTTTCGGTACTCGTTGATGTTGTTGCGGTTTGCGATGTAGACGGCAATGCATTTGGATCCATTGTACACTTTTACTAAAGGAATTAAAAAATAACTGAAATTACCGAAAAATTTTTCTCGGAAAATAGACGAAAAATATTACAAATGTGCATGAAACGCACTCTAGTGGTGTTCATAGGTAAAAATAAAGATCAAAAATGAATTTCTCGAACCCAAAAACCCCCCATATACACATAAAAAAGATAATATAACGATGAATAAAAAATCGAATTTCGAATCAAAATGATGTTATAGGGGAAGAAATCATTTTTTGAAAAGTGGGAGACTCGAAAATCGAGATAGACCCATGGTTCCTTCACCAAAGTTGCTTAGAATTGTCCATAGAATCATCCTAGGGGGCGGCTCTAATCGATTTTTTCGGCTCCATACAAATTGGTCCGGCCTAATACTTGTACTAAATTTGCTAAAGTCTTTGAATTAAATTTTAAATCTTAACATTTGCTCAGACATTGCAAATATTTACTTAAAAAAGGCCTAGACAGTTGTTTTAGCACAAATTTGTTTCACGTTGTTTACTATTACAAGAGTTTGGCAAGATCAAACAGTTTGAAATAAAATAAGACTAAATATTTGTTGTGTCTTGTCCTAAATAAACGAAGTTTTTTTTAATAACTAAACGAATTCAAAAATATTTTATTAAGTGGTTACGTCTATTTCGGCAAATATTTGACTAGTGTGACAGTACCTTAAGTTGAAGTAATCAAAATACAAGCCGCAATTTGAAAGATATATTGATGAAATATGTTTAGAATCGGTCCGTTAGGCATTCTTGTTATGCGACATTTTCGTACGATCGACCTGGTCGAAGGCGCGTTGTTGTCTTTACATCTCTAAGAAACCCAGTTTAGGCAAATTTATCCATTATTCTCTTTACAGTTGACTCTTTTGGAGCATTATTGTAACCTCAAATTGATCGCAATTTGCCGCAAAACTTTCACCATTTTGGTAAAACAATTTCACAATGAGAATGCGTTGTTCATTCGTCTAGCGCTCCATTTTTACTAACCTCGTACCTTCTACTAGCAAACAATAATAATTGTTCAAATGTCAAACAATGGCACTTCGAATGGCGCCAAATTTAAAAATTGCATTCTAGTTGGGACACCCTTTATGAATTTTCTCCTACGAAGAAATGTTTGATGCTGAGACCGTTTTGATATAAAGTTCTTGCAGCCTCAGGGGCAATTCACTGGAAAGTTTTTTAAAATGCTTAGACCTTCTTGCCAGCAAGATATCGAAATACACTGAATATATATCTATAAGTATATAAATTAAAGCAGACATACTTCTCAGCTCTTTATACCTGCAGGGTATTTGTAATTCTGCCCAGCCTAACATAATATATTTCATTACTTTTCTAACAAATTTATATTTTAAATATACTATTTCGTTTTTATTACAGTTTTCAATTTATTTTGTAGTTTCCCACAAAGTTTTCTCTCAAAATTTTAAAACACCATCAATGATGAGTGTAAAATTTGTTAATTAAATAATTGTTGTTATGTAAAATCTGTATCGTATATGTTAGACAAATTTAAAACACAAAACTATCCAATTACATATGTAATTATAAACTAAGTCCCAATTTACACGAAGCAATTTTTATACAAAAAAATATTAATACAAATTTTTTCTTGAAAGTGCTTCGGTATTCACACAGCACAATTCTTATTGCTTAAATCGCTCGTATTTTTATTTGAGAGTATACACACATTTGTATACACATATGTAATACGAATAAAAGAGTAATACGAATTGCCCGTACCATCAGGTGTGTACTCATCTTATCTTCCCTTTACCTCTTAGTTTTAAAAGTTTAGCTTAAATAATTTCTGCGTGTAAATTGGGACTATAGAATGAATTTTGTCATACACAACTGGCATCATAATAATAAATTAATTTAGTTATGTTTCCGGCGGCTGCCCGTTAAATTACAGAATTGCTTCGTGTAAATTTGCACTAATATAGTTGAGTTTAAATGAAAAAAGATAGATGACATTTTTCATAACAATAGTATATATTTGGCTTGACACGAACTATTTTCGATTGATGAGTCAAGCTTAAAAGTAGCTAAAATTTAATAGCAAATGTGGTGTTAAATTCAGCTGGCATATATTTAAACTTTCATTAAAATATTTATGCTTTCATTAAAATAGCTAATTAAGAAAAAACTGTTCTAAAAAATTCAGCCTTATTATGAGTGTCGTTCTCTTTTTACGACAACGACTGTTTCGTAATAGATTAAAGAAACAAATCGTTAAATCGACTCAGTACATAATAAAGATTATAGGCTATCCTGTTTCCAGTTGTTTTGTAAGTTTCTTTTGGCGAATTCATTTCAATATTGTTGTAAATTTTATCTCAAACAATGTGTCATATGGGGAATTATTGTGAGGGCCAATGTCCACTGGTACTGGTTCAATCAGGTTATGGTTACAAAAAATTAACAAAATAATTGTTATATTAAAACAGAATACAAGATAAAATGGTTTTAATAAAGTTTTTATAAATTAGAAAGGGTGAGAAGCGGGGCATTTTGTGGATTTTAGTATATTTCCAACATATTAAATATTGTGATAATTGAACAGTTTCACAATGAATCCAATGCAATGTGAGATAACAAAAATGTAACGAAATATTCTGCATTACATAATAGCGTAGTCAGATGACACAGTTAATTTACATTAGCAGTCTTAATTCAAATTAACTCGTGAATTATCCCCATCCTAATGCGCATTAGGTTAAACGTAAATGCCCTAATTTAGAGTGAATTTATACTGAATTTAGCTATTTCAATATGGCAACATCGTCGAAAATCAATCATATATTATCAAATTGTTTACTATTGTAAAAGAAGAAGAAGACAATTGTAAAATTAAAATAATAAAAATAAATTTTCACAATTGTCTTTCTTTTATTCCAGAGTGTCCTACTGCGGTGCCCACTTGTAGCAACACGTTCAGGTTGATGGTTGCTAGTACATGAAGAATTTTTGCATTATGGAGCAGTTTCAGCAAAGGTAATTTCAACTTTTTTCTTCAAATAAATACTGATTTTTCACCAACAAAATAACTTATTTTTAGTTCGATTTATATTTTTTTTATTTTTTATTTTTTTAATGGATGTTCAAATATGCCACCCATACGGGGCAGCTTTGAACGGCAATTTTTTCTTGTAGCGCTTATATCCAAAAATAACATAAACTGTTATATTTTTTATATATAATGAATTCGATTTATTTATTAAGAAAAATATAAACATTAACAATTAAAAAATAAAAAAAATTCAGGTCAAAAATAAGTTTTATATTATTAAGACGGAAAAGGTTTTGCGATTTCAGGTGACATTACATTTTCCTTTAAAGCATCATGATCAGCATTGGATTCGTCATTTTCAGAAAATAAGAGAGAATCAACAATGTTTGGTACTTCGGTTGATAAATTAACATGTTCAAAGGTGCCCCCTTTTCAAACCTGATGGTATGCCAGCATTTCACGGAAATTTATAATAAATATTTTTTTTTTACATAAATATCAAATAACTTAACTTAATTTTGTTTGAAATGAATTTTGGACTGCAATAAGTTTCTTTTACGAAAGAAAACGATCACTGAATACTTCTTACACTCTTACAAAAAAAAAAAACAAAAGTAAAAAAAATTTACACTGGCACTGCGAAAACTTGTTCACCCAACTACATTCGGTCGACGACTGAAAAAACTAGCAAAAGTTGTTGACGTTGCTAGAAAACAAGGTTAACTCGGTTAAGGGTAGGAAAAAATGTTAAACTGAGATTTTATCAATATTGTTCAAAGGTGCCCCTTGTTTAAACGTGCCCTTCGCTCCGCTATGTGTGCCCACTTTAATTCAGTACTAAGGAAAATTTTAAGTCCATATCAGTAAACAATTGATTAAATGTGTTAATAATATGTACATAATCTTTTACTATTTCATAAAATCATCCCAGTTTTGCCCATCAAATGCTATTAGGATTATGCCAACACATTCCAAATTGTGGTTAAATAAATCCCTTTATAACGAACATATTTTCTAAACACTTTCAAATAAACAACTCTTCAACACATGCACATACATACGCGTACATATGTACATATCACATATGACGTATGTGCATGGAAAATTATGATAATACACTTTAAAGAAATTATTGTTTTATTAATTTTAAAGTCCACACACTACAACTCCAAGTAATGACAGGCCAACAAGTAGGACATATTAATGGTTTTATATTGACGCTTAACCTGTTCCCAATGTTAAGTTTTTATTTAATTTTTTTTTTTTTTTTTTGTATAATACGGTGAAACCTTTACGTTAACAAGACTGTCATTATGATAATTACCTGTCATACTCTTAAAAAAAAAAAAAAAAAACAAAAATAATGTTTGCACTCAAATATTAAATGTTGGTAAAATTTATACAAAACGTAATAAAACAAGACACTTGGCATAAATTTTATGAAGAGTGTATTTTAAATAATTTACAAACTGTTAACTTACAGTAAAATATAACAATAAAAGACACCTAGAAATAATTTAAGCAATTGGTGGGTGTTTATTTTTATAAGAAATGGTGAATTTTAAACAAATCTAATTGGTTATGGTGTTGAAATTCTCTTAGCAATTGCATTGTCATGTGAAACTTGCTGGAGATAAATAAGAGTCGTGGGTGGGTTAAAACATAATTTTAAGTTTAATCAGTAAAAATCAGTGAATGCTGGTATTTTCATGTTTAATGTTTACAAACAAATTATCAAAGCGACATGTTCAACTATTAAGAAATCAGAAGCTCTTTTGTTTTGTACATGAGTAAACATAGTGTTTTCAACCATGGAAATAATCTAATGGCAATCAACTTAAAAACACCTCAGTACAGAAGGTTTAAAGTACCATTCAGATATTTTAAATGGATTACCAGCTGCCGAATTACTTTCAAAATAACATGTTTCCAAATCACTGTGCAAAACAAAAGCTGATATACGATTGATGTAATAGTCATTCCAACAGTGAAAAATTCGTAAAAATCCAGCAGCAGAAAGATAAATTTAACACGGTATGTCATTCGTAATCAAGGGCTTGTGTGTAAAAATATAATCCTGTATCGATTTATTAGTAGGCAGAGTCAATTATTAAAAGTTCTCACTGTCTACTTGTATGTTTATGTATGTATATTAGGGTGGCCCAAAATAAAGTTGCGGATGTTCCCGACTAATATGAAAATTTAATTCATTTTAAGACTACGTTTCTCTACGGGAAAAAACATTTGGGCTAAATTGCATGATGTTTATAATCAAGAAATTTCAATTATTTATTTAAGTAAATTCTATGAAAAAATAAAAAAAAACACTAAAATTTTGTCTGAAATTTTAAATATTTTTGAATTAAAAAAAATTGTTTTTTAATTTTTGATAACCCATTGCATGCGCCTCTCAAAGACCTTTCATATGATACCAAATTTACATATAGTTTCTTTGGAAGAAATGTGAAAAAAATCAAAAAACCTCTAAAAAGGACCTGTTTATCCTTTGATCCAGCTCACCAAATATTGATCCCAGGACAAAAAAATTGAGAAAAGTAGTCTTAAAATTAATCAAATTTTCATATTAGTCGGGAACATCGATACCTTATATTTTCTCCATACAAACGGGGCCACCCTAATGTATATATATTCCGTTTTTGTTTATTCTTTCATTTTAAGCATTTTGCACTTTACCTGCTTTAATCAATGTGTTGTCTTGACCACTATAATTATAGCAGGCTCCTGTGAGTAAAACTTGAACTACACTTTGGGTGTTGATTTTATCTGCCTTAACAAAATAACCAAATATATTGTTAATCATTAGCAACAAAATAAAAAGCACCCTACCAAAATTGTTGCAATAATCTATACCTGTTATCAACATCCCAGACAGCAGCTGATTTTCCCTCGGAAAAAAAGCCGAAAGGTTGTCAATTTATCAATATATTACGTGTGTAAATTTTAGATTCATCCTAATGAAATTTATTAAAAACCGTATTTAAAACTGTTATAAGCTAAAGATAGGGTGTTGATTGTTTCCAAAGACACCAGGTATTGGTTCAGAGGCGTACAAAGCTTTCTCTTACCACAACATTTTTCACATACAAAATTCTGTTGCCAATTAAATGCAAAAAGTTGACTTATTTTTTGGCAAAAAAAAAACTCACTTTAATTTCAATTCTGCTGGAAATTTGTTATTAATAAATTGTGTCAGTTTTATTTAACATCGACATCTTGTGCACTTGAACTGTCTTTTCATTAATAACAATTACTTATTAAATATAAGTATATTGTTGGTTTTTTTCTTCATTATTTTCAATATAAGAAATTAAGGCTGTATAAAAACCATCTTTTTGTAATAAAAATAAAATAATTAATTACTAATACTGGTACCAAGCAGTTGAAATTTACCTTAATTAAATTTTATTAAATTGTATGGCTAAAATTTAATAAATTAAATTTGAAATTCTATTGTAATTATTTAAAATTTACATTAATTTATTTTTTGTTAATTAGCTGTTTCTATTGACGTCTTGGGTTTTGTTACACCAGTAATTTTTGTTGCGGCCAATAAGTTTTTGTATTCGTCATAATCTACACCAAAAGTAAAATTTAACATTAAAGTGAAGCTATTCAAAAATATATTGGTGAATGAGAAGTTTTCAAACTTGTACAAGAAATTCTAAAAGAAATTATAAATATTTATAAGTAAATGAATTTTCATATACATACGAGGATGTAAATATATGTAAGTTGTGACATAACAACAGTAATATATAAATTAAAAGAAAAATTAGTTTTGGTCAATTTTTTTTTTAACTAAAAACGACTTATTTGCATTGGCAATGATTTTATATTTGTTTTGATATCGACTGTGTTGCATTACTATAATTACACTTGATGATTGCTATTTGTTGTTTTGAAACCTGTAACATTTTATAAGAGTAATTAACTCCTTTAACCACTTCATTAATTTAAGAGAGAAAGAAGGCAGCCTTAATATTTGGTTAATGTTTCATAACTATAAATACATTTTATAATAAAGAAAGAACAAAACTAGAAAAAGAAAAACATATTTTTTTTATTCCACGAAGTAAAATTACATTTTATATTTATCTCTTTCTTTTAGAACTGCCCTTTGTTTATATTTTTGCTATGTCCCAGCAAGTCATATGAGTCTGAAAAGAGTCTTTTCTGACACCTTTTTCGGAGGGTTAACGCTCTTTATGAGCCCAAAAAACAATCATAATTGCTCCCAAAATTTTCAGAAAAGAAGGTCATTACATTCGAAAATGTTCCGTTAGAAAGAGCTCTTAGGTAATGTCAGAAAAGAGTCTTTTATGAGGGGTTTTTTGGGCTCTTAAAGAGCTCTTAGATAATGTCAGAAAAGAGTATTTTATGAGGTTTTTCTTGGGCTCAGTGTAATCTTGTTTTTATCATTCTTGTGTCGTACAGCTATGTTTTTTTTTTTTTTTTTTGTTCAAAGCACAAATAACAGGACAACAACGCTTTGGTACACACATAATTAAGTGGAATTTCTGAGTCATACTGAGACTCAGGACAGTAACAAGCAAATTTTTCTTTCGCTCCGAAAATGCTCTTTTGTTGGACTCTTTTCTGACTCCTTTTTCGGAGCGCTCCTAAAATGGTATGCTGGGGTGTAGCGATTTACTTGGAGACACAATAAATTAGATACCAAAAAGCCCTAGATTTTGGCTTTTTGAAACCTCATGACTGTCTTCTCTGTATGCACTGTGGTTATTCCATGCAATTATGGAATAATTTTCACAACAGTCAATAGTATAATTTTTACACTGTTCCGGAAGTAGTGCTCTTAAAGTAGCTACGACCTATTAAAGGGCCGATCATTACAAAATTCTTTATAATGATTTATATGTTTAATAGTAATAATAATTTTTAAGTGATTTTCGAAAGCAGAGTTTATATGGGTGCTACGGTCATATATTGATCTATTAGCATAAAATTATGTACAGCGATTCATATGTTTACATGGATGATTTGTATTAAACTTTGACTAGATAATGATTTTTTAATATATTTATGCGAATTTTAGAGATTTTTGGAAGTGTACTTTGTCAAAATATGGACCAATTTGAGATTTCTCCTTATTTTTGCTGAATTTGTTTATGGTTACTGCTTTTCTATAGACATTTATATACCATAAAACCATATTCTGTTGAGGCATTTGTATGGGGGCTATGAAAAATTGTGGACCGATTCCTACAATTCTCAACAGGACTAGTTCCTATGTAATAGAAATAAATTGTGGCAAAATTCCATGAAATTATCTGCATTATATTTGAAGAAAATACAAAAAAAAATATCTTAAAAAGAAGCAAGAGAGTATAGTCGTCAAGCCCGACCATATAAATTTTCCCCCATTTTTTCAAAATAGAGTTTTTTTTATTTTTCCTCAAAAGAAACTTTAGACCATTTCCTTTAAGATCGTTGTGGTCACTTAATGGGATGCAAGTGGAGTATCTATCAAAAAATTTGCAGCTCAAAGAAGAAACTGTTTCAATTTTTACCATATGCACTATTTTCATTTTTTTCCTATTTATTACTTATAATACTAAATAAGAATAATAATAATAAATAATTTAATAAAATTAATATACAAATGAAAATGAAATATTGAAAAAATCATATTCTTGAGTTAAAAAATAATTTTTTTTGATAGATATCCCACTCGCATCCCATTAAGCGATTATAAAGGCTTTAAAGTAAATTGTATAAGCTTTCTTTTGATAAAAAAGGGCCCAAAATTAAAAAAAAATATTTTTAAAAAAAATTTCTTAAAAATTAAAAAAAATATTTTTGAAATGACTTAAGAAATAGCTATCTACAGTCCTTTGGACAATTTTTGCTAGGACCAATAGGTAAAAAGTTACACTCATTTAAAAAAAAAACCCTGTATGACCAAAATGTCCAACTGTGACCCCCTCTAACTCCAGCACTTCTGGACTGATAGAGCTGAAAATGTGTGTCTGGTCTACTATCCAATAGTACTAACCTTGGTGCAAATTTTATCCAAATCGGAAGACATCGATTTTTAAAATTAGGTCACTTGACGTGAAATTTATCATATATGAAACTTATTTGTGTTGAAACCAACATTTTAAGCGATTGATGGTCGTTAAAGTGATTTTCGGAAGTGGGGCTTATATAAGAGCTATAATGAATTATGGACCATTCTATACAAAATGTATAGATGTGAATTAAGCTTGTGGTGAAATCAAACATTTATGACTAATAAACCCTATTTCAGCAGGACATTTGTATGAGGCCTGGGTCAAATAATGGACCGATTGTAACCAAATTCAATCCCAACCGTCCTTGGGCTCAAAAGAATATTGTGTACCAAATTTTATCGAAATATCGTCGAAATTGCCATCTTTAGTTTGCGCACAAAGCTTACACGGACAGACAGCCAGCCAGACAGCGGGTAATCGTTTAAACGACTCAGAAAGTAACTCGATATTTAAGGTGGGTTTTAGACTAATATTTTTGAGCATTACACTATGGTGGTGTAGGGTACAATAATGAGGTTGTCTGATACTTTGCTCTATAACTCTGATCCTACTACATCGATTTTGTCTGTTTTCAATACCAAACATTTCGGTGGATCAAAGAATGTTAAAAGAATAAAATATATAAAAAGAATGTAAATGTATTTCATTGTTCTATGTGTTTTTTTTTTCAAAGCTCTATTGTGCCTTCAACATACGGACAGACGGACGGACTTGACTAGATCGTCTTAGAATATTATAGGGACCCAAAATATCTTCGGTTTCACGTCCATTGTTTCGATCTTTTTGGTGGTAAGTATGAAAAGCAAATGCGAAAAGTTTTAGCTTTATCTATTCATTCTAACCTCCTGGCCCACGATGTCGAACGATAACGTTCGCTTAGATAAGACTTAAGACACAAACTTGATTGTGGAATAAACAAACTTGATGGAGTAAAAAATAGATACGATAAAAAGCTTGTGTCTTAAGTCTTATCTAAGCGAACGTTATCGTTCGACATCGTGGGCCAGGGGGTTAATAATTTCAAATACAGATACATTTTTGAGTTTTTAAAATCAAGATAACATGATTTTTTTTCGTCCATATAATGGTGGCTGATAATTTGCTGAAAAAATACTTTTCATTGCAAACTATTTACGACAAATGAAACTAAATGTACCTTATTTCTAACTAAAAGCTAATATTTTTCTATTTATACAATTCTGTCAAATCTCCAAGCAATTAATATTTCCATTTAAAACCTCTTTATTAAAGTATTTAAAAACATTCTACATTTTTTTTAAAAACAAACAAATAAAATAAATTGAAATTCATAAAATATGAAATATGTTCTCGTTTGCTTTTTTTTTTTGGTTTTGTTGTGTAAAATTTACTGATGCAGAACTTTTATTTTATACTTATTATTTATTTATATTTGTTGTTGTGTTGTTGTTGTTTTTTGTTGCCACTAAATATATGTGTGTGCGTATAGTTGCTACAACAACACTGAACAACAATATGTTGGTGTATGGTATGTTTTATGGTAACATGCTGACATTAATTGACCACAACAATTTGCAAGTGCAGTAAATTATAATAAAATGGATGTGGTTCGGTATTTTCGTTTAAAGGATTTTGTGTTTGTTTTTTTTTTTTGTTTTGTTGCCTCCATTGGTTGTTAGTTCGGTGTTGCTTTTGTTGTTGGTTTTTTTTGCATGTTTGTGTTGTCTGCACAGTAACGTTGCATATTGGAACGCATATCCATGCCTACAAAATTTTGCACAAAATTTTGCTGGCTGCCATTATTGATGTACATTTATTTTGTTGCATTTTTTAACTCCTTCTTTTTTCCCCTGATAATTTTTTATAATATATTTTTATACAAATTACCATTATATCTGGTAAAGCCTTCTTTCTCAACCATTGTAGTGGTTGTAGGTATTGTTGGTTGACAATTGTGTACGCAGTCTTTAGGAGCAACGAGTTTCTGAATAGGCTTTCAATTCTGATTTGATTTACTATGCTTTAAAAATGCAGAACAATTAAAATTAAGCAGTTTAATTTGAATCAACAATTGACAATTAAAACTAAACGATTCGCGAGCTGGTTTTAAATAATTAAAAATAATAGTCAGACAAATTTAAAACTTCCTTAGAACTGCCCTTGTGAAGCCAGGATAGTCCTCATTGCTGATTCATTAAGCCTTCCAATTTTCTTCAGAGTTGTCGAAGGTAGGTTAGGTTAGGTTAGGTAGAAAGGCTGGTGTGAGTCACCTCACACCCTTACCCAGAGACCAATATGGTCCATTGCGATGCCTTAGATGCTCTACCAAATGTCTGACTGGTCTATATATGTCTGACTGGTCTACAAATGTGTGACTTATCTCCATATGTCTGACTCGTCTACCCAGAGTCTTTGGCGGGAATCGAACCCGCAACCCTTTGACTGATAGTCCGCAACTCTATCGCCTAGTCCATCGGGGTACCCTGTCGAAGGTAACTACCAAACATACTTCGTAGCATATCTCGCTCGATCATAGCTGACTATGCGACATCTAAAGAACCCTATCAGCCATTCATCCTTTCCTCAGCAAATCTCTAGAACAAGTGCAGAAGACGTACGTTGACAGTTCCTTGGTGACACTCTTAATAGTATTAAATATGTCATGATTCGAGTTGTAGGTATTATCAATAATAATTCCAAGGTATTTCACATCATAATCGAACAGTTCCAAATCATCTTATTATGTTTCAAAGATATGAAGCAAAAGGATAGTTTTGGTCGGGTTGTTGGTAAATCGTGTTAAACGGATGTTATCATTCCATTGCTAAACACTGTCACAGGTATAACTACAACATCGAAGTAAAACCATGTTGGCAAAATGCTGAAAAGTAGCGGTGAATCATTAGAGGTCTCCTTAATGTAGATTAGGTTTGATGGTTAGCCTACTGAAACATAACTAAATTGGGTTTACATGATGCCAGGGTATATGGCAAATAAATGGCATAAGAGTATTTCATAATATATGAAAATTTACTTGATTGAACAGCCAGCGAAGGCGGAAAAGGATAAATGTCAATATTTAGGTAAAATAAATCATACTAACTATAACAGGGTTTTGCAACAACAAAATTGTTAATGAAAACAAAACTAAAACAATGAATTTATATGAAAGTCACTAAAAATTTGATTGTGTTGGAGACAATTATAAATGAAAAATTACAACGAAGAGACCCGCACACAAATTTCGATGATTTTATAAAAAATTTCAATCACATTTTAGCAAAATCGTTGATCTTCATTAATTGATTTTTAAAGCTGTAACATATTTGATGGGCTCTGTATAGATTTTATATATTTTACTTAGCCTTACAAACAAATAATTCAGTGGTGTTAAATATCCTGATCAGGAGGCTAATCAACAGCTGAATTTGGTGAAATTATGCAATCGTTAAATTTGGTTTGCAATAAATTCATTTGCGCGAGTTACATATCCATCCCTAAACAACCATTATTGGCTGGCTAAGTGTAGCGGTGTATTAGCTTCCAATTACGTTTCCACACTTTGCCAGACAGCAACGTAAGCATTTACATATTAATGTTTATGTTGCTTACTTTTAATTAAATATACATATGTTTAAAGTTACATATTCTAGATTCCCACATTTGGTGAAATAGTTTTGTATTTTATATGTTTTAATTTTTAGTCTTAAGATTGATTTAATAAAAGGCAGTTGTTCTAAAGAAAGCAAATACATAAGTCGCGTTATTGTCATTATCACTCTAAAGCAATCAGACTGTCCTTTTGCCGCTGCCTTCGAGAGATATTTTTCATTTGACTTGTGGCACCGTTCTGTTGAAACCACATGTCAGTAGACCAAAAGTTTAGTTGTTTATACGATATAAAGTAATTCATTGACCATCTGCAGGTTTTACTTGGACATGACATCTGTTAGCACATTTGATTTAACGTATCGACTCCACCTTTTGTTTGGGTATATTAGAAAATTATATCAGGGGGGTTACTGCGTATTTCGATTCGAAAGCAAAAGCTTTCGAAATACAATGTAAAAAGTATACAAATTCGAATGATTTTCTTTTCGAATCGAAATACGCAGTAACCCCCCTGATATAATTTTCTAATATACCCAAACAAAAGGTGGAGTCGATACGTTAAATCAAATGTGCTAACAGATGTCATGTTCAAGTAAAACCTGCAGGTATTTAGGTATGGCAGTTAAGGTGGATTCACTCATTTGTTCTTAACAAAATTTTTTTCCAGAGAAAAAATTTTTTACTGAGAGTTTTTTGCAGCACGATTCAACCATTTCAAACGATTTTTCTGAAAAATCAAAGCTGCCATATGTAAACAAAATCTATTAGTTTTACAAGTGCGGCCATTGATTTATTTTGCTTTGTGTTTTAAGTGTCAGAATACAAATATTAAATTATTTTAAAGTATTGTGTATTCAAAATCACAGATATAAATTTAAAATGAATGAAAAAAGAAACTTGATTTTGCTGATGGTCATGGAAATACATAAGGCATTGTTATTTGTGTGAAAAATTTAAGCTATTGTCAACTCAATTAATTTCTGTCCAGAAAAAATATAAAATTAAACCAATTCAAGTACGTAAAAAATTTGTTCTCTCTCTGAAGAAGAGAGACGTCAAATTTCATATAAAAACAAATTGTTCGAACAAATTTTTTGTTAAGAACGAATGGGTGAGTCCAGCTTTAACGTTGAATTCTATTTTCTACAGAACTGTTCGTAACAGAACAGAACGAAAAAGTAAAAACAAACCGCATATACACATTTCTAATTGAGCAGAAACAGAACAGCTGACTCATAACAGAACAGAACGTAAACACTAATTAGGCCTATATGCCTGAGAGACGTAACTTATATTTCTGGGGTTAAATATTATGATCAAACTCCCATGAAAATCAATGCAAAAATGCATTACAAGTGTTGATATCAAGATTATGAATTTAATGCAAATGTTTTTACATTTTACGATAATCGATCCATAATAGATCGAATAGTTTGCATATAGAGCCTATTTCTAACAAACTTTTGTTTTTCATATATGCAGGGTTCAGGGTATTTTAATGCCAGTCTTGACCGACTTTACTTTTGTAATTGTTTTTTGTTGCATTTTTTCATCGGTGACAAGCTGTTGTCTCGTTGTGTTGCAAAAACCAATGTTGATGCTATTGATGATGTTATTTTTTTCATTACTGGTAATGTTAACTGGTAATGTTGTTGTTGTTGTTGCTGCTAACGTGGATGTTGCTGTTGATGATGCTGTTGTTGTTGTTACCTTCTTTGTTGGTTCCACCCATATTAATGTTGTTACTTTTTTATTACATTATTATAAATTTTTTATGCACGCATTTAGTAGGCTGCTTGCCGGTGACAGCAAACTTTTTTTTGCGTGTAAATTGTTGCTGGTGCTTGCTGCATATCAGGTTAAGTGAGAAAAAGTGTTGATGACACAACTGTCAACAAGACACTTCATAAGCAAATACTATTAGGTTGCTGAGGTTTTTTTTAAGGATCTTGTTTGCATATATTTTGCATGAATTTTTTTTGTGTGCAAAAAAGGTTGAAATTGCTAACGCCTGGCAGCCAAATAGGAAAGTGTTATTAAAGTTCAGTATTTGACAGGAGTTAAATTCAAATTGAGCGAGAAGGAAATTATTTAAATGTCACATATGTACATATATATTTTAAATATAAGGAAATATTAGCTTAAGGTGGTTTTTAAGTTTCGAAAACCCCAATTTTCCAATAGGTTTTATTAAACACACACAAACAATAATGCCATGATTTTAATCATATCACATGTAATACATAAATATTGCATTCAATTTCATTAATTAATAGCACAAAAAGTAAAATGAAATGCACAAAAAGGTCATGTTCAAACAGGCATATGCTACACACGTATATTTTTAATTTATTTGCGGTAATTTTATAAACACCAGCCAATGCATAACAATGCATTTGCACTATCATGCAAACATCGAAATGCATTGAATTTCTACTTTACATTAAATAATCCTGCGGACAAAGATGATGTGACGTCGCTGCTGCTGTTTAAGCCTATTAATGTTTGAAAGCTGTGGGACTTTACAGATAAAATGAATAATAATGTAAAATGTCAATTACATGCAAATATACACAGATGCTCTGTCACTTAATTATTTATGGTCGCAACATAAATGTTTAATTATAATTTAAAAATCACACACAAAGAACTTTACTAAGGAATTTCGTTTTAAATTTAAAATTTTATTAGAGAAATTTGTAATTTCATTCGGCTTGAGTTCATCATTGAATGTAATAATTTGAACTAATGTAAATGTAAACTAATTTTTAGACAATTGACACATTGGAAAGCATTTTCTACCCTGCCAATGTTTGCTCACCAAGATCTACTTGTAAACATCATCTATTTAACTCACCATTTATTGAGAAATAGATTTTGGGAATTATTAAACATATTTCTGTTTTCATGTTATGAGTTAGAACAAAATTTACATATGTACGTTTACATTGTATGTGTAAACGTATATTATTACAAATTTGTAGTTGGTTTTATTTGCTGCGTCTATCGTTGGTTGACAATATCAGCAATGTACTCGCATGTTATTGTTGTCATTTCTTCTTTAGGCCCCTTTCAGATTAGGCAACTTTAATTGCGCAAGTATAATTTTCATTTTTATTTATTTTCTTTTAAAGTCATAAACAAATTAATATCCCAAGACAAGAATGACAGCAGTTACATAATTCGGTAATTCTTTCCCCTTCCAACCGACCTTTCCTCTCACACCCACAAACACAAGACTTGCGCAAATAAAGTTGCCTAATCGGAAAGGAGCCTTATGGTAGAATTAGTTTTTTTGCAACTACGAAACTTCGTTGATGGAATGACAACTTTTTACTTTGTGCTTTGATTGCTTGTTAATTATTTTTATTATTGATTTAATGAAATTTTACAAACTTTTAGAGCAGAATTCTTTCTGAGCTTTTATATATTTGCCTGGGTTCTAAGTTAGTTAATGTTCGACCCTTCAAATTTGCTCAGTTTTTAATTATTTCCAGAAATGTGGTGATTCTTGAAACATGTAAATTTAACCCAGCTTCGATCCCCAGCTCAGCCAAGAAAAATTATCAAAAAAAAAAAAATTTAATAAGATTTCATGTTGTAAAAACAATTCCTACCGTCACTAGAAATAATAATTTAATGAAAATTAAATTTAATGAACTCGAGCCCAACTAAAAATTATCAAAAATTAAAAAATTACCAGTTCAACTAAAAATAATAATTTCCAGAAATATTATATTTAAAAAGTTCAAGACTAGAATTTTGAATGTTAAATAGTTACACTGCAACACCCTATAGGTACATACAATCATACAAATTCGCAACATTCTGCTGAATAAAGTACATTATGTGTTCTTTCCGTAAAAGGTCTACTTCCCGCTTTGGAAGGCAGCTAAAAATATTAAACCACCATTAGAGAGCCAAAGTCCATTACGAAAATCTCATGGCACCGGGACACGAAGTGCAAAGTAAAGCATTCGTATTCACAGAGCATTTAGGTAATGTATTTCAATCTACTTCTGGAAGGCTGTATATGTAATTTAAATATAGGGTGTTTGTTTTTAGATGTATGGCACTTGAATTTAACAACTCTTGTTTCACTGTTGGTGATTTTGCCAGTGATTTATGTTTAAAGTCGTTAGTCTACGCCCGAAACGATTGACCACTTTGAGGACAACATTCGCAACGTTATTGCCGTTGGCGAAAGTTGGAAAAAGTTATCGAAAATTGGACCTCGAGATTAGACTACATCCGAGCCAGCCGTGGCCGTCATATGCCAGCAGTGATATTTAAATTATAATGCCACAATATTATTTTTCGAATAAATTTCACGTCAATTTAAAAAAAATCATCTTTGTTTTATTCTGTTTCAAAGTTTTATGTACATATGTATCTAAAAACAAAATACAAAAGACATTAAAAGGCGAATAAAGGGCAAAGAGGCCAATTTTATTTAAAAACTAAATTTTTTGGAACATTTTTTAGCGTTTCATAAATTTTGTTATTTATGTAAAGGCAATGACAAAACATAATCAGGTATGTGATGGAAAACGATAACGATAACGAGTGAGTTTTTGAAGTAAAGTAATTCTATTTAAATTTTTAAAATTTTTGTTTTAAGATTCTCTTTAATAGCAAATTATCTTTATATTATGTGGGATAAAACTGTTTTAATACAGAAATATTACGAAAAAATTAACTTCTAAAACTCACTCGGTATCGTTTTCCGTCACATACCTGAATAACTCATTGATTTATAAATATTGCGATCTAATTGAGTACCAAAATGTATTAAGGTACGGTCACACTTGGCAAATATTTACCGCCAAAGACGTAACCACTAAATAAAATATATTTCAACTCGTTCATTTATTAAAGAAAAAACATCGTTTATTAAGGACGGAATTATTGACTTCATACAGAAAAAAAATATTTTTAAAGGCTCCTTCACGAGAGCCCAACAAATTAAAACAAAAATCCAAAGCGTTTTGCAAAAAAAAAATGAAGGATTTCAAAAAATAAAACAAATTCCAAAGATTTTTGATCTAGAATCAAATGTGGGCTCTGAATTAGAAAATTAATATTCTCCAAATGAATTGGCTTTCTTCAAGTATACTTCTATAATTTCGGTTGACGTTGAGAGGTCATTTTTTTTTTAAGTCAAAAAAAGATTATGAACTTAAAACTATAAATAAACAAATAGTAAATATAATTATTATTATATACACAGTCCCATAAACGGGCTCTCAAGTTCATTATTATATGATTTTCATTATTATTTTTCATAAATAAATATAACCTTTTTTTCTTATTAAAATGCGAAAAAGCTAATTCAATATTTGTATTAAAAAAATATGTCAAGGGGTAAAAATGAAAACGGGAGTTTTTAGCTTCGCCACCAAAATTTAGTTTTGTTTATGTTTGATCTTATGTTTTTATCATTTTTATAAATATTTGTATTATCGATTGTGATTTGATTGCAATTAATAGCTTTATTATTGGCCCTTCTAAATATATGTTACAGTATAGGTATGCCCAACTCATTTTGGATAAATCCTTTGCTGTCGAGGTATACGAAAGCCTCAGGTGGTACATAACCGGTTTGCATGGTATTGACTATGTATTCTTCGTGCCATAATTAAGTTATTTTCATAGCATTCTGAGCTTTTCGCAATATGATTTCTAATAAGATGTATAATCCAATTATCTATTCTAATTATTTTTGAAGCGTTGTACAATTTTTTGTTTGAGATGTATTTAGTATATTCACTTTCCTTAGATCTATACATCGATATGCAAGCTCTACTACATTTTCTTTCGAAAACACGCATTTTTTCCATATATGATGGACCATAATTGGCATCCGTATGTTAAAATAGGCCTAATTAATGCTTGATACAGAATAATTTTAACCGAAAGAATAGAAAAGTTTTTTGTACATGTAAAAAGCATTTCTTGCTTTCATTATTTGTGAGTTTCTGTGAAAGTTATAGTATAAAAAATTATCAAGGTTAATTCCCAAGTATTTAACAACTTGTTTGTTAGGAATACATATGTTGTTGTTCGATTTTATACTAAACTCTTACCACTTGGTTTTCACATTGTGATTACATTTTCCTACTGGAGGGCGGAATAGAATGGTTTCACATTTTTCCAAATTAATTTTCATATTCCAATCTAACGCGTATTTTTCAACGATTCCTAAATATTTTTGTAATTCATTATTTATATTTTCAATTTTGTTATCAGCGTGATAGATTATAATATCATCTGCAAACGCAATGATATTTTCTACTTTTGTTAATAGATTATGCAAAACTAAATTAAATAGAATTGGAGCATTTACTGTTCCTTGTTGGAGACCTTGAGAGGTCATTTTCTATGTAAAAAATTTTTTTGCGTCCCAACAGACAAAGTTTTACTTTTGATAATATAAAAAAGTATTTATTTATTTATACAAACAAAAATTTTAATTTGTTACAAATTTTAGTTTTTAAAAGATTTATGTTTAATAAAATTAAAAAAACAAATTTTTTTTATTGAAATTTTTCAAGTTTTACTGCATATTTCGGATTTTTTAGTGCATATTTTCGATTCTTTAGTGCATGAAAATCTTAGCCCTAGTTATAACTAATCTTCAGGGGAATAACAAACCTTGCTATTTCTTGAATGAACTCAACTCGAACAAAGCTTCTTAAGGTACGTTCACACTTGGCAAATATTTGCCGAAAAAGACGTAACCATTTATTTATAAAAAAAAACTTTGTTTATTTAGGACAGGTTGCAACAAATATTTAGTTTTATTTTATTTGATGCTGTTTGATCTTGCAAAACGCTTGTAAGGGTAAACAACGTCAAACAAGTTTGTGCTAAAACAAGTGGTTACGATTTTTTAAGTAAATATTTGCCATGTGTGACCATGGGTGCCCCGATAGACTAGGCGTTAGTTTGCCTGACTATCAGTCAGAGGGTTGCGGGTTCGATTCCTGCCAAAGACTCTGGGTGTTTTCTGCAGATAAGCCAAAAAGCTTCGCAGTTTGTGTTTGTTAATTATAAAAAAAAAACAAATACCTTTGGAGCTGATCTACAGCCCAACTACTTTGAGGCCCTTTAAACCGTCCTTACTCGCAATTGAGAGCAATTACTTGGTTATACGACATCAAGTCTCAATGTAAAGCCAAGGTTACAAAAGCCATTAAATATTGGAACAATTATTGATTTGTCTTGTGCTTCATTAGACTGTATATAAGTAGTATTTTGCCAGAGATTTTCAAATTTATTCGTGTATCCTCTTTAACTGAATACCAAACATAAACTTTTTAGCTTTTCAACTGCACCGTTATCTGTTGTTTTTTTCCGTTGCCAACAAAAAACTTAAAATTTCTGCTTCCTGCCAAAGTAAAAAACGGGAGTTACAAAGTTTATAAAAAAAAAATGTGAAATAAAATCCGATAAAGTAGCAGCGTTAATATGTCAACATACAGACAGACAGTGAAGGAGTAAGACATGTGCTAAGAATTGCTTGCCACAATCTACCAAATAAGCAAAATGAAGAAGAAAAAATAAAAACTTAAACAAGACTTGCAACAACAGATTCATGCAGTTTAATATATGGGGTACATAATATTTAAAAGATTTCTTAAAGATATGTATCACTGTCTAAAAGAAGCAGTAAAGGTAGTAAGTAGTAGACAACAACCTAAAAAAAAAAAAAAAAAGAACCAAACTCTCGAGTGATATCTTTATTTTATACTTTTTACAAAAATTGAGCGACAAACAGACAGACACATTTTAAAACTTTAACTTATACGAGTGCAGTATGAACGAATAATGTCGGCGTCTCGTGTTGCAGTGGAAGAAATGAGGTGTTGACTAAAGTCAATGTTGCTGGGTTTATGCACTCAGTCACACCGCAGTCATCTACTTCATACCGCTCGTTTATAACATACATATATTTTAATTTTTTTGTTCAACATTTTAGTTTGAATTTGGGTTTTTGTGTTTATTTTTCTTCATTCATAAGGCACTCACTCACTCCTGTATATGTGAAATGCTTGAATGTTTTAAACATAATTTATGTGCATTTTGGTACACAGGTGTGACAACACTTAAAATATGGTATGTACCATACATTCACATTTTAACATCTTTGTTTGCATTTTGATATGATGATTTGAGCACATACTGCATATTTGGATGCAGATATTAAAAAGAAGATAACATTGGGAGTGTGTCGTGTTTTTTTTTTCGTTCTCCAATTTTCTGATTCAAGATTTTGTTAGTTGCCTGAAAGGAAGCAGGTACTTGGTATTGATATTCAGTTTTTATAAATTTACACAAGTTAAAAAAAAAAATGTTATAGGTATACATATGTATATGTATATAAAGTATATGTGAAGTACTATTTGTTTTTTTTTAATATTTTCAATCAATTCTGCTAAAAAGACATGTCAAAATTATTGCTTTACTTGTTTTGTACATGTTTGAATTATGAAAAAGATTGTGATAATATTATTTGCATTAAAAAAATATGAGTAGTTTCCTTAAATTATAGTAACCAATTTTTATTAAAAACAAGTAATAAAATAAAACTGTATTATTTGTATACATATGAAATATATTTTCGTACAATATTATTTGGATACCAACATTTTTGAGCGAGTTATGCTCTTTAAAGTGATTTTCGGAAGTGGGACTTATATGGAAGCTACGAGTAATTATGGACCGATCTGCACAAAATTTGTCGATGTGATTTGGCTTCATTAACCACTCATTTGTGATGAAATTTGTTTGGATACTTGCATAATTAAAACATTTATGATCGGTAAACCCCAATTTCGCGAGGACATTTGTATGGGGGGCCAGGTGAAATAATGGACTGAATTTCACCAGCTTCAATCCCATCCATCCTTGGGGCGAAAAAATATCACGTACCAAATTTTATCAAAATTTTTTCAAAATTGCCACCTGTACTCTGTGCACAATCTTCACATGGGCAGCCAGCCAAACGGACGGACGGACATCGTTAAATTGACTCAGAAAGTCGAAAGAGTCGATCGGTATACTTTAAGGTGGGTGTTGGACCAATATTTCTGGGCGTTGCAAACATCAGCACATATCCAATATACCCTCCCCACTATGGTGGTGTAGGGTATAAAAAACAAGTAAGAAATTTTAATCGGTCAAGCCCGACCACATTATACTCTACACCCAGGGCGTTACATGGAAGCTATGCCCTATTATATACCGATCAGCCATAAATTTAGTGGTCTGACTTTTGAGCATATAAATATTTTGTATGTGTAATTTTATCTCTATACAAATACTTTTAAAATACCTGTTAAAGTGATTCTCGAACAGTATCTAATACGAGACTTTTGGCTTATTATGGACCGACCATTATTTTATAACGTGACATGATTTCTAATTATATGAAACTCATTTGTATTAAATTTTATTTGGGATTTATGGTCGTTAAAGTGATTTTCGGCAGTTCACTTTAACTAATAATGGAGCGTTCATCATAAAATTGGGCCGAATGATTTGTGTATATACAGTGGTGGACTTAAAATTAGCAACGCCTTTTCAGCATATATATTTGTTCATATATTTTAAAAATTTAGCTCAACTTATTAAAAATAACAATTAGAAATAGTAAAGTAACAAAATTCACAGCATCAATAGTGGAGAAGGGGCACCTTTTAACACTTTTTGCTTTCAAGCCACATAAAAATTTATATTTTTGAATTATTGACCTTTTACATAATTTAACTAATATATATGGAAATAAACTTTAGCTTAAGTCTACAAGTAACTTATATTTATTTCGATTTATATTTTTTTTAATGAATGAAGTCATTGTGTTCAAATGTGCCCCCATACGGGGCAACTTTGAACTAGGCTGGGGCAGCTTTGGACGGCAATTTTTTCTTGTAGAGCTTATGTCCAAAAATAACATAAACTGTTATATTTTTTATATATATAATAAATTCGATTTATTTAGTAAGAAAAACATAAACATTAACAATTAAAAAATAAAAAAATAAAAAAAATAAGTTTTATATTATTAAGACGGAAAAGGTTTTGCGATTTCAGGTGACATTACATTTTCCTTTAAAACATCATGATCAGCATTTACTAACCGTAAAGTGTGCTTTGGCTCATTATCATGCTGGAAAATCTATTGGACGGGCATGTTCTCAAAGAAATACATTTTCGAAAATGTTTTTATATTGAGGCTGATCCATTATTCCCGGAACTCGTGCAATTGGACCCACACCACGCCAAGAAAAGTCACCCCAGACCATAATAGACCCGCCACCGTGTTTCACTGTTATAACAGTGTACTTGGGGTCTAAGGCTTTATTTGGAGGACGCCTATCTTACAATTTTCCAACAGATTGAAGCAAGTTAAACTAAAGTTGTTTTATTCTCTAAACTAAAAACACATTTATTATTTTTAAAATTATTTCTTTAAAAAAGAGTTTTTTATATTTCGGCATTTATCCACTGCATTTAAACCTAGACACTGCAATGTAAAACAAATCTGGCATGAGTAAATAAAGTAATTTAATTCACCCACATTTTTTTCATAATTTACTGCAACAGAATTTGGTTCCTTGTCTCCTGAAAAAAAAACCCTTACATCTTGTTATTAATTCAATTTTAATCATTTTAAACAAACAATCAACCATCACGACTTTCCACCTTCAAATCATAAAACAAATGTTATGGTGTAAAATATTACACCTTCTTAAATATCAGGTGTTCAAAAATACACAACATAAAACAACAACAAACTGAAAAAAGGAAAGCTGTACAACAGCAAACAATTTAAGAAAAACCATACTGAAAGGTGGGTTGTTGCCTACCATTCTTGCAAAGGGAAGAGAAAATCCGGTCACAATAGCTAATAACATCAAAGTGAATAAAATTAAAAAAAAAGAAGTTATTATGAATTGTTTGCATATGGGATTATTTGTTAGAGAGGAAATGTTAACACAGTCACTTTTGATGGATGAATATTATCAGCCTGAGTTCACCTACGCTTCATAATTGTCAGTACCACCAAAAACATTCATCATTATAACTTTCTGATGCCAGCCATCAATAAACAACAGCGACAATGTTGTAAAGTAGTTGTGTTAAGCTGTTAAGAATTTTGGTAAATATTTGCCAAAGATTAGAATATTTTCGAAACTGCTACAGCTTTAAAGACAGTAATGCTATATGAGACTTTCTTCGTCTTTAAAAATATCTGCCGGGAACTTTAAAAAGGCCCTGCTCTCTTGACTAATATCTAATTGAGATTACAGGTTTTTATAAACACTATCACCCACGGATTCCTCAAAGTTTTGTTTTTTTTCGGGAGCTTCTGAATTCAATTCTATACAAAAGAATGAAATCAAGAAAGATGTGATGAATAAGATTTTCTGTGTTTCAAGGCATTTGTTCACATTCAATACAATTGAACTCTGCTTGGAGGTTGGAGTTCATCATCATTACCTTACGGTTAGAGAGTAGGATGTTATATAAACTTAAGTTACTTTAAATTTTTTTAACAATATTTCCCTTAAAATTAAAATTAATACTAAAGATTTCTTTAAAATCCTTATTTGCATAAATATAACAATGTTTAACCACAATACGAGGGCGGTTCGGAAACGTCTTTGCCTAGCACAGAAAGAGAATAGTTAGTTTTTCTAAGACATTTTTATTTTTCAATATATTCTCCTGAAGCTACAATACACTTAGTCCAATGCTTATCTGGCAATTCTATCCCTTGATTAAAATAGTTTTCCTCAAGGCCTTCAAAATAGTGGTTTACTACTAGAATTGCATCTTCATTTGAGGTAAAACGCTTGCCAGCTAGAAATTTATTTAGATTTGGCAACAATTAAAAGTCTCTAAAAGCTAAATCAGGGGGATAAGGTGGGTAGTCAAGCAACTCGTATCTTAATTCGTTGATTTTGGACATTGCTAAGACACTCTTGTGAGCTGGTGCATTGACATGATGAAGAATTATGTTTTTTGTGTTGTAAGTCAGGACGTTTTTCTTGAATTTTTAAATTTAATTGGTCCAAAATATTGCAATAGTATTCTGAATTTATTGTTTTACCTTTATGCAGATAGTCAATCAATAAAATTATTTTGAAGTCCAAAAAAAACCCCCGTTGCCATTACCTTGCCAGCCAATTGAATTGTTTTTGCCTTCTTTGGAGCACTTCCTCCAGCTTCAGTCCATTGCTTAGATTGTAATTTTGTCTCTAGAGTATAGTGGTGGATGTCGACTGTTAACAAATGCGGCACACATCTTGCAGAAAGATTTTTCATCTGTAGTTCTTCATGCAAAACTAAATGGACTGAATCATTTAAGATGCCCATGATATTAGCGATGTCACGCACTTTTATTCGTCGATCATTTAATTACCATATCATGCACTTTACTGTTGCATGTGAAAGAGCACTTTTCACCTAATACACTCATCATGAATCATTATGAATTTCTTGTCTCGATAAATTTTTTTTATTTAAATATTTAATGATACCGCGAATTTCTAATTTTTTTCATTGTAAAAAAATCACGGTTGCGTCTTTTTTGAACACCTGTTTCTATATGAGGGAGTTTCCAGATCGAAAAGAAATTTAACATGTGTCCATAGCAAAGATGGAAATTTCCAAAACACTTAACTTTTTTCTGTTTATAGCGCAGTTTCTGTTCTGGGCAAAGAAGTTTCCGAACCGTCCTCGTATTTATATTGTAAGAAACTGTTTGTTTATGTTAACATAAATTATTGTAAATATGTTTATTAAATTTTATTACAAATAATGATAAATGGTGATTCATTTAGTCCTTTTTTTACAATTCACATTTAACTGATGTTATATTTATTCATTACTGTTTGCTAATGCATCATGGAACAACAATGTCTCGCAATTATTCATCTGTATTTCGAAAATCAGCCTTTGCTGAGAAATGTGAAAAATTAGCAATGGCTTTAATAAGAAATCATTTTTTCGTGTTTCGTGTTTCAAAACTATCAACTGGTCTCTTGGGTTATGTGAAAAATCGTAGTTGCAGAAACATGCTTTAAAGACTGATCGAAAATTCGACAGACAACATTTAAATAAAATTATATTGGAGAAGTAAATGTCAGATTTGTTTCTTTAAAATCATAAAATCATGTTTTATTTAAAATTAAAAAAATCTAAATAAATCATCCTATATATTAAAGGGTGTCCCAATGGTGTCAATGGTGTTCGGTATCGTGAAATGATAACCAGTTTTTTCTTGCCTAGAATTGAAGAAATGAATGTGGAAGGCATGTGGTTTCAACAAGACGGCGCCACATATCATGTCAACCAGATAAAATGCATCAGTCATTTCCCGGTCGTGTTATTTCGCGTTTTGGAGACCAGAATTGGCCGCCTAGATCGTACGATTTAACACCTTTAGATTTTTTTCTTTGGGGTTTTTTGAAGTCGATGGTTTACGCAAATAAGCCGACGACGACTCAAGCCTTAAAAGAGGAAATTGCAAAAAGGTCATTAAAAATTTCATTAAAAGATCGCGTGTGTGCCAGCAAAGCCACGGCGACCATCTGCACGATATCTTGTTCCATACATAACCTCATTCTGTCTACTTTACGATATAATAAAGTTTCACAATTTTTTTTTTTTTTTTTTTTTAATATCTGTGTTTTATTTAAAATTTAAAAATTGCGTTCTAGTTGGGACACCCTTTATATATAAATAATCTATACGAGTCTGTAAACTGACAATAATATATGATATACTAATTGAAATGTTTTACGGAAATATGTATGTAAAGTACAAAGTTTGTTAAAACATTTCGCTTAATAGGATAAAAATAAAAGCTAAAATGAATCTGTTATACAGGGTGGGGCAAAAGTCACGATTCTTGGAAGCGAAAATTATTCGTTCTTGGGAATCTCCTGGCTTTAGTTCTTGCACTAACTGCACCTTATATGGGAAAAGATGTAAATTTCCCTTTAATATTCTGCGTAAAGACCGCCGAGACATTTGCAGCTCAGCAGAGCGCCTTCGAGTTGATGTTTCAGGATTCTCCTCAACACTCTCCAGAACGCGTTGAATATTTACTTCACTAATTACAGAATGTGGTCTTATAAATATACTTCTTTGTGTAGCATCGAAATATCGAAAATAAAAAATTTAATTTAATATTACCCCCCGGCCCACGATGTCGAACGATAACGTTCGCTTAGATAAGACTTAAGACACAAACTTGATTATGGAATAAACAAACTTGATTGAGTAAAAAATAGATAGGGTAAAAAGTGTGTATCTTAAGTCTTATCTAAGCGAACATCGTGGGCCAGGGGGTTAATAAAAAAAGCTCAAAAAAGCTCAAATAACTAATACGAAGATCATTTAAGAAATCCTTCAGCAAACTGACGGTGTAGGCTCATAAATTGTATTGAAAAATATTCGAAAATAACAAACTTAAATTCAGAATTCCAATATAATATTGAGAAAAAATTCAGAAAAGCAAATTGATATTTTAATGAGAAATAACAAATTGAAATTAAGATATGTTTTGTGATGAACGCAAGCACTTATTTCTAATCGTCTGTTTTTGACAGTAGGACAATTGAAATTTCAATGTAGAAACCATAAAAAAAGATAGTCTTACGTTTTTACTCAAGCGAATTGACACTAGTGGTGTAGAACCCCAAAACTAATTTTGTACTGATTTGGGCGAAAAATTCGAGTCATTCGTTATTTAGAAACATGCCATTAATCACAATTTTTATTTTCTCTCAATTTCAATTTGAATATTTCCAATATCAATTTATATTTCTCGTTTTCAACTTGTTAGTTCTCAAAATAAATCGGCAATGTATGTTGCCCAAGATCTGATCTAGTTGTAAACATCATCTATTTAACTCGCCATTATTGAGAAATAAATTTCGGGAATTAATCATATTTCTTTTTATTTTCTTAAAATCAATTTCGTTTTCTTAATTTAAGTTTGCATATTATAAATAGCAATTTATATTTCTAAATTTTGACTTGTTTTTTCTCAATATTAATTTTGATTTCTGAATTTCAATTTGTTATTTCTCAATATATTTCAACTTCAAAAGGTGTAGTAGGTTTTTGCTTTATTCGTCTTTTGATTTCCTACAACACAAATATTTTTTTTCTGTTTTTTTTTCTACAAATCAATAACTACTTTCAATGAAAAGTAATAAAAAAAAAAATACAACAGTCTTGCCACAAATTTGAGCTTTCCATAACTTTCTATAAATTTCAATATTAAGCTTTTATATGAATAGAGGAAAGCATTTGTTTTTCAACAACGACATTTGGTTGGGTTCTCTGAACAGCAAACGCGGTAATTTTAAGGATTAACAAGATCATCAAGGTGAAAATCTACTTCATCACTGATTGTTTCAAATTCTCAACAATGAAAATACTCGTTATTTACTAACACCAAACTTTTAAACTGTAGACAGATGGAATTTGTTGGGGCAAATTTTAGGGCACTTCTTAAAAAATATCTGAAAATGTCATAGAAATCGGTATATAAATGAAGATATCAGAGTCGTTCTTTTTGGAGTATTAATAATCTCAAAATATCATTAAATGTTTCTTTTGTTTAAATGTTAAAGATTGGGAGATACTCATGTAACCATACAAATACTTTAAATTATAGTATGCCTTAGAAATACCTGCAAATCGGTCTAACAACCACCAAAATATCCTTAATATTTTGCAAGAAAAAAACTGTTTTTCATAAAGTTTTGCCATATTTGTACAGATCACATTAAATTTGTTTTATTAGGAAGTGAATTCAACAAAAATAGAGATTTTGTTATAAATGACATTTCAACAATAGCAATTTAAAAAATATCTTTGAAACATCCAGCAATGTTTAATTTTATTTCAATATTTATTATACCATATTTAATTTTAATGCCAAACCCTGACTGTCTGTCATTCATGAATCTTAACAAAACAGCAGGAGTTGGTGACCAAAAAATTTGAATATGGCGCCAAAACTGACATGCCATTCGTATGCAACATCCCAAAAAAAAATAACAATTGTTCAAAATTTATTACAAATTTAAAGACAAATAAAAATTTTCTCATGATCGTATGCAAGTTTTCAAATTGGAGTTAAAATTCTTCAACAATTTAAAAAGAAAATAAACATCCCAAAATAACCAAAATGTGTTGAAGTATTTCAAAATTCACACACGTAGCGTTAACAAGTTTTCGATTATAAAATTGTGTTCATATAAAGAATATGTATAAAAAAACACATAATCGAAACCTTATTTAAAATATTGCAATAAATATTTTCTTTTCATTTCAGTTAAGGTTTCTTTAAGTTGTCAGCAAAGGAAAGTACAAAAACACAACAAAATATTTGGCAGCTAGGAGGGTGGAATGATAAGTTTGGCAACATATAAATACATAATACATACATAAAGAAAGTTTTATCGAGAACATATTTTTTTTAAAAACAAAATTGTTCAATTCACAAGTAAAGTTGTATGTTGTATATTGTACATTGTATGATACAACTATCGGATTGTAAACACAATTTTGAGCAAAGTCGTATGTTTATGTTGTCAAGCCTTCAAAATGTCAAAAGTAAAATATTAAAAAATTTTAAAATTAATAATACAAGATATTTGTAATGAAATTACCAACAACATTTGCACAACTATTGTAAATTCAGACGACGTAGAATCGACGTACGACACTACAACATCACTTGAACTGAACTGAACATATAAAACAAATAATTTATTTGAAAATCAATGAAATGTTTTGACATTTACTGAGGACTTTCAGAAAATATAAAAATCAAAGGAACAATAAACAAAGACTTGTCAAATGTGCTCCAATTAATTTTTAATGATACGAACTTTCTTGCTTATTACCATGAACATTTTTATTAGACATTTTATCAGGTCAGCCTTTTGGAAATGCCAGTTTTATTTTCAAAAAATTTCGATTCTGCACCACTGTGCAGTGACATGTTCAGCAAGTAAACAAACAAGTAACAAGAACTTATCAAAGGTGCTCTAATTTATTTTTATTGATTCGAACTTTCTTGCTTATTACCATGAACATATTTTTTTATCAGGTCAGCCTTTTGAAAATGCCAGATTTATTTGCAAAAAAATTTACATTCTGTCCCACTGTCCAGTGACATGTGCAGCAAGCAAAGTATTCTTTATTCAAAAGCGCAAAGGCCTTAATTTCTGCTTCTCAATAGCAGTCTTGAAATGGTCGAAAAGATGTTGATCGAAAATATGTTGACCGGAAAAACTTTTACAGATCACCATTAACATAATGAATTTTTGATTGAAATTGCATGCATTTTAACAATTGTTGCTACAACTGAGGTGTCAACAATTAAAATGTAAAACCCTTATAACACTTTTCAAAAACAATGTTCTGTTTAACCTTTATGTCAACAGCTGAAAAATTATACTTACGTCAACAGCAAGCATACCCGGGTATGCAATCACATTTTATATGGGAATTCACACATTTCTAAATATGTATAACGTAATGTAATGTAAAACGTATTTTTATATGTTTTATTTGGATTTTGTTTGTGTTTTTCCCCTACTTTAAATTGTTTTTATGCATGAATACTTAAATTTTGTCTTCGTCTTCATGTATGAATATTTACAATAAGGGACAAACACTTGCTAGTTGCTCAATTCTATGAACATGAAAATCCAACAATGAATGAAAAAATGACCACATTTATGATCTGATTTGTCCAATTTTATTCAAACATCAGAATATAGTAGAAAACACTTCTAGTGAGGATATCATGAAATTTCAAAAAGATATAATAGCCACTTTCAGAGATACAGCGTTTTTAAAATTCAAAACATACCCGGGTATGTTGACATAAAGGTTAAAACACCCTTTACCATATATAAATATGGCTGAATTTGTAAGAAAAGACAATCAAACTTTGCTTTGAATTGATCTTGTTTACCGCTGCACTTATGAATTACCTCAACTATGTGCTCTTTCATATTATAAAGTCCAACATGGCATCAAATACTATTTAAATATGGTTACAAAAACAATTATCATATCAATAATATTTGTATGCCACCCTCGTAAAAATGTTAAACCGAGTAACCAACCAACTATTGACCAGCCAGCCAACAAATAAACGAACATGTGAACGGATAAACCAAGAAGTCAAAATAATATTGAAAGCAGAAAGACCGAACTGACCGACCGCCCGCCCGCACATGTGAAATAATAAATTTCGCTGGAAATCGATACGTACCTTTTGTTAATGAACAACCGCAAAAGCTTATTCGATATTCAATACTTTGTGGATTACAAACACACACACACACTCAAACATATATATACACACACATAAACAACACTTCCAAAATTACATTTGTGTGCGTAAGAGTTTATAAGCATGTGGATATGACTGGTTAACATACGGCTGAACAAACCATTTAATGACCAAAATCCATGTAGACAAAATGCGTATAGCAAACAAACAAATACAGGTCGGTCGGTTGGTCGGTCGCTCGCTCGCTTACATGCACAAACTCATTATCGTTCAAAATCGCCATAAATCGCCATGTGAATTTTATTTTGAAAATCATTCAGGCGCTTAAACAGTCTCTCCGTATACCAAAGTGTTGATTTTATGGTCCTAATAGTAATAATCATATATAAATATATGTACGAGTATATGTTAGTATGTATGTATTGTGGGTAGATGAGCAGAATATGCTGATGACGATCATCATCTTTGCCAACATTTACTAACACACCACAAATACTGACACTTTAGTTTTCGACACTAAACCCAAAGTTTGTTTTTTATGTAAATTTTTCTTTTGTTATTTTATATTTTGGGAATGTTTTCGTTTCCTGAAAGTTCAACAGAAAGAGAGTTTTTTTTTTTTTTTTGTGATAAACACAACAACATCATAAATTTAAAGATTCTATAAAGATTTCATATTGATTAAAAGAAGATGCATTTGCATTCGATTGTTTATATATTTTTCTTACTTTAATGGTTTCAAATTATTTCGTAAAATATTTTTTTACATGAATTGGCATATTTGTAATATTCTGCCAGACGCGCTGACCAAGCTCGTGCATGGCACGTGCATGTTTACCACAACTATTTCAACATTTCTAAACATTTTTTTTTAAATATTATGGTTACTGTAATTATTTCTGCAACCATAATATGGTTAGGCTAGCATTCAAATGATTATAGCAATCATATATATGATTATAGCAATTATGTAATGTTTATGGTGATTAGTTTTATAATGAAAAATTATAACATATTATGTTTTTCTCTATCATAATCAAAGAGCAACAAATTATGATAAATAATTTCATCATAAACATGATTGCAACAAATATATATATAGTTACTATATATGATCATAAGAACCGTAACATTGTTGAAAAACTTGTAAAAATGTTGACATTGTTGTGATAAACATGTACAACTATATTTTTTCTCTGTGTCTACCATGGTAAAGGCAATAGGGTCTGAATATAACTATAGTTTTTCGTTTATTCTAATGAATGGTTCAAGCGAGGAATCTAAAAGTGCTGACCCTTTTTCAATGCTTGTTAAGGTTGCACAAATTTTGATGTCTATAGTTATGGTTGCCTAAACGTAGTTTAGTTTGTTTTACTCCTACTCATCCCCAATCCGCATCAAGTGTAGCACAGAGAGAGTTGCCTTCGTTCGAGCTCCTCAGTGAATTGTTTAGGTTATCTAAGGGGGGTTTTTTATGAATCTTAGCTGATCTGAACTTTAAAAAATTGGCCGCACTTTCTATATTTTTTTTTTAACCTTCAAATAATTACATATTTATACTTTCACTAAACAGATAAATTAAATACATTTTTTCTCAAAATTTTCCAAGAAACCAATAAATGTATATCAATACTTTAATAGCTGTTCAGTTTTTAATGAAGCTTTTTATTTATTTGCATGTTTCTATAACACTTAAGGGCATTAATTTTTGTTTTAGTTTTGAAACAAAAATACAAACTTTAATGAAAAACTAAATAAAAGAAAAGGAGAGAAAAATGAATGTTAATCCTTTTTTTTGCGTTAAATGTGAGTGTAAATGACAGTTGGTGTTATTTAATGCCCCGTTATTGATTTATGATTTAAAAGTGGGCGTTTTTTAATTATATTTTCGGCATAAAAACTTAAAAAATAAAACAGAAAAACCGTACCACTTTATTTATAGCCGCTTAAATTAAATACTCAAAGTATATAAATAAATAAATTTAAATGACGGTATTAAATAAAAACCAAAAGTAAAATCAAACCAATAAAAGACAGATTGTGAGGTATGTTTATATTTATGTATATGTACACCACTGTCGGTCAAAATAAAGTGCGGTTTCAAATATTTCCGGTTTTTTTTTATTAAAACATGTACGAGTATTTATTATTTTCTAATAGTTATAAATTATAGTTTTATTTTTAATTCAGTTACTATTTACAAAAAACTTAACGTAGAATTCATACTTAATATTTTCTTATACAAAGCAACATTAATGACGGACGAGTATATGGAATGCCAGCGAAAAAATAAAGTAACACTTCATTAAAAAAGTTAAATAATTTTAAAACCTACTACGAAATTGCTCCTCCTTTATTGTGACCTCTTTCAATTTTCTTGTTAAACTTAGCGTAAGGTTATTCAGAGTATTTGTTGGAATTGCTATCTATTCACATGGCATCTTTTCTCAAAACTTATGAATGTTTGTTCCATCGGAATTGTGTCATCGAAGATAGCTCGAAGACACGCGATGGGGTTAAAATCGGGGCTCTTTTTTTTTCACTTTTCAAAATATTTTTCTTCAAAATATTTTTTAGCGACCTTACTCTTGTTGAAATCTGAACTCCCCCAAGCCCATTTGCTTAGCACTGCTATAAAGATTTTCTTTCAAAATATTTACATAGTTTTCTTCAGTCAATTTTTTACAAGCTTATCAACTCCTAAAGAGCAAAAAGGTCCTATCACTGATGAGACTTCCACCAACATGCTTTACACTGTAAAGTTTACAGTATGGATAAGGTTTTTTGATTTCAGCCTTTGTGTTGGTTCACACCATACTCTTTTTCGCTTTCTGTAATTTTGACTCGCTTCTTCATATTTTGAATCGTCCGACAAAATAATTTTACTCTAAAATGACCCAGGCATATTTAAGTATGTACTTCTTTGAAAAGTCTAGCCGCTTTTTTTATTTGCAGCTCGTAGAAGAGGCTATTTCTTAGCGAATGTATTTTTTAGACCGCTCTTTGGACAGTTCGAGTTGAAATATTTAATTATAGTTTCTACTTTATAGCTCTGGCTGTCGTAAACTTCGTGGTCTTACGTTTTCTGCCACCTAAGTTCTTTAGGCTTTTGTTTGACTTTCTTATTTTTTACAAAGCAATTATTTTTCTGAACGCAGATTCCGATATCTTATATTTACAACTCAAAGCTTTCTCTTTCATACCTTTTTCGCGATCTAGTACCAAAAAACCTTTTTCCTTTTCGGTTAAAGTCCTCATTTCGAAAAAGTCTGGGTCTAGTCTGATATTGTGTCTTTTGGCAAATATTTACTTAAAAAAGCGTAACCACTTGTTTTAACACAAATTTGTTTGACGTTGTTCACTTTTAGAAGAGTTTTGCAAAAACAAACAACATCAAATAAAATAAAACTAAATATTTGTTATATTGAATTAAATAATAATAATTTATAATTTGGGTAAAAGTTAACGCAAATTAAAAAACAAAAATCAGAAATACAACTCTTATTTTAAGGTTAACAGAAAACCGCACTTTATTATGTCGCGGAGATTTCTTGTGCCCTTCAATATATTTACATCAGCAATATAAATGAGCGACTTTATAAAATTGCAATGTTTATGTAAATAATTCAGATACTCTAAAAAATAACAAACAGAGAAAAAATATAGGTGTACATGTTTACCACAACAATGTTGACATTTTTACAAGTTTTTCAACAATGTCATGATCACTGTAATTATTTGTATGATTGCGGTGACTATATTATGGTTTAGTTACGATTTAGATGATTACTACAATCATATATACGATTATGTAACTATGTATATTTTTATTGCAATCATGTTTATCACAATTTGTTGCTCTTTGATTTTGATAGAGGAAAACATATTATGGTATAATATTTCATCATGAAACTGATCACATATTTTCTATAATCATATATATGATTGCTATAATCATTTGAATGGTAGCTTAACCATATTATGGTTGTCAAAATCATATAAGTAATTTCAGTGACCATAATATTTTAAAAAAAAATTTTAAAAATGTTCCAATAGTTGTGTTAAGCTTGAACAACTATATTTTTTCTCTGCGTGAACGGTACTGCGAATAAATAGTAAATAACACTGGTTTACAGCCAAAAAATACCAAGGACGCCACTTATCTAGATAAGTTAATTGGGACCTCCTGAACACGAAAAACGCTGTAATTTTTTTTTTCTAAGTACCGTTTTTTAGATAACGGTACTTTTGTGTTTTTCGGTGTATGGTCCCATTCAAACCCTTGTGGAGCCCAACCGAAGAGCCCGATCGAGATGAGTGGCATATCGTTGGAAAGGTAATCGAATGCCTTTTCCGCCGATATGCTGCAAATTTCTATCTGATAAGAAATAGCTGAGTAATGGCACCTCAAAGTTCGAAATTTGCCTATTTTTTACGTTTTTTTTCAAAATTTTTCTTTTTTATTTAATTTTTTTTCTACGTTACAGTTAATATCTGGAATGTTTTATTTTTTATCCAAATAGCTTATTTAATTACCAACATTTTAAGCGTAATTTGAAAAAAATCGGATGAAAAATATAGTTTTTATTAAGGATTTTGTGGAACGACAATATTTTCATCTTCATTGCTTACACACTATATTCGGCGTAAATTCAAAAAATTTAAATTAAAATGGCGAGCGACTTGAACTCTTACGTTTTTGTCGGATGGATCTTCGCGAATGAGGAACCAACAATAGTCCGCTATCATTTGTTCGTCCCACCAGTCTTTGTAACGTCTCTCGATTTCTTCCATTTCTTGGTGAAATCTTTCACCTTGTTCATCACTTTCGGAGCCCAAGTTGGTGGGGAAAATATCCAAATGACTGAATAAGAAGTGTAATTTAGGTGTCATATTTGAACCTAAAGGTTAAAAAGAATAAATTTTAAATCATAACGCACTTTTTGATATACATGTTTTCACTCAACGCTTACCAATGGCATTGCATTTTTGCAGTAATGTATTGATCTTCTCAGCGTAATCAGGACTTCTGTAGTTTCCCAAAAAGTTGTGAACGATGTCCTGGAATGCTTCCCATGCCTCCAAATGAGCTGGACCTTAACACTCATTAAATGCTTGGTTACCGTACAGAGCGCGAATTTGAGGGCCATCAAATATACCAGCTTCAATTTTGCTCGCTGTGGCTCTCGGAAATTTTTGTTTAAGGTAATTCATGGCAAGACTGTCATTTGGCAACGTTTTCACAATCATCTCGATCGGGCTCTTCGGTTGGGCTCCACAAGGGTTTGAATGGGACCATACACCGAAAAACACAAAAGTACCGTTATCTAAAAAACGGTACTTAGAAAAAAAAAAATTACAGCGTTTTTCGTGTTCAGGAGGTCCCAATTAACTTATCTAGGCAAGTGGCGTTCTTGGTATTTTTTCCAAATTAAAAATTTGTAAACCAGTGTAATACATGTCGAAGCAAAATATCAAAAAGAAATGAAGAAGCTTATAAAACCACACACTATTTTGTCCGTCAGTGTATACAGGTATACATATATAGTTTGGTTTCGTTTAAACCGCATTTAAAGATTAACTACAAATTGTTGAATGTCAAGTTGTTAAACGGAGGGAACGTGCGATGCAACAAAACAAAACATTTTGTTTTAAACAGCAGCAGCAAAAAATTTGCATTCTATAGTATTGTTTACAAAACAAATAAACAATAATAACTTATAAGTTCACATGGTTTACATTAGCTGCAAAGTGGGCAATATAAAAAAAGCAATTGCTTTGATATTTTAAAAGCTAAAATCGTTGATATCGAAAGCCATTTTTCTTTAAATATTTTGTAGAGTCCTTATGCTATTTCTGTTAGATATTAAAAATAATTAAGTTAATATACAAATTACTTTTTTACACATTAAATAAATCGAAGCCAATGTAAACCCACCTCCTCTACCTTTTACACATACATACATAAATATCTTACTGCATATTAGATCTACACAATACAATTACAAAAGAAAAACCTCAGATTGGCAATGAAAACAATATGCGTCTACTTGTATTTGGTAATTTAATATCAGCATTTAAACAAGTAAATATTTCGTAGAGAGAAATTAGTAATCAGTAGTAATGTACTCTAACTATAGTTTAGTATTTAGTAGAAGAGGCAGCGTACAGTAGTACAAAATAGAAACAGAGATGATGTTTTCATTGCAAACTCATAGTCTGAGTCTTGTGTAGTTTCAATCATGGTTACTGCTATTTAATACTTTTACCTCAATCGAAATATCTGTGAGGTGGGTACCTAAACCGACACACACAGGTATTTACTACATATCTACATTCGCTCAGTATTCAAAAGCAACCTTATAAACATGTCAATGTTTCGTAGCAATGACAGTAAGATAGACAGACAAACAGACAGACTGTAGGTTTGCTTAATGTAAATGTTGTTGGATTCGTTGTTCATATTGTTGTTGTTGTTGCTGTTTTTGCTATAAAAGACAAAATTCCTTAAGTGAACAACAATGATTTTGAGTTACTTACAAATCAACATTGAAATATAAGTAAACTATAAATATTTCTTGCAAAAATAACTAAAAATAAAAATACATACATATAAGCCTGCAAAAAAAAAACTAAAGACAAAATAAACCCAATAAACAAACACTTGGTAGGGTTTCAGTAGGAGTTGCCAACTATTCGGCTGCAAATGGGGTAACGGAGCAAGGATCACATTATCGAGAGATTTTCACTAATAAATTTTGGGCTATTATTTATAAAATGGATATCACGTACTTGAGATTAGGGAAATCTCGATCTCAAACCTGTCAGGATTTTGGGGATTTGACAAATGCCAAATTGTTTTTAAAAAATCCCGGAATTTTTCGGGATTAATAAATTATTAATAATAAATTAGTATTAGTAGATAAGTAAATTAGTATTTGTGTTAAACGTCCAGAGAAGGTATAATTGTTTTTGGCGGCTTGTTTGGCATACACAAATACAAAACCTCTTCACTTAACATAAATAGCTAAATGGTTTTTTCCGCATTTTTAATAAGAGCAAATAAGAGAGATCTAATGATAGATTCCACATTAAATCACAAATTCGAAAGGTCAGCAACATTTCAAAATTATTTACAAAGTCATCAACAAAAATCAAAATTTTACAAAAGTATGTCGAAGAAATTCGATTAAGTGACTTGGTGTCTCTGATCACAGCACACTGTAAATTCGGCAACCATGCTAGAAGATTAGGTCTACCCTACAATAACTTTTGCAAAAGGTGTAAAGATGAAAAAGAGGAGCAAACAATCTCTTATTTTCTATGTCATTGTACAGAAATGTGTACCTCGCCTAACACCTTTTTGGGACCACCATCCTTTAATAAACTATCTGAAATATCAGACTTGAATTAGAGCGTATCGACGCCTTCATTAGGCATTGGAAATGGCTATCGTGATCTGACACTCAAATCATCTGTCTTATAGTACAACTATTAATCAAAATCTACAAAATCATTATTTGTTCTAAAACTTTCCAGACTGGACAATTTTTTCTTCTACCTGTTCATATCTATTCACCATCTGTCTCTAGCAACATCTATCCCCTTTCCTCTATTTCATTTCTTTTCAGGCAACACAAAACGACCTATGAATGGATCTAAGTGATCTGTACAATTATGGCTGCCTGCTGGCCTATTTGATGTGTCTCTGATTTTTAAAATTATAAATTCCTATAAAAAAGCTGTAATTGCTTTTAAAGCTCAACAGATGACAAATGAAGAATTTGTTTTACGATTGTTTTTATATTGTTAAAAATCTGTTTACTTTATTAATTCGGCTTGAGGTCTCTTTTATAAAAAATATAAAAACACTGTTTAATACAGTGTTGTCCGATGTTAATGTCTTAAGTTTCTTTTACTGGCTGTCAGTGACTGTCAGTATTTTTACTTAAAAAAATAGTTGTCATTTAAATTCGGTTAAAGTAACAGTGACGTCGTTTGTCGCCGTGATATAAAGGTTAATATTTATTTTGTCCGTGGAAAATCTTTTTTACTGATAGTTTTTTGTAGCACTTTTCAACCATTTTGGACGATTTTTATGGTAAATTAAAGCTGACATGTGTAAAAAAAATCTATTAGTTTTAAAAGTGCGGCCACTAATTTGTTTTGCTTTGGGGTTAAGTGTCAACCCAAATATAAAATCATTTTAAAATATTGTGTATTCAAAATGAATGAAAAAAGAAAGTTGCTTTTGCTGATAGCCATGAATATACAAAAGGCATTATTATTTGTATGAGAAAAATTAACCTCTTGGCAACTTAGAAGGATGCGCTTTAAATGTCTCAACTGGCGTAGCAGTTGCAATGCCTCTTAGTACTATTAAGAGTGAAATCTTCAGACACTAATTTCAAAAGGTTTAGATGAAGAATTAGGTGGCGCAATTTGGACACCTGGACGAGTATAAAGAGAAGCTTAGTTTGCAGCTCCTGAATATGAAACGCATGGACATCTCGAGAATCAAAGCGGTGCTAACCGGTCACTGGACAATTGGTAAGCATGCAAGCGGACTCTGGCTTCCCTTCAATAATCAGTGAATAAACAGTGTTTCATATTCAAAATGATATATATTAGTATATAGAGCAATTCCATATGAAAACGATCAAAATTGGCAAATTTTTGGACGACCCCTCTCCGATTTTAAAATAAATAGTCTCAATCGATTGCCCAGCAAAAAATAATGTACCTACATATTTTTTTTTTTTTTTTATAGTGACTGATTTAGTGGTGGTGTACACCACTGTCTGTTTTTTTTTTAAAACAACTTTCAATGAGGTCCCTTATGAAGAGTTCTTCAATTTTGTCACAGACAGTGGTGTACACCACCACTAAATCAGTCACTATAAAAAAAAAAAAAATATGTAGGTACATTATTTTTTGCTGGGCAATCGATTGAGACTATTTATTTTAAAATCGGAGAGGGGTCGTCCAAAAGGTGATCGCTTTCATATGGAATTACTCTATACTCAAATTTTTCAACAATCATATATTTACTAAACAACCTAGTGGAGACATCAAGTATTAGATGGTAAGATTTCATCGGATACCTGAATGCAACAGGCTAGATATAGTACCTTTTGTATACTAGCATTTGATACAGAAAGGGAAAGGGAATCAAAAGATTTTACCCAGCAAGCCATATGAGTCTTTTCTGACACCTTTTCCGGAGTGTTCATGCTCTTTATGAGCCCAAAAAACAATCATTATTGCTCCGAAAACCTTCAGAAAAAAAGGTCATTACATTCGAAAATGGTCCGTCAGAAAGAGCTCTTAAATAATGTCAGAAAAGAGTCTTTGATGAGGGTTTTTTGGGCTCGGAAAGAGCTCTTACATCATGTCAAAAAAGAGTCATTGCAATTTTAAATACAAAAAATTCAAAGTTCACATTTTTTTTAAATTGTTTTTTCTTAAACAAAAAGGGAATTCATTTACAAATAAAAAATTATATAAATTATATTTACAATAAAAAAAATAAAATGGATTTAATTTAAATAAAATATATAAAAATGCAATAAAAAATTAATTTTTTAAGGAAATTTTTTTTTCGCTCCGAAAATGCTCTTTAGTTGGACTCTTTACTGATTCCTTTATCGGAGAGCTCTTAGAATGGGTTGCTCGGTAGTTGAATTGTTGCAGGCAGTAGGCAACCTCGTAAATTAATTTTAATTTTTGTCCAGACAAAATATAAATTTAAGCCAACTCAAACTGAGAGTTTTTTGTAAAAAATATTTTCTCTCTCTCTCTCAAAAAGACAAACGTCAAACTTCATATGAAAAAACTTTGTCCCAACAAATATTTTGTTTAGAATGAATGTGTTAATTCACCTTAAATATCTGCCGATGTTGCACTTTTATTTAAGCTCAAAGAGATTTTAAAACTGTGATTGAATATTAAGCGATTTTTAATGCTTTAGATGCCTTAATATGTTTCACGGAGCTTCATCTGTTTTTTTGTTGTCACTTGGCAACTCTTGTTGTAAAAGAAGACTATCAAACTAACATGAACAAAACTTAAACGTGACGCATTATAAATTCCATTTAACATACTTAAACAAATTCAAATGATCTTCAACCACTTTCTGGCATTTGCGCAAACATAAAGATGATTAAGGATCGTTTATAAAACAGAGAAGAGAAAATGAAACGAAATAGTTTTAAATTACCAAAAGGTACGAGTATTTTTAATTTGCATAAAAAGGTTTCAGGAAATAAGAAATCGAATTTCTGTGTAAATTTGTTATAAAAAATTTAAAAATTTGTTTGAGTTTTTTTTTTTTTCTTTATAAAAATAATTATGAGTGTTTAAAGTTGTTCAATATAAATATACCACAAATTATGCAGGTCTGTTTTTTTCTTGTCACTTCTGTTCAATTCAAATACAATATTAATTTCTTTGTTCGTTGGTTTGTTTGTGTTTTTCCCCCAGATTTCAATTTCATTTCAATGTGTCAAAGCTTACACCTACATGTGTCTTGCATGTCTATCAATATTCTACTATACAGGCGACTTTTTACACGGACCTGCTATGAATTTTTGATTTGTTTTCTGGTCTTCTGGTTGAAGTAACCCAAGACAATGGTAAATTCTACTACAAATCCATTTGTTAATTTATACAAGTACAAAATACACTTGTCCATCAGTCTCTCACTTGCTGGAAATGTCTCCTTTAATGGTTTGTTTTTTTTTTTCAGTTGCTTCTATTAGTTGTATTTAATTGTTTATTAATATGCCTTAAACATGGTTTATTTTAGAAATGCATGTTGAATTTTAATGATATCATATATTTTTATTTTTGTTGGTGGTTTAGTAAGAATGTGAAATTTTTATTTATATTTTGTCAGTTTTTATCACACAATATTTGAGTAGTTGTTGGTTGATGGGAAAACAAAAACGTTCTGTATTGTAATATAGCCTACATATAATTTTTCAATACCTATTTCAAGATATTAGTATGAAAATTAAGTCCCAATTTACACGAAGCAATTTTTATTGGAAAAATTGATGCAATTTTTTCTTTGAAATTTCTTCGTGGTTCACACAGCACAATTCTTAAGGCTTAAATTGCACATCTTTTTATTTGTCTACATTTATCTACACAAACGAATGCCTATTACAATTAAGTGTGTACTTGTCTTGTCTTTCCCTCACCACGATGTGTAAAAGGTAATCAGTTTAGCTTAAAGAATTGCTTTGTGTAAATTGGGACTATGTAAAAAGAACTATTTCTTACAAATGGAATTCAAGGTAATTTAATATCATCTTGATTTCTGTTCAGCTCTTATATTAACCGAATAAAATAGTCCCCACATTACATTTAGAAGATCAGAAATACTAAGTCCGCTTTCACACTCTTCAATTCTGACTCGTCAAGGCTAGTATTTTTGACCGAAAAGGGAAAAGAGAATCAAAGGGGTACAAACTTGACGGTACTACACAATTTTCTTATTCCCTTTGGTTTTTTTTCTTTCATGCATGTTGATTTGCATTAAAACCAACGAAAATTTTAATTGACGTGTGTGAATGAAATGGCAAGTTCAAAAAAGAATTGCACAAAAACTGTTCAGCTAAAACTGAAGAATGTGAAACAAGACTAACGAGTAACAAAGTATAGTGGGTCAAGAGCGGCCATACAACACCCTACACCCAGTATATCCGTAAATTAGTTTCTAAGAAATGGGCGCTATATGGGATCTATGACGTTTTATGAACAGATTATTAAAAATTTAGTGGCCTGACTTTTGTGTATATAAATATTATATATAAATACATTTAAGACATTTTAAGGGAGTTGTGCTCTTTATAGTGATTTTCTGCAGCGGGCCTTATATGGGAGCTATGGTCATATATATAAACCGATCTGCACAAAATTTGTAAATGTGATTAGGCTTTATGTACATGTAGCGAAATTTGTTTGAATATGTGCATAAATTAAACATTTATGACATATAAACCCCTATTTCAAGATGACATTTGTATGGCGGCTAGGGGAAATAATGCGCCGATTTTAACCAATTTCAATCCCAACTGTTCTTGGAGTGAAAAAATATCAAGTACTAAATTTTTTCCAAATATTTACTTTACAATTTACTTGGACAGAGAGCCAGCCAGACAGGCATTGCTAAAACGGCTAATGAAATGATTCTTAGTCGATCGGTATACTTTATGGTGGCTGTTGGACTAATATTTATAGGCGTTGTAAACTTTAGCAAAAATCCATGCTGGTGTAGGCTAAAAAAACAACTTATTTGAAATGAATTTAGACCTAATGCACGAGTACATAGACTTTATGTCTTCTGTATGATTATTTGAATACTGTCTGTCACGTGTTTCAATGCCCTTTCATTTAAATTTATGTTAATTACTGTTTGGTTATTGTTTTAAACATTGAGTCAATCATTTCATGAATATTAATTTAATTTATTGATTTCAGTTTTCAAAGCAACACATTCTTGGAAAACGTCTTTCTCACAGAAAACCGAAATGTATAAATATCTATCGATTTAAAAAATCATTATGCCTACATTGTTAGATTAGAAGTTATTTAAACAATATTGTGCTAGTTACTTAATTGTTTTTTTTAAAGAATTTCTTGCAACACAGGAATACTAAAATCATGTAGAGCAACTAAATTTGAAAATTTTATACCAGGAGTCCATTTCCCAGTTTGGTAAAATTAGTATTATAAAGTGATTTTAATCCCGGTCGTTTATTTAGTTTAACAGCTAAACATCCACTCGTAGAGTTTAATAAATCTTTTTGAGTTATCTGAGAAAAATAAAGAAAGTAAATTAGCAAAACATTAATTCTTAGAAGATAGTACAAATCTCATCTGAATCGCAGTTTGTAATGTGGTTTCGGTACCAGATACTATTTCTGGAATAGGGATAAATGCAGTCAAACTTCATAGTATGTCGATAGTAGAGGTCTGCATGTGTGCGATTAAACGACACATGAATTCACACATCAAACTAGCAAGTAGTGTGTTGTGTGTGATTTAAGAATCACACAAAATTTATTGTGTGTAAGAAATAACATACTGTGCAAAGCGTGCAATTCATTATATGAGTGTTGTGAGAGAAATATTTGATTCAACTGTAAATAACAAATATGCTGTTTTACACGAGTAAATACAATTGTATTTATGTAAATCCAAACTAAAGAAAAAACAAGACTGCTGGGCAACCGCAACACTGGAAAATTTATTAAATAGTGCAAAACCCAATTTTAACAAAATAAGAAAGACAACAAACACACGAAGGAATTGTGTGATTTTTAACTTCACACAGGTTTTTTTTTATTGTGGGATGTATGAATTTGAGTTTATCAAGCAATACAACATAATTGAGACGCACACACAATTAGTGTTAGTGTATGTGTTTCACTTTTTCATGAACGGTGTTGTGTTGATCTTTCATTTAAAATGATTGCACGTGAATGATTAGCTCTCATTTGTTTTACACATTTGAATTGAAAATCAAATACACACACAACACTCATTTGGCTGTCAAATGCATTTGTGCAGACCTCTAGTAGATAGTGCCGAAAAATTGCTGAAGCAACGTTAACCCGACAACCTACTATGTTGATCACAGAGACCTAAGCCATATAATAATTACATTTGTGCAATTAGGTTTACTCAGCCAAATTATCTAAGTGCTGAATGTTGAATAAGAAATCTATCTACGACAGACATCATAGCGCCTCTGAAAGCAAGGTGACGATTTTTTTTGGGGGGATTTTGACAATTTTTTCCAAAATTCATCTGGCAGCCCTGACTACAGCAGTACAATAAATATTCGCCACCCCTCATGCTAGTGACGTCCTTTCACTATGTTTCCATACACAATTATGATGCTAACGATAGCTCCTATAACGGAAAGCACTAATTATGTCGCACTATAAAAATTAACACAAAACAACAGCGTCTGCAACAGTAGCAACAAACAACCAGCAAGCTAGCAAAAAAAAATATGAAATATATTTTAAATTTCACATTATTATACTCATATTTTAATGTTGCATTTTATGACACTGCGTTCTGTTTGATGTGCCATCAACATTGGCTGGGGTTCTAAAGGCATTTTATGTGCAAAATAAATATTTTATATGTTGTACATCAAGATATTTTTATGTAAATGCCATATCATTTTCAATAACCATTACATTTACAACATTTTTGCCATACCGTTGACATGTGGACATATTTAATTTAAAACTATTTAACATATTTAATATAAATTTGTTGAAAATTAAACTGAAGTAGTATTTCCATTATAGCGGTTTGTTTAAAGAAAATTGGAATGTACGAAGCTCATATATTAATTAGTCATAATGTGGAAGCAGCAACATATGTATGGAAAAAATGTTTTATGAAGAATGGTTATATATACAATACAATATATATCATTCTTCTTGCAATAGTCTTTACTAAAGGTACGCTCACATTTGGCAAATATTTGCCGAACATATATATTTGAACTCGTTTATTTATTAAAAAAAAAACTTTGTTTATTAAGGACGGGACTCAACATATATTTGGTTTTATTTTATTTGTTTTTATTTCATCTTACAAAACTTTTGTAAGCCTAAACAACGTCAAACAAAATTGTGCTAAAACAAGTGGTTTTGCTTTTTTGAGTAAATATTTGCCATGTGTGACAATACCTTAACTCTGTTTTTGTTGAAAATTGCATACAATGCCCAGTGGCGAATTTAGGCCTGCTCCCTTCCTAGGCCCTCTATAATATGCCGCCCTTTTTGATTATACAGAAGTGATAATAAAAAACCATATATTTTAAATATTTAAATTATTAAAATAAATAATAAAATAAACAAATTGTTTGTGAAAAATAAAAGTAACTTTATATATAAATTTTAAATAAAATACTGTTTTGCAAAACTAAATAATTAAGTTTTATTAATCAGCACTTATTTTATAAATTTACTCTTTCGGGATTTTGCTCGGGCATAAACCTCAATTAAATCGTCATAGTTTATTTCTTGTACTAATTGAGCTTCAATAGACAATAATGCAAGGGCATTAAGTCTATCTTCCAGAGTACAGGTCGCAATTTTAAAGATGTTTCGATAAAATTTGGTACATAATACTTTTGCGACCCAAGGACGGATGAAATTGAAACTGGTGGAAATCAGTCCATTATTTTACCTGGCCCCCATACAAATGTCCTCCCGAAATTGGGGTTTACCGATCATAAATCTTTGAATTATGAAAGTATGCAAAGAAGTTTCACCACAAATGAGTAATAAATGAAGCTAAAACACATTTACAAATGTTGTGCCGATCGGTCCATAATTAGTCATAGCTTCCATATAAGGCCCACTTCCGAAAAACGGTACAGTACAATAACTCCAAAATGAAATAAGTCCCAATGGAAAAATTAAATAAATACCAAAATTTTTTCCATACAAATTATTTCATAACTTTTGTTGGGAGTTATTTCATTATGAAAGGGAATCTATACTATGCGAAGCCGGTGTTCTGTGTACCATTGAGGAGGAAATACTTCCGCCCGGCCATAGGCCGGCAATACAAGAAATTTGTACAATGCGGTATTCTCCGTACGGCCGGGCGGAAGGATTTCCTCTTCCATGGTATACAGAACTCCGGCTTCCAATAGTACAGATCCCTGTATTGCCGGCCTACGGCAGGGAGGAAGGATTTCCTCTTCCATGATATACCGAACTCTGGCTTCGCATAGTACAGATCCCTGTATTGCAGGCCTACGGCCGGGCGGAAGAATTATATTATTATTACTATTATGTATATGCTTACATATAATTGTGATATAAAAAGCGTTCTGTAAAAGGAAACCAAAAAAATTGGGAGTTAATTCATTTTTGTTGGGACATTTCATTGGGAGTAAATTCATTTTTATTGGGATTTATTTTTACATTTTGAAATAAGTCCCAAAAAATTGGGGCTTCTTTCATTTTGCCTTTGGAAGTTATTTAATTTGTTTCAGTTGGGTGTTATTTCATTTTTCATGAGACTTATTTCATTTGGGAGTTATTGCACTGTACCCCGAAAAACACTTTAATGACCATAAATTTCTTAAAAATTTTGGTATCCAAATAAAATTGAACACAAATAAGTTTCATATACATATACAGAAATGATGACACCTAATTTGATAATGGTCGGTCCATAATTAAAGTTTAACACATATAATATTTATATTCACAGAAATCATGGCACTAAATTTTTGTATGATCGATCCATAATAAGTAATATCATCTTCCATATAGCGCTCGTTTTTGAAAAACTGTTTTATACATAAACCGGGTGTAGGGTATTATATGGTCGGGCTTGATCGACTATATAAGATTCCAGCTAACTAATTCTTTGCAAACTTTTTAAAGTGTCTGTATGGGAACGTATGTAATTTGTTTAAAAAATGAAATAATATGAATACCGCAGAAATATTTAAATAACATTTAAATTTACTCTTTCAAACAAATCAAGGTAAAAAAGTAAAGTAAATTTGTCTTTGATACAATGCCATTCCAATTAAATGCTGCGCACAATATTAAAAGACAATTGAACCAATTATAATTTTTATTTATAATTTCTTTTTTTTTTAATATTTTTATGCTGCACAAAAGCCACAACCTGTAATAATGAGCAAAATGTGTAAAAAAGCACATAAAATCTTTTTAAATATAATGAAAAAGGGTTCCAATTTGTTTGAAAGCTGCCATAAAAAGCTCGCTATCGCGTTTATTATATGTATAGTAACTATACATACATAGAGTTATTTTACACAACCAAATATACAGGATAATTGCAGTTAAATGTAAAACTAAAGGACACAAATGGGGTAGTATTTATGTGTAAGTTGTGTATTTAAGTTGTCATTAATTGCAAATTCAAAAAGGATTAGTTTATTAGTGGTTATTGGTTACTCGTTAACTAGTCAACTTATATTTAGCTGTCTATCGCCAGTTGTCTAATACAAATTTAATACTGTGTATCTAGATCCTATAAATAAATTAGACTCTTAAAAGTCTGTGTAAAACATTCTCACTTACAAAATACACCACAGAAACTAATGAAATTTAACGACAAATGTTTATAATTTCCCTAAAAAATTAGCTATTGAAAATAAACAAAATCGATAGAGTTGATCTAGTATAAAAGGTGCTTAATAAAGTTTTTACCCAATATTTCAATATTATTTCACCGTACATACTAAAGAATAAACCCAACACAGTAACAACTTTTTGCTGGCGTTTATAAAAAAAAGGTTGCAACAATAATAAGTCCCAATTTACACCAAGCAATGCTTTAAGCTAAGCTGATTAACTTTTAGACATCGGGGTGAGTGTGAAGATAAGACGATTACACACTTGATTGTATTAGCAATTCGTGTTACTCTCTTATTCGTTTTACATATGCATACCCTCCAATAAAAATACGTGCAATTTAAGCCATTAGAATTGTGCCGTGTGAACACCGAAGCACTTTCAAGAAAAAATTTGTATTAATTTTTTCAATAAAAATTGCTTCGTGTAAATTGGGACTAACAGTAGTAAAATAGTTAAAAAAATAGTTTTGTAACTAAAATTGTTTAATATACTTAATTAGTGGTAACATAAAAACGAGTGTTCAAAGTACTCTTCCTCTATTTTACTTTTATATAAATAAACAACCATTTGTTTGTTGGTTACAACTTTTTAATGTATCTGTTTTTGTATTGTTGATATGGGTATGGTTCTAATTAACTGTATATAATGAGTATATATGTGCAGCTATTTGTAAATGTCCCCTGAAGCCATGTCTGGCGGAAATTATCAACAACAACAAAAAATATTAAATAATAAAAAGTGTTCTTTTGAATTGCAACACAAAAGAATTTTTGTCAAAAACAATTGTTGGTTTTAATTAAAATTAACTGAAATAGATTAAAATATGAATACACAGTAGTTTATATTATTATAACTTGTTTTTTTTTAGATTATAATTAGTTAATATAAATTGTTTGCTTAGTTTGTTTAAACGTAATTTCCAAAGGTATTAAACAAAATTTAGCAGTTTTCATACGAGTATATGAGCAACAATATATGTACCTTAGGGCGGCCCGTTTGTATGGAGAAAAAATAAGCTATCGATGTTCCCGACTAATATGAAAATTTGATTCATTTTAAGACTATGTTTCTCAATTTTTTTTTGTGCTGGGGTCAGTATTTGGTGAGCTGGTTCAAAGGATAAAAAGGTCCTTTTTAAAGGTTTTTTGATTTTTTCCACATTTCTTCCAAAGAAACTATATGTAAATTTGGTATCATGTGAAAGGTCTTTGAGAGGCGCTTTCAATGGGTTATCGAAAATTAAAAAAAAAATTTTTTAAATTCAAAAATTTTCAAAATTTCAGACAAAATTTTAGTGTTTTTTTTTTTCATAAAATTTACTTAAATAAATAATTGAAATTTCTTGAATATAAACAGCATGCAATTTAACCCAAATGTTTTTTCCCGTTTTTTTTGTAATTTACCTATTTCAATTTTTATTAATTTTTTTTAAACCTAAATTCTTCCCTATCCGACAATCTCTGGTAACTCAATTCGTTAATGTAATGGGTATTAAAATAACGTAAATTTTATAAGCTCAAAAAGTAAGCTTGAATTTAAAATATTTTTGCATTTTTAGCGATTTTTATACATATTTGGTGTGTGACGCTCAAGATAGAAATCATAGAAAACCTAAAAAAAAATCCAAAAATATTGATTTCTTTGAGGGCCTAAAAGTACCACCGGATTCTTCATCAATTTCTACATAAATTGGCCACTCTTACAGGCGAATTGCAAACACTTTAAAAATAAGCAAAACAAAACTCGTTCTGTACGTTTTTTTTTTAATTGACCCAAATAAATAAACGAGTTCAAACATATTCTGTATTCTGTATTTTGCTTCTATAGAAAAAGTAAAACGAAAAATTTTTTTCGAAATGAAACCTAGACATTTTAAAACTACAATTCATTCCGAAAAAAATTTTACGGTTTACTTTTTCTATAGAAGCAAAATACGGAATTAATTCCACTTCCGAACGGAGTGAAATTCTGTGACCTGGCTGAGTGCTGCAAACTTGACCAGATTAATTTCTCTTATAAAATGGTTTTAGAAATTTCACATTTATAAATTTGAATAATAGAGTTTTATGTTTAAAAGCTTGTACCAGTATTTTAGACACTTTACATCTTTTAAAATTTATGATGAATTCGACCGCACAATGTGCTGTATAGTGATATCAGAATGTATTTTGAAAAACATATAATTTTAACTATAATCAATCTATTTAATTTACACTTCAAATGCTGCTTACATTAGACGGCCCCACACGATAGCACACCATTTGGAAGTAACGTGCCAACAAAACCCAGTTCATTGCATAATTTAATTTAATCAAAAATTAACTCAAATAATTTAAAATTTTTTTCTCTTGATGTTTTAAAACATTAATTAATAATTATACTCTGGTAAATGAAATAAAAAAAGTTTTTTTTTTTTTTTTTTTTTTTTGACTGACATTAACTGATGGTTCATTAAAATGCTGGTATTTCCAACAATGAACAATGAGCTGTCAGCACTGTTTAAATACCAATCAATATGAAATTTTAAAATAATAATTATATTAAAGAAAGCCTACAAAAAAAAACATAATTATACCTTTTATACAATTTTTATACATTTGAATAAACAAGGCTGGTTTAACAAGCAATAAACAATCCAAAAGAAAAAAATAACAAAACGAACGTAAAGAAGTTGAAGCAGGAACTTAATATTCCAAACAGCAATGTTTTTGTGTATGTAACTAGTAATTTATCTATTGAAAATGATCAACGACATCTATTGTTATTTTATTTAATTCTGTTTTTTTTTTTATTAATAATAAACACAAATTCTCTCGCACACATCGTGACATATGGGTGGTCGAGTTAAAACAGAAAATTAATAAAGAAAAAAAAACAAACAAATAAAGAAATAATTTTTTGTTCAATATAAAAGAATGCCCAGCAAGCCATGTGAGTCCGACACCTTTTTCGGAGCGTTAACGCTCTTTATGAAGCCAAAAAACAATCATAATTGCACCGAAAACCTTCAGAAAAGAGGGTCTTTACTTTCGAAAATGGGCCGTCAGAAAGAGCTCTCAGAAAATAGTCTTTTATGAGGTTTTTTTTTTTGGGCTCCGAAAGAGCTCTTAGATAATGCCAGAAAAGAGTCTTTTATGATGTTTTTCTTGGGCTCAGTGTAATCTTGTTTTTATCATTCTTGTGTGGTACAGCTATGTTTTTTTTTTGTTCAAACACCAAATAACAGGACAACAACGCTTTGGTACACAGATAATTAAGTGGAATTTCTGCGTCATACTGCGTGCCGACTCAGGACAGTAACAAGCAAATTTTTCTTTCGCTCCGAAAATGCTCTTTAGTTGGACTCTTTTCTGACTCCTTTTTCGGAGCGCTCCTAGAATGGTATGCTGGGTGGTAACTAACGATTATTTGTATGTATTTGTGTATAAACAAAATTTACATCAACTACTTTATACTACGTAGCAAATAACTCTAACAAGCAACTAAAGACTGCATGAATGAATTGTATCTTTTTCAACAACAGATTCATGGACAAGATTAAAAAACCAGCCGACCAACAGCTACAATGACAACGACACCAGCTCATGTGTCAATATCAATTGACAATTTTCTTAAAGATGTGTTTTTGTTGTTGTTGTTGTGTTGTTGCACTAACAAATAAATAAACAAATTCAAATACCCTACCACATGCTAATAAGCCTGACATACATACATTTACAATAATCAGCTTAAATGGATCGATCACCTTCGTAAGACATTAAGATATTATCAAACGTCTTAAACACCCTAATGAAATTAACATTAACATCTAATATGTAAATGTGTATTATGAGAACGGTATAAGAGAAACTTTAATTGTAACTATTCAGCCAGCAGCTGATTTGATTTAAAATAATTTTGCATGTCATTAAAGATTAATTCAGACATTTATGCATGCCTCCAGATTCACAGTCAGTAGAAACAAAGCCTGGGGCCAAATTACCGCATTCGTGATCGAATGAGCTATCGTATCGAGAAATGATTTCGATATCGAAATTATGATAAAATGTACTAAATTTCTTGCTCAATATCGAATGCCATAATCTCAAATAAGAAAATTACGATCAATTTTACTCGATATCGAATGCGGTAATTTGGCCCCTGATTTTATTGCTCAAGTCTTGGGAAAGGAAATGGTTTATATACAGAATATCTAAAGGGGGGTCCTGATTGCGAAATATTTACTTTGCAATAATGAGATCGTGGTTTTCTTAGAGTATATTGAATTTATGCTGCTGTTTGCAACGAACATAAATATTAGACCAACACACAACTTCAAGTATATTGATTGACTTAGAATGATTTTCTGATTTAACGATTTCCGTCCGTCTGGCTGGCTGTGCATGTAAACTTTGGAAAATTGCAATTGAAATTGGTTGAAGTTGGTCCATTATGTCAGGTAGCCTTTTTTATAAATCTTTCTTTTATAAATCTCGTACCCCCTGGCCCCGATGTCGAACTACAACGGTTGCTTAGATAAGACTTAAGACACAAACTTGATTGTGGAATAAAAAAACTTGATTGAGTAAAAAATAGATACGATAAAAAGTTTGTGTCTTAAGTCTTATATAGGTGTAGGGTATTAACGGTCGGGCTTAACTAATTATACTTTGTTTTTTTTTTTTAATTAAATTTTTATTATAAATTATAAAACGAATATACATGTTTCGCCTCAGCGCCAGATTGGCTTTATGAAGGCTTGTTGGCAAAAAAATTTACAATATAAAAATTAAATTAATTAAAATTAATTAAATTAAATAATTACAAATAATGAAAATAAATTTAATTTATGTACATTACATATAAATTAGAATCTTTATTGTTTTTTTTTTTTTTAATAAATGTTGCAACAAATGAAATTTGCTGGTGTTTGGTAAAAGGTAGAATTAAGTTCTACTGGAGTTTTGTTATTGTATCTAAAAAAAACCTATAAAGAACAATTATTTATTAACAGATCCATTTTTGTTAGTTTTGGCCCTTTTTATATGTTTTTTTTTTTTGAAATGTCACATTTTGCAAATACTGTAACAGAAGACCCCTTTCGCAAAATTTCGAATAGCGCTATTATTTTCATTTCTTTGTTTTATCTTGACATTTATGCTCTCCACAAATGTACAACACACAAACGGTTCTTTGTCGGCAAACAATTTTCTAGTTTCTACATGCAATTATTCAAGTAAGTGTAAATAACAAGAAGAAAGAAAAAATAATTCTAAACTATTTTATAAAACGCTGGTCATTATTTGTCAAACGAATCATACCACTCCCTTCCACTCTACACTAAACCACGCCACAAAATGCCAGTAGAGCCAGCCGGAGGCCCTTGTTAAAATTGTTTATTTGCTAATGACTTTATTCCATATACATATTTGAACTTTGTTGTTGTACTCACACTGGTATTCCATGTTAATTATTTCATATTAGAGCCTTTTAATGTTGCATTTGTGTGAACATGCTCTACTTTAACAAAACAAAGTGAAATTATTCTTACTCGTTCGCAAGTGCATACGAGTTTAATGGCCAGAATGTAAAAATAACTTTGTTAAACATTTCAACCATTACAATTTATAATCATTGTTGTGACCAAAAAAATTCTAATGTATTATGAAATTTCTTTAGTGGCCGTAACCCATAAAGACATGCAATATTTAAATGGAAACATTTAATTAAATTGTTATTGAATGTTGCACTTTTATTTCAATGTGATCAATTAAGTGCTACAGAAATGATCTAATCTATTACATGCAACACATTTTCAATTTACAGTAGAGTTCTGTGCCACATATTTTTATACAACGATTTGAGAAACTTTAACGTGCCTTAAAGTTTCATTTCACTTGCAAATAAATAGTTAAACACTTTTTGCAAATTATACAAATCAAATTATAATACAAATTGTAACAAATAATATTTAAACTGTTCAGAGCCATTGAGGACAATATTAAAATACGAAAAAAGTTAAACAGCTTAAAGTAAGTCAACCATAAGAGTCAAAAAAGACGTCTATTGTTCACAAACCACAAATCAGAGGTGGCAAAAGCTACTAAGCTAAAAAGCTAAAAGGCTTACTAGCTTCAACAAAAAAATTGTTGAACATTCTGATTCAAAACTCTCCTCAAAAAGGTTATATGTTACTGACTATATGACATATATAAAAACTCATTTATTTACCATTATGAACCAAAACTTCAATATACGAGGTCTGGTCAAAAAATAACCGTTATTTTTGATTGCTTCAAAAAATATTTATTTATTCATTAATAACTATCTTGTCCCCTTCAAAATAATCCCCCTAAGATATAATACACTTATGCCAGCGTTTGTTCCAATCCTCGAAACAGTTCTGAAGCGCGCTTTTCGTTATCGCCAACAGCTCCTGTTTCGATTTTTCTTTTATCTCCTCAATCGTAGCAAAACGCTTTACTTTTATCGGTGTCTTCAGTCAGCGGAGGCCAAGTCCAGTGAATGCGGTGGTTGAGGCATGATAAGGGTTTTGTTTTTGGCCAAAAACTCAAGCAAAAGCATCGATGTGTGAGCTGGTGCATTATCATGGTGCAAAATCCATGATTGGGTTTTCCACAATTCTGTGGGTTTCTGACGAATTTCTTCTTGCAAACGGCGCATAACTTCAAGGTAGTATTCCCTATTGACCGTACGACCTTGTGGCAAGAATTCATGATGCACCCCGCCATTACAGTCGAAGCAAACAGCGAACAAAACCTTCACATTTGACCGAACTTGACGTGCTTTTTTGCGGTCTTGGTTCTTCTGGGCGTTTCCATTGGGATGATTGGGCTTTGGTTTCAATAGTATAGCCATACACCCATGATTCGCCACCAGTTATGACCTTTTTGAGGAAATCTGGATCGTCGTTGACGATGTTCAACAGCTTCTGAGCAATGTCCAAGCGACATTATATTTGCTCAAAATTTAGCAATTTTGGAACAATCTTCGCTGCCGTACGTTTCATGCCTAAAACATCCGTACAAATTGCTTGGCATGAGCCGAACGATATGCCAACATCAACCTCTCCGATAGTGATTTGACGATTATCCAAAATCATTTTCTCCACTGGTTCAATGTTTTCATCGGTTGTTGACGTGCTCGGGCGACCAGGACGAGCATCGTCATTGACATCTTCTCGGCCTTCCCTAAACCGGTTATACCACAAATGAACTTGTCTTCTGCTCATAGTAGACTCGCCAAACGCCACAGTCAACATTTCAAATGTCATTGCGCATTTAGTTTCATTTTTTACACAAAACTTATTACAGTTTCTTTGATCCATTTTTTGTCAAAAACAAACTGACAATCCAAAATGCCAATATATATAACAGACATCGTAACTCACGAAATTTGAAAATAACGGTTATATTTTGATCAGACCTCGTATTTCGAATGCCTTATTATCTATCCACTTTACATGTCTGCTGTTAAATATTTCCTTATTAACCCACATGTCGAACATGACATGCAACATACAGAAATTTACCCCCAATACTATTCAGTACTGACACATACCAAATGCTTAAATGTAGCATGAATTAAGATGAGATATTTACGATTATTTTGGAGTTGTATTGTCAAATGTGAGCATGTGACCAATTTTGAACATTAAAAATTTTAAATTTTATATAAAAGCATCATGCATGTTTTGTTGAGTGCGTGTGTTTTAGTGTAGCATATTTAAAATGTATTTCGTTTATGTTAAATCATGCAACGTGTAGGCTGGTTATATGCATGTATTTAACTTTGTTTGTTTGATTGTTTTTTGTTAAGCATGCGCAACAATTTCCCATTATAAATTAAAATTTTCACTGAATTTTTTTTTCTACAAATCATTTGTGACATTCATTATAAATGGTCTTTTAAAAAGCCATAACAAATTTAATCGTTTTTATATTTATACGATTTTTTTTTTGGTTTATTTCTATATTTGAAATATGCATGTATGTATGTATGTATGGATGTAGAAAAAGCATGCAAGTTTGTTTTTAACAATTCATCAACACTTCATATTTCATATCTGACAATTTCTATCAGAAAACAAAAGAAAAATTATTAAAATCATAAAACAGAGAATGATCTTAAAGAGCTGGAGAAAATGCGTGGTCACAAGTTGTTGTTTTTCATACATACATACATACATACATACATACATACATACATATGTAACATTTGTAAAGACAATATGCATTTTTTGTTATATTTTTCTTTTGTAGTACAATTTAATAGATACTCATCTTCTACTTTTATTTTACAAACATACATACATAGATACCTAGCTATCATTCTTTATTTAATTTCTGTGTAAAATTAAACAATGACGATTTTGTGCTATTCATGCCTGCTTGATGTTGGTTGTTTATTTGACTGTTTGTCTGACTGTCTGTCTGTCGGTGTTTGCTTGCATGCATTTGAGGAATGCTAGTATCGTGGAGATCGTTTATCTTGGTACTCATTAAATCATTCAACTGTCACTCAAAATTGTTTTTTTTTTCATAACCATTTCTCCTGTGGTCCATTTCAGTGGCTGAGTGACTGGCTGGCTGACTGGTTAGTTGCATCTAACCAGGAGTATTGTTTTTTATATTAGGGCAGTAGTCTTGCAATCATACGCATACATTTATATTTTTGCTTATACAATGATTAGTGCAACAGTTTTAATGCAATTTTCGTAGGAATGTGTAAGTGAGACTCAAATTAATTAAATAAAATCGTTTTTAGTCATCCCTTTAATACACCAGTATATAATGAGAAGCGCAGTTTGCTGCTCCTGACTATGCAACGAAAGGACATCTCTAGAATTATGGCGGTGCTAAGCGGTCACTAAACGATTGCTAAGAATGAAAGCAGACTTGGACTTCCCCTCTATAATCACTGCCGCAGTTACCAGGACCGGGAGAAAGAAGAAACAGTGTTTCATATAGTGCTGGCAAATTCTACTACTTTCCATTACTCAATAATATTCAATACTTTTCATTTGGGTACTCAATACTACTCGATACTTTTACCGGATTTTTTGAAATTGTAACGCATAGTTTTTATCTGCAAATTGAAGTAGTTTATTCAAAAAATAAAAATAGATCTTCAACTATTATTGGTTTTGTATGTCTTTTATTATTAAATCAAAAATAAATGTAAAGCTAACTTTTAATTAAACGTTAACAACAACTTAAGAAATAATAGACAGCTTTATTTCGGCGGTTGGTTTTTACAGTGATGTATTTTTATGCACTATTTTACTCACTCAACTTGATTAAAAATACAACTCAGAAAGTATCGAGTAACTACTTTTGAGTATTGAGTATCCAAAAAAAGGGTAAATACTCGATACTCGGTACCCATTACTCAATACTTTGCCAGCACTAGTTTCATATTCTCTGTGAATGTCAGATAATGAAAAGAATGAAAAGAGAAGTAATTTGTTCTTAAGTGCTGAATTATTATGCTTTTACAATTTTAGAAAAATATGCAAATTTCTAAGCAGCAAAAAGAAAAATTTTGTGAAAGAAGCTTGCAGTCTTTTCCGCTGAATCCTTTGAACTTATTAATATGAGGGTGCTCTAGCTTAATTGGTTAGTTGGTATTTGTAGGCCCGGTTCGATTCCCAGCCGCTGCCCACTCAAACAACATCAGTTTCTGATAATAATTAGTTTAGAAAAGACAAGTCTGTCATCTAATATAATTCCTAACATCTTTATTCTGTCAACAATTACAATTTCCCTTTGATCTATATGTATGGTAAGTGAACCAAATTTCATTATCCTCGTCTTATTTATGTTTAGTATGAGAAAGTTAGAAACCATCCACGAATTAACCAAATCCAATACAGTATTTATCCGTCTTATCAATATTTCCTCAGAAGTGTCATCATGAATTAGTAATTGGATATCGTCAGCAAAAACATGAATGCAACAAAATTCTGATTCAATCATATTAAAAAAAACTATTTAAGTATATATACTTGTATATAAGATTTAAATTTGAATTGTTCGTATTAAACATTTTATTAATTTTCGATTCTGTTTTCAATTAAAACTTTTAATTGATCCAATTAATATATTTATTAGTTTTTGGTTTTATTTTCAATTAAACTTTTTAATTGTTTGAATTAAAATTTTGATTAATTTTCGATACCGTTATTAATTAAAACCTTTTATTGATTCAATTAAAATATTTATCGATTTTTGATTTTATTTTCAATTAAACTTTTTAATTGCTTTAATTAAAAATTTAATTGATTTTTGATTTTATATTTAAACAAAATTTTTAATTGAACCAATTAATATTTTAACTGGTTTTTTGATTTTATTTTCAATTAAAGTTTTTAATTAATCCAATTAAAATTTTTATTGGATTTTTGTTTTCTTTTTTTAATTAATTATTTAATAAATTAAAAATAAATGGAATTAAATTCATTTAATTGATATGAGCAATTCGGGTTTTGGTCTCAAATCAATAAAATTTTTAATTGATACTACAAATTTCTTAATTGAAATTCGTTTTTATTTTTGTCTGTGTATATAAAACAATAATGGACGCAATACTGATCCCTGAGCAATACCTAATTTTACGTCCCTCTGATGTGACTCTCGGCAAGCAAAAAATACAAATTGTTTCCTATCGGTTAAACAAGAATATATGTATAAGTAAACACGCTGTTTTAGAAAAGGCAAACTCATCTATCAGTTTCTTAATAATGTTTATGTTGCAATTTCTCTATTCAAATTTTTCCTTAAAGACTCGGTAATTCCTAATAAAGCAGATGATATGCTAAATATGTATTGTTTATTTGCATCTCCATTATTTGAAAACGAATGTAATTGTCAATTAATTGTATTCGAATTATTATTCAATTCTCTGGAGTTCAGTTACTTTTGTATTACGGAGAAAAAACTCACATTTCCAACTTGTAGTCATTCTTATTTAGCAAAATATTTCTGTAATTCTTACTGACATAGTTGCTATTTTTTATTATAAAACAATGTGTTTGTGAAAGATATAATTACATGATCCAGTACTGTTTTAAATTTAACATTTGCTATTTGAATTTTTTTTCTGTTTTAGTTCCATTAAAAGTTTTAAGATTAATATAATCCTTAAAACTTCATATACTTGGCCCAATTGCAAGAATGCGTTGCCAAAATAATTATGCAGAACAGAACAGTTTCCTAAATATGTATGTACTTTGTATGTATGTATGTACTTTGTCAAAAACGGAAATGAAGAGAAACGTGCGGGTAAGTGTATTTGAAAAAACCTGCCTAAATATTTGCCTGAAACCGTTGTCAATATTTAACTATTTCACAAACGTGCGTTTAGTTCAGTAATATGTAATTATTCTTTCATCCAAAAATTGTAACCTAAATTGTGTTTTTTTTTTATGTTGTTGGTTTACAAAACATGTATTACTATCTTTACCATAATATAAATTTACTTTTAGCTAGTTATCTGTTACTATTTAGTTTGGGTATGTGTATAAACTAACAAACTGTCTTTTAAAAACTAGAAAGAGAAAATAAAACAAACTACACTAAAAAAAAAACTTAGAGACACCTTGCAGGGTTTTTTGAAAAACATCTACTTATCCATCCATCCATTCATTCATTCTTTCAGTCATTCATACATACGTAAGTAAGTAAGTAAGTAAGTACATGTAGCAATGTACATATGTATGTATGTATGTATCTGTATATAAACATACAGATAGTTTTATGTACATTTGTTGTAAGTATCTGTGTCTCGGTGCACTTTTGTTTGCTTTTGGTGCACAACACCAAATAAAAACAGCTACAAAACCTTAAGCTTATTACAGAGTAAACATGCAACAAAAAACTAACTAACTGTCAACATGACAGTTAACTAACTACATACATACATACATATGTATATACTCATATAAAAATGGAAAATAGTATCCATATCAACAAAATAACCTGAGAATAAAAGATGTAATTTTAGTAAAGTTACTTACGCTCACACTTGGCAAATATTTACTGAAAAAAGTGTAATCACTTGTTTTAGCACAAATTTGTTTGACATTGTTTACTCTTACAAGAGTTTTGCAAGATCAAACAATAACAAATAAAATAAAACTAAATATTTGTTGTGTCCTGTTTTTTTAACTAAACGAGTTCAAATATATTATATGTACCTATTTAGTAGTTACGTCAAATATTTGCAAAGTGTGACCGTAGGTAACTTACGTATGTTGAATATTAACAGTGTTTGAAAGACTCAAACTCGTAGAAGTGAAGTAAATAGTAATGAAAGTTGGTACAAAGGTAGATCTATTAATCCGGCCTATAAAATTCTCTTTACTACTTCGAGGTAAACTGGATTTCTGTGCTGAGACCTAGAAATGGAGTTTTCCAGTTTTGAGTAGACAATATTTAAGTGCTCAGTTATTGTTTTATTTGTTTGAGGAACTGTTTGTTTCAGATAAGTACATACCAAAGACAATACCGTAGAAAATTTGCCTGGTGTAAAACGTCTTACAAATACTCAGTAGAGAGCTATAGTACGAGAAATAAGAGCAAACCCATCATCTAGTGCTGTAAAAGAGCAGAAAATGTAGAAGATCTTTGCATCACGGTAGCCTACAAGGTAGAGTGATATATATTTAGTCCTTCATATTTAGAAAAGAATTACCAAACCAAACGTTTGAATTGCGCAAAAAAATATATAAAGCTATGTATAGACGGTTGTCAGATATTACAACGTTGTCAGATCTAACAATGTACTGACATTAAAAAATTGTTAGCAAAAGGTAAATTGTCAGTTCAGACGACTGTAAGAAAACTAACAGTTTCATTGGCACACAATTGTCACACAATGAATTTATCTGTCAACCTAAATTGTTTTTCCAAAATGTTATTAATCTACACTTGTTTGTTTATTTATTTCTATGCCAATGCTGCCCTTGTCCTATGCATAAACTTTGCACATATCACAATAAAAGGTGTTTGACAATTGTCTTAAAACAATGACAATGACAAAAATTTGTGTTTACACGATTGTTTGATGTCTGACAATATTTTTGTCTTCCAATGTACTAAAAATGCTTTTTCTTACAACGTTGTAAGACAAAAATTTTAAGTTCACACGGTTGTTAGACATTTTCTGAACTTTTTCGGACAACGTTGTAATATCTGACGAACGTCTATACATAGCTGAACGAGCCTAAAATTTTATTTTGTTTGAATAATACACTTTTCACCAATGAAAATAAGTTTGAGATATTGGAGTCAAAAACCCATTAAAAATAAATATGTTACCAAGACGGTAATGCATGGCGTTGGTTCAGCAATAGTCTGAGATGTATAGCGGCATCGGGTGTCGGCAATCTTACATTTATAGAATCTACATTGAAAAGGTAAGATTATCTCGAAATTTTTAAAAACAATGCAGCCCCTAGTGTAGAGAGTTTAGCGCAGTACTGGAATTTCCAACATGGCAATGATTCTAATCCAAACACTTTAGAGTATCCCACGAAGGTCCCAGACCTCAATATAATTGAGCTGCTGTGGGAATATATGGACAAAGAAATTAGGTAAAGATATATATTTTGCAAGGATAAACTAATGTCAGTAATACACAATGAATGAAACAAAATTTCGCTTAATTTTACTAGAAAACTTGTTGATTCTATGTCTAGAAGATTGTCAGTTGTGAAAAGGCAATAGCATAGATTGTCGAAAAAAATGTTTTTTTTTTTATTTTCATGGGTGCTCAAGCATAATTTGAAAGCTTTATAGCGTAAAGTATTTTTAAGTTTTTTTTTTCATATTTTTCGGAAAAAGTTTTAAGGTCGCACAAGTCGAATTTAAGCCAAAAATCGGCTTTGCCGGACGTTTTTTGAGTTTGCTTCATAACTGTGTCAAAAACCACGATATTCTTCACTTTTGAGGAAACAATTGAAAAGGAAGATGTCCAAATTTTATTTCTGTATGCCAAAACTATAAGTATTGGCAATGAATTTGCTCATTTAGAATTTTCCATAATGTTTCCATAAATTTTTTAACTAACGCTTTATAACTTTTAAAATTTATATAAACATAAAAAACGAATGATGCAGTTTAAAATATCTATTAATTCTAAATAATTTAGAGCACATCATTTTTGAATTTGCTTCTACCGTTCCACAGTTAAACCATTTTTTAAGGTTTGTTTGTACCCGATGAATTATTAAATTTTTCAGTTTCAAATTTTTTGCTGTGTAATCTTCTTGCACGATATGAAGAGCTTGTTCGGAAAAAAAGCTTAACCTTGCGAAAAATCTAAAGAATCAAACACAGTTCTCAAAACCAAATCGAAATTTTTAGAAAACAGGGGCGTTCGGACAATTCAGTCTATGAACCAACAAAATAATTAGTTGATAGAGAAATTCCAACTTCCTCAAAAAAGTTTAGAAAGACTATAAAGAATTTCCTTATCTGAACCTAATTTTTTTGGGTGATAGATTTAAGCCCTATCCAACAGTAAAATCTATAGGAACTATTAATCGGGCTCGCTAAAAAAAACTGTGTTATTTACACAATAATGTTCAATAACTACCCAGTAAAATAAATTCGTGTTTTTTGAAGCACTTAAGAAAAAATCGCATAATCGAGCGCTTCAATAAAAGCGCTCTTTTGAAGCAATAAATGCTTACGAATAAAATATACAAAATTATGTTTTTTTAGTGCTCACAACGAAGAAGGTTTTAAAGCGAAAAAAACAAAAATTAAATTATAGCCTACAGATTTACGTATGACAACGAAAGTCAATTACAAAACGAATATCGCGCTTCCCAGTTACTATGAATTCAGATAGAATTTATTCTTTGATTGGTGTGCGCGAAGTGACGTAAAACACTTTCGGAAAGTGCTTTATTTGCATGTTAAAAGAAGCGCAGAAAGTAGTCCTTCAAACCGGGAACACCTCATACAAAAATCATGCCTTCCATCAGCAGGTTTGAAGCGATTTGAGGTATGAATTCATACATAAAACCTGCTCCTTTTAGTGCACATGTTTTACTGGGTAAGTGAGAATATATTACAGATATGTATGTTACCTTCAGTTATTACAGACAAAAACCGCGTTCAAAAGTTACATTATCTCTTATTAAAGCCCCATTTTGTAATTATACCCCCAATATAATTTGAAACCAACTGCCTGTTTGTGTAACAGAGTAAATACATTTTCGTTAGGTCCACTCTATTGTGTTCTATGTAAGACATATTTTTTATTAATTTCCGAACCACATACAAACATATGTTTATAATTAAATTTGTTTTATTGTCTTAACCAAACTGTTCTAAATACAATTGTTTACTCAAATACCTGACAAACAAAAACAAAAGGTAAAGTCAGTCACTCTTATTTACTTGAACACAGTAAATATTATGAGGAAAAAAAACAAGTTAGAGTGCAATATTCGGCTGTGCCGAAGATTAAATACCCTCCACCCAAATATAATAAGCAATACAAAAACTACCCTGGTTATAGAACAAGAATATCCTTATTCAGTGTTTTTATTCAGTCTTATCATTTCAAATGTTTTGGTATTTTATCTAATTTTGACCTTTTATTGATAATTATGGACTAATGAATTCTAAATCCAGTATCCACTAATGTGATTTATATATATTTCAGGCTTTTTTTTGGTTGAATTTCATCTCAATAACGTTATTTAAAAGAGTTGTATGGTTGTTTAATATGCTCGGAAGTGGACTTAATTCAGGAGCTATTGCCAATTATTGACTGAAAACTACAAAATCCAGTAGCATAATTGCCGTATAACCGATATGAGTGTGATTTCTGAATTGAAATTTCTGGTCTATAAATTAGTTGGTTTGATATCGATATTTATTAGGCATTTTTGTGGTTTAAATTTTTTTTTTCTTAAATTCCTTATATGGCAGCTATGACGAATCATGGGCCGATTTTCTTCAATTTCGGAACAGGGAATTTTTTATAAATGTCAAATTTCAACATAATAATGGTATATTCAAGATAAATAATAGTATTAAAATAAATCTCGGAAGTGGAGCTTATATGGGGGTTATGGTTAAATATTGACCGATATTATCAAAATCCAGCAGTTAGATTTTGGCATATATCGACAGCTCAATTTCCAAAACATGCTAAGTTATGCAGGAAAAGCTCCTAAAGTTTACAGGCGATATCTAAAAAACCATATTAGGTTTGACTTTGTTCTTTATAACTATTGATTGGACTAGCCAATCACAGCCAAAATTTGACAGAATTTAAGTTGTAAAAATCTAAATTCAAAAACGCAAAAATATTAAAAACATGCTAAGTCGACATAGCATGGTTTGGAATTGAACTGTCGATATGTAAATGCTCCGTATATAATTTACGATCGGTACCGATATTTATAATAGATTTGTGAGTTTTGAAGTAATTTTCTGAAGTATGGACTGAAATTCACAAAATTTTGTGGATGATATATACAAAGTTTAGAGTCGGTATCGTTATTTATAAGATATATATAGAGATTAATGGCTTTTTCGGATGTGGTCCTTATATGGACCGACCACCATAAAATTTAGTACAACAATTTATTTACCTATAAGGAATATTTACATCAAATTTTAACCTGGTAAAAATATTTGGAATTTTGAAATTGGACTTTATATGGGGACTACGATCAAACATGGTCCGAATCATGGTTCACAGAAATACCGTGTATAAAATTTACTGGTAGTATCTGAATATATTTAAAAATTGCAAAAAAAAAATGGTTAAAAAATATAAAATTTTTGTGGAGGTTGCCACACATTTTGATTCATGACTCTGGTTCTTGGTTTGGATGTGAGATGTGAGAGCGTTTTACACAGACGGACATATCTCAATCGACTTAGAATTTCATAATTTCATCAGAGGTCTCAGATGAATTTTATTAAAGTTTTACACGGTATAACAAACGTTATATACCCTCATGCACCACTTGTGATGGTGGAGGGTATAAAAATATGGTAAATATTAATATTGATATGAGATGTCTTGTTTTGCCAGAATATTTCCACATCAATGTATGTATATGTGACCCGGCCTATGAAAAGGTGGCTTATGACTCAAAAAAAAAAATTCCACTTTTTTTTTTGGTTTCGATAGTTTTTGAGACGATCTTTCACTAGAAAGTCCTAACTTGCTTAGAAAAACAGAATTTTATTGAAAATCCAGCATCAAGATAATAAATGGAATTGAAAAATTTAAAAAGTCATAAGCCACCTTTTCATAGGCCGGGTCACATACATATTTGTATGTATAAGTAACTATGTCTGCAACTGAATGTAAGTAGGTGATATTATGCGGTCTTTGTTTAAACTTAAGCCTCAACTATCTACTTGCATCTAGCTAATGATAACAAAATACAGTAGCTGAACAAATGTTTGCAGACAGATTGTTTTAACAGTTTCATTTTACTTTCGTTAGTCAATAACTACTGCAAGTATTTCAGGCAGTGAAAGGTAAAGGTGGTAGGTAAATGTGAACAGTGAACAAAGTTTTGACATTCTACATATTTTACAATTACAATTATGAATTTAAAAATATTTTTTTTTTTACTTTTCATAAGTTTAATAAATGATGATTAGCTTTTATTATTCGACGCCTTGACGAGACATCTCCGAAGAACAAAACTTCGTAAGAATTACGGACACTAATCTGTTCATGTCTTTCTGTGTGTAGAAATCGTGCTCATGTTTATGTTCATATATATTTGCTGGCAGACATATTTGTGCCAACAAATGTTTTGACAAAATAGTTGGAATAAGAGTTGTATACGCCAAACAAATGCAAGTGAGCAGCGTTGTCAACTTGCTTTTGGTGCTTTTTTTAATTTTTCCGAAAATGTGATGAAATCTTTCTTTTTACAAAATTTTAATATTGAAGTTTCTTAATAATTCATTATCATGACATCTATACGAAAAAAAAAATTACTCCATTAAATATATTTTAAATTCGAATGTATGATAAATGAATCATATCAAATTTGACACATGAAGGTTATTGCTAAAGGTGAATTCACCCTATTCTTTGTTTGAAAATAAAATTAACATTTTAAACATGGAAATAAAAATTCGTGTGATGGTTTGAACTGTAGAAGAACAACCAGGGTTAGAGTCTAAGTGGAGCCCTAACAAATTTTATTGAACAAATTCAAAAATTCTTAAAATAGAAAACAATAATCACCCCTATCGTGAATAAAAATTCCACATGCAATTTGTTCCCTTTTCACATTTTTCCTATTAAAACACAATGTTAAAAAAATAAAAGGGAACAAATTTCATGTGGAATTTTTATTTACGATAGGGGCGAATAATTAAAAAAGTACTAAATATGTACTGAAATTAGCCCTTCCAATTAGTACTTCAGTTCCAAAAAGCATATTGTGAGTTAAATTTGTATCTTTATTAGCTCGTTTATTTAAAAAAATACTTTTACTATTATTACTTTTACTATTAATTGCTGTCCTTTTTGAAAAAGTTTTATATGAAATTTATGAAACTAAGACAAATGTAACATTAATTCAATAAACATTTTAAATAAAAAAGAATTTCTAATCTTGGTGCGTTTTTTTAAATGGCGCGTTTTTCATCTCCATTTTGGTGCGTTTTGAAATACGCTGCAAGCAAATTCAACACAACTTTTTGTTTCAGTGTGAGAAAAAATATATCTACAATAAAATACACCTGTTTGAGTACCATTTCATTCAACCCTGCAAAAAATTTTTTTGTATATTTCGGTGCGTTTTTTAAATTTTTTCGAAAATGTGATGAAATCTTTATTTTTACTAATTTTTAATTGCAGTTTTTTAATAATTCATTATCATGAAATCGATAAGATGAAAACGGATCCCATTTATTTAAATACGAATGTATGATAAATGAATACATACTATCAAATTCGTCACCTGATAGTTATTCTTAAAGATGAATGGGGTGAAAATCTTTGTTTGAAAATAAAATTAACATTTTAGACATTAGGTAATAAAAATTCTTGTATAACCTATTGGTTTGGTCTACTGAACTGTAGACGAGTAACCAGAGTACCAGTAAAATCCTAACAAATTTTATTGGAAAAAATCAAATAGAAGCATGTACTTTAACTAGAAAACCAAAATATGTACTGAAATTAGCTTTTTTACCAATTAGTACTTTAGTTCCGAATATTATATTGTGAGTTAAATTTTGAGTGGTTAAATGCTTAATTTATCTTTATTAGTTCATTTATTAAAAAAGACGCTTTTACTAGTATTACTTTTACTAATAATTTTTATATAATTTATGATATTAAAAAATTTCAAATTAATTCAATAAATATTTGAAACAAAAATGAAATCCTTAACTTGGTGCGTTTTTTTTTTGTAAATGGTGCGCTTTTTCTCCATTTTGGTGCGTTTTGAAATTTCAAAGTTGACAACGCTGAAGTAAGGACAAGAACAAATTGATCGTTTGACGAGAGAGAGGTACAAAGAGAGTTAACAACTTAAGTGAACTTTACTTAAAGTACGGTCACACTGGGCAAATATTTGCTGCAAAAACGTAACCACTAAATAAAATATTTTTGAACTCGTTTTTTTAGAACAAGACACAAGAAATATTTAGAGTTATTTTATTTGATGTTGTTTCATCTTGCAAAACTTTTGTTAGAGCAAACAACATCAAACAAATTAGTGTAAAACCAGAGGTAAAGTCTTTCATATGTGTGATTATAACTTTAAAGTTACCATGTTTCGATAATATGTAATTCGAATTCGTTAATGCCAGCATTCCGAGAATATGGGCCAAATCTTACTATTATATTATACTATTTCTAAGTGATTTCTATTGAAGTATTTACAAGAACCGGTTGAGCTGAATATAGCACTCAAACTTGATAAACATTACTTTTATAACCCACTGTATTACGCTCAATAGTGAATATGTATCTATTTGTATTTATAATATTTTATTTAAGTAACAATACGCATAATTTCCACAATAAACGTACCGCCCTTCTATGATGAATATCTGTATGTTTTTTGACCGAAACCATAATGCCAACATACATAAATATAAATGTATGTAAATATTTATATATGTCTACATATTTGTCAGTTTGGTTTACTTTATGCTTTTTGTTTGGTTTTTATGACATTCACTGTCATATTGCTATTTTGCTAATTGCACTTAATTATTTAAAACTACCACACCACTGCTTCCTTCAGTTGAACTCTCAGTTCAGTGTGGTACGCTACAGTTCAATTGTAGCAAAATAAAATAAAACACTATTTATAATTCTTGTTCATTTGTCAAGGCAAATAAACTTTACGTACGATACATACATACATACATATGTATATAACATCCCTGCATATGAATGTACCAGTGTACTAAATATTTATTCTGTTAATTTTTTTTCGAGCTGATTTTTGTTTTCATTTTCATTTTGGTGTAAAAAACTAATAAAAATGAAATGTATATATGTACATATGCTCAGTTTGAGTAATAAATATCCGCGGGACATGTATCATATGAACTTTGCATATGATAGATATTCAGACAGACATACAGTTGTTGTATGATGACCTGTTTCGTATTTAGGTTTATGAAAAATTGTTATTGAAGGGGAAATAGCCAATATACAGACAAGCTTCTTCTGTGTACGACTATAAACCAGCAGTCTGCAGTATGAGTTTTAATTATTTTAATGTATTTTAATGATTTTTTTTTTTTTGTTAATATTTTGAAATACATTGGGTGCGAGCTGTTGGGGGTTGGCTCAATTAAGTTAAAATTCACAACTGATGTTGTATGTTGTACATTGTATGATACAACTACATAACTGATTGTAAACAACATTTTACGCAAAGTCGTGGGCTTATAATGTCAAGTCTTTAAAATGTCACAAGTAAAAAATCAATTTTTTCAAACTAAAATGAGTAATAAATAATAAGATCTGACAAATTGTATATCATTTGAAAGGTAAAGGACTGTAGATTTTTAAAATGTTAAGAAAACCATAGTTTCATTTCACCATTTAGATGGAGAGAATTAAAGCTTCAGCACATGTGCCAAATATTAAAAAATCCTATTCTTGAGTTAAAAATTATTTTTTTGATAGCTATCCCACTCGCATCCAATTAAGCGATTATAAAGGCTTTAAAGTAAGTTGTATAAGCTTTCTTTTGATAAAAAAATGGCCCAAAATTAAAAAAAATATTTTTAAAAAAAATTTCTTAAAAATTAAAAAAAAAATATTTTTGAAATGACTTAAGAAATAGCTATCTAAAGACCTTTGGACAATTTTTTCTAGGACCAATAGGTGAAAAGTTACACTCATTTAAAAAAAACCCTGTATGACCAAAATTGACCAAAATTTCCAACTTTGACCCCCTCTAACTCCGGCACTTCTGGACTGATAGCGATGAAAATGTGTGTCTGGCCTAGTATCCAAGAGTACTACTCTTGGTGCAAATTTCATCCAAATTGGAAGACATCGATTTTTAAAATTGGGTCACTTGACCAAAATTGACCAAAATTTCCAATGTTGACCCCCTCTAACTCCGGCACTTCTGGACTGATAGAGCTGAAAATTTGTGCCTGGCCTACTATCCAATAGTGCTAACCTTGGTGTAAATTTTATCCAAATCGGAAGACATTGATTTTTAAAATTGGTTCACTTGACGTGAAATTGCCCATATACAAACATATTCATTTAGTATAAAATACTACTAACATTTTGCTTAAGGCGAAAAAAGCAGCAACAACGTCCGCTTAATATGAATTGTTGATAGCTGAAATGGAAGAGCGTATAGATGTGACTAGTGGAATGCCTAAATTTTGGCAGCTCAAAATATAAATATAAAAATATCGTAATGATAGTAGCGTACAATTGGGGTTTTACAATAGACATGTCTAGGACGCTTGAAAAATCTCCATCATCCTCAGAAAAAGACATATGCAGAAGTGCGAACATTTTCTTATACCCCTTAGTATCTTTGTATTTATAGTTATTGGTTTAAAAGCTGTTTTCTTCACAATTTGCAATATTATTTTAATAAATAACCAAACCAAACAAAATTATTGAACAGCTGTTAGGTTTGTAGCATTGCCAATGCAAAATAAGTGCAGGTTAATGTAAATTTCTATTTTAAATTTCAGTATCAACATTTACAATGGCAACATTAACCGCGCAATGATTTGACAGTATTGTAAAGTTAGATTTATGCTTTAAACTCGTGTAAACAGCAAAATTTCTTCAAAATTTATTGAACAAAACTTTTTCAGATTTAATTGATGTCGTGTAAATGAGCATCAAAATCGCATCTGGCAATATTGATAACAATAAATAATTTGAACATTTGATTCAAAACCATATCAATACTTATACATGTGCTGCTGCTATAATATTGATGTGTTTTCCATCTAATGCCCCGATTGAATTGGCAAAATTCCACATTTTATTTATACTTTGGGAAATACTCTCCCATTGCTCTTCTGTTTCGGGCATCTGTACCAATAGATATTATTTTTGATGTGTTTTTTTATTTAATAAATTAGGTTTTACCTTTAAAAATTCATCTTTTAATACTTTATATAATGCAGCGCAGACTTCAGGCACAATATTGCATATCGATGATTTAGATGTTTTAAACAAGAACATCAGACTTGGGTAAATGTCCCCAGTCACTAAAAATCTCAACGTAATTGCCAGCCGTTTTCCGGGGCATAAAGTGTGACGAGATTACGCAAATAATCAAAATCGCCTGGTGACATTCGCACAAAGTTGTTGTATAAGTCAGGATCATTCCTTATCAATCGCTCCCTAAAAGAGACATACCTTCCAAAAGAAAAGGTCGAACCCAATGTTCCTTTTGTTTTCTTCTTTTTTTACATAAAGATAATAAAGCTAATTCTTCCTCCAATAGTAAAAATGTTGATGCTATAATGATTGATATTAATTGTTTTTTTTTATAATAATACATTATTTCACAAAAGAAGCAAAACAGCTGATCAAAGTCAATATTTTCAATATAAAAAGTTTACCAATAGTGTAAATTAGCTTCAAAAAATTTTGATCAAATTTTTATCAAAAGATTTTGAAATATATTGAAAGAATATTTTGATCAAATTTTTAAAAGTGTAAATAGAACATCAAAATAAATTTTAAAAATGTTGATAAAACTTTGATAAAAAATCGTGTAAATCTAGCTTAACAACGTAATATTTCTGCGTTCGCTAAACGCAATGACGCAGTGACTTACAAAATTTAATTTTTTGGTGAGACGTTCGCAGAAGCGTAGGTGTGATGGGTTACAAAATTGGGGCCTAAATTCTTAAGCGAATTTTGTAGAATAGATATATTTTGAACAGCTGTTGTAATTATTTTTAGCCACCATGGTAAGTTTAAATACTGCAAAAATACACAATTAACTAATTAATTTAATGTCATGGCAATTGAAATTCTATTAAATGAAATTTCAAACTCTTAAATCAAAATTTTAATTGAAATTATTGTCTTCACATGCGTTTATTAAATACATTAAAAGGCGGCCTTTTGAAAAGAAGAAAAAATGACAATAAATCATTTGATTTTCGACAACAAAATTTTAATTGGCAAACATTTGTCTACACACAAAAACAATAACAAGGTTCGATGACCTTCAATTACTCATTTGTTTATTTTATTAATTTATTTTGACAAACATCTAAAATATAATTAAATATACATACTGCTATGCTGCGTTTCATGTAGAATCTTAAGAATTCTTATATTGTTGGGAATTTTTTGTTTTTTTTTTTGTTCTTCCTACATTTTCTTATTTTATTTTAATTAAGATTCTTGTTATAATAATCGTATTATTATAAGTTTTGTGCGTGTTTTTTGTATGTATGTATGTAAATATACAGACATACATACTCATATTTTTATATGTACGCACATAGAAAAGAATTTGAAAGTAGATGAAGAAAGGGGGTTTGATATCGATGAAAATGAAAGGGGGTTTGAAATTCGATGAAAATGAAAGGGGGTTTGATATTTGGTAACGATGAAAATGAAAGGGGATTTGATTTTTACGATGAAAACGAAAGGGGATTTGATTTTTACTCAAAATTAAGAATTTTTATTATTATTTAGATGAAGAAAGGGGGTTTGATATCGATGAAAATGAAAGGGGGTTTGAAATTCGATGAAAATGAAAGGGGGTTTGATATTTGGTAACGATGAAAATGAAAGGGGATTTGATTTTTACGATGAAAACGAAAGGGGATTTGATTTTTACTCAAAATTTACGAAGAAAATGAAAGGGGATTTGATTTTTATACGATGAAAACGAAAGGGGATTTGATTTTTACAAAATTTTCCATTGTTTTAAAAAATTCTTATCGCACACATTTTTTTTCCACGGTGATTCCTCTTTGCTGTTATTTTCATGTTTTACAAAATTCTTATCGCACACATTTTTTTTCCACGGTGATTCCTCTTTGCTGTTATTTTCATGTTTTACAAAATTCTTATCGCACACATTTTTTTTCCACGGTGATTCCTCTTTGCTGTTATTTTCATGTCTATAGAAAAATTTTTTAAATGTTAAAAAATTATTTATCAAAGATAATGAGATGAATGGTGGGTGGAAGAATAAATCTTAAATCGAGTAAGACATCCGGTACAATTTTTAAAGAAAGACTATTTACACAGTTTCCATTGTGATTTTAGAAAATATTATAGACGGCGATAACACCACATATTGTTTGGTTTTAGGTCTAGAATCGAGTAAGACATCCGGCACAATTTTTAAAGAAAGACTATTTACACATTTTCCATTGTGATTTTTGAAAATAAGATATACTTGTCTGGAATTATAGACGGCGACAACACCACATATTGTTTAGTTTATGAAAAAAAAAAAAAAAAAAAAAAAAAAATGATAAAACATATCCGGATTTATAGACGTTGACGAATCCTCATATCACAAGATACTTATAATAAACTAATATGCATAAATACTGAGTTTTAAAACAGTAACTATTCAGTAAAAGTCAAACATTCAATTGAAATTCAAAGAAATATGACCTCCACAATGACGAACCGGGATATTTTAGCCGCCTTCAACAAATTGAGGAGCAAACCATACTGCTCCGTAAAGGATATTGAAACTGGTAAGCCGTATAAGGTTCTTAGGATGTTTCGTCACAACAACAAATATGGAAATGTTGTGATAGCGGAGTTAGAGGAGTGGATGCTATATCTTCCAAAAAGATATAACGCTTTGGAAGATGCTGCTATTGAGGGGATCTCTGAGGAGCAATTTCTGTTGAGCAAAAAGACGGATATAATAACTGGGAACTATATCATTGAATTAGAAGAGATTGCTGAATATGGAAATTCTATAGAAGCAGATGACGATGATCAGATGTTTATCCCCAACGCACAACCCTACTTTGGTTGGGGAAGTAGTAAAAAAGCGAAACATTAATTATCTATTAGAATATAGTATTTTATAAAATAATAATAATAATTATAATAATAGAAATATATATAAAGATAGAACAAATTTTAAAATTTACTATTCTTATTAGCATAGCTGTTTTGAAATGATGTCTCGCATAAATATTGTACAATTTTTAAAGGATTTTGATGGATATATTTTTTTAGAGCATCTGGAATTAATCAAACATTTTCTAAAGTTAATAGATGAAAGTGAAAAAAATGATGATATACTACATAATAAATGCGGATTTATAAGTTGCTTACAAGAATATGCTGAAGTGATTCCTGAACGATATGAAATAAACTTTGAAAAGCAAAAGAAAATGGTTGAAGACTTAATAAAAAAATATTATTTATTATCAAAATACTTTTATAATATATGAAAATTAAATAAAAAGCATTTTTAAAAGAGTTTTGTTTGTATTTATTTATTTATTTTATTTTTTTTATATAGAAATTCTAAACACAAGTGTCCACAATTAAATGTATTATATTGTTGTTTTCGCTTATGATTGTATTTGATGTTTTTACCCAAATATTTTATGATTTCCAACGGTGGTTGTAAATTTCCAAAACTATCAAAATATTCCAAATCATTATTGTTTTTATAATATGCTACCCAATGAGTGCCACTACCAGTTGAAGAATCCAAATTAACTATTCCACACTCTGCTTGTTTAGGTTGTTTTGGAAGCATATCTCGCATAAATACGCCTCTAAAATTAGGAATATTTCTATTAGCAAACTTCATGATATCTGCATCTGTAAGTGGTCTGTTGGGTAGCATATTTAATAGTTTTTTGAATTTTTACAAATTATACCATAACCTCTCTTGTATGGTTTAAGATATAGTCCTTTTCCCATAGCAATAGATTCCATTGCTTTATTGTGACGTGTAGATTCATCTAATTTTTTCTTAGCATTTTTAGCAGCGGTAACAGCTTTTGCAATTGATGTAGCTCCCGAAGTTATACTGCCTAATGCTCCAAGTGCAGTTAAAATTGGAATAAGTGGTAAGAATCCTCCAGTTTTGGGAAGTTTTATAATCCGTGGAACAATGACATTATGTTTATTTCCTTTAAATGATTTATTAATAACTTTGTGAGCAATTTTAATAGCATCTTGTATATCCTGAGGTTTCTCTTTCTTCAACATATTGGTAGCAGTTTTAATAGTTTTCAAAAACAGTTTTTTATTACAGAGCTGTTTTTTGTTTTGGAGTCCCATACCAAATTTTGTTTTTGTCTTCATTGCATTGGTCACTATATATGCACTTGTCTTTTCACCAATACTACTATCTTTTGCTAAAACTCTTTCCCAAGCTCTTTCAGTTAATATTTTGTCAGCTTGATTGCGTTCGGTTGAATCATTACTTTGTGAATAAGCTATATCATGTTCTCTACAAGCAGAATCTAATGGATTAATACCTTTATCTCCTCTAGCTAAACGTTTTTTTAGTTTTGTTCCTGGTCCACAAAATTTATATCCTGGTATATGAAGCTCTATTGGTAAAACGTCGATTAAATTATTTAATATACCTTGTCCTCTCATAACTTTTTTTGAAATGAATAAAATATTAATGTGTAACATCTTATATATATACTTTGACAAACAAAAAAAATTATTAGTTACCAAAATGCGTTTAATAAAACAAGACAAAAATATTTCCGTGAGAAACATAGACTTTTCTACTGATGCAAACACAAAACTACGTCATAGTAGTTTATTACCGAACAGCATTAGGGCTCTAATTGTTGGTCCATCTAATTGTGGGAAGACTAATGTTATGCTTAGTCTCATTGAAAGTCCGAATGGTTTAAAATTTGAGAACATATATTTATATTCAAAATCGCTCTATCAACCAAAATATCAGTACTTGGAAAAACTCATGGCACCTATAACAGGGATGGGATATTTTACATTTAGTGATAATGAGAGTGTTATACCGCCTGATGAAGCCAAAAATAATTCACTAATGATATTCGATGATGTTGCTTGCGAGAAACAAAATAATATACGATCATATTTTTGTATGGGTCGCCACAGAAATGTTGATTCTTTTTACTTATGTCAAACATATACAAGAATTCCTAAACATTTGATTCGAGACAACGCAAATATGATAATTATGTTCAAACAGGATGAATTAAATATGCGCCATGTTTATAATGATCACGTTGGAACAGATATGGCATTTGAAAAATTTTATGATATGTGTCGTGAATGTTGGCAAGACAAATTTGGCTTTTTAGTAATTAGCAAAGATAATGAGATGAATGGTGGAAGATATAGAAAATGTTTTGATAACTTTATTCAATTATAAATGCTGTTCATGAGCTGTTCAAAGCTGTTCATGAGCTGTTCAAAGCTGTTCATGAGCCGTTGAAAGCTGTTCATGAGCTGTTCAAAGCCGTTCATGAGCTGTTCAAAGCCGTTCATGAGCTGTTGAAAGCTGGTCATGAGCTGTTGAAAGTTGATCCAAAGCAGATAATAGTTGAATAAAAAGAATTTGCAAAACAGTTTTACCATTATTACTATTATTAACTTGCAAGCAACGGTATTGATCTGATCTCCCAGAGCTATATTAAGATGAATGAACAACTACTTAAAGAATTAATAAAGACTCGGTCTGTTTTAAAACAAAAATATCGAAGTTTAAAAGTTGGTGAAACTGAAAACGACGAGAGATTAGCAAAAACATTTAAGCCAATAACTGAACCATTAAAAGAACTTGTGAAAAATAACAACACTCAATATGATAAACCTAAAGCAGAAAATATTTACACTCAAGACAATTCTTTCGATTTCAATAATATGTTGTCTAAAGTAGAAATGAGTACTCCTAAGAAAGACATACAACTTAAGGATGATGAAAACAGTAACGATACAAACAGTGTAGATTCGACATTTAAGTCAACTAATAATTCATCTAATGTTATTGACTTAGCATTACTGCAGAAAAATAAATTGCTTGATACAACATATGGTCCACATAAAAACTCATATAATGTTTGGAAGTTTGGTAATAGTGATATAGAAATAAATGAAGAAAAAATTAACATTGGAAATCAAAATTGGGCCATTACACCAGGCTTGATTCAATTATTGTTTCATAAAGAACCAACAAATTATGAACCATATGAGTTGGATATTTATAAAAATATTTTGATTAAAACCAATGCGCACAAAAGAGAATTTAATTCCAAAAATCAAATTAAGGGCACTAAGAGCAAAAAGTACAACACTATTATAAAAAAATTGTTTAAGGATGAAATTTCTATAACACCAAAAAGATCATTAAGATCACAAACGCATAAAGGAAACGGAATGATTATGAAAGTTAATAATGAAAGACCCAACTATATATACTGGAACGATCCTAATGAATTAGTAGATCGACTGAGACTATTGGTTGCATCGGAAGGCGCGGGACACAATAATCATCGCAATGAAATTAATTCAATTTTAGAGGAATTGCAAGAAGCAAATATTATTGCGTAGAAAGCAATAATCATAAATAAATAGTGGAAGGATAACAAAATATGCCTGTTGATAAATTTGGTCATCACTCAAAGAGTCAAAACAATTTTTTAAAAAATGAAAAAAATAAAAGAAAAATTCGTCAAGTTGTTGGACTTGTGTTGGATAAAAATAATAACATTAATGTTCAAAACAAAAGGATCACAAATGTTTCGTTTCCTACACAAGAAAAAGACGCTGTTAATAAACATTACTTGGGAACAGAAATCAGACAATTGCAACAAGATTTAACAACATTGATTAAACAAGAATATAAAAAACTTGATGGAAAACTTAATAATATTGATAATTCAATGCAAAACATGATATCTCATAGAGAAATGTCTTTAAAATTACATTTTAGTGAACAAATCGAAACACTGTTAGAGAAAGTACAAAGACTGGAGAATTTTGTTTTTACGTCAATAATTACAAAAAGTGAACCGCCAAGCAGTACAGATCCAATAAAAAAGAAATATAAAATAAAATATTAATATTAATATAATTCAAGTATGGATGAAAAACGAGAGTTGGTTAATGAGCTTCATTCACAAGCAAGGAAAAATTTTAAACGACGGAGAGTAATAATGAAGGGTATTGATGATTTATGGCAAGCGGATTTAGTTGAAATGGGAAATTACTCTACGTATAATAAAGGATTTAAATATTTATTAACAGTCATCGATACCTTTTCAAAATTTGCTTGGATTCGACCACTAAAATCTAAAACGGCTATAGATGTTACAAATGCTATGAATGACATATTTAATTTAGGCCGTATACCAAAAAATTTGCAAACAGATGATGGAAAAGAATTTTTCAACAACTTATTCAAAAACCTAATGACAAAATATAAAATTAATCACTATTCTACTTACAGCATTATGAAAGCCTCAATTGTAGAACGATTTAACAGAACTCTGAAAGGTATGATGTGGAAAGAATTCAGTTACAATGGCTCATATCATTGGGTTGATTTGTATGAAAAACTAATTAGTGATTATAACAAAAAAATCCATCGAGTTATCAAAATGGCTCCTATTGACGTAAAACCTTCTAATGAGCAATTATTATTAAATACCGTTTATAACCATATAAAAATATTTAAGAAAAACAAGTTTAATATTGGTGACAATGTACGCATTAGCAAATATAAACATTGTTTTGAAAAAGGGTATACTCCAAATTGGACAACAGAAATATTTAAAATCAAACATATTAAAATTACATATCCAACGACATATATTTTAGAAGACTATATGGGAAATCCTATTAAAGGTGGATTCTATGAAGAGGAGCTACTACCAACCAGATATCCAAATACGTATCTTGTGGAAAAGGTTATAAGAATAAAAAATAATCGTGCATTTGTTAAATGGTTGGGATTTACAAATGATCACAACTCTTGGATTAATAAAAACGAAATATTGTAATAAATTTCTTATATCTATTAAGTTTATAAATAAAGAAAATATATTTAAAAAAAAAAAAAAATTTATATGTTTTTATTCATTCCATTTTTAGTATTCAATATGTCTATTACATTAACTTTGAACGGAAACTCGTCAATTTTAACTGCCAATTATTTTCCACCCATAGCATTGGAAGAGGATTATGAATGCTCACTTATAGATTTTCATACATATAATAGCATACCCAATGTCGATGAGGATAATAATTTGTTTCATATTGGGGATAACATTATTGAAATTCCTATTGGTTCCTATGAGCTAGAAGATATTGCAGATTATTTAGAAAGTGAATATGAGCGTTTGACTAATGGTGAAAAATCGATTAAAATAGAAGCCAACAACAATACAATGAGAGTTGAAATAACTACTTCTCATGATTCAATATATTTCAATAAAAAAAGAACAATTGGAAAGTTAATGGGTTTTAACAAAAAAACTTTAAACGGGGGTTCCAATAATCTCTCTGAACTACCTGTAAATATTCTCAAAGTGAATACAATACGTATTGATTGTAATATCGCTGTTGGATCTTATATAAATGGAGAAAGGGCACATACAATTCATGAATTTGGAATAAGTGTTTCCCCAGGATATAAAATGGACGAAATTCCACGAAACTTAATCTATTTACCACTAAACACCAAGGAGATCAGTTCTATTGCGGTCAGTATTGTAGATCAAAATAGTGAGCTTATAAATTTTCGTGGTGAAAATATTACTCTTCGTCTTCATTTACGACCCAAACAATAATGATTATATACAATAAAAACGTTGTTGATAGAATGAGGAGAGACATTAGTGTGTTGAACACTGCATCAGCAAGAACAACCTTAAACACATCAAAACTGAGCGAAGCAAATAAACAATTCCTAAAATCCTTGAATTTTATTTTAAAGAATAATGACTGACATAATTAATGTTTTAGAAAAACCAATGATGGATGAAAGAATCATAAAAAAAGATTATCATACATATACACCGTATATTCAATCATTTAATAATAATGATGAAATTCGTATTTCAATACAAAATCAAGATTTATATGTTTTACCGAGTGAAAGCTTTTTGTATATTGAAGGTACTGTGTTAGATGCTACAAGTGGTCTAAAATCGAAAAACTTTAAATTGAAAAATAACTTTGTACCCAATTTATTTGAGGAGATTCGTTATGAGCTTAATGGCGTCGAAATAGATCGCACTCGACATTTGGGTGTTTCTAGCACAATTAAAAATTATCTATCCCTAAATGACAGCGAAAGTATTATGATGGGGAATGCAAGCTGGTCTTATGATAAAGACATCGATGTTGGTGAAGGATTTTTCAACTTTTATGTCCCGCTTAAATCATTATTAGGATTTGCTGAGGATTATAATAAAATTATGTTAAATTGTAAACATGAATTAATATTATTACGTACCAAAAATGATGATAATATTGTAAATTCTAATCAACCTACTGAAAAACCAAAAATTACAATTCAAAATATTAGTTGGAGAATTCCGCATGTAAAACTTTCGGATTATGCTAAACTGAACACAATAAAAATTATTAATAGTGGAAATGTGTTGCCAATAGCATTTCGTAGTTGGGATTGCCACTACCATCCTCAACTATCAGCATCACAAAATCATATTTGGAATGTAAAACTAGCTGCAAACAGAGAACGTCCACGTTTTGTACTAATTGCTTTTAAACATAACAACAAGCTTACCCATTCAAATCTTAACAATATTAAAGTACATTTAAATTCAGACTCATATCCCTATGATGACTTAAATGTTAAATTTGATAATCAACGTTTTGCCATTCTATATGATATGTATGTTAAGTTTCAACAAAATTTCTATATGAGGGAGGCTCAACCACTCCTCTCAGCTGAAGAATTTAAGGAAAAAGCACCTATAATTGTGATTGATGTCAGTCATCAAAATGAAGCAGTAACAACAGGCCCAATTGATATAAAAGTTGAGTTTTCTACAGATAAAATAGTAGCGGCTAATACATCTGCATACTGTTTACTCATACACGATCGTTTAATCGAATACTCACCGCTTACAGCTTCAGTCAAAAAAATTGTTTAACACAATGAATAAAACATATTAATTTCAATATTTTTAATTGTAGATTTATTTAACAATATTATCTTTAAACTTAAAATTATATAACAATAAATAAATTTGTTATAATATCACATGTGTTTTATTTTTTTAATTCTTAAAATATACATATTTTATCCTAATATTTCAAATCCATAAACATTTCATCATCATCATCAGAAAATAAATAATTATTATTTACATTTAAATTACTTGAATTTATATTTAAGAAAATTTGATCATTTCCATCATTATACCAGTTCGTTACTGAATTTTCAGTAATGTTTGATTCTACATTATTCGTGTCCTCTATTAAATATTCTGCAATATCTTCTAATTCAAAATCATTTTCTTTTAATTTATAATGCCCCCAAGCATATGTCTGAATACCATCGAACTTTATATATCTCTTGTTATCATTGTGACTTAAAACTACTTTTTCTATTTTTTGAGTATATATTTGATGGCAGTACGCTCGAAATGTATACATTGAATCACTGTGCACATTTTTGGAATACAAACACTTTTTATAATCGACTAATGTTATTCTATCTAATGCCATTTTTTTCACACCCTTAGATTTTTTAATTTCTCCATTATCTTCATTCCTAATTGAGTACATTTTCGCCCTTAAACCTACAAATTCTCTCATAATTACTCCACAGTTTTCATCCTTCATCATTCCCAAAACTTTTTTATTTACAATTGGTAAATTAAATTTATTTTGAGGGCTATAATCTGAAGTATCAAAATGTTGAAGTACATCATTTGAGATATCCTTATAGAAATCTTCTGTTCTAATGGTATATATAAATGAATCTGTATCCATGTAATTTAAATGAAGTCTACTATTAAATTTGGGTTTCATATAGCCATAGTGAAATTCGTACATTTTCCATTTTGAAAGTTCTAATACAGTAAAACCTAAGTACATTGGTTTATTACATTTAATGTTGACTCGTTTAAGTTGTACGGCAAACATATCATCTCCAAACCTAGACAGACTATGAAAATTCAATTGAGCAATATGAGCTCTTGCTTCTTTATGATTTCTTCTGTCCGATTCCCACTGTGTTACAATATAAACACTCTTTCTTTTTTCTACATTCTCCATGGTCTTGCCATAAACTGCATTATTTAGTAACTTAAAGAAATCTTTTTCGAATGCATTTGTCGCTTTAGTCCTATGAAAAGTATTTAAGTCGATGTATGACTTTAACCATGGAGCCTGTTTAAATTTTATAACTCTATGGATTTTTTTCAAAATCATACCATTTGCTATACATTGTTTCAACACTCTATAATGTATAGCATAATTTTTTTTATTAGTTAAATCTGCTATCAACTTTTCATTTCTCATGGGAGGAACTACTTTATTTTGAGGACAGAATGGTAAATCATTGTGTAGGTCATGTAGTCCAGTAGGATAATCTAAATCAACTTCCAAGATATAACCCTCACTGGACTCATCTTCAAGACAATTTACATTAAGTGAAATTATTTCTTCATTACTTAACCAAACAAAATCCGAATATGGTAAGTATTGCGACATTGCCCATCCATACAAGTTATTTGCATCCAAGTACATTAGATATTGTGAGGGTTTTGTTCTATCATAGTCATGCATATACTTATTATTGGCCACAGAATGTCTTAATGAACATTGGACAAGCCCTCCTCTAATACCAGTTTTGATCATATTATACATATCAACATCAGTTATAAGTTCTAAACGTATTTTTGTTGATTTCAACATAGCATCCCAGGATAAGCCTGGTGCTGTATAATAATGACAAGGATCCAAACCATAAATGCTTTTACAAATCTTTCTGAAATTTTCAAAAATGTCTGCTAAAATAAGTGTATCACTTTTAACATACAATTCTGTATATTCTAACAGTGTTTTACAATTAAATGTTTCCCATACTTTTTTAGCATGTTGGTAATCTTCGACTTTGCACTCTTGATTCGTCAACAAATTTCTAAATTCTTCCCGTTCAGGGAGATTTCCTTCAGAAAGTTTTGAAAATGAGTCAATATAAGAGTATGGGAATATTCCCTTTCTTCTTATTAAGTCAAACTCACCATCATTTGGGAAATATTTCTTAATGATTTTAAAATCATCAGAAGCTAAATTTGAAGATAAAGCGTCTAAACTTGATGCCATAAACCTAAATGAGTCTACAAACCTCAACTGAAAACTATCATTTTCTATTGATACATTTTTTGTAATGGAAATATAAGTTTCCTTATTTATAGGAATTATTTCTATGGTACCCTCAGCTTTACCTAATTCTTTTATAAACAAATGACTGTCATAGGATGATAAATTGTGGAAAAACACTGGTATGAATTTTTTAATTTTAAAATTAATGTGACAATGGTTGTGAAGGGCACATCGATAGCGACCAGTTAAATGACAATGGTCACGAACTCTGTCATCACCCAACGGTTTTCCACAAAGGTTACAGTCTACACAAATTCTAAATTCCTCATTTTCTTCATTTGTAAGTGCTTTCATTGGAACTACTTTATTTAAATAATTTTTGAAAATTTCTTTTGTGTCTTTCAACAATTCCCTGACAAATACTTGGGGGCTATCTAATCCACTATAAGTGAATAATTTTGAATATCTATCATTATAACTACACTTAATATAATAACTAAATGAACAGGGGATGTGTTTCTGTTCATTTAGTGTCTTAGAGCTAATCCTACTATTAATTTTTTGTAATAGACATTCGAAGTCTGCGTAGACAACGAATGGCACTTCTAAAGTATTAATTCTATTTTTGAATTCGATATACTTATCTTCGTACGCCGGCATTGTAGTAACCATTTTAGAGCATCCATCTTTATGTCTTGTTGACATTTCTGGATCTTTGGAGTAAGTAAGACACGTCATGCAAAAGTGAATGCTGTTTTTGCTATTGCTTAACGATGATCTCAAAAACCTGAAAGAACAAAATATTAAATTTTAAATATAAATAAATAATTCAAAAAATGTATTAAATATTTTAACGTACCGTGATAAATCTTTAATGAGAACATAATGCCTCTTACTACAATCCTCGTTCTCCAACAGCATTAGGCTGATGTGAATTGTCCTATATTTCTCGCATACTCTGTATGGTCCAATTATTTGGTTCCCTTTCACATCAAATCCAAATACATTTATACTAATGTAAGGATTTTGTGATTCAAAGATATTTATATCTTTTACATCAATTGGAAATTTGATGTTTGAGAAATTAATTTCTATTTCATTAATTTTTATAACATCTCTCTCAATATTATCAATATTGTATGAGGAACACATAGTAGCTTTTTGGGGGTTGTTTGGATTTTTCAATGCTGCTACTATGCACCATTTAAAGCAATATATATCATTATTTTTTATATTGAGGCAAGCATTTAATTTGCTCAATTTATATGGCATATTTATGTAACTCGATCCTCGAACTATATTGTGCTTGTTAATGTTGATGTTCAAGTTGGATATTTGTAGTAGAGCCCATCCACTATCTCGTTCTTGGAACTCTGACATTTTAGTTTTAATGTCATCTGCCTTTTCCAAATAAATATCTCGTAAGCCATGAGAACGGTTTACAGCCACCATTTTAGTCACATGCGACATAATCTCAAGTTTCTCTGTATCCTCTGCTTTTTTTATGTAAAGGCATTGAAGCTCAAAATTACATTTAAAATTAATTTGCTTCGCCAAGGACTCTTCCAATATTTCCATTACTTCCTCTTCTGCAGCTTCAAAAAATTCTTCCACAAATAGGTTCTCTAACTTCGGGTTTGAGTATGTGTAGACTTCAATTCGTTCCATGAAGTCGCTGGATCTTATTTTGATGTTTTTAGTGAAATCTCTCACTACACCCAAACTTTCCTTGTGATGCCTTGAACGAAGATGATGTCCCCAATCCAATCTTCCAACATCAATTTGACAGCTGGAACAATTAATTTTATTTTGATGCGTTTTTTTGTGGTTTTCAAAGCCCTTGTGAGTTTTAAAACCTCTATCACAAATTTCACAATTTAAACTTGTTATCCCGACATGGATAGCCTTATGATTTTTTAAATCCATTTTATTTGTGAACTCATCTCCACAATGCTTACAGTAAAAGATGTTGCAACTCTTCTTCATGCTTTTTTGGTGCACGAGCTTATGTTTGTGCAGTTTACTTAATGTAGTAAATACATTGTAACAAACTTCGCATATAAATCCAGCTCCGCTTTCCTTATTAACCTCCATCGTACCTTTAGCGAATCTTGATGTTGATGGCATAGTGTCCAAATAAGAATCCATATCCTTTACGGAGCAGTATGGTTTGCCCCTCAATTTGTTGAAGGCGGCTAAAATATCCCGGTTCGTCATTGTGGAGGTCATATTTCTTTGAATTTCAATTGAATGTTTGACTTTTACTGAATAGTTACTGTTTTAAAACTCAGTATTTATGCATATTAGTTTATTATAAGTATCTTGTGATATGAGGAGTCGTCAACGTCTATAAATCCGGATATGTTTTATCATTTTTTTTTTTTTTTTTTTTTTTTCATAAACTAAACAATATGTGGTGTTGTCGCCGTCTATAATTCCAGACAAGTATATCTTATTTTCAAAAATCACAATGGAAACTGTGTAAATAGTCTTTCTTTAAAAATTGTGCCGGATGTCTTACTCGATTCTAGACCTAAAACCAAACAATATGTGGTGTTGTCGCCGTCTATAATTCCAGACAAGTATATCTTATTTTCTAAAATCACAATGGAAACTGTGTAAATAGTCTTTCTTTAAAAATTGTGCCGGATGTCTTACTCGATTTAAGATTTATTCTTCCACCATTCATCTCATTTTCTTTGATAAATAATTTTTTAACATTTAAAAAATTTTTCTATAGACATGAAAATAACAGCAAAGAGGAATCACCGTGGAAAAAAAATGTGTGCGATAAGAATTGTTTAAAACATGAAAATAACAGCAAAGAGGAATCACCGTGGAAAAAAAATGTGTGCGATAAGAATTGTTTAAAACATGAAAATAACAGCAAAGAGGAATCACCGTGGAAAAAAAATGTGTGCGATAAGAATTTTTTAAAACAATGGAAAATTTTGTAAAAATCAAATCCCCTTTCGTTTTCATCGTATAAAAATCAAATCCCCTTTCATTTTCTTCGTAAATTTTGAGTAAAAATCAAATCCCCTTTCGTTTTCATCGTAAAAATCAAATCCCCTTTCATTTTCATCGTTACCAAATATCAAACCCCCTTTCATTTTCATCGAATTTCAAACCCCCTTTCATTTTCATCGATATCAAACCCCCTTTCTTCATCTACTTTTGAACTTCAAACATCAAATGTTAATTGATTTATGTGCTGCAGAGATGTATTGAATACAAAAAGACAATTTATGACAGAATCTAAAGATGTTAAATATATATATGAGTAAGTAAAGAATTAAGAAAGGCGCTATTGTGTTACAGTTATAAAATGCTTTAGAAATTTAGGTAGCCCATCCTAAAAGTTTTTTTTATTTTTAAATTTTTGAAAATTTTTTTCGGCTCAAGTTGATTTAATTTAATTTTCATTAAATTATTATTTTTACTGAAGGTAGGAATTGTTTTTACAACATATGTTTTATTATTTCTATATATTTTGCATAAATTTACCAAATTGTCCGAAAAATTTAGTAGCACACCCAAAATATTGTAATAGATTAAGTAGCACATCCTTTTAAACTAATGTTTAAAGCATGTTCCAACGAAACTCCCAACGAAATGTTAAAACATTTAAAGTAACACCTAAAAAATTTTAAAAATTTATTTTTTTTTTCACCATCGATTCTTCCAAAAATTAGGTAGCGCATCCTTGGTTTACTAACGAATTAGTGGCTGCATAATTTCCAAATAATTTTTAGGAAAAAAATTTCCTTAGATTTGCAGAAATTGAGTTAGCACACCCTGAAACTTTAATAAATTGTCGATTACTTATATGGAAGTAAGTAAGTATGTACTACTATTCAAGTTTTTCAAAAGATTTTATAGAAAATTAAGTAGCACACCCTTATTTTATAATGAATTTTAAGTCTAACCAAATGAAATCTCTAAAAAAATATGAAAAATTTCTTATTTTCAAGTGAAAATATTAAAAAACTAATTTTATTTCAACATAAATTTGAAGGAATATATAAAGTTCTTCGGCAATTAAGTAGCACATCCTAAATTTACTTATAAATTATAGAGTAGATGGTTTCAAAACAATTTTTAGACAAATACGTTCTTAGATTCCAAGAAATTTAGCTAGCACATCATAAATATTGTAATAAATTAGAAAAAATTAGAAACAAATTGGAATTCGCTTAGAATTAAAGAAAAATGTAAAAATTTTAATATTTTATATTTAAAATAATTAGTGATTAGCTAAAAATTAACATTATTTTTTTTTTTGAAATTTTAATAAATTAAAAATTTTTCTTATAAATTCTAATTTGTCTTGCCTGCCACTAATGTATACCATGATATTATATTCCTACATAATTTTTTTTTTTTGTTTTTTTTTTTTGGTTCCTCATTCTTGGGGTATGTTAAAAATTTGTAGTTTATTCTTAACAAGATTAACATTACAAAATCATTACGATTTTCATACAAACCAAATGAATTATAATTTAAGAAAATTCTAAATATTGCATGCAAATAATCGGTCTGTTCGTTAAGTTAAAAGTTTTTACAATTTCTCCAAAAGCAAAGAAACAAATTAGTTAAGAGAAAAAAATTTCAAAAACTTCAAATGAACCGCTTTGACATCCATGCCACCAGTAGCGTACAAAGTTCATTTATGCCAAACACTTGCTAATCATAGAATTAATAAAAGGAGGAAAAACGTTAAGCATCATACTCTTAATGAAAAATATAAACAAAAAACCCCTTAAGGGGCAACATCATACAAGAAAAACCGATAAATAACAATTACATGCAACACACCATCATACCCAGCATACCATTTTAGGAGCGCTCCGAAAAAGGAGTCAGAAAAGAGTCCAACAAAAGAGCATTTTCGGAGCGCTCCGAAAAAAGGAGTCAGAAAAGAGTCCAACAAAAGAGAATTTTCGGAGCGAAAGAAAAATTTGCTTGTTACTGTCCTGAGTCGGCACGCAGTATGACTCAGAAATTCCACTTAATTATGTGTGTACCAAAGCGTTGTTGTCTTGTTATTTGTGCTTTGAACAAAAAAAAACAGCTATACCACACAAGAATGATAAAAACAAGATTACACAGAGCTCAAGAAAAACCTCATAAAAGACTCTTTTCTGACATTATCTAAGAGCTCTTTCTGACGGACCATTTTCGAATGTAATGACCCTCTTTTCTGAAGGTTTTCAGAGCAATTATGATTGTTTTTGGGGCTCATAAAGAGCGTTAACGCTCCGAAAAAGGTGTCAGAAAAGACTCTTTTCGGACTCATATGGCTTGCTGGGTAGGAACACTTACATATTTGTACATCAATTCATTCATTCGTCTAAACAACACATACATACATATGTACATACAGCTCTTACCCAAACAATTTAATGTTCCACTAAACGCCACAACATAAATGATGACACTTTTTTTTTTTGTTGTTGTTAAATTGAAGCGCTAATTTAAACGCTTCTACTTCTTCGAATTTTTCACTCAAACTTTGGACACATCAAGATTTTTGCGCCACTATTGAACGGCAGAATATTTCCAGTGCCATACGACCATACTTCTCGCACAAAATACTTGTGGTGGGTATAATGAGATTCCAAAAAAAAAAGACAAAAACAAAAACGGTATATGAAGGCCATTTTTTATTATTGTTTATTATTACATTTTGCGTTCTTTTTTTCTGTTCATTCTTCTTTGTTTTTTTTTTAAACATATTCCGCGAATATTCATATGAAGTATCATAAAATTATAATTTATGATCGACAAACTGACATGCATTTCAATGATTGAGTAGAGTGACTGGACCCCTTTCAATTTTGTATCGTTTTTTTTTTTTTTTGCTTTTATCTTATTGAAATAATCTTGCAAAAAATCGCAATTGGTATGTTGAATATTCCTTTACAGCTACAACAATGCGTTCAATAAATATGGTGAGAAATCAAAAATAAGCAACATGAAATTATGTTCTTCACGGTTGTAACGAATTGTGGCAGAGCCCTACGTCAAAGGTTTCCATATTAGCACAATTGATTTCTAGACCGTAAAAGCATACAACACTTCACTTGTCTAATTGTGGAGAAAAATCTGTCAATATTACAATGAATTATACAAATATCAGTCAAATCCCTATTAACAAGACTACTAGTTCCATAAACCTTATCTCTGTTCTAGACCTAAAACTTACTACCTGCCATACATACATAAATTGTAATTTTATGTATCCTGTTACACAGTGTTGTCAACTTTGAAATTTCAAAACGCACCAAAATGAAGAAAAAACGTACCAAGTTTAGAATTACTTTTTTATTTAAAATGTTTATTGAATTAAATTTTACATAAAAGTATAATATTTATACCCTACACCACCATAGTGGGGAGGGTATATTGGATTTTTTTTTCAAGAAGAGAAGTAACACTCAGACAATTAATATGCCTATATATAATTGCGTTACTTTCTTTGGAAAGGGGATATATTGAAGAAGTAAAGGTGGTGAAAGTAGAAGAAAGCTTTATATCACAACTCTGCATTTGCGCATTATGTTTGTTTGATTTACAGGATTTGTGCTGATGTTTGTAACACCCAGAAATATTGGTCCAACATCCACCTTAAAGTACATATACCAATCGACTCAGAATTACTTTTCATAATTGATCAAAGCTCCCATATAAGGCCCACTTCCGAAAATCACTTTAAAGAGCTTCTTTAGAACTTCTTTAAAATGTTGGTATTCAAATTTGACACAAATAAGTTTCTTTTATACAGAAATAATGACACCTAATTTTATAATGGTCGGTCCATAATTAGACGAAACTCCCATATAAGAGCCTCTCCGTAATTCAATTTAAGCTCCATAAATCTTTTAAAAGTATTTATATCGAGATAAAGTTTAACATACACAATATTTATATTCACTGATATCATGAGACACTAAATTTTTGGATGATCGGTCCACAATAGGTTATATCTCCCATATAACGCCTATTTCTGAAAAACTATTTTATACATTTACTGGGTGTAGGGTATTATATGGTAGGGTTTGACCGACTTTACTTTCTTACTTGTTTTTTATTGTAAATATAACAATACAACTGTCTTCTACAGTTCAGTGTTTTTAGAAAAAAATAAAACTTAACAAAAATAAAAAACAAACTAAACAAATTTGTTTGCATTCCTTTGTACTAGATATTTAATTTTATAAATTCTATATAAAACTTTTTAAAATGAGTTCAACTATTAATAGTAAAAGCATTTTTTTAGAAACGAGCTAATATAGATAAAATAAGAACTTAACCACTTAAAATGTAACTCACAATCACCCTTATTGTGTTTGGCGTTTTTTCGGCGAAAACTAGGCGTTTTTTTTTAATGGTACCGTAATTGTCGAAAAACGCCAATGAGTACAACAATTTTCTAATCTTTTACAAAAACCGTCATTAAATCGTTATTGTGTTTGGCGTATTCATCTGTCAAAAGTGCAAAAAATTGTCGTTAAAATATTTGTTCTCGACTTTAATTACGATTTGTGAATTTGCGCCAAAGCTACTAAAATTTATTAAAAAATAATTGAAATGGAAGGAAATAAAATGTAAGTATGCAAAAATATATTGAACTAGGCATGTTCCAGTGAAATAAAAGTAAATTAAGTTTAACTTTTTTACTTTTGTTTTCCTGCAGTAGCTTTCTGTATTTTCTGTAAGTGAATATTTATTGCACATTAAACTTGAAACTTTAGCAACAATCTGCTAATTTTACAGAAAATCAAAAATACATAAGAAGTAAACTTCAATAAAAACTTGATTTTGTTCTAATGTTATGTATGTCTGTCTTTTAGCGTAAAAATTACAACTGCAGCACAATTTGCCAAATTAGTTGAAAAAATGGAGCAAAAGTCTTATTTGGCAAAAGGCTTTAATAAAAGTTTAAAGCCCATAAATATTAAAGAAGAGTGGAACGCGATTTCTGAAGATTTAAATTGTCTTGGTCCACCATCCCGTTCCGGAGAAGGTTGGTTGAAGGTGTGGAGCGATTTTAAATTTAAATTAAAAAAAAAACTCGTTCACAATAAAGCAGAAAGTCGTGCCACAGGTGGCGGACCTTTCAAAAAATTTAATTTTTCTGCTGTGGAAGAAGCAGCAATTAATTTATTAGACCTGCGTACGGTAGTCCAACATAAAGACGCATTTGGACTTAAAAGACCGCAAAATATTTCCCCAGAGGCCGACCCAAACTTAGCTGTTAATACCACCAGTATTGATGAAATTGAAGAAACATATACTCCAACTCCGCCAAACTTAGCTGCTAATACAACCAGTATTGATGAAATTGAAGAAACATGTACTCCACCTCCGCAAAAAAAAAATAGGAGAACTAATAATGAAATAAAATCAAAGCTATTAGAAGAACAAGTAAAATTGCAAAGAGAACTATGCTTAGATATGAAAAATAAACTAACCGAAATAGAACGATACACCAGAAGAATTTGTAAAGCTAAAGAAGAGAAATTAAAATTATATAAATCAGAACTAAAAAAAAAGATGAACACAGAAAAGCTATTTCCAAAGTACGGAAAGCTGAACTCGAAATTAAAATGAAAAAAATTGAACTCGAACAATTAAAAAGTAGAATGACTTAATTTTGTTTACTTTTAATTATCTACATACATATGTATATATACATACATATTTGAATTAGTTAAAAAAAACCCCAAACCTGAATTTAACATTGCTTTAAAATTGTTCCTTTTATTTACGTATGTCCATATGAATTATTTTTAGTTTAACGTTTCAATAATTTTTAATTTATATTTTATTTATATGTATATGAATACAAAATTTTATTTAAAAAAAAATCAAACATTTTTGTTATTTATAAACATATGATTGACAGTTCTTTAACAGGCTGTTTCATAATAATGTAGTTTAGCGTAATCTATTACATTATTATTCATTTACAAAATTTTGTTTGTCGAAAATTTTACACGGTGGCATGAGATTTTACATTCGACAGCAATTACGACAGCTGTCGTTTTTCTACTACGCCAAACACAATAAGGCTGAATATGATATTCGAAACTGAAGTACTAATTGGTCAAAAAGGGCTAATTTCAGTACATATTTAGTACTTTTTTTAATTATTTTTGTTTTCTATTTTAAATTTTTTCAGTAAAATTTTTTAGCGCTCCACTGGGACTCTAACCCTGGTTGTTCGTCTACAGCTCAGGAGACCAAACCATTAGGCTATACACCCACTATGGTGGTGCAGGGTATAAATATATAGAGAACGAATTATGTATAATGCAGCGTTGTCAGTTTAGGGGATTTATCCTCAAATTGAGGATTTTTTTTCGTGATTTGGGATAAAAATTTCATCTGGGGGATCCGGGGATTTGTTGGGGATGACAACACAATTTTAAGGGATTTTTTGGGGTTATTTTTTTACATCTTTTCCCATATAAGGTGCAGTTAGTGCAAGAACTAAAGCCAGGAGATTCCCAAGAACGAATAATTTATGCAGTTTGCTTCCAAGAAAGTTATGACTGTTTCAAATCCCTTCGCGACTTTTGCCCCACCCTGTATATAGGGATATGAAGAGTAATAAACTACACCATCTGGCATCGCTGATCTTGACTTTAAGTACAGCACAATGGGTAAGAAAAAAGCTATCCAGCATATTTATCTGTTTACTTTGAAGTGCAAAAAAAAAAGCAACGCAAAATATGCTAAACATAAGGAATCATATTAACAAGATGTTGGAGACAGTATACAGCAGATTTCTGCAACTTTTTATTATTTATGATAAACACATTGATTCTAGCTGCAACTGGTACATACAGTACATACAAGCGTATAGTGCTACATAGTAATGTGCAACACAAAAGTATTGTGCCACATAAATTTAAACTTGCATTTAAACACACCCAAACTGCTAAGACTTTGCAACATGGGGGTGCAATTGTTTTCCTTTGCTTTTCTTTTCCTTTTTGTTTTTTTGTATATACGATTATTATTATTATTATAATTATTCATACGAGTAGTAGATGTGTTTTATGTCGTGTTGCTTTTTTATGCATTTTTTTTGTTTGTTGTAAATTTTCTCACTTCTTAAAATGAAACAAGAGGCAACAATAAGTTGTGTCTACTTAAGAATTTCTTAGAATCGTTAGCCGTGTGTAGAGTAGCAGTGGCAGCAAGTCTTTCGTCTCCTTGTTGCTTTTGACTTTGTATACTCGTACAAGTAGTTGCTATAGTTGCTGCTTATAGCTTAAGGCAATTTAACAATATTTCAATTTATTTACTCAACCGTTTCTTAACAGTCATTGTCTTTATTTATTTTGCTTTCCTTTCCTTTCGTTTCAATTTTATTTCATTTTGTTTTGTTTTTTTTTTGTCGAATTTGTTTCTTTTATTCCTTGACGTGCATAGTAATGGCCACTTAGGAGTGTATCGTACTGAAGTCAGTATGCCTGGCTCTTTAATAAAGGAGTTACTATATTATGTCTCCTGTATTCCTACATCCATACATTGAGTGTATCCTATTCAGCCTTCCTATGGAGGCTGCCGATATTGTTTAGTTTTTCTAAAGGGTTTTGTTTTATAGTCTCATTCATTTACTTCGATTTTGTTGGTAGGGCGTTTGAAAACTAATTTAGTTTTCTAGTGAAACGGAGACAATTATTATTGTTGATGTTGTTATCGCTACTGCTGATGTTGATGCTGATAAATGAATGTATAGATGGATGTTTGAATGGCTGGTTGCAGCAATGATCAGTTGAACAGAGAATTGTTGTTTTCAATTTAAAGCTAACTGTGACCTGAAACAAAAGGTTAAATTAAAACAAATTAGTTTTCGTTAAAATTATAATTTAAATGCAACTAGATGATTGAAAGTTTTTTTTGTTTCCACACCAGTTAATGTGGAAATTTATATGCATTTTGTCATCGACAAGAATATCTTATACTTATTACAAAGATGAGATTTAAACATAGTTTTAACATTGTTTTCTAATGAAAGTATATACATACATTAAAATTGGATTGCTAGCATGGCAAACAATTGCACAATGGGACACAGTTAACATATATTGAAAATAAATTTGTTATTTAAGCCTATGCGATATGTTTATTTCGTCGTTCAGACAGTTGCACAAGGAAGCTTATGGTATAGAAGGTATAGAACTTCGAATTGAAATAAAAAAGAAAATCGTTTTAATGACCATCAATTTGGCTTTACTGGAAGGATAATTTTATGCCATTAATGTTTAAATATGATTTCAGGCATGTGGCCGCCGCGGCTGGCTCGAATAAAGCCAATTCTACAGGTCCAATTTTCAACCACTTTTTCGAGCATATGGGGCCGGCAATAACGCCACGAATGTTGGCTTCCAATTCCCCTAACGTTTCTGGTTTGTTGGCGTAGACGAGCGACTTCACATATCCCTAAAGAAAATAATCCAATGGTGTCAAATCACACGATCTTGGTGGCCAATTGACAAGTCCATTCCGCGAAATTATGCGCTCATCGAATGTTTCCTTCAATAAATCGATTGTGGCGTGCGCTGTGTGGCATGTAGCGCCGTCTTGTTGGAACCACAACTCATCCACATTCATGCCATCCAATTCGAGGACAAAATATTCGGTTATCATGGCTCTATACCGGTCTTCATTAATTCGGGTCCTCTTCAACACTTTGCTCTACAGCGGCAATTGTTTCTTCGGTGCGCACTGTTCGACGTCTCTGCGAATGCGTATTATTACATAGAGTAAACGTAGTGCGAAAACGATCCATGGTTAACCGAATTAATTGCTCTGATGGACGATTATGTCGACCATAAAATGGACGGAGCTTGCGGTAAACTTCGCGAACTGAACCGTTATTTTCGAAATAAATTTGCACGATTTGCAAGCGTTGTTCTTTTGTCAACCTGTTCATGATGAAATGGCAAACCAAACTGAACATAAATGACATTAGAGTTGCCAGATTTGACCACAAAATGCCAGTTTTATCTCTTTTCGAAAAACAAACCTGTAAAAAAAACACCCTATATTTGGAAATAATTTAATAATAAGACAACACAATAAGTCACAGCTGCGATTTTTCTTGAGTGATTGTCATTTGCACAGTTTTGTGGATAGACTAGATCTATTCACAATCTTGTGCATTTGAGATTGCAAATATATCCTACCAACTGTATGAATGATCATTTTAATTTATTTTGCACTATTTATTGCAAGTTATAAAATTAACAGCTGATTTTATCAATCAAAAAAATTCTACAAAATAAAAAAAAAAGTATGTCCAATAAAAGTTTTAAGGAACAGTTAATGGACTTTTTATTAGAAAATACTGCTGAAGAAATTATTTTAAACGAAGGTATTAAACATTTATTACATATAAACATATGCACCTATACATATTTACCACCAATATTTTCTAGATATGGGAAGTAATGATGACCCATTATTATTATGTTTACTATTGTTAATCAGCTGTTTATTTGCAATTAGGTGTTGCATACTCAGGGCAAATAAATACTCTTGGTTTTAAGTGTTGCATATAAATGTAAGTAAAAAAAAAATTAAGTTAATAATGTGCATTGCTGTGTATTTCGTTAGTGTAGAGCAAAACTATGCTAAACCTTTTTGCAAATACAATGATGCAATACCATTTGCACAAGACTGTGAATTGCGCTAATGTTATTTGATATAAGCAACTCTCCAAAATAGGTTCTGATTGTACAGAACCGAATTTGTTTCAAAATACACTGTAAGCGAAATATTTGAAATCTAATAGTGGAAGGCCAGTGTAAGCGGCATGCGGTCACGGGCGGTAATCAGCTCTTATTTTAGCCGCTTATATTTTTTGTTGGTAAGCATTTGAGCGCGGCATATTTAAAATAAACACAACAATTTACATATATTGTTTTTATTTCTGAAATTAATTTTTCATCGTTGAATTTTTCTATTTTATTTTTACTCAAATAAACTCATATGTTACATATTATGTACATTAGGACTATAACCAAATTCTTGACATAGTATTACGGAGTGGTCAAGAATGTTTTAGTAATGAAAACACCTGTTTAACGTCATTTTGCGAAGAAAAAAAAACAACTCATGCAGCGAAGCAAATGTTTTAAACAGTGTTGCTATTTTAGAAATAACGAAAAGCGTCCAGTGTAAAAAGGGTAAAAACTTACAAAAAAAAAAGTGTAAAAAGCGCCAAAAAAAATTTAACAAAAATTTTGGTATCGTGTTGTTTTGCTTTGCAAATAACACCTAAAAAAAAAGATTAAAATTGACAATAAAACAAATGGTAAAAAACAAGAAACTGAGAATATCAAAAAGCATGTTACAATTTTTAAATAAATAATTAATTTTATTATCAATTCAGTTACCAGGAGTAAACAAAAATATAAAGTAAAATAACAATTCATAAAAAACAAAATATAAAGTTTTATAGAAAAACCATTTAATTTTCAAATACATCTGTTTCATAATCATCATCATAATATTCAGACCTTTTATAAGTTTGATTTGAATTAATTTTTAAGCAAACACTTGAAGGTAATTTGTAATTGCAACAACAAACTTTTAGCTGAGTTTAAAGAAAGTCGGTTTCTGATCTTTGGTTTAAAAAAATTCATTAAAATAAACGTTCTTTCGACTTCGGCATTTGAGTAAGGAAAATAAAGTATACGAATAACAAAGTCAGCTAGTTCATGAAAAGGATTTTCTCCCAAATAATTTTTAAAATTGTAGACATCAATCCAAAATTCATTAGTTCTTTCAATATTTTTCCATTTTTGCAACGTTAGATTCTTTAGGGAAATATCTATTTTATTTATTAGAGACGAATCATCAATGAAGTTTTGTATGAAATCAATAATTACTGCTTCCCTATTTTTAAAAATATTGTCAACACTAAATAACGATATTTTTCAAGCAATATAAAATTTGAAGGAAATCTACGTCTTAGTTCGAGTACGTGATATTTTGTAAATTCTATTAAATTGTTCAATTATTTTATAATGTCTGCAAGAGTTTTCGAAATGATAGCCAAGATAACAAAATTCGTTAACGCTTTCATCTAAATTACCTTCTAGATAATCAAAATTTGTAATACTTTTAATCAGGTAATACAAATTGCTGTAAAGCTTGACATTGACTGACTCGAAAGCTAGATTTACTTTGAAAAAATAGAAAAAGCGTCAAAAAATTCCCTTTTTTTAAAAAGGGTATTTGAAAAAAATAAAAGGGTAACGAGACCAAAAAAGCGTCATAAAATTCCCGAAAAGCGTCAAAATGGCAACACTGGTTTTAAACCTTCCAAGAAATGTTTCTTTAAACATTTTTTATACAACTTTATTATATAAAAAAGTTTTATATTGATTTTTGTTTTAAACATTTTATTTTCAATTCATTGTATCAGAATAAATTAAATAGAAATATTTAATATACATATGTATATATATTTTTATTATTTCTCACGATAAGGGGCGAAAAAATGAATACATAAGCCTTTGTTACATTTTCTGCCCTATGTTCTTACACTGAATTTACAATTATCATTAGCACATTATCTTTGTTTATTGTTTTTAGTTCTTTGAAAATAGTACATGTACCCATCATTCATCAAGAAATCAGCTCCAGGCAGCACCTTTGATGCTCTCCCTGGTTCGTTTGGGGCATTATTCTCCAAGTGAAGATATGACATAGCCAAGCCACTTCGAAAGCTTCTCTGTCTAAGTTTAGAAAAGCATTTTATACTCAAATGTCCAACAGCCAAGTAAATAATGGTCACCACCAGTTTTTGCTTCGTATAGATATACGCTCAGCATTTATGTTTTGGTCCATTCGATTGGTTCCGCTCATATTTTTATTATAGTTTTGAACAGAATATGGGATATTTAGTTTAAGATGTTTAAAGTCAGCCTTATTCCATCTATTTGTTTTCTTTCGGGAACTGCAGAATTAGCTGTTGAAGCTACTGTGACGACCGCATTGTCTTTCACCTTTTTTCCTTGGCATATTGCTGTTCAGTACGTGCGGGAAGTTCTTTCTTGCCTTTTAATCGTATTCCAGCAGGAGCAACAAGTTAATTACGAGAAGTAAAATATAAAATTCTTATGATTTGTTGTATATCAAAAAAAAATTATTTTTAATAAAATAAAAGAATTAAATAATTGTTTTGTCTAAAAAGAATGCAGACAGATTATTTTTAAACTTTAAAATTAAAATTCCTTAAAAAACTTACCATAAGCACATATTACATTTATTTATTACATTAATATCTTTTCATTAAACCCCGAACCGATATCCGTTTAATTTACACAAGTTAGAAAATAGGTAACTCTAACATTAAACTTACATACACACATCATGTCCTAAATGAAGTTTACTTTTTTCTTGCTCTGCTTTTACTATTAATATTTTACTCATATTTTCTCATTCTTGATTTTTTTTAGAGCACAAACAAAACCACTAGCACACAACAACAACACATTTTAATGCACAGCATCACCTGACATCAAGAATAATAAAATTATTTTATCATTCTTGCCTGACATCATCTGCAATCATGTGTGAAGGGCTATTGCATAGAACAACAACAATAAATAAATACAGCTAAATATAACAAAAACAAGTTAGAGTGCAATATTCGGCTGTGCCGAATCTTTAATACCCTCCACCTAAACGTAATAAGAAATACAAAAACTACACTAGACTAGAATATCCTAATTCTGTATTTTCTATTCAGTTTTAGTGCACATTTAATTATTATTTTATGTACATACATATGTATGTATGTATGTATTGTTTGAAAGACAATTTTACGACCAACATAATTTATGTTAAATATTTTGAAATTTTATCTAATTTTGACCATTTATAATTGATGTAATTACCGATTCTTACTGTAATTTGCAGAGTTTGTCTGATTTTAATAATAATCTTGAGTGTAATTTAGGAATTTATAAAGTTAAAAAGACATTTTTTCTTATTCACCACAAGTTAAGAAACAGAGTATAAAAAAAGGATAAGATGCTTTTTTGTTTGAATTTGATCTCAATAACATTATTTACACTAGAGCCCCGACTTGCGTCGTCCCGATTTGCGTCGTTTCGATTTGCGTCGCTTTTTAAAAACTGGAAAAATTCGATTTGCGTCGTTGCAATTTCAACTTGCGTCAGTCCGAGTTGCGTCGTTTTGACCCCAATTTGCGTCGGTTCGATTTGCGACGTTTTGTTTCCGATTTGCGTGGTTTCTATTTCCATTTGCGTCACTAAAAACGGTTAAATTTTTTTACTGCAGCATTGTGGATTACCATTTTTAGCATTTGTAGTGCCTGATTTAGCATCTTTCCTGTCTTTTAGCATTTTTACAAGTTCTGGCAACACTAATCGTCACCTGTACTTTAAAAAGTTTTCAAATTGTGTGAAATAAGGGGAATTCCCTTTTCTTTGTTACATAAGTGGTGCTAAGAACCACTGGCTGGTTGTGGTAAAAATTTAGTGTGTGATTCGCCAGAGTACATTCAGGACGTACAAAATGAGACAAAGTAAAAGAAAAGTAATAACTTTGGAATTAAAATTGGACGTAATAAAATGTTTTAAATCGGGAGAAAAGGCTGTTAATATAGGAAGAGCTCTTGGACTAGCACCTACAACAGGAAGAACAATTTGCAACAGAGACAGTGACAAAATAAATCAATTGGCTGAAATTGTCACACCACTCCAATCTAAACAAGATACTATAGCAAGAAATTCCTTATTAGTTAAGATGGAGTCCCTTCTTTCAATTTGGATACATGATCAACATAAAAATGTATTTATATATGTATTTATCAAAAATACATGCTTTGTTTTGAATATTTTCCCCAATAAATCAAATTTCAGTGCATTTATATAGAAAAAGGTGATTCAATTTGCGTCGTTTCGATTTGCGTCGCATTTCTCCCGCCCCATTAACGACGCAAGTCGGGGCTCTAGTGTACAAAGATTTATGGATGGTATAAAAGAAATGGACCAGCTATGGACTGATAGCTTCTAAATCCAGTATCCACTAATGTGATTTCTATGTATTTTAGGATTATATTTGTTGAATTTCATCTTAATAACGTTATTTACAAGAGTTGTATGGTTGTTTAACATGCTCGGAATTGGCCCTAATTCAAGAGCTATTATTGACTGACAGCTACAAAATCCAGTAGCTTAATTGCCGCATAATCGATACTTATTTTATTTCTGGATTAAAATTTCTGATCCATATAAAAATTGGTTCGATATCGATATTTATTAGACATTTTTCTGGGTTTATTTCTTTTTCGGAAATGGTTGTTATATGGCAGTTATGAAAAATTATGGGCCGATCTTCTTAAATTTTGGAACAGTGATTTTTATGCATATGAGGACATTTCACGTCGAATTTCAACATAATAATGGTATATTTAAGATATATATTAGTATTAACGTGGATTTCGGGAGTGGACCTTATATGGGGGACATAGTCAAATATGGGCCGATATTCTTAAAATCCAGTAGTTTGATTTAGGCATATATGTAAATGATCCGTGTATAATTTTGGATTGGTACCCTTATTTATAAGAGATTTATGAGTATTAAAGTGATTTTCGGAAGAGGGCTTTATATGGGGCATACAGTTAAAAATAGACCGAAATTCACAAAATTTTGTGGGCTGATTTTTATATATATGTAAATGATATGTGCAAAGTTTTGAGTCGGTGCCGGTATTTATACAATATATATAAGGATAAATGTCTTTTTCAGATGTGGTCCTTGTATTGGAGCTATGACCAGTTCTGGGCCGACCATCATAAAATTTAGTACAACAATTTATTTGCATATAAAGATTATTTATGTAAAATTTTAGCCGTTTACCATTATTTATATATGTTTTATACGTATTAAAATGAATTTTGGAAGTCTATGGTCAAACATGGGCCGAACTAAAAAAAAATTTCGTTTTGCGATTTTTTTTTTGCATAAAACTTATTTTGCCGAATTTTGTCTTGATATTCCAATTTTATAGGCATTTATGTATAATTGAGCAATATTTCGGGTAGATTTTTGAATTAGGGCTAAGAGAAATCATGTACCGATTCTTGCTATTTTCCGCACACTTTCTTCTTTTATCATAAAAACAACGTATACAAACTTTCATAATATTATCTGCAATATAAAATAACAAACGTAATATACCCTCATTCACCACTATCGGTGGTGGAGGGTATAATAACAAAAGTACAATAAATCCAATATTGAAATCTGATATCTCGGGAACTATGGGTCGGCGATAAAAACAAAATATACCTTTATGTTAAGTATAAAGAGATGTAACTGCAGTAAGAATCTGGACTGGTGCCCATAAACTAGAGTTTAGCCTTATTTAGTGTTGCTTAAAACATTAAATAATTTAAATAGCTTTTATTATATCCAATTGATTTTAAAGAGCTGTTAATAAATAAACATATAATTTAATTACTTTTAAATAATTTCCAGTATGATTTACCAATGCATTTCAATTCCTATTTAACAACATCCATATGTACATATGTATGTACGTCTGTAAATTACCAAAACTTCATTAATAAAATCCGTTTATCTAATCAACTCCCACATTACTGGCAACTCTGCTCTATTAGCTAAATAAAATTTTAGTTTCACTGCGTTCACCGCTTAAATCTGTTGTTCTAAATTTTGGTTCGTCGTTTAACGTTTGTAAAAATGGTTAAAGTGTAGTAAATTTAATAAAATTTATAAAATATTAAACGTCTCAATGCAATTGAATAAAATGACTAATAAAATGTTTATGAAATCAGTGTTAAAATCAATCTAGCTTTTATTAAAATCAGTGAAAAAATTACCATCATCATATACTATGTACCATGGTGAAATTAATTTCATTTACATTGTACATATGTATGTATGTATGTAAATCATTGTGTTTGCAATAACTCTATTGTTGTTTTTGTTGAATTTGCCTATATTAATTTGTTATTGTTTTTTTCTAAAACAGAAGCCCTTTGCATATGATTTTGTGTGTGTGAGTGGCCTGTTGCTGGGCTTTAAAATGTGTTGGTTTTTTGTTTGTTCTTTGTAAAAGTATTAAAAGAAAAGTGAGAAATAAGAGCAAAATCTAATTAGTAAAAGCAGAGCAAGAAAAAGTAAACGTCATGTAAGGAATGCAGTTGTGCTTTTGATATTTGTTATTTCTTAAAATGTAGTAGAGTTGTCAATTCTCTAAATAGTGTAAATAAATCGGTAATCGGTTCGGGCGTTTAATTTGAAGTTATTAATGTAATAAATAAATTTAATATGTGTTGAAGGTAAGTTTTTTTAATGAATTTTAATTTGAAAGTAAAAAAAATAAGATGATTTTTGCGTTTTTTGCCCAAAAAAATTCTTTTTTTTTATCAAAAATAAACTTTATTTTAGAATATACAGTGGAGGACACGAGATAAGCACACTTGATATCTGTTTAAGCAAGTATTATCTTTAGCTTAAATATATGTTGACTATATGTTACCGATCGTTTAGTTTTTTTTTACCATTAATACGGCTTTTTAATCTAAGATTAGTGATATGTATTATGGACAAGAAGCTTTTGGTTAGGTAGTTAAAGATCTTTAAAGCTCCGATAGGTATATATATTACTATATCTCTACGATTTCTAAACCGACCCGGACAATATATGCATCATTTCAAAGTTCTTTGGAAAACCTTTTGAACGATGTATCTATAATATGCCCCCTTTTATTAACCCACTAAAGCCAAAATTGAAAAAACTTACTTTTTTTATTCGCGAATTTCGAAAATTTATTGATATAACTGTACATAAAAATATCAAGTAATTAGTAGAATACATTTCCACCTTTAATTTGATATTTAGGTTTAAAAATTAAAAAGTTTTCCACATTTAATATTCTGCTGATGATATATAATTATATGGTTTTGCCGAACATGTCGGTTTTAGTAACATTCGAAAGGATTTTTAATTCCATTTTTGAAATTTTCGTGAATTTTTTTTGGGAATTGCGAGATTCTTTTGTTAAATTTTATTAATTACACGGTGCTACAAAATTTGATTTTTTGCAAGCACTTTCAAAGTGACCTAGTGTATGTTATAGGTCTAAATGAGTGTATTACAAAAGCGGTTTTAAAAGTTTCAATATATCTCCAAATTCCCGAGTTATGGGCCAAAGAAATTTGTTTGAGGCTGCTACTTTTAAACAGTTATAACTTTTTTTATTTTTTATACGATTTTTGAAATTCAAACGGGTTTGGAAAGCAAAATAATTGTTATATATGTATATACTTCTCATACAATATTAGCACAAATATGAATAGATTTTTTAGAACTTCTAAAATTTCTACGAGACTTTTTACCGAATTTAGTTAAAAGACAACAAATATATTAAAGACAGTATTTTTCTGAGTAAAATGAGAAATCGGTTGAGAAATGAGGAAGTTATAGTACTTTTTACGAACAAAAGAGTGGAAACGTGTTTCGATTAGATTAGCATGATTTAATAAAATAACTTTAATCTAATAAAATCTAACGAATTTTATATTTGTATCACCAATTTTTACATATTTGTGAATTAAACTAAACCTATTCTTTTAAACCTAAAAAAAATCATTTAAAATAAACCTAATGAGTAACCTAAAATTTCATGTGAATTACATAACATTATAAATTTAAATTGCACTAAACAACGAACTTTAAAAATCTAATAAATAAATACAAGATTCATTAAAATTCTAACCGTATTGGCATTCATCATTTGATTGGAAAATCGTTCAATTGCATTTGGAAATTAGACGTTCCCCATTATACAATTTGGTCGACTTAGGAACAACCCAGCTATTCCCCATAGGTCCTAACTTTGTTCATGGTCCTTCGAACCGGAAAATTTGAAAATAAATTGTTACACTACATTTATTTTTGAATATTTCTGTTATATGTTCTACATAGCCTTCCGTTGGAAAGCATAAATGTAAAAACATACAAAAATATTCAAAGAGACACTAGCAAAATGTAATGCATTTTCTGGCCTGCTAAAGCCGTCATCAGCATTCTTTGTGTCTAATAGTGTTTTATTTTCAAACTTTGTATATTTAACTTTTTTTAATTATAAATTAAATGAGAATTATTCCTCTTGCGAATAAATGTATAAATGTAGTGTAACAATTTATTTTCAAATAAATTGTATATTTAACTTGAAGGTAACTTCGATTAAAATTTTTGAAAAATTTGTTTATTAATACTCGCAAGAGGAATAATTCTCATTTAATTAGTAAACATTTAAAAAAAAAAATTCATGTACAAATTGGTGATACAAATATAATACTGTTGCCGCATGCCGCTTAGTTCCAATTTACACGAGAAAAGCTGATTACCTTTTAGGAATCGGGGTGAGGAGAAGATAAGACGAGTACACACTTGATTGTACTAGCAATTCGTGTTACTCTCTTGTTCGTATTGCATACATATGTACATATAAACAAATGTATTTATACGCTCAAATAAAATTACGAGCTATTTAACCCTTAAGCAAACACCAGGGCCCGGCCAGGCATTTTTGAATATTCTTATAGTTTTTTACTTAGATATCGTAGGCGGAGCCTTTCAGCTTTTTATGAATTCCTCAATAAAGGTGTTTTGTAAAAAAAAAATAAAAACAACTTAAAATTGTTTATCTACAGGCGTGGTAATTACTCTCAACATGTTTGTAACACCAGGGCCTAGCCAGGCCCTATAGTATTATGCAGATAATGCAATCAAAAATAAAAGAGATTAAACCAATTTATAACTGCATATATATTTTGTGTTTTGTATAAAAAGCAGAATCAAACTGAAGTAGATTCTTTGAAACAGTCTCAAAATCTGACCCTAACTATTATGATAGATTGGCAGTGACATTTGCCAATGATATACAAAACGAAATTTAGAATTAGGTTGATGGAAATGAAGACGATGCTTCTGTTAATGCGAACGAGTTAGAAGTTGATAATGAAGTTAAAGATTTTTAACCCTACACTGCATGACCTTTTATATTTGATCGAAAAAAAAATGTTTTTTTTTAAGGGAAATTACCGTCTGAATACAGGAAAAATATAAAAAAAATCAAAACACTAATTTAGTAGATATTATGCAATTTTAATATGTATCACCAGTTATACACTATGCAGTAGGGAAATGTATAATATAATAATAAATAATAATATGACAATAATAAAATTTTGTATCACCAGTGATACAATATGAAGTGTAGGGTTAATTTAAATCCACACAAAATATAAAAAGTCCCAGCTAGGCCCTGGGGTTCGCTTATGTGAACACATTTTGGTGTTTGCTTAAGGGTTAAGCAATAAAAATTGTGCTGCGTGAACACCGATGGAATTTCAAAGAAAATATTGTATCAATATGTTTAATAAAAATTGCTTCGTGTAAAATGAGACTGACATTGGCCTGCCACTATACAAATTTTCATCTATATTTTGTGATATCATCTGATGATAACTATATTATATCTAATGTAAAAATATAAACGCGTTTTCCCTACTTAATAATATAATAAATAAATTATGTATATGTCATGCATTTAGTCATAATGTTCTGACACTTTGCTCTACTTAATTTATGAAGAATATATATGTCTGACTTGTTAAACTTATTTGAAAGAACTAACAATTTGTACCTTATTTAAACAAGTTGTTTACTGCCACCAAAAAATATCTAAATATGAAAACACGCAATTATGAACAACGCAAAAGATTTAAAGAACAACCCACTTGTAAAACATAAACTTCAAATATAACAAAAAAAAAATATGGAAAAACACAACTTGATGAGTTAAACTCTAAACAAATATCACCTCTTTAGAAATACAAATGACTAGTTAACAACAAACAAACATACAAATGAAAGAACAAACAAAACAAAAAAACATAGATATTGTTAAAAAGAGACAAGTTAACAACATGTAGATATATGCTGTATTACACGAATATTTTACACCCTAGGAAAATTAAGTTTCTCATCACCTCTTTAGACCAGAATAGTTCTTGTTTTTTGTCTGCACGTAAAACCTGGTCAATTTTCCACATGAAATTTGTTCCCTTTTATTTTTTTAACATTGAATTTTAATAGGAAAAAAATGTCAAAAGGGAACAAGTTTCATGGGGAATTTTTATTCATGATAGGGGTGATTATATAAAAATAAAAATGTCTGCACTGGCACAATAGAGTTCCTTCTACTGGATTAGTTTGGCCACAAGTACCACTCACTCAGGTTGTGGCACTTTTGCGTGTCTCTACACATGACAAATGTTCAATAAAAATTGACAAAATATTTAATTTTAATTTATTGTTACTATTAAATTACTATGTTTATTAGCAATTTATTTAACTTTTTATTGAAATGTTCATAAAATCACTTGGTTTTTCTAATTCTTTTTCACATGTTTCACAGGAAAAAAGATGTCATTGTAGACAGCCTTCTCTCGGCCCCTTTCAGAATAGGCAACTTTAATTGCGCAAGTGTAATTTTCATTTTTATTTATTTTCTTTTGAACTTGCTTTTGTGTTCACATTCAGCAACTTGGTTGAGCAAGTTTAATTTTCTTATGCTCGAATTTTCTTCATTTGTTGACATTTTGTTTCATTTCAGTATTCATTGTAATTGTAAAAGTGATTTGAAATTGGATGTATACAATGGAAGTTGTGTGGGTTTCCAAGAAAGTAAGTTGCTGGAAATAGCATAACTTTGGACGATAAACATCTGCTATTCCAGAACCACTTTTTTGGATTGCTTAACGGCGCTCACTTCTTGCATATATTGCGTCCGTAAATTCTTCCATTTGCGTTTTATTTCTTCAACGGTTATAGTGCTGTCTGTCTTTTTCATTACATTTAAAATTTCATTAAATGATTCCGCCTTTTTATTGCGGTCTAAATATGACCATGAACGAACATTAAAAATATGTATATTCATTTTGTTCAACTACATTTATTAGTTGTTCCGTTTCATTTTGCTTCCATTTTCTTAATTTAATTTAATACAAATTTATTCACAAATATAAAATCTTTTTAACACAAAATTAGACAACACACCGAAGAAGAAATAAAAGACAATGTCAAAAATAAATAAATAGCCCAAGACAAGAATGACAGCAGCAACAGAATTGCCAAGTACAAACAAGCCTGTACTCAAGTCTCGGCAGTTTTTTCCCCTTGAAACCGACCTTTCCTCTTACAACCACAAACACAAGACTTGCGTCAATAAAGTTGTCTTATCTCAAAGGGACCCTTCTTGTTTTTCTTTCGATTAGGTTTTTTTTGTTCAGAATAAAATTTTTCGTTTTGAGCGCAATCGAAGGAGAACTTTTATTATTCATTCTACATAACAAGGAGGCACATTGTCGGTATACATACAGCAGTCTCGGGCACTTGCTATACACGCGTGTATAGGAACAAAATTCTTTGTGCGCGACGTTGACATATGTATACTATAAACTGGGGCCAAATTACCGCATTCGTGATCGAATGAGCTATCGTATCGAAAACTGATTTCGATAGCGAAATTATGATAAAATGTACTAAATTTCTTGCTCGATATCGAATTTCATAATCTCAAATAAGAAAATTACGATAAATTTTACTTGATATCGAATGCGGTAATTTGCCCCTGTTTCGCTGTCTGATCTCGCTGTACATTTTTTTGAGTACACTGAAACCAAAATGTTTAATGAAGAATGGGAAAATGATTTTTTTTTATAGAAAACATGGATGGCGATGCACAAAAAATATTTAATTATACATTATGTATATGTACATAGATATGTATATTATTTTATTTTTAATATTATTTGTATATAGGTATTTATTTGTCTATATAAAAATACTAAAATCCAAAAAAATTTCTTTAATTTTGGCAACTGAAAAATTATTTGAGTGTACAATTATTTGCGGTCCAACACTAGCACATATGAGTGAGTATGTGTGTGCCCGAGACTGGTATACAGCCATGTCAGAGAATTTAGTTCCGTTCGGAAGTGAAATTAATTCTGTATTTTGCTTCTACAGAAAAAGTACAAAGACATTTTTTTTTCGGAATGAAAAAACCACTTTTAATTTGCTATGTGAAATTGTAATTTCAAGTATTTTTAGGTTTCGTTCCGAAAACATATTTCTTTTTGCTTTTTAAAAAGCAGCAAAATACGGAATTAATTCCACTTCCGAACGGAATTAAATTCTGTGATAATGTGAAAAATATGTAATAAGCTGATATTTCAATTGAGTTGACCCAATTACATCTGAATTATTCTTTGGAAGACATTTGGAAGGTTGGGGCACAGACAAAGCTACCAAACCAAAGTTGTGTATTATGACAACCAAAATGTTTTTGGCTTTGTTTGCTATTCTGAACTGGTTATGAATTCTGGTGATTGATATAGATTGATATTGAACTTTGTATTAAATCAACTACAGTGTCTCAACTAACTAACTTAAATACTTGTTTTGGTGATCCTACAATACTATCAGATTTTCGAATTTAGTCATTGACTTTGTAAATTTAGCCCAAACTCAGTTAAATTAGTAATCATTATAAAAATAAACTGATATTTCAAAATCATCGTGAGACTAGTCGCGAAACTTGGCAAAAAGTCGGTGAAAAATACATTTTGCATTCTCTGTGTTAAAAGCATCATTCGAAACACGTTTTCGTATAGACGGTTGTCAGATCTTACAATGTTCTCCAAAAAATGTCCAGAAAATATCTAGCAACCGTGTGAACCTAAAATTTTTGTCTTTTAAAGTTGTAAGAAAAAGCATTGGCAATTTACAAGGTAGTCCTTTGGCAGTAAGTAGTTTAGATTTTAAAATATGTGTTTTAATTAATTTCTCTAATACAGTTGTATTATTCAAATGATAGATTTTTAGTAGCGTACCTGAAAATAAACCTCTACAAACTGTTAAAATTAAGGTTTACTAAGATATGTAACTTCAGTAAGAATCTGGACTGGTGCCCATAAACTAGAGTTTAGCCTTATTTAGTGTTGCTTAAAACATTAAATAATTTAAATAGCTTTTATTATATCCAATTGATTTTAAAGAGCTGTTAATAGATAAACATATAATTTAATTACTTTTAAATAATTTCCAGTATGATTTACCAATGCATTTCAATTCCTATTTAACAACATACATATGTATGTATGTATGTACATCTCTAAATTACCAAAACTTCATTAATAAAATCCGTTTGTCTAATCAACTCCCACATTACTGGCAACTCTGCTCTATTAGCTAAATAAAATTTTAGTTTCACTGCGATCACCGCTTAAATCTGTTGTTCTAAATTTCGGTTCATCTTTTAACGTTTGTAAATATGGTTAAAGTGTAGTAAATTTAATAAAATTTATAAAATATTAAACGTCTCAATGTAATTGAATAAAATGACTAATAAAATTTTTAAGAAATCAGTGTTAAAATCAATCTAGCTTTTATTAAAATCAGTGAAAAAATTACCATCATCACATAGTATGTACCATGGTGAAATTAATTTCACCATGGTATGTACATTGTACATATGTATGTATGTAAATCATTGTGTTTGCAATAACTCTATTGTTGTTTTTGTTGAATTTGCCTATATTAATTTGTTATTGTTTTTTTCTAAAACAGAAGCCCTTTGCATATGATTTTGTGTGTGTGAGTGGCCTGTTGCTGGGCTTTAAAATGTGTTGGTTTTTTGTTTGTTCTTTGTAAAAGTATTAAAAGAAAAGTGAGAAATAAGAGCAAAATCTAAATAGTAAAAGCAGAGCAAGAAAAAGTAAACGGCATGTAAGGAATGCAGTTGTGCTTTTGATAATTGTTATTTCTTAAAATGTAGTAGAGTTGTCAATTCTCTAAATAGTGTAAATAAATCGGTAATCGGTTCGGGCGTTTAATATGAAGTTATTAATGTAATAAATAAATATTTAATATGTGTTTAAGGTAAGTTTTTTTTTTAATGAATTTTAATTTGAAAGTAAAAAAATAAGATGATTATTGCATTTTTTGCCCAAAAAATTCTTTTTTTTTTATTAAAAATAATACTTTATTTTAGAATATACAAGCAAGTATTATCTTTAGCTTAAATATATGTTGACTAGATGTTACTGATCCTTTAATTTTTTTACCATTTATATGGTTTTAAATCTAAGATTAATGATATGTATTTTGGCCAAGAAGCTTTTGGTTAGGTTTAAAGCTCCGATAGGTATATTTACTATATCTCTACGATTTCCAAACCGACCCGGGCAATATAGGCATCATTTAAAAGTGCTTTGGAAAACTTTTTGAAAGATGTATCTATATATGACCCCTTTTATTAACCCATTAAAGCCAAAATTGAGAAAAACTTACTTTTTCATAGGGGGGTTTTTTATTCGAAAATTTCGAAAATTTATTGATATAACTGTACAAATTACAAGGTAGTCCTTTGGCAGTAGAGACGTAATGCCTTTATATAGAAGGTGACTATTGAACACAACGTTGGTTTAAATTTAAATGTAATAAACTTTTTGATTTTCTAACTAGTTTCGATTTTAAAATATGTGTTTTAATTAATTTCTCTAATACAATTTTATTATTCAAATGATAGATTTTTTAAGCGATACAAAAAATACATACATAACTATCTTTAGTAGCGTACCTGAAAATAAACCTCTACAAACTGTTAAAATTAATGTTTACTACTGTTGTGAACTACTACGACCACTTGTAAAATACAAAAAAAAAAAGCTGGAAAAAATAGTTAAGTTATAAACAAACAAATAGACAGACAGACAGACAGACAACCAACATGTTGTGATGTGCTGATGTTTATTTGTTAAGTATTTTGGAAGCTTAGCTACTGTCTGAGCAGCATTAAAAATACACGCCACACACTGGGCACCTTTCACTCCACATACCAACAACTACTTTAAAATCTCTATGTTTTTCTACACTATTCAAAAGACGAAAGAAAAAAAGAGTTGTTTTGTGATTATTATGAATATGACAGCTATATTATAGAAATATGACTGCATAGTGGCAGTAGCAAACATCTAACAAAAAAAAAAATCTTTCAAATCTAACCATCATACAAACAAGTAGTTGCAGTAGGCAAGTAAATACAATGCCTACTTCAAACTATATTCGTACAAAAGATGCAGATACAGATAGAGATGGAATGTTTTCCCAAAATGTTGTTGCATGTAATTTGTATGTGCACGGCAGCAGTGTTTGCGGCATGTAAAGAGTGTAACGAGGGCCACCACATAAACCAACACGTTAGTAATTCATCATACTTGCGTAGGTTGTATGGTTAAATGTTTCGTTTAGATTTGGTTTTCTAAGTTTTTTTTTAACTTTTGTTACTTTAAAGTTTAAACATCAAAAAGAGTTGAAATCAGAGTTTTTATGTTTTTTTTTTTTATATTTGTTTGAACATAAAAACATAGTTGTTTTTGTTTGTTACTACATGAGTCTGTTGTATTGTGCTGCAACACTTTGTTCCTTTCAACTTCAGTTTTTATTTCACTTTATACAAATACATACGTACGTACACAGAAATACCTTGTCTGTATTTATTTATTTGTTTGTCAGTTTGACTTTATTTGTTTAAAAATTCATCATAACAGGTTGTTTTATTTTTTTATTTTATTTGATTTTGTTTTGCAAAAACAGGACCTTAAGTTGATAACAAAAAAAAAACTTTAGTGTTCTTTGTAAATTTTTGATGAGTTTGTGCTTTTGTTGCTGAAATGTTGAAATGTAAAGAAACATGATATTTTTGTTTTAAACTTTGAGAATCACTGCAAGAGCTATGAAACATAAATTACAAATTCATTTTATTCTTATTCAGTATACACACAGATCAAATCATGTAACCGTAACTCTGGTAACTGCCTTTGTAAATAACAAATAATATTCCAACAAAATTTGTTTCTCACAGTTCTGCTATATATTTAATTAAGTTATATTGTATAAAAGTATAGGGTGGGCCAAAAGAAACCAAGGGGTGTAAAAGTTTAATAATTTTTTCGTTTATTAATTTTTTTTATATTTTCTTTCAGATTATATAATATACAAAAGGGAAATTTTTTTACACTAAGTATGAAAAATGATGTCTCTTTTAAATGACCACCGTTTTCAGCTTCGCACTGATGGGCTCTTTTTAGAGCATTTTCCATAACATCTTTCAAAACTTGTGGCTGTAGCGTTCGAATTTCTGCAACAATGTTTGCCTTGAGTTCAACGATTGTCTCTGGCTTGTTCACATACACTCGCTCCTTTAAATAACCCCAAAGAAATTAGTCGGGTGCTGTCAAATTTGGCGATCGCGCTGGCCAAATAATTTCCGAATTTCTGGAAATTATTCGCCCTCCAAAAATTTGACTTAAAAGTGCCATGTGTCTCGGGCAGTATGGGCAGTGGCTCCGTCCTGCTGAAACCACATACCAGGTCTGTTTTCAAGAGCAGGGTGTAAAAAATTTTCTATCATAAACCCTTACCGCTCTTCATTTACGGTTACAGCACTTCCATCTTCATTCTCGAAGAACTAAGTCCCAATGACATTTTCAGATGTGATCCCACACCATACTGTACACCTGATGGGGTGCAATTGACGTTGATGAATGGCTCTTGGATTTTGAGAACCCCAGAACCTACAGTTCTGCTTATTAACAAAGCCATTCAAATGAAAATGAGCTTCATCACTCATAATTAAAATAATTGATCTCTGGTTTAAATAAAAAAATTCTATTGTTCTGGTTCTCTGTTCAGTTGTGAACCTCTCCATTCTAAATTCCCCAAGTGTTGTCTATATAATCTGAAAGAAAAAATAAAAAAAAAATTAATAAACGAAAAAGTTATTACACTTTTACACCCCTTGGTTTCTTTGGCCCAAAATTAAATTGTTTGATTTTAAAGCAACTTTCTGCGGCTGACAATTTGGCTGAACAAACATAAAAGAGAGTTAAAAAAGGCTATATCATCATCAATTGATGAAACCAAATCAGTAGTCAGTTTAAAATCAGGTACAGCCGGAATACTTACTGCCATGTCACAGAATTTAATTACGTTCGGAAGTGGAATTATTTCCGTATTTTGTTTCTATAGAAAAAGTAAAACGAACAATTTTTTTATTGGAATTTGGAATAATTCAAAGATTTATGATCGGTAAACCCCAAAATGAAATAAAGGACCGATTTCCACCAGTTTCAATCCCATCCGTCCTTGGGCCGAAAAAGCAGTATGTACCAAATTTTATCGAAATATCTTAAAAATTTCGACCTGTACTCTGCGCACAAGCTTTACCCGGGGTTTACACATACAAGTGCAAGTTCGAAAAAGTCAATACATTCGCACTTTTTTACTAACACAATCACACATGCAGGCACTTGCAGCTCACTTGCAAGTGAATTTAGCTGGACAGTAATTTTTGACACTTTCAGCAATAAAGTGACAGAAAGGTAAACAGAGTTGCCAAATAAAAAAATTAAGAATAAATTTAATGGATTGTGATAAAATAATTAATAAATATTTAATTTATTTTATGTATATTTGTAGAAAAAATATATTTTTTTCAAATATGAATAAAGAATTGTATTGTTGTCATTTTAGAGCATTAAATAATAATTAAAATAATAATAATAAATTGTAATAATTATTTCCCTACAATTATACTCATGTGAAGGCCATGGCAACTCTCGGTAAACAACTGCAAACTTTGTGCGCCATTTGTTAATTTAAGCTAATATTTTGAAGTTTACGCTTTGACAACATTTTGAAAATGAACTTTCACTGTCCGGTGTAAACAGTAATGCTACTTGCAAATGATTCGAGTTTTTCGATCGATTCGAAATTCGTATATAATACGTACACAGCACTCGCATGCAAGTACTTGCATGTGTAAAGGCAGGGTTACATGGACAGCCAGCCAGCCGGACGTACGGACGGGCATCGGTAAATCGACTCAGGAAGCGATTCTGAATCGATCTTTACACGTTTAGGTGGGCATTACAAACATCAGCACAAATCCAATATACCCTCTCCACTATGGTGATGTAGGTTATAAACATTCCAATAAAGATGATTTTAAAAATGAAAAAAAAAATGCAGATGTGATTATACTTCATGTACAACTTATTTTTATTTATGACCAATAAATCTCTATTTCGGATTTATTTATTTGTTGTCAACTATCTTAAACATTTATGAAACTGAATAAGAACATAATTAGTTTGATAAACTTTCGTTATAAACACCTTTACTTTAATTGCCATATCGACTTAAGTTCACAGCACCCACTTTCATAGGCATTAAAAATAATAAAATTTTAAATAAATTTTAAAATTTACTCATATCTTTGTCCTAAATATGATCCTTGTTCTATATAAACGAATATTTTTTTGTCCTTTGTTTTTTATTTTAATGTAGTTATTTTTGGTTTTTTCGCAAATTGCTGTTGCTTTGGATAACAATGAGTCAATTTGTGTTGCATTGCAATGTCATTACAAATTTTATACAAGTCGTTATTGTCAATTGTGGTATAATTAATCTAGATAAAGTGTTTTATCCTTTTTTATTGTTATTTGCACTAACAATGTGACAAATGTGCTTTGTTACTGTTGCTGCTGTTGTTTGTTTGTTTGTTTATTTGGTGTTTTTTTTTTTCTATCTTTTTTAAATGAAAACAACTTGTACGAATATAAATGTAAAATGAATGAATGTTTTGAAAATAAAAACGGAAACGAAGTTGCATGTTTGAAATGTAAACATTTACAATTGTGGTAATTGAAAATCGATTTGACTGTGGGTGGGTCTTAACTGTTTGTTATCGTCGTCATTTTTGTTGTTGTTTTCCCTTTTTGCATTTGAAAAATTAATATTGTGCATTTGTTGGCACGTTGCAAATGAGTTTGAATATTGTGGTAAGGAACTGTTGTGTGTTTGTTATATACTCTGGTCTGAGGGGATTATATCAGAAATATCCATTTAATTACTTATTATATTTGTAAAATAAAAATTAATTTCTTATTTGTTATTAGTGAAATAATTTCAAATGAGTGTTATGTTGGCATTGTAATATTTACTTACAACAAAAAATATCGGTGTTGGACTAAGTGCTGCGTTTTTGTATTGTTTCTTTTCAATCGAAATATGTAAATAGGTGACTCAATTTCATTGATGCAAACTTGAATTTCCTGGTCTTGTTATCATAGACTTTTGACTTTAAATAACTTTAGAAAAAGAAATAGAATGATGTTAATTCGAAAAGTGCTTATAGTGATCACCAGAACGAGGTAATAAACGACTAGGTTATAATTGAATTGTGAAGCAAGACATATTGATATTGAAGTCATTCATATTAATATCATCAAATGTAGGGATATGGAACTTTGTTATCATGTCACGATATCAAGCACCACTAAGTGCTTAGCATCCTTTAAATGATGCGAGGTAGATGCATTTATTCTTAGATAAACACATTTTGCTTCTGTAAACACGAAATAAGGGAATTACCAAAGCCATCAGGTTGAAAATTGCTTCATCTCTTAGGGTGATAGTGATCGAACTGTGGCCTCAAATATTTCATATTTTTATACCTTACACTAGGAGAGGGTATATTACATTTGTGAGGATGTTTGTAACGCCCATTAAATATACTGAACGACTCAGAATCGTTTTCAGAATCGATTTAACGATGTCCGTCCGTCCATGTCTCTTAAAAATGTTTTATATTCAGATCATATTCAACATAAGCCTGTTCCATATATACAAAAATCATTTGGCCCAATTTTTTAATGATCGGTTCATTATTAATCATAGCTCCCATATAAGGCCCCCCACGAAAATCACTTTAACATCTATAAATGTTTTAGAGTTGTTTCTATCGAGACAAAATTTAAAACAAAGAATATTTATATGCACAGAACTCATGCCACTATATTTTTGCATGATCGGTCCATAATAGGTCATGGCTCCTTTATAGGGCTCATTTCTGAAAATCAGATTTTTCACATACACTGTGTGTACCGACACATTTTTCATCTACATATTTGGTCGGGCTTGACCGACTGTACTTTTTTACTTGTTTTCATTATTGTTCAACTCTTGTGCAATGCTCTATTTTTATAGACCCATAACTGTCAATTGGGTTTTTGCTGGGTAATACTTTACTGTGAAAGTAATATCCACGTCAAATCAGTCGTAAGTTCTGAGATACCCTTTTGTAATTAAAGTATTTGGTTTAGGTTGAATAGAACCACAAAAAGCATAAAAGCCAATGACGACTATGTTAAGAATCTGTTTCCCACAATATAAGTTTTTAACGATTTTCAATTCGAATGTCTAAGACATTTCTTCTTGGGATTTGTGCCCATATAAAAGTGTTCTTTTGTAATTCTGCGAATGCACACCATGTATTTTAGCTGAACCTTTAACTGTATAGTATACATATGTCTAGTATTTCAGGTGTTGGTGATTTCTTCCAGCTCCTGATGTTCCCATTTATTGTCCATTTCTTAATAATATTCTTAAATGGTAAGAAGGTTTTTTACAAGTTGATATTATTTATACATTATTCCAATCCGAATAGCTGAATTGGCATCTCTTGACTCCAAATTTATGCATTTAGTTTTGTTTTTATGCTTGAATCAGCACCCCTACTCATGCAATGCATTGTGTTGGAACTCGGAAAATATGTTATTGGAGAGAGGAGAGCGGGAGTAGTGTTTGTGAACGTTTGATTTGAATTTTCCTACATTGAAAGTGACAGGGAAAACTTCTGTAGATAGTTTATTCTACACACAGACAGTACGGCTAAAGAACGCATTTTGCCTGTAATGTATTATGTGAGCCACTTTCCAGTCTACCATGAATGGATGAGCCCTGACTGAAGAACGTGTATTACGCAAAAAACTACGTGTTTCGGGAACAAGTTCCCTAATTTTAGCGCAGAACATTCAATTATAGTACCGATATAACAGTGAAACTCAACCCACATGCTCCAGATGAATCAATGCTGTAGTGAATCAAACAATAAAAATTGCACAAAGAATGTAAACAAAATTTCCGCTCTCTGCGCATGACGTCACAGGTTATTTTTTTTCGTAAAATCTACATGTTGATAAATAACTCTTGTTAACATATATAAAAAAATTAATTTTTCGTAAATTTTTTGCTACAAAATAAAACATTTAGTTATTTACTATTTTAAACATATTAAAATGTAACAAAAAAGTGAACTAAAATAGATCTATATATTTTTGTATTACATATCAATTTATTATTTTGGTTTGTTTTCGTTTATGTTTTTTTGTCTCATCCGCTAGGAGTTGATTTAGTTTTCTTATTTGAAAAAAACATTCTCGATCTCAAAAAAATGGTTTAGCTTTAATATTGCAATTAATAGTTCTTGACTCATTTATATGCTTTTTTAAATACTCCTACTAAATCAAGAAATTTTCACCATTCAAAGATTTGAATTTAGCTTTCAGATTTTTCAACTGACACACAAATTCTTCAGTAGGCTTTGATAACCTAACATAAGTTATCTTAAACGCAAAACGTTTCAGTTAACCATTTTTAATTTAATATCTTCTTTTATATCATCTGCCTTGATACACTTTTAATTTTTTTTTCATCAAGGTAGCAAAATTGTGCCCATTGTTTGTTTTTAATTTGTTTTCTTTTGGAAATTGAAAAAAATTTAAACACTTCATTTTAAAACTTTCATTTGCTTTAAAATTTATATAGAAGTTAAGAAAACATAAAAATGTTCTTGACTTGTGACGTCACAAGAAGAAATTTTGCTCTCAATTATAATCTAACAGTTTTTGTAAAATATAACGTACCTGTGTAATGCGTAATCTTTATTATTTGATTCATGACTATCAGCGATAAGCAACTGCGTCCTCTCCTGTACGCGGTCGAGTAACTACAAAATAGACTTCGAAGCAGCGCCCTAGACATGCGAGTTGTATTCCATTTTCGATCGAATTTAGGTGCTGTAAATTGTAAGGAGTTTTAAAAAACCAAGGCACTGAATCCTTCTTTTGCCACTTGAAAAATATGTTTAGTCCAGTGGATAAACCCCTGGATTCTCATGCCTAGAACATCAGGAGTGTTTGATTCCTTAATATTTACACCGCCCATTAAAACAAATGAAGCAACATGATCTGTCGTGATTAACGTCACTATTCGCTCCACCCCATTCAACGATTGTCAGAAGATCTTGGTTAGTCTCCATTTACACGACGAAGATATTGCAACAATATTGCTTACCTTTTAGACATCAGAAGATAAGACGCGTGTACTCGATTGTACCAGCAATTCGTGTACTTGTTACATACGAATGAGAGAGTAACACATATGTGTATACAAATGTGTGCCCACTGTTACTCAAATAAAAATACGATTGATTTAAGAACAAATTTGTGCTGTGTAAAAATAATAGAAATTTTAGGGAAATAATTGCATCAATTATGTTTTGCGTGTAAATTGAGTCTTAGTTGTAGCATTCATATGTTGCTTCGTTTGACCAATCTCAGAAGGGTTGATTTATGAGTGAATGAATATGAATGACAAATGTTCCTATCATCTGCAAAGGAATAGAAAGCGTTGCAAGTTTGATGGTGAATGCCATTTAGAAAGATAAGAAATAAAGCAGGAGAAAGAACGGAACCTTGCGTTACCTCTGATTCAACCCTGAACTCGTCTAATGAGATTTAATGTATAACAACTCATATAGTGTGATTTCTGAGCAAACTTGATATAAATAGAGAGATGTTAAAGCACTAACTTTCCAATATGTAACCGGTCCGTTTACATCCTAGTGCTAATCTCTTAGCCATAGGGAATCATTTAGAATTAAAGTCAAAAGATAATTTAAAGCTACTATTTAATCTCATACATCTTAATAGACATATAAAATATACAAAAAAAATACATAATATTGTATGTTTATATGTATGTATGTCTAATATACATTTTATGCAGTGTATCCCCTCTTTCATTACTTTTTAGCCAAAAATATTTTATTAATTTGTCAAGTGTCACATGCTTGCCAACACACAGACACTCCTCCAAAATTTTCAACACAAGAAGACAGTTTTTTTTTTTTTTGAACAAAGAATGATGCTGTTCGTTGTTCATGTGCACATGGTTTCCAAGGAAAACCTTTTCTATTTTATTGTAAAACGAATTAAAAATTACATACAAAGAAAATTAAAATGAAAATAAAAATAAAATATAAAAAACAAGACCCTCAAATGTTGCCACAGACAAAAGTTCATTCATTTCGGTACGAAACTCCCTCTTTTTTGAGGCACACAAGAGAGAGAAAAAAAAATAACAATGTCAAACACATTGTTTTGCCAGTGATATAATAATGATGGCACAATACGACGACATGAAAATGTTACGAAATGGAACTGTAAAGTAAAGTAAATGAAGGAGACAAAATAGTCGCCTTCTTTAGAGATGAATTAGTGTTGATAGAAGTCAACAATGACGATGATGTTGCTGCTGCTGCTGCTGTTGATGATGTTGACGTTGTTGGTCATGCTGCCTGTAGGATGGCTAGGATGAGTGTTTTTACTCATACGTGTATGTTTGTGTAAATACTATGTAATTTGCTCATGAATGACATTTTATAGTCTAGATTAGATTTTTTGTTTGGCTTTCTGTCTCTATTTTATTTTAATATTGTTGTTGTTGTTGTTGTTGTCAGTATAATTAGTATTGCTGTAGTTTTTGTAACCCTTAGGGTCATAAATAATTAAAGTTAAGATACCAAATGATATAAATTAACATGACAATTGTTAATTTAATGCGTTTTTTGACATTTTACCAGGGATAATATTTTATAACAAAATACGCATTTGTACGTACATTTGTATGTATGTACATATGTATGTAATGTACATGTATGTCAAAGCTAAAAAGGGATTTGAAACTCATTAGTAATAAATAATTCTCTGTACATTATTAAGGCTGCTGTAATTTATGTAAAACTTTACATGTAAAAAAGGGTTGACGCCAGGGATATATGTACATACATAAGTGTTTTAGAACAAACGCAAGCTTAGTGTTTGTTTTGCAATCTGGCAAAGTTAAAATTTCACTCAAAGTTCATATTTGAAAATAATTTAAAAATGGTGTCAGTATTGTAATTCGGTGAGCTTAGATTAAGAAGCAAATATTTAATAAATATTCTACCAAATATTGTCAAAATCGCTTCATATTAAGTTTACGCTTTTATGTAAACCAAACGGAGAACATAACGGATTAATAGCTAAATTATATTTGAGTGTATGTATGTATATCGGTTATAAGTGTATAAAAAAGTGCGGAATTTGTTTTGTCAAAATTATTATTTTGAAACATTTGTTTAATAAAACTTTATTCAAAGCATGGTCCATTGTTAGCTAGGATATTTTTCAATCTTAATACCAACATATGAACTCCGCAGCGAAACGTCTGTTCATCTTGTGAGGGCAAGAATCAAGCCAATTTCGGATACCCTGTGCCGAAGTGAATCTTATACCAAACACAGCTTTTGCAGCGATCTAAGCAAATAGTAGTCAGACATGAATAATCATGAATAATATATTTGACAAAAGTTTTATATGTACATTAGGGTGGCCCCAAAATAAAGTTGCGGATGTTCCCGGCTAATATGAAAATTTGATTCATTTTAAGACTACGTTTCTCAATTTTTTTGTCCTGAGGTCAAAATTTGGTGAGCTGGTTCAAAGGATAAAAACGTCCTTTTTAGAAGTTTTTTGTTTTTTTTTTCACATTTCTTCCAAAGGAACTATATGTAAATTTGGTATCATATGAAAGGTTTTTGAGAGGCGCATTCAATGGGTTATTAAAAATTAAAAAAAAAAAATTTTAAATTCAAAAATTTTTAAAATTTCCGACAAAATTTTAGTCTTTTTTTTATTTTTTCATAGAATTTACTTAAATAAATAGTTGATATTTCTTGATTATAAACATCATGCACTTTAACCCATCTTGATTTATTTCACAAATAAAGAAAAAATCATGCAAAGAAGGGTTAAATCAATTAAAACTTTTTATATAGCAACTTCCTAATTCGAAAAACTGCAGAGTTTGGCAATCGACAATTAATTTTAATTCTTTCAACTTTATTTCTTTGATAAACGTTTTAAAATTAAAATTTTTGTTGATGACTTTGTGAACAAATATCCCGGGATTTTTTCAAACAAAATAAAAATTTTCGGGATTGGCATCCTTAGTTTGTAACAACAACTTTAAAGTAAAACAGAGTTATATTGGAAGCATAACAGTTTTGACATTTTACACAACGTTAGTACTCGAAAATTACGTTAAAATATTAAAAATTAATTCAAATACACTCTGCAAAATTTGTCAAATTTGTTTATCAATTGTCGTCATAATGCTGAATCAGGCGTGATTCAGCAAATGTACAGAATCCATTACCTTTCCTTTTTTTTAGTAAAACCCATTTCTTTTCAAAAACCTTATGACCATTATGTTGGTTTTAATTAATATTTTTCTTTTAATATTTTACCCATATCAATGTTAGCATTAATTCCTTAACATTTACTAAATGCTGTACCTGAGCTAATGACACTGTTGACAACTTGTTAGCCAATTTAATTAATTTATTTGCCCTGGGCAACCTAGAGACATACATCACCAACAACAGCAACAAACTATCTACTCACTAATGGAGACGCATTTGTGAAATGCAGATGCAGGATTATCAAGAGAATTTCTAAAAGTATCTGGTTACTGGTTTTAAAGTTGCAATTATACGTAGTTGCGTTCTTAATGGACATTTATGAAAGTTTTGAGTTTCATCAGTACTTTGTTAAGCTCGTTAACGTTTGTCTAGTTATTGTACTACATTGGCATTAGTGAAGAGCGATGTTATTTTCAGTGAACTCTTGTGGTCTGTAATTTGTTTGTTGTTCTTATAAATTTTCGTCCGGAAAAAGGTAAAATTAAATGTTTGATGTAAACTGCAATTTGTAACAATTGTTTCCATAGCTGTCGTATAAAGTCCACTACCGAAAAACCAATTTAATATTCATATATTTTTTTAGATAAGTGTTTTTTTTAGATTGACAGAACTTTGAAAGGGAATCAAACAAAGACAATTTTATTTCAAATTGACATGAAATTTACTTTCATTCCAGGGTGCCCCGATAGACTAGGCGATAGAGTGCCGGACTATCAGTCAAAGGGATGCGGTTCGATTCCCGCCAAAGACTCTGGGCAGACCAGTCAGACATATGTAGACCAGTCAGACATTTTGGTAGAGAATCTAAGGCATCGCAATGGACCATACTGGTCTCTGGGTGAGGGTGTGAGGTGACTCACACCAGCCTTCCTACCTTACCTTACCTACTTTCATTTCAAAATTAATCATCTGGCATTAGAATTTAAATATGACTTCTGGCATATGATTGGCTCCGACGTAGTCTAATCTGGAGCTACAATTTTCGATGATTTGTTTCCAACATTTGTGGCCGTATATCGGCAATAATGCGGCGAATGTTGTCCTCCAAATGGTCAATCGTTTCAGGTTTATTATAGTTTTAGCAAGCAACATGCCTTAAAGCAAGCCGCAATTGATTTATTGAAGGAAACTTTTGGTAACCAAATTGTAATAACGTGTGTGTTATTTTCTAAATCGTTTTCTTGCATTGGTGGCGGGGTAAGACAACTGAAAATACCAATCCTTCTGGTCTATAATTACAATTACAATTACTTTAGAGTAACAATTATAACATTAATTGTAATTACGGGATTTAGGGAAAGAGAATAAAAAGACAGAATAATTAATAATTATAATTTCTTTGTATGTATGAGTGAATGAGAATATGAAAGTGTGTTTCGGCAATAATAAGATGCATGTATAAGATTTGTTGATGTTAACTCCTTGATTGGTTAATTGTAAGTAAATTTATAAAATTTGTGCTTGGAACAGCACAGCTGTGATTTAGATTTTAAACCGAAGCACGGTTAAATTTTAGCACGTTTTCTGCTTTAGAGATTTTCTTTATGTGTTATACATTTATCTATCTATAGTATCTTTCGGGGTTTTTAGCATTTTTGTAAACATTGAATCTCATATTGTAAGATTTTCAAGCAATTTTTACACGATTTTCTTTACATTTTTTTTCATATGCTATTGCTTGACACTTGTATAAATATACTCCGACATATGGTGTAATTATACAAGGTGAGTGCAAATCGGCAACAAATACAACACAATACAAAAACAACAGACATTTTGTTTGTGTAAAATAGTGTAGTGTACTTCGGTCAAAAACACTTTGAAGAGTATTACTTTTGACATAAGTAAATTGTAAACAAAGTCAGTCAGTCGGCTGTGCTACTGCACTCACCTTGTATAGTCCTTTATAGACTCTAAAACTATCCACCCGATTTGGCCCAAGCCGGTATCATTTGAAAGGTTATAGTCGCAATTAGATTTACGGCTATATATATTTCAAGTGGGCGTGGCCCCTCCCACATAAATTGAATAACATCATATATCTAGACTATTGTAATAGCAAGAGTTTTGAAACATTGCAGTATTTGTTTTTTGTAAAATGTCAGATATCATTAAGTAAGTTTTTCCTACCAAACATTTACCTATTTGCCTATATAAAGTTCTAGATAATACTTCATTTCATGTTTCAAATTCAGTTGAGTTTGAAGAAGACACAACACGACTTTAATACCCAAATCACTTTAATTTATTAAAGTCCAAATATGTTTTGACAAAGGACACCATCCTTTGATGTATGTCTAACACTAAATGGTTTTTAAAGTGATTTCCTCTCTTTCTCTTACTCTCTCTCTCTCTCTCGCTCTTATACTTTATTGCTATGGATGGTATGTACGTCCATGAATTTATTTATAAATATTTCTCATATTCTTGCTCGCATGTACATACGTACCCAGATACCAGAAGTATCATTACGATAATGGTGATGTAATAAAAAACCAACAAACAATACTGTCAGTTTTTTGTCATTTGTCAATGTCTGGTGTAAAATATAGTATGTATGTATGTAAGTATATTTTTGTATTCCTTGCTGTTTTTCTTCATTCTCATTTAAGCCACTCTAAAACTCGTACTACTTGTAGATATTTTCTTAAGGGGGTTTATGCATTTTTCATAAGAGTACTCTATACATTCCAGATATATGGTTTGAATTTTTGCATGAAAAAGTGTAATTTAAGTTTGCAAAAGTTTTGTAAATTTCAATTTACATGTTCTAGGTTGATATAAATGTTTTTTTTATCACTTGCTGCAGAAGAGAATATCGACTTTCATATTGTTTGCTAATTATTCCATGGCATTCAATATTAAATTTTTAATTATCTTCAGACCAATTGTGATAATTATTAAAGGCTTGAGATAATTAAAGGCTGTCTTTAGTTATTAAAATCTTTATGAAACCCTTTCTATAAGGTATTTACAAGTCGTACTCATTACTGTCACTTTATATAATATTTAATTTATGTATATGTATATTTGTATGTGTATATACATTTTTAATATTCCATATATAGTTGATAATAACACTCTGTCATCATATAAATCATACACGGAAGTCTGCAGAACCTTCTTTTTCAAAACACAATTATCTCAATGTCTCTTTCCTTAAAGACAATTAGTAGTATGTATGAATTGCAAACCGGTAAGAAATGTTAATATTTACACCAAATGCTCTTTATAGAGTAACGAATATACGAGGGCGGTATAAACAGAAAAAAGTTAATTGAAATAGCTATTTAAACTATTTAATTATCTTATTCGGTTCAAAAGATATGATTTTTGCAACGAAAAAACTCAAATGGCGCCACTGTGCGTCGTTTCATAACTGTTGATGAATCATGGATGCACCACTTTACTTCAGAGACAAAAGAACAATCCAAGCAATGGACTGTAGTTGGAGGAAGTGCCCCAAAGAAGGTAAAAACAATTTAATCTTCTGGTAAGGTTTTCACAAAGGGATTTTGGGACTTCAAAGGTATTTTATTGATTGACTATCTGCAAAAGGGTAAAACAATAAATTCAGAGTACTATTGCAACATTTTGGATCAATTAAATGTAAAAATTCGAGAAAAACGTTCTGGCTTACAACACAAAAAATGAGTTTTCATCAAGTCAACACACCAGCGTACAAAAGTGTTTTAACAATGGCTAAAATCAACGAATTACAGTAAACCACTATTTTGAAGGCCTTGAGGAAACTTTTTTAATCAAGGGATAGAATTGCTAGATAAGTGTTGGACTACACTTAGAAAAATGTTTTTGAAAAACTAACTATTCTCTTTCTGTGCTAGGCAAAGAAGTTTCCGAATTGCCCTTGTAGTATGATGCGAGAATGTAATGTGTTACTAATGCTCCTCTTCCTAATCACTATATGTGGTCTCATTCATTCATACTCATTCTTTAGCAGTCTTTATTAAAAAGTTTTGTATCTACATAGCGTCTAGGTAGGTAGGTAGGTAAGAAGGCTGGTGTGAGTCATCCTAACACCCTCACCCAGAGACCAATATGTTCCATTGTGACGCCTTAGATAGGAAGAGAAGTGAGAAAGAAGGTGAAATAAAAGCGAAAATGCATAGAGATAAAAGAGAAGAGAGAAAAGAGAAAACCTGACCAAATCCTACTCAAACATATGTCCTCCATATGTGCGACCAGCACCCAGTGTACTGCCGCGTAGCCAGGTCATTCCCATTACGAATCCCATTAGACTCTCTAGCCCACAGCTCGAGACATCCCCTAATTCGCCCGTTATTAACAATATAGCCTACATAGAGTCTAAAATTAGGCTATATTGTTAATAAAGGGTGATTTTTTTTGCAATTTTCTTTTTAATAAGACTGTTTTTGTTAGCTCAACTGTTTTCGTCTAACAAGCTACTGTTAAACATGTTAAGTTTGGTCCGTAATTTAACCATGAATCGACGTACAAACTAATTTTGAGTTTTAAAATCAAAATTCATGCTCGGTTAAGAAAGTGCATCGTGAATTTTATGGTCAGTTTGGGCAACCATCTGAGGCGGCTATTCGGAATCTAATGACCAAATTTCGCATCAAATTAAACAAGCAAAATTGTCGTATTTGATGTGAAGAGCAGTCAAAAGCATTGCAGGAACTGCCAATGCTTTTCGAAAAATGCACTGTTTGGTGTTTTGTGTTTTTTTTCACAGACAACGAAGGCAGTAATCTTACTGTCCTAAATGGAAAAGCTGGATTTGGCTGACATGTTATTTCAACAAGACTGTGCCACATACCACACAGCTCACAAATCAAGGGCCCAATTGTGAGGAAAACAGGTTATTTCACGTTTGAGGCCAGTATATCGACAGCCTAGATAGAAAACTTGATATCGTTGAGATTTGAAATCCGAAAAATATTTGGAATTTAAAATCCAAATTTACCTTAACCACCACATAAAGTTCAGTTACAAATAACGTTGTCAGCTAAGAGATTAGACAGAAATAATCCTAATTTATATCTAAAGAACAGTTTTTAATTTTATGAAGTTGGGTCCAATATTGGCCATAGCTCTTATATATGGACCACTTTCGAAAATTATCGAAACAAAATGCAGTATTGCAGTATTATTTGCAAAAACTGTCCAATTTACAACAAATGTCCGGGCGTCCGTCATTTGAAACCTATTAAAATATGTTTGGCCCTAAATGAGAAGACCTGAGCATAATATGGCACAAATAGTTATTTCTAATATCAAGGTCCAAGAATGACTAATCGGCGGAATAAGTGAAAGGTTTTCGATCAAAATTCCATATATTTTGTTCACTTTTTTGCTTTCCATAACATTTAACTATATGAATTTATTGGGTTTTATTTAAATTTATAACTTTTAGTTTGAAACATTTTTACCATATAAAAATATTTCAAGTGTTGCCCATCTTTCTAGCAATATATGCATTCTGCTCCAAGAGATTTGCTCATATTTTGAGGCCAACAAGGAAGTGAAGTTTCCTAGAGAGACCGTTCCGCATTGAACAAAACAAAAAGTAGTCGAACGTGCAAGGTCTGGTCTATAAAGCGAATGTTGCAAAACTTTCCGAGCACTTCTTTCTGAATATTTGTTTAACAGTAGTTTTTAACATATAGCCGAGCGTTGTCAGTATTTAATATTACGCTTTAATTTTTATCAATATATTGTGGTAATTTTTCGGCCAATGCTCGCCTCAAACCAATCAGTTGCATTCGGTGCAGTTTTCCTGTGATGTAATGCACAATTTCGCAGCTTTTGCATGAATCGTGCAGCTATCACAGGTTTTGAAATTACTGCTTGAGTAGCTGTCATTGATTTTCTATTTCCTCTTGGGAGTTTGTTACTCTTTAACTACTGCGTCAAAATCACCACTTCTGTAAAGAACAAACTACATACATATCTCTTGCACATTAAAACCGATGGAAGACATTCACCATAAGCATCGGTTAGCAATCGATGTGATTTAGTCACAATTTACACCAAGCAATTTTTGTTAAAAATATTGATACAATTTTTTTTCTTGAAATTTCTTCGGTGTTTACACAGCACAATATAATTGCTTAAATCACTCGTATTTAGAGTATACACACAATTGTATACGCGTATGCATTTAAAGCATTGTTGACACAAAATTCTATATTTTCAGATAAAAACTTTGTTATTTACTTTATAATGTTTTTTAAATAAGTGAGAATAAATGACAGATATGTAACATTCAAAATTACATATAATCTACTAAAGACAAATACCGCGTTCAAAAGTTACACCATCTGTTATGAATCTCCCATTATTAATTTTTACATCCAATAGAATCTAAGTGAAATTTACACTAAATATTGATGAATTTGAATATAAGACTCTTCCTTATTGTAAATTCAAAATAAATTTATTCCTCTATTCGTTTATTTTCAATAATTAATCGAATAATTGTTTAATTGTAAACTATGTAATTTTTTATCGATTATTCATTATATTTATGTATAAAATGTATTTCTATGTATAAAAATACGTATATGTTCCCCTTTTGAAAGTAAAATCCCATAAAATTTATAATTTAAACCAACTTTAATTATGTCCGACCATTTCCCTTCACTTACTTTGTTCATTTGTATCTATTATACGAGTAAATATCTATTTATACCTGAATTTATGAATATTTAATTATAAAATTTCCTTCTTACAATTGATAAAAATTTACCAAAACAATAATTATCTTTCTAATACTGAAATAAATAGTAGGATATTAATAATTATTAATATGTGGCCTTAATAATGAGTAATACTTAATATTTCCTATAATACATACATACTGTGAGCGTCAAAATAAAGTCAACACCACATATTATATATAAATAATATTATATTAGAAATTATCTTACACTTTTATATAGTTATTTAAGTCAAATTGAATTTACAAAATAAGAAACAAAAGCCTATACAAATTTAAATGATTTTAGTTAAAATAGACAAATTTTTAAACGTCAAAATAAAGTACACAGTGGCATCATTCTTATGCCAAAAACCCCCTGTTATTGCAGAAGTAGTATACTATAATCATAGGTTGAGTGTTTTGGTTACACAACGTTACCATATTTAAGTTAAAGAACGAGATTAAAAAATTTCTTTGGGAATAAACAAAATCTATCGGAATCTAGACTCCAGATTCTAGACAACGTAAATTAAAAACCAACAATTTGCAAATACGGAATTGAAACCATTTCGATCGAAGCCTGTTTGTTTTAAATTTAATAAAACATTTTTTAAACAAAATGAGGTGTTTGCTTTATATTGACGCTCACAATATATACTTAGGTATGTGTGTATTTTGGTTTGTGTATTAATAATAATTGTGCAATTCGCAAGTAATGTTGTAGTGTCATAGAAGTTGTATGTCGTTTGAATTTACAATAGTTGTACAAATGTTGTTGGTAGGTTAGGTTAGGTTAACAGACAGCCATGAAGTACACAGCTTACTTAGGTCCATTATCGCTGGTCATTTTGTGTTGCCTGAAAAAAGATAGAAGAGAGAGAAGAAAAGAGAAGGACATGGCTAGAGATAGACCGAAAGTATAAAGTAGATGTAAACAGGTATACGTGTATATGAGTTCACAAAGAAAATAAAGAAAATATATGGAGTAAACTCTCCGAGTCATTTACGTCCGAATAATTCTACCAGAAGAGATCTAAATATCAAATCGCGGTAGCCAATTACTAATCCTAATGAAGACATCAATTCTCTTAAAGGCTGGTTGAACCAGTAAGATATTACGTAAAGTACTCATTGCTGGCCATTTACACAGAAGATGAGAGACGTATATTGTTAGTAAATATATTTTTCGAATGTTGTATGAAAGTTTAAGTGTTGTTAAAAGTTTAAAAACTACTCATTGACAAATTTAAAACAAGAAAATAAAATTAAATAATGCTATTAATTTATGAATGTCTGCATTTTTTACTTACTTGACTCAATTATTAAAATGTCTGCATTATATTTTTCACGCCATGCAGAAATTATTTTGTTTTTCTCATTTGTATTATCTATTAATTTTTCATATTTTACTTTTGACATTTTGAAAGCTTGACAACATAAACATACGACTTTGCCCAAACTAGTGTTCACAATCATACAATGGTATCATACAATGTACAACATACAACATCACTTGTGAATTGTACAAATATTATTATAAGAACAGTAATAAATTATGCTTTTACTCTAATAACATCAAATGTTTACAATCAAGATAATTTAATAATATGCATATAATGGGATATTAATATACTTGACATGTTTTATATCATTTATATTGATTAATAAAATGAGACGCCATCGTCTAATTGTCTAAATGTAATTGTCGCCTTACGAAAAGCCCTAGACCAATAATTCACTCATACCTATTGATTTTTTAGAAATATACACCATCAAAGGGGAATAAATTGGGCCAGGGGGTGGAAGGTTAAATCTATAGTTTACTTTTTCGTACTGTTTACATGTATGTAATAAAAATACTCAAGTAATTAGAATTATGACCCCACATACAAATGTTTAAATATCCATTTATTCATCTAGCTGTATTTGTAATTTCCCCTTGTTATTTTTTACTCCTCCTTAGTTTGTTTAATAGTTTACACTTGACTGTATTGCGGTTGCTGTAGTTGGGGTTTTTTTCGGAATCAATTTTGAAAATTTATCGCTATTGTTATATAATTTATGTTGATTATAATTATTTAATAATGCGTGTGTTGTTTGATGCATGTGTGTGATACCTAGAGTTTAACTCCTGTCTCAAAATAATATTCAATAAATAAGCAAAGTTTGTTTTACAAATGTATGGCAAATTAGGGTGGTACGAATTTTGTTGTGGTAGAGAGGAACTGTATAATAGGAATTCAACTGTATGTTCATCTAACAACAGGCAATAAAAGGACGTGGCACCGCCCCTATAACCCAACAAATTTAATCTCCATATTTTGGGAACTTTTTTGACCTACTTCGATAATATTTAGAACATAGTTGTGAGTGGACAAAGGGGCGTGGCATCGCCCATATAAACCAAAATTTAACATCGTCATATCTTGGGCATTTTTTGACCGACAGCAGCAGTATTGGCATGAATAGAAATACGTACTAAAGGAAAAATGGAAGGAGCACGCCCCTTTGTTTGTGATCTATATAGGGGTTGGACCTGTTAACTGATCTTACATTTTCACAGCGTGTTTTAGGAATACTTATTACATGATAATATTTTTCGACCATCCACACTTCTGCACCTAATTTTTACAACGTTTATTCACTGCTTTACCTCAAAGGGTGGTAGCGAAGCACACCGGGTTCAGCTAGTAATTTATAAATTTATGACATCGTTATGGATGCTATAAAATAATGAACTGTTCTAAAAAACGGTTTTACTAGTTGGCATTATATTCATAAATTCATCTAATATTCCTGCATTTTGAAGATATATTTGAGCTTTAAGTACCAATCTCACAAAATTAAAAATATTTTTATTTGAACAAAATGTGAACAAAAACTCGGTTTTTAAAAGTTGATATACAGGTGTCCCTCGTATAACGCGGTGGTTACGATACAGGAAATTTCCGCGTTATGTAATTCGCGTTATAGAAGACTTAGCTTTCATATAAATTTGAGGGTTATGTTTCAATAAGCTTTTTCCAAAATAAAATAGGTACTAAATACCTTTACAACACAAAATCAAAATTCATACTGTATTTAAAAAATTAAATGAAAAACATAATGAAAAAGAACAATAATTGCTTTCACTAGTCTGTGTCACTATCTTCGAACATCATAATACGTCGAAATAGTGAGCGCTTTGGGCGTATAACTTCATCAGAATAAATTTCCTCGGCAAAGTTTTCGTCATTTAATAAAAAAAAAAATACATTTTGTTGGACGTTCTTCCAGTGATTGTGCGATTGTGAAATCAATTATCAGCCTTTGTCTGCTTTTTTTCTAACTGTTTTTCGATTTCGTAATAAGGCGCTAGACTCATCTCTATTTGCCTCTTGAATTTGTTTGATCTCTCCATTGATGGATCATTATCTGAAAGAAAGATTTCAATCTCTCAGCTAAATTTAAGCCTTCTCGTATGCGCTTTAGAGTGAAATCTGGAATTGATTCACAGATATCTTCCTCAGGATCAATGTATTCATTTTCATGTACGATATATGAAGCACTTTGAGATCCAGTTGCTAATAGAATCAAATCTTCTTCGTTGAAATCTTCAGTTTCATATATTATTTCATTAATATCATCTACGGCCATATCATCAAAACCTTCTCCACTTAAACGTTGGTCACCGGCTAATTTCAAAATTCAATGGTGGTACCACACTATCTTTTGAAACACACTCCGGTCACGGCTTTTTCCAAGATCCGTTTAAAGTAGACTGTTTCGAGTCGAAATTTCGCGTTGTAATGAAACTTTTCTTTTTAAATCGCGTTATATCGAAAACGCGTTGTAGAAGCACCGCGTTATACGAGGGACACCTGTAGGTGATATATGGTTGAATTAATTAGGTATTTTGGTTGTATAGGAAAAGTAAAGCACACAATTTTTTCGAAATGAAATGAATGCTTCAAATTACAATTCCACATAAATTCCACGAAATTCTGTGACATGACTAACAGTAGCACTAATTTAGGCAATTAAATATGACTACAAAAAGGTTTAAATTATTCTATTTGTATCGTGATACGTTTTATGGATTCATTCAAATGATTGCCAATTGTTTATTCACTTTTTGTTCAAATTTTTATTAAAATTTTTTTTTTTAATTTTTTTTGTTTATTTTTTAAAGTATGTACATGTATAAATATAAACAAAAAAAGTTTGACATAACGAACATGACTAACAGCCATCCCTAAATACCGACGGAAAGAGTTTTTTAAATGTCAAAATTTCTCATGCTGATAAATTTTGTATGGAGCATACCGAAACAACGCGGCGGCAACACTTTGCTATCCGATTTTGACAAGGCGTTTTACAGTGAAGTTAGTTGTTTTCTTTTGCAAAAACAAAAAAAAAAGAGAAATAAACAACAATGTCCAGCAGTTACATTAAACAGGGTCGTTATATTTATTTGTTTGATAACCCTGTTCTTATTGTTTTGACATAACGTTGCAACTTTTGTTTAGGAAAGGGGTATCAGCGCTAATGCTCAGCGTAAAAATACGTTCCGCTTTCTGTCGGTATTTAGGGATGGCTGTAAAAAAAATAGCAGGCTTTTCAACACCACCTTGTGAAGTAGTTTTGCTTAAACTCGAAACAAGACAAACCAAGCCAAATTCATGACATCAATTCAAATCAGAAGTGATTTTCAATTCTGATAACTGACAATTCTGACTTGGATTCGATAACAACCGTAATTGTCCTGGAAATATCCCAGACTGCTAATTAAGGTTGCTTGACCGAGACTTGTTAGGTTATATACATTAAGAGTTATGCTCTTAGCCATGAGTTTAAGTGATAAACAATTTAACATGGTATAAAGTGTGGTGCGAATTGCAACATTAATCATCAGTGTCGAGTTTTGTAAAATCCGCTCAAAACTTCCGGAATGTAAAGAATTATTAAGAGTCATCCACCAGACAAGGGCAAAATATATGTATAGTAGTATTGGAACTTACAAGCCATTAGGTATTCCTGGTTATGATAATCCATGTTTTCCCTATAGTTTTGATGACCAATTTACAAATCAAATTATTAATATTTAATACCCTCCTAATATTTATACATTGAAGCATTAAATGTCTAAGAGTGTATTAAATTTATGCATGTTGGAAATTTATGACATTTGCATGTCAATTGTTAATATGGCGCCAATGTGTCATCAATAGCTTTTGGAACGTTTCCTTCTATACTTCACTCACTCATTTACTCATTCATTCATTCATGCATGCGTGCGTGCATGCATGCATTCGTTGATTTATATTTATATCAATTCATTCATTCAATACGATAATTGTCATTGAATAAAGTGTCTTTGGAAGGTCTTCAATTGAGCTATGTGTTTGTACGTTACATTGTATTAAATATTGAGGTATTTATTGATAAAAGCTGCTGGTATCAAAATTGCCAGACATTGAAATACTTGTTTCATTTGTTTTCATGTGATATCATTTGAAGGGCTTTTCAAACGAATTCAAATGTTATTAGAATTGAATAAGTTACTTGAGAAATGAAATAACTGTGTTAAACAGAAAGAAGAGACAATTTCTTTTTACATATTCCCTTGTGATTTCTTAAAAACTTAGTTTTTAATGATTACTTTTATTAAGAAAATGCCAGAATTTTTGCATTTTAACACATTACTTGGAGGTAGTAAGTCTCAAGACTTGTTAGTGAAACTTTTTACTGGGTTGTTGAAATTCTTAATAAATTTTCCTCATCAAGTGAGTTGTTATTAATATTCTAAAAAATTGCAGTTAATCACTTTAGCAAATGCCTTATGCAAAATAACTCAAGTAAATCCATATTTCATCTATCCTAAAACCAATTTAAAATTCAATATACAGTAACTTTTACTAGCCCTCTTAAATCATGAGATTAAGACTCCTCCTTCATCTACTCGTAAACATCTGCTGTTTGCAGTCTGCGGTAGTTAATTTGGAAAAAAAGAATCCACCAAATGCGTCTCGCACTAAAACTAAACTAATAAGAATAAACTATACAACAAACCTTAGGAAATCTGTTGACATTTTGTGTGTGTGTTTTCGAAACGACCCCCAACTAAAACTAGAAAATCTGTTACCACCTACAAAATACCAACCAAGCGAAACAATTGCATTTGCTGTTAAAAATTTATGGACCACATGCAATTATTGAAACGCAAATATGTTACACAGAAAACCCGACGCAATATGTGTTAGGGCTGCCAAAAGGTACAGGTATTACAAATCCAGGGATTAGGGATTCTTGTTTAAATATTAAAAAAAATTGGTTTATTAATAATAAAAATTTTTGGAAAATTTGTTTATTAATACTCGCAAGAGGAATAATTCTCATTTAAATAATAAAAATTATTTATTTGAAAAAACTAACTTATGTTAAATATAAAAATGTTGGAACTTTTGAATGTTTTGGAGCTTGTTCTAGTTCTATTTTGCCGGTTAATGGCTTAATAATTTAAAAACATAATAACATGACACTGAAATATTACATTCACAAAAATAATATGTTATTTCCCAGGAGGTGACTGACACAACTTTTATTTATGGAAGGCAAACCACTCTACTGTACTCTTTTACATTTTCTCGTTTACATTTTCTTTAACTTAAAAAATTGCGATTATTTGTCTGTATTTATAGTTATGCAATAAGAGCAATATTTGATAGATATGGAAAGTACGAGGGCGGTCCCAATTTTTTGGGACTTATTTCAAAATTTCAAAATAAATCCCAATAAAAATGAATTAACGGCAATACAAGAAATTTGTGCAATGCGAAGCTGGTATTCTTATATATGAAGGAGAAAATCCTTCTGCCCGGCCGTAGGCCGGCAATACAGGGAATCCGTACTATGCGAATTCTGTGTTCTGTATACATGGAGGAGAAAATTATTCCGCTCGGCCATAGGCAGGCAATACATGAAATTTATGCAATGCGAAGTCGGTATACTTTATACCATAGAGGAGAAAATCCTTCCGCCCAAATGAAATAACACCCAACAAAAAACAAAAAAACTGTTGGGACTTATTATGAAATAAGTCCCAATCTGTATGGAAACATTTTTGGGATTTATTTAATTTTTTAATTGGGACTTATTTCATTTGGGAGTTATTTCACTGCACCGGATTTTAAGCGTCGTTTCATAACTGTGGATGAGACTCTATGAGACCACTATACTCCAGAGACAAAAGAAGAATCCAAGCAATGGACTGTAGTTGGAAGAAGTGCCCCACAGAAGACAAAAACCATTCAATCGGCTGGTAAGGTTTTGGCAAAGGGTTTTTGGGGACTTTAAAGGTATTTTATTTATTGGCTATGTGCAAAAGGGCAAAGCAATGAATTCAGAGTACTATTGCAAAATTTTGGATCAATTAAATGTAAAAATTCGAGAAAAACGTTCTGGCTTACAACACAAAAAATGAGTTTTCATCAAGTCACCACACCAGCGCACAAGAGTGTTTTAACAATGGCTAAAATCAGCGAATTAAAGTACGAGTTGCTTGACCACCCACCTTGTTCTCCTGATTTAGCTCCCAGTGACTTTTACCTGTTTCCAAATCTAAAATAATTCCTAGCTGGCAAGCGTTTTGCCTCAAAAGCAGATACAATTACAGTTGTAAACCACTATTTTGAAAGCCTTGAGAAAAACTATTTTAATCAAGCGATAGAATTGCTAGATAAGTGTTGAACTAAGTGTATTGAAGTTTCAGGAGATTATATTGAAAAATAAAAATGTTTCTGAAAAACTAACTATTCTCTTTCTGTGCTAGGCAAAGAAGTTTCCGAATTGCTCTCATACTTTTGTAAAATCAAGGTTTTTGTTGATGACTTTGTAAACTTGTACTTGTTTTCGGGATTTATGTATTTAAAATTGTGGAATTTCTGGGATCGTAATTGGCATCCCTAGCTGGAATGCATACGTATATGGGCATATAAAAAGATTATTACAAGTAGAGCTATTCATAGGAAAATTAATATAAAATATGGGAAAATGTTAAAAAAAAAATACCAAAATTAAACCTAATCACCCCTATCGTGAATAAAAATTCCACATGAAATTTGTTCCCTTTTCACATTTTTCCTATTTAAATTCAATGTTAAAAAAATAAAAGGGAACAAATTTCATGTAGAATTTTTATTCACGATAGGGGTGAATATTCAATGGCTACATTTCGCATTATTTTAATTTCTCAAATTTCATACTTATACCACTTAACTCAGTTGTTATTGTTTCATTACCCACAATCCCTAATTACATATTCAACTTCTTACTATTCTCACTTGCAATCCTTTTAAATTCAGCCACTCTACATGCGTTTCTAAAACACACAATCATCCATGCCTTCACACAAAGTATTAGTTACTTCCACAATTCCTCTTTCATATATGTATGTATGTACAGTGTACACACAATCGTCACCTCTAGTTGTTTCTCATACCGCCCTCTCACACTTTGTACAGTGAGGGTTTTATGATGTTCAGCATTTATTGACGACACCTAATTGTATTTTGCCGTGATGCAGAGCGTTATGGTTAAGGCTATAAAAGCCTAACGGTTGGGCCAAACAAAGCAAAAGTAAAAACAATAACAACGTCATTCGACCATGGAACGAGGACATGGCATTGCAACAATTTTATGTTGGAGTGTGCGTTCTACACATGGATGTTAAAAATTTTCAATAGCATTATACAGTTGGTAGCGGAAAACCATCAAAATATCAATGTCATTGAAACAACAAATGAATATTTGTCGTGTTTAAAGGCTGCACACAATTTTGTAAGAGTCAAAACATTTACCTCCTGACCCACGATGTCGAACGATAACGTTCGCTTAGATAAGACTTAAGACACACACTTTTTATCGTATCTATTTTTTACTCAATCAAGTTTGTTTATTCCACAATCAAGTTTGTGTCTTAAGTTTTATCTAAGCGAACTTTATCGTTCGACATCGTGGGCCGGGGGGTTAATATTTAAATAATTGATAAGGATATACATATGAGTATGTGTACAGTGTACACGTATGTAGGTATTGGAGGTGTTTATCATTTGCCAAAAATATTTTGTTTTTAAAGACTCCAAAGTTTTAAATCTGGGGGGTTATTGTGTATTTTGATTCTAAAAGAAAAGCGTTAAAATTTGTATCCTTTTTACATTGCAAAGCGTGATCCATTTCGAGGTTCTCTACTTTTTTAAAGAAAAAAAAAACTGAAAATTTAAATTTAATGGGAAATGTTTATTATCATTTAAAAAAACATTCTTTGGCATTTATTTTTTGAAGATTATGTCTATCAAATGTTGGCCGTTGTTGTGTTTAATGCTTTAAACATCTTCTGCAGCACTCTTCCTTTTATGCAATTTTAGATTTCCATAACGCTTTCCTCAAACCAACGCACTTTTTGTTGTCTCCAGCTGTATTACCCCACTGTACCATTCATATGTAGTTGTCTAAACAATTGTTGTGAGGTTTTGTACAATGTTTATTTTACTCTGCTGCTGTCTGATTCCTTCGAAAACACACGTTTTGCGTTTATTTGCACACGTTCTTTACCACATACAAAAATAACATGTTTTCACTTTATTTCTGTTGCTCCCGTTGCCTTTGTTGTTTGTGAATGTGGATGGCCGGCCGGTCGATAGTCGTTGGTTGCTGCTGGTTGTATCGGTTTTAGATGTGAATACATTTTTCCATGATGTATGATTTGTTTTTTAGCCGACCACTGTCAATGTTTGCACCTATTGTTTGACGAGACTAACAAAAATATAAAAACTAAACAATAACAATACGAATCAACCTAAATAGTATTTGGAAGTAGAGAAGTAGAAGTTGGCATGAAAAAACAAGAAACGTTACAATGAAAACGAAAAACAATACCAATGACAGTAAACAAATTGCATTGGCGATAACGCAGAAATGCTTACTAGAAATCTATTCATAGGCAGTTGTGGCTGCTTATTGGCAGTGATGGCCAAAATAATAGCGCATGTAGGTGCAAGTCTTCAATTTGATTGTGTTGCCTATAAGCATTGAGTTTAGTCGGCAAAAAGGATAAGGGTTGAATCATATTTTTAATCCAACGTTTTCTATCGTTTATAATTAATTTTTAAACATTTCTATGTTATTGTAAAATCATTAACTCTAGAACTGGCTCAATCAAGCTCACTGCGGAATATTTAATGACAGCCTTTTCACAAAAATGTGTCGCAATAACTTAAACGAACTCTGCAAAGGAATCGCAGATGTACACTACATGACTGAAAACGAATTGTACACTACCTCTACTATATATTAATAAAAGTATTAGTAAAGATGCTCGATCGGATTCAAGTCTATGGACTGGGGTGGCCAAACTAAAAGTTTAATACCGTTTTATTCAAATCACTCTTTTGTTATTTTTGCCGTATGTTTTGGGTCGTTATCTTGTATGAATATATCATTTTGTTCCGGCTCTAGCCCAAATATTTGAAGACTTGGTGGGTGGGAGTCTGCCAAAATGCTAACGTAATCTCTAATATCCACCGGTGAAAGCTTTTTCGCCGGTCAAAAAATATTATTTAGACCATATGTTCTAAAATGTCAAAACTGGGTTTACAAAACGAAACGTTGTTTTTGAAAACCTTAATATATGGTCTGAAAGAAATGTGGACCTGTAAAAATGCCATTTGTAAAAAAAATATTTATTTAAATTTTTAGAGAATATTATGTCGAACTTTTTTTTATATTTATATATTAGAGACAATTTTTAATTAGGCTTTAGTTCATTTTTAATTAATAACAACAAATTGTAGTAATACAAGAATGTATAATAATAATAATAATAATAATAATAATAATAATAATAATAATAATAATAATAATAATAATAATAATAATAATAATAATAATAATAATAATAATAATAATAATAATAATAATAATAATAATAATAATAATAATAATAATAACAATAACAAAGAAGAATACACACACATTTGTAAAACATAAGTAAATTTCGTTCATAAAATTTCGTTCATAAATGTAATAAGAAATGTGTGTAATTCCCGAATTCTATTTTTCAATAAAATTCTATTTCTCAATAAATGGTGATGTTTACAAGTAGATCTTGGACAACAAACATTGCTGATGAAGCCCGTGGCAGGGCAGAAAATGCATTCCAGTGTGCCATTTGTCTAGAAAAATATAGTTTCACAATGGTATATTTCGAGTTATTAATTAATTAAAAATGAACTCAAGCCTAATTTAAAAATTTCTCTAATATAAAAATTTCATCTAATTTTTAGAGAATTAATAGATTTTCTTTATATTTTAACAATAAAAATGAGTTTCATAGGAAAATAAAGCAAATTAAATACAAATGTTAAAACAAATTCAAATGAGGGTTTAATTTTTAAATTTCCTTTAAAATTAGCAAGAAACTGAAACAGTAAAAAGAGGGATTTTGGATTTGAAAAGCAGGTTATAAAATGTAGGTGGGATGAGCTTACAAAAAACGGGATAATCCTGCAAAAATCGACCTTATGAAATCGGTGCTTGTTATAGGAAGTTTAAGAGCATCAATAGGCAGGCAGGTTATATAATTGCAATAATTTGTACATAATTTTCTTTAGACTTTGCTTCGTAGTCTTTCCCTTACTAAATATTTGACCACCACTGTTTAAATATGAATCCCCACATATGCATGTATTCTTGCAGTTATTCATGAATATGTCACACAGAGAGAGCAAATCATAATTGCTATTCACAGCTTAATCAATTTCATACACCAATGAAATTTTGTCATAATTTCACACTACGAAATCCACAAAATAGAAAATTTTCAAAAATCATGTGCTTATCACAACTCTTTACTTCACACGTGCCTGCGATTTGACATGGCAGCTTAAAAAATTAAACAAACAGTTCAACACTTACAATTAGAAGCTGTTTTCAAAAAATCCTCCCCTGTCCTGCCCTAACCCAGTTCTTTACATATTCAGTTGGTCAGTCATTCATACAAAACAAGAAGTAATTGTGCGTAAAATGCATGGGTCACGTTTTGTCGTGATACAACGAGTTTCTGTTTGTCCATTTAAAGGTCTAGTATTTTGTTAATCTAGTTTAGAAAACGAACATTTGGAGAAGATGTAGAAAAACTACACACAGTTTTAATGATCATTTTACAGGGATTAAAGTTGTTTATTTGTTTGTGGGTTTGAACGGTTAATAAATATTTATATTCGCACTCTAGCATACAGTGAGATAGCGTCAAATGCAATCCGATTATGGGTAAAAGTTTATTGGCCTGATGATTGTGAATTAATGGTTGGGTTACAGGAAATGATGGACAATTAATATTTGAAAAACTATAAGTGAAGATTTTTTAAGAGTTTAATAATGCAAAGAATAAGTTGTTAAATGAACATGTTTAATATTTATTACTAAGGGCGTTTTACAGCAATAGTTGCTATTGAACTGACCTTAAATGCACCAAAGGCAATCAGAAAATCCTTTAAAATCTAGCTAGCTCATAAACATTTATGATACAGTATTTATGAGAAATTTTTACTACATGTTTAATTGCTTGCTGTAGGAAATTCCTCAATTAAAGTATAAGTAAAGGGTGTCGCATGATTGAAATTCGCCTTTATGTGTTCAGTATAGAAGCGCCAACCAAAAACAGAACAACAGTAAGAGTAAACAACGTCAAACTATTTATTGCTAAAACAAGTGGCTACGTTTTTTTGAGTAAATATTTGCCATACCTTAATAGGTATATATAAAATCCTGAACATATAGTCTTCTTACATTGTACATGTTGCGTTCTACTTCTTTCAAGGATGTCTACCATCCATGTCTTCATACATACATAAATATGTATGAAAAAAACACTCATTTTAAGTTAATAATTGAATACATGCAGTTAATGTTTGAGTGTCAATTGTAATGAACTTACATATGTAAATTTTAGAAACGCTTTAAACAAATAACTTATTTACATGTTTATTATTTAAAAGGATCCTTTTATGGCGAATAAACGAACAGCGGAAAGAAATGTATACAAGTATAAACAGAGATGTATGTAAATACAATCATTAAAAATTCACATGAGATTTACGCTTAAATAAGTTTTAACGCCAACAATATTAAATTACAAAAAAAAAAAATAAAAAAAATGCTTTCGTATACACATTGAAAAGGAAATTCTCACAATTTAATATTTACATTAAATGTAGTAAGAAATTAGGGATATTCACTGGTGGGTGAAAGGTAAGAAATTGCTGACGCATGCATGTTTGTGGTAAAAATAATCGATTGTAGTCAAAACATATTACGATGAATATAAGTGCCATGAAATATCATATTATGATCAATTATTTCATCATAATATTATCTTGTTAATCATAATTTGATTTTACAACATCACATTATCACCTAATATAATCATAAAATTGTCATGCATGGTCATATTATGACCCAAGGTAACTATATTATAGTTTAAAGTAATCATATTATGATCTAAAGTAATTCTATTATGATATATAATAATCATATTATTATCTAAAGTAATCATATTATTATATATAATAATCATATTATTATCTAAAGTAATCATATTATGATATATAACAATTATATTATTATCTAAAGTAATCATATTATGATATATAATAATTATATTATGACCAAAAGTAATCATATTATAATGGTACTTTATTATAATATGTTATATTAATATCATTTTATTTTTATTATTTATCATATTATGATTTTATACGTGTCATAATATGAATGTAAAATTATGCAGTAGTACCAGTTGAAACATTATTTCTAATGAAGACACAATTATTTTAGTATTTTTTTATTGCGTATCGTAATGAAATAAAAAGTTTAGAGTTAAATAAATATAATTATTAAGTTATTAAAGTTTTCCTCTTAAATTAAATCTTATTACATTATCTTATTATGATTTACAATATACAAACAAACATACATTCACTTTTATATATAGATAAGGGTTTCAAATGTATAAAAATTTTAACATTTAGTTAATATTATTGCTAGTCAGCGCATTGGTGTCCTAAATATTAATATTGATAGCTGGTATAGCTTTCCTTATATATAATTTGTCATCATATCTATGGGAGGTGCCACGCTCACTATTGATAGTCCGCACATTCTTGTCCTAAATATTAATATTGATAGTAGAATAACCGTACCATATATCTTATTATACACCATATATTTGATTTTTTTAATTATCATCATATGGAAGGTGCCATGCCCTCTTTCGCTACAACTCTCACTCTCCGCAAATATTTAAACAAACAATGGAATTGCTCATGCTAAATTTGAGTACTATATCTATTATAGTTTCCCAAGTATTTGATTTTTAAAATTAACTTTGTATGGGAGGTACCACGCCCACTTAAAATTTCAGAAAAAAAAGTAGCCTATACTTCCTTCCAGACATACAGAAATATACTGTGAAAATTTCAAGCAAATCGGCTCAGCCGTTTAGCCGTCTATAGATCCCAAACTAATAATAATAAACATACATACAAACACACAATCACTTTTATATATTTTTTATAAATATACATTTAAAACTTTATTTATAAAGATAACATTCTCTATTGTAACATGTACACTTTATGTACACTTTCTTTGGGTCGTTTACACTTCTTTGACATTTTTGTATTTTGTAGTAATATTTTATATACGAATTGTTTTTCTTTTTAATTATTGAAAAATTTAAATTTAAATAAATAATCCGACATCACTCAGACAAACTACTGAACTGATGCAAAAGCATTCTACAAATGGTAGAAACAAAATATTATTGAAACTAAACATATTTTGTTTGCATTTTAAACATAATATGACCACAAATATAGAAACTTATCATTTAAATTTTATTTGTAAATTAAAATAGTTGTAAATAATATAATATGTTTGAATAGTTATCATTTGATAGTTGTGGTAAAAATTTATTGGCCCGCTTTGAATACCCTCACTGCCTTTACATCACAATGACTCAAATGAAAAAAAACGTTTGTTTTACATACTAGTACTTGTATTTGTAAAAAAAGAGCTTCAGAATATAAAAGCAGCCAAAGCTGAAATACAGTACAACACAGTATATGGCATATTATTTAATTTTATTTTATCAACTTGACATTTTGCATATTAAGTCTCATATTTTGTATGTTAAGCACCTTAAGGGTAAATAAGCTTTCGTTTCAGAAAATAAAAATTTACAAAATATGAAAAAAATCGTGTAAATAAAATAAACAAGTTGCAAGCTCAATTTTGTAAGTAATTTTTGTGGAAGTTAAAGAAATCACCAAATAAAAACAGGACAAAAAATAACAAAATAAACACATTTTCTAATGTGAAAAAACACATCAATAAACATTAGGGTGGTTTTTTCACTAAAGAAAATATTTTTTTTTTGGAAATTTTATGAGTCCTTCTTCTATAATTTGAATCAAATCTCATGTTTATATGTGGGTGATTTGTATTGATGTTTGTAACGCAGAATAATTTTCTGAGTCGACTTAACGATGTCCCTCCGTTCATCCGTCCGTCCGTCCAAGCATTTTCTCAGTTTACTTAAATTTCTTTGGCTGGTCAGAGATGGAAAATACATAAATGAAATGTACGTTGTAAGCAAGAATGATAAAATAAAGATTACGCCAATGCGCGTAAAATTTTAAAATGTTCTGCGCATTTTGGCCATGTGACGTCACACATTCTGTGTTTCTATTGGCTAATTTTTTCTCACTTGTTTTTTTTACTCATGTTTTGCGTGCATTTGCTCACTGCACTCTTCATATTTATATTTTTTGTTGTTTTTTTTTGTTTGTTTTTCTTTTTTAAACAGATTTTATTTTAGAACTCTCAGAGATTTTAATTGCAAAGTTGCCAACTATCACATAAAACACACATTTTTCGCAAGAAATTTTAATTCTAACACATGAAACAATATTGGTAACCCTTAGAATGGCCCTTCTACGTCACATAACGGGAAATCATGCGCATGGCGTAATATTTATTTGATCATTCTTGCTTTGTAAGCGTGCCTTAAAAATTATTAAGAGAAAACAATAATTATGGACAGTTTATCAATGCAAATAACAAATATTAAATTTAGCATTATCGTAAATGTCTCCACATAAATTTCAAGTAGATGTATGCCAATAGTCTTTAAATGTCATCAACTGGATGGAACATCGAATAATATCATTTTATTTTAAAACTTTAAAACTAACAAGTTTTGTACAAGAGACCCCAAACTAAATCTCTAACAAGTTATAACACCTTTCGTTATCCTTCAAATACAAAAAATGCCATTACCTAACATTGACATTGTACAGACTTTGCTGTTTTCATTTAACTTCCGGCTAAATTAAGGAAACCTGTACATATTTTTTGCCTTTAAATATTTACATTTTATGTCACCTTTTTGATCTCTTTGAAAATTCAACGTGCTATTTCCTTAACTTTCACCCTCTACCTATAACTTTTCATAAGAATCATTATAAATAAGTCTATACGTTTTTTTTTATTTACCAGTAACCCCTCCCACCCTTATATTCACACTTTTCTTCATAATTTTATTTCCTATATTATGCAAAATATACCCGCCCCTAGCTATTTGCATGATGTTTCTTTAATTTTTTTTTTCTGCATACTTAATAAAATATTTCCTTTTTATTACGTTACGTTTTGTTTTCTTCAACTTTGGCCTAACACAATATTGTGACATTTGTTTGTTAGTGTAACAATAACAATATGTACATTATACTAATAATAATAATAATAATAACAATATTATTATTCTTATTATTTGTAATATTGTTAGACAGTATCTACTCTACTGTTAAATTTATACTGATGTATTTGTATGTATGTTAACAACTCAACTCAAAGCAGAATAAGTGGCCTACTGCAAATCTAAATAAAAAGTACATACAACTAAATATTATAATGTTTAAAACATAAAAATTACCGAAATATTTGTTATTTATAAATGTAACTTAAAGGTTTCTTTCTACCTACTCAAAAATGTACATACATAAATATTTAGACTTTCGTTTTTAAACCCTTAAGATTTTTCATGACCTAACAAAATCTACTAACTTTGCATTCAGGGTTACAGTGGTCACTCCTGTCCTTTGTGGGCAGAAAAACACACTTTACCCTTAGCGCCCTTATTTCTCCAGTAATTGTTAATTTTGAATCTTGATGATATGCAGGGGTGTCATAGAAACCAATATTGTCAGAATTGGTTTTAAAACCGACAAGAAAAAATGCTTTGGTGTCATAGGGCACTGCTACACGTTCAATAAATATCGTGATACTAGAAACATCTTGATATTTATTGAACGTGTACCAGTGCCCTATGACGGTCTTGTCGGTTTTAAAACCAATTCTAACAATATTGGTTTCTATGACACTTCTGATAATAATTATCGTAGTTGTCTAAGGGTACGGTCACACTTGCAAAATATTTACTAAAAAAAGCGTAACCACTTGTTTAAGCACACATTTTTTTCATGTTTTTTTACTCTTACAAGAGTTTTGCAACATCAAACAGCATCAAATAAAATAAGACTAAATATTTGTTGTGCTTTGGCCTAAATAAGAAAAGTTGTTTGAAATAAATAAACGAGTTCAAATATACGTTATTTAGTTATTATTATTTAATTAAATTATTAAATTATTTAACTTTAATCTTACAAGTGTTTTGTAAAAGCAAATATCATCAAATAGAATTAAACTAAATTTCTATGGTCATTTGTCTTTAGTAAAAAAAGTTTCCCCAATAAACATAAAAACAAAAATACATTTTATTTTATTGGTTACGTCTTTTTTCTCAAATATTTGCCATGTGTGACATTGGTATTGTTCACATACATATGTGGTATATAACTTTAAATTTTTAGCTTTTATTTTGAATCATTTTTACAATAAAAATTTATTCAAAATATTGGCCATTTTTAGCCATGACCTTTATTCATCTTTCTGGCAAAAGTACTACTCATGTTTTGAGTATAAGAAAAAATCAAGACAATTTCGAATAAATTGATCTGAAGTGAAGCGTATGCCAGAAAGAGTATGCTCTGTAAACGGACGGGGCAAGGTCGGAATTATAAGCGGGTGAAGCGAAGCGGCTTGAATTCATATAGTACCCAAAATGCCTGCTTTTGGAAGAATCCGGGCTGATTGTTACTTGTGTAGCTCCCAATTATATTACAAGTTCTTGTGGAGATTAACAGCAATCTTCATGGAGTAATGCCGCGAGTTCTTGGTCTTAAAACTTTTTCAGGCTGGCGGGGGTGATCTTTGTCTTGTGTGCCAAAATCATTACTTCTAAACCACACAAACCATCTCTTGTACATTGATACCGATAGAAAACATTCACTTCTTGGTAACCAAATAAAATTTAACACAATTAAGTTGCATATATACAGAACTGATGTAGCCCAATATTGGTCGGTGCATAATTAATCTAAGCTGCCATATAAGACTCACTGCTGAAAATCACATAAACATGCATAAATCTTTTACAAGTGCTTTTATTTAAATATAATTGATCACAAACTATATTGATATGATCTAAAGTCATGTCACAAAATTTTTGGGAACATCAGTGCATAACAGGTCATACCTCCCATATAGTGATGATTTCTGAAAAACTGTTTCTGCACATTTACTGGCTGTAGGGTATTTTATGGTCAGGCTTGAACGGCTATACTTTCTTGCTTGTTTTCTAATTAAAGAAATAAATAATTTTATTCTATATTCTTCGACCTTTTTAATGATTTTTATTAAATAATTTTTAAGCTTTAGGTCACTTTTTTGTTTTTTATATAAAAGATTTTTTAATTCTTATATATAATTCACTCAGTATTTCGATTTCCTTTGGAAATCTTCTTCAGGAGTTAATTTAATATAAAAATTTTCTAAAATCTTTTATATAAAAAACAAAAAAGTGACCTCAAGCTTAAAAATTATTTAATAAAAATTAAAGAAATAAAGCAAAACTACCCTCATATGATGCTTTTTGTTACAAAATACCAAGTTTCGAAAAAATTTAAAATAAGTAATTCTTAGCCACTGTGAACTGGTGAAATTACTGGCCTTATGTTATCTAAGTGGGGGTCAATTGACAAATTCTAGAACAAAAACAAATAAAGACAATTAATTTCATAACTAGTGAAATGTAATCGACTGACTATCGGGTAAGCATATTTAGAACTATCAAGTTAGAAAAACTGTTAATAAAACAACTTATTTACCACTGTTCTTTGCTTGTTTATCTTTTTTTATTTTGTTTTTTGATAATTTTTGTTTTGCTTTTACAACAGCAACAGTTTCATAAATCTTGTGTGTTTTCTTTATTATTTTTTCTTCTACAATACATTTTATTTTACTCAACCCTAATTCCTTTTATTGGCTGTGTTATTATGGTACATATACAAAATTATATATATTTTTTTTAATTTCTTTTTCTGTTGCCCAAAAATAAAAAATTAAAGGCTCTTGGCAAAATTCCCCCTATATAATACTTTCTTTTTTTGTTTTGAGTTTTTTCATATTCCGATACGTGGCCGCCTGTTAGCGCTGACTTTAACAAGTACCACAATGAATGAGTGAATGAATAAAATACAAAAATTGTAAAAAAGAGTTTAAGTACTTGTACTACTGTTTGGCAACGCACTTTACAAAATCTTGCTGTTTGTTATTAAAAAGCACAAGTGTGTGTAAATATATTTTGTTTCTAACAAAAAAAAAAAAATGGAAAAGAAAACAACACAAATAAAACACTAAAAATAAGTAAAATTTCTACAACTCAATGTTATTATTTTATGGGGGTTTTTTTTTTGTTTAAATCCTTTTTTAACAAAATAAAAGTTTTTTTTCAGTATACATTGTGGCAATGTGTCAAATCGTACCTAGAATTTGGTAGCTTAAATATTTGGCAAAGATTTGTAACATCTGGTAATTAGAAAGAACTATCTTTTATAATGCTGAAATTTTTAGATAAACACAATCAAGTTGAAAATTGGAGAACGGCCAACCTAGGCCTAGTCACCATAAACCAGAAATCCAACCCTTAGTGTTAAAATAATTCTTAAAATATCTCCTTTGTCGACGAAAACTCGTTGGACAGTATAAAAATATGTCTATATGGCATCCAGCTTTTGGAAATTAACTCTTCAAATAATATAAAGCAAAAGCTATTTCCAAGACTGTAAAATGAAGTCATGAGTATGTGAAAGACTTAAGCTAGATTTACACGATTGAAATTTTCTTCAAAATTGCTCTTAAAAATGCTTCAAACTCGTGTAAACAGCAAAATTTCTTCAAAATTTATTTATTTAACAACTATTAATAACTATTAAATAAATAAATTTTAAATAATTTTTGCTGTTTACACGAGTTTGAAGCATTTTGAAGAACAGTTTTGAAGAAAATTTCAATCGTGTAAATCTAGCTTTATAATTTCTATAGTGTTTCGTGTTGAAAATCATTGAATCACATATTTAATCGATATAAGGCAGAAACTATTGGGTTATTTTTGACAATCATGCTGTCGACATGCAGACAGTGAATTCAAACAAAATACGATGCCAGCTTTACTAGATATAATCTAGTATAAAATATCTTAATCGTTTTATAATTATGATGTCATGTGCCTTAGCATCAGTATGGTTCGGGGAATAAAATGAATAACCTGAAATATAAGAGTAATATCTATTGGTAAGATGTATAACTGAAATACACAGCGATACTTTTGTTTAAAATAAATTGCAATAATTCAGAATTAAGCTGATTTCATATCAGAAACATGTTCTTATATGAAAATATATTGCTTTGTCATAATCTATTATAAACTGCATTAAGCCACCAAAGTAAATGGGACTCAAAAAAATTGCATCAAATTAAAAAGAAGTAACACTTTATAAATATTTCTGTCATAAAAAAAAGTAGGAAAAAACATTATTTATGTTTCTTTACAACACTGCAGACATATCGATATCATGTCCGGTATTTATTTAATTTCTCGTATAAACTTCTAACATAATTATTCATTTATTTACAAAGTGAAAGTCAGCCAATAGGGACAACATTTAGTCGTACTTGACCTACTTGCTTAACTCAATGTTTCCCTTAGTTCTGCGGCACTTCGTGTAGAAATTCCAATATCAGCGGTAGAAGTAGAAGTTTTGGTTTCTCTTCTGTGTTAATTTCTTTCAATTTTCTGCTTCTTTGCTTTGTCACATAATTAAGAAAATAATTTTTAAGTGGTCACAACAGCATCTGCAGACTGCAGTATTAAACTGACTCAATATACGATACGATGCGATAATGTACTAACTATATACATATATGTACATATGTATATTAGGGTGGCCCCGTTTGTATGGAGAAAATATAAGGTATCGATGTTCCCGATTCATTTGAAAATTTGATTAATTTTTGATAACCCATTGAATGCGCCTCTCAAAGATCTTTCATATGATACCAAATTTACATATAGTTCCCTTGGGGGAAATGTGAAAAAAATCAAAAAACCTCTAAAAAGGACCTTTTTATCCTTTGATCCAGTTCACCATATATTGACCTCAGGACAAAAAAATTGAGAAACGTAGTCTTGAAATGAATCAAATTTTTATATTAGCCGGGAACATCCGCAACTTTATTTTGGGGCCACCCTAATGTACATACATGGCACACAAGTACTACAAGTGGAAGTGTAGTAACTATTACACTGAACTCTAAGCTGCAAAAAAACGTAGAAATGTGTTTTGTAACCAAAAAAAATTAAAAAAATAAGGAAAAATGATTTAAAGTTTTTTAATTTCGTGTTTCTATGTGTTCTCTATGAGGTACGAGGGTTCCTTCTATTAAATCCCAATCAATCGCTTGGAACTTGCAACTGAATGCTCTCAATGATCTGAATGAAGTTTTGTGAAATATTTAAAATGACAGTTAAACTATAAAAGTTATTGTGCTGACTGAATATGTTGGAAAAACAACTCTCCATCAATAAAAAGCCATAGAGGGAAGACAACACACACAAAAATGGTCCCGTGATTGGTTCTTCTTTATTTTAGACTTTATATAAACTGTCATTATCAGGCATGTGATGGAAATCGAAAACGAATGAGTTTTAGAAGTCAATTTTTTCGTAATATTTCTGTATTGAAAAACTTTTATCACATAAAATATTATGATATTGGGCTACTAAAGAGAATCTTAAAACAAAAATTTAAAAAATTAGATTATAAATGCATTAAAATGTATTTCCAAAACTGATTCGTTTTCGATTTCAATTTCCGTCACATGCCTGTATATCCTACACCTCCGTTATGGGAAAATCTTTTATACAGTATTTTCTCTGGTATACCCCAGAGAAAAATTCTGTGTTCATCTATTAAATACTGCAGACATACCCAGGAGCCCACTGACAAAGACATCTGTTTAAGTAAGCAATACCTTGATAAATTCCAAACAACTCGAGTTTCACAAGTTTCAAAATTGTCTTGACAAATAGACTTCCGTCCAATAAGTCTACCATCTTTCCTGTTAGATTCATTCATCGATTCATATGGCAACATGTGCAGCAATTTGGTGTGCAAAGGAGGGTCACACATGGCAAGTATTTACTCAAAAAACCATAACCACTTGTTTTAGCACAAAAAATTTTGCAAGATCAAACAGCATCAAATAAAATAAGACTAAATATTTGTTGTGTCCCGTTCTAAATAAACGCGTTTTTTTTTAAATAAATAAACAAGTATAAATATATTTTGTTTAGTGGTTACGTTTTTTTCAGCAAATATTTACCAACTGTGACCGTAACTTCATCAATAAATTTTTAACCTTCTGTCATAAATTCAACACAATTGAGACAAGCAGCCAGATTACATTAGTGTAGAAAGCAATGGAAACATAGTATTCCTGACGATTTATGTTATGTTATGTTATGTTATGTTATGTTATGGACGATTTATAGTTTTTTACCAAGACCTTCATTATCAGCCATGTTACAGAATTTAATTCCGTTCGGAAGTGAAATTAATTCCGTTTCTATATAAAGATGTATACAACTTTGCAATTGAATAAAAGAACGATGATAGTTTTAAATTGACATGAAATTTATTTTATTCGAAAGATAATCTCCTGGCATTATAATTCAAATATGACTTCTGGTATATGAACGCCACGGCTGGCTCGTACGCAGTCTAATCTGTATTTCCAATTTTCGATGACTTTTTCCAACATTTTTGGCCATATATTGGCAATATATAAGCTGTAGCTTAATTGGTTAGCGCATTTGATCATTAAGCATGTGTTGGTATTTGTAGTCCGAGTTCGATTCCACACTCCCTGCCACTCAAACAACATCAGTTTCTGATAATTGTTAGTTTTCTTTTCTATCCATCATAACTAATATTTATGAAAGTGCCCTCCTTCGGTGGTATAGCATTTAAACACCACTGAAGTAAAATAATTAAATAAAGGCTATAAAATCAGCTTTAACATTAATGCGCCTACTCACCACTGGAGGCGCTGTAATACTGCACTAAAAACAAACATAATGCGCAATTGCAGCGATTGTTGTCCTCTAAGTGGTCAATTGTTTCGGGCTTATTATCGAAAATTTAACCTACAGATTACGTCTGAGCCAGCAATGGTCTATAATAAAGAAAAGAAATTCCATGTTATTAACGAACCTCATCCATGCTTGCAGAATGCTGCCGAACGAAAATCAAACATATTCAATAAAAACGGATTTTTTAGATTTGGTTTATTGATAATAATTTTCTTTACCCATTTATCCCACCTCGTATGTTTATCTTATATCGTTATAGCTATTTTATTTATATATTTATATCCACCGCCAAAGCAATTGGTGGGATATTAAGTTTGTCAATTTGTTTGTAACACTTCGAACCAAAAAAAAATATGTATTCTGGGTCTTTATACCATTCTACCATTCATTTTAAAGGTCCAGTAGAAGCCGAGTTTCAGACAACCTCGATATTTTTCAGTTTTTTTTTTTTGGCATTTTCTTCCTATATAATGCAGATAATATCATGAAATTTTGCACACTTTGTATTTATTATGGAATGACAAGTTATGTTAAAAATTATAATAACAGGTCGAAGATTTAGCATAGCTATATAAATGTTTTCCCGGATTATGGCTTTATGGTACATTTAGAAAATTCAGCAAATAATAATTTCACGTAAAGACAAATCACAAAAGGGTATTTTGTTTGAGTCGGTCCATATTTGACCATAGCCCCCATATAAACTCCTCTTCGAAAAATAACTTAATTAAAGATTTATGAGCATAATCTCTTATAAAACTCAGTATCAGTTGAAACTCGATAAAAGTAATACACATATATGCATTAATCAGCGTACCGAATTCTATGACGATGGGCCCATATTTGACTATAGCCCTCAAAGTCTATTTCTGAAAATTACTTAAATAAGCATAAATCTCTTACAAACATAACTATCAAGTTTAAATTCGACTTAACAAATTCACATGCACATATAAATCATTATACCGAATTTTATAACAATCGGTTCATATTTGGCCATAGCCCCTATATAAAGTCTATTACCGAACATTTTTTGAATGTGCATAAATCTCTTATAAACATTACTATCAAGTTGAAATTCAACAGAAAAAATCTACGTCTATATAGGCATATAATTATTGGTAACCAACTTTATGGTGATCAGCCCATAATTGTTCATAGCTCCCATTTAGGGACCACTTCCGAAAAATACATTAACCTTCGTAAATATCTTATAAATATCAATATCTGACGGAATTTTTCACCCATCAGTTATATGTAAGTAAAAGTTTTACTTTTGGATTTTTTGAAGGTCAGTTCCCATATAAGGCCTATTTCCGAGAATAATTGTAATATAAAAAAAACTCTAAAATATATCGTTATTGAGATGAAAATATTGTTATTGAGATCATTAGACTCAAATACAGTAAAATAATTTATGGTGAACGTCCCATAATATATCCTATATAAGGGATCCAAAATATAAAAAAATTTAATAACAAATTTTACACAAATTTTTATTCAAGAATTCATGTGAGTTTATAAGATTCGGCACAGCCTACTTGTTTTTGTTCTTTTTAATTTGAGAATTCATTAAATTCTTCATACCAGGACTGTGTTTTATATTTTTGTTCGCCCCATAAAGGAATCTCTGTATGAACCGAATTAATCGTTTGTTTGTCATTCGTTGAGCGTCTTCATGTTGTACGAGTATGTTCAATGTTCGACGTAAATATTTCAGTTTCATTCCTTTAGTTACGTTTTAATGAGCTTAAAGGAAGTAAAGAAATCTTTTTAATGTGTATTTTAAGGGGTCTTTTCCCTTTTCTTTACTCATTTCATTTTGGCATTGAAAGAAGTAGGTATAATAACAGTTCAAGTGTGAAATACTTTTTCATGGTTATATTTAAGTTTGAATGTATTTGTGTCTGCCAGCGTCTTTGTGTGGGTAACTGTGTCTGTATTTGTAATGTTAGTAAGTATACATAAACTTACATATGCCCAGCATACCATTCTAGGAGCGCTCCGAAAAGCGAGTCAGAAAAGAGTCCAACTAAAAGCATTTTCGGAGCGAAAGAAAAATTTGCTTAAAAAATTATTTTTTTTTTCCATTTTTATATACATATTTTATTTAAATGAATTCCATTTTATTTGCTTTAACTGTAAATACAATTTATTTAATTTTTTTCCATTTCTAATTTAGTTTATTTGTAAATGAATTCCCTTTTTGTTTAAGACGAAGTCTTAACAAAAAGAATACGAAAAAACTGAAAGAAAAATGGAAGCAACATGTAACTAAAATTGAAAAATGATAATTACAGCAAATTTCAAACCACCGGTAACACTGGTTAAAATATGGATGTTTGACTATTGGCTAGCAGGCACCGCAGTGGTGCAGAGGTTAGAACTTAAAGAATTCAGATGAAAGATGAAGGTGATTCTTGAAACATGTAAATTCAACCCAGGTTCGATCCCCAGCTCAGCCAAGAAAAATTATCAATAAAATTTTAATAAGATTTTCATGTTGTAAAAACAATTCCTACCTTCAGTAAAAATAATAATTTAATGAAAATTAAATTTAATGAACTCGAGCCCAACTAAAAATTATCAAAAATTTAAAAATGTGCACTTTTAATTTCTTGTATTTAAAATTGCAATGACTCTTTTGTGACATGATGTAAGAGCTCTTTCAGAGTCCAAAAAAAACCTCATAAAAGACCCTTTCTGGCATTGTCTAAGAGCTCTTTCTGACGGACCATTTTCGAGTGTAATGACCCTCTTTTCTGAAGGGTTTCGGAGCAATTATGATTATTTTTTGGGCTCATAAACATCATGAAGGTGTCAGAAAAAACTCTTTTCAGACTCATATGGCTTGCTGGGTGTTTACTAAACAAAAAAACTCGTACATTTGCACTTATACTTTAATTATTTTTCAACGTTCTTTTCTTTGTTTTTATTGCTGGTGTTGTTGTCGTTGTTATTATTACCGCCTGTTATACAAGTATTTCAATGACAATATCAAAAATCATGACGAGGGATAAAAAATCAGAAAATTTAAACGACAAACTGTGTCAACGTTGTGTTCAGGCCGCTTTTAAATTAATCCGTTAAATTTTAAACAATTTTAATTATTTGAAATAAAATTTGAAATGTGTTGAATATTGTTTTCTTTAAGAGTAATTAATTTCATGCAATACAATTTATATTGAATTTTAAAACCTTTTTTTTTTTTGGCGTGAAAGGATTTTTTTTTTAGTTAATTCCTTTTTACAAAGACTTTGATGTTGTTTGGTTATTTATATGAGTGTCGAGCTTTGTTTAATTAAAAATATTTAATGCAAAAAAAGAACTTTGTTTTAAGTTAAGTTAAGCTATCCAGTAAAAAATGTGCTCCAAAAGGAGCAGGTTTTATGTATGAATTCATACCTCAAATCGCTTCAAAACTGTTGATGGGATGCATGATTTTTGTATGAGGTGTTCCCGGTTGGGAGGGCTACTTTCTGCTGACAATAAGCGCTTCTTTTAACATGCAAATATAGCACTTTCCTAAAGTGTTTTACGTCACTTCGCCCACACCAATCAAAGAACAAATTCTTTTTGCTTAAGAAAATTTCAAGGTAACTGAGAAGCGCGTTATTCGTTTTGTAATTGACTTTCGTTGTCATACGTAAATCTGTTGGCTATAATTTCATTTTTGTTTTTTCGCTTTAAAACCTTCTTCGTTGTCGGCACTAAAAAAGCATCTTTTTTGTATATTTTATTCGTAAGCATTTACTGCTTCAAAAGAGCGCTCGATTATGCGCTTTTTCTCTTAAGTGCTTCAAAAAACACAAATTTTTTTTACTGGGTACTGACTGCGTACAGTCTAGGAATTGTCATTTTAAAATAAAGGAACAAAAAAAAAACACTTAAAAATTAATAACTTTGTTAATTTTTAAGCTGGAGATCCACCTACATCTCGCTTGTTAGCGTCAACGCGTTTATTGTTTTCTAAGCGTTGAATATGTGAATATTGTTCTCGGCTATCATTTTTGTTTTATATAAATGTACTTTCGGAGATGATGTCGTAAGCTCAGCTGATTTTTTTTATATGAAATTTTTTATCGGTTTGTTTGTCAATTTCATATAAATTTTTTTTTCAGCTGTCATTTTTTCTAGTGATCAAATGTCAGCTGATATTGACAAATGTCAGCGATTTAAGCAATAAGAATTGTGTTGTGTGAATACCGAAAAATTTCAAGGATGAAATTATATCAATCTTTTCAATAAAAATCGCTTCTTGTAAATTGGAACTAACTTACAAAATTGAGAAAAGTTTTACATACGTATTAATAGCCTGCAATGCAGTGTTCTTCTACTGCTGATATAACAACAAGTAAAAATCAAATCAAAACTTTCTTGTTTTTCCATATATCCCAGTGGGAAAACAAAGTTCTTAGTTTATAATTTATGAACGTTTTGAAAAATTATCTGACATTACATAAATTTCTCATTTGTGTTTTTACACCTTTGTCAATATTAAGATCAATTTCAAACAAATTTAAAAAACTTCCAATTGAAATATCTCTATAAATGTACACATACATACATGTATATATATACATATTTAAATGGAAAAAATAAAATAATGAACGTTTATTTTCAGTTTGCATGATTTACATACAGTGACTCACATTCAAAGTCGGGCAAGATGATTTAAAAAATTTACTTTCAATGAACACTTGTGGACTATAACTATCAGCACTTTAAACATTTACAGGTTCTTTTCACGGACGTAAGCATTTTCAATTTATTTGTGTCCAATGGCCGGCGTTATGTGTAGCGCAAACCTAATGAGGAGTTTTGCACTAAAAATACTAAGAAAACTGTAAAGCTTCCGGTGACGGAAATCTACATTTTATAGAAGGCATCATGCTTAAAAACATGTATCTTGATATTTTGAAAGCAAATATTAAACAAAGTACACATAAATTCAGGATTGCCAATAACTTTAAATCATAGCAGGACAATGACCCGAAGCACACATCGCTGATAGCGAAGAACTGTTTGTTATATAATTGTCTTAAAGCCATCAAAACACCTGCTCAAAGTTCAAACTTTAAAGTAATCGAGCATTTCTGGGATGCAAAATAGTTTATGTACCAGTAAAGACCAGCTTAGAGCTGCATTGCTGGAAGATTGGAACTAAATGATGTGTGCAAGAAACTGGTTGAATCGATTCCCAAACAACTCGAAGAGTCATAGATAATAGTGTTTTTACAAAGAGAAGCGAATTATCAAAGCCAAAGTTAATACGATGTGCCGAAGAAGTAGATGAACTTCTCTTGGAAGCAACAACAAATAGAAGCCGTAGAAGCAAGCAAATTATTCATGCAGATTCTGGTGATGACAGTGATGTGGAACCGGGTGCACAATATTTATCACCGGCAAATAATTAACAGCAAACACACTATTTTGTCGTTTTTATTGAATGTTTTGTAATCTCTTTTTTATTTTTTTTTTAATGAATTTTATTACTAACCAATACTTTAATAACTTCATGTCCTTTGAATCTCATTTAATGAATTTGAATAAAAACAAATTTAATATATTGTCAGTTAATAGCAGAAGTATTTCGTCGATAAATAAATTTAATAGATTTCGCAGTTTAATATCAAATTTTCCAATCTTACCCAGTATTATTTGCGTTCAAGAAACATGGTTTAGACAAGAGCTTACAGATCTATACAATATTCCCGGATATAAAGCTGTACACTGTTGCAGAAAAGACGGTTATGGCGGTACAACAGTATATATCAATGAAGGCTTACATTTTAATGTTGATGTGTGTGAAAGCAGGGATTTTATTGATACAATTGTATTGTCTATAGTGTCCAAAAACATCAGAGGCAAAGCTTTAAAGATCGTTTCGTTTTATCGTTCCCAAAAATGTACCGTACCTATATTCTTGGACTATTTGGAAGCTTTACTTTTGCGATTCGGCTTGATGCCATGCATTTTTGTAGGTGATTCGAATCTGAATATTTTAGACAACGTATCACAGGAGTTACTGAGTTTACTTAACTGTTATGGATATATAAACTGCCATAGTATGACTACTCGTCCCTGCAGCGGTAGTTCAATAGATAATGTATATAGCAATTTGCAAATCGGTATACATATAGATTCCGTTGAATGTAATCTTACAGACCATAATCTTATTTGCTGCAGTCTAAATTTGAGCAAGGATAACTGTGATTTTATTGAAATAAAACGACAACACTGCAGTTATGATTGTGTTAAGGAACGGTTACGTCAAAATTTAGATAGTCTAAACCTCAACGGCGATGTTTCGTCTGATACAAGAGAAGTATTGTCGTGTATATCAAATTCAGTAAGGTGTTCTACAATTGAGTCAAGAAGAAAAAAACTAATTAAGTATGAAATAACTCCATGGATCAATGGAAATCTGCAAAAGCTCATTGAATACAAAAACACATTGCTCAAAACTAGAAGAAAGAGAAGAAACCCTGACACAGAGGCCAAGCTAAAAAGAATCAGCAGAATAATTAAAAACGCATGCAAGGAATCACTAAAAAACTACTATGAGGACAATTTAAGAGAATTCAAGCTACAGCCGAAAAAATGTTGGAAATTTCTGAATAAGATAATTGGAAAAAATGTTAAATCAGAGATATTGTTGAAAAATGAGGAAGGCGAGCACATTATAAGTGATGAGATAAAAGCAGAGGCTCTTAATAAATATTTCTTGGATTCGGTTTCGGACCTCAGGCGGCAAATTGAAGTATATCAAAACGAGAACTGTAATTCACTTCGAACACTTCAATATCACAATCGTACGTTCAAATTCAAAAATACAACAACAGAAGAAATGTATGATATAATAACAAAGTTTGAGAAGAGCAAGAGTGCTGGAAGTGATGACATATTGCCATTAGTTTTCATTGAATGCGTTGAAGAATTGAGTCCATGTTTCGTAATCATTTTTAATAACATTATAAACACTTCTATCTATCCTGATTCCTTAAAATATCACAAAATTGTTCCTATACCAAAGGTACCAAATGCAAACTTGTTTCAACAATACAGACCTATAGCTTTACTGTCTATTCTTGACAAAATATACGAAAAAATATTATTCACACAGCTATCCACGTACTTAGAAGATAATCATATGTTGTATGAAAATCAATACGGATTTAAAAAAGGCTGTGGCACCGAGGAAGCAGTAATCAATGTCGTGAATTATGTGTGCGATGGACTAGACAGAGGGTTTTCTGGTGTTGGAGGTATTTTTTACGATTTTTCAAAAGCATTTGATCTTGTAGACCATGTCATTTTATGTGAAAAATTACCTTTTTATGGTATTCGTGGCCAAGAGTTGGAGTTATTTAAGAGCTACCTCGAAAACAGAAAACAATATGTTAAAATAAATACAAGTCAAAGTTCAATACAAGATGTTATGTGTGGTGTGCCTCAAGGTAGTGTTTTGGGACCGTTGTTATTCAAATTATACCTTAATGATATCAACAACCTTGGACTTACTGGGAGAATATTTTTGTACGCTGATGACCTATGTTTATTATACCCATATAAGAATGAACTAGTACTAAAAACATATGCCGAAAGAGATGCGCTGTTAATATCTGAATACGCACGACTTAACAAACTGGTACTGAATGCTACTAAAACAAAGTTCATTCGGTTTAAAGCGCAGTCAAATCGTATTGAACAAAATTGTGTAATTTTTGTTGATGGAAAAGAACTAGAAGAGGTTTCTGTCATTAAATACCTTGGGATCCATATACAGAACAACCTATCCTGGAAGTCGCATGTAGATCAACTAAAACGTAAATTATCATCGGCCATTGGATATTTATATAAGATGAGAAACAAACTCGATAGACATACAAAGCTGCTTATCTATCAATCTTTAATTCAAAGCCATCTGAATTACCTTGTACTTATATATGGACATAAAAGGAACTCCGATATAAAATCTTTGCAAGTATTGCAAAATAAGGCATTGAAGCTGATATATAACCTTCCCAGATCATACCCTACCTTGGACTTATATAAAAACATTGCTAAAGGTATTATGCCTATTTTCGGCCTTCATAGATTGCAGTTACTAATTTATGTTTATAAAGTTTTGCATAACATAGGATATCACAGTATCCGATTGGAAACCGGTCATCATAATTTCAATACAAGACACCGTACTGATCTCAGTGTAGTAAGATGTCGCTTAGAAACTACAAAACAGCGAATTCAATACTTGGGTAGTGTGGAATATAACAAATTACCACAATTTGTTAAAGAGGCTGAAACAATCTCAATTTACAAAAAGAGATTAAAAGAATATTTATATGAAAACTTGGAAATGCTTCTGCTATAAATGCTATTAAGTTAGAATGATCTCATTTTTTATATAATTTAATTAAAAATCAATGAATATGTAAAAAATTTTGTAAAAATAGTTGCTAGCTTGCCTCTATAATGTCCTAGTGGCGCTGAGGCACCTACTTCCAATATAAAATAAATATTTTGAATATTAATAAAAAAAAAAAAAAAAAAAAAAAAAAAAAATTGAATTTACTGACCTGACCTGCTTTCATTGTGAACATCCTAAGGGTGTCCCAACTAGAACGTAAATTTTAAATTTGGCGCCATTAGAAGTGTTATTGTTTGACATTTGAACAATTGTTATTGTTTCCTAGTACAAGGTACGAGGTTAGTAAAAATGGAGTGCTACACGAATGAACAACGCATTCTCATTGTGAAATTGTTTTACCAAAATGGTGAAAGTTTTGCGGCTACAGTTCGCAAATTGCGATCAATTTAGGGTCACAATAATGCTGCAAAAGACTCAACTATAAAGAGATTAATGGATAAATTTGCCGAAACTGGGTATGTTAGTGATGTAAAGACAACAACGCGCCTTCCACCAGGTCGATCGACCGAAAAGCTGTACGTGATGATGTCGCTCAAACTCCATCCACCTCAATTCGACACCGAGCTCAGCAAATTGGTATCTCTTAATCCAAAATGCAGCGAATTTTGATGAAAGATTTGCATCTTCGTGCATACAAAGTTCAATTGACTCAGGAACTAAAGCCAGCTGACCATGGACAGCGAAGGGAGTTTGTTAATTGGGTATTGGAGAGACAACATGAAAATGCTGATTTTGCCGATAAAATCATCTTCAGTGACGAGGCCCATTTCCATCTTGATGGCTTCGTCAATAGGCAGAATTGTCGTATTTCGGGTGAGGAAAATCCTCGAGTGATTCACGAGAAGCAAATGCATCCTCAACGTGTCACTGTGTGGTGTGGTTTTTGGGCTGGAGGAATCATTTCACCTTTTTTTTATGAAAATGAGGCAGGTCAAGCGCAAACAGTCAATTGTGTTCGGTATCGTGAAATGATAACCAGTTTTTTCTTGCCTAGAATTGAAGAAATGAATGTGGAGAGCATGTGGTTTCAACAAGACGGCGCCACATGTCATACAGCTAGAGAAACAATTCAATTGCTGCATCAGTCATTTAAAAATTGCGTTCTAGTTGGGACACCCTAATTATTTTGTTTTTGTTTCTGTTATATTAATGGTAGAATACAATATTTATTTTTTATAATAAATAATTTATTCATCTTTTTTCAAATAGGGTTTAATATTTTACAAACAGTTTGCCCGACTTTCAATGTGAGCCACTGTACACTGCGAGAGCGGTGCCAGGCCGGCCAATTTCGACATATCAGTCATGTGGAAAATTTTCCTTTCTTTTATATTTATTTCGTTTTAAAGGTCATACAGCAATCAGAGATTTTCATATGTTACAAAGTTCAGGTTTACATACATATATTTATATTTTATATAAAAAATATATAAAGCAGAAAAAACCTAAAAAATATGAACAAAAAAAAAAAAACATTTTCATTTCATTTAATATCACACATGACAATGGTCATTGAATTGAAATGAAAAACACACAAAATGAAGCAAAAACTACAAAAAAAAAGAATAACCAACCAACAAAAACTAAAGCAGAACTGACACAACACAAAGATAAAACAAATTGAAAAGTTCACTGAGATTCAGCTTGGTTAGACTCATTGGGATGGTATGTAGTAGTACCATAAACCAATTTTTCAAAGGTCATGTGTGAAAAATTGTTTATACATACAAATATTCGTTTATACGTTTGTTATGTCGTTTTTAGTTTTTGGTTTTTAATTTTATTTTTCTATATAAAAAATAAATTTAAATTAGAGCGAAAGAGTTTATTTGGTTTTTTATAAAACTTTTTTTATATTTATTTATTGTTTTATTTTTTTTTTGATTGAACTATGTGGATCTGTTTTAAGCCACAAAAATTTATTCCATTTTGATTTTCTGTTCAGTTGTCTTTTATCTTTATTTGTTAGCAAAAAAGCAAAAAAAAATAATCCATACATACTCATAAATATTTCAACAGTATCCGCAACCACTTGAAAAATGCAAACAAATTTAAAAGCACAAAACTATGAAGAAAAATGCAACAAGGCAAGTAATAAAATTTAACCAAATATATAAATAAAGAACAACCATAGGGCACCCCTTTTCGGAAGAAATAAAACTTCATCTCACTGCTAGTTAAATAAAATATTGCCATGGAAATTCTATAGTGGAGAATGTTGTGAAAGGTTTTATGATCTATGACCCTGCTGAAATCACTATGTAAGCAATTATTTGAACTGGTCAAATGAATCATTCACCTTAACAAATTCCAACTAATGTACAATTGCATACGTCTAATAAAGTAAAGCAGCCAGAGCAGAAATTTCCACCAAAGAGGAAATAATAACACTGTGACACAAAATCAAACTTTTGGAATCCGAATGGGATGAGACCAAATACATGATAAAATTACACACACTTGGTGAAAGGGTGATTATGAAACTCACAAATTCAATTGTGGAACCTGATCTTACTTTAGATTTTGATCGTTTTTTTTTTATCTGTGCATTTATTAAATATTTAACAAATGCATTTGTTTTATACTAAATTTATTTTTAATATACGGTATATACCTAATATATGTATTTTAGGACAGTTGGTACAATGGTGTACCAGCCCCTCCTGAGTAACCTCTCCACATTTCCTTACCCGAGTATTTCTAAAGTATGCCTTTCACAGATTGAATACAAAAATTTCATTATAACATTGATATTCTTCAAAAGCTGTCCCGAAAAGTTTAAACACGTGTCTCTTTTAATTTGCGTTATCATGATATCGTGTTATAGTCTGCTTTAGTTAACACCTTTTTTTATCCTCTGTTTGGTAGTTGTTTTATAATTTTTATTATAATTTGATTTTTGTTGGATAATTTGCAAAAAGTATTTATACCACACTCAGTTAAATTAATATCAAAAATTCAAATTTAACAGTAAACTTTGATATTTCAAAAGACACACTTGTAGACAATTGAGTACCTTCAAGTTTTTTGTACTAGACCCAGAGAAAAAATGAATATATACATGTACGATTTGACATCATACAGTGTCAAAAGTGTATAAACCCCGTATGTGCACAAATCGTTCACGTACGTTTGTCAATTTTGTAACAAAGAATTGACAACGGATAAGTGCAAAAGTTTAAATATACCTAATTGTAAAAAACAATTTTTCAAACTATAAATGTGTATAAACATATGTACATACGTATGTATGTGTAGTTACGTTTTTAAAATTTCAAAAGAATATTACCTCTTTTTTCTTCCAAGCAAAGAGTTTTTATCTAAATTCTACCGGCAGCCCAAATGGTGGCATAGCTTCCTTTAGATTCTTTCTTTAAATATTGCAAGCTCTTGAATGTTACTTAAGCTTCTATAGAAACAAACAAAAACTTATTGCTTTCTACTGCGATATTTAATATATAGGTTTACTTACCTTTTAAGCGGACAAAAATGGAAAACGTTTTTATTGTTTCCAGAAGTTATTGTAGTTGAATTTCGTGACTGGATTCGATGAACTTGGTATTTGTCTCATTTGTCTTTGTTACACTGCCTGTATCTTCATCTAATACAAATTCACTGTCGAAAACTATTCAACTTTCTTCACTAAATTGGGCTTTATACCAATTATTTTCTAAATTGTTTGCAGTCTGTTTGCAAAAAAAAAAGGGACACCTTTATAATCTAAATCACAAAACACACAATTATGAATACCACCAAGTCAAGTAAAATATTTCTTCGCAAGGCTTTGACAATAACTTGATGGCGGTGGTTCATTTGAAAGTATCTTCATGCATATTACAAAAAATGACATAAAAAACGAATTCATTTTGGTATCTTGTTGCAACTCGCTGCGAGATGCGTCGCGTGCAATTTAACAACATTCGTAACCATTTGTTTACAAATTATAAACATCAACCGCTGTCGATTTTTTAACCTCCAGTTTCCCTCTGTGTAATTGTTAATTTGCTGAAAATTTTTATTACTTCGATGATGTGTTACAAACGGAATGACAAACTTAATACACGCCAACCCGCAACTGTTTTGTGATGGGTATGAAATTATTTACTGCACAGAAGTTGTTGGATGATTGGCCCATAATAGCACCCATTTCTGAAAAATAGTTTTTACACACCCAGTAGTTGTTAGGTAGATATTAAATGGTCGGCCTTGACCGACTATACTTGTTTTACTTTTTAAGAAGTTTTGGAAAATATTGCAACACCGATCCAAAGCTTAAAATTCACAATGAAATGTTGTGAAATGTTGATTAAAGTTTCTTGATTTTTATTGACGGGGAACAATTTTAAAAAGTGGCAAATATAGTGTATCCTAGTGAGTAACTTTAAATTATAAACTAAATAATATAATCTCTATGGGGTTTTAGTAAATTTTTCAGTTTTCAAAAACCTAGAAAATTGCATTTTTTTTTTTGCATCAGCGAAATTCGCAAGAATTCGAAGAGGTTGAGTGCAAAAATGCTTAGTCCCAATTTACACGAAGCAATTCTTTAAGCTAAGCTTAAAGCTCACATCGGGGTGAGGGGAAAATAAAACGATTGTATTAGATATGTGTTGACAAATGTATGTATACTCTTAAATTAAAATACCAGAATTGTGCTGTGTGAACAGCGAAGAAATTTCAAGGAAACATTTTTATCAATATTTTCAATAAAAATTAGTTTGTGTAAATTGGGACTTATTACAAGTACATTTAAAAAGAGAAAATTTTCTCATTTGTAATTGACAGTGTTTAAGTGGCAGCATAAAAATTTCATTATTTCAACCAAAATTGATGTTAAAGAAATTCTGGCAGCTTTATTCACTTTTTATACCCTACACCACCATAGTGGGGAGGGTATAGTGGATTTGTGCTGGTGTTTGTAACGCTCACAAATATTAGTCCAACACCCACCTTAAAGTATACAGATCGACTCAGAATCACTTTTTGAATCGATTTAACGATGTCCGTCCGTCCGTCTGCTGTCTGTCCATGTAAAGTTTGTGCGCAGAGTACAGGTCGCAATTTTCGTGCGTGATATTTTTCGGCCCAAGGATGGATGGGATTGAAACTGCTGGAAATCGGTCCATTATTTCACCTGGTCCCCATAGAAATGTCCTCCCGAAATAGGAGTTTAACGATCATAAACGTTTGAATTATGCAAGTATCCAAACAAATTTCATCACAAATGAGTGGTAAATGAAGCTAAATCACATTTACAAATGTTGTGCAGATCGGTCCATAATTAGTCGTAGATCCCATATAAGGCCCACTTCCGAAAATCACTTTATAGAGCATAACTCACTCAAAAATGTTGGTACCCAAATAATATTGAACGCAAGTATATTTCATATGTATACAAATAATACGGTATAAGTTTCTGTGTATCGGTCCATAATTAGTCGTAGCTCCCATATAAAGCCCACTTCCGAAAATCACTTTAAAGACCGTAACTCTTTCAAAAATGTTGGTATCCAAATAATATTGAATGTATATGTATACAAATAATACGGTAAAATTTTATAATGGTCGGTCCATAATTAGTCGAAACCCCCATATAAGACCCTTTCCGTAATTCACTTTAACCGTCATAAATCTTATAAAAGTATTTATAGCGAGGTAAAGTTTGACACATATAATATTTATATTCATAGAAATCATGACACTAAATTTTTGGATGATCGGTCCATAATAGGTCATATCTCCCATAGAGCGCCCATTTCTAAAAATTGTTTATATAGGGTATCATATGGTCGGGTTTGACCGTCTATACTTTCTTACTTGTTACTATTGTTATACAGCTACCCTAGACGATTTGTGCTGGGCAGATTACATGCATAGGGCTAGAGAGTACTTATGCTTAGTTGTATGTTTTTGTTGATGCTACTGCTATGTATTTCGCTATTGTTGTTGTTAGTGGTGGTGTAACTGTGGTTACTGCCACACAAAAGTTCACTGGAATGCATGCGTATTTAGCACTTCCCGGAATAGTGGTTTTATTTTTTTTTTGCATTTTGTCCCTTTTTCGTATATTTTATATGCAAAACAATATGCAGTTTGTTTTTGCTTTATTGCATTTTAGTTGTTGTTCCGTGTGGACCTTTTTTAGCTGGTTTTTTTCTGCCGATTTAAGTTTAGTTTTTTTTTTTTTTTTGCTAAGGATTTGCATAGAGAATAATGTCGCATCAAAGGATTTGCTTAGATTTATGTCATGTTCGCATAGAAAATACAATAGTGGCGTAGAATTTGAAATCTCTGTAGCATAGATTTGATAATTTGTTGCATTTATTTTTTTTTTTTTTGCTGAAATTAAAATGCTGCAGAGTTAAGGAAGGAATTTATTTGGTATAAATTCGCTTGGTAAGGATTGATTTTTTGTATAAATAATGGAAAATATTTGACTGTGTTATTTAGTGGGTTCAACTAAATGAATGCAATGGAATGTAAGTATGTACAAAAAGGCATTTAAATGCATTTGGACAAAAATATGCAGAGATTTCGGTTGCGGTGAAAGCAACTAAATAATGCAAATGGCATTCAATCATTGCATTTGCAAAAAAGGTTTAGTATATTTTTGCTGTGCACTAGCAAAATACACAGCAAATGCAATGATGTCATACCATTTGCACAAGATTGTGAATTGCGCTTATACATATCGTCACCTAAAATGCCCAAAGACGTAACCCTCATTGTTTTACAGGATAAGCAAAAAACGTTGAAAATCGATATATGTACATATCGTCACCTGAAGTTTGTCGTCTATCTTAAGACAAGATGTGAAGAAATCGCGATTTTCAATTAAACAGTTTTCATTTTATAACGTTTTTGGCTTCTCCTGTAAAATTATTATAATGAGGGCTACGTCTTTGGGCATTTTGGGTGACGATATGTTGTTTAATACTCTATTTTTGTAGCAACATAGAAAAAGAGTTTAGACTTTCAGCTTAAGTGCGGGAATTTCCAACAAATGATGGGAATTTCCGAGGATATTACAGCAAGTGTTTTAACTGTTACAGCTGATTTGTTCTTTGCACAAAATAAGTGTCGCTAATTATTCTAATCCACTTTGTTTTTTTATTAAGTAAAAACATTCTCAATAAAACATATGACGGGAATTACTGTCCAACGTCTATAAGAAATACAGGGTGGCTGATCAATTTTGCTACATTAAGAAACTCAACGTTTTGTAAAGTTTATGTAATTTATTTTTTGATAATTCATTTTAAAATAACTCACTGAACAGAGTTGAAAGAGATTCTCTTTTGGGGTAATTTTGGAATGAAAACTTCTTTCAACATCTTTAAGTAACGGTCTCCATTGACCGTAACAATAAGACCGTTTTCTTGGAAAAACTATGGCCCGACAATGAACCTTGAAGAAACTGCACACCCACCACACTGTGACGCGATGTAGATGTAATTGCATCTGATGTTGTATCTGTGGATTAGAATTACTGCATATTCGACAATTTTGTCAGACATAAAAATACAGTTCAAGACGTTTTCATCCTATGACACCATTTGAATGATTTTCTCGCAAAATTCCAAACGAATCGTGAAGTCTCTTGGGTTTGGTTTGTTTGTTAATTGAATCTTATATGGAAATAAGTTTAAATCTTGGTACAAAATCGTCTGCAGTGACTGTCTGATGACACCCATTTGAACAGATAAGCTTCTTGTCGAAACTCGAGGATTGGTTTGTATGGCAGTAGCTACAGCAGCGATAGTTTCCTGTGCCCGAACTGAGGGATTTTGATGATAAGGCCTTTTTGCGATTGTGCCACGCTGGGCAAAATTCTTCACGAGCCTTACCCATCTGCTAGGAGAAATGCCACCAAACGTGCGCCTATATTCTCTTTGGACGGAAACTGCGGACTCTAAAGCGTGAAAGCGTTGCACTATCCAAATTGTTATTTCATTATCCTAAGTCTCGATTTTACTTAAATTCAAAGATCAATCTATAAAATAATATGAAAATGTAACAGGTTGGTTACACAGAAAATAAGTTATTCATCCCTATCGTGAATAAAAATTCCACATGAAATTTCCCTTTTATTTTTTTAACATTGAATTTTAATAGGAAAAATGTAAAAAGGGAACAAATTTCATGTGGAATTTTTATTCACGATAGGGCTGCTTACGTTATTTTTTTTGGTAGCAGTTTTCATCAGCCACCCTGTATATGAAAATTAATTTAAATTTAGTTTCTAAGTTCAATCAGTATCATCATTAAATAGCTAAAGTCTTTCAACAGATCTAGGACAACTGATTATTGGTGAGCATGACTTAATAATTATAATTCGCTAACTTTAAGAAATAATTGTCCAATATTTGTGGTATGCTAAACAAGAATTTATGGAGCATATTAAAATGTTTGAAATTGAAGGAAATACAAATTTAGTTTCTCTGTTTTACTTGGCTGAGATGATCTTATTTGAGAGTGTTGGTTTAGTAGACAAAACTCAAACTAGTATTTGTATCTGTTGTGCCCTTGTGAAATTTAATGATAATCATTACTGCCAGTTAGAAATTATAGCATTATGTATTTACAAACTAGTTTGATAATGTCCCACTGTGCACTCTGTGCTTAAAGGATTTTGAAATTAGTCTTTTCTAACCACCTTTAAAAGGTACACAAAACACTAATCACTAAATTAAATTTTCCAAATTTTTACCATGCCATAAACATCATTTATCTTTTAAATAACCACAAGCATTTAGAATTAAATTCACAGAATTGTAAATACCAACGCAATCAAATGATTATTGGCAACAGCAAGCAACTGCCCACATTAAGGTGACTTTATTATTTTAACATTTCACTTTATTTTATCTCGAAACTATTTATTTTGATCTGACACAAACGACCGCAAGAAAAAAGAAACACTAAATTATAAAACATGTATCAAGCTGTACGAAATAAAAAAAAAAATACAAACCAACCAGTAAAATGATAATTTGATTTGATAATATTTTGCTGCATTGACAACTTGTGAACATTTTCAGTTCAATATAATCAAAAATAAAAAGCCATAAAAATAAGTACGTTTTGGTACAACGCAAAAATAAAAAAAGACAACACACTGCAGAAGTCACATGCAACAGCAAAAAGGTCACGTACTACTTTAGTTTATTTTCTTTCCAATGTATTTTCCTTTTATACCCTATATTACGTTTGTCATTCCGTGTGAAACTTTTTTAATATTCATCTGAGACCCAACAAAGTATATATTTTCTTGATCCTTATGAAATTCTAAGGCCCATTATTACAACTTGGCAATAGTTAAAGGTATGATGTTATCGGACAGATAAGAAGTATTTGGTTATTATAAGTTTACTTTAATATAAAACCGACCGATAAGCTAAAGGGAAGATCATCTTGCCTTTAAATTTTATAGTGAGGTTTATGTATTTGAAGTTGCCATATATTCTGAAAAAATTTCAACTTCATGAAAAATAAATTAATTTTAATTTTGTTTTGCCAATAAATAGTTTGATAAATAAAAATGGAAAGCAGACGTTTGATTTATATTTTTTCACAAATAAATATTTTCACAAATTCTGTTTCTTGCCAGTAGTTTATCAAAAGTAATCGGTTTCTCACTGGTATTGCCATATTTTAGAAAAAAAATTATTTTATTTTACAAGAAAGTTGTAATAACGAAAAATTTTAAAGCTCACTTTATTCCTCACTTTAATTAAAGTTACCTTTTACTATTAAGAACATTAGAGGCAAGTTGTAATAATGCTCCTAAGTCGATTGAGATATGTTCATATGTGTAAAACACTCTCACGTCCAAACTATACAATTTAACTAAACGAAATTTCCAGAAAAATATTTCCTATTTTGCAGGTAACTTTGTTATTGAAAATCAGCAAAATCGGTTTCGGTCAACCAGAGCTATGGACAACCTCCATAAAAATTTGATATTTTTTGTTCATTTTATTGCAATTTTTTTAAATATATTGCAGATTTTTACAATAAAATAAAAAAGCTTGAGGAAAATAGTAAGAATCGATCCAAGATTTCTCATAGCCCCCATACAAAAATCTTCCCGAAATATTGCTCAATCATGCATACATAAATGCCTATAAAATTGGAATATCAATACAAAATTCAGCCAAAAAATAAGTTTCATGCAAAAAGAAATCACACAGCTAAATTTTTTTTAGTTCGGTCCATGTTTGACGATAGATCCCATATAAAGTCCACTTCCAAAATTCACTTAAATACGTATAAAACAGATATAAATAATGCTAAACGGCTAAAATTTGACATAAATTATCTTTATAGGCAAATAAATTGTTGTACTAAATTTTATGATGGTTGGACCAGAACTGGTCATAGCTCCAATACAAGGACCACATCTGAAAAAGACATTTATCTTTATATGTGACCCGGCATAGTTTCGATAGTTTTTGAGACGCTTTTGCACATGATAAAAACTAGAAAGTCCTAGCTTGCTTAGAAGTGTACTAAAAATTTAGAGAAACAAGAGCACAAATGAAAGAAAAACAGAATTTTACTATATTGAAAATCCTGAATCAACAGCTGTGTCTCGCAATTTCTTTTTCGAGTCATAAGCCACCTTTTCATAGGCCTGGTCACATATATATCTTATAAATATCGATACCGACTCAAAACTTTGTATAGATCATTAACATATACAAAAAAAACATTCTGCAGAATTTTGTGAATTTCGGTCCCTTTTTAACCGTATTCCCCATATAAAGCCCTCTTCTGAAAATCACTTTAATACTAATAAATCTCTTATAAATAAGGGTACCGATCCAATATTTTACAGGGATCATTTACATACATGCCTAAAGCAAACTGCTGGATGTTGAGAGTATCGGTCGTTATTTGACAATATCCCCCATATAAGGTCCACATCCAAAATCCACGTTAGTACTAATATATTATTATATTGTTATTATTACTTTAGTATATTAAAATTCGACGTGAAATATCCGCATATGCATAAAAATCACTGTTGCAAAATTTAAGAAGATCGGCACATAATTTGTCATATCCATTTCCAAAAAACAAAAAAACCCACAAAAATGTGTAATAAATATCGCTATCGAACCAACTTTTATATGGATCAGAAATTTTATTTCCAGAAATCATACTAATATCGGGTATACGGCAATTATGCTACTGGACTGTCAGTCAGTAATTGGCAATTGCTACCAAATTAAATCCACTTCCGAGTATAGTAAACAAACCTACAACTCTTGTAAATAACTTTAGTGAGATGAAATTCAACCAAAATAAGCCTGAAATACGTAGAAACCACATTACTGGATACTGGATTTAAAAGCCATCGGTCCATAATTGGTCCACTTCTACTATGCTACCCAAAAATATTTTGTAAATACAGTCGAACTTCCCTATAATGAATCGTGACGGGACCAGAAAATCACTTCATTATACAGAAATTATATTTTCTCCCACTTTTTATTAAAATAATTAGGCATACTAGTTTGGGTTACACTTTTCCATTTTTCTTCCACCGGCAACTGATGTCAAAATTGTTATTGGTGTGGCTTTCTTCTTTTTTGTTTGTTCTTATTTTCCTCTTTTGGGAATCCCCTCATTATATGTGGCATCTTTCTCGGTACACAGAGTTGTTAGTATGCGTAACAGAAAATTGTTTGAAAAATTCATTATATTTAGACAAAAACGCATGTGAGTCCAATATTACACCTGCAAAATTGCTTCATTGTATAGAAAACTTCATTGTATGGAAATTGATTATAAGGAGCTCAAAAACAATGAAATTGGAACGGAAAAAGTTGTGTGTTTGAAATCAATTCATAATAGGGAGAGCTTCGTTGTATAGAAGTTCACTATAGAGAAGTTCGACTGTAATATTATTGATATCAAATTCAAACACAAAAAGCCTCACCTTTTATCTTATCCATTTCTTAACTTGTTGTGAATATGGAAAAATGTTCTTTTAATTTTATAAATTGTTAAATTATGAAAATCAGACATACTCTGTAAATGACAGTAAGAATCGGTAATTACATCAATTATAAATAAATGGTCAAAATTAGATAAAATATCAAAATATTTAAAATAAATTATGTTGGTCGTAAATTTGTCTTTCAAACAATATAAATATAAAATAATAATAAAATTGCAATTAGACTGAGTAAAAAACACGGAATAAGGATATTCAACTCCTATAACCAGTGTAGTTTTTGTATTTCTTGTTACGTTTAGTTGGAGGGTATTAAAGATTCGGTACAGCCCAATATTGCACTCTAACTTGTTTTGTTTGGTTTTGATGATGCTGGCGATCTTTGACATGATGTTGTAATAAAGTCACTTACTGAATGTGCATATATTGCTACACAATGTACGATACATAGCTATTTATCCCTAAATATATTTATCTACCCTTAACCTAACATTTTAAATTGTTTATGGTACAAGTAAAATAAATTCCTTTTTGATGATATTAAATATTTTTACCCAGATTTTGATTTTGAAATTTTACACACAAGCACATTTAAACACTCATTTATTTAGCTGCATATAGCCACCTAAAAGATACTAAATACGCGTACATACGTGTTTACAACTCCTGCCTTTTAGAAAATTTAATGTTTTAAATTTTTTGTTTCTATTGGTTTTACATAAATGTGACTTAATGATGCTGCTTCCTGGGTAGGCTGTTGTATACGTGTTTGAATTTATTTAATTTCGAAAACAATTATATTATTTTCAGTCATAAAATTTCTAGTGAGAAATGTGAAAACATTAATTATAACACGGTTGGAGTTTTACTAAAAAAAAATATATACTTTTATTACAATTGTATTCGTATTTAGTTTTGAATTAAATCTATAATCAGAAGCATGGTTTTGCAAATAATTGTGGTAGGGGTTAGAAATATTTTTGTAATATTAAATCTTAAAATCTTTCTTTAAAGCACTACTTAAAGGCGGAGTGACAATGCATGTAACAAAGGCACGTGCAATTTATTTATTGATACCAAAATTAATATTTTAGCTATCGACCTTATTATGACTCCAGCTTAGCATGAGCACAAATCTTACATACACCATATGGACATGCTATTATTATCAGAAATATACAAAACCTTCCAGGAATATTGGCCCATCCTTTGAGAAACTTTCGTTTCCTAATGAGTTGGTATAACTGGAGGTTCCTTCATTGCTGCAATGAGCCTCTCCATTTATACCGATGTCTCTAAAAGAAAGCATCGATTTAGCAGAGTTGTCTTCAGCTAGCTCACTACGATAGATAAAAGTTGTGCATCACTGGTCATTGACTAGTAATAGCCAGATATACAGTAGAGTCAGCGGCTCTTCAGACTTTTAAGGTGAATTGTAACTGTGAACTAATATCTATTATCTGCCAAATGCCCGGGACTACAACGGCCAACTTAAAGATTTGACAGTCTGTAGTACAGAGAATATTTTTAGTTTATTATCATGTTATTAAGCTGTGGTTATAATTAATTATTTGTGTGATTTTAAAGCGTAGTTTCACCAGGTGATCTGTCTCTGAAATTTCTTGGCAATATCAACATTCCTAAAGTTAAGTTCAGAAGGCTAGTAAACTTCCACTAGACCCATTTCAGAAAGTTTGAAAAAATTTAAATAATTGTTCAATTCACAAGTGATGTTGTAGTGTCGTAAGAATAGTACATCGTCTGAAATTACAATAGTTGTACAAATATTGTTAATAAGTTCTATATAAATATTTTGTTTAAAACCTTCGACATTTTTACACATGCTTTATGAATGTTGTAAGAAAGTTTAAGTGTTGCCAAATGATAATGTTTATGATCATAATGATTATTCGTTATAGTTTAAAAAAATAACCAAACGGCAACACTCAAAACATAAAAAACTGATTGACAAATTTAAAACAAGAAAATTAAATTAATAAACAAAAAAATTTAATAATGGATTTTGCTCAAAATACTACGGAAAATATTCCTATTATATGTTTTGTACCTATATTTGTTTTAAAATATTTTTCTTTTGTTATTTTAAAGGTTTGGCAACATAAGCACAATCAGAAAGTTGTATCATACAATATACAACATACAACATTACTTGTGAATTGAAAAATTGTATTGCGTCTTTAACGTGTTTGTACAAAATATTTTGCTAAACAATTTAAAGTAATAGTTTTTCTAAAATATTAAAATACCTGTTGCCATCGCTCTAAATTGCTTTTCAAACTCTCCGGCCGCATAAAAGTTTAAACTGCAAGGGCTTAAAAGTTATTAATTACTCTAGAATTTAATAAATAACTTTGTTCTCACAACTTACACCATTCCCAGAATTAACAAATAAGCCTGATTAACAACGATAATGATACTTGATTTAAACTATTTACATCATAATTATCAAGAAATTTAAAATAAACTAATCATTTAGGAAAAGAGCTCAAAAAACCCGCCACGAATACACTTAAGTAGAAATCACAGGAAGCCAAATTCATCTCCACCAACACAAAGCGTATTGTAAAGCCTTTTTTTTAATGGCCAACAATACTATTAAGATCAAGATACAACTATTTTTATATTTATTCCTAGGAATTCTATTAACAAGACAACAATAAAACTGAAACGCCCAGATACAAACTTACATACATACACGAGTAGTAACAGAAAATAATATAATAGAAAACAAATTAAAATCTCATTCAAAACACAAAAACTAAAAATTTAAAAAAATAATACGATAACCAAAATCAAAAAAATAAAAAACAGTTTAATTTCAAACTCATAAAAAAAAAGTATCTTGAAATCCTACAGATACACTATCTAAATGTGTGGTCTATAAAATGTAACAAAAAACACATAAATACACATTTAAACATGCGGACATGGCCGTAGTACGAGTAGTTGGGCACATTTAAGGCCAAATTATAAAAGGTTCAAACACAAAACAACACATTTGTTTCATTCAGGCCCAACAGCTGGGTAGAAAAAAGGAATACCCGAGGAGAGACCAACCACAACAAAAGAAAACAAATGTAGCAAATAAATTACAAAATGCGACAAGTAATAAAAATGACTTAATTTATTTTTTCTGTTTTTTTTTTTTTTTGGTTTATTCTTCTTATATTATATTTAAATAAATAAAAAATACATTTCAATTAATTATGAGAACAACAGACAACAACAACATTAAAGACAACGATAAAGATTCTGCAGAAAACAAAAATCATAAAAATTCCTTACGTCTTTTTACACAATTTTGATAAGATGAAAATGAAATGGGCAGAGATTATTGTTTTTATTATTTTAACAAATTAACCTGCGCTGTTTAATAATAATAATAATAGTTAACAAAAGATTTATATAGAATTAAATGATTTAGTTAACAATCACTGCCAATGATAGAAATGAGAAACTACCACAAATCTTTGTATCAGGGATGGAAAATAGCTTTTTATATATAAATAAAATGTACTTTTTAGAACTCCACGATAGCATTTTTATTAAGGTATTTATTAACTTCCTGGCCCACGATGTCGAACGATAACGTTCTCTTAGATAAGACTTAAGACACAAACTTGATTGTGGAATAAACAAACTTGATTAAAAAAAAAATAGATACGATAAAAAGTTTGTGTCTTAAGTCTTATCTAAGCGAACGTTATCGGTCGACATCGTGTGCCAGGGGGTAAATAATAATTAAACTTACGACAAAATCTTTAACATTACCTTGTATAGGGTATGTTAAAACAATTTCATACTCGATATAACGAACGACCGAATTTTTAACGTAAACAATTATATCAGGATATCAAGAATGTCTCAAAAAATCGTCAGTCTCTAATGAAAATTGAGCTTTCGTATTGAAAGAAATATTGAGCAATTGAGCTTTCATTAAGCTGATCATCTTGATCGACAAAAGAAAAAACAAACAATATTTCAGTCAATTGAAATGCTTTAAAAATCAAAAACACAGAAATTCAAAAAGACTTTAAGACCATTATGTTCATAATGGTGGATTTATTAGTGGATTAATACTTCTAAAAGTATCAACAGAGAAACTATCATACCGAAATGATCATACTGCTATCATGATCATACTGCATTTGTTTATGCTTAAAAAACTAGTGCTCAAGAAAAAAAGAAACAAAGCAGGTTTCTTAACCCTACACTTTATATTGTGTCACTGGTGATACACAATTTCAGTATTAGAATATTATTATTTATTATTATGTTATACATTTCCCTACTGCATAATGTATCACTGGTGATACATATGAAAATTGCATAATATCTACTAAATTATTGTTTTGATTTTTTTTTATATTTTTCCTGTATACAGACTGTAATATCCCTTTAAAAAAACATTTTTTTCGATCAAATATAAAAAGTCATGCAGTGTAGGGTTAATAAAATGTTTCTTGTAAATTATGTTCATAACTCATATTCAGAATATAATAAATATATCTTATCTAATGATATACCTTCTAATGTCACACCGTTTAAAATATATTAAAACATAGACGAAACCAAGAATCAAGTGAAATAAAGACAAGAAGAACTAGGGGAAATACATATTTTCGAGAATTATTTTGTTATGTTAACATTCATATGTTTATAAATTCTTCATGAATTTTGTAATAATTTTGTTGGAGAATTACTCACTTTTAAAGTGGTCGAATAAAAATTAATAATGTAATTTGTTAATACGAGGTCTGATCAAAAAATAACCGTTATTTTAAATTTTTTCCAAAAGTATTTATTTGTTCATCAATAACTATATTCGTGCTTTAACTCAAGCGCAAAATAGATGACTGGATCAGTGGATATAAATTTTTTGTAGTATCATAATATTTTGTCTAGCACTGGCTGGACTTATTATTTTCTTTTAGTATTAAGATTCGAAAACTTATTGTCATTTCATTTCTGAAGATTCAATAAATAAATTAAATGTATTAAAAAAAATAACTATTTTGTCCCCTTCAAAGTAATCCACCTCAGATATAAAACACGTGTTTTTTCCATTTCTCAAAACACTTCTGAAAAGCCGCTTTTTGTTATCGCCAACAGCTCCTGTTTCGATTTTTCTTTTATCTCCTCAATCGTAGCAAAACGCTTTCCTTTTATCGGTGTCTTCAGTCAGCTTGGCCCCCAAGTCCAGTGAATACGGTGGTTGAGGCATGATAAGGGTTTTGTTTTTGGCCAAAAACTCACGCACAAGCTTGGATGTGTGAGCTGGTGCGTTATCATGGTGCAACATCCATGATTGGTTTTTCCACAATTCTGTGCGTTTCTGACAAATTGCTTCGCACAAACGGCACATAACGTCAAGGCAGTATTCCTTATTTACCTTACGACTTTGTGGTAAAAATTCATGATGCCATCACACCATTGCAGTCGAACAAAACAGTGAGCAAAATCATCACAATTGACCGAACTTGATGTGATTTTTTCGGTCTTGACCCTTCTGGACGTTTCCATTGGGATGATTGGGCTTTGGTTTCAATGTCATAGCCATACACCCATGATTCGTCACCAGTTATGACCTTCTTGAGTAAATCTGGATCGTCGTTGACGATATTCAACAGCTCCTCAGCGATGTCCATGCGACGTTGTTTTTGCTCAAAATTTAGCAATTTTGGAACAATCTTCGCTGCCGCACGTTTCATGCCTAAAACATCCGTAAAAATGGCTTGGCATGAGCCGAACAATATGTTGACATTATGAGTAACCTCTCTGATAGTGATTCGACGATTATCCAAAATCATTTTCTTCACTGCTTCAATATTTTCATCGGTTGTTGACTTGCTCGGGCGACCATAACGAGCATCGTCATTGACATCTTCTCGGCCTTCCTTGAACCGGTTATACCACAATTGAACTTGTGTTCTGCTCATAATAGACTCGCCAAACGTCACAGTCAACATTTCAAATATCCCTGCGCATTTAATTTCATTTTTTACACAAAACTTAATACAGCTTCTTTGATACATTTTTTCGAATAGTAAAAAAACGAAGAGCACACCAAAACACGACTAACCTTTTTGATCTGTCAAAAACAAACTGGCAATCCAAAATGGCTGATATTACCAACATATACAACCAACATATGTGTACCAACATTGTAGAACAATAAATGCGAAAATCAAACATACGTAACTCACGAAATTTGAAAATAATGGTTATTTTTTGATCAGACCTCGTACCTTGATAAGTTAGGATTTCTCAGTAACACTTCTACAATAGTTTATACAACATTTTAGAACTGTGGCCGCTAAATTGTCATTATTCTTGAGATATTGTTCTTTTAGAGTTACTAACCATCAGCATTCCAACTAATTGAAATCGTGAATTTTGGAATACCCTCTATCTACATTTGCTACATCATATACATACTGCTTTGCATAAAATTAATTACTAATCAGCTACCTGTTGCATTCTAAAATGCAGACATTTTTATTCTCAACGAAAAGGAGGACTTTTAACCTCAACTTAAGTGACACTATCTGTAACGGATTTGGAAATTCAAAGTTACATTTTATTAAAGCATCCTTTTCACTAATGCAATCATTGACCTGTACACCAGCAACACAACCTGTGAGTTAAATACAAAACTGTCTTTATGTAAAGAAAAAAGAAGGACCAGAAATACAAATGTTACTTTAATGAATTCAAATCTGATGACAGAATCTTGATAATATAATACTTACCAACTTACACATATACACAGCAATACATTATACAATCAAATGAAATCAATTTTAAACATGAGACACCTGAACCACAATCACAGTCACAATCAAATGGGCGGACGGACAGACAAACTCTCTAATGATATTTAAAAAAAGACACAAGTACAAGTGCTGAGACAGGTAAAAGAACAAAACGAAAAACGAAAACCAAGTAAAAAACAACACCAAAAATAACAATAAAATCCACTTAAAATAATAATGGAATTTTGTATAATTTTACAAGTTGAGATTCTCTTCCCAAAAGTGCAATGAACTGCTGCCTAAAAAACCGAACCAAATCGAAACAAATAAAAGCACTCCAAAAAGGAATAAGAATAAAAACAACGACAGAAAACTACGAAACAAGCGTTTTATACAAATTGATATTTTTTTTATCAGTGATTTTAAATCAGCTTTTTAGTTTTTGATTTTAATCTCAACATTTAAAGCGGATTTTAGGTCATTTAAAGTGAAGCATATACCGATTGTTTGTTCGTTTGTTTACAAACAATTCAAAATAATAACGTTACGAAAAAATAAATAAATAAATAAATAAATGAATGAATAAAAAAGCAACACAAACAGACTGCACACACGAAAAACACAACGAAACAAATAAATAAAAAATAAACCAAATATTAAGGGATTTAAAAACCTTTAAAAAATATTTGTATTTTAAATACTCTACACTGTGTCAAACGGAATTTTTAAGGCAGAGGCAAACATTTCAATTGGCTGAAAATGGTTTTGAAATGAAAAAAGTTTTGATTGAATTGAGATATTAGCGTAGATAGCACTCACTCTTTTAACATACAAACTTGAAGGTATTACATTAATAAAGGTATGGTCACACTTGGCAAATATTTGCCGAAAAAGACGTAACCACTAAATAAAATATATTTGAACTTGTTTTATTATTAATAAAAAAAACTTTGTTTATTTAGGACAGAACGTAACAAATATTAAATATTTTATTGGATCTTGCAAAACTCTTGTAAGACTAAACAACGTCAAACAAATTTATGCTAAAACAAGTGGTTAAGATTGTTTATGAGTAAGAGATGTGTTGTTGAAACTCAGCTATTGTTACCATAAGATAGTAAAGGGGGAGCAATTACTTCGAACTAACCTGGCATGGGACAGTAGATTCGACTGTATGATGTATTGGGTCCTATGGCTAGCTCACTACTAATGCATAAAAGTTGTGTTATAGTAGTAGATAGTAGTGAATCACAGTTCATTGCCCAGTAAGCACTAGGTGTAGAAGAGAATCAGTGGCACTTCAGACTTTAAAGATGAGTTGGAACTCTAAACTAATATCTATTATCTTTCAAATGCCCGGAACTTCAACACCGAACTGAAAGATTTAGGAGTCTGTAAGACGTAGAACATTTTTAATTCATCATAATCATCAGGGTATTAAGATAGAGGGTAGTTTCACCAGGTGATCTGTCCAATGGAACTTCTTGGCAATATCTACATTAAGTTCAGAAATGTAGTACATAAAGTAAACTTCCATTGTATCGTTTTAAGAAGTCTTGAAAAAAAATAAAATATTTGTTCAATTCACAAATGATGTTGTAGTGTCGTATGAGTTGTACGTCGTGTAAATTTACAATAGTTGTACAAATGTACGACATTTTTTTATATATAATGGATATTGTTGAACATACATACATACTTCTATGTTTAAATTTTGGAAAATATTCCCATTTTATGTTCTGTGTCATGGTGTAACTATACAAGGTGAGTGCAGTAGCACAGCACAACAATTTACTTATGTCAAAAGTAATATTTTCTCAAGTGTTTTTGACAGTAGTACATTATTTTACACAAACACAAAATGCCTGTTGTTTGTGTATTGTGTTGTATTTGTTGCTGATTTGCACTCACCTTGTATAGTTACACTATCAGGCATGTTCTGAAAATCACTTTTTTGTAAAGTGATTTAAAATCACTGAAAAAGTGTTCTGTGCACCAAAATTATTGAAATCTCGTGATTTAAAAACAGTTCACCTAACACTTAGATTTTTTTAAGAATTCTTCATTGAACTTTTGTCATAAAATTATTATAAACACTTAAAATCATTTGTTCTTTATTTGTTTTTGAAATAAAACTAACTATTTGACACAGAAAAAACTTTAAAATTACAAATCTAGTAAGACGTTGTATTTTTTGCGGACCATTTTTTTAGATTGGTTTACATTTTTACTTTTTAGTAATCAGCTGTTGACCAAAATTTACGTCATTTTGGTTGCCAGAGTAACAAAGTTTTAAAGTCGTATGGCATATGACTGATTTATTAAATTAAATTATACATTAAAATGAAAAATTTATTAAAATTGTTGAACAAAAAAGTAGTCAAAAAATATGTAGTTTGATAAGTTAAAATGTAAAAAACAAGTGAAAATTTTACTGTAAACAAAGAAAATCAGTTGTTAGCTGGTGATTTAGAACAATATAATAATTCACTACTAAAAATTAAAAATCTCTTGATTTTTAGAACACCAAAATATTCCTCCCATGATTTCAAAATCGTTCGTGATTTAAAATCACCGCAATTTCAGAACATGCCTGTATTTTCTGTATATTTGTTCTGTTTGAAAATATTTTTCTATTCTATTGTCATTTTGAAGGTTGGACAACATAAACATACAACTTTACTCAAAATTGTGTTCACAATCTGATAGTTGTGTTATACAATGTACAACATACAACATCACTGTGAATTGAACAATTATCTATATTAATAATTTTTATAAACATATGTATGCACTATTTTAACTTGATAGGGATTTTTATAAGACATTTATGGATTTGGACTTTCTATACACATATGTAAACAAAATATATGTATCGATGTAGACAAAATATCGTTTCACATGAAACTTATTTTTTGCAGAACTTTTTATGTATACTAATTTTCTATAGGTATTTATGCAGCATAAAGTCGTATTCCGGGAAGACATTTGTATGTGGCCATTTCACTATCACATTTAGCATTTTATAAATTTTATGCAGGGTGAACATTAGTTTGGCTTAGTCAACCCATTAGTTCCAAATAACACTGACATTTGAAGAAGAAAAAAGTAAGAAAGTAAATTCGGTCAAGTCCCACCATATAATGCCCAACAACGATTATGCAAGTAGAAATAGGTTTTCAGAAATGCGAGCGTCCCATATTAAGGTGACTTTATTATTTTCATTAAATTTTACCTCGATATCGAGACTTTTAAAGATTTTATGCATGTTAAAGTGATTTTCAGAAAGGGGTCTTATATGGGAGCTGTGACTAATTATGGATCGATCGTTATAAAATTAGGTGTCATGATTTCTATATATATATGAAACTTATTTGTGTTGAATTTTAGTTGGACACCAACATTGTTTAGAGATTTATTATCGTTGAAGTGATTTTAGGAAGTGGGTCTTATATGATAGCCATGACTAATTATGGGCCAATCGTCATAAAATTACCAGCATATTTAGGCGAGTTTTGCTTCTTAAAGTGAGGTGGGGCTTATATGGACCGATCTATACAAAAATTTCTAGTTGTGATTTTTTTGTGTGTGGATACGTGCAGTAATCAAACATTTATGATCGACAACCCTTATATCGGGAGGGAGCTAGGTGAAATAATGAACCGATTGCAACCAAATTTAATCTTAACTGTCCTTGGGCTAAAAGAAATTTATACCTGTACTTTGCGCACAAAGTTTACATGGACATCCAGCCAGACGGACGGAAGCACGGACATCATTAAATCAACTTGGTAAGTGATTCTGATTTTTCAGCTTAACAAACATTAGCACCAAGCCAATATATCCTTTCCACTATGGTGGTGTAGGGTATAAAAGCACAATTACATTCAACACACCAACGAAACCAAATGATGCTAAAACTTTAAACACAATAATATACAATAGAAATATTTATCAAATTGAAATTTCTTTATACTTCTAAAGAGAATTTAAATGCCAATTAGGAAGCTCGTGTTCAGTTAAATTTTAAACATTTAGCCCAAAATAATAATTGCACTACCAAAGATTGGCTGAATGGTTGGGTTGATTGTCGGTCGGTAAACGTTGCTGGCAAAAGTTTATGAGAAGACAACACTGCGAAAGGTATGTAGGTATAAATACATACAAATAAAGCAACAAAACTTTGAATGCGCTTTGGAGTTTTCGTTTTTCTGTGATATTGTAGGGCCACCATCAAAAAAAAATTAAATATAAAAAATTAAAACGACAAAAGAAAATGAATGGACATCAAAGCCTTAGGAATTGACTACAGTAAAATGCAAAATAATTGTAATTGAAAGTTGGGGGCAAAAAACTTAAAACCAGAAAGTAAAACCAAAATAAAAAAAATACTTTTATGTTTTTTTTTGTGGGAGAACAACACAATTTTCCACAAATTAGTAATGGGCGAAAACAAAATTACATTAAATAAACTGGTGAAAAGCTTTACAAAGAAAAATTCCCCCTTACCCCGCAAAAAAAACACAAATATTTAATGAATCTGTTAAATTAAAATGAACAAATGTTAATATATTGGGAGGGTCATTTACCTGCTGTCCGGGTAATTACAAGACAAATGTTAATGTTATGTTATAAATGGTACGGGTGTAAGGGTAAATTAAGGATAATGAAAATTAAAAATAAATCAATTGGAAAATACCTCAAATTAGCTGTCGAGTCATAGGCATTAGTTTCAAATGAACTAAAGATTTAATTATATTTGAATAATGCTAAATATTTTATATGAAATTATAACTACAAATCGGAGGTAAATCGAAAAGATTTTACAATTTCTTTTTACACAAAACCTGCTAAATTTAGTTTTATAAATAAGTTATGTACAGTGGGTGTCCATATTATTAGTTACACATGCAAAATTATTTAGTTTGAAGCTGTATAACATTTTAAAATAGTGGAAATTTATCCTTTTATTTGTTCTTTTAGGTAAATTAACCCTTAAATGCATGAGGTCAGAGCACTGAATTGTGAGTACACTACCCTTATATAAAATCACTCACTAAATATAAATTCGGCACCGTTTTCCGGAAAATTCAAAAAAGTAAATTTTCTTATGTACCATATATGGTACAGTATGCATTAAGTGTTTCTAATTCAATTAAAAATAAATTCTTTTGTTTTAAAAATATGTATTTGAGGAAAAGAAATATTACAAAATTTTTTGAAAATAAAAAATCTTAATATTTTGTAGAACCTTCTTTGGCATCAATTACAGCTTGCACCCTTTTTGGCAAGCTCTGAATGCATTTTTTCTTTTAGTTCTTCATCGTGATGCCAGACTTTAATCAATTTAATCAAAATTGCATATTTCACACTTCAGAGCAGAATGACAGATAATGATCTACAACTGCACTCTAATGTCAGCAATCATTGTTGACACTGCACAAAATATTTAACAGTATTACCAGAATTAAAATACGAAAACATCTGGTACAAGAAATAAATTTATATACGTATTAAAAGCGATTGAATCTTATTTAATATAGTGTAACTAATAATTTGGCCACCCACTGTAAATTAGGTAAATTGCAGCTCTTTAAAAGCAATAAATTTAACTAAAAGCCAGCATTATACTTGTCTAGTAACTAGCCTTTATTTCCATTAAAATTTAATCGCATTCCATTTCAACTTCCAAAAAAGTAATATACAGTCGAAGTTCTATAATTTGAACTTGTACGATTTCTCGCATCGTAACTTCTACGTGAATTTTCTATAAATTGAAGCAAATCTCATGGCAACAGCATCTTGGAGACGAATTCTATCATTCGTTGTTTTTTTAATTTGAACTTCCATAACTTGAAGAACCCAGGTTCGAATCCTAAGCCAAGAAAAATTATCAATAAATTTTAATAATAATTTTCATGCAACAATTCATAACTTCAGTAAAAAAAATAATTTAATGAAAATTAAATTTAATGAACTCGAGCCGAAATAAAAGAAATATCAAAAATTTTCTTTTTTTGCTGGCAGAAATTAACGAATTAGCTGCTAATAGTAAATACACATTTGTACGTTCTTTGCAAATTAATTTGCTAAAAAAAAAATTTTGGACATTAAATTACCAACACTGAAATTTATGTGCAAATTTAACCCTTTGACGAACAGGGGACATATGTCTCCCAAAAAGAAAAATATGCGTTCAGAATAAAATGTATTTAATATTTTTAGCTCAATGCAAAGTTAAATGATGGGTTTTTAAAATTTATAACAAAAATTGTGTGAAAAAGAAAATTTATAAATGTTTTTTTTAAGAACTAAAAGGCAAATTTTTCACATACCTTAAACGGTATATTTAAACTGCTCTAAATCAAATTTAAAAATTTTGTTTACATTAACAATATTCTACAAATTGAAATTCGGTTTTGAGATATCTCCAAAAAAAAACTGGCTTTATTAAGAAAGAATGAAAAGGGCCACAGGGTTGAATGTAATTCCTAATAGTTAATTAATTCATGTAATTCCATACAAAATGGCTGTCGATGAATACATGATCAAATTCAAATGTCATAATGCTATGAAACAGTATATCAAGAACAAATCAATAAAGTGGGGATTTATAGCCTGTTCGCCGATCTCGAACGTTAACGTTCGATCTATACACTGGAAGAAAAGAGTATGGAACTGAATATGAACTTGGGGAATCAGTTATGCTTCAGTTGACAAAAAAAAAACTCTCAGGTTTTGGCTCCGAGGTCTACATTAATAACTTCTTCAACTGGCCTTTTTTACAACATGAGTTGAAAGACGTCAAATAAAGTCCTGTGGAATAGTAAAAAGCAACCAAACAATTATTCCAAAAAAAAATTGTACCTCTCAATAAGAATATGAAGGACATATCCTTTGTGAAGTGGATGGACAACAAAGCTGTGACTCTTCTCACAAATTTTCTTTCGCCAGTGGAGACAGACACCTTCAGACATCGCATAGCTGGTAGTGCTGAGAAAATCAACGTAAAATGCCCGAAAGCCATTATGCATTACAACAAAAATATGAATGGAGTAGGTCTAATGTATCAGCGCAAGTCCTTTTATGAGCTAAACCGCAAATCAAAAATAAAATATGACCTCCTGTTATTTTTTGACTTAATAAATTAACCATAATTTATCGCAAAATTAAACTAAAATTTTTATTAAAAACGTATTATAACATTAAAAATATAACGTTTATTGAAAAATCTATGTACATTAAAAAAACACATTTTGATTGCCTTAAGGATCACAGGGACACATGTCTCCCATAAAAAAACTCGTATACGAAAAAAATTTTTGTTTCACATTTTCGAATGGGTTTCTTTAGTTGGATATTGAAAAGCTTATTTCATATCAAAATGATATAGGGAAAGTCCCCAGAAGCTTATGGTCCTGAAAAGGATATTATATATTGCAGTACTATTGTTTTTATATTTCGGTAAAATCCCTTAATAAAATTCAAATGTTTACGTACAGATTTCTTTTATAGTGGAAGGCCAATGTAAGTGCCGCGGGCGGCACACTATTACCAGTGAATAAAATTATCGTATAAAAACAGAATTAGGTGTATGTACATTAGGGTGGCCCCAAAATAAAGTTGCGGATGTTCCCGACTAATATGAAAATTTGAGTCATTGAATAATTAGTATTTAGTTGAACTGTTAATATTTTAATTTTTGATATTTCTTTTAGTTAGGCTTAAGTTCATTAAATTTAATTTTCATTAAATTATTTTTACTGAAGAAGGAATTGTTTTACAACTTGAAACATTTTATTTTTGATAATTTTTCTTGACTAGGATTCGAACCTGGGTTGTTGGTTGAATTTACATATGTTTCGAGAAACACCACTTTCTCTCATCAGAATTCTTTTTGCGTTCTGACCCTTTGCACCACTACGGTGCCTGCTAGTCAACAGACAACATCAATCCTTTAACCAGTGACTGGTGGTTCGAAGTTTTCTGTAATTATCATTTTTATTAATTTCTATTTAAGTTGTTGTAAATTCAACCAACAACCCAGGTTCGAATCCTAGTCAAGAAAAATTATCAAAAATAAAATTTTTCAAGTTGTAAAACAATTCCTTCTTCAGTAAAAATAATTTAATGAAAATTAAATTTAATGAACTTAAGCCTAACTAAAAGAAATATCAAAAATTTGAGTCATTTTAAAACTACGTTTCTCAATTTGTTTGTCCTGGGGTCAATATTTGGTGAGCTGAATCAAAGGACAAAAAGGTCCTTTTTAGAGGTTTTTTGATTTTTTTCACATTTCTTCCAAAGGAACTATATGTAAATTTGGTATCATATGAAAGGTCTTTGAGAGGTGCATTTAATGGGTTATCAAAAATTGAAAAAACATTTTTTTTTTACTTCAAAAATTTTTAAAAATTTCAGGCAAAATTTTAGTGTTTTTTTATTTTTACATAGAATTTACTTAAATACATAGTTGAAATTTCTTGATTATAAACATCATGCAATTTAACCCAAATGGATATTCCCGTTATTAGCTTATAAAATTTACATTATTTTAATACCCATTACATTAACGAATTGAGTTAACAGAGATTGTCAGATAGGGAAGAATTTAGGTTTAAACAAAAAATTAATAAAAATTGAAATAGGTAGAATTTTAAAAAATGGGAAAAACCATTTGGGTTAAATTGCATGGTGTTTATAATCCAGAAATTTCAACTATTTATTTGAATAAATTCTATGAAAAAATAAAAAAAAATAAAGTTTTGTCTGAAATTTTCAAAATTTTTGAATTTAATTTTTTTTTTAATTTTTACAACCCATTAAATGCGCCTCAAAGACCTTTTATATGTTACCAAATGTTACCGATGTTTTCCATCACTACAAAGCATTACACAAATTAGAATCACTTTTCGCTCAAAGCATTCAGTCAAAAATTAGTCAGTATTTTAGTCAAAAAATAAGTAAATTACACAATTAAAAATATATGTAAGCAATTTGGTGATAAATAAAAATTAATCGGTATTAAAAGTATGTACGAATACATAAATTGTTGCTGTTTATTTAATTTGGAAAATTTTTAAATTTTATTCCCAAACTTGAAGTTTCTATAAGTTAAGGTGATTCAATTTATAGAAGTTCGACTGTAGTTTTTTGTTATAAAATTTTATTATAAATTTAACTGCACATAATTACAAATTGTGGCTTAGTTTCTCCGATTGTTATAGGTACTCCCAAAAAAAAAAAACTTATCTCTTATACCCAGCTACTACTAACATTTTAACATAATTTTTTTTTTTTTTTTTGGGGGGGAATTCTGGTAATCCCATAATATAACAAGATCACTGATAATAATTTAATAACTTCATCAAAGTCTATGTCTCTCTCTCTCTCCAGTCGCCTATAAAACCTGAAGAAATTTCTCACACAAGTCAGAAGAAAAAACAGTTGTCATCGACACACAAATTCCTTATCAATTTTGATGAAATTATAAATGTAAAAAAAAAAACAAATGTGAACAACAAAGAAAAATTTAAATCAAGCCACCTGCCTAATCAAGACATCAAAGTAAAATCAACTGAGACACTCATACAGTTGCATGAGGCAGAAGAAATTGTAGAAGAGGAAAAAAAAAATGAAAAACTATAAAAATTAAAATCACTAAAACAAAAACTAAAAACTACAAAAAACAAAGAAATGGGCATAATCCCTGTAATATAGTAGATGCAACGTACGTTCGCTTCATCTTAAATTGAAGCGTGTAAAAAGGATGTAAAATAAGGGTGAGCCAAACAGAAAAAAAGAAAGAAATAGAGAAAAATATTTATTAACACTGCAACAATTTGGTTATTAGTATTAATCTCCATACATTTCCACACCCGCCTTCAAAAACTCATTTAAATGATTATAAATGTGCGGCATGTAACACCAACTAGTTGAACTTGTTTCAAGATATCGAACGCTAGTAAGTCCGCTTTCACACTCTTCAATACTGACTCGTCAAGGCAAGTAGTTTTGGGTGAGAAGGGAAAAGAGTATAAAAGAAGTAAAAACTTGACCGTACTAGTCAATGTTCTTATTTCCTTTTGTTTTGCATGGAAAAGTACGAAAATTGACAAGTTCAAAAGAGAATTCAACAAAAACTGGTCAGCTAAAACTGAAGCGTGTGAAACAGCACTAACACACACTGCTTCAGCAGACTCATTTTCGAAAGATGATGCTTCAATGTTGAATGGTACATACATTGTTTGTTATAAAGCTTCACACTGTAAGGTTTAATACCTTTGTCGACCATAGTTTGTTATAAATCTCCACTCTGACTTGATTGAAATGATTAAGTATTCGATTTCTTTCTCGAATATAACATTATCGGTCAAATTCTGCACAGCTTCAATTATCTTTAAATTCTGATATGAAAAGTGATGGCTACACCATATTCACTATAAGAAAAAATGCAAAATATGTCACATAAGTTAGAGATGGCACATTTAGGGAAGACATATATTAATCATAGGGGAGAGGGGGGCACCTTAGAACACTTTTTGCTTTCAAGCCACATAAAAATTTATATTTTTGAATTATTGACTTTTTACTTAATTTAACTAATATATATGGAAATAAACTTTAGCTTAAGTCTACAAGTAACTTATTTTTAGTTCGATTTATGTTTTTTTTTAATGGATGAAGTCATTGTGTTTAAATGTGCCCCCCCATACGGGGTAGCTTTAAACTAGGCTGGGGCAGTTTTGAACGTAAATTTTTTCTTGTAGCGCTTATGTCCAAAAATAACATAAACAGTTATACTTTTTATATATACAATAAATCCGATTTATTTATTAAGAAAAACATAAACATTAACAATTAAAAAATAAAAAAAATTCAGATCAAAAATAAGTTTTATATTATTAAGATGGAAAAGGCCTTGCGATTTCAGGTGACATTACATTTTCCTTTAAAGCATCATGATCAGCATTGGATTCGTCATTTTCAGAAAATAAAAGACAATCAACAATGTTTGGTACTTCGGTTGTGAACTAACATGTTCAAAGGTGCCCCCTTTTTCTTTGTTCAAACCTGAACTGGCATGGCATTTCACGGAAATTTATAATAAATATTTTTTTTACATAAATATCAAATAACTTAACTTAATTTTGTTTAAAATGAATTTTGGACTGCAATAAATTTCTTTCACGAAAGAAAACGATCAGTGAATACTTCTTACACTCTTACAAAAAAAAAAATTTACAATGGCACTGCGGAAACTTGTTCACCCAACTCCATTCGGTCACCGACTGAAAAAACTAGCAAAAGCTGTTAACGTTGCTATGTAAAAAACTCGGTTAAGGGTCGGAAAAAATGTTAAACTGAGATTTTATCAATATTGTTCAAAGGTGCCCCGGGTATAAACGTGCCCCCCTCTCCCCTACTATTTTCTTTACCTTGCAGTTTTCGATTAAACTTGTTCAGAAGAGTAGTGATGTCTGATAAGAAGGCTAAATCTGAAATGAACTGATTGTTTTTCAGAGAATCTGATAAGTCTTTATCCATTTGTTCAACTTCTAGAAACTGAAGAACTTTTTCCCTTAACTCAAATAATCTATTAAGACAATTGCCTCTACTTAACCAGCGAACCTCCGTGAACAATTTGAGGGCATTATGTAAAGCATTTTTGGTTTTCAAAAAGCTAACGAATTTTCTATGTGAGAACGAATGGTGTCCTGCTCGTATTTTATTTATCTGCTCTGAAGTCTTCATAGCTGGAAAATCGTTAATGAATTTTGATGCTAATGCAGCTTGATGAATAATGCAATGAAATGTATTAGCATCAAAACCATGCTTTTTTAATTGTCCAACAAATCCCACATTCTTACCCGACCTAACATTTGCTCCATCTGTACAGACTCCAACACATTTTTTAGGGTCTACAATAGACAGAAGTTTGTCGAATACCAAATCAAACAATAATTTTCCTGTAACGTTTCCATAAAAAGTTTCCAATGAAAACATGCTTTCGAAAACGTTAAATTCCCTGCAACGAACGTACATAAGAAGTTGATAGCGAACGTTTATGTCAGTGGTTTCGTCAATGCAAAAAGCATAAAATTCACAATTTTTTTATTTATTGCTTAATCGCAGAATCTACAAATATTCCTAACTGTGCTGCATAGCGCGCAATAGTAAAACACGACAAGGGTATTGATTCAACTAAGTTAATACTACAATTAAGTTTAGAGAGAATTTTACTTAAAAGTTCTTTAATAAAAATACCATCAGAAAATGGTCTACCCTGCCTCGCAATATTTACTTTAAGGCAGAGATGATCATTTTATAGTGCAATTACTTATTTGTCCAACCCACTACTTTGTTATGCTCTTTTAATTCAGTTGTCTTTCACATGGCTTAGCGGATGCTTTAAATGTTTTTAAGATACAGTACGTAAAAAAATTATGCTACCATTACGAAAATTTTTCGCAATAAAAAATGCATTTGTTAATTCTCAATGGCTTTTGTGTTATAAAACATTTAAAGGTCAGTGGGAAACTCTTTTTTTTGAAATTTTCAAGATAGGTTTAAAGATTTTGATTTTCAAGATAGGTTTAAATATTTTGATGCCCTTTAACCCTTTCTTGATATTTTTAAAGCCCCCCTTTAAAGTTGAAGTTACAAAATATGAGTTAAAAATACAAACGGAACTCATTATTTTGCGAAGCGAAATAATTTTTCATTATTTTTTAAACCGAAACAATTTTTTACGTTTACTATTTTATAAAAATCTTTCGTTTACTTTTTCGTTTTACTGTACCTTTAAATTTGTCTCATTTTCTCACCAATACATAAGCTTTTTAATTTTGATCACTCCCCAGCATACCATTCTAGGAGCGCTCCGAAAAAGGAGTCAGAAAAGAGTCCAACTAAAGAGCATTTTCGGAGCAAAAGAAAAATTTGCTTGTTACTGTCCTGAGTCGGCACGCAGTATGACTCAGAAATTCCACTTAATTATGTGTGTACCAAAGCGTTGTTGTCCTGTTATTTGGTGTTTGAACAAAAAAAAAAAAAACATAGCTGTACCACACAAGGCTAAAAACAAGATTACTCAGAGCCCAAGAAAATCCTCATAAAATACTCTTTTCTAAGAGCTCTTTCTGACGGACCATTTTCGAATGTAATGACCCTCTTTTCTGAAGGTTTTCGGAGCAAATATGATTGTTTTTTGGGCTCATAAAGAGCGTCAACGCTCCGAAAAAGGTGTCAGAAAAGACTCTTTTCGGTATCATATGGCTTGCTGGGTCACCTCTGCTTTAAGGATTCAAATGTGCTGGTGCAAGAAATTGTTTAATAGATTTGTGCAATAGTTCTTTATACTGAACATTTAAATCAGATAAACTTCAATCCAAAATGGTATGTTTAGTTAGTTGTATGGCAAACAATGGACACTATAAAATAATGATTGTTGTTCAATTAAACATTTAATTTGAAGACAAAAGACGAAGCTTAACAATAACAATAAATTCAAGTGAAATGAATGTGAAGTAAAGTATTGACTGACAAATGGCGACCTGATCTAACAGAACTACTGTAATATCTCTTTTGTATACGTAGCATTATTTTTTAAAAAAATCCTTTTTTATACCAAAAACACTTACATACTTTTACAACTTAATTCTAAAATTCCAACATTTTCGGGACACTCTATCTCGTACACGTATCTTTAGATTTTGTGAAAAATTCTTCGACATGAACTCAAACCCAAACCTGTGACAAATGCCATCGCTTTTATTATCTATCCAATGGCTAAATGAAGTTAATCGCTTTGATTGGGAGTTTGTTTTGTTGTGGCAGAGAGAAAAGGCAGACAACAAAAAAAAAAATCGAATAAAAATCAACAGCAGTCATCAAAGTGTATTTAAAAACTCTTGATATAAATACAAAGACTACTACTCTGAACATGCTGAACACTCTTGAGCGGTATCGAAATAAAAAGTAACACAGTCATAAAACCAAATCAACTTTGAAATGCTGAAGGAAGCCAGAGAGATAGCGCAAGAAAGAATTACAGCATGGAATGAATAGGAAAAAAAACCTATATGAAATTTACGTGTTTTTATGGAGTTTATTAATCTCAGAAATGCTGTAAATAAAGGTCTGCTTGACTACCTTTTGATAGTGGCATTTCGAAGCCATTCAAATGAAGGGTTGACTGACTTTAGAATTTATATTTACTCAATTAGAGTGTCAAAGGATTGAATTAACTAGCTGCATATTTAACTTTTACAAGAACTGAACTGAAATGAAAGGAAATTAAATGTTAATATTAAACGCTTAATAAATAGATCTTAAATTAAGATGTTGTTCACAATAAACAAATTTGAAGACGTTTAAAGATTTTCAAAATAAATTAAATGAAATTTGAAAATAGAAAGAAACTAAAGAAACATTTAAAGGCGTTATATTAATTTAAAACTGTTAAAACACTGACGAAATTAAATTTGAAATGAAAAAAAAAATAAATAAATAAAATGGCTGAACACGAAATACAAAAGAAATACATAATGAAATAACCAAATGAAAGCATAGCAATCATTTAACTTTACTATGCAGCCCATAAGCTTCCGTCCGATAACGATAACGAAATATATAAAGAAAATACTTTAATTTGGTATTAAGATAAATTAACTAAAATATTCATTCCAAGGTGAAGCAATCACCACCAACCGGCCAAACAAAATGCTGGTATGCTGATGTGAGGAAAAAGTGTTGTGTGGCAGACAATAATGGGCTCCATAAAATAAATGATGATTGTTGTTAAATTAAACATTTAATTTTTAAGACAAAACACACAAAAGACACACGAAATTAAGGAGCTTTACAGATAATAAACTCAATTCATTGGATTTGTGCACAACGAAACCCTTTTAAAGTGAAATTAATTTGAAATTAAATGTAAAGTAAAGGTTTGGTTGACCAGAGTCGGCCTAATCTAACACTACAACGAAAATTAATAATTTATATGCTGAATTTTGAGCCAACAAAAATTATTATTCAAATCCGTCTATCAGCAATTACAGATTGATTAAAACTTGTTTAAATTCTCCCACTGTGCGTCATACCATTTTTTGAGTTTGTTTACAACTTTATAGATAAAGTATGACTGAGAATCTTGAGAATAGTTTTTATTTCCAAGTTATTGAATGCATAGACTACTTGGAAATGAAAAGGGTAAAGCTTCTCCTGATGAACTCGAAGTTCTGGATAACTTTTCTGTTGCTGTCTTAATCAATGCGCTTCATGTTTTGCTAAAAGATGGCTTGATGTTTTTGTAAGAAAATTTCTTATCTCATTGCGACATTCTTGCTTCGTGTAAGTTCTTTGCAAGGTAATAAACTAACTCTGCCAATTCCAGTGAAAGGATAGAAGTTAACCGTTTTTGATATACCAGCTTTGCTGATCCTAGCTTAAGTAACACTCTTTTCTCATTGCCTTTCAGACCGTGATGCATCGCTTTCGGTTTCAATATTTTTGCTTCTGTTAACCCAATTTGAAATAGACTGCTGGCATGCATCGATTATGCTGGTTGCTTTTTATATTTGCTTCTCACACTTCTCCTCTGTTTGATTTAGCGTTACTTGAATTATTGCGAAATTCTTCAGTCACTTTTCAATTTTAACAAAATTAGCCGTTTAAGTGAGTAAGTGTCTTTAATTACAAAAGTATTAATGGTTTACAAATAATGAACTGCACAAAAAAAATTATAAATTTTAATATTTCAAACTTATTGAAATCGTTTCATGCCATAAAAATGTGTTTTAGTTAAAAAACATTAATAAAAAACGACCGAGATGCATCAAGTGTGCGTGTCCTGAAAATCCCTGAAGGATGTAAAAATTTTAAAACGTAATCATTTATTATATTTTCCTACGCTGTGAGATCACATATTCCAAAAATTATAAAAAAAAAATCCTGACAGTTTAGCGTGAGGTCTGAAAGGGTTAAAGATGCTCGAAGTTGGCATGACCCACTGCGGTATGTCTGAATCGTCTAAGCTGTTTAACTCACTGACTCTAATACAGCTTGGTCTAGATAGAAACGAGAGATAATTAACTCAGTTTGAGTACTTCTCGCGTATGGTATCACAAACGAAGTCATCTCTTCCAAAAACAATAGTTTTGGTGATGATAGTCACATCTATGATCTTTTAGGCTTCTAATCGTAGATTATCCTAAGTTTTTTAGGTCTCCCGAATGAATACGCCAACTGAGTTATTAATTCTAGCTTGAGCCATAAGAAGGCTGAAAATTTAGCTTAAAAACTTTCTTGGCCAACTTCAATAAATTTGTTTCTCTCTTTCATAGTTGATATACAAACTCTGGCATTGATTGATTTACTCTGCCTAAATCCAGAATCCCATAATTTAAGGCTTCTAATAGGAGATTAACTTCAGTTTTAATACGACCGCCGAAGCTGATACATTAATGAAACATTAATTCTGCTACTGCTGGATCTAAATAAAAATTAACATCGTATAATTTGGGGCTTCGTAGATTGACCTCAGTTTGAATCTGTTCTGGAAAGAAACGCTTGACTGATCGTAAGTTAAGCAATAACCTCAAAGCGGTCATTATTCACTGCAACAGCTTTGCTTCGTCTTAGCTCTTCGTGCGTTGATACAGTAAATAGACATCAGTTTAAATAAGTTTACAGAATAATACCGGCAACGTTGGGAATGAAGTCATCTCTTCTGAGAATAAATAAAGATCGAAGTTCATGTTAAAAACTGTCGTGACCCATAGCGACATCTTTGCTTCGTCTATGCTCCTTAAAAGGTGATGCACTAGTATTAAATATGATTAATAAGATAATATTATGATAAAATTTTACGATGATAATTAATCATAACATGATATTTCCTGATTCTTATATTCATCATAATATGTTTTGACTACAATCATAAATTTTATCATAATAAGTTGCTCTTAGATTATGTTCACCATAGCCATGTTTTTTCTCTGTGTGTAGTTTAATTCAAAAACAAGACAATTGAACGATATGAGAAAGTTATCTCTTCTGGAAGTAATAGCTTTACTGATCCCAGGTACTGCTTGATCTAGACAGCAAAGAAAACCGGACAATTTAAGGCTGCCATTGTCCTCAGTGCAAATACATATCTCGAAAAATATTGGAACGTACAGCTGACCTTGAATAAGCACTGATAAGCACATGTATATCATGTTGCACACATTATATAGGGTGTTTTTTTTAGATGTATAGAAGTATGAAATGGAAAAAAAGATGTTTGTATTAAATTGACACGAAATTTACTTTATTCGAAAGATAATCTTCTGGCATTATAGCTTAAATATGACTTCTGGTATTTGACTGGCTCGGACGCAGTCTAATCTGGTGGTGCAATTTTCGATGACTTTTTCCAACAATTGTGGTAAATCATTTCGGGCTTATTAGCATAGATTAGCGACATCAGATATTCCCACAGAAAATAGTCAAGCGGCCTTAAATAGCACGATGTTGAAGGTCAAGTCAAGCGTCCGAAATGTGAAACTATGCGGTTATCAAACTTTTCTTTCAATAAAGCAATTGCGACACAAGCTATGTGACATGTTGCGCCGTCTTGCTGATACCACAACTCCCGCACATAATGCTTGTTCAATTAATAAACGAAAAAGTCAGTAATCATGGTTCTATAGCGGTCACCATTGACTGTAACGTTCTGGCCAACTTCGTTATTTAATACTACGGATCAATTATTTCACCAGCCCATAAAGCACATAGTCAGTTTTTGTGAATGTAACGATGTCTCAACATACCCTTGAGGATTATCATCACTCCAACTATTTCAAACAGAACCTTGTTTTTCAAAATAAATTTGCACAATTTGGAAGCGTGGTTCAGGTGTCAGTCTATTCATGTTGCAATGCCAAACCAAACTAAACATAAACCACTTCACACCTGACATAAAATTCTATACAGCTAGAAAAAAAAACACCCTTTACTAAACCTTTTCACACAATTTTAAAATCTTTTTGTTGGCAGCTAAAAACGAGTATAATTTCTTATAAATACATTTTAGATAAAATATTCAAGTAGCTTTAGATAAAACATTTTTGTTTCATTCTTCTTTGTTTTTCTTAAATCCTAAAGATTTTGCCGCTTAAAAGAATTTTTTGGTGTTTAAGAAATGTTGAAAAAGAAAACCAACACATAATTCTAAGTGCACAAAAATGTGTTCAAGTATCTGTTCTTGTAGGTATTTCGTTAGTTTTATTTTCTTTGCTGGCTGTCCCAGTGACTGGCGTTGAAAGATTTCGTAGTCAGTTTTTACGTTTCTTTAAGATAAATATCTTTATTTTTTTCTTGAAGCCTTTAGTTGCTTGTTGGTTTGTCTTAAGGCGCGAGTATTTTGTAATTCTTTTAATAAAATGAAAAGAAAAATCATTTTAATTAATTTTAGCTTTTTTTTGTAAACAACTACCATTGTCAAGATTAATTTCATGTTTTCAGAGTAAAGTGTAAACTGATCTGGGTGTTGAGTTGAAATAATTTAAAAGATTAATATGGACTGGACTCGTTGCTTTTTTTTTGGTAGTTTTTTAATAAAAAAAAAAACAAAACACCAATGTATTTTTAGTAAAAACCACTAAAGACATCATTAGGCTGTGAAAAAAGGGTGTTAAATTTCAAAGAGATTTATAAATTTAAACTTGTAGCTTTATGAAATAAAATGCATGAAATAAGAGTTAATTTTGTGTGATCATTACACCAGTAGTCAAGATTAAACGATAAAAAAACTTGGACAAGCAGACCATTTTTGTTTAGGTCGTAAATTTATAAATGGTTTCAGACAAATTGTGCAAAATATTTATTAAAATCTTTAGGAAAAATAAACATTCATTTTAATGTGTTTTTTTTAATAATACGTGAGATGTTGTACCGTTCAGTGTGGACAGTGGCAACATGCAACAAAGTAAACAAAGTTAAACACTTATGGAGTGTTATTTTAGTTCGTAAATAATCCAGCTAGGAAATGAGTATATGCTAAGATTGAGCGAAAAACTGGTTTTATTTTAAGGTTTGTCTTAATTAGGAAACGGGTAGATGATTTTCTGAGGTGGTCAAATCAATCCTTTGGATAAACACGTTAGTAAAGTTATGGAGAACCAAGAATTTTAGCAAACAATTCGAGCAGCTTGTCTACAAACAAATTTCAATATGTTGAAGCAGTAGATATTCCTCGATATAGAAGGAAAGGTTAGGAACGAATGAATATGTATCTGGTTCATCTGTATAAGATTTCTCAATGGGATTCTGCACTATTAGCGGCAAGGGTGAGATAGTATCTCAAAAAGCACTAGCAAAAATTATGATTCCAAAAGACGTTCAGTTATTTATTGTCGTTACTCTAAATCGAACAACATGAATATATCTCGGCTCTATCTGTACAAGATGGCTCAGATGCGTTCAAGATGAACCTGGGTGCCTGCCTTTTACGCTTAATACCACAGCGCACTCAAAAGCCAGGGTGAACTCGGCTCACCATTGCATTGTGTGTCCAGGAAGAACATAGAATATATGTCTAAGAAAGAGCATACTTGTATGAACTTGTTAGGAACATATGATTAGCAATTTCCCGACACATTATTGCAACGATCAATATAAAGGCCACCTTGCTTAAGAGCTTGGACTATCTAATCCCTGCCATCTATAGCTTAGTCAATTAGCATGACCCAAGACTATTACTAGAAAATCAACAATCGTAATACGGCATTGAGCGATCACTACTGCCAAGGACGAAACTCACAATTTACTGGCAAAGGCAAATCCTCAAAATTATAAATTCCACATAAGCCACAATTCCTATATATTTCCTGAGCACCAAGCAAATTGTCACCACTACTTTCAATGGTTCTGTTGTTGTTCAGCAAACGCATCTAGAACAATTTGATGATCCACAATTTGCTGCTCAAACAAACATCAGTTCTTTAACCCACTGCCATTCTTCCCGCTTTGGATATCAATCACAGTCACTACGTGAATCTCGAAGGGACCTCAACCAATTATCAGTTAGGGAACCTGCACCCCAATAATTGAATTAAGTAGAAGTCACCAAGATTTTTAATTGATCCCGTAGTACTAGATAGTTCTAGACACTAGTCAGTTTCAAGTTTCATTGGGTGTCAAAATCAATGAGACTCTATACAGTTTCGAACCCGTGCAAGCTCACGGCACCGGTCTCGTCATAACTCTCCCCAAGATTAAAACAGTGTCAAGGTGATGGAATTACACCAGGACACATTTTCCCCTGAGGGTACAAGATGAGACCAAAGTTTGCAAGAAGGCAATACGAAATTGGACGCATAGATGGAGACCAGAGAATCTTCAGCCGCCATAGACCGTAATGATTCATATTGGAGTATCAGTGCGAACGTATGGCGTTTGAATGTGGGAAAGCTCATTGATGAAATTGTCGCTCTCAATGAAAAGTTTAGAAAGGCGGCTAGCGGAAGCGAATACTTCAATTATAAACAATGATTTTTTTAATTTCAAATAAGACACTTAAAATATAATTGTATGTCAAAATCTTTTTTATGATCTGCAGATTATAAAGATATTTTAATTCAAATATTGACCGTAGCTGCACTGTAGGCGGTTCATTCGGTCAAATGTTCTTGCGAATTATGCGAGTAATGATATGTGATTAAAGGCTGAAGATAAGGAGGTTTTTAATAGAGCAACAAAACAATCTGAGAATTGGTAAATCTATTTTAATCAAAGTCTGCTAAAATAGTTATTTAGATGATCTCAGATATGTGTAAAACCATTCTTCTCCAGTATATTCAAACATAGGATGGCTCATGGACAAAATCTAGCCCAGAAATTTTTACAATTTACATGGCTGTATACAAAGTCCACACATTATCAGCCGTCCTAATTTATATAGTTAAAATAAACATCAGCCAATGGCGCCAAAACAAATTCACCAACGTTCATACATAAGGATAGGAATAATATATGGATAGCAAATTATCTTAAGAAACATTCACGAATAGATTCAACTGCTACTGCAAATGCATAGGAGCCTGCTAGTAGATATGGTAAATCAATAAAGTTTAGAGGTGGGCCTCCTCTAATATAAAGGATGCATTTGATATCATTCTATAGTAGAGTAGATTTTGCTTACTATAAATCCAATTATGGAGGGAAATTGTAGGTTATTTGTACGAAATTAGCCGGACAAGACCTAACTGTTTCAAGAATTACTCGATTTACCAGAAAGAGTTGGATGGATTATTTTTATTTTTTTTTGCGTGTGAGGTAGGGTTTAAAATGCCTTCGCACTTACAGTTGGTCCTCACCAACTACATTGAGTGGTGTATCCATTAAAACAATCCCTCCTCCTCCTCTGGTGAGACTACCTTCCCGGAACCGTTTCCTGCATTACTTCGAGAAGGCCCAGAGCGATGTCCTGAAAAGGACCATTTACACTCTTCCATGTCTGGGAACGCAATTTTAAAGCCCGTGTCAAGTTATCGGCTCATCTTCTTATGTTCTTTTTTTCCTAAGCCCTAATGTCTCGTGTTATTGCGTATCTTCTTACAGCATTCCAGTTCTCCTCGCATTGAAGCATTTTCTCTACTATATTGTTGGGTCTGAAAGGACCAATTTGTTCCATCAATATATTTCTTTCATTATGCCATCTGCTGCACTCGAAAAAGGTGTGTTCAGCATCATCGTTTGTTGACTTGCAGTATATGCATCCTGGATCGCTTACCTTTTCCATACGTGATTAGAAAGAAACTGAGTCAAAAAATAGTTGACTTAACCAAAAGTCCTTTTAATCCATCTCTCTATATTGGGGATAAGTCTCGCCGTCCATCTTCCGGTTGTAGCAGCACTCCATCTTTCTTGCCATCTTTGTACTGTCTGAATTCGCAGTTCCTCCATTCTAATGTTCAGGTTTCTTCTCTTTGCGTCCCACGCTGTTTTTCGCTCACTTGCCAAAAGGTCTATAGGTATCTCGCCACTGCTTACAAAAATTGCAACACCAGAGACTGTGCGGTAGGCTGAAGCAACTCTTAATGCCGCCGTTCGTTGTTTTTAATAGTACCTATAGAAATATAGATAATGGTATAGTAGCTGGTACCTTCATAGACTCTTTGAAGAGTCCACAGTATTCACATAAAGTTTCAAGAGCTGTTGCCTTTAAGAAGTCTGATACTCGAATATCATAAAGAATTTCCGCCAAAAGCAGCGTCATTCAGAGTGAAATGTTGGCTGTCTTGAAAGACTCGGAATTGATAACGGCAGATATGAATATTGAATTCGATAGTAAAAGGCACAGTAAAAGGCTTGAAGAGTCATGCGGTGAACTTCTTATTTCAATTATTCATAGAAAATTACCTATATGTACTTACAACCTGCAAATTTGAATAAAAATTAATTGCAAATCTAAGAAATGATTCATTATTTTCTAGTAATATGGTACAAAATAACATGTTTTTCTTTAATTTTTTTTTATGAATAACAAATACTTGTAGATTTACCACACATATTTACACATATTTATTTATAGATTTATATATTTATGGGAAAATGAGTTTATGTTTTTATTATGAATTTATGATTATGTTTTGATTTGAAGGAGTTTTTGATACATATTTTTTTTGTATTTTTATTTACATACCGTTTCCATCACTGTGAGTGCGCGTATCAATAACATGTTGAGGCGGTAGAAAATCAAAAAAAAAAAAAAAAAAAAAAAGAAAACAACTTTAGGAAAAAAAATTTACATGACGAGATTTTTTCCTAGGGTTACGGTAATTTAAATTTAGGTTTTTTTCAAATACTTGTATGAGTCGGAATGAAAAATGATAGAGGAAAATGTATATATAAAAAAAATATAAAACGATTAGATGTGTGTTAGTGAAATGTATAAAAGTGTATGTAAATTTATGAGTGTATGAGGGTAGACGGAATGTACATAAGAATGTGTGTATACAGAGTTAATTTATGATTGCCGCCTGCCAGTTGTTGGAGTTTTTTCTGTGTTGTTCTGGTTGAAATTAAAACATAAATCGAAAATGTAACAACATGATTATGTTGTTGTTGTTGTTACTGTTCTGTTTATTTTTTATGTTTATAAATTGATCCTTTTTTTATATTGTGCAGGTTTTTTTATAACATTTTTTCTTTCAATATTTTATTTTTACTCACCCTCCCTTTTGTAAGGTTTTACGGGGCGATCTGTGTTAATGTGTGTGTATGTATGGAATTCACATATACACTTAATCATTTTCATGTACATGTATACACATACACACACACAAACACAACGTAAATAATGATTATATTGTTTTTGCTGTTCATAAAGTGTAATTAAATTGTTTATGGTTCAAAGGTATGATGCGGTATTTGATTTGCTGCTTTTGCTCGCCGGTTTCTAACGTTGACTGACGATAATGGTTAACTTAACTACTGCTAGAATTTTCATTTGCAACTTTAGTTGTTTTTGTAACGCACCTGTGACCTTTGATTGCAAGAGCAGGTGGGAAAGGCCTTTAAAAAAATTCTAATTCATGTCTCGACTAAATTAGAAACGATTTTCGAGCGAAATTTAATTCAGTGTAACAAACTGTTAACAAGTAAAATGACAAAACTTTCACGTTTTTCAATATGCTTTGTTCGTAAAACACAGTTCTTGTTGAAAAACTCTTTATTTAAACCGTATGCCACAACTTTGCTTTTATATTTGAAAAAGTTAACTGTCATATTTTGAAATACATTTTCAAATTACTTTCGTATTAGTCTATGTATACAAGTGTACAGTGGGAAACAAAACTGTCTGGATGTTTTGCATTAAGGAACTAAGGTAATGAAAATAATACAAATTTAGGTATATTATCATATATTTGTATTTTTTTTTTTTTAATTGAACCTTATTCTAAATAATAAAATACAAAAACTTATATAAATTGCTTCAAAAAAAATAATAAAAAAAAAAAAAATTACTATTCGGTCACATTTGCACAGTACAAGAAATAAACATTATCACCACAATGTAAAGGTATTTTTTTTTTGTTGCGATCTCGTTATCAAGATTTCTTATAGCTCTATTTGTGCATTATTGTTTGAATAAAAATAAAATAAATAAAAAATTAAAAGATCTTAAAAAATAAGAAAAAAAAACGCCAACTGATATTAAAAACAATGTGATAAATTTGTTGCAAAATAAGTATTCATGCCGTAAAATTGCTGAAAATTTAAATTTAAGTAAATCCACACTAAAAGTTCATATCTTTGGCGTAATGTAGCATGTACTGAGTGCCCTGATAGACTAGGCGATAAAGTGCCGGACTATCAGTCAAAGGGTTGCGGGTTTAATTCCCGCCAAAGACTCTGGGTGTTTTCTGCAGATAAGCCAAAAGCTTTGCAGTTTGTATTTGTTAATTATAATAAAAAAATAATAACCAAGTGGGTCAAGCAAGACTGATTTCTGATGGTGATGCCCGGCAGATTGAACGTTTGCTACATAATAAGAACATCAAGACCCCTAAAAATGATGCAAAAAGTATTGGTAAGGATGCCAGTTTCTGGACGGTTAAACGCGCATTAAATAGAATTGGCTTAGTAGTCAGTGTGAAAAAGAAAACGCCAGCACTTTCCGATAGAAATGTAAAAAAACGCCTTCAATTCTGTAAAACCCACAAAAATGAAGCATTAGATAACTGGAAATAGGTTATTTGGAGCGACGAAACGAAAGTCAACCAATACCAGTCTGATGGAAAATAATACTATTGGCAAAGGCCGCATGAGCGCATCAGTTTTGCTTCCCACTGTATGCAGTATACATACATGTATGATAATATACATAGATGAGGAGTTGTTAGTTGAAATAATTGTGTTTACTTTTAGTATATTTATGTTAAAACAGAATAAAAGGGTATTAAACTCGGCTCCGTAGTGGTGTACAAATATTTATGGATTTTTTTCTTTATTTTTTCCATTGGCTTTAATAAAGTTGTTGTTGTTTTTTTTTAATTTTCATCCTGTTTAAACAATAGAATTATTTAAAACTATATATTATATTTACTGCACCCTATGCCCTACAAGTGCAATTAGCTTAGCTGTAGGAAAAATAAAATAAATATATTTTTGTAATAATATTGAAATGATTTCCCATGAAAATAAATAACTGCTGAGAAGATTATTTTTATTTTATTAAAATATTCCAATGAAAATAAAACAACATTGTAAATTAGAACCATAGTATGGTCATTACTGTGTGATAGATTCTACCCTGTCAGAAATTACGACTCTTTCCATATACTTCACATAGTGTCCGGGGCAGCATTAACCTTTTAATGATTACATAAAAAACAAACCTTTTGCAAACTTTTGAACCAACAAATTATACACATTTTTAGTATTGCATTGGTTGCAACTTTCAAGAAAAGGATTATGTGGTTCAGATGTTATGTTTTTGCCACGAAAGACAAAGATCTGCTAGTCTGAAGACCAAAAGTTGAAGGCATTAGTACATGAAAACTGTGGTCCAACTCAACAAGAGTTTGCAAAAATTTTAAAAGAGTTTGCGAGCAGCAGGATTCATTTAAAAGTAGAGAAACTCGGCATCATATGAATTGAAGCCGTGAGACCTTGAAAGACAATTTAGCATGTCTGAAATACTGCTTGAATGCTATAAAATTAAATATTTTTTCCAACAAATCATTATTTGCGATTAAAAATTAATTCGTTAAGATAAAACGAAGCGTAAGAGATTGTTTTTAAAGCCTGGCCCAAAAGCCGAACCGACACCAAAGCCAAATATCCATTCGTTAAAGTAATGCTCTGTATTTGATAAGACCAAAAGGGTACTGGGACGAAATTATGATAAAATGTACTAAATTTCTTGCTCGATATCGAATGCCATAATCTCATATAAGAAAATTACGATCAATTATACTCGATATCGAATGCGGTAATTTGGCCCCTGTTTATTATGTGCTACTGAAATCTAGCCAGATCATCATAGGGAATTGCCACACATACAAGCGCGTAATATTCCCTCATGACAACGCTCGGCATGTTTTGCCTCAAAAGGCTCTGGTTGGGATAGGATTAACTTCAGAACTGAGTATCCTAAATTACACTTCTTAAACCATAAAATATTGTTTAAGATGACTTTGAATTCAGGTTCCAGAATATTTAGCTGGCAGTTTCAATTATGTTTTAAAAATTTTTTATGAACCAATTTTGAAATATTTTAACAGCATAACTCTTTTCTATCATAAAATATTGTTTAAGATGACTTTGAATTCAGGTTCCAGAATATTTAGCTGGCAGTTTCAATTATGTTTTAAAAATTTTTTATGAACCAATTTTGAAATATTTTAACAGCATAACTCTTTTCTATTACATTAATAATATGATTAATTTGTTATTAGTCTTTGTTTAAAATAACTTGCTTAGAATACTCTCAATAAAAATTTCACAGATCATGAACATAACTCTTGCTTTGTAGTATATAGTTTAAAATTAAGGGTTGATTTCTAATGCAAACATCCTGTCAGGTTTACAACAATTTGTCAAGTGTTAAAAAATGTCCCAAATATCTAACACTTGACATACATATATACAGAAGCACATGCATGTTTCCTCAAATACCTGACACAAGTATAATTAAGAAAATAATTTCATTTTACAGTCAAAACCAGCCGCTCACTGCACATTTGAGTGACCACAACATAAGTAGAGGTTCATTTAGTTGGTTTTGACCGATTAATTGTTGTTTTAAATTATAAAATACATTGTATATACATAATTACATACTTGCACAAACACATTTACTATTTTAGCTGTATTTCTTTCATTTGTTGTACGAGTAATATGAGCACACCCTGCTCGCCAAAGTTCGCTTTAAGTTTTAAGTTTTTCTTTGCCTCCTTTAGCATTTGCAGGGTTGTTAAGTAATTAATACAGAAATACTGAAACCTTTAATCAAAACGTCGAGTACAAAACAGTTTACTTTACTGAACATACACTACAAAATGATTTGTTCCATTGCTGATTATTACTGGGCAAATACGTATAATTAATTACATGGGTTTTTTTTACAAGGATTTCGCAGAATTTAAGAAATATTCACAATTATTTTGCAACATGCAAAACTATGTTTATCCAAATAAGGTGGTAGGTAAACAAAGTAAAGTCAATGCTCATAAGAATATAGCTAAATAATGAAATTAGTTTGTAACAAAACTTAAGGGAAGATAGATATGGTTGACAATATTGTCTAGAAAAAATACTCTTAGACAGACTATTTTTTATAGAGAATACTGTTATACACAATATTTTCTAGAGATTATACTTTTATACACAAGATTTTCTGGAGCAAATACTGTAACACTCAAGATTTCCTAGTGAAAATACTGTTATTCATAAGATTTTATATAGAAAATACTGTTATACACAAGATTTTCTAGGGATAATACTGTTATACATAAGATTTTCTATCGAAAAAAAACTGTTATACACAAGATTTTCTATCGTAAAAACTGTTATACAGAATTTTCTATCGAAAAAACTGTTATACACAAAATTTTTGAGAGAAAATAATGTTATACACAAGATTTCCTAGTGAAAATACTGTTATACAAAAGATTTTCTAGAGAAAATACTGTTATACATAAGATTTTTTATCGAAAAAACTGTTATACACAAAATTTTGTATAGAAAATACTGTTGTACTTCAGATTTTCTATAGAAAATACTGTTCGACACAAAATTTTCTAGAGAAAATACTCCTAGACACAATAATTCCTATAGAAAATACTCTTATATACAATAATTTCTATAGAAAATACACAATATTTTTTATACAAAATACTGTTATACATTCGATTTACTATAGAAAATGCTGTTATATACAATATTTTTTATAGAAAAGACACGAAATATCCTTCAAAACCAACCAGAATATAAACAGGAGTACAATAACCATGCAATGGTGTCTTTAAAATGTAAGTGATTTTAGTTTCTTTGCAAGAATGCATTTTTTTGTATAAAAACGAAAAAACAGATAAACGGACCCATTTGTAACAAAAAAGGAATAACTTTGAGACTAGGGAATGTATAAATTTTAAATTATCAAACCACAAAAAAGTACAAGTACGTTCGTATAAAATTGACCATCTCTGATAAAAAGTAACAAAATCGCTTGTTTTATTACAACAAAAACCACATTTGAGAAACCCTATATTTTTCCCCACTAGCAACTTGTTTATATTAGCCCGCATGTAGCTAAACATATAATCCACATTATATTACCAAGTCAATATGTTGAAATTAAATTTAAGAGATTTGTGAAACCATTTATAACATGTTTTTAAACATGTTTATATAATTGTTTAGCTCTCCCCAGAAATTGCTATAAAATGTTTATAAACATTTAAAATATGTTGCCTTAACAATTTCACATTAAAAATGTTATTACAGCAAATGTTGCAATCAAACAGTATAACTACAGTGGACCATTGTAATACAGTGCACAATAAAAGAGAGACAAATAAATTATTATACAATCGTGTATACAGTAACTCAATGCTTTTATGCAACACAAGCATAGCTGCCAGATTTGACGATTTATCGTCATTTTGACGATTTTTGGTTTCAAAAATAGCAAAATGACGATTTGACGATTTTTTCATTGAAAATGACGATTTCCTGAATTATTAAAATTTTCTATAAATTGTTAGTTTTATTAATGTTTTTGTTACCAAATTCTCTCTTTTTTTGAGACAACAACAATTTCAAAAACAAAACTAAGTGATAGTAGTGTTTCCTTAATTATTGTTGTTAAGTTCAAGTAAAATAATTGCAAATAATATTGAGACAGGATAGTCGCAATTACTTATTTATGTGTAAACATAAAAATCAATTTTAAATACTGAATTCCATGAACTAAAATTTTAAGAGGAAACAATTTCTGAATTTCCACGGGGAAATTCTTCTACAAAAACTTCTCCTATTTTAACAAAACGTCGAAAGCATATTCAGCCGAATAAATTTAAATAACAAAAAGACGAAATTCTTTGAAAATATGTTGAATTCTATACTCAAAATGTTATTTAAAACTTAATAAAATAAATTGTTTTGACATTGTAATTTAACCTGAATTAATAAAATATGCTGAATTCAACAATTTATTTATAAAATACTGTTTCACACTATTCAGTTTTAGCAGACCAGTTTTTGTTCAATTCCCTTTTGAACTTGTCATTTCATCAAACATGTCAATTCAATTTTCGTACTTTTTAATGTATATCAACATGCATGAAAAAAACAAAAGGAAATAAGAAAATTGACAGTACCGTCAAGTTTGTACCCCTTTTGTTCTTATTTCCCTTCTCTCCCAAGAATACTTGCCTTGACGAGTGAGAATTATAGAAGTGAAAACGGACTAAGATATTAAATATTACACAAGTTGTGTTTAACATAAAATTTTTTGTGATTTGTTATGTAAAAAGTTAAAATTTACGTATTTTGATATGTATTGTACAAGAGACTATATAAAATTGAATTTTTATGTTTTCGTTTTAATAAAGATTTCAAAATACTATTAGAAATAGTGACTTTTTATTTTTCCGATTTTTTTGACGATTTTTAAAATTCGAAATGACGATTTTTTTCTTTTTTATCGGGATTTTGACGATTTTTTCCGAAATTCATCTGGCAGCCCTGAACACAAGGTCAGAAATTGTTGCTGTTGAAATTAGCAATATTTAAATCCATATGAAACATCCGATGCCATGTAATTGGAACGTTTAAAGAAGATAAAATTTCATATCAGAACAACGAGAGTAAAATGGTAATGCATTTTCTTTGCTGGTTAGCTTTAAAGAAGAAATGTAGAAACTAAATTATTTAATAAAACAATTTCTTGCCATCATAGCAATGTGTTGGTGCTAAGATATATTGTTTTATTGTAACTTAAAAAGTTAATAATAGAATCATTGCATATTGTTTTGTCAACCAAAAAGTTTTAATATTGAGTGTTCTTTACTATTTTTGGTGAACCACTACAGCCACATCCCCACATCCCTAGTTTTTGGGAGATGAAAATCAAAAACTAACTAGAAAAAGCTTATTTAAAGAATATTTAATATGAAATCTGAATCTATTATAAACTAGAATCTATTATAAACTAAACACAGTATTTATCTATAACAAATTGAGTGCCAATGACGTCCGTTTGTAAACGACTCCTAATAATTGCTGGGGTAGCAGATTTGAACTTGAAATTGTATGAATTGCTTAATGTCTTTATAAATCACTTTAAAATTGCTTTCGCTCAACTCTTATTAAATATATGTTGTAATTCAATTTGTTTATTACGACACATATTTTCTAAATCTTAAAAGGATGTGTGAAAACATATAAATGATTTTCATGATTTTCGTTTAAATATCGATTTTCTACATTGAATTTTATGTCCATTCCATTATCCATACAATACTTAAGCTCTAACTTAAAGCAGTAAACGAACCATAAATTGAAACTAATTTATTAATACACTAAGTTGCATTACTATAATTACACTTGATGTTTGCTATTTGTTGCATATTTACAAACAGTTTTTTGAAACGTGTAACATTTTTTAAGATTATGGTTAATTTGTTTTTAACAAAAATTTGGGAGAACACTTTATTAATTTAAGAAAGAAATTTTGTTAGTGTTTCATAACTATCATTAAATTTTATGCTAAACAAAGAAGAATACTAGAACAAGCAAGAAAGTATAGTCGGCCAAGCCCGACCACCCTACACCCGGTATATGTATAAAACAGTTTTTCAAAAACGAGCGCTATATGGGAGATATTACCTATTATGGACCAATCATTCAAAAATTTAGTGTCATGATTTCTGTGAATATAAATATTATATTTATGGAGGTTAAAGTGAATTACGTAGAGGGTCTTATAGGGAAATTCGATTAATTATGGATTATGAAATTTATGGTCGTTAAAGTGATTTTCGGCAGTGGGGTTATATGGGGCCTCGACTAATTATTGACTGATCATCAAAAAATTGTATCATATTATTTTAAATATATGAAATATATTTGCGTTCAATATTATTGGGATACCAACATTTTTGAGCTCTTTAAAGTGATATTCGGAAGTGGGCCTTATATGGGAGATACAACTAATTATGATCCGATGACAATAAAATTGTACCGTATTATTTCTATGCATATGGGATATATTTGTGTTAAATATCATTTGCATACCAATATTTTTGAGTGAGTTATGCTCTTTAAAGTGATTTTCGGAAGTGGGCCTTATATGGGAGCTACGATTAATTATGGACAGATCTGCACAAAATTTGTAGATGTGATTTAGCTTCATTTACCACTCATTTGTGGTTAAATTAGTTTGGATAGTTGCATAATTCAAACATTTATGATCGTTAAACCCCAATTTCGAGAGGACATTTGTATGGGGGCAAGGTGAAATAATGAACCAATTTCCACAATTTTCAATCCCATCCGTCCTTGGGCCGATAAAATATCACGTACCAAATTTTATATAAATATCTTCAAAATTGCGATCTATACTCTATGCTTTACATGGACAGCCAGCCAGACTGACGGACGGACTGACATCGTTAATCGACTTAGGAAGTGATTCTGATTTCGATTTCTCAGTTGAATGTAGTTTTATTAAAGGGATATAATTATTTATAGCGAAGGTAAAATAAAAATATGATTATATGAATCAACTCTATTATTTACAAACAAATAATAATACAACTATTTTTTAGGAATATTTGTTTTATACTGCTATACCTATAGTTTTTGTCTAATAGAAATTATCAACAATTCTTGCTAATAAAACTACCAAATCAAATATATCAATGCAGTAATCTTCTATATTTAATTTGTTTGAAGGTGTACGGCATAACTGTAAGCTAAACCATGCATGTCCTACATTACCAGCATGACCATCAAATGGTCCTTCGAACACAACAACTTCCTACCTAGCCAAAGGTTTCTTAGGAATTGAAAAGCTCTTTAAAATTTACTACATTTAAATGAACTTAACTCTCGTGTAATACATATAATCCAACTAACACAACAAAATACGCATGAGCCATGACACAGAGTGCAAAGTAAATTAGTAAAGTAAAAAGTAAGTTTTTAAGGCTCTCTTTTATGAAGTGGTGATCAGTGTTGCCACGAAAAAAAATTTTTTGTAACCAACATTTATGAAAAAAATAACCTAATTTAAAAAAAAATAACCAAATTTAAATGCATGTACTATTTATTTATTTTTTGTAATTTTAACTATAATTTGTACTTTAAGGTAACAAAAAAACATAAAACAACGTATTTTACAACACAACTCCTAATACTAAAAAATATTTTTTTTAAAAAACTAAGCGTCATATATTGCAAAAAGTAATGCAAAGAAACATAAGCTAATGCTACAATTTGTAAAATTTAAAATTCCAATACTTTACATTAAGTTTTGCAAGTTTAATTATTAATTTTTAATGTCTTAAACAAAAATAAAAAGTATATAATAAAAACAACAAATTTTTCATTGGCAATAAAATAAGGAACTGGAAAATTACTCTCTTAAATACTAAAAAACATGTAATTATATTACAATAAATATGGAGATCACTTTTACTTAAAATGTCACAGCTTGAGTTTTGAAATTTGTCTTTGGCAGACCAAACAAAATGGGCATTTTGTTGATTTTTGCACAATTCTTTTGCTTGCAATATATTACTAATTGTCTTAAAATCTAAATATTTTCAGTAAAAAAAAATAACCAAAACAGAAAAAATCTACACATGTACACATTGAGAAAAAAAATAACCAATTTTGGTTAGAAATAACCAAAAACGGCAACGCTGGTGGTGATATATTTATGCTCTCTCGCTCTGAGGCAAGCTCTCTTAAACTCTTATTAAATAAATGAAAGCAACATATTAAACACTTTAACAACAAACACTTGGCTGAAGAAACTAGTTCCACAATATTTACACATAAATTGAGCAGAAAACTGAAGATGTTTTTTGGAGAAACATAAAATCCACATACACAAAAACAAAATTTATATTCTCTTGACTGAAAATCTGAGTTTGTTTTTGTTCGTGGGGAGCAAATGTTTCGTTTGTGTGAATGGAATTTTATTATTTCGCTGCACTACATAAAATATACTTATGCTCGCTCTACAAATTGTATACATTGTATGGCTAGCTTAGTGAAATGCACGCAATTCATAAATTTCGTAAGCAGAGTGAATTCAGTGTTGCCGGGATATTCAAACGATTTGGTACTCGAAAAGCTGTTACACGTTATTTAACAATACACACTAGAAAATCTTTTACGAAATCGTACAAAATAAAGAGTTTTCTTTTATTGAAAAGCGCCCTTCCCCCAAATAAAAACACACATTTTCGTCAATTATCGTGATAAACGGAAAATCATACAGAGAAAAATTTACACTTGCAAAACTAAATTCGGTATATAATGGTCGTTTTAAAGTAAACAAAAGAAAAGAAATTTTGTGAATTAAAAAAAAAAAAGATTTAAAGAACGGGACTCGTTGTAAAACCTGAAAATTTTCAAAGTTAAACATAAAAATTTGTTTGTATTACACCAAAAAAAAGTTTACTTAAAAAGAGAAATAAAATTTAAAATATAAAATATTAAAGTGAAAATTTTAAAAAAAAATTTTTTGCAAATCAAACAAAAATGGTTAAACCTTACAAAACTTCAATTTATATTAAAAGAAAAATTTAAGCAACGTGATTTCTTTATAAAAAAAAGTCTAACTAAAAATTGTTTTCATAACCACAGCATAAAGGATTATTTTGCCACAATCCAAAAAAAAAAATATATAAAAAATTATACAGAAATAATCATAAATGTTTGAGTGTGTGTATGTGAAAGTATAAGTGTAGAAAAAGGATTAAAGTGAAAAATTATAAAATATTGCAGTGCTAGCACAATAACAACAATGACAATAGCATAACTTTTCTTTTAATACAACAACTACTATAATAAATACTACTATTGTACAACAAAACATAAAATAAATAAAACGTAAACGAAAACAACAGCATAATAAAAGCACAACAAAACAAGGATTAAACAAGGATTATTAAGAAATTTCAAGGAAAATATAAAACAAAAAGTAATATTATATAAATTTATGTATTTATTTATGTTTATACAAACAGCAAAAAAAAAAAACACAATATTAATACTTTTTTAATAAGACTTAAAGGATTGTCCGTCCTATCAGTAGCTTTGTTATTATATACTAGGTATAAATAGGATTTAAAAACTGTGAAAGGACATTAAAAAAATTTAAAAACAAATATATTAATTTGAAATATTTTAAATATTTTGTTCAAAAACTAACAAAACTAAAGATTTTGTTGAAAAACCTGTGAACTAAACAGTTTTTTTTTTTGAATTTAAGTAGCTAATTGAGACAACTATAGATAAAGACCTGAAAATCAATATAATTTAGATCAGCTTCGCTTGGCCTATTACAAATTAATCCTGCTGTTACACGCAGAGAAAAAACATGTTTGGACATGGTTACAACAACTATACTGTGTTTTAGGTAACAATATATTGTTGTGGTACACAAATAATTGTTATTTTAATTTGATTTTAACAATAATTTAGTTACCATAAACATTTTTATGTTTATTGCAATTATAAAATTGAATATGGTTCACTGAAACATAATTATTTTTGAAAAATGTTTACCACAACTATTGAATGATAACTATTCAAACATATTTGTTATTTACAACTATCTAAACATACAAATAACCATTAAATGATAAGTTTCTATATTTGTACTCATATTATGTTTAAAATGCAAACAAAATATGTTTAATTTAAATAATATTTTGTTTTTAACATTTGTAGAATGCTTTTGCATCAGTTCAGTAGTTTGTCTGCGTGATATCGGATTATTTAGTTGGATTTAAATGTTTCAATAATTGAAAAACAGAAACAATTCGTATTTAAAATATACTAACTATTACTATGTACAAAATACAAAATTTTCAAAGAAGTGTAAAAGACCTAAAAAAAGTGTAAATAAAATAAATAATGGCGCCCAACACGGGGCCTCAGCATTACCAATACTGTTACTGGGTACTTTAATTTTATTTCAATACCACAGTGATACAATAAATATTTTGTTTTTCTTACATCTATGCTGATGTCTCATAATTTTATCGTCGATTAATATTATTTTTTTTTAAATTATTTTCAAATAGTGTTACATTTTGATTTGGAATTATAACACAGTACAACAGCCAATCTGGGGGGTGAGAAATTCCAAGTCAGGGTGATGGTACTAGGTCAGTATAGTAAAACCCTCAAAGGGTTTGGCGTTCGTATGTGTCAGTTTTTTTTATGACCTTTTAAATTTTTTCTTTATCTTGATGTTTTTCCGCTTAGTTGTAACATTTTGGCAAAAACGTAGTTTAACATAACTCGAGAACCACTTGTCCGATTTTGATGAAACAAATTTAGAAAAATTAAGAATTTATTTATTTATTTATTTACAATTAAGTGAAGGTATCCCATTTTTGTTTTTATTCAAAAAAGTGTCATTTATCGCCTTTTTTATAAATTTTCCCCAATAACTCCAGACTTCTGGTGGAGTAAGCTTGTGTGGCAAGACAAGGATGATCTTGATGATAAAGAATTTTCAGGAGATACAGAAGGGCCAACAGTGGAGTCACACATTGACATTATGTGTGGTTCAGAAACTGATGATAGCGATGCCACTAGTCCCGAACAACCACCATCGAAAAAGTCTAGGCAATATTTATTAAAATAAATAAAAATAAATAAATAAAATAAAAATAGAAAATTATAAAAATGTTTACTTAATTTTTTTTAGTAGTTTATGGCCAGAAGTCTGGAGTTATTGGGGAAAATGACTTGGAATTTCTCACCCCCCAGACAATAATCCCAAAAATGTTCCACAGTGTAACATGACAGTTTTTTGAGTCTATACCTTCAAATTGTAACACTGGAATATTTGGTACTAATTTTTTGGATTTTTGTACTGATTTTTATTGGTTTCACACCTCTTTGGCATCAGGTTTAACATTGTTTTAATTTTATTTTGTTTTTAGTTTACTTTGAAGTGAAATTAAAAATCTATTATTTCTGCTCCTGATAACGGTATTTGAACAAAACTTGGTACGTTGGTTTGGTGTGCAAATATCCTGCTGCAAATATGGGCGGGATTGTACAAAGGGGCGTGGGGTTCTCCTTTCCAATAAAAATAAAATTTTAAGGCAAAGCAATGTATATACATATATCCTTAAATATCACAAAAAAAAATTCTATTAAACATAACTAAAAATAAATATAAATTGTTTTATATACGTTAAAAGTGCTTAAATATTATTATGTATATATCATAATATGATTACTTTAAACTATAATATGGTTACCTTGGGTCATAATATGATCATGTATGACAATTTCATGATTATATTAGCTGATAATATGATGTTATAATATCAAATTGTAATTAACAAGAAAATGTTATAAGGAAATATAACGTTGATAATTAATCATAATATGATATTTCATTGCACTTATAGTCATCATAATATGTTTTGACTACAATCATAGATTATGTTTACCACAACCATGTTTTTTTCTCTGCGTGTAGGTTTGAACCATTTTGGTAAATTTGTGTTGTGTTGTTGCTTTGGTTTTAATTATGTATCTTAGGCGATAGTTTTTATGAATTCTTCAATGACGGTGTTTTGTACAAAAAAATTAAAAAAAAAAACTTAAAATGTTTTTATCTGTTGTCGTGGTAATTACTCTCAACCAAATGTTGTGATGAGGAGTAGAATGCTGGTGGGAAAGTGGACAAATGTAATCTCAGTACCAGTTAAACAAAATAATTAATACCCAATAAGCATATTTTTTTTGTGAATTCCAATGTTGGAATTCCAATGTGAATCCAAGCTTGAATTACATTTGAAATCCATTCTCTTTCCAGTCTGAAATACCATGCTTGAATTCAATGGTAAACAGGTTCGGTTCGACTTGAATCATACTGTTATTCATGGCTGGAATTACACTGTAATTGTTCGATTGTAATTCAATGTTTAATTTTGCTGGATTCGCTATTGAATTCAACTGTGTTTCAACTGTAATTCAACACTGGAACTTGGAAATTGTGACTGGATTTCAAATGTAATTCCACTTGAATTCCAGCCAAAATGCTTATTGGGTATTATTTGGTTTTTCCCGTATTGAGCATAAAGGAAGCACCAATAGGAAATGAATAGGAATGAAAAATAAAGAAATAAAACACCAAGATTTAGAATTTTGGAATTAGAAAAAAGGAAAATCTGTCTAGAAAAATATAGTTTCGCAATGACATTCTTCGAGTTATTAATTAAAAAAAATGAACTCAAACCAAACGAAAAAAAAAAATTCTCTAATAATAAATAAAAAAAGGAAATCTTTATTGTAGGAAAATGGAAATTTTGTTACCTCTTGGTTCGGCTGTATAAAAGACAAGAAGGAATCTTTTCTTCTTGTTTGTAACACCGGGCCCAGCCAGCGTAACCACTTGTTTTAGCACACATTAGCACACACAATTATTTAAAACACATTTGTTTACTCTTACAAGAGTTTTTCAAGATCAAACAGCAGCAAATAAATTAAAACTAAATATCTGTAGTGTCTTCTCCTGAAGAAACGAAGTTTTTTTTTTAAATAAATAAACAAGTTCAAATATATTTTATTTAGTGTTTACGTCTTTTTCGGCAAATGTGTGACCGTACCTTAAATCACACTTTTAGAAACATTGGAAATTTGTATGATATGTCTGTATAGTAAACACAATTTTTGTGTAAAAGCTTGCTTATATCTTTTACATTTACAGAGTATGAGCAGTTAAATAAAGTTTTGAAATTTACATTTAAGATTTTTTCCCTATAAGGGCTTTTGTTAGCTCTTGGTTCTTTGGTCTGCAGAATAGTTTTTAAAGTTCTAATAATTTAATTAAAACTAGTTAGAAATTTTATACATTTGCCCTAAGCCTTTGAAAATATTAAATTCCAACATAAGCTCTTTGCCTCAGGCAAGATTAATGATCAATTACACTTAGAGACATACATATGTAAAATAAATCTAAGCCAACAATTGACATCGGCTTAATATTTTTAATAAATGAATTGACAAAAATTTATCAGAGTCATTATATATGTTTCAACACAACAAGACATTCCTTACAAATAATGTTAAACAACTGTAGACAATTAAAAACAAACAATCACATGTCGCAAATATCAGATTACATACATATCGGCTTTTTTTTAAATAAATTTTAATAAGTTTGTAATTAAAAACACAAATAAATTATGGATTTGTTACAGTTGTTTTTTTTTTTATTAATATAATGATGTTGAAAATATATCAGGAAAAAAGGTTTTTAAAAAGACATTGATTGATCAAATAATAATTAAAGTGTAATGTTTAACAAAAATTCCCATGAATGTTTTTTAAAAATTTGTTTGAAAAAAAAAAACACTTCAAAATTACATTTTTTTAAGTACTCAAACTATTGGGGTTGTGTAGATTTTATTACTATTTACGTTGCTTGGTTTATGTATACATATGTACATATGTATGTAGATGTAATACTTATCAGATTTAGTTGAAGTATTTGAAAGGGCAAAATAATAAAATTTTACTAACAACTCATTCTTTTCAAATGTTTCTCATACTCTAAATCTTGTTTAATGTCTTTAGGACGGGTCAATTACTTTGTTAAATTGCTGCTAAACATTTAACAATTTATCCTATAAATTGTCAATGATAATATGCCATATATGAATGTTTTGTATTATTCATAATAAGTATGAAATTTCTGTTGCTTTTAATACAATTCAAGAAGTTTTTTTTTAACTTTATTCCGAAACAATGAATCACAAAATATATTAAATACTCCCTTCTCTTTAAGGCATTTATTTTACAATAAAATTTCCTTTAAAGAAAGGAATTTTGTCGCATTCGTCATAAGACTGTGTATTTATTAACTTTAATCAAATGCAATAAGTTTTTTTTTGGTTAGTTACGAGACCTGTAACAGAGTGTTTAAAAGTTGTGGTTCCTGGTAGTTCGTGACCGCTCAGGAGAGCAATGTAATGTCTATTCCCCTCTCTCTAACGTTTATCTTTGTTGACACTTACTGACAAAAATGGGAGTTGGGTCTCGAAGTAGTAGCATCAGAAACCAATCATGATACCAGTTTAGTATCGGTTCTCTTCTCTTTAAGGCATTTATTTCACAATAAAATTTCTTTTAAAGAAAGGAATTTTGTCGCATTCGTCATAAGACTGTGTATTTATTAATTTTAATCCAATCCAAGAAATTATTTTTAGTTAGTTACGAAACCTGTGACAGAGTATTTAACATTTGTGGTTTCTGGTGCTTCATGGGACCAGTTAAGTCTCTCTTCCTTTCTCTTTAACGTTTGGTGTATTGTGTATTACAATAAAATATAAAGATAATTTTTTACTGACAATGCATCACAAAATATTTAAAAAAAAATGCGAGTTATGTCTCGATGTACAACCAGTAGAAGTCTCAGAAATCAATCATGGAACCAGTAGTACTGATTTATTTTACAATAAAATTTCTTTTACAGAAAGGAATTTTGTCGCGTTCGTAATAATGCTGAGTATTTATTAATTTTAATCCAACCCAAGAAATTATTTTCAGTTAGTTACGAAACCTGTGACAGAGTATTTAACATTTGTGGTTTCTGGTGCTTCATGGGACCAGTTAAGTCTCTCTTCCTTTCTCTTTAACGTTTGGTGTATTGTGATTACAATAAAATATAAAGATGATTTTTTACTGACAATGCATCACAAAATATTTAAAAAAAAATGCGAGTTATGTCTCGATGTACAACCAGTAGAAGTCTCAGAAATCAATCATGGAACCAGTAGTACTGATTTATTTTACAATAAAATTTCTTTTACAGAAAGGAATTTTGTCGCATTCGTAATAATGCTTGAGTATTTATTAATTTTAATTCAATCCAACCAATACTTTTTAGTTAGTTACGAAACCTGTACCAACGTATTTAAAATTTGAGGTTTCTCGCAGTTCGCAACCACTCAGGGGACTACCGAAGTGTATATTCCCTTTTATCTAATTCCTATCTTTGGTGCATTGTGTATTACAATAAAATTTAAAGCTAATTTTTTTCTTAAATAAAGCCACCATTTATTTATGCACTTTTGTTAACTAACTTTGACCAAATGAAATACATCTTTACAATATTTTGTAATTGAAAACGTGTCAAATTAAACTAAAATTATATATTATACAAGCCTTTTAATCACTTGACTACTCTAACAAAACCTTTTAGAAAATCCAACTCTAGAGAAATTCATTCACAGAGGAGTAAGCTCTGTTTTGTTTCATCGCCATATTTTACAACCTATAATATTTCATATAATTTCTTTTAAAACCTATTCTACTATTCTATTCATATTTTAATACCATTAACATTTATTTGCACAATTTCATTCTTTTTATTGCAATCTCCCCTGACAGTTGTCTTTACACTTTTTGACACATTTGCCAACGTTCAAACAATTCAACATAAAAATATATACATACATACTCACTCGTATATTGTTACATGCACGGCAACAGACTAGCAAAACGAACGAACAAATGTTTAAACAACAATTTACTTAGAAATTTATGGTTTTTATTTTAAATATTAAAAAAAAGGAGAATAGAAATATTATACATTCCTAAATGAACAAAGTAATGTAACAGTAGTTATCCTTTGTTGAATGCATATTTTTGTTTCAGTGTATAAAATTACTCACATGTATGTAAACGTTTCCTTATGTGAACTCACGTTTCGAGAAAATCTCTCAGGATTAGGAAAACGAAACATTATCAAAATGTTTTTAAGCCGAAACACTAATGACAACAACAAGTCTGACAAAAAAAAAAAAAATAAAATAAATCAAGAGAGATACCGACCGACTGACTCATCGGAAGCAGTTTCATGTACATATGCAGCTACTTGCTACTACAGTCGGGCCTCGATTATTTGTGATGGTCGGGACCAGAAGCATTACGGATAATCGATTTTCACGGTTAATCGAATAACAATTTTGATTATAAAGTTTTTAAATAATATTCTTATTTAACAAGTGAACATTGTTGTACATAAATATTTATATTAAAAAAAATTAATTCTTTTTAAGAATTTCGTATTTTTGAGCTAGCATTTTAGCACTCACAATTTTTTTGAATGCCCGTTAATTATTTTAACTTTATCTGCAATATTTAAAACGTTTCTTTGTCTTTTTACCACTGGTAACGATGCCATACTAAATATATGTACATATATAGATCCCAAATTTCAAAATTACTCTAATCACTTTTAAATGCTTCTGAGTCATCGTATGCAAACAAGGGAATTCCCCGTTTTCATGTTTATTATATTGTATGTATGAATTGGAAGTTAATAATAAAAAAATCTGTCATCACAGATAAAACATTGAAAACATTGCAAACAAAAAACAATAGACTGATATTTTTTCCATCACGGATAATCGAGACCCGACTGTATTTATACGTCAGTTTTGGTAGAAAACCTCTTGATATAAATGACGCCATTTTCAGTAGATAGATGAAATGTTTGAGTATTTTCTATGTAGGTGAAAATTTTAATTATACGGCCTGTACAATGGGTCTAAGATGACCAAAAAAAAAAGAACTGAAAATTAGTAGTACAGGCTTAGACTACCATCAGAAAACTGGAATCACCTGACTAGGGAATCGGTATTAGTTCATGCTCTTGCACTTTTACATGACGTTGTTTTAGAGAGGGGGTGATAAATTGAACTATTTTAGGCTTTTCGTGACAGTTCACGTAACTAAATCATATAAAGTCTTTGGAAATATTAAAATTATAAACTTACTAGTTTTTGTCTCAATTGCAGAAATAACATGGCACCAGAGTGGGTTTTTTTAAAAATTGACTCAGATTTTCTTCTTCATGATCTGGGAAAGTTAAAAGTTTATACTGATAAAGGGATAGCTGTAAGCACTTTAAACTTTATTCAAGAAATCATGAACGATCATGAGATAATTTCAACAAATTTTGATTTTATTTAAATTTCAAGAAACGTACCTTTTGAAAGATATGCTAAATAAAGGGTGTTTTTTTTTTAGCAACACTTTTATATCTTTGATATTTCTTTTATTTCGGCTTGAGTTCATTAAATTTAATTTTCATTAAATTATTTTTACTGAAGGTAGGAATTGTTACATGAAAATTATTATTAAAATTTATTGATAATTTTTCCTTGGCTTAGGATTCGAACCTGGGTTGTTGGTTGAATTTACATATGTTTCGAGAAACACCACTTTCTCTCATCAGAATTCTTTGTGTTCTTTGCACCACTGCTGTTTAGTTTGGTTTGGCATTTCAACATGAATAGACTAGCGCCTGAACAACGCTTCCAAGTTGTGCAAATTTATTTTGAAAAATATGGTTTTCTTCGAAATTCGAAATCCCGATTTTCATAAGCGAAGTTTGTTAAGCGCTAAAGCTCAATAAACAAAATTACCGTAGTTGGCGTCTCAAGTGTATGTTGAGATTCCGATACATCCAGAAAAACTGACTATGTACTTTATGGGCTGGTGAAATAATTGGTCCGTACTCTTTAACAACGAAGCTGGCCAGAACGTTATAGTCAATGGTGACCGCTATAGAGTCATGATTACTGCCATTTTCGTTTATTAACTGAACAATCATTATGTGCAGGAGTTGTGGTCTCAACAAGATGTTGCAACATGTCACACAGCTTTTATCACAATTGATTTATTGAAGGAAACGTTTTCTAACCGAATAGTTTCACGTTTCGGACAATTTAAAAACATCATCTTTGTTTTTTTTCATTTCAAAGTATTATACGTCTAAAAAAAACACCCTTTAGTTCGAAAATTCTTCATTATCCAGAATTTTAGCTTTTTAAACTTAGCCTAGATTTATTGTTACCATATAAACAAAAAATAACTCTGCTACATATATTTTTGTTTATTTTTTAGCAATATGATGCAATATTTAACAACTTTGAACCCTACCTTTATTTACCACAAAAAAAACCTGAATAAACATGTCTGAAAACACTGATTTGCTTTATCATGCTCTCTTTTCAAAAGATGTAGTTTATTTATTTATTTTCTTAGTGTTTCTGTTAATAGTTTATTTATTCATATACTACATATATGACCATAAATACATTTTCTTAAATGTTTGTTGAACGCCTTTAGCTCATTACTTTCTAACTGAACTAAGCGAAATAAATTTTATTTATTTATAACACAAATAAAATATATACGTACATATACATGTAAATATAAACTAAAATTTACCTACAATATATTATTATTATTTTGCCGGTATAATGGCCTATGTGCAAGTTTTTAGAAAAAACAAATTTTAAGTTATTCGTTAATATATTTTTATACCCACCACCTAAAAGATATAGGCTATATTAAGTTTAGCATTCCGTTTGTAACACATGGCAATAATGGTCATAAAACCAGAAAGTCTCTGAATTCTGGGTCCTTATGAGGATCTAGCCATGTCCGTGCGTCTGTCCGGCAGGCACAATAGAACTTCGAAAAAACACATAGAACAATGAAATTTTTACCAAACATTCATGGTCAGTCCGTATTGTATTGTTTGTCGTTCGCCGGCGTAGAAAATAGAAATAAATATATTTCAAAGTTCGCCACATAACAGCCGTATGTTTTATTTTTGGTGACGAATACTGGCGACCAAAAAACAATCATCGTTCGTCGCAGTTGTGTTTCTAGCATTACTTTGCTATCTTTCTTTTCAGCTATCAATGAGTACAAACGCGTCTTAAGCTATGTGTACACGATTGTCAGATATTACAACGTTGTCCGAAAAGTGTTCAGAAAATGTCTAAAAACCGTGTAAACTTAAAATTTGTATCTTCCAACGTTGTAAGAAAAAGCATTTTCAGTACATTGGAAGACAAAAATATTGTCAGACATCTAACAATCGTGTAAACACACAATTTTGTCATTGTCTTTGTTTTAAGACAATTGTGAAACACTTTTCATTGTCATATGTGCAAATTTTATGCATCTAACAATGGCAGCATTGTCATAGAAATTATATCTAAATGCAACTCTGTATATATATATATATAAACAAAAAAGCATTGATAAAATTTTTGAGAAAAGTAGAAGAAAATTAAAGAATTAAATTAAAGAAAATAAAAATGGATAACGACATTCCATGACAATATATAAAATTTTTAAACACACACACAATGCTGCAAAATGAATTTGACAATGCCACACAACAATCAGACAACCGTGTGAACTGACAATTTCGGTTGACGGATAAATTCATTGTGTGACAATTGTGTGCCAATGAAATTGTTAGTTTTCTTACAGTCGTCTAAACTGAAAATTTACCTTTTGCTAACAATTTTTCAATGTCCGTACATTGCTAGCACATTGCTAGATCTGACAACGTTATAATAACTGACGATCGTGTATACATAGCTTTAGTTTTTCTGAATGCAAATGAGAAATTCAAACTTCAGCTTAGCTTTGAAAACGACTTTTCAATTATGTACGATAACAAATGAACGATGCTTTATGTCATCGTTAACATAAAATCTGGCTGCATAAATGTTGCGATATTGAAACACGCATTGATACACAGTTATTATTAATATTTAAATAAAGTTAAGGTCTGAAAGCCAATCATGAATAAAAATTCCGCGGGAGTTTTTTCCCTTTTTATTTTTTTAACATTGAATTTGAATGGCAAAAATGGGAAACAGGAAAAAACTCCCGCGGAATTTTTATTCATGATTGGGCTGTTTTTCCTCTTATAATAATCGCTTTTTATATCCTACACAACCATAGGAGCGAGTAGAGTGGTTCGCTTTACATACAAAAAAAGTTGTGTCAGTCACCCTCTAGGATTAAAAACAATGTGAAAACAATTCCAGAAATATTTTTTTTGCCACGCCTACAAATACCGCCCTTTTAGTATTTTGGTTCACTGTGTCACTATTTTTTGTTTTGATTAATTGCATTTCGATCCATCTGTGCTGCATATTTATTCCAAATCGCTAAGAATTTTTTATTGTTTGCAACTTGAATGTCAGCTAAAATGTTTCAAGTTCAGCAAACGATACTTGTACAAATTTAGCAGTTAAGACCTTTTTCATTTGATTGTTATTGTGGTTATTTGTAACTTTTGCTTTAGTGTATACTTTTTTTATATTTCTTTATTTGTTTGTTAGTTTTCTAGTCTTTATGTTTGAAATGATAAATATCCTTAACACATGCAGACATGCAATACACTCTACGTAACTTCCAACTCACACTTTTTAAAAAATTCATGGAAACATGAGTATTTTTCTTAAATTGTGGGTAATGTATTTTAATTTCAACACATTTTTTATGAGTTCTAAAGCAAGGTGGGAGGGGGGGGGGTCTACAGCAGAATGATTTCAAAACTTTAATTACTAAAATTTGTTTAATAAAATCATTTATTAACAATATGTTGGTTTCATTATTTTAAATTGTTTGAGAATTAGCTATAGAAAGGGAATTTTTGCAATAGTTAACCACAAAATATGAATTTAGTAATAATTTAAGAATTTACTGTTTAATTACACATTTGGAAAACCGAGAAAAACCAATTCAAACCATTCGAAATAAACAAAATTAAAATTAATTACTTTCACAAATTTTGGTTTAGTAACATAATAAACAACCATAATATATTATATATAACATAAATATATAATAATAATTTTAATTACAAATTGTTTGTTATTAAAAATGTAAACTATTTGTGGAATATATAAAGGGTGTCCCAACTAGAACGCAATTTTTAAAATTTAAATAAAACAGTCAAGAATCAAAAATAAAATTTTTCAAGTTGTAAAACAATTCCTACTTCAGTAAAAATAATTTAATGAAAATTAAATTTAATGAACTCAAAGCCTAACTAAAGAAATATCAAAATTAAAACACAGATATTTAAAAACAAAATCGTGAAACTTTATTATATCGTCAAGTAGACAGAATGAGGTTATGTATGAAACAAGATGTCGAGCAGATGGCGGCCGCGGCTTTGCTGGCACACACGCGATCTTTTAATGAAATTTTCAATGACCTTTTTGTATAAATGCTGCGATATTTCATTAATGCAGCGTCCAATTTCCTCTTTTGAGGCTTGAGTCGTCGTCGGCTTATTCGCGTAAACCATCAACTTCAAAAAACCCCAAAGACAAAAATCTAAAGGTGTTAAATCGCACGATCTAGGCGGCCAATTCTGGTCTCCAAAACGCGAAATAACACGACCGGGAAATGACTGATGCATTTTCTCTGGCTGTATGACATGTGGCGCCGTCTTGTTAAAACCACATGCCCTCCACATTCATTTCTTCAATTCTAGGCAAGAAAAAACTGGTTATCATTTCAAGATACCGAACACCACTTACACCATTGCGTTCTAGTTGGGACACCCTTTACAACAAACAAAATGTTTAGTTTATTTATGCATTAGAAACATTGATAAATTATTTAAATTTTACTATTAAATTGGTTTTTTTTTGTTAAGTTACAAAGTTTCTTGTTGGATTTTGTTTATTGTCTATAAATATTTAATAATAAATTGGTATAATTAATTCAACTATGGTCTAGTTGCAATAAAGTTTAGTTAAAATATAAATTTGTTAGAAGTTTTTGTTATTACATTTAACACTAGTTAAACCAATTTATATTTTAATATGCTAAATTAAGAGTGATTAATTTTCTAATATAATGAATTAAGTGCAATATTAAATGTTTAACTTTAAAGTCTAATTTTTGATGATTATAATTCATTGTTTTTATTTTCCTGATGATGCTTACCGATGGTAGGCGAAATATTGAAAAATAAATAAATTAAATAATTGATTATAACACAGACCTCGAGCCTGATTATTTACCTAATTTATTTATAATTAAATAAACCAATTTTCCAACTTTTTAATAAACATTTGTTTAAGATGCTTAAGTAACCTGTTACAGAACTAGTTATGTAACTGGTTCTTTGGGCTAAAAAACAGGCTCTAGTTTTAACAGTTTATAAAAAACAAACCTGTTTACAACTAACCACATAGTATTTATGTTACAGTGGCCCCTACAATGTTTTTTTTTATAGAATTCGTTTAAATTTCATTAACTAATTAAAGATACACATATGCATAGGAAAGGAACCTGTGTTAAACAGAGATTAATGGTGTAAATTTTCAACGTTTAGAAACTTTGTAAAACTAACTTCATCAAACTTTGTGGCAAACTTTGTACAAAATTGTTTTAAATTTAATTAAATATATTTTCAAATAGAATTTGATTAAAATTCTTTAATAAATGGAGTATATAAAAAAAACTATATAAAGCAACATGCGATAAATTGACACCTTTTAGACATTTTAACTTTATCAAACTTTGTGGCAATTAACCCCAGAACATGGCAACTAACCCCATTAAAGTTTGTGTTACAGTGACCACAAAATTGTTATAAATTTAATTAAATTTTTTTTTTAAATTTTTTGTTTAAAATTCTTTTATAATTTTAAATTTGTTTGATAAAATTGTTCAAGTTAATTCGAAGGCAATTTATTCACAAGTGACTACTCTCTACATTACCTAGAGACAATAAAGTGACAAAAGGACAGTACCCATATTAACTAGTTTGTATTTTTGAAATAAATCGTTCGTTAAAAAATTCATTAATAAATTGTAATTTATTGGGCACTGTTGGCTAACTTAATTGTAATGTCCTTTTGTTACAAGTGACTACACCTTTGATTACTTGGAGACATTAAAGTGGCTATAGTCACTGATTTATAAAAAATTGCATTTAAAATGCACTACTAAATTTTAATTTGTTTGGCACAGTTAATTAAAATATCCCATTTGCACAAGTGATTACATTATAGATTACTAGGAGACATTAAATTGGTGATTCACTTTACGCTAGATTAACTATTTGCTATAAAGCAATCAGTTGACTACTTTTTGCATTTCCAAAAGCACTTACATATCAAAAGAGCCAAAAATGTATATAAATCAAAGATCATATTGATGTGAAATTAATTGTCACATTAGAGACACTTTGTGCCAGTTCACTAAATCAACCCCAACGATTTTTTTGTGTTACAATGGCCACGAAATGTAATTAATCATGGTTTTGTTAAATTCATTTAAGATTTATAAATAAATTGTAATTCGATTTGACACAGTCAGCTAAGTTAATTGTAATGACATTTTTCACCTCTGGCTACACTTTCGATTACTTAGAGACAGGAAAGTGACAACTGACTTTAAGCTTAATTAATTAGTTTGTATTAAAAACCCATTTGAATGCTCTTGGCATCAAAAGAGCCCAAATCATATAAATTGCCGTTAATAAAGCAATAAGTTGTGTTAGAGAATACTCTCTAGATTACTTAGAGACAGAAAAGTGACAATTGGTTTCAAGCTTCTTTAATTACATTGTATAGAGGAACTAATTGGCTTCTCTTAGCTTTAGCAAGAGCACATACACATCAAGAGAGCCCAAATTATATAAATTGTAGTCAGTCAAGTAAGTAATTGTGTAAGTGATTACTCTCTAGTTTACTACAAGACACTAAAGTGACAATTGACAATACACCAGATTAACTAGCTGCAAACAATTGACTATTTTTATATTAGCAAGAGCGCATACAAGACAAATAAGCCAACAACATATAAATTGTATAAAATTTTAATTATAACTCAAATAAACTTTTCATATTTGTATAAGTTTCTCATTGTCCCATTTCTATACTTTACTCTACAAACTAGTGTCAATTTCTATAATATTTCATGCGTTTGAATTAGTTTAAACAAAGGACTACAACCATATTTGATTGTATTAAAACTTTTTACTTCAACATTTTTTTAATTTTTAATGAGCATTTTTTTCATTCGTTTTTAAAAATCGATAAATCGTAAATGTGTACAAATTATTATTTTTTATTATGGCCATAAAAGAGAATAATTTTAAATTCCGTTGTCATGCATGTGGGTTTAATAAATTTTATAAAAGACAAATATTTAAAAAGTTTTAAAGTTATTAAATACTATAAATGATTAGCACGTAAACCTTGATAGCAAATTTATTTTCACTATAGGAGGAGTGGATAATTTATAAAAATATGTATATAAATATTTTAAAGTAAACATTTAAACAGTTTCAGACAGACAGCAGGAGAGATTTTAAAGAAGTTAATAACGAACTAAATAAAGACTTAATAAACGTTTTGAAATAAAAAAGTTTTCATTTTACTCCCAATAATTTCATTAAATAGGAATTTGTAATAAATGGTTCTTTCGTAAACACAACGCAAAAAAAAATTTGTAACGTTAGTGTAGGTACTTTTTAATAGTAAAAGTAAAAAAGGTAACTTTGTACACTTGTTATACTCGCCCCAAAATTTGGGGTCACCTTTCATTTTAAACTTCGTATAATTTTTCATAAACTTTGGGGTGAATTTTCAAAAAAAAAAAAAATAGGACTAATTTTCATAATGAAAAAATTTGGTACTTTTTAATTTTTTTCTTTGGGGCCATTATTCACAGTGCTCGTTATTGACTTGACTGATTGACTTACTTTTAGTTTTTTAGCTATTACTCGTGTACAGTTTCTTTATTATTTATATTAATTTAATTTGCGTTGGATAATTTGCAAAAAGTGTTTACCGCATGCAATTAAATAAATAACAAACTAATGTTTTATTAAAGTCATAAATTGCCAGACTGTCAATAAATTTTGCACAAAAATATCAAAGCTTAGATTTGGGGCCACCTTTCATTTTAACCTTGGGTTAATTTTTCATAACCTTGGGGTGATTTTCATAAAAAAATTTGGACTAAATTTCATAATGTAATATGACCGCAAAATTTGGTACTTTTTAATTTTTTTCTTTGGCTCGTTTTTGAACTCTTATGGCCTGACTGACTTCGTGTTTTACTTTCAGTTTTCATTATTTATGTAAATTTGATTTATGTTGGATAATTTGCAAAAAGTATTTACCACTTGCAATTAAATGAATAACAAACTAATATTTTATTAAAGTCATAAATTGCAAGACTGTCAATGAAAGCTTAGAGTTTTTAGATTTGGATATGTTTAATATATTCATGTCTTAAAAAAGCATCAGTTTGACATTAATTTAATTTCATGTTGCGTTAGTTTTTTTGTGTGTTAATTGTCTATTTTCCACTTTGTATTGTAAGTTCATAATGTTTAGCATTAAAGCTAAAATAAACGACAAAAAATTAAATTTTCTTTATTAGTTTTAATTTTATGCAATAAAATTCACACAAGTCACAAACATATGTATTCGCAGTTGTGCTCTCCACTGTATACCAAAACATAACCAGAGGCAACAGAACCAACCAGAGTACACAACAAATAAAGAAATTGCATTGAATTCGTGAATATCTATATAATATTCAATAAAAAGTTTGATATTTATAATGTTGGTACAATTTCTAATGTGAAAATATGAATTTAGCGATAAATAAAAGATTTAGAAAAACTAATATTTTTTTTTGGAAATTTTGTGCAAAAAAGTGAAATTTGTTAAATAGCTGGTAAATTAATAATATAGCGTGAACTATATCGGAGTTCCCTATTTTTTTAAGGCAAAAAAAAAAAAAACACAGACAATTCAAATTTAATGGGGAACGTTTATTATCATTTGAAAGAACATTCTTTGGCATTTATTTTTTGAAGATTATGTCTAGCAAAAGTTGGTCCTTGCTACGTCGCAGATGGTCTATTCGTTGAGTCCAATTTTCGAGCATTTCGACTGACAACTGGCGAATGACACGCGTGATGTTTTCCTCCAAGGCCTGAATTGAAGCGGGTTTGTCCCCATAAACTTTTGACTTTACATATCCCCACAGGAAAAAGTCTATCACACGATCTTGGTGGCCAATCGTTCGGCCCAAGACGTGAAATTACGTGCTCACCGCAGTGTTGTCTCAATAAATCCATTGCTTGATGCGATGTGTGGGAAGTTTCGCCGTCTTTACGCTTTCAATTTAAGATCTAGACGTTAAATGCGCCAAGTCGTTCTATACGTCGGTCCGAGTTGCTGCGAACGGTCCCAAATTCACTCTCCGCGGCCTTCGTGTACACTTTCAGCTACGGCCTACGGTTTATACGGTCGAATATTAAGCAATAATGAATGTTGGATCTCAAAATGGTTGATGGTGTTGCGAATAGTACGCTCAGTAGGCCGATTATGTTGACCATAAGTTGAGCGTAGTGCACGAAACACATTCCTTAGTCCCGGGTCACACACTGCCACTTTTGCTGCTCAACTTTTGAGTTTGTTGGTAAGAGGGGAAAGAAGAGTGGTATTTGGTGCCAAAATCAAAGTTGAGCAGCAAAAGTGGCAGTGTGTGACCCGGGACTTACAGAGCGTGAATTTTCGTTATAAAGTTAAACGATTTGTAAACGTTGTTCAGGCGTAAGACTTTCCATTATGAAATGAAAAACAATACTAAACAAAAATAACATGACAGCATGACACAACTCCCACGTCATCTGTCAAAAAAAGGCTATTGAAAAAGGTATCTCTACCTGAATAACCCTTTACTTTGATTTAGAATAATTTAAAATAACTAAAACTATTCCCCGTTTGGGAATTTAAATTTAGTCTTAGTGCCATTGTGCAAAGGTTACATTGAAAAGAAAACTTATTTTAAAAACAAAAATAATCAAGCAAAAGAATCAATAATGAAAATGATGTGTTTTCATTTATTTTAATAACATTTTTTACATTTAGCTTCGTAACTATTTCTGTATTAAATCGATTGGTGTGATTTTTAATAACAAAGTGCTGAAGACATTTATAAATGTTCCAGGTGAATCACAAGAGTTTCAACATTGTTAATTACAAGTGACAGTGTTTTACACTAACTGATTTACATATTTAATATATAATAGCATATTATAAACATTTAGATTTTGTGTTTTATTATTAAACTATTAATTTAACTGTATATTTTAAAATGTTTTTGGATTTTTTTATAAACATTTTAAATTTTATTTTAATTTAAAGCAATAAATTGGATGCGTTTCATTTTGTAACTCTTAAAGATTTATGCGGCATAGAATTTATGTTTTTTATTTTATATATTTTAAAATTTTTATATTAAATTTTTATGAATGTTCTTAAAAGAAAATTGCTTTGCTATAATAAAATTTATCATCTGGCTGTCAATTCAATTTGGTCACCTTTTTTTAAATTAATGAACAAATAAATTGTTCTCTTAAATAAGTATTTCAACTGTAAGATTTGTTTAGTCTAGAAATTATTTTTATTTAATTATATGCCGACTATAATTTCCGTGAAATTTATGTTGTATGTAAATTTTGTATTCCACACAAAATTTAATAGATATTATAAATTATACAATAAAAAATTTCAGTTTTATTCCAACACAAAAAACCCAAAACCATTAAACAAATTCTGGTAAAAAAAAATTAAACTTTTTTGTGTTGGTTTTTTTTTTTTTTGTTTTTGTTTGCTGGAATTTAAGAAGGCATAGACAAAGATGTTTTGCTACTAAATGCCACAAGAGATTAAATGGTTTTAAAATATCACCCATATTTAACATAAACTTAAATGGTAAAGCAAGCAAGAAGCAAGCCAGCAAGCAGCGTACGGGTATGTTGCACGACCTTATTACAGTGATATCGGCAATACCACAACTAGGGAGATTAAGTTATGGTATGATGATTAAATACAAAATGTTTGCTTGCCACAGCCTGTGTACAATATTTTTTGGCCGCAGCTTCGGCTTTATTTGTGTAGTGTGGCAATAATAATATGAAACAAAAAAAAAAACTTAAATCTCTGTTGGCACAATATTTTTTGTTTAGTATTGTTGTTCTTTGTTAAATTTTTCTAAGATTTGAGACTTTATTAAGAACTTAAATCCTAAAATTGAGGTAATTAATCCAAAAATGTTTTCGTGTTTAAGTGTGTTTTATGACAGACTCTCTTTGGTAACATATTTAAGAGCTGTTGTATATGCCTTATTAAGTTTAGTTGTTTGGTGACATAAAGAGATTATTGTCTTCTTTAATTTTGTTAATAAATTTTTATTTTTATTTGAATTTTTCTTTTCTAAATTATTTTTTTTTTTTTCTAAAAAAGTTTCATAAATTTATTTAGAACTTTATTCCATTTTTATTAACTTTTTTAAAATGTTTATGCGACTTTATTCAAAAGTTTGAAAATTAGTTTTTTGAAAGCTGCAGACAAAAACTGTTGACAGTTTGAAATTGTCTATGGAAGAATATGTATCAAATTACATGCTTATAAATTTGTTTAATAATATTTATAACACACAAGAGAGAGAGAGAGAGGGAGAGAAGAGAGACAGTTAGAGAAAATGTGAAAAATTTTAGAATTCTAGAAAAAAGAACATAAATATAAACGGCAATAAATTACAATATCCCCATAGTTTCTATTACAAAACAATAGACCAATAGTAAGCTGCATTCCATTCAGACAACTTTTAAACAATTTATGTTTTTAAACAACCTTATGAAAATTATGTTAAACAAAACTGTAATAGTTTTCCAGCCGTGCCACTACGCAGTCTCTATGAAACAGAAAATCTTTAGAAACAGCAAATCTATTTCTATGTCACATTACAAAAATATAGATTTTAAGTCAGTTAGTGTAAAACACTTTCATTACCAAATAACAATGTTGTAATTACTAAGATTCACCCTAGATATTTATTAATTTACTCAGCAGCTTGTTATTAAAAATCACACAAATCGGTGTAACACAAAAAGAGTTATAAAACAAAATCTAACACAGTCTCGAAAAAATTATAAGTTATTAACGAAAATCATTTGCAATATTGAATTTATAACAATGAATTCCATTTTACCTCAAAATAGTGCATAAACTAACCGGAATATAAAGACATACAGTCATGTCACAGAATTTAATTCCATTCGGTAAGTGGAATTAATTCCGGTATATTCCTTCTATAGAAAAAGTAAAACACAAAAATTGTTTCGGAATGAAACCTTGAAATTCTTTAAATTAAAATTCCACATAACAAATTAAACATGGTTTCATTCCGAAAAAATGTTCGTTTTACTTTTTCTATAGAAGCAAAACACGGAATTAATTTCACTTTCCGAATGGAATTAAATTCTGTGACATGGCTGATAATATAACTATTGCCTAATACAATACATAATTATGCTTAATTTCCTTACAAGCACTTGTGGAGCGCCTCCGATAGAATGTTACATTTTGCACAAAAATGCTAAAATTTGCTTTAGTTTTCAATTTTTGAAAGTAGTGGCACGAAAAGGAAAACTAAGCCGAAAGAAATATCTTTCGATATGTAAAATATGATTACACCCATACCTCGATTTGCGTCGTTTCGAAATTGCTTCGCTGCTTAAATATTACTAATTTTCACTGTGCTTCGTTAGATTTTCAAAGTTGCGTTGTTTGGGTTCAAATCTTTAATCTTTTTTTAAATTTTGTGAAATTTTTTCTTTCTAGAAAATGGCACCACTTTGTATGTAATGTAATATGTATGTAATTTTAATATGTACCGTTTTATTTTCATTTTGTTTTGCTAATTTTATTAAGCAGTATTTTGTGCTTTTTGTAACGTTGCCATTAGTAGGTTGTGCTTTTTTTTAAAAGAGAATAATATAGTTTTAAAAATGTTTACGGGTTGGTTCTGGTTACAAAAAAAAAAACCATTGGGTGCAAGTGACCGATTTTATTTTTTTTTTAAATGAGCGTCAAACACATGTTCATTTTAAAAAAGCTCTAAACCTTTGTGCAAAGGCAATGATGCAATACCATTTGCACAAGATTGTGAATTGCGCTAATATAAAATATTTATTTAAATATTTTTTATAAAATTTTTTATTCGAAGATTTACTTCTAGTTAAATATAAAATGAATTTGAAATTTATTAAATTCTCATTTAGTTAATTTATTTAAATAAATAATACATACAAAGAATTTTGCAACATAGTTTAAATTTGTCAACCCAAAGAATATGTTGGAAACTAGTTATACACAACAAAAATGAGACAAAAATCCCAAATATTTATTTTTTTTTTAAAATATCATTTAGTTTTGATCAAAGACAAGATATTGCTTTAAAATATTTTGCTTCTAATGGAAAGTTTAACAGCCTTATACAGGGTTTTGCAATTTTTTAATTCAAATTTTAATACGAATAACTTCAACACCATTAGAGATAAATAGCACATATGCGCATATATTTGAAAGACCTAGCCAAGGATTTGCAGAAAATATACAAAGCCTTGGACCATCTTCAAAACTTCAACTTCATTACCTTGGCTATGCCCATTCAAAATTGTATCTTAATCGCTGCAGCTGTTTAGAAATGCCAGATTTATTTCTAAAAAAAATTTAATTCTGCCAAATTGTGCAATGTGGCATAATATAAATTCACATTTTCCAAATAAATGTATCATTTGTAAACCTTTTGGCAAATCATTTTAAATAGACATAACAAAAGGTACGGTCACATTTGACAAATATTTACTCAAAAATGCGTAACCACTTGTTTTAGCACAAATTTGTTTGACGTTGTTTACTCATACAAGAGTTTTGTTAAATCAAACAGCATCAAATAAATTAAAATTAAATATTTGTTGTGCTTTGGCCTAAATAAGAAAAGGTTTTTTTTTTTTAAATAAATAAACGAGTTCAATTATATGTTATTTAGTGGTTGTGACTTTTTCGACAAATATTTGCCTTAAGAAAGTATTGTACCAGTTACTGGCCATATGTGGTATATTTACCATCATTTGAGGGTACTGTAGCTTAATTGGTTAGCGCATTTGATCATTAAGCATGAGTTGGTATTTGTAGCACGCTGCCACTCAAACAACATCAGTTTCTGATAATTAGTAGTTTTCTTTCTATGAAATCAAGCTTTAACATTAATGCGCCTACTCATCACCAGAGGCGCTGCAACTCTGCACTAAAAACAAACATAATGCGCAATTGCAGAGTTGTGACATAAAAAGTTTTCTTCTACTTTCACCACCTTTACTTCTTCAATCTATCCTCTTTCCAAAGAAAGTAACGCAATTATATATAGGCGTAATAATTGCCTGAGTGTTTCTTTTCTTTAAAAAAAAATCATTTGGAATGAAAAATTGAAGATAGAAGATATCAAACAAAAATGGACACTATGTTTCAAAATAACATAACTAAACATAGTTTAGTATTTTTTAAGTTTGAAAAAGTACTGTATCGTACAGATTGATTGAACTAGTAAGTGGTTTGCTTGATGTAGGGGTTCCGTGTATCACGACAAAACCCGTAACGCTGTAATTGTATTATAATATTATAAGTATCTATCTACTACTCATTAATTAAACCCACTTATAACACATTTTTTAAGCAATTAGCCACCACTCTTCATTGTATTTTATACAATATAAATTACTTGCTTAATTGTTAATTAATTTCACTTAAACCTACCTACACACACCTGCTTGAAATTTCACCCCAAAACCCAATAAGCACAAATTTTTTGTGAATTCCAATGTTGGATTTCCAATGTGAATCCAAGCTTGAATTACATTTGAAATCCATCCTCTTTCCAGTCTGTTTGAAGTTTGTTAAAAAACAACGATGTGATTTTATAATTAAATTTTCAGAGAACAGGTTCGGTTCAACTGGAATCACACTGTTATTTAAGGCTGGCATTACACTGTAAATGTACTGTTTTGTACGACTGTAATTCAATGGTTAATTTTGCTGAATTCGCTGCTTTTGTGTTTCAACTGTAGTTCAACACTGGAAATTAGAAATTGTGAAATGTAATGCCACTTGAATTCCAGCCAAAATACTTATTGGGAAGGCTTAATTAAAATATATCTACATATGTACATATGTATATGTTTTATTCTAAATTTCCAAATAAATCATACAGACATACAATAATATTTTCCTTATAATGGTGATTAATGGCTTTTTGTTTTCTAATAGCCAAAGAAAAGCCTTTAAAAGTGATTGAATTAATTTCTGCTTTTGTTTTTAGAACAAAGTATTTACCATAAATAACTATTTCTAAATGCTAAACAAAATGTCCATATTTATTTAATAGTATTTATTGTAAAGCAATTTATAGGAATATTTTTCGATGTGTTTCATAAATTGTCAAAAACATTTTGATTTATAAGGTTGCCATAGTGACTACGTGGGTATTTTTTGTGTATAGTTTATTTTGTATTTAGTTTGTGATAAATATACTCTATAAATTGACCTTAATACAAAACAAATATTAATTTAACACAAAACTATTAAGCAACCCTCCTTTTTACTAATTTCAATAGGAAGTGGTAAAAACGCACAACACCCAATTTACACTATAAAACTTACAACCAACAACAACAACAACCCTGCAAAACGTTGCTGTTTTTTTATATTTGTTAGAATTTAGTTTCCCTTAATGCTGTCAAGTTAATCAAACAAACAGCTTGCTACAACTAGTAGTGTATGTATATCCCTGGAGACTGATAAAAAGGGACAAACCAACCAAAATTGACCGAACCCCAGACGCACATAGTTTTATAGACAAAGACTAAACTGCAAATTATTAAAATCCACAGGCCATAAAGTATTTTAAGTTAAATACTATTACAATGTGGTTTAGCTTGTTGAGAGTGTTTAAGTATTTAAGCTTATTTGTCTCATACCTTTTTCGTTTCCTTATATTTTTGTACGAATAAACTAAGCAACCAAAAGTAAAGCCAACTTAAGTTAATCATCATAAATCATCACAAATATATGTATGCACAACAAATAAACAAACAAATCTTATATAAATACATCTGAATATATATACAAACTTAAAATTAAACCCACTACATCATCATCTGCAGCTAGTGTTTTCAATTTCGGTTAACCGATTAACCGAAAAACCGGTTTTTGACAAATTTACGGATTTAAGGAAACCGGCTTTAACCCCCCCCCCCCCCCCCCCCCCCGGTTAACCGATTTTTGATATCTGTAAAAATCGTAAATTTTTCTTATTTTTTTCCGAAAGAAAAACTAAACTTGAGGTTAAAATCTATTCACGACTTGAGTAATAAATGCAAACGTAGTAATCTCAATAACCTTATACTGTGTTCAGATATGAAACTTAATTGAGTCAATATTCAATTAATTGACAATATTATTTTAAGTGTTCATTCATACGTAATTTTCTGCTTGCCCAATAATCATTTGACAGTTGGAAAACAATACAAAAAATACTCTAAATGGTTGTAGTGTTTCTATGTAAACAAACTTACCTTCACATTGATTTTTTAATGATGTCTTTTGTTGACATTTGCATTTTATACAATTTTGTTCACTAAACACAGTTGTGAACAGTGTTGCATTCGAAATCTTACTCAATATTCTAACAATATCGTACTTATTGCGCAATAATTAATTGAGATTTTATATGGAATATTGAGCTCAATAATGACGTTAATTGCGATTATCGCAATTAAGGTTCATATCTGAACACGCTATTACAGATGACTTCGAATATTTGGAAAAATTTAACAAGAGAACGGAAAAATTAAACATGCTCTTCTTACTATTCATCCGACATCAACTGTCAGTGAAAGAGTCTTCTCGGTATTAACACTAACACAAACCAAATTGAAAAACAGAATGTCTCCTAAACATTTGGATTGTGTTTTGTTTTTGAAATATTACTTTACAAAAATTTCATAAAATTCACATTTATTTACCCCCTTATTCATAAAAACTTATAAACTATGTATACAAAATTTGCTTAATAAACTTCTTATAAATATTATTATTTTTTTTATAAATATAAAAAAAGTCTTTATAAATTTCTTTTAGTTACTATTTTTATTTTGTGTAACAAATGCTATTTTTGAAGTTATTTTTGTTGTTTTTTAAATTAAAATTAATTGTTTTTTACGTTTAATTTATTTTGTTATTTAATGGAGGGTTAACCGATTAACCGGTTTTTTCGAGTTCGGGTAACCGAAAAACCGGTTTTCAAAAAAGTCGGTTTTTTGAAAACACTATCTGCAGCAGATTGCTTTCTGAAGTAAAACTCCTACTACTTACTTTAACATTTCCATTTAAATTTATTTACCCACATAATGCTGTTGCTTGTTATTCTTCCGAGATGTGTGGTCAGCTTGGAATGTTTGCATACCAACTCAGCAATTACTATGACCATGAATTATGTTAAATCTAGCAACATAATTAGAATACTTACTCGGAACACTTAATAATATCGAAATATGAGTAAACTTAAACTTTAAATTTAATATGTTTAACCCGCGGCGGGGGGGGGGGGGGTTTGGATTTTAGCTACACGGACTTGGGGGTTGGGTCATAATGACCCACTTATTAAACTCGGCTTTTTGCTGTATTTATGAAAAAAAAAATTAGATTGAATCTAACCTTATTAAAGAAATAAAACATGACTTTGTTAAAAAATAACGTATTTATTTTTAATTTTAGCCAAAAAACATTTCATATTAAAAAAGTTAACAAAGGAGGCTTCTTTTAGCTTAAATATAATAAACACTTATTGTCATATGAATGGGTGGGTCATATTTACCTTTTTGTAACTTTAAGCACGTGTTACTCGAAGTACAATCGCTATGTGACTGATTTGGAATTTATAACATTCAGAGAGATTCAATATCTTCAGCTACTGAGTAGTAGAGTTGTGCCCGGTCGTTCATTTCAGTGACCGGTCATTTTCGTTCATTTATCCAAGACTGATTCGTTCATTCAATTTGTTCACTTTGAACGAATGAATACAACCCTTATTGAATGTGATTTTCTTCTTGTCTTTTGATAAACATCAGCTAAACGTAATTGATCCGTACACTATTGAACGAAAACCGTTCAGTTAAATGACCGGCTCATTCCGTTCAATGAAGGGATCCGTTCATTTTAACCCGTTCGTTCATGAACGACACAGCTCTACTGAGTAGAGCGTAGAGAAGAGAATTACAGTTTTAAAACTACAATCAATTTAAAAAGTGACGGGTAATTATGACCCATGCCCTCCGGCGCCGGGTTAAGGTCCAATCTTGTTATAAACATCAACACAATTAACAGAATTGTGTAAATTTTTTTCAGACACTTCAGAACAGAAACAGCACATTTTAATAATACAGATATTTGTTTATACACTTCTTAACATTTTGTTGCAACATCGTTTAAGGAAAGCAGCTGCTAAGGGTAAAAAATTGATGTAAATTGCGGCTGTAATTTTTTTGTTATTCAAATTACTTCTAAAGGTACGATCACACTTGGTAAATATTTGCCGAAAAAGACGTAACCACTAAATAAAATATATTCGAGATCGTTTATTTATTTAAAAAACCTTTTCTTATTTACCAAATCACAACAAATATTTTGTTTTAATTTATTTGATGCTGTTTGAACTTGCAAAACTCTTGTAAGAGTAAACAACGTCAAACAAATTTCTGCTAAAACAAGTGGTTACGCTTTTTTTTTTAGTAAATATTTGCCAAATCTGACCGTACCTTTAGTTTTATTTTATGTGCTGCGTTAATATTAATTAAGCTTTAAACTTATTGCAAATACTATATAAAAATACTCAAGCATTTATATATATTTTTACATTTTCATACTTTAAATCTCTTTAAAGGGTATTTCAACTATTTTGGTTTGTAATATTCACTAATTTGTTGTTAAAACTTTCTAGTTTTTCCAGCGTTCAAAACTCATTTTGTAATGAAAGCATTTTAATAAACTGTTATGATGGTCGTTTGTGTTCTTTCAAATAAGTTTATTAGTGAATAAAGGAATTTTCTTTATATTCATTTCATAAATTGTGTTTTTTTACTTTTTACTTCAACATAATTGCGGCTGTAATGCAGACGTGAATTGTGACTTAAAAAGGATGTTAAATTACTGGCAATAGAGCGAGAGCAGGGAGAAAGAGTAAAAACAAGGAAAAATAAAACGTGAAAGATAAAAAATTAAGCAAGTTAATAAATTTTAAAGAAATTTTAAAAGGCATTAAGATAAAGTTTTTCATGTTAATAATGAATGTAATGTAATGTAATGAATGAATTAATGAATGTATGTATAAAATATATAAAAAGTGTTGTTAATGATTTAAAGTTGTGCCTAGATTTAAAAACAAAACTAATTAAAAAAGGTTTGCAGGAAAAGTTAAGCAAGTATGAGGCTTAACGGAGAAAATAGCTTAAGTTGTAAACATAAAAGTTTGCAGCAGAAAGTAAGAAAAAAAACATAATTAGTTAAGCTTAAATTACCTGTGATACTTGTGATAGATAATATAAATTATTGCACGTTATCAATTATCATGCTTAAGCTGTTTTCGCGTGCATGGCTTAAGTAGGCAACACTTTATATTATTCAAAGCTTTTAAAGCCTTTGGCATTTAAGCTTAAATTGCCAACGCCGCAAGAAACTTACAACTTTTGTTAGGTAATGTAAATTACTGCAAATTATCAAAGATACCGTTTAAGTTGTTTAGAACTTTTTTGGAGCAATTTTTTTTATTTTTGAAAATATTAAAAGCTTTACTGGAAATTTATTGCAAACAGTACAAATGGGTTCATAATATTTCCCCAGTTCATAAAACGTAAAGTCTTCTTAATGGACATAAATCAATTATTTAGTTAGAATTGATAAGGTAGCTGTAAGTCTTTTAAAAAATGTGTATGCTTGAATAGGTTTATAATGGCTATATACTAAATTTTTTTTTTTGCCAAATGATGACTAATGGATTTTAAAGCATTTATTACGCCATATATCTAAAGCTTTATAGCTATGGTACAATGTAAAATATAAATTTGCACTTGCAAATGTTCATAAGTAAGTACACTGAGAAAATTCTAAAAAGCTTTATTATTGACAATATTATAAAATAGTAATTGCAAGCTTTTAACTACAGAACTTCGAAAAAGCTTTATTATTGATATTATAAAACACTAATGGTTAAACCGAACAATATATTTTAATATTTGTTTTAATATACTTTTTTTAATTTCTAACAGTGTTTTTTCCCCATAATCTCTGGCGTCCAACACAGTTACATTATTCATAGACACATACATATTTCCTAACTAAATATATACGGTATTAGAAACATTTTTTAGATTTAAAACAAATATGCTAAAATATAAATTCATTTACACTCTTTGTTTTTTCTACCTTAATAAATAATAAAAATAAAACATTTTCCATTCGTTCATTTAATTTTTTTTTTTGCTTCTATTCTTTCGGAATATTAAAAATAAAAGTTACACCACCATAAAAGCCTGGGGAATCACAACACGTATGAATGTGTTACAGCATAATGGTAGGGTTGCAGCAAAAAATACAATAAACAAATTCTAAAATGAAAAAAAAAATACCTTTAACATGAAATATCTCCATAAACAATTGTCATAAATTTTTGGAAAAATATAAACCATTTGAAAAATGTTTACGTTTCATACATATATAAATTTTGTTTGCATTTTATGTACTAAATATACATTTCTATATATGCACCTATCTTTCTAAGGTATTGTAACCAAAAGTACTGGTATCTATACCAGAAGAAGTTTTTTAGTTGCTTCCATGGTTTTGTAACAAGCCTTTAGTGCCTGGTACTAATTGGTTAGGAGTTGACAAATGTGTGAGCCAACTAACAGCTCCACTAGTTACCCAATAAACTACTTGCAAGACGAATTGCACAGGCGAATTATTTCTCATCTGGTCATTGTAAAATTGTGCTCCATTTTTAAAAATCCACTGACATGTTAATTCTGTTTATTTCAATTTTTATTAATTTTTTTTTAAAACCTAAATTCTTCCCTATCTGACAATCTCTGTTAACTCAATTCGTTAATGTAATGGTTATTAAAATAACGTAAATTTTATAAGCTAAAAAACGGGAAAAACCCATTTGGGTTAAATTGCATGATATTTATAATCAAGAAATTTCAACTATTTATTTAAGTAAATTTTATGAAAAAATATTTTTAATATTTTTTTTTTTTTTATTTTTTCATAAAATTTACTTAAATAAATAGTTGAAATTTCTTGATTATAAATATCATGCAATTTAACCCAAATGGGTTTTTCCCGTTTTTTAGCTTAATAATTTTAATTTTGTCTAAAATTTTCAAATTTTTTTTTTTATTGTTGATAACCCATTGAATGCGCCTCTTAAAGACCTCTCATATGATACCAAATTTACATATAGTTCCTTTGCAAGAAATGTTAAAAAAATCAAAAAACCTTTAAAAATGACATTTTTATCCTTTGCACCAGCTCACCAAATATTGACCCCAGGACAAAAAAAAAATTGAGAAACATCATAGTCTTAAAATGAATTAAATTTTCATATTAGGCGGGAACATCCGCAACTTTATTTTGGGGGCCACCCTAATAAACATACATAAACATACAAGTAGACAGTGAAAACTTCTAATAATTGATACTGCCTACTAATAAATCAATACAGGATTATATTTTTACACACAAGCCCTAATGTACATATATATCATTGTACAGAATTTCATGATGATTGGCTGGTAACAGGTCATATTTCTCCTATGAGACTACTCCCGAAAACTCATTAACCATATTTTAGCGAAATTTTACACAGATCAGTTATAAGGCCGCGTTTTCACTATGTTTTCACTATGTCATTTTTGTTGTCAAATTGTCCAAATTGTTGGCAATTATATGAAAACGGGTTGTCACATGGCGTCATCTATGTGTGCAATCATGATTGCAATCTTGATTGATTGCATATGACAACCCGTTTTCATACAATTGCTAACATTTTGGACAATTTGACAACAAAAATGACATAGTGAAAACCAAGCATAAGTATATAAGAATTATACTATTGAAGTATTCATTGACACAAAGTAGTCTATATATTCATGGTCAATGACAAATTGTAAAAGTATCAAATTATGTCTGTCTATTTGTGAAAAGTTGTATTGGGTCTAAACGAAGGGATCTTTAGTATTGTATTGCCAAACTTTTACTGGGTAATACAGACTGTTTGTGGACTCTGTGTAGTTAAATATCTTACTATTTTCAGAACGTTCAGCAGTTTATTGCTGCATTTCCTTGAGTGTTATTATCCAAGTTCTATATTATTAACTTTGCTAATTCAACAAATTAGAAAAAAGTCAATATATATTCTTGATCGTTAAGACATTGTAAAATGATCTGTTGAATTTAAATGAAAGGATCTTCAATATTATATGTTCATCAGGAACGTTTCAAAACGGGCTGAATAGAATTGAATAGATTGACTAGAAAACTATGGATTCTTACTTGCTTTTTTACAATCTTTTATTTAATTTTGAAATATACATATTTACATTTTCAAAATATTTAAATTGAAAGTTCATAAAATTCATAATAAATTACATACATAAACATTTCACAGATGTCAAAATTCTTTTAAAAATATAAAAATGATATGCAGATCATGACAAGGACCACCCAAACAAATGATGCTCGCTGTCAAAATGAATCACAACCTAAAGAAGTGTATACAAATTTCGTTATGACTAGTTTTAAAGCTAGTTTATACATACAATTTGTGTTTAGCTATACATTTTTGTATTTTAGAATAATTTTTGAAGTATGTTTTTCAAAAATTCAGAAAAAAAATATATATGACACACCACAACTTTACATACACATATTTACATGCATTTGTTTGCTACAGTTGATACTTTAACAGAAGAATATTTTTTCATGTTATAATGGGTATTGTTTATAAATGAGACACAATAATTCTTTGTTTATACTCGAGTATAAAAAGTGAAAGAAACGCAACGCAACACAAACACAAACAAAAATTAAATAAAATTTAATTTTTATTTTGAAATACAAGAACACCAAAACAAATGTTTTTTACCAAACAGCATATAAACTCTAGGGATTTAAACAATATACGAAATGGGGTTACGTATTTACGGTAGAATCATCATACTGGGTACATAACATTTTGCTGTTGCGCTTGTTTTTCTTTTATTATACCAAAAGGCTTTTAATCTAAACATCATGACAGAAAATCTATGGCATTGGTTTTTGTTGGTAGCAGCCAGGCTCTATGTAGGCAGCAGCTATTCAGTGCGATTGTGTCTTTGGCTCGGTCTCTCCAGTTATTGACAGTGTGTTGTAAACCGCAGGCCTGGTAAATAATTTACAATTTATTTTTGCGTTTTGCTATTGTTTGTTATTGGCCAGGAGTAATGTGTTGTTGTCTGAATTGTAGTTGTTGTTGGAGTTACAACAAAATGAAATTGTTAAATATCTTTATACTTAAATCCTTAGTGATTTGTAAAATGAAGCATATTAGAAGCGTATGCATATTAGAGCATGTCAAAACAAAAATAACAAACAACAGCAGCAAAAAACAAGCAAGAAAGTCAAGCCCGACAATATAATACCCTACACCTAGTATATTTATAAAACAGTTTTTCGGAAATGTACGCTATATGGGAGATATGACCTATTATGGACTGATCATCCAAAAATTTAGTGTCATGATTTCTGTGAATATAAATATTATATATGTTAAACTTTATCACGATATAAATACTTTTAAAAGATTTATGGTGGTTAAATAGGGGAGGGTCTTATATGGGAGTTTCGACTAATTACGGACCGACCATTATAAAATTAGCTATTATCATTTGTGTATATTATTTGGATACCAATATTTTTAAAAGAGTTGTGCTCTTTCAAGTGATTTTCGGAAGTGGGCCTTATATGGGAGCTACGATTAATTAAGGACCGATCTTCACGAAATTTGTAGATGTGATTTAGCTTCATCTATTACTCATTTGTGATAAATTTTGTTTGGTTCCTTGCATAATTCAAACATTTATGATCGGTAAACACCAATTTCGGCAGGACTTTTGTATGGGGGCCAGGTGAAATAATGGACCGATTTCCACCAGTTTCAATCCCATCCGTCCTTGGGCCGAAAAAATATGACTAACCAAATTTTATCAAAGTATCTTCAAAATTGCGACCTGTACTCTGTACAGACGGACGGACGGACATCGTTAAATCGACTCAGAAAGTGATTCTGAGTCGACCGGTATATTTTAAGGTGGGTGTTGGAGCAATATTTCTGGGCGTTACAATCATATGCACAAATCCAATATACCCTCCCCACTATAGTGGCGTAGGGTATAAATACTGATAATGTAAAAGAAACACTCGAAAAAAAATGTTGGTAAATAAATACTTTTAAAGAATAAAACTTAACACGACACAGAATATCACTTCCAACTTGATTTTTTGTATAACTACACTGTAACGACATAAAAACAACATTAAAAATAAGGGTACGGTCACACTGGCCAAATAATTACCCAAAAAAGCGTTACCACTATTTTTAAGCACAACTTAGTGTTTAATCTTGCAAGTGTTTTGTAAAAGCCAACAGCATTAAATACAATTAAACTAAATTTCTATGGTCATTTGTCCTTAGTAAAAGAAGTTTCCCAAATAAACACAAGCAATAAAATATATTTTATAGATTTAAGTTTTTTATCGACCTTTTCCTAATTTTTTTATTATTGATTTGTTTAGAAAATTCTCAATCGGGCTTATTAAGGTCATGTATTTTATGCAAATTAAAGATTATATCATAATTTATTTTTCCGACGTTTCGTTGGAGATTCCCAACATCATCAGGGATATTTTATTAGATATATAATCTTTCGTCAATAGTTCAGCATTTAGAATACTTAACACACATTCTGTTTTGCATAAACACAACATAAAACATAAATTTAATTAAACAAAACAATTGCAAAAATATAAATAAAAATATCAAAGTTTGATTCTACTTCTGTGATACTTATTTACATTTTATTTAGTGGTTACGTCTTTTTCGTCAAATATTTGTCATGTTTGAGCGTACCTTAAGAGTGGTAGATAAGTTATTTGTCTATCTTTTATTAGCAAGTAATAAGTAACAAATCTGTGTTCTGACTCTTCACAATTTACCCAATAGCGCAATTCACAATCTTGTGCAAATGGTATTGCATCATTGCATTGCAGGTTTTGTTCTTGCTGTGTATTTTGTTAGTGTAGAGCAAAAATATACTAAATCTTTTCGCAAATGCAATGTTGCAATACCATTGGCACAAGATTGTGAATTGCGTAAACTCATTATTTTAACATTAAAGGCAAGTTTTTGCCGTTTACTTAATGATAGTAAGAGCTCACTCAATAGCGCTAAAATGTACTCATGCTATTAAAAATCACTAGAAAATAAGCAGTTCTTTAACTGATAATAAATAACTCATTATACGTTTACTTCTAAGTAATGCAGACGGTATGTAGTAATCATTGAAAAGTAAGTTATTTGACTAATAACAAATCACTACAAAGTTTTTTGCCTTTTTCTGTGTAAATAAATACATATGTACGTATGTGAGTGTTTTCGAAACTTTCAGCAGTAGAATGCTGTATTTCTTTGGGTGTTATTAACCAAATTCTATATTATTATTGTGGCTAATATATGTAGTACTGAAAATGTAAAACAAAAAAGGATTCATTCATTCTAAGCCAACAACTGCTTAGTAAATAATATATCGCTAGGGAATTGTTTCCTTTATACGTTTGATTAATAATACATATCGATGGTCTCATGTAGAAAGGCCTTAACTCGCATATTTGAAACTTTACAGGAGAAGGCGAAAACATAATAGAAACTGTAATATTCAACATGTAACTTTTTTTGTACAACTGCTTATAAAAGCGTTATTTTTTACACTATTGCAATAAATTTTTGCGTTAAATGCATTGGAATCGCAAAAAAAAAACAAATTTTGAAAAAATAGCGAGTTAGGGCCTTTATACGTGAGACCAACGATATGTACATATGTACGAGTATATATACATACACGTATGTATAACAGAAAATTGTTTGAACCCAGCAAAAAAATAAATACGGGAAAAAACAGTAGTTCATGAATAGGTTCAACTGTTGTTGATTTTATGTAATTTAGGTGAATCATTAGAAGAAGTACTAAATGGTTTAGTTGTTTGATTAGAAAGAATAATGCTAGATTTCTAGTTCAGGCGATTATTAATCCGTCCAACCGAGAGCTGGTATCTAGAGAAAGCCGAGTTGATCTACGGAGAATATCCGACTGAATCCCATCGTGGCTGTCAGTGATTATACACTCAGAATATTATTACAGTAACGGACTGTTGTGGTAAAATTTTTTTTTTTAAATAATTATGTTTCAGTGAACCATATTCAATTTTATAATTGCGATAAACATAAAAATGTTTATAGTAACTAAATTATTGTTAAAATCAAATTAAAATAACAATTATTTGTGTACCACAACAATATATTGTTGCCAAAAACACAGTGTAGTTGTTGTAACCATATCCAACCATGTTTTTTCTCTGCGTGTGTGTTTACATATTTTCTGTCCTTTTGTTTAACCATTATTATAACTATGTTTATTTAATGTCAAAATAATAATACTGTACGAAGTGAAAAGAAGATATTAGATTGAAATATAAATAATATACATACTTACAAACAAAAACAGATATCTATACTGCAAAACATTTATCATATTTTTTATGGCATATTTACTTATTTTTGTTCAATGATTACTCCTTAAAGGCAGCAGGAAAATCAATAGTTGGATAATCAATAGAAATATATGATAATCTACTGCTTTCCTTAAAACTGAAAGATTTTTAACAAGACATACATTTACTTTTGTTAAGCTAGAACTAACTAGCTATCAATTTCTATCAATTTTGTTGGGAGTACAAATTTTACTTTTTGTGAAGAGGGGTGTTGTGCAATCGGATGTTTGCTGTAATGTATGGGGAAGCAAATTCAAGATTTTGCATATTCATGCAGTAGACAATCATCTCAAGATTAGGGATATTTATATAAAAAGGTCTTTTGAATAAGCTGGCATGATTATAATGAAAATGAACAGTATAAGTGAAACTGAAAAACTGTTCATAATATTTATTATTAAAGACTCCTATAGAATATATTGCCAAATTAAATATTTATCCTAGAATCATTCAGTTGATTCTATAATTTCTTTAGTACCCATAGAAATGCCTTAAAGTATCTTTAATCTTAAAAATACTTTTAACATTACCACAGCAACAACAACTATGTATAATCAAACGTGCTCAAAAACATTTCTCATTAAAAACTAAAGTAAATTATTTTGTCTTTCTCGGCGTTCATAGACATTTTTGTGTGTGAAAAGTTACAAAAGTGAAATTAATTGAATTTGTTGATCTGACTGCTTGTCGTTTGCCACGCCATACCACAATCTAATTTACGTTAAATTTAAACCAACACAGAACTTAACAAAACAGAAAGCAACAAAAATAAAGCAAGCAAGCAAGAACTACTCAACTCTACACCAATTCCAATTCCCCAAACACAAGAAACCATGCAAAAAATCCTTTTTTTTTTTTTTTTTTTTTTTTTTTTTTGTGTAAACATTGATAAGCCTATATAATATTTTGGATCCAAACAGCAATTTAAGCTACCAAAAAAAAACAGAAATAAATTGTTGTTAATTACAAAAAAAAAAAAAAAAGAACAGCACCAAAAGCCAGCCATATCCTAACCAAAGAAAATGATTTCACCTTGACTAACACCACTACAAGCACACAATTGCATAGCTATTCACACTTTCACTCACTCTTTCTTGCTTTGTCTATTGTTCTCTTTACACTTTGCCACATTAGCGTTAGGCCTAGAAACACGCAGGATGTCTTAAACAAAAATAATGCTGAAAGACTGAAAAAGAAAAGAGTAAAAAGTGAAAATTATATTTCGAAAAAGAATAGAACGTCAGCAGCTTTTACACGCATATTTTGTTGGCATATACATACATAGTTAAGTAAACACCACAGACTCGTTTCACGGCACTATTTTGTTAAAGTGTGAAAAAACACTTAATTGTAAAAATTTGAGGGCATACAAAAATTGTTCAATTCACAGGTAATTTTGTAGTGTCGTAGCAGTTGTACGTCGTCTGATTTTACAACAGTTGTACAAATGTTGTTGGTAAGTTTTATATAAATATTTTGTACAAAAGCTACGACATTTTTGCATATATTTTTTGAATGTTGTAAAGCGTCATCCATTTCGAGGTTCAGTACTTTTTTAAAGAAACAAAAAACAGAAAATTCAAATTTAATGGGGAATGTTTATTATTATTTGAAAGAACATTCTTTGGAATGTTGGCCCTTGCTACGTCACAGATGGTCTATCCGTTGAGTCTAATTTTCGATGACTCTTTCGAGCATTTCGACTGGTAACTGGCAAATGACACGCCTGATGTTTTCCTTCAAAGCCTGAATTGAAGCGGGTTTGTGGCACGAGAACAGCAGCCATTGAAGGCTACGTTCGTCTTTAAAGAAATATAGATCGATGAATTCACCGGTGGTGGAATCAATAGACATGGTCTATTCGGTCGAATAATATCCAATAATGAATGCTGGGTCTCAAAATGGGAGATGGTGTTGTGAATAGTACACTTAGTAGGCCGATTATGTTGAGCGAAGTGCACGGAATACATTCCTCTCAGAACGTAATAAATTTTCGTAATAAAGTTGAACGATCGGTAAACATTATTCAGGCGTAAGTCTTGCCATTATAAAATAAAAAACAATACTAAACAAATGACACGACTTACACGTCATCTGTCAAAAAAAGGCTATTGAAAAAAGTATCTCTGCTTGAATCACCCATTACAAAAATTTAAGTGTTAAATTCTGCTTCAAGAAAAAAAAATAACCAAACGGTAACACTCAAATCATAAACTGATTGACAAGTTTAAAACAAGAAAATAAAATTAACTAATTCAATTAATGGCGATTGTTGTATTTAATATATGAAAAACGATCATTAATTTTTACTTACTTTTTTTTTTAAACAAACACAAACTGCGAAGCTTTTGCCTTGTCTGCAGAAAACACCCAGAGTCTTTGGCGGGAATCGAACTCGCAACCCTCTTACTGATAGTCCGGCACACTAACGCATATTCTATCGGGGCACCCTCAATTGTTAAAATGTCTGCATTATATTTTTCACACTTGTATTTTTAATTTTTAATATTTTACTGTTTTGATATTTTAAAGGCTTGACAACATAAACATACGACTTTGCTCAAAATTGTATTCACAATCAGAGAGTTGTATCATACAATATACAACATACAACATCACTTGTGAATTGAACAAATATGTGAATTCCTACGTTCTCCTAGTCTTTGATGTTAAATTTCCCTACCGACACAAAACAAAACAAATTATTATAAACAAAATGTGCGTGTATAACTATATTCAACTTTACCTGTTTGTAGTTTAGTTTTTTTTTCGTTCTCCTCCTGTTTCTTCATACACTACTAAGTATAAGTTGTTAATTAAAAATTAAACCGCATAACCTCAAAAACATGACTAAATCTAACAAAAACAATCAACAAACACAAACGTTAAGCAACAGTCACGGCAAAAAGAAACATACCAACATCAAGACCACCAGCTAAAATTGTTTTTGCAAATATATATGTATGTGCGTGTTTAAGTTGGGTTGGTTGGTGGTTTTTTTGTTTTGTTTTGTTTTGGGTGGTATGTTAAATATTGCCACCCATTATATCTTTGTCTTCTTTCCGCCCTAAATGTTTGGTGTTTCACGTTAAAGCACGAACAAAGTTTGAGCACCTATAAAAAGGAAATTGGAGAAAAGATTTTAATTAAAACACTTGCTAGCAGGAGTATTGGTATATTGTCACTATAAATATGTTTAAGGGAATTCAATAAATAATTGAGCGAAAATTTTTTAGTTTTATTTGCAATAATTGAAATTGTCTGGAAAATATTAAACCAAACTCAACCCAAGATTTGTATTTTTTTTTAATTCCTAGTAAAGCGTGATTCATTTCGTGGTACCCTACTTTTTTAAAGAAAATAAAAAACACCGAAAATTCAAATTTAAAAAATGTTTATTATCATTTGAAAGAAAATTATTTGACATTTATTTTTTGAAGATCAAATGTTGTCCGTTACTACATCGCAGATGGTCTATCCGTTGAGTACAATTTTCGATGACTCGTTCGAGCAAATGAAAAAAATAAGACCGACTTTGACTGGCAAAGCCAATAATTAAATCAAATGCAGCCTAATATTATTAATAGTTTTGTATAAACTATACAGTGGGGAGCACAAATGAGTACATGTACTTTGTGCAAATAAATTAAATAAAGAAAATTAAAAAATGTTTTTTTTTTGTCATTAATTTTATGTTTAATATTAAAAAAAAAAAAATAAATCAAAACTAAAAGTATCAAGTTCTAAGATGAAATATAGAAGAAAAGAAACCACCTCCAATGATAGTATTTGAAATATTTAGTTTAAGCCTTCTGCTTACACATGGATCTGGCCAGACCTTTTTCAATTTGTAATAATGTTATAATATATTTAGCAATTAGTTGAGACTTGAGATTTCAGGTACCCTTCTAAAATTTAGTTCGCTATAAATATTTAAAAAATAAATCCTGGAAGGACACTTGTATTTTAGTGCACACATCACATTTGTAACACATGGGTCTGATAAGACTAATACATATATATATTTTGTATTGCTTGTTTTAATTATTTTTTGTCCAGTTATCTATTAATTTTTATTTATATCTGGTGAATTTTACGTCAAGTGACCCAATTTTAAAAATCGATGTCTTGCGATTTGGATAAAATTTGCACCAAGCTTAGTACTATTAGATAGTAGGCCAGAGACAAATTTTCAGCTCTATGAGTCCAGAAGTGCCGGAGTTAGAAGGGGTCAAAGTTGGACATTTTGGTCAATTTTGGTCATACAGGGGTTTTTTTTAAATGAGTGTAACTTTTTACCTATTGGTCCTAGCAATAACTGTCCAAAGGACTATAGATAGCTATTTCTTCAATCATTTCAAAAATATTTTTTTTTAATTTAAAAAAAATTTTTTTTTTATTTTTTTTTTTAAATATTTTTTTTTTTAATTTTTTTTTAAATATTTTTTTTTAATTTTTTTTCAATTGGGGCCCTTTTTTCTCAAAAGAAAGCTTATACAATTTACTTTAAAGCCTTTATAATCTCTTAATGGGATGCGAGTGGAATATCTATCAAAAAAATTATTTTTTAACTCAAGAATAGGATTTTTCAATATTTGGCACATGTATCATTTTCATTTTCCCCCATTTTTTTTATTTCTTTTTTTCAAAATGGAGTTTTTTTTTCCTCAAACCATTTCCTTTAAGAGCTTTGTGGTCATTTAATGGGATGCAAGAAGAAAGTGTTTTAATTTTTACCATATGCACTATTTTAATTTTTTTCCTATTCATTACTTATAATACTACATAAGAATAATAATAATAAATAATTTAATAAAATTAATATATAAATGAAAATTATACATGTGCCAAATATTGAAATATCCAAATCGGAAGACATCGATTTTTAAAATTGGGTCACTTGGCGTGAAATTCACCATCTATTAAACAAAGTTAGATTAGGTTAGATTAATTCGGGGAAAAAACAATAAACATACTAACAAGTAACTAAATGTAGTTAATTTATAAGGTACAAGTTTTATTAAAATTGTCGTTACACTTTTCACCACCACTGCTTGATGTTTGTCTTGATGATAATTAAAGATGTGATTCCCCTCCCATCATTCTTTATTGTTTCCTTGAGTTTTCTGGGCTCTTTGGCACCAGCCATATTGTTTACCTTTGGATTAAAAACGCTTAAATTTGGATTCGTCTGACCAGATTACCAGTTTCCAGTCTTCTACTGTTCAATTTATGTGCTTTCTGGCAAACTTTAAACTTGCTTTAAAATTTGTATCAGCAATGCAGGTTTTAATGTTTCCATCGACTAGCGTATTTGCCTGTTGTTAATCGGCCCAATTATGAATAAAAAATCTGCGGAAGTTTTTTCCCTTTTCATTTTTTTTAACCTTGAATTTGAATAGGAAAAATAGGAAAAAACTCCCGCGGAATTTTGTATGCGTTTATTAGCATATGGAGAGCGTTTTAAATTAAGCAATAAAACTATTGTAACGTTGGGAAACTGAAGAATTTTATATGATATTATTACCACTTCTTTCTGTGTATACTTTATACTCGTATAGTGTCAGTCACAACAATATATCCAATACATATTTTACTTCTAGTATACTTTAAGCTGAATTCATACTTAACATCTTTAACACTAACAGTATAAGTGACCTTTAAACTTTTACAAGTTTTTGAAAAAAGCAAACAAAAAAAAAAAAAAAGAAAAGAAAAACTGGAGTTTTCTTTTAAATCCACATGGTTTTTTGTATTTGAAAGTTGCTATCTCTATCTTTATCTCTGACCTACAACAGCATTAAGGTTAATATATTTTTGTAACTAACTGTCTATTTAACATCAACTAGGTGTATTAGTTAGGGGTTGGGTGGTTGTGGGTAGATTTCAGTGGCTGCTTAACTTGACTATTACGCACATTAACAACTGAAAACGAGATAGCAGCAGCAAAAAGGCAAAAGGAAAAAATAGAAAAACCCCACAACAAGGCTGTCAATAATGTCAACTATTTTCATATGCCTTCACTTTTTTTTTTGTTTTGTTTTGTAGTGTATAGCCTTTATAAACCCACAAAGGTATTTGGCATAAATAAGGACATTATTTCTGTTTTTTTTGTAGTTTTTATTTCTTTGTTTTACAAGTTTATTTGTAAGAGAAAAATGTTCTTAGCAAACAAACAAATAGTCTAACCAAAACAAAAAAAAAAAACGAAAATGTTTTTAATTACTTTCTTTAGTTCTTCTCTAAGCTAAAATGATAGACCTGGCACGGCATGTTTGTATCTAGGTATGTGTGTTAATAAATGTGTAGATTTTAGATTTGTATAACTGTCAATGTCCTTGGGTTTATTAGTATGTGAAGCATATAAACTAGTTTCAGTATATTGTGGTTATTTAGAAGCTATAAGGAAAGTGCTAATTTTTGTATAAGGAATTTGTTTAATAGTTACATTTATTTGGCAGTATTTAGTTGATGGTAAGTGAAGAAACGTATTGGCTAATAATAAACTTACTAATAGTACGGTCACACTTGGCAAATACGAGTATTTACTCAAAAAAGCGTAACCACTTGTTTTAGCACATTTTTGTTTGACGTTTTACTTTTACAAGAGTTTTGCGAGATCAAACAGCATCAAATAAAATAAAACTAACTATTTGTTGTATTCTGTCCTAAATAAACAAAGTTTTTTTTAACAAATAAAAGGTTACGTCTTTTCCGCCAAATATTTGAAAAGTGTGACCGTACCTTAAGCATAGTTGTAAATCTTCTTCTAGTAAATCTTTAGGTGATATGGAAAAGAATTTGAGTAGTGCAGGAGTGCCCAGACCCTATACTCTTGGTGCTCTTTTATATTTATAAAAACTCTTAGCTATAGGCTGTGTGTTTTGTATACTCATTACAGCACGCAGCACTGGCAATACCAAATACACAACAAATAAGGCAATTGTTTATTTGTCGTACTTCACTGTATACACGCAAGCGCAAAGCAACAACACTTTCGTATGCTCTACTGGTAAACATGGGTGACTGCGATCGTCAATATAGATTTTGTTTTTGTTTAACGTATGATACCATTTAAAAAAGTGTGTTGTTTATTTGTATGTATTGGCTTTTACAACAAAAAATACTGAATAAAAATTAGTTTTTATTTAAATGTATTGGTGTTTGCTCTTACATAATCAACTTTTGGGCACTCCTGGAGTAGTGTTAAGCATTTATTTCAGAAAATTAATTTATATTTATCAGTGTGTGTAAAACAATCTCATTTACTTTATACAAGTTGAAATGTAATAATATTCATCCATAATGATTATATATATCATAGATTTGTTGGTATTAAAAATCAATAGAATCGGTTTGATAGCAAACAAGTTAGAAGACAAAATAAGAGACAACCTCGGAAAAGTTGTATAATCTTAAGTACAGCAAATGTTTGTTTGTTTGTTTGTTGTGTATAAATATATAAGAATTATTTTCCGTATTAAATCACTGGTAATATTTGTAATTCAATAACCATTTTCCATAGAACAATTGTTTAAAAAATGCAACACATTTGTTATGCTCTTTTAACTCTTAAGTGGCTGACAAGGTACACGGGTACCTTTTAGGTTTTGTAGAAATTGGTAACCATCGTACTTGAAACTTCTTGAGAGCTCCCAACTCTTGATATTTTATTAGCTCAATTCACAAGCTTGTGCAAATGGTATTGCATTATTGCATTTGCAAAAAAGTTTAGCATATTTTAGCTCTTGCTGCCTATTTTGTTAGTGTAAAGCGAAAATATGTTGTAGTTTTTTGCAAGTGAATGGATGCAAATATCATTTGCTAAAGATTGTGAAGTGCGCTATTGTATTTAAACATTTGTAACAAATTTTGTTGTAAAATGGATTGTTTTTCTTAAGATTTGTATGAAGAAGCTACCCGGGTACAAAATATGCAGTCTTTTTTATCGAATTTAGTAAGCAATGTTGTTGCTTCTTATTAGGCCAAACATAGTAAACACACGCTCTTCATTTACTATTGCACACAAAAAAAAAAAAAAAGAAACTGTTTTAGATGGACTTATTTTGGGGTTTTCTCAAAATAATTTTTTGATATTGATAAATGTTATTTACGTTCCCTAATAATTTTTCTTAAGGTATCTACATATATCTGGAAAAAACTCTGTCTTTTCTTAATTATTTTAAGCGCTTGTCATTATGTTTGCTAAGCAAAATCTCTCAATTAATACTATTCAAAATCGATTTACTATTTGTCGATCGATTGTCTGTGTGTGTAAAATACGCTCACGTCAAATATACAAGCCCAACATGTTTAAGACTCTTATATACTGATTATTATTATTCTAGATTGTTTGGTATTGAAATTGAGAAATATCGGTTTGGTAGGAATAAAATTATAAAGCAAAATGTGCAGACTCGAAATAGTTGTGTGTAATTTAAGAGAAATTTTTTCAAATGTTTGACTTTTTGTGTGTATAAAATGTTAATTGAGGATTAATTTATGTAATTCAAGTTTCATTTGCAAGACATTTATAGCCAATCAGTTCTTTTGAACATCAATTTATTTTGCTGTGTTTGTGCAAAACATGCTCATGAGCAACACATAAACCCGAATTTTATCAGATTCACCGACAATAATTAATATTTTCCTAGAATGTTTAGTATTCAAATTTATTACAATTGGTTTAGTGGAAAACAAGTTGCAGAGCCAAATCTCATTTAAGTGAAATCTACAAAAACGTACAGCAAATTTTTGTTTACTTGTGTGCAAATATAATAATTGTTTTCAATAATAAATCAGGATTAATTTATGTAATTATTTAAAATCTTGTAATAAATTTGAGATTTGAAATACTTTCCCCTGTTAGTGTAAAACATGCTGACGTCCAATCTATAAATCCATAATTGATAAAAATTCCTTTAAAAAGATTATTATTAGCCTAGACTAGTCGGTATTGAAATTCAGTAAAATCGGTTTAGTAGAAAAAAAGTTAGGAAGTAAAACGTAAGACAAGCTCAGAATAGCTGTGTGTAGCGTTTAAGGGAAATCCATAAAAACTTACTTCAAATGTTTATTTGTGTGTAAATATAGGAATTCAGACGTAATTTGTGTAATTTTAGTTTAAGTTAAAGTGAATTTAGGATCAATCTAGTCTTCTGAAATTTAATTATTTTCTTGTGTGTGTGGAAAACAATATCGCATCTAATATCCTAGCACAAAATTTGTAAGATTAGACCATAATGATGATGCTAGAGCTAAGCTAAGTTTGGTAAAACTAAAATTTAGAAGCAACCTGCAAGCCAGCCTCAGAAGAGTTGTATGTTTTTAAAGAAAAAATCAATAGTAACCTACTAAACATAATTGCTTCCTTATGCGTTAATGTAAAAATTAGATTCAGTGTTAGCATGAGTGTAATATGAGTAATTCTGGTTTCAAGTGAAGGCGGAGCAGTTCGAAGAAAAGAAAATGAAAACCGAAGCCAAGAAAGCGGCAGAAAATAATGTCAAGGATGTCCAAGAGAAGGCCGAGAAATTAAAAGAAAAGACTGTAGAAGCTGAAGCCAAAAAAGTTAAAGAAAGTCTGCCCAAGAGAAGGCTTTGGTTTTCAAATTTCTAAAAATGAATTAGAAATCGAATAATAACAAACATATGCATGTACTCGTACTTTACCCCAAACTGTCAATGGAAATGTTAGCAAAACATTCAATTCCTTTTACCTAGTTACTATTACCAACCAATGACGCCAGTACTATTATTAAAATAGACTCTGTACAGTGTCTTAAATCTTCTAACCTTAACTTGTCTAGCAAATGTTCCCAAAAATTAGCACTTGAAAATTTCCTACATAGAAACACTTGAACCAGAAAAATTTCCATAAAAAATCATTTTTTAATTCCATTATCATCTTAAGCCAATCTACACTTATCTGCCCTTTCTTTTCAATCTGTTGTTGGCATGTGTGTAGTTTTCACAAATTGAAAAATTGTGTTTTTTCTGTGGTTGTTTGTCAAAAATTCGTTTTAGAAAATTTAAGCATAATGTTACACAAACTCATGAATAATGTTTGAGGAAAACAAAAAATATTATCATAAAAACATGTTACATTCTTTTGTTTGATTATTTCAAGTGATTTTGTACTCGTAAGTGTGTGTTGTTGCTGGCTTTTGCCGTAAAGGATTATTTTATAATGTGGCTTTGCTGTGTTCAAGGCAATATTTATCCTTTTTTTATATTTTACATATGCTTTTTTTTTAGAAAAACCTTAAGATTGTTTTTGTTATTATTTGTTGTTATTTTTTTTTATTTTGTTTTCCAATTCACTTAGTTGTTGTTAGTAAGTAGGGAATAAAAATTACTTGATTTAGTTGTAGAACTAATGTAGAGTCCTTCTGCCCCCAGCAAGGGGATTCTTAAATGTTTGTGGGAATTGTTTTAAGTAGGGACTTTCGTCATGGAATGATGTTTCAAATTATGTAGATAAAAGATTGCAGCAAAAAATTTCCAAGTAATGATTTTTGGGCTGTTAAACAGTTTGGAATGAACATGAAATTTCCCAAAAGCCAGTACCAAAAAAGTACTTTACCTTTAAGTCAAGTTGCTATAAAGTGTTTACATAATGTTTATAGCTCATTTTTTTAAATAGTAAATGGAGAAATTCCTGTTTCTATCATAGCACTAAAAAGCTATTTTTTCCAAGCATCATTTATGAAAGTACCAAAAAGTACTTTTGTCTGATTTAAACGGTATTCCATTTTTAGCTTAATTTTCAACAAAAATTTTAAAAATCACAAAAGTACCAAATAATAATAATAATAATATTAATACGTAGAAAAATCCTTGTTTTTACCATAGTAGCAAAAAAGTACCTTTTTTAAAACCTATTTCATGAAAGTACCAAAAATGTACTTTAAATAAATTTGATCTTTTTTTGTTATTTGAAAAGGTGTTTTTCCATTTTTAGCTTAATTTTAATTAAAATTTTAAAAATAACAAAAGTACCAAATACTGACAATAATAAGTACGAAAATCCTTGTTTTTACCATAGTAGCAAAAAAGTACCTTTTTAAAACTTATTTCCTGACAGTATCCAAAATTACTTTTTTCAGGTATTTTTAGCTTAAATTTAAATATAATATTAAAAATCACAAAAAAAAAAGAAAAAAAGCACCTTTTTGGAAAACTATATTTCATGAAAGTACCAAAAAATAATTTTTTCATCTTTAAACATTATTTTTTCATATTTAGCTTAATTTTCAATAAAATTTAAAACATCAAAAAAGTGCAAAAAAACTACTTAACAAAAAGCCTACTTTATCCTAACTATAAAGTATTTACTCCATGCGTTTCCTTTTTAAATAATTATTATAATAATGGGTGTAGGGTGTTATATGATCGACTAAATTTTCTTATTTGTGTTTCTTTAGAAACAAATTGTATCGTATTTTAAACAGTTATTGTACGATTTATTTTAAAATTTGAAGAGTTTTGGCAATATTTTCAATTTCGCTTAAGAACCTCTTTATTGTAGCACTTATTGAAATATCTTTTTATATTATTGCCATTTAAGAATCTCTGCTTTTTAGCTTCTGGCTAAAGCTGTGTATAGTGCAATGTTAGGCTGTCATACAGTAGCTAACATAATCAACACGTGTTGTTTATTATGATGTTTTTCTTACACGCAGATGTTTATGTTTCCTTTTTATAATATTTTTTCTGCCTCAATGTATATCTGCTTTTCTTTTACTTAAAGGCATTTGTAATGATTTTTTTGATATTGTTGTTGATGCTGGTACGAGTGTGGCATACAAAAAACAATAAAATTATAAAAAAAAATAAAGTATAAATCACATAAATGCTGTTTGTGTTTTTTTATTATATTCAAAAATACAATAAATCATATTTTCTAGAATTTACGTGAAGGTTTTTATTTTGATTTCCTTACATAAAGCTTTTAAAACTTGCAGAAAAACAATAAAAACAAAATTAAACTGATTTTCCACACGTTCTTAAAATATATATTTTCACTTTCTTTGCAGCCAGACCATCAGCCACCCACCAGCCAACCATCAGCCACCCCTCATCCTTGAAACGTGCTTTTAAAACACCAAGTGTTGGCAAAAATGTCGCTGTTTTATTTATTATGAAATTTTCGTTTAAATGTTAGATTTCCCTATTTTTTCATGAAATCTTAAATAAATTTCTTTGTTTTTTTTTTGGCAAAAAAAGAAAGAAAAAAACAAGACAATTTTGTTTTGGTTTATTTTAGTTTCTTGTTATCGTTTTTTTTTGTAACCAAAATAAAGAATATAAAATAAAATTTATGTTTTTAACATAATTTAAAGTAAATTCTAATTAAACATAAAACAAAAAAATTCCTTTAACAACAAAAAATAAATTATAATAATGCCTAACCTCAGCTGGTATTATGTGACAATTGCAGTGTTTATAAATGGCTTTGGTTTTAAGGGATTACAAGCCGAACAGCATCCAGCCACAGCAGATGAAGGTAAGCTTGTTTAAATTGAATTTTTTATTTTTAATATTTAATCATGCTGCTTATAAAACATTTTTCCAACACGAGCGTTATTGAGCGTCAAGTACTTTTTTTATTTAAATATTTAAGTGCTATAATAAACAGCAATTAAAAATCGTCTATATTTTTCTGCCTATTTACTGCAATACTCGTAATCCCTTTGTAAATACTCATTTATATACACACACACAGTTATATATATTGTATATAGATAGATTTTTTATTTGCTGTTGTATTGGTTCTTGTATTTTTTTTTTGCCTTTTTTGTTAACAGCAACTGCTATAAAATCCCTGTTCAATCATTTTCAATTAAATGTATTTAAAAACATGAACTCAATTCAACCACTTCAGTAAATGGCACAAAACGAACAATGCATCACTTAAAACAATACAATAAATACTTGTGCGCTGCTGCAGGAATCACACAAAACAGGAAAAAGGGGCAATATTGTATATTGTAAATAAACTAAGTATTTATGTTCTTTATGCAAACAACTACTCGGTAAAATGAAACACTCCTAGTTAAAGTTTATCAAATAAATATTTATAACAAAATAACATGTTCTAAACAAAACACAAAAAAACACAATTTCTATTAGCATACACCGAATGGAATATAAATTATGTCATTGTTTGAATTCGACGAGCTATCTAATGTGCTAAATTCGCAACTTAACTATTGTCATATTGCTCTCAGTAATAGTTAAAATGTCCCTCTTTAACCTTCCTTGGCACAATATATTTCTTAAAGTAGTTAGCATTTATTTTCAAACATTTTTACTATATAAATTTATTCAAAGTATTGGCCATTGTTACTTACCAGCTTTTCCCTTTCCTCTGGCAACATATGAATTCCGGGCTAAAATAACTGATCATCTTTGGAGCCCAGCAATGAGTAAAGCCAATTTCAATAACCTGTTCTAAAGTGAAGTATATTCTAGAGAGAGCATTCTGTATATATTTTTCAGACGTGTCCAGGCGCCAAATTACCACATTCGATATCGAGTAAAATTGATCGTAATTTTCTTATTTGCGATTATGGCATTCGATATCGAGCAAGAAATTTAGTACATTTTATCATAACTTCGATATCGAAATCATTTTTCGATACGATAGCTCATTCGATCACGAATGCGGTAATTTGGCCCCAGCTCTGGACTATAAGCCTACACTACTATAGTGCGCAGAGTACAGGTCGCAATTTTAAAGATATTTTGATAAAATTTGATAAGTGATATTTTCCGGCCCATGGAGGGATGGGATTGAAACTGGTGGAAATCGGTCCATTATTTCACCTGACCCGCATACAAAATTCCTTCCGAAATTGGGGTTTACCGATCATTAGTGTTTGAGTTATGTAAGGAACCAAACAAATGAGTGATAAGCGAAGCCAAATCACATCTACAAATTTTGTGCAGATCGGTCCATAATTAGTCGTAACTCCGAAAATCACTTTAAAGAGCATAACTCTCTCAAAAAGGTTGGTATCCAAATAATATTGAACGCATATATATTTCATATACATTCAAATAATACGGTACAATTTTATTATGATCGGTCCATAATTAGTCGTAGCTCCCATAAATGGCCCACTTCCGAAAATCACTTTACGATTATAACTTTCTTAAGTTGGAAATCAAATAAAATTCGACACAAATAATATACAAAAATAACGACACCTAATTTTTTAATGGTCGGTCCGTAATTAGACGAAACTCCCATATAAGACCCTCCCCGTAATAAACTTTACCCTCCATTAATCTTTTAAAAGTATTTATATCGAGATAAAGTTTAACATACACAATATTTATATTTACAGAAATAATGACACTAAATTTTTGGATGATCGGTCCATAATAGGTCATATCTCCCATATAGCGCACATTTCTGGAAAATTGTTTTATACATATACTGGGTGTAGGTTATTATATGGTCGGGCTTGACCGCTATACTTTTTTACTTGTTTTATGGTACATTTTGATACTATTTTTTTTTTGGTGGTTAGCGGTGTTAGTTCAGGTAATAATGTCGTTTTAATATCCATGCTTAAAGTGGCTAATGGTTTCGCGGTAGTAGTTAGTAAATAGTGGCAGTTTTTAACGAATATACTGTAAGTTGACATAATGACAACTGTTTCTCAATAAATAGGGGGAGAAATAGTAACGGTTGCGATAAAGTACTTTTAACAAACACAGATTATACATCAGCTTAGACTAGAGAGTAGACTAGATACTAAACTAGAGACTAAAATAGACACTAGAATAGAGACTAGACTAGATTTAATTGCCCATAAAAATTTGACATTACCAAATTCTATAGGTGTGAAGTGATCGGACAGTGCGGGAAAATAGTGGCACATCGATTGAAGGAGAACTAGTTGAAAGAATGTTTAGGAAAGATTTAACAAATGTTTAATGATAGAAATTTTATAGTTGAAATGAAAGTTAAAATTGTTCTAAATGGGTTAAGAATTTTATATTTAGCAATTTTTTTATATATTAGTACTAATATACAACATTTTAAACAACAAATTCCTTTATTAATTCATACATTTTATTATAAATTCCCTTTCATTTTCTAAATGGGTTAAGAATTTTATATTTAGCGATTTGTTTATATATTAGTACTAATATACAACATTTTAAACAACAAATTCCTTTATTAATTTATAAATTTTATTATAAATTCCCTTTCATTTTCTAAATGGGTTAAGAATTTTATATTTAGCGATTTGTTTATATATTAGTACTAATATACAACATTTTAAACAACAAATTCCTTTATTAATTCATAAATTTTATTATAAATTCCCTTTAATTTTCTATCAAAAATGTACAAACATATGTATATATCAGTACTTTCCATCTCTGCTAACATTACATTGTTTTTGTTATACATAGCAAGAATGATATTTTATCATTCTTGATACATAGTTTCAATCATGGTGAAATTAAATAAATTCACCTTGGTTTCAATAAAGTAATAATAACAACAACAATAGCAATATCTTGTACATACTTAGTGCTACTCTCTTCTTCTTTAGTTTTCTAGAAATTTTCAAAGCATGCGGTAGTTTAGTGATTAATTGTCGTATTAAATTTAATCTAGCGCCTTAATTATTTGCGTATAGTATAATATTTTTGCATTAAATTATAAATAAATTAATGCTAAATAAATTTATATTAAAATATCTAAGAAAAAGTTTCCCAAAAAATTATTTTGGTGCGTTTGTTTTTATTAACCTATCGTCTTAATTAATCGCCATTATTAAAATATTTTTGCATTAAAATACAAATAATAGTGTGTTTAATAGTTTAATGCAAAAATTTCTATAAAAAGTGTTAAATAATTAAAAGAAAAATGAATTAAAAAGTTGGCCAAGAAATGTAAATTAATGCCGGCCGGCCGGTCGTTGTTTCGCTTTTGTTTGTTCGTTCGTTTGTTTGTTTAGAAAAAAAACAAGAGAAATATGTATAACAAGTGAGAGTGCAAGTGGGAGAATATAAAGCACAGCATTAATATGTTGTTGTTATAGTTATTGCAAAAAGTAAGTGTGTGCATTAACGATAAATTCAGGTTAAATAGTGTACCGTGGTTAAATGCAAATAAAATAGTAAATAAAATTATTTAATAAAGATAAAAGAAATGTTTTGTATTTTTAATGCAAAATTAATAAATTTAGCAGCATTACTTTAACTACTACATACTAACTAAAGGTAAGTGATTTCTATCTGAAAACTATAATTATGTTTATTAGGATCAGCTTAATGACAGATAATGAAAATAGGTGGTTTTTAAAACACTTTCTACTTTTAGAAAATTATTCCCAGCTGAATTTGTTTGATTTTTGGGGCTTCCCTTTTACTTTGTTAGTTTTAGCAGTTGTTACTGTTTGCAAATTTTCAATAAAATAATACATAAAATAAACAAATACAGGGCTGTAATTGATTGTACTTTTTAATTTAAAGTATTCGCAAAAACATAAAATTCTGCACATATATGCAACAAGAGTTACATGCATCTTAAGTTCATGTAAGTACATTATGGCCAACTAAAAGTCTTCTTTAATATACTTATGCATTTGACAGACTTTTCGTTCATTTTTGACAGTTGTTTAAGCTAGCTTATGCACATTATAGTTGGGCCTTAAAACCAAATCACACACTGTTTTAAGAAAAGTACAGGAAAATGAAAACGCAATTTAATAAATAACCAAAAACCATTCAAGTGTTACAGGGACACACAGATACACAGTCATATACTCGTACATATACAACTGTATCTGAGTACACTAAAACACATGGTTACAATAAAATTCAATGTAAAATCAATGTAATATACTATAGTAGTAGTCCACATAGTCTGGCACAACGAATTGCTTGACTAAATGACGTTGTAGCTGTATGAATGAATGAATGAAATAATACACAAGCTGATCATTCATAAAGTCAACAGCAATTGTTTGTTCTGCCATTCAATACAATAACAAGTACATATATTTTTAAGTGCTTGAGAAAATTTCTAAAATGAAAAAATAAAAACTCTACACTTACACTCCAAGCACATAACATTTGCCATAAACTTCTAACAAAATAATTAAAAATAATCGATTTTTAATCTGATTTAAAACACTTAATACTAAAGTCATGTTATTTAGTTTTTGTTTTTTTTTTTTGCTGTTTTCGTATTTTCATGCTATTTTTTCCGTATTTGAAATTCTTTTGACTTTTGTTAACTTTAGTTAACAAATGATATACAAGACAAAATTACAAAAGAAGAGCGCTCATAACAAGAATCATTGAATACAAACGACAACTGTCAATAAATTTCTTTTCCACCCAGAAAAAAATATATGTTTGTATGTGAAATGCCACCACCCTTCAATACAATTCAATACAAAAAATAATTGATGTTGGATTCTTTGTTGGTAAAATATTAAATGTAAATGGAAATTTTACCCGGTAGGAAATTGATGTGACAGAAAAACATAAAATGTAGCCCTTACAGATCTATGAACACCGGTATATAAAATGTTATGATCGGATTAAAAATAGCAAGACAGTGAACAAAATACTAAAAGGGTGGTATTTGTAGGCGTGGCAAAAAAATAAAAAAAAATATTTCTGAAATTATTTTCACATTATTTTTAATCCTAGGGGGTGAATACAGAATTTTTTTTTTGTACTCTACGCTCAAGCTTTACATGGGCATACTTTGAGTTGGGTGTTGGACCAATATTTCTGGGTGTTACAAACATCAGCACAAATACAATATACCCTCCCCACTATGGTAGTGTAGGGTATAAAAATTGCAGAAATCGCAATATAAAGCTGAAAAACATACAGCCGACCACTGTTGTAAATACAAGGTGGCGCAAAAGCAATCCTCCTATCAGAAAATGATATAACTTAGTTTACATAGTTGCCTGCTGCCTACAAGCATTCAAGTGAAGTCTTTTGATTCCATTTTGAAATCCAATTCACAATAAATTGTGGACATATTTCTATACTTTATTTTCTATTGGGTCATTTAAACATTTTGAATAATATCTAGCACATGACTGGCTAAGAGGATGCTAAAATGTCACACTTGCAGTCATGTGTGTTACATAAAAGCGACATAATGACATTATGATTAACAGTCAACCACTAAATAAATTCAAACACACAGTAAGTAACGCGAGACCTAAAGTACAACACAGTTACACTACAGGGAAATAAAAATATTTCATAAAATTTTTGTGACATTAAATATATAAATTTTAATACTTTAAAAGAAAATGGTTTTAAATCTAAATAAGGCCACACACAAAATACCAAAGAAAAAAAAAACAGAATCAAACAAATGCATAAAATTACGCCTCATAAAAAGTTAATTTTTTATATTTTTCAGCCTTCCCTTGTAGCGAGTACTTTTTTTTGTTGGTTTAGTGCGAAGCCACTTTTATTAAAATCAAATTACATATTGAATAATATTGAATAATTTTATTTTTTTTATGGTCGTTATTGTTGACAGTCAGAGTAGATTTGTACGAGAGGGAGAGTAAAAGTACAAATGTAAATTGACATTAACATTGGGGTTATAAAAAATATACATACATGTTTTGACGGCTTAAATTTTGTATATTATAAAGATATAAAGTTTTAGCTTGATATTCAAGGCCTAAGTGTGTTAGGCAAAACAAAATTCGTTAATAGTACACAAGTCATTTCAGGTCCATTTATTTGCTTTGTTTGATGAATTGAAGCTGAACGATTTCATACTTACATACGAGTATATACATACACTGCTATGGCAAACCAAAACATGAACACATTAAGTGCCATTGAAATAATTTTATTTTCAATATAAATACATTATTTTTCAATACAACATTCAATATCACTACTTTCAGTCACTAACATTTTTACACCTTTTCAAGTTGAAATTGAGAAAATAGAATTTGAAATTCAAAAGTCCAAATTGATAATGAGAAAAAAACATTTTGAAATACAGAAATCCAAAAATTTTTTTTTTTACTTTTATTTATTGTATCTTCAAAAATGATTATATTATTATATTTAATAATTTTTAAAAAATATTTGTCTCGATTTTTCCGGATCTCAGTTTTTACCAAAGGCACGTTTAGGTCTTTATGATTGAGTTGTAAAGTAAGAGTTTGCAATCAAAACTTAGCTTAGAGTTTCTGCCAATCCGCCAATAAATTTGGATCAATTTCAATCTCATTTGAGTCACTTTTGCATCTTCGAGTATATGGCATTTTCATGTAATGGGTTTTCCAAATTAATGTTGTGAAATAACAAATTGAAAATGAGAAAAACAAATTGATAATGAAAACCCAAACAAATTGAATTAAAAAAATGCGAAGTAATATTTAGAAAATAGAATTTGAAATTGAGAAATACAAAATTTTTTATTAGGTTTTTAACTCAAAATCGTCGTATGTATTTAAAAAAAAAATATTTAAAAACTTTCATGCAAATTTTAAATTCCCATTTACAATTATTATTTTCTCAATATCAATTTACATTTTTTAAATTTAAATTTTATTTTCTCAATATCAATTTGGATTTAAATTTGTTTTTTCTCAATATTATTTTGGATTTCTGAATTTCCATTTGTTATTTGTGCGTTTGTTATTCCATTTGTAGCACATCGAAATAATGGTCGTAGAACCAAAGAGTCTATATATTCTGGGTCCTTGTAAGATTCTAAGACGATTTAGCCATGCCCGTCCGTCTGCTTGTCTATTGTTGGCACGATAGAGCTTTGAAAAAATGACATAGAAATTGTTACTAAACATTCTTTGATCTCCCGAGAGGTTTGGTATTGCAAATGTGCAAAATCGGAGTTAGAGATCAAAGTTTCAGACTACCTCGATATTTTTCCACGATTTCTCATAGCCCTCATACAAATGTCTTCCCGGAATATGGCTTTATGTTACATAAAGGTCTATAGAAAATTTGTATCTAAACAAAATTCTGCAATAATAAGTTTCGTGCAAAGTGAAATCTCAAAACAATATTTTGTTTGCATCGATCCATAATTTTGACATAGTCCCATTCCGATATACCTCATATAAAGTCCAGTTCCGAAAATCACTTAAATGCGCATAAATCCTTTATAAAAAAGTTACTATCAAGTTTAAATTCCACAAAAATGGTTCATACATATATAAAAATCGTTCATCGCAATATAACGATGATCGGTCCTTATTTGACTGTAGCCCCCATATAAAGCCACTTCCGGAAATCACTTAAATGCGCATAAATCTCTTATTAATCTCCATAATAGGTGATTTGGTGATGGTGACAGGCCATTATAAACTTTTACTATTCTCAATATTATTTTGGATTTCTCATTTACAATTTGTCCTTTCTCAATAGAAATTTGGATTTCTAAATTTCAAATTATTTTTCTCAATATAAATTTTGGTATTTCTCAATTTCAATTTCTTATATCTCAATATCATTCTGGAGTTCTGAATTTCAGTTTGTTTTTCTCAATATAAATTTGGATTTCTGAATTTCAACTTGTTATTTTTCAATATTAATTTGGAGTTCTGAATTTCAGTTTGTTTTTCTCAATATCAATGTGCTTTTCTAAATTTCAATTTGTTTTTTCTCAATATTATTTTGGATTTCGCATTTTCAATTTCTTATATCTGTTTTTCTCAATATCAATTTGCTTTTCTAAATTTCAATTTGTTTTTTCTCAATATCAATCTGAATTTCAATTTGTTTTTTCTCAATATAAAATTTGGTAATTCTCAATTTCAACTTGAAAAGGTGTATAACTTTTGTTGAGGCTTTTCCCCATTATTAACTGTTTTATTTATTATTGTTTGTGTGAGTGTGTGTGTGTTTTTTTTTTTGTTAACGACAGCTCTCTATTGAAATTGAAAACATTTGTTACAATTTTGTTACATTGTTGTACTTTGTTCCGTTTAACAGCTGTGCCAATATCTGAATTTCCGTAAAATATTTTTGAAAAAAGGGAGTTAGTACTTACAACCTCTTTTCAGTTTCTGCCGCCACTCCTGGCCCTTTTTCCATTTAGCGGACATTTTCTGTATTTCAATATTGTAAAAATACTCTATTTAAATTTTTCATTTGTTATAATGAAATTGTATAAATTGTTGTATTGTAGTTGTTGTGTTATTGTTACGCCAAAGTGTTAATGGTTCTATTTATTTTTCATCATTGAAGGTTGACTGTTTTTTTTCATTCTCTTTTCTATTATATTCTATTCTATTTGTGTAATGCTGTGTTTGTTATTTGTTTGTTTGTTTGTTTTTTTCTACCACTGTATTACAGAGCAGAAAATTGTTGTTAATAAGTAAAAATTAGGTAAATTTTAAACATGATGTTACAAATATTTATTTAAACTCGATTTCAATTACGAAATTGTAAATGAAATTCATGGTGTAAATACAATTGTAATGCCGCCTACTTTTACTGCTTTAGTTATATGCGTGTGGCAATTGTTAATATAAATACTTATATGTTGGTTAAAAGTTTGAGTATATTTTGTAATGTGTGTTTTATTATTTAATATCAATTTGACTATTTTGGGGTCTAATAACAAAACATTTGTCAATAGGATGCTAGTTACTGACGTAAGACATATTTCATTAAATTTTCATATTTGTCTATGATATCAGATACACTTAAATGGTCACACATGACAAATATTTACTCAAAAATGCGTAACCACTTGTTTTAGCACAAATTTATTTTACGTTGTTTAAGGTCGTGATACACTATCCTACACAAGCGTACGATTCATTCACTGGAAAATCTTACCGTTTTCTATCACACTCAAAAGAAAATCGCATCAAAGTTACACAAAAAAGATGCAAAAACATATGTTTTTGCTAATGTAAACAAACGCAGTTTTCCGCCTTTTAAATTAACTTATATTCATTGTATTTTGTTGTTATATGTGAAAATAATAAATTGTATAAACTATACAAACAATTAAAAAATGTTAAACGTCTGTCCTTTAAATTATAATTGATTTTTTAAATCAATGAAGCCGACCTGTTTGCTTTCTTTTCAGCTGTTTTAGAAAATACAACTCTGATCGCATAGAAACTATCATTTTATGAACATTTTTAAAAACTTTTGCAAGTCGGACAGACTTGTCAAAAAATCTGTTATTTAGTTAAATTTTTAGGACACACTACCATACTTTATGAGCACACACGATTTTTTTGACATATCGTACAACTAAATAGGATAGTCAGTAGACACCATTACTCTTACAAGAGTTCTGCAAGATCAAACAGCAGGAAATAAAAGAAGCCTAAATATTTATAAAATTTATTAGTAAGACACTAATAAACGATTTTTTTTTTAATAAAAAATCGAGTTCAAATATATTATATTTCGTGGTTATGTCAGATGAAATGAATGAGAGTTTTAATATGTTTGTCATGCCATATGACATTGAGAAATATTCATCGAAGCTCTGGCTTTTCAACCAGAACTTTTTTCAAAATAAATTACAAAAAAAAAAAAAAAGAATTTATATGAGAAACATTTAAATGTTTAATGCATTGGGCGTATCAAAATTCTCCATCACATTTTGGCGAATTAGAACCGCCTAATTTGTTCATCACGTCAGGGATTTTGTGTTTTAAGACTGTAATCAATTCCCATTGACTTTGGATAGTCCTAATATTTAACATAGTCCTATAAAAAATAGTCTAGTGGTGTTAAATACCATATTCGGGGAGGTCTACTAACAGCAGAATTTCTTGAAATTATGGTAGCGGGAAATTTGTTTTTCAATAAATTCATTGCTTTGGTGGCTGTGTAACGTAATAGCACAACTTGGCCCAAGTAATTCTACAGACTACATGGCAAATCATACAGTGACACGTTTAGCATTCAAAGTATGTATTGTCAATGATTGGTTTTGTATTTTCAGAAGCCCCAGTGCGACAATTTGATCGACCAAATTCATAATAGCAGTCTCAGAAAGACAACTCACTGAAATGTTATAAAGTATCAGGAGTTTTACGAAATGTATTAGGGACGTATTAAAAATGTTTAGATATTATTTTATGCAATTGCTCCTGCCCACATTTAGAGGCTAACAACAAATTAAGCCAATTTCTGATATTCTGTTTTGAAGTGAGGCGTATCCTAAAAATAGCGCTTTGCATCGATCATAGTAGTTGCATGGGGCAAGGTGAGGCAAAACTTTCCAACGATTTATTTCTAAATAGTTTATAACAGGTATTGCAACACCGTGATGGAATATTACACTATCATGTCTGGCCGTTTATGCTGGGCGTTTTCCGGCCAATGTTGGCTTCAAAAACTATTTGTCTCTAATCATTGTATTTACAAAACTAACATTTACCAAAATAAGCTAAATAGTTATTATTTAGCTTATTATATAATATTATTTGAATTAAATAAAAATTGTCCATAAACAAACTAAGAAATTAATTCTGTTTATTTCTCTAGCTGTACAAAAGCAACAATAAATTGTATAATTTCATGCAAAATTTAAATTTTATATGGCAACAATTTGAACATTATAGGAAATAAAGCTAAACACAAATAAAGCCAATAATTACAATTGCCCAAGTGGCACGTTGCAGCAAATGGCTCTTTCTTTTGTATTTGATATTGTATAGTAAAACGTTCTTATGGCGAATTGATGTTGTACTCATATGCATATAATTTTTAAACAATATACTTGAAATGTTACAGAGACATTATAAAAATATGTTAAATGTTTGAAATATACATAGAAATGTTTATAAAACTAAATGCATGATTTTGCTGGCTGAATGGATTCACACGAACTAAGCATGAATTAGGGGAATTTATATTTGTTATAAAAGAGGATTTATTGTTTCATACTAACTATAATTTACCGATTTTGCCTTACAATTTCAAACAAACCTCTTTTTTACAAGATTTTGAAAGTTTATTTTATAGTAAAGTTATATTTATTGGTTTAATTATCAAGAAATTGGTAAATGATTATATGTGAAGCCCGGCCAACCAGCCGAGTCGACACCAAAACTAAATCTTCATAGCGCTAAGGTAATTATTTGTATTTGGTGGGACCAAACGGTCCCATCTATTATGAGCTACTGAAATCCAACAACTTATTCATTTGCCGAAAAATGCACAGAATATGCGGTCAGATATGAAAGCGTTATTTTTCACCATGAAAAATGCTCGGACATATGTTGCAATTCCATCTAAAAGCTACTTAGAAAGAAGTGGTTGGAAACTTTTCGTTACCCTGGTTTATAGTCCAGACTTTGGCCAGTCCGACTAATGTTTGTTCTAATCGATGCAAAACATTCCCTTTGCTATTCTTCTCTTCAAAACAGTGGGTCCGAAATAGGCTTCAACTGCTCATGGTCTCAGAAGATGACCAGTTCTTTCTGGCACGGAATCCATATGTTGCACGGAATCCATATGTTATAGCTAACAATGGCCAAATCTGTAAATAAATTTGTATTTTACAAATGTTTAAAAATAAAAGCTATAAATTTAAAAAAAATGCCTCATTTTTAAGCTATACACCCAATATACTGTGAGCGTAAAAATATAGTCAACAGCACATATTTTTTAAAAGAAAAACTTAATTCTATTAATATAAATAATATCATATATTTGAAAATTATATTGTATTTTTAGGAAAAAGGAACAAACACAAAAGACTATACAATACGACTAAATTTATTTGATTTATTGTTAAATATACTAATTTTTAAGCGTCAATATAACGTAAACTGCATAACAATAAAACAAAATTAACACCACTGTTTGCAAAATTTCTAGAAAACAGCAGTGTAGATGTAAAATATGGAAGTAGATTATAACCATTGTACGAGACATAAATACCCACTTCAATCTAAATAAATGTTTAGAACCACAAGTGCCTACTTATTTATTTATATACAATATAAACAAGACTACTGTGTATTTAACAGTAAATAATTTTATAAATATTCCACAAAACTGTGTTTGTAAAATACAAATTTATTTAAATTTTCTCTAAATTCAAAAAGGTTTCATTTTATTATTGAATACAAACTGCTACAGAATTTATACATAAATTTATATTATTAATTAATGGCGCCATTAAAATACTCAATGTGAATATTTAATTTAATTTTGTTTTATTAAACAAATGTTTGAATAACTATAAAAAGAGTTTATAAGTTGTTTGTTTGTTATTTTATTATAAATAAAACTACGTGCTTTTCACTATATTTAAATACCAGTGTGTTAAATGTTAAATATTTCATAATAAAATTAATACTTATTTCCAATAAAATGTATGTTATAGGGAAACAATAATTTATGTGTTTTAAATTTCCTTTTTTTTAACGGGAATTGAAAAATTATAATAAGTTTCAAGGAAATGCTCACACTTAAATAAGCAAAGAAATTAATTATAAAATGAAGTTTTATTGAGTATTTTAAAAAGTATGTTAATATGTAATAAAAACAAATTAAGTAAATTACAAGGAATTTAATGAAAAACTACATTAATTTATTAATTTATGATGTGGCATGCGCCTAACAAATGTTGTATATGCCACAGTTCATATTTGATAATTGTTTCTTACTATTTTTGGTCTGATAGAAATAATGTAAAACGTAGAGATATCACATGGAATTCAGCGAAATATTTATTACCAAATAAAAATTGTACAAAGGCGTTATTCTTTCAATATTCAATGTTGTCAAAGCAGTAGAAGTTATTAAACTGATTTCTAAAACCAATTTCATGTAACAATTTCCAACAAAACACCATTTACGAACAATATCGTCTTAAAGTGGAGATGTTTGCTCTTTAACGACTCCGTAGAACTAGTTCCATTACTAGCTAAAAGTAGTGACTAAAGGATTGCTTGGGGTTTCAGAGCCTGAAGTTTATCTACAACATGTCAAACAACTCTAAAAAATAATTAACGTACCAAATTGCCTGTAAATTATTTTCATTCAATTTAAACATCTAATATTTTTTATTATTGGAATAATGTTTGGAACCAACATTCCAGCCCATGAAGACTTTAGCACTACTTTTTAATTGCCTTAGAACAACTTACCAATGAACAAGTAGTAAAAACTATTAAATATGGACAAACTAGAACGATAGTCATGCCTCGTAATGTTATAAAGCTTAAAACTTATTCCTAAAAGAATTCTGGATACTGAATTTTGTAGATATCTGTCCATAATTGGCCCACTTCCACTACAATACCTAGAAACTCTTGTAAATGCCCTTTTTGTTCTGTTTTCCTTAACCTGGTGGATATGAAAAATGTTTAACCTATTTTTGTTTTATTAATTGTTGCATTACTTATAAGATTGTTATGATAAATATACAAACTATATGAATAATAATAAATAAATAATAATAATAATATTTATGTGGAGGGTATTTAAGATTCGGCACAGCCAAATATGGCACTCTAACTTGATTTATGATAAAAAGTGCAAAGACATCCGGGGGCGATGGTTTTACTGCCCCATTCGTAACATCCACTAACGTGATTTCTGGATTAAAATTACATATCGGTTGGTTTGATATCGATATTTATTATTTCGAAATTGGTTCTTAAATGGGAGCTATGACCAATTATGGACTGATCTTTATAAAATTCGGTACACAGAATTTTAGATATTTGGGGATATTTCATGTCGAATTTCAACAAAATATCCACATATTTAAGACATTTTCGGAAGTGGACCTTAGATGGAGGATTCGATTTTGGCATATATAAACATGGTCTGTGAAAAATTTTGGATCGGTATCGTTATTTATAGCAGATTTATACGTATTTAAGAGATTTTCGGAAATGGACTCTGTATAGGAGCACTGATCAAAAATGTACCGAACTAATCAAATTTTCGTTTTGTGATTTTTATCGCAGTTTGTCCTTACATCATAGAAATAACGTGTACGAAATTTCATGGTATTATCTGCAATATATTTAAAGAAAATTACAAACAATTGTTTAAAAATGTGGTATTTTGATGGAAGTTGTTACACATTTTGGTCCATAACTCTGGTTCACCACAACCGTTTTTTATGATTTTTAATACCAAACTGCTTAGGAGAACTATAAACGTTTTTTTTGTAAACTTTGCTAAATTTGCTTACATATCTTGGACGTTAGAGTGTTTTACACAGACAGACAGACTTAGAATTCCATAAGTGTCCAAAAACAAATATACTTTAATGGGTCTCAGATGAATATTTCTCAATTCTACACACGGAATGACAAACTTATATACGCTTATTCACCACTTATGGTGGTGAAGGGTATAAAAAGTTGTCTAAAGAAAATGATTTAACGACATAATTAATCAGTTGTTAGATTTGTACAATACTGGTTTATAATTTAATGGTTTCCCCAAACTACCTTAACAACTAAAAGCACAGTTGTTTGCAAACGAAATCTGTTATTTTTTTACATTACTTTTTTTTACTATTTTATTTAAAAACTTAGCAAATGTCCTATTTCTCACAACCCTTTTATTTTGAATATACTTGTATTTGCTTTTCTCTTTCCTTGTCCTTTTCTTAATCCTCGTTCTAATTCCTGTATATTGTTTAACAAATAATTCCTCTAAAACAAAACATATTTGTTTATTATATCATTAATTTTAACAACTAAAAACAAAAACCACCCTCTCCCAGCCACCATTTCCTTGCCAGCAACTGCTTAAACTATTTTGACACTTTTGGACCAGATGACAGGTAGCTATTGAATCTATTTCCGTTCCATTTACAAACTGCTTACTCTGTTGTTTGTGTTTGTGTTTTACGCTTGTGAAATTAATTTCCAGTAATTTTATATTTATAAATCACTATGTAATTTCTTGATAGTGTTTCCATTTAAATGACACAAGATTGATTTCCGGCAGTGAATTTGTCTTCTAATGCGAGTAATTAATTATATTGGCCAGGCTACGACAAGACAAGTCAATGGTATTGAGTAAAGTTTAAGTAAAAAATGTTGTTGTGTTATTGTTTCTGCTAAAGATTAACAATTAATTACGACAGCTGATGAACTAAATGGAGGGTGTCTGGTCTAGTCTTTTATTATTTAACAATGAGTTTGGCTGCTGTTTATTTGTAAACGTAAATTTCTATATTCTGTTGTATATTGTTAGTTTTGCTTTATTTACTTTTCTTGTATATTTTTTTTATGTTATTAATGACATTCTAACTAAACTTGTCATTGTTTTTGTTTCACTTTTTTTTTTTTTTTTTGAAATACCAAACAAAATACTGTTTATATAAGATTGACACAGGACAACAGAATATAAAAATATAAAATCTACTCTACACGATTTAATATAATGTTGCAAGAAAAATTAGTTTACTCACATGTACATGTTTTAAATAAATTTGTTTATGTTGTTTATACGAACAAAATTTAAATATGATTTTAATTCCCTTTTGTACACAAACGAAAACAAAAACTACCAAACTAAATACACATGTTGCTGGTTAATAAGAGAAAAAAAAAACACATGAAATGTTTTTAATAATCTTAATAAATTTCCATTTTTTTTATAAATTATGACATTTATTGTCTGTAGGTGTAAATATAAATTATATTTTATGTTGTATTTTTAGTTTATGAGGTCCATTATCTGGTGACATTTTTGTCTTTAAAAAAACATGTGAGAGTTTATATTCGGCTGTGCCGAATCTTTTATACCGAACTTCAAATATTGTATCGAAATTTCAATGTATTTCAGGGGGGTTACTCTCTATTGCGATGCGAAAGCAAATTCGATGCGTAAGATTATTAATTTGTACACTTATCGCATCGAATTTGCTTTTGCATCGCAATAGAGAGTAACCCCCCAGATTTTTTTTAGTTGAATTTCATCTCAATAACGATATTTGTAAGAATTTTATAAATATTCCAGTTATAGTCAAGAATTTGCACTTTCTTTATATTTTTGCAGCATGTAACGATTTACTTTAACACACAATAAATCAAGTATCAACCAGCCCTAGGAAACAGATTAAGGCTTTCTTAAACGTGAAAATTGTTTTTGGAAATGGGCTTTGTACTCGTATGGGGGCTATGGTCAAATATGGACAGAAATCATGAAATTTGGTACGACAATTTAGATGTTCATACAGATTACTTGCGTTAAATTTCGACTTGTTAGTGATTTTTACAAAAGATTTATACACATTTAAGTGATTTTCGGAAGTGAACTTTATATGAGGGCTATAGTCAAAATATGGACCGATGCAAACAAAATATCATTGTGCGATTTTACTTTGCATGAAACTTATTATTGTAGAATTTTGTATGGATACGGCTTTTTTATAGACATTTATGTACCATAAGACCATATTCCGGGAAGACATTTGTAATGGGGCTATGAGAAATCGTGAACCGATTCCCACCATTTTCAACAGGACTTGTCGTTTTATAATAGAAATAGAATGTGCAGAATTTCATGGTATTATTTGCATTATATTTAAAGAAAACAACAAAAAATATCGACGTAATCTGAAACTTTGATCTATAAATCGGATCTTACTGGAACAAACCAAACATTTCGGTAGATCAAAGAATGTTTGGTAAACATGTCATTATTCTATTTCGTTTTTTCGAAGCTCTATTGTGATTTTAACAGACAGACAGAGGGACACATAAGGATCCATAATATATAGACTTTTTGGCTCTACGACCATTATTTCGATGTGTTACAAATGGAATGACAAACGCAATATATCCCCCATCTTTTTGGTGGTGGGTATAATAACTATGTGAAAGTATTTTGTTCAATGATTTGTTCCAGTACTTTTGATGAACATATTTTTGATTATGGTATTTGAAATCTTAGAGTTGAGAATTACGAAGAAATGAGTAAGAGTTTTATATTATCTACCCTTCACCTTAGTATGTACACTTTAAAAGAAAGAAAATTTAAAAAAAATAGTTTTTTTAACAAATTCGAAATAGTAACAGATTTAAAGCAGCCTAGAAATACATAGCAGTTGATATAAAGAACTTTATATTTTAGAGACATAAATATATATTTCTAGAGAATTATGAAATTCTAATCAACTTTACAACATTCTTCAAAGTTTTGTTTAACCAAAAATTTACTTTAATTTGGCGTTGCTATTCTTAAGGCAGAAAAAATACACACCGTAATTTGTCTCACAATATAATAAATTAAAACCTTGTCATTAACTTCTTAAAAAAAATGGTCAGTAACATTTCAGCCACTACTACACCCAGTAGCAGCGCTTTTTCACTTGACCTTTTCACGTTACCTGTTCATATTGTTCCTTTATAAAGTACCTTTCACACACATTTTTCTCTGTATAATCTAAACGTATATAATTTAGACAAAAAAAACATCACTCAAGTACATTAAATTCGGGCAAAACAGAACTTCTATCACAGACTTTTGACCTTTATTGGTTGCGCAAGAGAAAAGTTGCACAAACAATATAATCATAAAATATGTAGCAGTATGTAGGTACGTACACATGTATAAAAGTACAAGTTGTAAAATAAAAATTCAACTTATACTTAATAGAAATGAACTTAAATATATCTACACTAAAGTAAAATATCAAGTACTATTACTACAAGTACTCGTATATTGCTGTTTGTGATATACATTTTGTGTTTTTGCGCTACCATCTAAAGAATGGGAGTATTGAGTTTATTGGTATACAGGAGTCTTAAGTGAAAATTGAAGTATATATTACAGCTATTTGTCGAATTTTTCTTGCTAAATTAGTTTATATATTCTATTCATATTCTATTGTATATTTTTCATCAAGTTTTAACTTATTTAAAACCAGTAACACCATTCAACCGATATCGGTAATTTGTGCCATTTTGTAACAACATTTTTAGGGGTTACAGTAGTCAAGTTTAAAGGGTATTTTATAATCTACTTGTGCAGCATTACCAAAGTTCATGTTTGCTTCCTACAAAACTCCATTACCATATTAAACCTTTTTATACTGCAACTATGCTTCAAAACAAACTGGACACAATGTTGTGTAACTTTCAGTTAACCACTACATAGCACAAAAATGAACAAAAAGCTTTTACAAAGAAATCTCACAAGTCAAGGTTGGTGATAGGAAGAACAATAAAAACAAATCAACTAAAATCCATTACACAAACAGAAGAGCACTAGTGAAATTCGTAAATACAATCATAGGAAGAAAATGCCAATAAATTTGAAAATTCCAGTGAAACTATTTAACACGTTAAGGACTTTGAGAACTTTGCATGAATTCTCCATTAATACTCAATGAAAGTTTTGCGAAACAACTAATGGTTTTCTGATAAAAAAAAAAAACTTTTTAAAAACCCTATAAGTTGCCTTATAACTTTTTAAGAAATTAAGGCATTAAGTTTTTCTTATAATTTCCTAGGGCATTCAGATTGCCAACTTGTAGTTAATTGGTAATGTCCCATCAAATATCTTACATAAAAATAAGGATTGTAAGATAAAACCTGGGCGTAAAATAAAATTTCAGGTCAAAAACTTCTAGAATCCATGAAATTAAAATTCGAACCAATTTTAAAAAATCTGAGAGATCTGGTCTCGTTTATTTTACATTGGCATCATTTTAGTGGTTCTAAAAAGTAAAAGACGGTAGTCTGAGTAAAAGACGGTAGTTTGAGTAAAAGACGCTTCAGTTTAAAGCTAAAGATTTACACGATTGAAATTTTCATCAAAATTGCTCTTCAAAATGCTTCAAACTCGTGTAAACAGCAAAAATTCTTCAACTATTAATAAATTTTGATGAAAATTTCAATCGTGTAAATCTAGCTTTAGGGTTTTTACTTTTCTTAAAAAAAGAATATAGCTGTTGCTCTTTATACTATGTTCAGATATGAAACTTAATTGAGTCAATATTCGGTTAATTGACAATATTATTTTAAGTGTTCAGGCATACGCAATTTCCAGCTTACTCAATAATCATTTGACAGTTGGAAAACAATACAAAAAATACTCTATATGGTTGGTGTGTTTCTATGTAAACAAACCTACCTTCACATTGATTTTTTAATTATTTCTTTTGTTTGCTTTTGTTGATATTTGTCATTTTATACAATTTTGTTCACTAAACACAGTTGTGAACAGTGTTGCATTCGAAATCTTACTCAATATTATAACAATTTCGTACTTATTGCGCAATAATTAATTGATATTTTATATGGAATATTGAGCTCAATAATGGCGTTAATTGCGATTAACGCAATTAAGGGTCATATCTGAACACGCTATTATGTTTTATAAAGGTTGTCCCAACTAGAACGCAATTTTTAAATTTTAAATAAAACACAGATATTAAAAAAATCGTAAAGCTTTATTATATCGTAAAGTATGGAACAAAATATCGTGCAGATGGCCGCCGTGGCTTTGCTGGCATACACGCGATCATTTAATGACATTTTCAATGACTTTTTTGCATAAATGCTGCGGTATTTCATTAAGGCAGCGTACAATTTCCTCTTTTAAGAAAAAGGTGTTAAATCGCACGATCTAGGCGGCCAATCCTGGTCTCCAAAACGCGAAATAACACGACCGGGAAATGACTGATGCAGCAATTGAATTGTGTCTTTGGCTGTATGATATGTGGCGCCGTCTTGTTGAAACCACATGCCCTCTACAGACATTTCTTCAATTCTAGGCAAGAAAAAACTGGTTATCATTTCACCATAGCGAACACCATTGACTGTTTGCGCTTGACCTGCCTCATTTCAATGGTTCCAATGGTCCAATGGTTCCTCCAGCCCAAAAACCACACCACAGAGTGACACGTTGAGGATGCATTTGCTTCTCGTGAATCACTTGAGGATTTTCCTCACCCCAAATGCAACAATTCTGCTATTGACGAAACCAACAAGTTGGAAATGGGCCTCGTCACTGGAGATGATTTTATCGGCAAAATCAGCATTTTCATGTTGTCTCTCCAATACCCAATTAATGAAATCCCTTCGTTGTCCATGGTCAGCTGGCTTCAGTTCCTGAGTCAATTGAACTTTGTATGCATGAAGATGCAAATCATAGTGGATTTGGAGACACCAATTTGCTGACCTCGGTGTCGAATTGAGGTGGATAAGATTTGAGCGACATCATCACGTACAGCTGCGACATTTTCGGTCGATCGACCTGGTCGAAGGCGCGTTGTTGTCTTTACGTCACTAGCAGACGAAGTTTCGGCAAATTTATGCATTAATCTTTTTACAGTTGACTCTTTTGGAGCATTATTGTGACCCCAAATTGATCGCAATTGTAGCCGCAAAACTTTCACCATTTTGGTAAAACAATTTCACAATAAGAATGCGTTCATTCGTAGTGCTCCATTTTTACTAAACTCGTACCTTCTACTAGTAAACAATGTCAATTGTTCAAATGTCAAAAAATGACACTTCGAATGGCGCCAAATTTAAAAATTGCGTTCTAGTTGGGACACCCTTTATGTATTAAAAAATCAAACAAAAAAAGAAATAAAAATGCAAACTAACTCACAAAATAACAAAATAAGTGACAAATTGGACCTACTACATGTAAAAACGATTCAAAAATGTAAATTTGATTAAATCGAAATCTTTAATATTCACGGAAATAAATGAACGATCGCAAAAAAAAAAATTAAAATATTGCTGCATATTGTAAACTTTGATTTTCGCTCTAAGAAACACAATAAATATTTGTACACTTTTGACATTTTTATTGCAACGCGGTTGTATTTGAAGTGGTCGGACGGTTGTCCCATCAGGCTGTTTTGTTAAAATTAATTACACGATTGTCACATGTACCAATTTATTGGCTTACAAAAACATGGCGATTATTGATGCATTTTGCCAAACGCATGAATTTAGCTTAAGACTATAGTTCTTTTGTTTGACAAATATTGACATGATCTACGCGTGCAGACTGAGCATCATAACCAAAAATTTCGCTGGGTTATTTCATACAATTCACACTAATATAATAACTAACTGACCACATAGACATGAATAGAAACCAAAGCTACAATCAAAAAGTGTTTTAAAAGTAAAAGTATATAGTTTTTTACTGTTTTTACGTTCTCTTCTCTTTTATATTTTAGTTTTCAAACATAATTTCAACAATTTTGGTTTTCTGTAATAAATTTCAAGTGTGCTTGTGCGTTTTTTTTTTGTTATATATTTTGTAAGTGCGCCTGTTAAAAGTTTGACTTACAAATAAATATAGTAAAATATACATACATACAGACATACATAAACAAACAGAACAGAACAGGCAAATAAATATATATAACAGAAAAAAGAATACCCATGATGAACAACACTAACAAACACAGAAAACAAACACCAGGAATACTTGTGTAATTTAAGTATACATGTATACTAAATATACGTGTACATATGTACATACAACAAGAGATCCTGAGTGTTTGTCCTTACACACATGAGTTGAAAACACAAATTGATTTGAGTTGGGTTGTTTTGTAGTTTTTTTTTTTTTTTTGTTTGTTTGTTTGTTTGTTTCATGGCTTTGCATCCTTCTCGGTTTTCATGTTGTATGTCTTGTAGTAAAGTCTACATATTCGTTGATTTTATTTGTTGTGGTGGTTGATTGCTGCTTGTAGTGGTTTGTTAGTGGGCTGGCTGAAAAGTGTTTGTAAAGGAAATAGGGAAACACTTGTTAATAGTTAAATATTGTGGTGATAACTTTGATGATTGTTATTTTTAGAAACATGTTGCTTTTGGGTTTACAACACTTAGCAAGTGAAGAAAACTTAAAGGTTTGAATTGTAATGATTAGTTTCTAGGTATATTTGGTAGAAAAAACGGTTTATATTAACAATATATAAATTTTCAAGCCTTTATCTAACTCTTAATAAATTTTATGTTGTTTTACCACGTGTGTGGTTTATCACACATATTTGATATCCAGGTACATATTATGCGCTAGCAACATAATTTAAAGCTGTAAGTGGATTTGATTGTACCAAACAAAACTTGTTTATAATTGCAGTCGTTAAATTTATCTCACTCTGAAACAAACTGTTGCGTGTGTTAAGGTATGGTCACACTTGGCAAATATTTGTCGAAAAAGATGGAATATTTTTGAACTCGTTTATATATTAAAAAAAAAACTTCGTTTATTTAGAACAAGACATAACAAATATTTAGTCTTATTGTATTTGATGTTGTTTGATCTTGCAAAACTCTTGTAAGAGTAAACAACATCAAACAACTTTGCTCTAAAACAAGTGGCTACGCAATTTAAATATTTGTCAATTTCAGTTTACCTTTAATATCATATGACTAATTTAAAATACATTATTTTTATTTATTTATTAAAAAAATTATTAAAATTAAAATTACAATAAATCTAAGTAAGCAACGTTATTTATTAAATAAATCATTTTCAAATTAAATTTTGCCAGCAATTGTTACATTTTCTGGGCTTCATTTTAAGAACATGGCCTTAACATTGTTTTTACATGTATAATAACCAGTATACCTTTGTGTGGTTTTCAACACAAGCTTGAGATGCCTAACAAAAGCCAGCAACTATAATTTTTTTAATTTTCTAAGGAGTTTACTTAATGACCTCTCTTTAAATTTTAACCATTACTTTTGATACTGCCTCCCATTTTTCAATACTAGCTTGTTGTGGATTTAAGAAAAATATTTTATGAAATCCTTCCTATTAACCTTGTTTACTTCGCATTTTTTCATACTTATTTGTTTTTTATTACCATTTTGGTTGTATTTGTTTATTTGATTTCTGTTTTACGAGTAGATATATTCATACCAACAACGAAAAAACGGCAAAAATTTGGCTAAAAATCTTTAGCAAAAGAAAATGTACAAATAAACTAACAAAACTTCTTAAAAAAAAACAACCCAACAAAAAAAAATCGAAGGATATTGTGGTTGAGTAACTTCTTAAGTAGTTTTGTTGATTTTGGTTTTTTAACATTCAGCTCGTAAAATAAAAGAAAGACTAGAATTTTTATTGTATGCACAACTCTACTCTCAGCTCGTGTAGCTGATTTGTTGCTTTCAGTTCTTGAATTTGTGCTTTGTGTTCTTTTTCATTTAAATGCTTAACATACCGGCAACAGCTGTATTTGTTTTGTTTGTTTGCAAGTATAAATGTATAAGTGAGTCTGTGTGTTTGCTAAAGGAAACGGAAATGCCAGTAGGTTACTAAAAATGCTGTACAACAACTATTAAAGTTAATTTTTTTTTTTACTTTTGCTTATACTTGTTAATTTTGTTTATGTATGCATAAGTGTGTTAAATTGTATTTGTACAAATTAGTATTTGTGTAGATGTTGTTGTTGGTTTTGGTTTTGTTGTTGTCAAAATAGTATAATTTGTTTTTTGGGTATTATTACTTGATGTTGTGTATTTTTATTTAGTGTGTGTGAATGAATGAGTGAGTGGCATGAAATGATAGACACATTTATTGGCAAGTCTCATATACTTTTAGGCGTTGAGAAACTTCAAATTAATTGTTAATGAGTTTGGTATTACTTGGAGGGCAGATAGTTATTATTATAAATATGTATTTTCATTAACAACATTCTCATGATGGGCATAAACTTTAATTTCAGCCCTATCTCTAGTAGCTTTTCCAAAGAAGTTTTTATCAAACTTTTTTCTTAGTTATCTTTAATTGCAATAAATTGTGTTTTAAAATACGAGATTTGATCATAAAATAACCGTTATTTTCAAATTTCATGAGTTACATATGTTCGATTTTCGCATTTTTTTCTGTTATGTTGGTAATATCAGCCATTTTTTGTTTTTGACAGATAAAAAGGTTAGTCGTGTTTTGGCGTGCTCTTGGATTTTTTACTATTCGAAAAAATGGATCAAAGAAACTGTATTAAGTTTTGTGTAAAAAATTAAATTAAATGCGCAAGGACATTTGAAATGTTGACTGTGGCGTTTGGCGAGTCTACTATGAGCAGAAGACAAGTTCAATTGTGGTATAACCGGTTCAAGGAAGGCCGAAAAGATGTCAAAGACGATGCTCATCTTGGTCACTCGAGCACGTCAACAACCGATGAAAACCTTGAAGCAGCGAACAAAATGATTTTGGATAATCGTCGAATCACTATCAGAGAGGTTGCTCATAATGTCAACATATTGTTCGGCTCATGCCAAGCCATTTTTACGGATGTTTTTGGCATGAAACGTGCGCCAGCGAAGATTGTTCCAAAATTGCTCAATTTTGAGCAAAAACAACGTCACATGGACATCGCTAAGGAGCTGTTGAACATCGTCCACATCCAGATTTCCTTAAAAAGGTCATAACTGGTGACGAATCATGGGTGTATGGCTATGACATTGAAACCAAAGCCCAATCATCCCAATGGGAACGTCCAGAAGAGCCAATACCGAAAAAAGCACGTCAAGTTCGGTCAAATGTGAAGGTTTTGCTCACTGTTTTCTTCGACTGCAATGGCGTGGTGCATCATGAATTCTTGCCACAAGGTCGTACGGTCAATAAGGAATACTACCTTAAAGTTATGCGCCGTTTGCACGAAGCAATTCGTCAGAAACGCACAGAATTGTAGAGAAACCAATCATGGATTTTGCGCCATGATGACGCACCAGCTCACACATCGATGGTTGTGCGTGAGTTTTTGTCCAAAAACACTTGGCCCCCGCTGACTTTTTCCTCTTTCCAAACCTGATGACACCGATGAAAGGAAAGCGTTTTGCTACGATTAACGAGATAAAAGAAAAATCGAAACAAGAGCTGTTGGTGATATCAAAAAGCGCGTTTCAGGAGTGTTTCGAGGATTGAAAAAAAAAACGCTGGCATAAGTGTTTTATATCTGAGGGGGATTACTTTGAAGGGGACAAGATAGTAATTGATGAACAAATAAATACTTTTTGAAAACATTGAAAATAATGGTTATTTTGTGAGCAGACCTCGTATATGTAAATGTTAGTAAACCTAAGTGTTTCTGCTTTAATATTTCCTCTTTGTTATATATATTTCCCACCATAGCTTTACATTATCATTTATTACATTATTTGCATTGTTACCGATATTTTTCGGTAGTATTTTCTTAATTTTCCATTTTTTACAAGTTTTTTTTTTTATTTCTTCATATTTATTTTTTGCTTTTCTATTATTCAATGTGTATGAGTTTGTGCTTTTATTTGTTGGCTGCTTGTTATTTTCACCAAGTCCTATTTATTTTACATATTTAAGGATTAAGTTTTTGTTGACACAGCTGCTGTTCTAATTTTTGTGCAGGTTTTTTTTTTTGGTTTTGCTATTTTTCATTATTTTCCGTTGTATTTGTATAAGTTTTTAAGCCAAAAACATAAGCAAACAAACAACAATAAAATGTTTATAAAAATTTATACATATATTTTTGTTTGTGTTTTAGTATTGTTTTGTTTTTTCGGTTGGCCAAATTAATAATGAAATTAGTCCAAAACGAAAATGACAAACAAAATAAAAATATAAATAAATTTTCTATTTAACTATTTAGCTTGTTATGTGGCAGCGGATTATATTTTGCCATAAAAATCACTAATAACAGCTGCTGAAGGATTTATTTCTGTGTTATTTTGGCTTTTCATAAGTATCAATTTTTCTAAATATACATGCATACATACACTGTCTGACAAAATAAATTGATATTTTGCTTGTTTATGTATTATTTACTAATTATTTACAATCCCGTTATTTGTCGGAATTATTCTGAATTATTTAACTAAACATTGCACTTTTATAAAGTCGCTCATTTATATTTCTGATGTAAAACATAAAGGGCACAAGAAATAACCGCGGCTTTCGGTTAATCTTAAAATAAGAGTTGTATTCCTGATTTGTTTTGTTTTTTTTGAAAATTTGTGGTAAGATTTTAAAAAATTATACATTATATTATTTTAGTAATTGTTCAAGGTTAAGGTTTTTTATTAAAAAATTTTAAATTTTTATTTTCAATATTTCGCTACGGGTCTCTTCGTAGCTTCTTAACATTTTTTTTCCTGAAGAAGCTACACAAAGACGTAGCGAAATATTGAAATCATAGGTAGTATAAATCAGTTGAGACGGCTCTTCACTCATCAGTCAGCTATATTGAGAAATAATTACAATTCGGCAATTTTACAATGGTAGCCTTTATGGACATATTGAATACTCTCTACCATATATGGTATTTAGGAGTAGATCAGTCGATTACTGACGAATCATACGTTCTAAAGTGGGAATAGCACAGATCTCGGGATTGGCCTTAAGTGGCACTTCTCAATAGGATGTGCCATCGCCACTACTGTGAAATTTGGCCATAAATAGTCTGCTCAGAAAACTAGAACGGAGACAAAACTGTGGCTAATAAGTATGGCGTAGCAGTGGTAATCTCGGGAATGCATGTATACACGATATCGCAAAGAATGGAAGAATGGAGGCAATTAAAACACTTAGCAGTCTAAGTGTAAATCCAGGCAAAACTGAACTTGTATTATTGGCGAGAAAATATACGATTCCTCAGCTATCTAAATTAAATGGTGTGGATAGCGTATTTGGTGAATAAGCAATGGTTTGGAACTTTTGTCTGTCATTTGGGCTTATATGGGAGCTACGACTAATTATGAACCGATCTTCACGAAATTTGTAGATGTGATTTAGCATCATTTATTACTTATTTTTGATGAAATTTGTTTGCATAATTGCATAATTAAAAGATTTATGACCGGGAGGACATTTGTATGGGGGCTAGGTGAACTAATGGACCGATTTTCACCAGTTTCAGTCCCATCCATCCTTGGGCCGAAAAAATATCACGTACCAAATTTTATCGAAATATCTTCAAAATTGCGACCTGTACTCTGCGCACAAGCTTTACATGGACAGCCAGCCAGACGGATGGACGGACATCGTTAAATCGACTCAGTGATTCTGAGTCGATCGGTATACTTTAAGGTGGGTGGAAATAAATTTCAATGTCTCCTTTTAGCTTTCCTTAAATATTAATAATTGAGTATCAGTTTGTTGTTCCAAATTATTCAAGTGGTGTTTAGGGACTTTATGTAAATATAGCTTTCAGTTTTCCAGTTGTTAAACAAATTCCCAATGTAGAGATTATATAGGTAGAATAGTAATTAAATACTTTAGTGAATTTGAAGTAGTTGACCAAAAAATGTATGTAAAGTGTGAGTTTAATTCAGTTTTATATAAAAATAATTCTCAATTGGCAGCATTTTTCCGAGTCTTGTTTTTTACAAAGTGGCATAAAATAAAACTGTTTAATTGAATTGATAGCTTAAAAGAACTATTTAAAAAAATTTTTACTCAAACAAAGATTTATTCAAAAAAACTTAAAATTTTACAAAATTAAAAAAAAATCAAAATCAACTGTAGGTTTTCCCATGACTTTCATTTGATTCATTAACAATCAGTTGTTTAAGAAAGAAAAAATGTTTTGCTTTGAATAACAATTTAAAATGCTTAATATGTTTTTATTTGTAAATAAACAGATTTAATTCAGTTTTACGCTGTGCTGGTCATGATATTAAAAACAAATATGAGTAGCCAGCAGGAAAAAGATGCTGAAAAGAAGGCCTTTTAGAAGGCCTGATTTTGCCGTCACATAGATATTCAGCGGCATTGCCAAATCGTTTCAATTTTACATGGCGTGTCATTGTTAGACAAAGCCTTGCCTACTCGCTACTGGTTAGGTAACTGTTAGAAAGCCTACTTGAGAAGGACAATTGGAAGGTCTACCAAGTAATGTCTCATAGAAGGCGTAACTAAATGTCTGCTAAATTAATCATTTCATTAAGGCAAGCAAAAGAAGTAGCTTTTTGAATTAATTTTAAATTAATTTAAATAAAATCACAAGTACTGCTTCACATGCTTTATAGACGCTCTATTTATTCATTTTTAGGATTCGCTTAACAGAGTGAGCAAAATAATGTTTGTTGTTGCACACGCAGAGAAAAAACATGGTTGGATATGGTTACGACAACTTCACTGTGTTTTTGGTAACAATATATTGTTGTGCTACATAAATAATTGTTATTTTAATTTGATTTTAACAATAATTTAGTTACTATAATTATTTTTATGTTTATCGCAATTATAAAATTGAATATGATTCACTGAAACATAATTATTTTTGAAAAATGTTTACCACAACTATTGAATGATAACTATACAAACATTTTGTATTATTTACAACTATCTAAACTTACAAATAACCATTAAATGATAAGTTTCTATATTTGTACTCATATTATGTTTAAAATGCAAACAAAATATGTTTAATTTTAATAATATTTTGTTTTTAACATTTGTAGAATGCTTTTGCATCAGTTCAGTAGTTTGTCTGCGTGATATCGGCTTATTTAGTTGGATTTCAATGTTTCAATAATTGTAAGAAAAAAACACAATTCGTATTTAAAATATACTAACATTACTACAATATACAAAATTTTCAAAGAAGTGTAAAAGACCTAAAAAAAAGTGTACATAAAATAAATAATCTTAAGTTTTTTAAAATAAAAATAAATTAAACATAATTATAAATAAATGTAAATTGTTTTTATGTACATTGAAAGTGCTCAAATATTTATTTCTATTTAAAAAAAAATTGGAAATAATTGCGATTTACGTCATACAAATAATTGTATTAATATTAAAGGTTAAATATAAAACAATATGATTAGATCTAAAGGAATCATATTATGATCAAAATCAATCATATTATGATCTAAATTATTCATAATATGATATATAATAATCATATTATGATATAAAGTAATCATATTATGATTTAAAGTAATCATAATCATGAAAAACTGTTAAAAGTTACAACATAATATTTTTAATAAAAAACATATTAATGGTTAAATATAAAACAATATGATTAATATACTCATAATAATGTAATACAGTAGACGCTCGGTTATATGAATATCCAGTTATGTAAACATCCAGAATACTGAACAACAAAATTTAAACACATGAGGTTCTAAAGAGTGAACACAGCCTATCTCTATTATGTGAACAGCTTTCAACCGTTGATTTTTTTTAAATGTTTGTCTTATTAAAAGTATGTTTTTCCCCGAAATAAGTGAAGAACCTGCAACCGTTGATTTTTTTTAATGTTTTGAGTGTTGAGTTGTTGAGTTTTGAGTGGTTGTCTTTTGAGATCATTAGTGTTTCTTACATAGTGCATCGAAGATGAAGCGCAAGGTGTTAACGTTATCTGAAAAAAGTGACATTTTGGCAAGCTTGGACAAAGGCGCAAGCTTTACTTCTCTTGCACATTTGAATTACTTATTTTATATTCTCTCGATTATGTGAACTTCTCCATTTAGTGAACAGGCTATGTTTGAATTAGTTCATATAACCGAGCGTTTATTGTAGTATGTTTTTTATTAAAAATATTATGTTGTAACTTTTAACAGTTTTTCATGATTATGATTACTTTATATCATAACAATATTGGTATCGATCATAATACGATTACTTTAAATCATAATATGATTACTTTATATCATAGTATGATTATTATATATCATATTATGAATAATTTAGATCATAATATGATTGCTTTAGATCATAATATGATTACTTTAGATCATAATATGATTACTTTAAACTATAATATGGTTACCTGGGGTCATAATATGATCACGTATGACTATTTTATGATTATATTAGGTATGATGTTATAATATCAAATTATGATAAACAACAAAATATTATGATGAAATATTACTACGATAATTGATCATAATATGATATTTTATGGCACTTATATTCATCATAATATGTTTTGGCTACAATCATAATATGTTGCTCTAACATTATGTTTACCTCAACCATGTTTTTTCTCTGCGTGTCGGACAGGAATAATTGCAAAAAAAAATGTTTTGCTTTTGAAATCATGATTTGTTGATATCCTTTTGAATTGCAATTTTAAATATTTCAAACGCCTTCTAGAACACCTTCCAAGAGAAGGCATAGTTGAATGAATATCCATTCTTTTAGAATATGTAAACATGTCGTCTATAAGGCCCGAAAATAGAAGCTCTTGCAATTTTTCCCGCTGAGTAGTTGAAGGGGAATGAAATAAAAAAATACAAAAATATTATTTTAAAAAATATACAAACAAACATAAAACAATAAAAATAATAACAATAAAAAAATAAATGATTGCATCAGATACAAATCTGTGTATGCAATGAAAACACATGTGGCTGCTTGTTGGTTGCATGGCACGCGCAGAAGAAGCCTTCCTGGGCAACAAAACAATAAAGGAAAAAAAAACAAAACCAACCATCCTCATGAAAAATAATGAAGGTAATTTTATTTTAGCCTTTTTTAAATAATTTTTGTAAAAAAAAAAGAAAAGTTTTTTTGTGTGTGTGTGTTTTTTTTTTTGCTTATTACGCCAGCAGTGTTGTACATATATTGTTTATATTTTTATCGAAATTGTTGTTTTATATAATAAAAAAAATATGAGTAAAGCAAAAGTTCTGAACACATTTGTGACAATTATAAAGATTTTAATTGAAAATAGGGAGTGATATTTAACATTTGTTTTTCCGCCAGGATTTAAGGGAAGTTGTTTGTTAACAAAGTTTCATATGGTTATTAAATACTCGTAAAAATGTTATAAATAATATATATATGTATATGTTTTAAAATTTGTAAACTGCTGCTTCAATGTGAGTGTTGAATTGTATGTAAATGTATTGAAATTTTAAGAAAATATTTATGGCTTTTTAAAAATTTAACTTAATTTTCTTTTTTAATTTTCCTAAATTTTAAAGCTAAAGGCTGTTTTTTTTAACATTACTTAATAACGTTTTCTTAAACGTCAAGGTTAATTAATATTCATTAAAATAATTAGAATGCAAAATATGAAAAATGTATGAAAAAAAAACCAAACTTGTAAAACAAGTGAAACGCCCTTAAGGTGAGACGCCAAAATACAGCTACAGCCAGTAACAAAGGAAATTGTAACAAACACGCATTTTTGTAATTGGTGATTTTTATTATTTTATATTTTTAATTTGAGGTTTAACAAGCAAAACACAAAACGAATTAATATACAAAATTTGCTTAAAACTAAAACGTAAAAGTTTTTCCAACAAGAACCTCAACAGCTCATGATCCAGGCAGCAAAATACAGGAAACCATAATTGTTCATAATTCTGTCAGTGCTTTAACTCAAATTGTATTTTTAATTTTCTATTAAATTTCTTTAAAGCTAGTTGTTGTTATTTTTAAAATAAAAACTTTAACAATCATTTATCAAACATTTTTTCTTTTTATCACTCTTAACAGGAAAATGATAAATGTAACTATGTGTAAATACATATCCTTACATACATATATCTCTAGTATCCTCCTAAACACAAATTTCTTACCACCTCCTCTCTAATTTAATAAAAATTTCGTATTATTTTTTCTTTTGTTAAATTTGTAATTTTTTCTAAACAAGCCTCTTAAATAGCAACAAAAAAAAATTTGGAACTTTCAAGGACATTACAGTAATTTAAGTGCCAGCAAGGTTTCTTTCCTTATGAAAATGCCTGCCTGTTAAAAAAGTCGCAATTTTTCCAAATGACACAGCCAAAATAACAATTCCCAAGATGATGTATTGGTTTTAGATTGACATTAAGCAACATAAACTAAAAGTACATTGTATAGGTATTTATCATGACTATACAACTTTTTTTTTTTAGTCATTTAGTTGTAGTCATTGTTGGTTGAAAAAAAAGCAAAATTGAATGGAAGAAGACAAAAATAAAACATTAATGGCCAATATTTGATAAGTAGTGTATAGAACAAAAATAAACTTCAAACAAGTGATGTAATATTGGATTTTAGAGCATGTGCCACAAAAAAGAAATATTGGAGTGTTTTTACATGAGAAAAATCATGATATTTCATAATTTTAAATTCACTGAAATGCAAAATTTTTCACAAAAAAGAAATTTTATAAAACTAAAGTGAACCTATTACATCAGTGGTCGTTACTCACAGACACTAGGGGACGAACTTTGTGGGTTATTTATCGCTACATCAAAAAGCCACAAACCCACCCGAATCCGCTTGCTAGAATTCTAGCTCAGAGCCAGATGGAGTCGAGGCTTCGTAGAGCTTAACAGCCAATAAGAAATTAATGCTCTGTTAAAGAGTATTTAGATTTATTTTAGTTTTATGATTTGAATACTTATTGTTAGGCCTAAGGAAATAAGGCAGATTAAATAATTAATAAAAAAGTAAAAAAAAAATTATCACAAAGTTCAACGAAGTTCATAACAGTTATCATATACAAATCAATGAGAAGCTGGTCAGCTTACAACAGCGAAATAAAGTGTTTAACGTGTTCTTATAATCCATATCCTCTTTATGCCGACTACTGTAATAGATGTAATGGATTATAAGGAGCGTCTGTTACCTGGTCCAAAGTATTCAATGCATGACATTCATATACCAGTTACCACTCTTGCAATATAATTAGTTATTTTAATATACACTGGGAAGCAAAACTGTACGAATATTTTGCATTAAGGAAGTAAGGTAATAAAAATAATACTAACATACATATAATTTCATATATATGTATTTTTTTATTTAATTGAACCTTATTCTAAATTATAAAATACAAAAAACTCACATAAATTCATTCTAAAAAATAAAAAAGAAATTAAAAAAATCGCTATTCGGACACTTTTGCACAGTACAAGAAATAAACATTATCATCTCATTTCTTTGTTAAAATGTAACAGCATTTGACCCAGTGTTGCCATTTTAGCACTTGCAGTGCTAGATTTAGCGTTTTGTTTCTCGAAAATGCATTGAAATTGATAAAAAACAATTTTTTTCTCAAACAAATTCTTACTTTACTTTTGGCGAAATAAAAAATAACTCTTACTAATATTCCAACTAAATTTCTTTCGGTGTGGTAAGTAAATGAACACGGAAATTTTTGAATTAATATATGAAATGTAATCTATTAAAACAAGTCAACAATTGTTTTGAACAAAATTAGAAAAAACTATAATTTATATTTGTAACATTTGAAATAAAAAGTGTATTGTTACATTGAAAAAATTTCGCACTTTTTATCTTCTGTAGAACATTTTAGCACTTAGTTTTTCAAGTTTTAGCATATTTTGAAATTAATTTTCTGGCAACACTGATTTGAACCGGTTTTTTTTTTTTTTTTTTTTTTTTTTTGTTTGTTGCGATCTCGTTATCAAGCTATTATTGCTTTATTTGTGAATTATTGTTTGACCTGTGAAGTGATTTTTTAATAAAAAATTTAAAGATCTTTAAAAACTGAAAAATTAAAACAATGTAATAAATTTGTTGCAAGGCAGCAAAATTGCTGAAGAAATAAATTTAAGTAAATCCACGGTAAATGAGATAAAAAAAACGGCGTAATGTAGCTTGCAATAATAACCAAGGGGGTCGACCAAGACTGATTTATGAAGGTGATGCCCGGCAGATTGAACGGGAATAAGAACATCAAGACCCCGAAAAATGCTGCAAAAAGTATTGGTAAGGATGTCAGTTCCTGGACGGTTAGACAAGCATTAAATAGAATTGGTTTATTAGCCAGTGTGAAAAAGAAAAAGCCAGCACTTTCCGGTAGAAATGTGAAAAAATGCCTTCAATTCTGTAAAAGCCCAAAAAATTGGATAGTAGATGACTAGAAGCGGGTTATTTGGACCGATGAAAGTAAAGCCAACCGCTGGTATCGGTCTGATTGAAAAAATGCTATTGGCATAAGCCGCATGAGCGTATTCAAAAGCATCATCCTTTAGGCAAAACATCCGAACAGTTTTGCTTCCCACTGTATGCATGCATAACCAAGGCGGTAGCTAAATTAACAAAAATAACCAGTCAAATAGATATAAATATCTAATATTGGGTTGGTGAGATGCATGATAAAGCCGAAATCGCCATCGAATGCAAACTACAGGAAAGGATGATAAGACTCGTCGCACCATATCATACTTGAAGTTGACTGAGTAAAAGACGGTAGTCTGAGTAAATGATGGTAGTCTGAGTAAAAGACAATAGTCTGAGTAAAAGACGGTATTTTGAGTAAAATACGTCTAAGCATCATAAGTTGCTGTGAAGGTGGAGGAAAGTGAAAAAAACTTTTAATAAAAACATTCTTTGGGGACCCTTGTTCCCAATAATAACCACAGGATATAAATATAATAATAATGTAAAGCTCGTCTTTAAATGTAAATAAAAACTATTTGGAATTAATTTATATTGGTCTAACTACAGTCAATAAAATTATGTTGTGAGTAACCTATGGCCTATTCCTAAAATGATATGAAAATATTAGGATTGCAAAGGGGCACTAAGTATTAATTGTGTCTTTAATATATTAATTTCGGTAAAATAACTACAATGTAAACAAAGTTTACATTAACTACACTCTAGATTACCTGGAGACTCTAGAGTGACAATTGAATTCATGCTAGATTACCTGGGGCGAGTAAGGTAACCAATTAGCTTCCCTCTGTAATACAAGGCGAACATACGTTTCAAATGTTAGGTAAAATAACTACTTTTTTTTAAGGGAAATACAGAAAAGTTGAAAGTAACTACACTATAGATTACTTGAGGGCGTTCAAAGGACAAATTACGCCAAAATATCTAGGATGTAAAATATAAACGAACCAATTATCTTCGAATGCATTATAAAGCGAATATTTATCAGCCAACTAATAAGATACTGCTGAAAAATACTGTCTATAGGGAAGCATTGACTACTTGTAAAACAGCTGAGTTGTATTATATTTCGCAGTTAAACAAACTTATTTATTTCATAAGGGTTGAGAATATCTGGGATCAGTAACTAATAATCATCACTACTTTAGCTCAAAACACTGCCTCTAATGACTCACAGTTGAACTCACTAGAAGAAATGGTAGCTAAAATTGTGCCTGGAGAACTTACTAGGAGTTGACTAATTTATTGAAAATATACAATCAATCAATGTTTAGCAGTTTATTCTTAACCTACAAACAAAGTCCTTTTAAAACCATAACCTAAAAATTTAATAAAAAAAAAAACTAAGAACTTGTTCCAAAAAAGAGTCAACAGCAAAATATAACAATTTTCGTACATCATATCCATCTATTTTTTTTTTTTTTAGTAATTTATACATAATAAAGGTTATATTTCCTTATAATGGATATTCATAATATTGGTTTTATCATCAATCAATTTGTTTAAGGGCTTAAATTTCTTATAAATGTGGGAGAATTTTTCAACATAATAAATTTTATAGGACATTTCGTAAGCAATCTAAATCTCACTTTAAAGAATATATATATACAAGGTGGCGCAAAAGTAATCCTCCTATCAGAAAATGCTATAAATTTTGCGAGGCCCCTAATGTCAGTTCTGTTTTGACATTTGTGTAGTAAACACATGCGAAATACACGTTAATAAACAATGTTACGCTACTCTGCTCCAGAACGCGGAATATTGCTGACAGAACTGACATTAGGGGCCTCGCAAAATTTATAGCATTTTCTGATAGGAGGATTACTTTTGCGCCACCTTGTAGTAGGTCTACTAAAGACAAACTACTTGGTTCCTTTGTCAACACTTTAAATTAAAAGCTTTTGAAAATAGCATGAATTTATTTACAGTGGGTGGCATAATTATGCTAACACTTGAAATAATTGCATAGTTGATTTTGTGGAAAATAAACAGGAAAACCTCTAGTTCTTGCAGTTGTTAGTGTTAAGATATCGCAACGCTAAAAATTTCAGCCCCAGACATGTGTATATGAAGGCACATATGTTTTACAAACTAAAATTAAACAAAGAATATAGTATATGAAAATCATTATAAGTTTGATTACAACGAAAAGAGTACGTACGGTTGGTAAATTGGAAATTAAAAATTAGACCTTCACTGTGGTTTGTGCTGCATATCATCAATAATAAGTTAAAATTTAATTTATTTTGTTAACATCTACCGATTACGCGATCCATTCACTGGCGCAACATCTCCAATCTAATTTTTGAAAATAAAATCATGAATGAAAAACTGTATGGTCTGTAGAAAGACATAATATTGAAGCTGATCAAAGACTGTATAAATACATACGATCAAAACTTATCTAAGATTGTATAAAGAAATACAGTCTTAGATCTTAAACTACATAAAGACAAAGCTGATTTAAAACTGTAGAAAGATATACTAGCGAAGGTGATATAAGACTGTATAAAGACTTACGAATGAAGCTGATCTAATAGTTTATAAAATTTTACTATTAGATATGATCTAAGACTGTATAAAGACCTATGAATGATGCTGATAGAAGACTGCATAAAAACCTAAGATTGAAAATAAACAAAGACTGTATAAAGATCTACAAGTGAAGTTGATCTAAGACTATCTAAAGTCCTACTATTGAAGCTGGGGGTTACCCCCCTATTGCGATGCGAAAGCAAATTCGATGCGTAAGAGTATCAATTTGTACGCTTATCGCGTCGAATTTGCTTTCGCATCGCAATAGAGAGTAATGAAGGTAATCTAAAGATTTGCAATTGAAGCTGATCTAAGACTGCACACAGAGAACAAATGCAGTTGTACATGTTTACCACAACAATGTTAACATTATTACAAATTTGTTTGACAATGTTATGGTCACTGTAATTATTTGTACGATTGTGGTTATCATAATAGGGTTAAGTTACGATTCAGATGATAAGTACTATATCATATATACGATTGCAATAACTATGAACGTGTATGTCGCAATCATGTTAATAATGAAGTCATTTCTCATAATATATTGCTCGTTTATTATTGAGATTGAGAACAATATAATATAATAAAATCATTAATTATAAAACTGATCACTACAAACAATACATATTTACTATAATCACATATTTGATTGCTATATCCATGTAAATCATAACTTAAGCATATTATGGTTGCCGTAATCATATAAATAATTATAGTGACCAAAATATTTAAAAAAAGATGTTAAATGTTGGCCATATATTTTTTCTCTTTGTGTGTATTGAAGACTATGTAGTTATATAAAGACATTCGAGTAAAGCTGATCTAAGACTATATAAAGTCCTACGATTGAAACTGATTGGTGCGGCGGAATAAAGATCTACAAATAAAGCTAATATATGACTGTGATTGACTAAAGATTTACGATTGTAACAATAATATATTTGTATTAAAGTCTAGCTAATTAAGTTAAAATATGACCTAAAATATGCTGAACCTATTTATTATACATACGAAAACACTAAAGGTTATACCATTAATGTTCTTAAATCACTTAAACAATCACTTATATGTGATTTTAATAGTTTTACAGACACAAAAACCAGTCTAACTCACATAGCATTTAATTGATTGATTTTATTAACTCTATAAACTTAATAGACCTACTAACTATTTATATATCTATATTTATTTAAAATTGTTAGCTATAAATAAAGAAATAACATTTAGTTTTTTTTTTACAATTTTATTAAAGTTTATGTTCGTTTCTTAGTTTATGGTGGAAAAAATTTTATTTCATTTTGTTATGGTAATTACAATAATAATTATTAATAGCTTAAACTTTTACTTAAGGATGTCTGTTTAACACGCACATGAGTGCTCGTTTAATATTTTACATGACCATAGTGGGGAGGGTATTTGGTTTTGTGCTGATGTGGGTAACGCCACAAAATATAACTTTAAAAGCCACCTTAAACGATGTCCGACTGGCTGTCCATGTAAACCTTGTGCGCAGAGTACAGGCCACAATTTTGAAGATTTTTCTTTAACATTTAGCATGAGCCTTTTTTTCAGCCAAACGACAGTTGGGATTGAATTTGATTTAAATCGCTGCATTATTTTAGCTAGTGATAAATGAAACCTAATCACTTAACCCTAAAATGCTTAAACATGCCTAAGGGCACTTATCACAAAAGAGACAATGGTGACAAATTTAACTGCTATTTTATTCCCAAAGCTAATTTAACAGTTGCTAATAAGCGTACTAAAATATTTTCAAAGACTTTGAAAGCTTTTGAAAGCTCAATCCTGTATATTTTACTACATTTTTCTCTAACTAAGTGTATTTTAAAAGCGCTTGTGTTACCAAAATTTCGGGAAGCCTTTGCTACTGGACTAGTTGCATATCAAGAACAGCAGTCAGTAGGTCGCTCAAGCGTTAGATTGAGTAGTACAGCCTTAGTAAATTGACCACAATCGAATCCTTTAAAAATAAGCAGCAAAACTAATTACCTAGGTAACCAGATATCCGCTGTGATAGCAAGCATTGCAAAAAGTCTCAGACGCAATGTTTTTGTTCGAAATGCAAAATTCGCTAATAATTTATTTTTTCTATTTATTTGCAACTAATGTAAAGTATTTGCAATAAAAATTAACGAAATATACCTTTTTAGAAATGACTACATTTTAATCAATAAAAGCCAAAGAGTTTTTTCAAATCACATGCTTAAATTTATTAAAAAAAATTATTTAAAAACTTTTTGCCCCTAATTTTAAAAACTGGCATTAGAGGGTTAATTTAAAAACAAATAAGAAAGTATAGTCGGTCCAGCCTCAACATATAATACCCTTTATGCACTCAACGGGCGCAATGATTATGAGACATATTTTTTTGTCTTATATTCAAATATATTATTTGGAAATGCATCTGAAAGTGATTTTGGGAAGTGAGTATTAAATGGGAGTAATAGTAAATTATAGCCCGATCTGCACAAAGCTCTTAAAGTCTTTGAAAATATTTTAGTACGTCTACTAGCAACTGTTAAATTAGCTTTGGGAATAAACAAGCAGTTACATTTCTCACCATTGTCACTTTTGTGATGAGTGCCGTGAGGCATGGTTAATCATTTGAGGGTTATATTGTGCAAAACAATATCTTAAACATATACATATAAGAAACTAAAGAAAATTTTATTAAATGAAATAATAAAAATAAATATATTAACATAATTTTTATAACACCCAATTAAAGAGCACAGAAAAACATTTGGCAAAATGATATTTTAGTTATTATGACGCTGGTTTTTCTATAACACTCAAATGTTTCTTTATATTTTGGCTAACGATATGTGTTTGTAACTACTTATATATATATATAAGATAAAATCAATAAAAAACCTTAAAAGTTTGCATGTCTTTTGGCAATTTATTACTAAGCAACACTCATTATGTATATATATATATATATTTTTAGTTCTTTTGCTAAAATATATTGATTGCTTTCCATTAATATATACGAGTAGAGAACATTATAAAGCCGTGTATATTTTCAATGGTTTTCTTTAGTTTTTTGCTCCTTATAAATTTAACAAATGCGTCTTTAAACAAAAGTGGCTCCTTAAAATAGGCAACACATTTTATAACTAAGTAAGGCCTTATTTTGTTGTTGCTCTTTTTTGCAATTATGAACTAATAAACTGTTTTCAAATATCATCATTATAACCATTGATTTTATTATTCCAAGAAAGATTCTTAATTCAAACCAGATAAGACGTGTTGCTGGTGTTGTTAGGCTTTTGTGTTTTCTAAGGGAGCTGTGTTGTGGTGTTTCCTTTGCTGATTTTTGTGTTTTTCTTTAATTCGTGCTGGGCTTTGATAGCTGAAAAGAAATTCTTTCAACGCATGAAAGAAATGAAGATTGTTAATTACTCTAGTTATAATAAGAATTAATTGATGATAAGGTAGGCTGGCTGAACGGATAAACTTAAAAAATTAATGGTAGAGAAGTGTGTTTATTTAAGAGTCGGCATTACAGAAAGCTAAGATTGCTATAAATCCAAGAAAAGTTACAAAACACTTTAGAATCAGCTATAACAAATCACCTTAAGCTTAAAAAATATTTTAGAATTTTCTTTAAATCTCAGGTTGTCATAAACTATAACAAATGCTTTGTAAAACCTTATTAATTACCCTTTCAGTGTAGGGCAACGTTAATATAAATAAGAAATGTAAAGAAATAAGTGTTTAGTAATCTTTATGAATACGATTAATATTATAATTAAAACATAATGGAAAAAAATTAATTATTCGCTGGCTGCTAAATACACTATACCGGGAGAGATTAATTTCATTTATAATCATGATTAAATACAATCTTGATTATGAACTAATAAGCACTCTTACTTTTATCGCAAACTAATGATGAGTTTTTAGCAAAAGTAATAGTTACACAAGAAAAGGCTATCAAATAAACTTTAGGTATAGAAGTAAATTAAATATTAATTAGGCAAAGATGTATATACATATATATATATATATATGATAAATAACTATTTATATTATTTATCTCAGCTTAAATTCTGCTAGCTACTGTTACAAGTTGACTTTCATTTACATTGTAATTATGAAAACCTACTGTTTTGAAAGATTTTAACAAATTGATATTATTTTCATCAGCTTTTCCTTGAAAATATCTTAGTTTGTTTAACATTTATTTTAATTTTTGATATTTCTTTAGTTAGGCTTTGAGTTCATTAAATTTAATTTTCATTAAATTATTTTTACTGAAGTAAGAATTGTTTTACAACTTATTTTATTTAAATTTTTTTTTTTAGTTTTTTTTTTTTTTTGTAAATTTTGGTTTATTTATTATGTGCATAAAATCCGGCTACACTCTACAGAAGATTTATTCTAAAACCTATTGGCAAAAATTGATAATAAACAACCATCTTGACAGGAGCAATCAATTTGTTCACTCAATTAAAAAATGTTTGTCAACACTTGAATTTATCTCGTGTGGACAACTATTGTCATTGTTATGTTCTTGTTCGAACAACAACTTCCGAATATTTGTGCGCACAACTTACACAAATGCAATTTTGACACAAGAACACAGTTTTCTCCATACAGAAGAACAAATACGGTAGTCCGAGTAAAATAAGGTATTATGAGTAAAATACGTTAGTCTGAGTAAAATACGGTAATCTGAGTAAAGGACGGTAGACTGAGTAAAAGAAGGAGTCTGAGTAAAAGAAATTAGTCTGAGTAAAAGACGGTAATCTGAGTAAGGGACGGTAGACTGAGTAAGAAATGGAAGTCTGAGTAAAATACGGTAATCTGAGTAAAGGACGGTAGACTGAGTAAAAGAAGGAAGTCTGAGTAAAAGAAATTAGTCTGAGTAAAAGACGGTAATCTGAGTAAGGGACGGTAGACTGAGTAAGAAATGGAAGTCTGAGTAAAAGACGGTCATCTGAGTAAAGGACGGTAGACTGAGTAAAAGAAGGAAGTCTGAGTAAAAGAAATTAGTCTGATTAAAATACGATAGTGTGAGCAAAAGCCAATATTCTAAGTAGAAGGAGCAAAAGCAGGTGGTAGTCTTAGTAAAACACGGTACTCTGAGAAAAACACGGATATTTATATATAAAAAATGCCTGCAGAAACGTTTGCTGTCTACGAGGGCGGTTCGGAAACTTATTAGCCTAGCACAGAAAGAGAATAGTTAAATTATCAAAAACATTTTTATTTTTCAATATAATCTTCTGAAGCTACAATACACTTAGTCCAACGCTTATCTGCCAATTCTATCCCTTCATTAAAATAGTTTTCCTCGCCGCCTTCAAGATACTGGTTTAAAACTGTAATTGCCCTTGTATTATTAGAAGACAACACTTTTCATTAAAGTCATGTTCCAACTTGGCTGTCTGTCATTATGCATTGTTTATTATTAAAGAAAATTTAAAGCTGTTAGTGATTTGAAATAAGTTTCAGGTGCGGGTGAATCGAATTGTTGTGCAATGGACTTTAATAAGAGGATTTTAATTTATTTTTATAGTATTAAATTATATTTTTAAATTTTTGGTCTAATCGCTTCTCAATTCAATCGGTTTAATAGTTACATAAGTATTAAAACATTAGTGCAACAATATTTAATGTAAACAATATCTTACCTACATCACTTGCCTTACAAAACTTTTTTCATCCAAACGATTTGTAATTTTTTTCATTCTTGTTTTCAAAGATTTCTGAAAAAATAAAACCACTGCAATAAAACACATCAATAATACACAAAAAGATATGAATAATTCAGATTTCTTTGTTTAATACATGCTTTATGGTGGTAAACGATCATTTTCTGCTGTAAATAACAAAAGAAGCAAAAAGTAGTTTTGTATCTATAGTATATTGCTGGCAAGCTCTGCCTCTAGTCTGTTTGATTCCTTTCATATGTAGTTTAAACGAAATTTTACTTTGAATTTTACTATATAATTTATGCACGTAAATGTATGTATGTAGAATATAAAGAATATTGTTATGGTAATATATACTTACTAAAGCAAATACTTGCTTACTGGAAATAAATATACAGAGCATAAAAAGGGTGAACCTTAAACAATTACATTAAAAAGTAACTGATTTTTTTTTAGCTAAGTCTTAATTTCACATTGAGTAACTTATAGACTAAACATTACAATAATTGTTTAAGATTAAGGTATTTTTTAAATAAAATAATAATTCTCAATATGGTCAATTACATTATACTAAGAAATTACAGGCTTAAGTTTAAGCTTAAAACTTGATTTATGATTTATATATATATAAAACTAAGTAAAGATTTTAAGGGATTCCCTAAAATAAACCCGTATGTACCTAGATAAATAGATAGACAACTTTGTACGCCTTAACTTATGCAGCTTTTTATTTAACACAATAGCATACAAGCACGTTTACCGTTAACCTAAATATACTTAAACACATGCACGCACACATACTTACTTAGTAAATAGATGTGTACAACAACAAACACTTGCTCACTGCTAGCACGTATACAAGCCAGGATTATAGTACATAATATAGGTATATATATCTAGTTATATATGTATGTATGTATGGATGTTTATAAAAATGGGGAAAAACTTAAAGAGATACATTACATACACTACACAACATAACAAACACACCCAAACAGACGCCAAACCAAATTCAAACTTTGTTTTTAAAACTTTCACAAAACGTTTTTATTTTTAACTGAAGTTTAAAAACAACATTTTATTTCTGAGTAATTAATAGTAAAAAAATTGTTTTTAATGTGAATTATTAATATAATTATTTTACAAAATAAAACTTTATTTTTCTTTTCTCTTCTTTTTGCAGGTATGTAACGTGTGATTTTTTCCCCCTCTCACAAGACAGATACATTGTTCAGCTATTATGGGTAAAGTTGTTATAATATATGTGTAATGTGAGTTGAAGTACATATTATTTGTATGATAATTTTATGAGAAATATAAATAATTATTGTAAAGAATTTAAAAATCCAAAACGTTAAGGAGATATTTGAGGGCGAGAATTGGAAGCTTGTGCACATTTATGTCAAACACAATAATTAATTTAAAATTTGATTTGAAAATTTATACGTTCTTTAGGTTGTGCCAAAAAAATAGTTTGTTTTGATTTTCATGGGTGCTTAAGCATAATTTAAAATCTTGTAGGATAAAGTATTTTTGAGATTTTTTTCAGATTTTTCGGAAAAGGTTTTAAGGTCGCACAAGTCGAATTTTTGCCAAAAATCGGCTTTGTCGGCCGTTTTTGAGTTTTCTTCATGACTGTGTAAAAGCAAAAAAAAATGCTTCTGCAAATGTCAGCCCGTATTTATTACAGTGTAAAATTTTCAATTAGAGCATGTTCTATTTTCATCTTTTGTATATGGCGCCAAGAACATAGTGTTTGTGATTCAGCAAAAAAAAAAATTGTATTAAACAAAAATAAATTTATATTGAAATATTTATTAAAAAACGTATTTATACATATTCATTTTTATTTAATTTAAATACAACAATTTTTGGTTCCATATGGTACATTTTCTCTTCACTCTTGCTTAAATTTTTTATTTTTATATTTTATAGAAGCTATTATTGCAATAATGCTGCAAGTTACAATTATTTAATTTTTTTAATTAATTTTTTCAAACTATATTTGTAAGAACACAAAACTCCCGCGAAAATACGAAAATATAACATGAAACTAAAAACCGATGTGTGAAAGCAAAAATTATAAACTGCCTGTAAATTGCCAATTTCGTACAACTGACAAGTACACTGCAAAATACATACCGTCTAAAACCACCTTAATGTTCAATAACTAAGTGAAATCCCGTTCCAAAGGTTCGCCATCTGTTATGCATTTTTAAGTTATATACCCACAAACTTATATGAAAATGATTCAAAAATATTTCGATTCTTTTATCAATATTGTAAATATATATTTAGAAAATGGTGTCACTTATTCTTTAATCATGAAAGCTAGCTTTTAATCTCATGATGGTGGCGGCCAATTTAAAGCTACACTTCGTGAAAATTTAGGAGCGGTAATTTTGATTTGAAATAAATTTATTACTTGTGGCACCGTCATGTCCTGTCCGATGCCAACATTTAGTTATTAACATATCCATATAGAGTGACCCATTCTTTGTTACCACATTTCTATTGACTTTTATAGATTCACAATTTTCATAATAAATTTTCGAGAGAAATTTAACTTATTGTAGCTATTGTGAAAGCTTCTACTCATGGTGTAACTATACGAGGTGAGTGCAATAGCAGAGCCGAGTGACTTTGTTTACAATTTATTTATGTCAAAAGTAATACTTTTTCAAGTGTTTTTGATAGTAGTACATTATTTTATACAAACAAAATGTCTGTTGTTACTGTATTTGTTGTCGATTTTCTCTCACCTTGTATAATTACACCATGCTACTAGTACTGATGTGTCAAGTAAAATGTCATAACTTTCATGTAATTCCAAAAAGCCCCGGTTGTGAAACAAAGTTCGTGCTGAAAATCAATTTATTAATATCCCAACCATATTTTGAATGCAATTTTCGAATTGTGTCCCTAAACTCTCATAATTTGTGATTGTTAAACTGCCTTTTTTGTAAATCTAAAATTTACATTTTGAAATTGAATTCACATATTTTCATCTTCTGTAAATTGTATCCACATGATTTAATCATTTAACAAAATCATGAGATTTGCAGATTATCAATATTTCATTTATTTGTTAATGTTTTTTTTTTAAAGAGATTTCAACAAAGGCATTAGTTCAACAATGAAAACATGTTGCTCCTGCCACATGTCAAAGATTGTAAAATTAAATTAAAAGCTTTTTTAAAACACTCTTTTAATTAAATCTAAAATGTTTTTTAAACGGATGTTGCTTCATGAATTCCCTTATAAATTGAAAGTAGTTTCGTTTCGAATAGGCTTTTTTTTCAGATAAAAACTCTTACGATTTCCGGCCTAGTTAATTTTTTTGTGATTTTAACAGGTAAATTAGTTATTTGATTTTGTTAAAAGATATAAAACTGTTTACAAATAACTAACACAAAGACATTTCCTAGAAACTCTATTAATTTCCTTTTTGTATATGATCATGAAATATTGCGCAATAAAATAATTTGTTTCACAGGTAATATGAAACCACAAATCTACAAAATATTTATATTTTTATAGCAGAAAAACTATAAATACTTTCAAGAATTCAAACAATAATAAATATTCGACAAAGATAAACTGAAATTTAATATTTATGCATATTGATTGACAAGTTATAAAGGTATATTTATATGTACATAAGTAGATAATGTTAGAATTCTACTAACGTTTTGTTTGTTTATACATATCTGTTAGGTATAATCCTAGTTTAGTTTTATGCCATTTTCGTCATTATTTATTTTTTTTTTTGGGAAAATATTAGTAAGTTATTTTCTTTATTTATTTCGTATTTAGGACATGTACCTGCATAACAACATATAAATAAATATTTATATTTATACTGTGAGCGTCAAAATGAAGTCTACAGCATATATTATTAAAAGAAAAGCTTAAACCTTCTTTGCATGATTGTTTCTTTATTGGTGAAATAAATCAAGCTGATATAATTTATGTTCAAAATTAAAGGAGAAATGTTTAAAAAAAAATCTTAGTATATATTAATAGTGTAAAAAAAAACAAGTAAAAAAGTTTAGTCGGTCAGGCCCGACCATATAATACCCTACACCCAGTATATGTATAAAATAGTTTTTCAGAAATGGCCGCTAAATGGACCGATCATCCAAAAATTTAGTATCATGATTTCTGTTAAAAGATTTATGGAGGTTAAAGTGCATTACGGAGAGGATCTTATATGGGAGCTACGACTAATTATTGACCGATCACAATAAAATTGTATCGTATTGTTTGTATACATATGAAATATATTTGCGTTCAATATTATTTGGATACCAAAATGTTTGAGAGAATTATGATCTTTAAAGTGATTTTCGGAAGTGGGCCTTATATGGGAGCGACGACTAATTATGGACCGATCTGCACAAATTTTATAGATGTGATTTGGCTTCATTTACCACTTATTTGTGGTGAAACTCGTTTTTATACTTCCATATTTCAAAGATTTATGATCGGTAAACCCCAATTTCGGAAGGACATTTGTATGGGGGCCAGGTGAAATAATCGACCGACTTCCACCAGTTTCAATCTCATCCGTTCTTGGGTCAGAAAATATCACGTACCAAATATTATCTAAATATCTTCAAAATTGCGACCTGTACTCTGCCCATAAGCTTTACATGGACAGCCAGCAAGACTGACGAACGGACATCGTTAAATCGATCGGCATACTTTAAGGTGGGTGTTACAAACATCAGCACAAATCCAATATACCCTTCCCACTATGGTGGTGTCAGTTATAACAATATGCTGGAAATTTCCATAATCATGCTATATTAGATCATTAGCATAATAATACTAAATATAAATAAAAGAGGGCATTGAATGTTATAATGGAAATTTTCATTATTATGCAAAGAAGGGTTAATTATATTAATACAAAAATATTATACTAGAAAATTGTATTGAATTTTTATATGGTTATTTAAGTAGAATTTAATTCACAAAAAAATAACAAAAAAAAAAAAAAACAGAAGCGCATCAAATTTTATTAATTTGCTGTTAAAAAACCTGGCATTCTAAAACTATGGTATAACAGTAAAGTGTCCTTCAAAATAATTGCAAGTTTCATAATTTATCATTCAAATAGTTTAAGTTGTGACGTTAAGTATTGATAAATGTACAAAGGGTAGGCAAACATCAATTGAGACTAGGCAAATCTTAATATACTTACATAGAAAAGTTAAAACCCGCAGTGAAATAGGTAAAAGTCTTGGAAGGCGTCATTGTACTATACAAACATTATAGACAATTATACCAAACCTAATACCGAAGGAAATTTTCCTGGAGCAACACGACCATTGCGTCTTACAAAAACTAAAGTAAGAGCTATAGTAAAAAAAACCCAACATATAGAGCTACAAAAATGACTGAAAATATTATGAATGCTTCTGAAAAACCTGCACCCGCAAGTATGATCTATGAGAATATCTTTGCCTCAAAATGGCCACTTAAATTCTCTTTTATATATAAAAAAACACACACACCAAAAGTTTAATTATGCAAAAAATGTATAAACAAGTCCCAAATTTTTTGAAATAATATTATTTTCACCGATAAAAGTAAGTCTAAAGATACGGTCACACTTGACAAATATCAAGAAAGTGTAACCACTAATTTTAGCACAAACTTGTTTGACGTTGTTTACTCTTGCAAGAGTTTTGCAAGAGCAAACAGCATCAAATAAAATAAAACTAAATATTTGTTGTGTCTTGTCCTAAATAAAGTAAATAAACCAGTTCAAATATATATATTTTTTTTCAAAAGAGAAGTGACAAGAGAAGTCAGGCAAATAATATGCCTATATATAATTGCGTTACTTTCTTTGGAAAGGAGATAGATTTAAGAAGTAAAGGTAGTGAAAGTAGAAGAAAGCTTTATATCACAACTCTGCAGAATTGCAGCGCCTCTGCTGGTGAGTAGGCGCATTATTTTTAAAGCTTGATTTTATAGCCTTTATTTAATTAGTTTACTTTGGTGGCGTTTCAATGCTATACCACTGAAGGAGATCGCTGTGACAAATATTAGTTATGATAGGAAAGAAAACTAATAATTATCAGAAACTGATGTTGTTTGAGTGGCAGTGGTTGGAAATCGAACCCGGGCTACAAATACCAACTCATGCTTAGTGATCAAGATATTTTGAGTCAAAAGCCTCCAAGAACCAAGAACGACGGCTTTCATAAAAAATAAGTTACAAAGACGGTAAAACATGTGGGTTGTATGGCAGCATCAGGGATAGGTAATCTTGCATTTATAGAATTTAAAATGAAAAACAAAGATTTTTTCTACATTTCAAAAAACTATGAAGCCCCTAATGTAGAGAAATTAGAACTAACGCAAAACTGGATATTCCAACAAAACAATGATCCTAAGCATAGCTCTAAAATTGTGAAACAGTGGTTGCTCAGTCATTGTGCAAACACTTTAGATCAGACCTCAATCAGATTGAGCAACTGTGGGATTACCAGGACAAAATTTCGGCTGATTTCACTAAAAAACTTGTTGTTTCTATGTCTAGAAGATTATCAGCTGTCATAAAGGCAAACGAAACGCAGCCGAAATATTAAATACAATATTTTACATAATTTAAATATAACTGTTGTCTTTATTTCAACGCAAAAAATCTGATACTTTTCTGATAAAATTTAATTTTAATTTTATTTATTTTTCTAGTTTTTGTTAATGAGTTAAGTTATGCAATATATTTTGTTTTAAATTATACTTGTAATATATATAATATAACTTTTCTTTTAGCAATATTAGGTTTTCGCTTTCTATTGACTATCACAGTATATAACTGTTTATTAGGTATGAAAAGAAATCAAATCAATTGTTTTATAGATACCTTGTATTAATGAAGTATGGGTAAAACGCAAACATTCTTCTGCATAAATATTATACCAGTACCATTAAACAATAAACAAAGAAAACGATTTCAAAATTCTTTGAATAAATTTAGTATTTCTTCCTAAAAACTCACATACAAACGTATAAACGTAAATACTTTTGTATGCCTACAAAAATAAACCGCCTATTGTCATATTGCATGCCTCATATAGCGCTATTTTTGTTTGAGAAAGAAAAAGGGGAAACATTTTTATGTTTATATCGTGTGTGTAGTAATATAAACACCAAATCAGCAAAGTGTCAGATTTTAGCATTGACAAGTTTTTGTATACAAAACACAATCATACTCAAGCAACTGCTTACACAATATGAAACGGAATTTAATTTCAATTTCTTGAACTCGAACAGCTATCAAGTAAGTAAGGTTTTGCAGTGATTGATTAAAATTTGAGAGAAGAACAGGATCAATTTTACTTAAGAAATTTTAAACCCATATAATCAAAATACAAAATAGTGATTTATATTTTCTTTTAAAAAATAAACCACTGAAAATAATAACTGTTATAAAATAAGGGGTATATTATGTTTGTTATTCCATTTGCACACATCGAAATAAAGGTCGTAGAGCCAAAATGTCTAAATATTCTGGGTCCTTATAAGATTCTAACACGATCTAGCAATGTCCGTCCGTCTGTCCATTAAAGGCACGATAGAGCTTCGAAAAAAGACATCGAACAACGAAATTTTTATTAAACCACCGAAATGTTTGGTATTAAAAATAAAGATAGGATCCGAGTTATTGATCAAAGTTTCAAACTACCTCAATATATTTCAGATATTTTTGGTAATTTCTTTAAATATAATGTTGATAATATCAAGAAATTTTGCACACTTTATTTTATTTATAGAATCACAAATCATGTTGAAAATGTTGGGAATCGGTCCGCGATTGCTCATCGGTCCCATACCAATGTCTTCCCGAAATATGGCTTTATGGTACATAAATGTCTATAGAAAAGCTGTATGCATACAAAATTATGCAATAATAAGTTTTATACAAACTGAAATCTCAAAACGATATTTTGTTTGCAGCGGTCCATATTATATAGCCCCATACAAAGACCACTTCAGAAAATCACTTAAATCTACATAAATCTTTCATAAAACTTGCTATCAAGTTGAAATTTAACAAAACTAATCCACATATACATTTAAATCGTCCATCTCAATATGATGATAGGTTAGGTTCAGCGTTGCCATTTTGGTTACTTTTAACCAAAATTGGTTACTTTTTTTTCCAATGTGTACTTGTGTACTTTTTTTCCGTTTTGGTTACTTTTTTTTAACATAAAAGTAACCATTTTTTACATTGCTTTTACTTTGACTTAATTTACACCACAATTTAAAAGTTTTTTAAAAATAAAACACTAAACACAGGATCCAAACATAACAAACACAATCATTGTATTGTTGAACGAGTAAAAGGTTCTTCACAAAAACCATCTAAAAACATGCTACAAAATGCATTTTCATATTGATTTGACATCGGAACAAGTTAATTTTTCTTTTGTTTTAGAAATGAACGAACCTTAATCAACATTCATAAATTATGTTTTTACCAGAAAACAAAAAAAAAAAAAGCTTTTTACAAATTAGCGTGCTATTTAATTTTTTAATAAAGTGTTTTCTAAATAGTTAAGATTGGGTTTCTTTCGTAAAAAATGGATAAGTATGTACTTCGAATTAAAAAATAATAATATTGGTTTTAAGCACAATTTTTATTTTTGTTAGATTTTTATTTAAAAAGGCTGCTCAAAGTAAAACTAATTATGTCGAGTTATGTTCTGGAAGTGATGATGAGAATATGTATATTTTCATTCAATTTCAATAACTTTTTTAAATAATATTTTGTTGTTTAGTGACATTAATAACAGCCCGAAAAGAAAATTCCGTGTATTGTGGTTGGATGAGTTTCCGTGGCTAAGAAACAAAGATGGATGTTGTTTCTGCGCTGCCTGTGTAAAAAAATTGCAAATCACGTAAGTTATTTACGAAAGTACACTAAAAAGTGTTCATAAGCAAAATGTGGAAAATAAAAATAACATTTGCAAGTCCTCAAAAAGAAACTCTTAATAAGCAAGTGCACCAAACAGAGCTAACATTAGTAATGTTTCTTATTTCCCACAATTTGCCTTTTTTTTAATGGACTATCTACCAGGCTTATTAGAGAAGCGCTGTTCCGACTGTCAAATTGCGAAACACATTAAATGTGGCAGGTAAAGCAACTTAATTAACAGAAATGTTAGGAAGCAAATCTAAAGCAAATTTAATTTCCAAACTAAAAACGACAAAGTTTTCGTTAATAGTAGACGAAACAACAGACGTATCCACAAAGAAATCACTAGTTCTAGTCGTTCGCTATATGGATAAATCATCTAAGAACATTCAAGACAGATTTTTAGCCTCATCTACTTAAACTTTATCTACTAGTGTTTGGTAACAAATGTAATGAAATTAATTACATTTGGGTTTTATTAATATCGTTATTGCTGAATTAGTTTTTTCTTTCAATTGTACTTAATTATAAGACTGAACTACAAACTGAAATGTAATGGTTAATTTATATTTTACATATATATTTTTTAGCTGAAATAAAATAAAATTTTAAATATATAAAAATTTTGGTTACTTTTTTTTGCTTTTGGTTACTTTTTTTTTACATTTTGGTTACAAAATTTTTTTGGTCGTGGCAACGCTGGTTAGGTTAGGTGGAAAGGCTGGTGTGAGTCATCCTCACACCCTCACCAAGAGCCCAATATGGTCCATTGCAATGCCTTAAATTCTCTACCAAATGTCTGACTCGTCTACATATGTCTGACTGGTCTACAAATGTGTGACTTATCTCAATATGTCTGACTGGTCTACATATGTCTGACTCGTCTACCCAGAGTCTTTGGCGGGAATCGAACCCGCAACCCTTTGACTGATAGTCCGGCACTCTATCGCCTAGTCTATCGGGGCACCCAATATGATGATGATCGGTGCATAGTTGACCGTTAATGAAATTACTCAAAAAAAACTCAAATTCAGAATAGCCAACTAAAACCACAAGTCATTATAACTCTAAACTGATTTCAACAGTGTTGAGTATTCAGCTTGTTTTAAATCAGTTCAGTTTAAAAGCGCTTTCAAAACTGCTCCTGTTAAATATCAAACAACCATCATACCCTCTTTATACAAACAAAAATTGAGAATTTGCAATAAAAAGCAAGTGAAAAAACGCACACACACACACTCACACACATATACATATAAATCGGTTTATAGCATTTCTTCTTTTTAGTTTTCCTACTTCTGTCAAAGTCTTTCAAATTCATGTTGTCACTGAGTCTTTAAGTAATTTCCTCTCAACTAAAATTTTTCTTGTTTAGATATTTATCGAATGTCTTGTTATTTAGCAGTTGTTTGCTCGTCTCCTTGCGTTATTGGTTGTTGTTTTTGGCAGTTTCTTCTTTAAGTTTGGGGTCTGAAAATGAAGTCATTTTCATGTTGTGAATTACTTATAAACTTTGACATGATAAACGCATATGTCAATTGTGTAAAAACAACAACAACAACAACAAGAACATTACACACATAAACAGTGCGTGTTATTTTATGTTTTATACTGTTATAAACACAACACCATTTCGGTTGTTTATGAGTTTGTATATAAGTTTCGTCTATGCATTGATTGGCGTTTGGCTGTTGTTTTGTTTGAAATATAATTTGTATTGCCTTAAATTTTCACACTGTTTGAAACAACAACCAACTACACTTTACAGTTGATATTTTTATGTGTTTTGTTATGTTTGACTGACTCGACGGCTGGGTTGGCTGCCAGAATAACTGAATCAAACATAAAAGTTCATTGAATATTTGATTTTATGTTATTAACAGAAACACAAAATAAGAATTCACAAAATAAATATATGTACATACATACGAGTACATATGTATGTATGTATGTATATACATATGGTGAATTTCACGTCAAGTGACCCAATTTTAAAAATCGATGTCTTCCGATTTCGATGAAATTTGCACCAAGGTGTGCCAAATATTGAAAAATCCTATTCTTGAGTTAAAAAATAAAATAAATTGTATAAGCTTTCTTTTGAGAAAAAAAGGGCCCAAATTGAAAAAAAATTAAAAAAAAAATAATTTAAAAAAAATTAAAAAAAAAATAATTTAAAAAAAAAATTAAAAAAAAAAATTTTTTAAATTAAAAAAAATATTTTTGAAATGATTGAAGAAATAGCTATCTAAAGTCCCTGGCACAATTTTTGCTAGCACCAATAGGTGAAAAGTTACACTCATTTAAAAAAAAACCCTGTATGACCAAAATTGAGCAAAATGTCCAACTTTCACCCCCTCTAACTCCGGCACTTCAGGACTGATAGAGCTGAAAATTTGTCTCTGGCCTACTATCCAATAGTACTAACCTTGGTGCAAATTTCATCCAAATCGATTTTTAACATTGGGTCACTTCATATATAAAACACATCATATATAAAACACTATTAATAGCTAGAATATTTAATGAAAATAAATCATTTCAAAATGTTGGTGAGATTTATGGCTTAAAATATAGAGTTGTTTTCTGTCAGTAATATTAAATTCATTAACCTGGATAGGTGTTTCATATAAATTTGCATATAAATAATATACCTATCAACAATTAAATTATTTGGTATTAAAAGCAAAACAAATTATTGCTAAATCTAATAATTTAGCTGGCAGAATTTAATTCCGAGAATAACCACAGAGGAGACAATTTTGACGTTTCAAACAACCAATATCAGTTTTTAAGGGCTTTTTGCCATTTAATTTGGTGTTTATTGGTGGGTATATAGGAATTGGCACAGACGAATATAAACTCTTACTTGTAAACACTATAATGTTCGATAACTAAGTGAGAATAAATAACAGCTATGTGCCCTTCAAAATGACATAGATATAAGTTACCAATGGTAACAATCGCGTTCAAAAGATACGCCAGCTGTTATGAAATACGCAATAATTATAATTATAATATTCAATAAACTAAAAATAATACTTTACAATGGTATTTTTTGAATTATTAAATTAATCAACTGAAGCCGAATAAAATTTTGTCTAATAATAAATATTCAACTATTTCAACATAATTTGTATATAATATAATTATAATAATGAAATATTACAATTATGTTTGACGTTTCATGATTATCATAATATATTTTGAGTACAGTAGTTAATCTAAAACAATATTTTGCTATTAGATTATGGTTACCTTAACTATGTTTTGTTCACAGATCAACTGTTGATTTTGATAGTATTTGCCCGATACGTTGTTAAAATCAAATTATATTAAGTATTATTAAACACATCTTTTCTTTAATTTTCCACCAAATTTATCCTTTATGTTATCAAATATATATTTTTTTAACCTTTCGTCGTACACATGAGTCTGACCAGACCTTTTTCAATATGAAATGTTATTATGATATATTTAGCACTTAGTTAGAGACTTGAAGTTTCGGGTACCCTTTTACAATTTAGTTCGCTATAAATATTTAAAAACAAATCCTGAAGAGGATATGGAAGGACACTTAAAACGGAGAGTTAAAAGGGTCAGATATGACACTTTGTTCTAGTAAATAAAGGGGTATAAGAAAATCGTTTAATGTCGATTTGTTTAATACAAACAAAAAAATGTTATAAATAATTTTAAAAACTATTTTAATGCCAGGTAGAAAACTATAGATTTAAACAAAACAAATAAGAAAGTATAGTCGGCCAATACTGACCCTATAATACCCTACATTCAGTATGCATATATATAAAGGCCCAACTATAATATGCATATGATAGCTTAAGCAAATTGCAAAAGTTAACGAAAAGGCTGTCAAATGCATAACCAGTTCAGAGCTAACTTTTAGGTGGCTACAATGACTTTGAAACTTTTTGTCCACAGTTGCTCATTTATGTTTAAAAAAAATGTTTTTATTTTAACAAAAAGCCATTAAATGACTATATTTTATAAATATTATTATATTATTTTATAATTAAAAGAAAACTTCGTACCCGAAACGCATAATTTTTCCTTTTTTTTTAATTTATCGGCAAAAGTACTAAAATGTACAGCTGTGGCAGCACTACATTGTAAATAATAATAAACGTTTACATATGTTTTGTTAATTTTCGTATTGTGTTTGTAAAAATGGAGAAAAAACTTAAAAATTTTAATAATATAAAAATATTAAAGTTAGCGCTTGAAGGGTTGTGCACATTAAAAGAAATAAGTGAACTACACTGTAAAAGAAGAAGACGCTCTTGTTCTGTCAGAGAAATAACCGCGACAGAAAGACATTTTTGTTAAAATAAAAAGGGTCCCTTTTATTGTAAAGGCACTTATTTTTTTCCGCATTTTCTATTAAATTTAAAATAAATATATTTTCTTCCATTTTGTTCAAAACAAAAACAAACAACAACAAACAGCTGATTCCGTACAGAATGTGCGATCAGTTTTGCTTTTTGCTTAAGCAAATGACAGTTGAAAAACTTAACGAAAAGTTTCGTTAAGTACATTATAGTTTGCCACATACAATTTATATGTGTTCGCACGTTTGCTTAAGCTAGCATATGCATATTATAGTTGGGCCTTAATTGTTTTTCTTTTTTTTTTTTTTTGCAATTTTATCTAATTATGGACTGATCATTATAAATATATTTATGTTCTTGTGTGAATTTTTTTTCAATACCAAAATTTTTAAGATTTTTATGATCGTTAAAGTGATTTTTGAAAGTTGGCCTTATATGGGAGCTATGACTAATAATGGACCGATCATTATAAAATTCTACTGAATGATGTGTGTAGATATGAGACATATTCGTGTTGAATATTATTTGGATGGCAATATTTTTGAGACAGTTATGCTCGTTAAAGTGATTTTCAGAAGTGGCTATGATCAGTTATGGAGCGATCTCTCAAAATTTGTAGATCGAAATAGGCTTCATGTACAATTTATTTGTGGCAGAATTTTGTTTGAATATAATATATACCAAATGTTATAGAAATATGTTAGCAATTGCGACCTGTATTCTGGGCACAAGGTTTACATGGACCGCCAGCCAGACGGAAGGACCAACGTCTTTAAATCCACTCAGGAAGTGCTTTTCAGTCCATCGCTATAATTTAAGATAGGTGTTGAACTAGTACTTATGGTAAAAATCAGCTTAAATCCAATATAACTTCCCTAGTATGGTGCTGTATGTCATAGAAACCGGTCATAACTTTAAACAAATTTAAATATTTGAAGCTGAATTATTCATTAGTTGTTAATTAGATTATAGTAAAATTTTCTTAATTAAATATCTAGATCATTATAAAACATTTTATTGATTTTATAGGTTTAATTAGCCTAGTTATCACTTAGAAACATAAAGTTTTCTGGTTTTCGGTGGACAGCTAATGATAATTTTATTTAATTTTATTTTATTTATATTCAGCTAACTAAATTTGTAACAAAATTCATTAGAAATCATTAGATATTTATAAATTTCACAATCTTCCTCGTAACATTTATTTATACAACAAAACAGCATAAATTATTAAACCAATTTTTTTTCAAACATAAATACAAATTTTTCAAATATCTCTAACGTTTTTAAAAGATAAAAGAAACTTGTTTATTTTTAATCAAAAATAAAGAAAAAAAACTGTGTCTCTGTCTGGTTGTCTGTCTTTAGTTTAATAATGACATTATGATGAATTACAATTTTGTTAGGAAAACTAGAAAATTGTGTAAAAAAAAAATTAAATAAAATAAATTGTTTAAATGTTTGTTTATGACATGATGTCACTATTAAATCCGTTTTAGTTTTTGTGTTTTTGACTAGATTTTTTTTATTTGTTTTTCAAATAAAGTATGAAATTTTCTATGTTTAATGCAGTTATTTATGTTAGAGAGAAAACAAATTGTAAAGCAAGCAAAAGAAATGACAAATGCCAGCTTATCGTCAAATAACCTAAATGAAAATGGAAAATAAATACAGCAATGGCAAGATAAAGAAAATGTAGTTATGGGCAATACGATTTTGTTAACCCTACACTGACTTGAAAAAAGTTGAGTTAATATAATTGTTTGCTTTTCAATAACATTTAATAGGATTCAAAAATGTTACATAATAAAAAATCCCGACGCATTAATGTTTTAATATTTAGGTTACACAAACGGACTATAGAGTGCTGACTATCAGTCAAAGGGTTGCGGGTTCGATTCCCACCAAAGACTCTGGGTGTTTTCTGCACACACGCCAAAAAGCTTCTTTCTCAGTTTGTTTTTGTTTAAACAAAAATTAAATCCTTTTGTAACACAAGTTGATGGTCATTTAGTAATATCTTTCTAAATAAAATTGTAGAAAATTCCGAGATTTATTACATTTAAAAAGAAGTATTTCTACTACTATTTTAAAAAAAGTGTTTTCTTAACAAAATTATCATTTTTTTCTTTATAAATAATATTTTAAGTAAAAATTTTGATTGAAAATATAATTTTTTATAAATTTTTCAAAAAGTACTTTTCTACTACTATTTTAAAATTACTTTTTTTTGCACAAAATTGTCTAATTATCAGTTATTTAAAATATGTTAAGCTTTTCTTAAATGAAAATCTGGCAAATACCGAGTTTTATAACATTTAAAAAAAAGTAGTATTTTTCCTACTTTTCTACTACTATTTAAAAAAAGTATTCTGTTAAAAAAATTATTATTTTTCTTTATAAATAAAGTTATTAGTAGAATTTTTTGTATAGAATACCTTTGTTGACTATATTTCAAAAAAGTACTTTTTTACTACTATTTTAAAATTTTATATTTCTGCAGAAAATATTTAAATTATGTTGTATTTAAAGTATTTTAGATATATTTTCAATTATATTGTAGAAAATTACGAGATTAATAACATTTAAAAAAAAGTAGTATTTCTACTACTATTTTTAAAAAACAAACAAAATTATTAATTTTCTGTAGAAATAGAGGTATTAGAGAAATTTTTTGTGTCAAATACCGTTTTTGATAAAATTTTTGTGCTGTAGGGTGCTTTAAGATGCCAGTATTACCAACATTAAATACATAAACAATTTTGCTGTATTTTGAAAAATTTTTAACTACAAACAAATTTAGTTTTCAGTCATTTTAACATTTAGTATTACATTTTTTTTTTGATTTCTTTAACAGATAAACCGTAAATTTGTTATTTATTTGTTTAAATATTTAAAACAAACAACTCTACGGTTGAAACTCAATTAAAAGACGCCATAAATTGTGTGATTTTCATAAAAAAAAATCTGAACCGTTTAGGCATCAAAAACATTTATCAAACATTATTTGTTCTATTTAACTAAAATACTTTTATGTTTTTGAAAAACAACAAATGAAATAAAAAAGAAATATATAACGCCCAGAAACGTGACTTTTTTCCAGTTTCTCATATTTACTTTTTTTTCTTATAATAGAAAACATTTTATTATTTATATTAAACACACTATGAATTTTCAACACAAAATTCGTTTTTCTTTTTGAAATATTTACAAATTTCTAGGCGCAAAACAGCAGAATAAAAGTTATAGAATAAAAAGTATGGGTTAGAAATTTTCGAAAAAAAGAAGTTTTGAAGAACACGTACAAATATCATAAAAATCTGTTGTTTTAATTTTCCTTTTATATTTCGTGCCATACTAATGTGTTTGCCACGCAAATTAACTTTGCATTTTGTTTATACTTAGCAAACAGAATTTTTCCAACAAACAATAATAATAACATAATCTACTAAAATGTAACGTAATGCACTGTATAATGTGCTGAACTCGTGTACACTGGTACAGTAACTTTAGAAAAATCAAACGAAATTTACAATTACCCGACTATAGAACAACCAAAGTATGTTATTGTGAGAAGAGTAGCAGAGTTTGCCAAATTGAGCTACATAGCCATGTCTTAGAATTTAATTTCTTTCGGAAGTGAAATTAATTTAGTATCTTGCTTCTATAGAAAAAGTAAGACGAACAATATTTTTGGAATAAAACCTAGAAATGCTTAATATTACAATTGCACATAGCAAATTAAAAGTGGTTTCATTGATATTTCTTTTATTTCGGCACGAGTTCATTAAATTTAATTTTTCATTAAATTATTTTTACTGATGGTAGGAATTGTTACATGAAAATTAATATTAAAAATTATTGATAATTTTTCTTGACTGGGATTCGAACCTGGTTGGTTGGTTGAATTTACATATGTTTCGAGAAACACCACTTTCTCTCGTCAGAATTCTTTTACGTTCTCACCCTCTGCACCACTGCGGTGCCCGTTTCATTCCAAAAAATGTTTCAATTTGCTTTTTCTATAGAAACAAAAAACTAAATTAATTCCACTTCCGAACGGAATTAAATTCTGTGACATCGCTGCTAATTTCAAAAAAATATATAGGATTTATGTTTAAGTTCATTTTACGAAAATTAAAAATGCTTTTGAAAAACTAACGATTCTCTTTCTGTGCTAGGCTAAGAAGTTTTCGAACCGTCCTCGTATGATACATAATTGGAAAAGAGCCAATGAGTATAACTAAAGTTCAGAAACCTTTAAATCACTTGGAAAATTTTAAATTTTTAAATAAAATAATCCAACTGCTTATTGCTAATAACAAGTTATTCACCGTTAATCGTTTTAGCATATTAAAAAAGGCAGCCTTATTTACAAAATTTTTTTTAATGTTTTCCTTATTTTGCACCATTTCAGTTTTCAAAACTGTTTTTGCACTTAGTTAAGACTATGACAAAAATTAAGCTGGCACAAAAATGTTGGAAATTGTTTTATAAAAACACATACATACACACAATTTTGCTCGCTATGGTCTCATATTTGATTCATAACTTTTTTTCTACTGAATACAGTTTACTGATTTTCAATACCAAACTTTCTGAGCGTATGACAAAGGCTTAGTATAAAATAAATTTGTTTCAGTTAAGTAATTTGGACATGAGCGTGTTTGCAACACACAAATATACAGCCAGCTTGCTTTGGAACTTCGTAAACTACTATTTAGTCCATAACTTTTTTTCCACTGAAACTCTTTAATATATTTTCAATAACGAACTTTCTAAAACAATGACAAAGGCTCAGTATAAAGAAAATTTGTTTCAAGGTACGATTACATTTGGCAAATATTTGCCGTAAAAGACGTAACCACTAAATAAAATATTTTTGAAGTCGTTTATTTATTAAAAAAAAACTTCGTTTATTTAGGACAAGACACAAAAAATATTTAGTTTTAATTTATTTGATGCTGTTTGATTTTGCAAAACTCTTCTAAAACAACGTCAAAAAAATTTGTGCTAAAACAATTGGTTACGCTTTTTTTAGTAAATATTTGCCATGTGTGATTATACCTTAACATGTATATTCCACATATACTTACTTATGATGCTGAAGTTCATATTTAACCTATTTCTGTTATAGACAAATCAATTTAAATTCATAATTTTCAAATTGGTTTTATACAAAACATTCAAAACTTTCTTCTAGATTTTTCACGAAACTCAAAAGAAATCATTAAATATAAAAATTTCCTAGCAACACAAGTCTAAAAGTTAAGAACTTTTAAATATACTCAAGCAGTCTACATGTGTTTATTACAGCATAAAAAAAACTCATGCGTTTCTTTAAACATTGTATCATTTTCATTTCTAATATATGTGCTATGTAAGTAAGTACTTACACACAGCTTCCTCTGCTTTTATATTTAATGTTTCTTTTTTTTCTGTGTGTTTTTTTTTTATTTTTGTTTCAAAGTCATTAAAGCTTGTTGTTAAATTACCAAATAGAATGTTCATTTTCCCTGAATTGTTCTGTAGGGCACAAAAAAAGAAAGTTAATAGGTTATTAAAACGCGAAAAAATTAATACGTATATAAAGGGTGGTTTTTTTTAAATGTATAGAACTTGAAATTGAATTAAACAGAAAAGATGTTTCTAAACTGACATTTGGCAATTTGCTTTATTGGAAAGAAATGTAAATTCAATTTTTTTTTTAATTAATTCAGTTTTTTAACTTAATAATTAACAAACACAAACTGCGAAGCTTTTTTTGGCTTGTCTGCAGAAAACACCCAGAGTCTTTGGCGGGAATCGAACCCGCAACCCTCTGACTGATAGTCCGGCACATTATCGCCCAGCCTATCGGGCACTTGGAAAGATAAGCTTCTGTCATTATAGTTTAAATATGACTTCTGGCATGTGACCGCCACGACTGGCTCCGACGTAGTCTAATCGGGCGATTTAATTTGCTATGACTATTTCCAACATTTGTGACTGTATATCGGCAATAACGGGGTGAATGTTATCCTTCAAGTGATCAATCGTATCGGAGTTGAATTAAAAACCTAAATTACTTGACAGCTGACAAAATGGTCGCCAGTTAAAAAAGTGTTGTATACATCTAATTACTCTCTAACAGAGCATTAATTTTTTATTGACTGTTAAGCTCTACAAAGCCTCGACTCCGTCTAGTTATGAGCTAGAATTCTAGCAAGCGGATTCGGGTGGGTTTAAAGCTTTGTGATGTAGTTCTCTTATTTTAGTTTTAAGATTAGAATACTTATTGTTAGGCCTAAGGAAATAAGGCAGATTCAATTAATAAAAAAAAAACTTAAAGTTCTATACATCTAAAAAAAACACCCTATATATGTGCGATTACATTTTATATGTACATATATTTTTTTGACTTTTAAATTTAGTAGGTTGAAAAAATGTGCAAAAAAATTTAACAAAATATGTTACAAAGTTTTGGTAGACAAAATATTTGGTTTAAGTAACACTGGAGGATATTCAAAGTTTAATTTGTGGAATATTGAATTTGTTTTTATGCACAACATTTCAATATTTTTATGTGCGGCAAAAGTGTATAGAAACATTTTAAAAAAATTGGTATTATATATTATCAAGTTAATGGTTTTTCTTGATACTGTGAGCATCAATATAAAGTAAACACCTAATATTATTTCAAAAGTTTTTTTTTTATATACATATATGCTAAAAGTACAAATTTGAAAGAAAATATATTGCGTAACTTAACTTTTTAATCCGAGCAGTCGTTTTGTAAGTAATATTTTTTTTTTGTAAAAAATATCCTTCTTTTGCCATTTCTGATCTTCAGTGAAAAAAAAATTATTTTTTGCAAAATTATTCCTACTTAAAGATAATTTTGTTTCCGAATTTCGGTTTTTTTTACTTAATTCAAGAAACTAAACAGTTTCAAGTTATGTGAAATATTGTTTTGGCAACCTTCTTCATTTTTAAATTACGCTATATCTCTAAAGCTGGAGATAACCTAAAAAACAGTTAGCACTACTGGATGCAGTGTACTCGATTTAGCTTTACCCATTAGGTGCCCGCTTGTCGGTAAAAAAAGTGTCCCGTTTATCGGTAAAAAAGTGTGAAAACTGAGCACAGTATAATTAATGAGTCTGCCAGAAGATATAGGTTTTTGTTACCAGTTTATTTTAACTATATTGCCTAAAGACTACGGAGTCCAAATGTGGTAAGCTGTTGCTGTTTCCTGCTCCAGTGCAAACTGTATCTATGTGTTTAATTAATTTTTAATATACAAAGATTTTTAATAACAAAAAGCAATCAATATTATTTTTATGATTGTAATGTAACTTTTCTTTAAATAATATCGCTGACTTAACATGTAAAGGCTCTAAGTCCACTTTTTTTTTGAAATTGAGATTTTGATGCAGTTGTGTTCAATAAGTAAAAATACATGGATTACAACAAAAAAAATACAGTTATCTTGTTCATTTGTTGTTGTTGTTTTGTAGTGATGAGTAAAGGCGCTAAGTTCAATTTATCACATCTTTGTTCGCGTGAAATAATCTGATATCCAACCAATTGACATAATATTATTTCTCATTGGTTACACTCCCGTTGTTTTGAGTATCAACACCATTGACAGTCATGGCTGTAATCGTCATGATGTTACTTATGTGGATCATTCATTTTTTAAAAAAGTTAACAATGTACAATTTTGTAAAAATATACGCTCTGGTCGTGGAAAAGGCGATTCCAAAGTCACGGACATTCGAGGAATGCAATACACACCAAATGGTGAAATTAATTTCAAACTTAGATTTCCTGACAAATGGAAAAATCTCCACCAAAAAATAAATGAAAATGTTTTTGCACTAGAGTGGTCGGATTTACACCAACTTCATCAAGAAAGAAGAAAAATAAGGACTATTTTTCAATTTTTTCGTAATATTTCTGTATTGAAAAACTTTTATCACATAAAATATAAAGATATTGGGCTACTAAAGAGAATCTTAAGACAAAAAAAATAGATTATAAATGTATTAAAATGTATTTCCAAAACTGATTCGTTTTCGATTTCCATCACATGCCTGAATATCTAAAATCCACTTTGCCTACAAAACACCATCAATTTTGTGACGATTTGCCATACGAATAAAAATAGTCGTCGCCAGTTATCTTACTTATAAATCCGTTAAAAATTTAAATTAATATTATTTTTTTATAACAGCAATGAAACAAGACTGAATAATTGTTTTCATTATGCATAAGTAATAACTATTAATAACTATTGAGTAATAAATAAATTTTGAAGAATTTTTGCTGTTTACACGAGTTTGAAGCATTTTGAAGAGCAATTTTGAAGAAAATTTCAATCGTGTAAATCTTTTAAAACAAAATAAAAAAGCAACAAAAGTACACTGTCGTTGTAGTAAGTAAGAAATATAAGTTGAGACAAGTTTTAAGAAAAAGATCTAAGTCCATGAAAACATACAAATTAAGCAACAGAAAAAGCTCTAAGTCCAAGAAAAGCTTTTATCTCCACAAATACTTATTTTTCCATTTTGCTTTTACGCAAGTAAAAAGCAAAGAAAAATACAAAAACAAATTGCATTTACAGATTTCAAAAATGTTTATTCAAAAAAAAAGTTTGATTGTTTTTTGTCTCTCCTGTAATATTGTAAAATATGAACTTAGAGCCTTTACATGTTAAGCCAGCGATATATGGTATTGACTTTATTTTGACGCTCACTGTAATATAATAATTTAATAATATATAATAAAAGTAATATATTTTGTTTTTAATTTTAATTTAATTAAAAAAAGGCACCATTTAGTCTGTAGTTTGTAAAAATAGTTCTTAAGTTGGTCCGGCATATTTTGGCCAGGTGGTTTCGACTAAAACTTTTATAAATTCAGCCGATCATGTGATTTAATAACACTCATTTCGTTTTTGTAGGGCTATATTAAAGAACGTGGCATGATTAACTGAAAAGAACTACCACTTTAATAAAATATTATTGAAAATCTTGATAAAACTTAAACATAATCTGCCGTATTTATAAAAAATAAAGTAGTCTTGAAGTGTGCTTTTAGACAAAATTTTCATACAAAATTTTCTTAAAGTACACATGAAGTCTACTTTAATTTTTTATAAATATGGCAGAATGTGTTCAAGCAAATGAGTTGATAAATAGGTCATTATACGACTAAAGGTACGGTCACATGTGGCAAATATTTGCTCAAAAAACGCATAACCACTTGTTTTAGCATAAATTTGTTTGACGTTGTTTACCCTTACAAGAGCTTTGCAAGATCAAACAGCATTAAACAGCATAAGACTAAATATGTATTTGTTGTGTCTTCTCCTAAAGAAACAAAGTACATATTTTATTAGTAAATAAACGAGTTGAAATATATTTTATTTAGAGGTTACGTGTTTTTGGCAAATATTTGCCAAATGCGACCGTACTTTAAGTTCATTTAAGTAATTATATGAATTTGAAAAGCAGTCGTAGAAAACCCTTATCAAATCTCAAGAAAATTTCAAGGCTTTTTTTAAAAAAATACTAACAAGATATTGCTGTTTAGTGGCCAGAAAGATTAAATCTTTGTTAACTGCCCGCCCTCGTTGTTACACTTTGCAAATTTCGTATCAAAGTCTAATTAGTTAATTTGTAAGTTTTAACATTTTCCCTAACCTGAAATCGTTCTAACTCTAGAGAAATTGTTAAAGGTTTTCAATTATTTTATTTTGTTTAGGAATTTAAAAATTTTTAATTAATTAAACAAACATTCAGTTACATTTTCTTCGCACATCTTACTTGTAAAGTTGTTGTGTGTGTTTTGACAAGTCTTAAGGGTTGAACAAACAAAATGCCAGAAAATTAGATTTTCTATATAATATATGTATGTATGTATGCATGTATGTATATATCTGTCCTTATAATTAATCACTTTCATTATGGTTACATTAAATGATTTACTTTTCCCCAGCATTAATAAGAGTGTTGCAAGAAAAACTTATCATTTAACAACCATTATTTAAGTAAACAATTAATTTTGTGCTGTTTTTTGTTTTCCAATGAAAAATAAACAAATAAACAAACTTGTATGAAAAATCCCAGCATGTGTAAAATGCCAGTTTTACTTAATAATTTGCTTCATGTATGTATGTAACAAATTTAAAACTCTGTGTTTACAATGACTTTTCATTAGGCCATAATATTTTGACATGTTGGCTAAAAACAAACAACAGTTTAACATTAATAACATTTTAAACCGTAAGTGCTTGTTTCTTGTGTGATTTTTGTTAAGTACTTGGTATTTTGTGAAACATATCAATTGATTAATCGTTGAATTTTCCTTTATAATTTGTATGACTTGCTAGTTTCATGGTTTAGGGTTTATTTTTAACAAGAACTTTGTTTTCAAAACAAAATAAAACAAAGAATTTATATGAAAATCTTTCAAATTTGTATTGTATTGTATTATATCTGACAGCTATCTAGCTTAAACATAATTTTGATGTCGATTCGTTTATCAGCATTTTGGCAAAATCTAAATGTTGTTAATTACATCATGAATTTTAAGTTTTAAAGCTGTAATCAATTTGATTGGCTCTGTATAGTTTTGATCTTTAAATATATTACATCACATTAATTAGCTGCTACTAACAGCTAAATTTAGTGAAATTATGCGATGGGAAAATTGCAATAAATTCATTGTTTAAATGGTTGAAACCACATTCCATATCCTTAATAATAGTCTTAAATGTAGTTGTTGACATTTCTCGATATCGTTCACCGTAATTTTTTTGTTCAGCCGAATTTTTAAAAAACACTGGCCCAATTTTTCCAGCAGCCCATACACTGACAAGTTTAGCAGGCAAAGGCTTCTCAGCAGTTGCTCTTGTATGTGCAGAAGCCCAAATGTTGGTGTATCCTGACCAATAATAAAGAAAAATAATTTTCTAGAAATACCAGCGGTTTGTTCTTAAATGAATTCAACGAATTTATAACGATATTCGAGCGAAACTAAATTCATTGTATTTCCACCTCTGTTGGATTATGATTATATTATGGATTATATTATGTTTATTTTAAGGTTCTGTATTGACCGTCATTAACATTTATAGTGTTAGTCCCAATTTACACGAATCAATTTTTATTGAAAATTTTGACACAATTTTTTTCCTTGAAATTTCTTCGTTGTTCACACAGCACAATTCTTATTGCTTGAATCGCTCGTATTTTTATATGAGAGTATACACACATTTGTATACATATACATATGTAATACTAATTAAGAGAGTAACACAATTTGCTAGTGCAATGAATTGTGTACTCGTCTTATCTTCCTTAGCTTAGCTTAAAGAATTGCTTCGTGTAAATTAGGGTTAATATTCCTCAGTTTTGTTTATGTAAAAATTTACGTTAATAAAGAATGATTTTTTAAGGGCTTTTAGATTTGATTTGAAAAAAAACACATAAAATTTTGAAAATTGTATGAAATCTTTATTTCAGCCAATAGAGCGTTCTATATAATTCAATGTTTAAACAGGATCCAAATTACCGCATTCATGATCGAAATATGATTTCGATATCGAAATTATGATAAAATGTACTAAATTTCTTGGTCGATATCGAATGCCATAAGCTAAAATAAGAAAATTACGATCAATTTTACTTAATTTTTTTAAATTTTATGTAAATGTTGATCAAGACTACGCCTCTAATGGTGCATACGCTGGGTCCGATTTTGTCATACTCTTTCCAACTTAACGGCCGGCAGCTTACGAATAAATTCCTTAATATTAAGGTACGGTCATACTTGGCAAATATTTGCCAAAAAAGACGTAACCACTAAATAAAACATATTTCAACTCGTTTATTTATTAAAAAAAACTTCGTTTATTTAGGAGAGGACATAGCAAATATTTAGTCTTACATATTTTATTTCATGCTGTTTGATCTTGCAAAACTCTTGTAAAAGTAAACAAATTTGAGCTGAAATAAGTGGTTACGCTTTTTTGAGTAAATATTTGCCAAATGTGATCGTACCTTTAGCTTCCAACCGTCAGCCATTGCGGGCTTTTCCCTATAGATATGAACCTTAACATAGCCCCTCAAAAAAAATGGTCTAAAGGTTTTAAATCGCACAATCTAGCCGGCCCCAAACATGAAATTAACTGTTTACCGAACGCCTTTCTCAATTTAGACATTGTTCAACGCGCTGTGTGACATTCTGGATTTACAAAATGTTACATCCCGATACTGGTATTTCTTCAAAGGCCATGAACAATTCAAAACAGTTTTCAAAACGGAATCAAAAGATTCCACTTGAATGCTTGCTGGCAACCACGTAAACCGTCATGAACAGTTTTGTTACTGACAATTCCGAACGTATTGCCGCAGAAGCAACTCGTTTGCCTTAATACAACAAACGTTCGACTATCACCAGGCGGGAAATCTAAACTGCCGTCCGTCTATTGTTGCCCGGTGGATTGGCGAAGCTGTCAGTAAAGGCACCAAGGCTGTCACCAAATACTTCAAGTTCCAAGTAAATTTTATTTACACACCAGAATTGATTCATTTTTTCTTTTTTAATTTTCAAAAGCAGAATGAAAACTTTAGTAAATTTAAATTTACTGTTTTAGGGTTTACTTATTTCCCTTAAATTGTCTTAAATTTGTGCAATTTTAGCTAGACTATTCGTTTCGTTTACATCACTAATTATGAACCTTATGATACATTTCACACATACGCCTAAACACTCTCACTCACACTCTCACTGAATAACCAATTAATTATTTTTCTTTTTTTGGTTGGAATAATGTATGTGTATTTCCATGGCTGTTGTTGCTTGTTAGTTTGTATCTGTTTACATTTGGGTATTTTTCCTAAGCCATACAACCAATATTTTTTTAAGGATTCAAACATAAACAAAAATAATCAAAAGGAAAACAAATAACTAGAACATTTTCATTAGCATTGTTTTACCAACTCATCTATTACCACTGGCAACATGAAGAAGATGTATTAGTTATTTTGATTTGCTTCTATATTTTCTTGTTGTGACGTTTAAAGGGTGTAATGATGATGGCGCCAAACTTTGTATCATTTAGATAAATCAAAACTGAGAAAAACCAAAATATACAAGTAACATGAACTAATAAAAATAAATAAAATAAAATGTTATACACTGTCGGACAAAATAAATTGCAGATTCAAATATTTCCGGTTTTTTGATTAAAACAAGTATTTATTATTTTCTAATAATTATAAATCGATGGTCTCCTGTAGAAAGGCCCTAACTGGCATATTTGAAACTTTACAGGAGAAGGTAAAAACATAATAGAAACTGTAATATTCAACATGTAACTTTTTTTGTACAAATGCTTATAAAAGCGTTATTTTTTACACTATTGCAATAAATTCTTGTGAGGAGGTGTATTTGCGTTAAATGCATTGGAATCGCAAAAACAAATTTCGAAAAAATAGCGAGTTAGGGTCTTTCTACACGAGACCAACTTTTTAGACCGCTTTCTTTAAGGCTTCTTTGGACGGATGAAGTTGAAATTTTTAATTCTAGTTCCTCCTTTATAGCTCTGGCTGTCGTAAAAGAATTTATTTGTGCTAGAATTGGCATATGATCATTGTCTAGCTTTGTGGTCTTACGTTATCTGCCACATAAGTTCTTAAGGCTTTTGTTTGACTTTCTTATTTTTTACAAAACAATTATTTTTCTGATCGCAGATTCCGATATCTTATACTTAGAACTCAAAGCTTTCTGTTTCATCCCATTTTCACGATCTCCTTTTTGGTTAAAGTCCTGGGGGGTTACTCTCTATTGCGTACGATAAGCGTACAAATTGATACTCTTACGCATCGAATTTGCTTTCGCATCGCAATAGAGAGTAACCCCCCTGGTTTCGAAAAAGTCTGGGTCTAGCCTTTGTTTGTGTCTTTTTAAAGATACGGTCACATTTGGCAACACTAAAGTGCCAGAAAATGAATTTCAAATTATACTAAAACTTGAAAAACTAAGTGCTAAAATGTTCTACAGAAGAAAAAATAAGTGCTAAATTTTTTCAATGTAACAATAAAGTTTTTATTTCAAATGTTACAAATATAAATTATAGTTTTTTCTAATTTTGTACATAACAATTGTTGACTTGTTTTAATAGATTACATTTCATATCGTTGGTCTGATGTAGAAAGGCCCTAACTCGCTATTTTTCGAAATTAGTTTTTTTGCGATTCTAATGCATTTAACGCAAATACACCTCCTCACAAAAATTTATTGCAATAGTGTAAAAAATAACGCTTTTATAAGCAGTTGTACAAAAAAAGTTACATGTTGAATATTACAGTTTCTATTATGTTTTTATCTTTTCCTGTAAAGTTTCAAATATGCGAGTTAGGGCCTTTCTACATGAGACCATCGATATATTAATTCAAAAATTTCCGTGTTCATTTACTTGCCACACCGAAAGAAATTTAGTTGAAATATTAATAAAAGTTTTTTTTTATTTCGCCAAAAGTAGATTTTGAAGTAAAAAAGTAAAAATTTGTTTGAGAAAAAAATTGTTTTTTATCAAGCAAATTATGCTAAAAAGCATTTAGCATAATTTTTGAAAATTTCAATGCATTTTCGAGAAACAAAATGCTAAATCTAGTACTGAAAGTGCTAAAATGGCAACACTGCCGTACCTTAAGTAATGTTAAATGAAATAAATAATATAATTTATTATTTTTTAAAAACTTACCACAAATTTTCCAAAAAAAAATCAGGAATACAAGTCTTATTTTAAGGTAAACAGAAAACCGCACTTTATTATGTCGCGGAGATTTCTTGTGCCCTTCAACATATTTACATCAGAAATATAAATGAGCGACTTTATAAAATTTTAATGTTTATGTAAATAATTCAGAATAATTCCAACAAATAATCGGACTGTGAATAAATAGTAAATAATAGATGTAAAAGAAAAATATCATAAAGGAATGAAGAAAATTAGAAAACTGCATTTTATTTTGTCCGACAGTGTAAATTTGTTGATAAACAAACATAAAAAATCTTTGCTAGCTAGTTGATGATGTGTGGTGGATTTATAATATAAATACAAAAACAATTAAGAAGACATACATGCATACACATTCATTCACATATTTAATGTTACAACATAGAATAGACTAAAATAAATAATAAATATAAACATCAATTATAACTTTGTTGATTTACCAACAAAATTGTTGACTTTTGTTATATTTATTTATTATTTTTTTTCGTAAAGAAAATATATAGTCTTACTCATAGATACATGCTTACTTACAGGCTGCCTGTTTCTCAAATACATACTCGTGCATGTACTTAAGTGTAAGTGATATGTTTGTGTTGATAACATGTTCAGCATCACATACAAACTCTTAGCTACATTCACTCACTACATTTAGCTCTAACTTTGTTTCCTTTTTTTTCGTTATTTGGTCCTTTAATATAATGTCTTTAAGTAAGACTGTCTATCATGTGTATATTTTTGTGTTTTCTTTGTAACAATTTATTAGAAGTTAATTAATTGTAAAATATTTGACATTTAGACTTTTGTTAAAAACAAAAACATACATATATACTTGACTATATGCGTGGGTTTATTCTGCATACGCCTTTAGGCTGTCAAATTAATTATCTTACAAACATCTACATATAAAAGTTGTTTTAGTATTTATATTTAATTTCAATGTTGTTTGTTAATACATGTCAATAAGCAAAGTGAAAGGTCAATTTTAATCGAATTTCCGAAATGCTTTTACAGTTGTTAATAAAGTTTACAGCAATGGTAGTGGAAATAGTGTAGCAATACATATGTATATGTAAATATTAGGCTTTTTAATAAACAAATAATGCAGGCTTAAAATCAAATAATGAAAGAAATTCAAGGTAAACTTATGAGAAATGAATACTGTAGTATAAGCTAGACTATATTACATCAGTGGTCGGCATAAATAGTACTTGCTTCTTGATTTAAAATAATATGTTGTGCGCTTTCTTTTTCTGTGTCTCTAGCTCGTTTTTGTATTTCTCGCATTGTAAAATTTCTCACATGAAGTTAGAAACAAAAAATTCCATCGTTTCTGGATTTGTGAGAAACAAGTGTTTCTGTACTTGAACTGATTCTGTTTTTATTGGAATATTTTTAGTAAGTAAGTGTCAAATGCAAATTCCAAAAAAAAAAAATCAATTAAAATCAAAACAGTAAAAAGTTAAAAAAAAAAAATTAAAATACAACAATTGTGTTTTATTATTTAAATAAAATAAAAAATAATAACAAAATTGTTTTAGAAAAAATAATGTATTTATAATGTAAAAAATGTATATATTAATGTAAATATATTTAAAAATATCTATAAATTTTAAATTGTGTGTTTCTCGCAGCAATTTGAAATGCGAATTATTTTACAGTTCTTGTGAGAAACTTTTCGCAAAATATTGTTATAAAAACACTTTTTCCCACATCCTTTCAATAATAGCTGGACATTTATTTAAATGACACATAATTCTCGCAAAGTAAAGATACAAAAACACTTGTGTGAGAAAAAGCCGTTTTTGTTTAATTTTACACTGTTTTTCTTGCAGTTCACTCGTTTCATGCGAAAAATCTTACGATGCGAAAAATACAGAAACGGGCTACTGATCCGACACACATATTTAATCCTTATTTACACAAAACAATTTTTATTGAAAATATTGATAAAATATTTTTCTTGAAATAGTTTCGGTGTTCACACAGCACAATTGTTATTGCTTAAATCGCTCGTATTTTTATTTGAGAGTATACGCACATATATATGTAATCAAATGTGTACTAGTCTTATCTTCCCCTCAACCCGATATCTAAGATTATCTTAGCTGAAAAAATTTGTCTCGTGTAAATTGGGAGAAGGTCTTTTATAAAAGATTTGAGGTATTTAAAGCTATATTCTTTTAGCCATTTATCAAAATTATGCATAGAAATAGCTGTTCTGATACCCAGAAACAATAGTTATATATAAGATCTCGTATATATGCTGTATATTTTTTCTTTTTCATGCCTTAACCATTTTTCTATTCGAATTATATGATCTTATACTCATATATCGAAAAGTTAATTGAGATTTTATTTTTTTTTTAACAAACTATGAATATCTGTTACTATTAATACTCCTATATATACTATCTGATACTCCGGCTACAGTGTGCTATGGGGAAATTAAAAAGTCTATGTTTTAACTGTTCCACCTAATAATGGGCTAACAATAGTTTACTCGTATTTGATGGTAAATTCAAACTCAATTCTTATGCAATACTTTTTAGCGCTCAGGAAGAGAACAGAATAACATTTAATCCTTGAAATGTTATATTTACTATACTTACAAGACTACGATTTTGTTTATTAAACTGAGGTTTCTTTTACCTTTTCATTTAAATTGATTGTTTAGGATACATATATTTTCAATTTAAATTGCAACAATATAAAAAGTAGTAGGTCTCAAATAATTTGAGAAATTTAACATCATCGTAAGAAGTTACTAAAAACTATTTATTTTGTGTCAATATCCATCGTAACAACACGGCATTACAAGTTCTGATGGAACTTTCACATAAAGACATATGTAATAGTCTTCATTTATATTACTATGTATGATATTCTTTAGTATTTATATATTAAACCATAATATATAATAATAGAGTGCACATCCACCTTCAAGTATACCGATCGACTGAGAATCATTTCCTGAGTCGACTTAACGATGTCCGTCCGTCCATCCGTCTGCCTGTCCACTCAAATTTTTGCGCAGAATACAGGTCGCAATTTTGAAGATATTTCGTTAAATGTAGTATGAGACTTTTGTTCGGTCCAAAGACGGTTGGGATTGAATTTGGTACAGGTTGCAATTTTGAAGATATTTCGATAAAAAAAATCGATACATGACATTTTTTCGCCCCAAGGAAAGTTAGGAATGAAATAAGTTGAAATATGTACATTATTTCACCTAGCAACCATACAAATGTCCTTCCGCAATAATTCCAGATTTTTTTTACAATATTATATTCACTGAAATTATTTATATGGTTAATGCAACCATATTATCTTAAAGTTACTATTCACTTGAGTTTTGTGTTATAGCCATGTGTTTGTCTCTACTTACAAATCATTAAATCTTACATATAATTCCTCTTAATTATTCGGAAGATACACTTGCAATTACAATATTAAAGGCAGCCATAAATTATATCGTTTAAAAATGTATTAATGTATATACTCTTAAAATAGAGACATTGTGATTTATCATTTTAATACTAGGCTCTTTACAATATAAAGCTTTAGCTCAATACAAACAATTTTATAGCTTATGCCTTAAACTGTAACCCCCTTAAAAAAATTCCACCATACGGCAAACTTCATTACAAATAATTTTGTTTGTGAATTGTACTTTTACATTCAATTAAAATAAATCAATTTTTGAACCCATAATGTTTTTATGCTTAAAACATCTTTCAAAGAAAATCTGCTGCAGCTGTCTGTGTAAAACTTACGCAATTTATTTCTAGCACACAAAGATCTTCTTACATTTACATTAAAGTTAAAAAAAAAACAATTTTAATATTTTTCTCAACATTATTACTCAATCAATTTTGAGGCATAATATTTTTTTAATGAAAAAAAAAACAAATCTAATTTCTATTTATTATTGTTCTATGGTTTTCTTGTCTTTCTTGTGATGAACAAAGATCAATTAGTTGCAAATAGAAAACAATTTTTGATGTCAGCTTGACGAAAACAAAAAAAATGGAACCAACAAAACCCAATAAATATTTTTCAATTATAAATATTCATAGTTTTAGCGCTTTTCTATCGCTTTGATCTAATTGAGGGATAAACATACAGCAGTGAATGTTTTTGTAAGTTTTCCATATGATTTCTTTACGTGTTTTTTTATCTTCTTTTGGATGATTGATGCATAATGACTTGAAATATTAAAATAACGTGAAGAGAGCGAGAGAACATCTGGCTGGAGCAGTGAAGTGTAGCAAAAAAGAAAAGTATTCGTAATGCAGTTGGCTGCCAAGTAACTATAGGTAGGAAGATTTTTGTTGGTAGCGTAAAGGGAGTTTGCTTGTCTTTAAAATGCTGTGCAAGTACTTTAAGTGGACTGTTTAGATCAGTGGTGGTCATAAAGAGAACATCATAATAACATGCAGTGTTAACTAACTATCTAACTGATAGCTATTTATTGTAATGATCGCATTTTGAACAGCTAAATACTCCTCGGCCATATTCGCTCCCTGGTGTATGTGAGTGTCCACCACTGCTTTCTTTCTTGGTTTGTAGCGCTCTAAGTAAGTAAAAAAAAACATATTAGTTAATGAATATTTTTTATAAAACGTTTAATCTTTTATTTCTTATTATAGCTTATTTGAGCATTTTATTATTATTAATATTTTAGTAATTGTTCAAGCTTAAGGTCTTTTATTAAAAATTTTTAAATTTTTATTTTCAAATTTCAAATATTTTTTCCTGTAGCAGGTACACAAAGAAGTAGCGAAATATTGAATATAAAAAGTTAAAAATTAAAAAAGAGCTTTAGCTTGAACCATTACTAAAATATTAATAACGTTTAATCTTGAAGGCAACTTCGATTAAATTTTTTTAAAATTAGTTTAATCTTTTCAATAATAAACTATTGTGCTAGTCCTTCCGGCAGTTGTAATCGGGTGCCAGATGAATGTCGGAAAAATCGTCAAAATCATGATAAAAAAGAAATAAAATTCGTCATTTTGAATTAAAAACTCGTCAAAAAAAATCGAAAAAGGTCACTATTTCTAATAGTATTTTGTAATTTTGATTTAAACGAAAACACAAAACTTGAAGTTTATATAGTCTCTTGTACAATACATAACAAAATACATAAATTTTACCCTTTTCAGTAAGAAATCGCAAAAAATATAATGTTAAACATAACTTGTGTTATATTTTTATAACATCTTAGTTCGCTTTCACACTTTTCAATTCTGACTCGTCAAGGCAAGTACTGTTGGATGAGAAGGAAAATGAGAACAAAAGGGGTACAAACTTGACGGTACTAGTCAATTTTCTTATTTCCTTTTGTTTTTTTTCATGCATTTTGATTGGCATTAAAAAGTACGAAAATTGCATTGACGTGTGTAAATGAAATGGCAAGTTGAAAAGAGAATTGAACAAAAACTGGTCAGCTAAAACTGAAGAGTGTGAAACAAGACTTACAGTATTTTATAAATAAATATCTGAATTTAGCATATTTTATTAATTCAGCTTAAATTGCAATGTCACAACAATTTAACATTTTGAGTATGGAATCCATCATCCTTCATATACAGTTACTTATTTTCAAAGATTTCCGTATTTTTGTTATTTAAATTTATTTGGCTGAATATTCTGAATGTTAAAACGAAAATTAATCAATAATGATTTTTATGCATTTTACGTGAAATAAATACAAATTGTACAAATTTCTATAATTTAAGGAAATTTTTTTATTTTATGAAAAATTTTTGAAAATTCTTTTTGAAAAATTTTGTAAAAACTATTTTCAGGTATTGGTATTAGTTCATATTGTACGAAATAGGTAAAAGCATTTATCAAAATCGAAAATTTTTTTATAAGAAATTCTTAATTTCTATAATTTAAGGAAATATGTAATATAATATAATTTAAATTTCCAAAAAATTAAAAAAAAAAAATCTCCAATTTTTGAAAAATTAAAAAATTTTTTTATTTAAAATGTAGTAATAATTCGTACTATTCATAATCAGAAAGAAAATTAAAAAAAAGTGTTTAGAACTGAAGTTATAAATTTTTAAAGTTTGTAAAAACAAAACTGGCGGGGAAGTTGTACGTAAACATAAAATAAGCAAAGTTGGATTATTCATACAAAACATGAACAATTTTATTTATTGTGTTGTTTGTTTGCATTACTAGTATGTTAACAGCAACTTTTGATGATTTCAGGGGGGGTTACTCTCTATTGCGATGCGAAAGCAAATTCGTTGCGATAAGCATACAAATTGATAGAGAGTAACCCTCCTGCATTTCTAATTTTTATGTTTACAGTAAATATATAATTTCTACTATCCTGACTCAATATTATTTGGAATTATTATACTTAAACTTAACAATTGTCAATAACTCAGAAAACACTTTTATTACTTAGCTTTGTATTTGAAATTTATCATGTTCTTTGTAATATTTATGATATTACATGAGAAAAATAGTACTTGCCTCAAAAAAAGAGAAAATTTGGCAACAAAAACATTAATAAAACAAACAAATGATAGAAAATTTTAATAATTCAGAAAATCGTAACTTTCAATAAAAAAATCGTCAAATCACCACTTTGTTATTTTTAAAACTAAAGAAAAAAATCGTCAAAATGACAATAAACCGTCAAATCTGGCAGCTATGTTTGTAATCTCAAACGGCTTCTATTTGAAACGTCTTGCATTGTTTTCTTTTTGTATTTAAACATGTTTGTAATTTTAAGGCGCTATATTTTTTACACATTATAGACGCATAAATCTAAGCAGACAATATGAATTATTTACGCCTGAAACTCTTGGCAAAAATATCACCTATAAGGCCTTAACATAATTTTAAACCCTTTTAATAAACACTTACGCCAAAGGCCCTTGTTTTCAAATACAAAATAAATAAAATCTGGGCGTAAAATTTTTACTTTTATTACTTGAATTTTATATACAATTTCACAGCGCATTTGCTTTATATTTTTGCTTTAGCTTGCTGTTGTTTCTTTTTTTGTAATGAATGAATGACTTTAACAATTTGACAGCCTGTGTAATTTAACTTGTCTTTTTCTATGTAACACAGGCAACAACAGAAAAGCCGCCTTTATGCTTGTTATTTTCTGATTTTTTTTTCTGTTCTTGCTTGGTTCGTACATAAAAACTCAAATAAAATCTGGCTAAAAGGAATAATTGGAGCATTATTAAATTAAGGTACTCTTTTAGCAAAGGTTCCCTTTCGTCCAAACGCACATACATACATAAATATCATATTTTGCTCTGTGTAAATGTGTGTGTTTTAAGGTTTCAAATAAAAATTCTCTTTTTTATACTAGAGGTTCCTTTAGTGTTGGTAGAAAAATAATCCAGTTTTGTGTCATTAAAATGTTGCAAGTTGTTATGAAAAAAAGGGAAAGAGCATACAGCTCAGGGAGGCATAAAGGTAATTGAACTTATATACATACATACATATATTTTTATAACAGAAAAGCTCATTTTTCATATATAATTGTAGCAGTTGTTTTAATGCTAATTTACATTTTTTGTAAGTAGATATACAACAATAAAATTGTTGTGGTCACTTCTATGTTTAAGTATTAAAAAGATTATGTCTTCAAGTTTACTGTGCTTAATTAAGCTAAATAAATAAAGCTACAGAATTTCAGTTCTTCTAAAATCCAATTCAATTAGCTGAATTGTAATAAATTTATTGCTACATTTGCTAAATATTAAATTTAAGTTTTAATTTAAAAGATGTCCAGCTAGCTGAATTTTGAGAAATGTGTCTCCAAAAATTTAAAAATTTATTTTCAATATTTTTTTAATAAACTATAATAAGAATTATTAAAAAAACTTTCTTAATTGTGAGTTTAAGCTTAGCTAGTTTTGTTTATAAGCAATTATTCAAATTAAGATAATTTAATTTACCTTAAGGGATTATGTAAAACAGGCCACCTCTATCTATATTATCCACGCGTTCAACATTTTATAGGTACATACATGTATTGTTTAAAGTTTTATGTTTTCTTTTATTCAAATTCATCTTCATTGATCTAAATATGTTGCATATGATTTACTTATTGAAGAATGCAATAAAATAACACCCAATCATCTGACACATAATTTAAGGCACACTTTTTATTAATAATAGAGATTTCAACACTATTTTCTCTCCACTTTAAATATATGTAGGTGTTGAAAACCATATAAAAACATAAGTTTTTTAACACTTTACTGTGTAAGAATTATTATATCAACACTTTTATAAAATCATCTAACAACAACATGAAAACAAAGCAGACTAAATTTTCAATAACTCAAAGAGTCTACTTTAAAACTTTTTCTAATCTGATTGTATACTATACAGTCTTAATTCCACAAATATATGCTTTAAAATAAAACAAGTTGCTCTACCAAAACTTAGCTTTAAGAAAAACACTATATTCCACAGAAACTTTCTGCTTTCTGACTGAAATTTTTGTAACAAATCTTCTTTAGCTATCTTTTCCATGGGAAATTTACTTGAGCAAAGCTTCGTTTTTCTATAGAAAAGTTGCTTGAGAAAAGCTTCTTTTTCTACAATTTGCTTTGAGCGAAGCTTTTTCTTCTACGGAAAATTTGCTTTGAGCAAAGCTTCTTTTTCTATAGAAAAATTGCTTTGAGCGAAGTTTCTTTTTGTATATAAAAATTGCCTTGAGTAAAGCTTCTTTTTCTATAGAAAAATTTCTTTGAGCAAAGCTTATTTTTTTGTAAAAACATCTTTTTTTATAGAAAAATTGCTTTGAGCCAAGCTTCTTTTCCTATAGAAACATTTCTTTGAGCAATGCTTCTTTTTCTATTGAAAAGTTGCTTGAGAAAAGCATCTTTCTCTTCAGAAAATTTGCTTTGAGCAAAGCTTCTTTTTCTATATAAAAATTGCTTTGAGCAGAGCTTCTTTTTCTATATAAAAATTGCTTTGAGCAAAGCTTCTTTTTCTATAACTTTGCTTTGAGCAAAGCTTTTTCTTCTATAGAAAAGTTATTTTGAGAAAAGCATATTTTTCTAAAGAAAAGTTGCTTTGAGCTAAGCTTCATTTTCTATCAAAAAGTTGGTTTGAGCAGAGCTTTTTTTTATAGAAAAATTGCTTTGAGCCAAGCTTAATTTTCTATAGAAAAATTGCTCTCAGCAATGGAAAATTTTCTGTTTGTAATAAAGTTGCAATAAAGACTTTAATTTTATTACAACATTTTAAGCATTTTCTTAATGCAGAAACCGTTCAAATTGTAGGGTCTTTTATGACCAATCAGTCTGCTTGTAATTTTGATAACAAAAAAGATTTCCTGTAAAAACATAGAAAAAAAAGTAAACATACATACATACATATGTAAATAGAAAACAAACATAATAAATAAACAAAAAACAGCAATAAAATTAAATACATATACATAGAAATTTTCAACTTTAAATTCAATCAAATACACAGACTCCATAAATTTAAATTTCTGTTGTTTGTTTATCTGTCAGCATTTAAAATGACATGATTGGGTGTCATCAAAGAGTAAATAATTTTCAAACAAAATTTTTGGTTATTTGCTTTTGTGTAATTTTCAGAGACAAATTTTGATGCTAAAGTAGAATTAAAATTTATTGGTTTAAAAAAGTAAAAAACTGTAGGCAGAAGAAAAGAAAAAAAAAATTATCTTAATTTTAATATGATTTTATTTGTTTTTTGTTGTTTGCAGTATCTGCATGTGCCTTTATAATATAACTACGGGTGTCTTCATTCACTTGTCATCTGCCTATTAAAATTTTTGTATAAAAGTGTGAGTGAGTTTTTACCAGTGTGTGTGTATGTATTTGTGTGTGCTTAAATATTGTGTTTTTCAGTTGAACTCATGTTAATTCAAGCTCAGTAATATTGTTGATGCTTCTTGTTTTGCCTGGCATATGTACGTATTGCTGTCATTTGCCACTTGTTGAGTGTTTGCAAATTGTAGTTATGTGTTGCATGCATTCCAATTAATTAAAGTGCATCATCATGATCATCTTCATCTTCAACGTTTGCCTTGTTCTTACTTATGTTCTTCGTCATACAGCAATGAATATCTGATTATTGTTGGTTTGTAACTGGGTGTGATGATACTCTTGAATAAGTATTAAGTATAAAGCTATATCTTGCGTTTCTTAAGATACGTAATATCACTTGTTTCTACGTTATAGTAAATTGTCTATTTACATAGTTATTGTTGGGAAGATTGTGCTCTCATTGATAGTTTTTAAAGATGTGTAAATTAAATTTTTAATTGTTTTCTTCTTTCCGTTTCTTTTTAAATTATTTTAATGAATATAAATTCGGATTTTTTTTTGTTTGTATGTTTGTTATGAAAAACTACTTCCTTTAGTTTTTGGTATGATGGGGGAAATGTTGTAATTGTATAATAGGAAAGCATTCATATTTCCCAGTGAAACATATTTGGGAATTACAAAACTTATTACAATCAATAAAGTCGTCGGACAAACATCACATTTTTAATTTAGGGGAGAGGGGGGCACCTTAGAACACTTTTTGCTTTCAAGCCAAATTTTTTTTTTTTTAATACATTTTATTTATTTATTGAATCTTCAGAAATGAAATGACAATTAGTTTTCGAATCTTAATACTAAAAGAAAATAATAAGTCCAGCCAGTGCTAGACAAAATATTATGATACTACAACAAATTTACATCCACTGATCCAGTCATCTGTTTTGCGCTTGAGTTAAAGCAAGGGTATCCCTCCTTCTCAACCGAACATGGCCACTAAAGTTAAGGATGTCTCGTGCAAGTGGGTTTGGATGGTGTTCAAGTTTGCTGACATATTTTGAGGCGTGTTTTGTAAATTCGACTTTCACCAAAGGAATGCCTAGATCTTTGTGAATTCTAGAATTTTTAACGTACCATGGAGCTGCAGTAATTGTACGTAGAATCTTATTTTGACCCCTTTGAATTTTTTCAATGTTGGATGCTGAGGCAGTACCCCATAATTGAATTCCATAACACAAGATTGGCTTTAGAATTGCATTGTACAACAAAAGTTTGCAATCCAACTTTAATGTAGAATTTCTGCCGATTAGCCAATTAATTTGCACTGCTTTTAATCTCATCTGGGTAAGTTTTGCGTCGATATGAGACTTCCAAGTTAAACGACGATCGAGGTGGATTCCGAGGTATTTGACTTCATTGTGTTGCGGGATAATTTGATTATTTATTCTGATGAACGAGCATGTATCTTTTCGCAATGTGAAAGTTATATGAATACATTTCTGTTCGTTAACCCTGATTTTCCAGAGCTCAAGCCAATTCTCTAGCTTATAAACATATTTCTGCAAGTTCTGTGATGCTATTTGATGGTCTTCATTTCAAGCCACATAAAAAATTATATTTTTGAATTATTGACTTTTTACATAATTTAACTAATATATATGGAAATAAAAAAATAGCTTAAGTCTACAAGTAACTTATATTTAGTTCGATTTATATATTTTTTTTATTTTTTAATGGATGAAGTCATTGTGTTCAAATGTGCCCCACATACGGGGCAGCTTTGAACTAGGCTGGGGCAGTTTTGAACAGCAATTTTTCCTTGTACCGCCTATGTCCAAAAATAACATAAACAGTTATATTTTGGATATATATTATAAATTCGCTATATTTATTAAGAAAAACATAAACATTAACAATTAAAAAATAAAAAAAATTCAGATCAAAAATAAGTTTTATAATATTAAGACGGAAAATGCCTTGCGATTTCAGGTGATATTACATTTGCCTTTACAGCATCATGATCAGCATTGGATTCGTCATTTTCAGAAAATAAAGAGAATCAACAATGTGAACTGGCTTGCCATTTCACGGAACTTTATAATAAATACTTTTTTTTACATAAATATCAAATAACTTAACTTAATTTTGTTTGAAATGAATTTTTGACTGCAATAAATTTCTTTCACGAAAGAAAACGATCACTGAATACTTCTTATGTCCTTACAAAAAAAAAAAAAATAAAAAAATTTAGAATGGCACTGCGAAAACTGAAAAAACTAGCAAAAGTTGTTAACGTTGCTAGAAAACAAGGTTGTCATGTGAAAAACTCGGTTAAGGGTCGGAAAAGCTGTTAAATTGAGATTTTATCAACATAGTTCAAAGGTGCCCCGGGTATAAACGATATTGTTGTTCTTATAAAAGCAAATCGATATTTCATTTATATGTTTATCTTATTTTTAATTTTAATCAATAGTTTTTTTTAAGTGCAAAAAACACACCAAAAAACTAGTCGGACATACGGTAACACTTCTGTTTTTTGTAAAAAGGTATTTCGACATAATTATTAGATGTGTTGTTCGAAAAAGTAACGAAAAGGTTGATTTTATTACTTTTCATTACAAGTTTGTGAAAATTTCAAAACCTAAAGGCTTCATTAGTCTTACTTTCTGTTGTTGTTCTGTTCCGTGTCGTCATTACTTTCGACTAAAGTAATGAGTTTTAACAAAAGATAATCAACGAAACGTTTAAAAGTGAATTTAAAAGTGAGATTTTTGTAATTTAAAAGAAAATAATTGAATAATTGAAGAAGTACAAAAGCATGATTGCAAATATAATTTGCCATTGTACAAAAATTTTTATTTAAAACAAGATTTGTGGACAAAAATTGGAAAAACCGTCCACAGAAGAAATATAAAAACATTAAATGACAGTTCGTGAAGTTGCAGCCTGTTTTCTCTGAGAGTCGTTTTTGCTTGAAGTTGCGGTCGTGTTCTGTTTCATCTTTAAGACGGAGCAAATAAGAGAAGAAAACAAGAGGTAAATGAAAATTGACTAGCACCATCAAGCATGTAAACCTTTTACTTTCTTTTCCCTTCTCACCTAACATTACTTGCCTTGAAGAGTCAGAATTGAAACGTGTAAAGGCGGACTAACTTCTTTAAATCTATTTATTTGAAGTAAATTTTTTGGATATTATTATTATCACCTTTTTAAGACATATATAAAGTAATTCTTTAATATATAATTAGTAATACAAAGCGTGGCGAATAACGCTACGAAATAATGAATTCTGGAGGTCATAAAAATTAAGAATGTAAGTAAAGTTTTAGCTGGGAGGTAAATGAATTTAATTTTTATTGTTTTTTCTTAATTTGTAATTTTTTTATTTCTTAATAATCATTTGTTGAAGTAAATGAAATAAACTTTGAATAGTTTCCCCAATAAATTAAATTTCAGTGCATTTATATAGAAAAAGGTGATTCGATTTGTGTCGCGTTTCTCCGGTCCCCATTAACGCCGCAAGTCGGGGCTCTAGTGTATAAAGTTTTTTTTTCCTTTGTAGATAAATAACATTAATTTTTTGGGGTAGATTTACACTTTTCATTTACCTGGCTGAACGCCTTAACCAACTGTATGCATTTTTGCAGACTGACTTTTTTTTTATTTTAAGAAATTTCATGATTTTATACTGCTTACTATTCGTTGAAGCCTTTAAGAAATTCTGCTATTGTTACTAGATTTCCTTACAATATTATTCTTCTATTTACCATAATTCTGCAAATAATTTATATCTAAGTACGCTAGTAGTTAACAGATAATTTGCCTCTTGTCTTTATAAAATTAACAGCCATTTAAATTCAGTTAGCCCGTTCCTAAAGTCTGGCTTCAATAACAATTTAGTACATCCGCTTATAAATACCATTTTCGATTATACAACTAATGAGTTTTTAAATTACATTCTGTCTGCAATTGACACCAAATCCAGACAAAATGATTTACTGGGTATATTGTGTAATTCTTATGGGTTTGCAACAGCTACTTGTATTGCTTGCTCCTTCACTGTAACGCTGTTTTTGTCTTCTATGCATTTGCAACCATACCTGAATGTCTGAATGCATGTGTAATTCTTTTTATAAATTATTCAATTCATATACTTTAAAAGCATTTATTCCTTCACTCAGTCATTCATTCATACGCTCATTCATTTATTCATTTGTTTTGTGAAGGCAGTGTGTAGTGCATTCAAACATTTCATTCAGACAACAGCAATTCTGACAGCCAAACAAAAACTGCTCTCCTGCTCAAGTCAAGTTGTTGTCTTGTTTTGTTGTTGTTATTTGATTGCAGTTGTTGTTGTTGTTGTCTTTCTTATTATTATTGTTTTTGTTTTAGTCCTATAAACTCGTACGTTGTTTTTTCAACACTACAAGTGTTAAGGAACTGTTGCAACAAAAACTATATAGGTATATGTACAACAAACATATCAGAGGAACTGTATAAAATATGTATAAAAATCAAAAAGGAACTTGTATTTTTATCTCCTTTAGTGAAAAAGGAATAAGAGAAAAAGGAATAAGTTGTCACATTGATATGCTTCAATATTTATATATAAATATATAGAAGGTGGGGATTAAAAGTTATGGACTTTTTAAACAGCACTAGGCAACGTTTTATTATAATAGAAAAAACCGGAAAAACCTTTAGCAAAAAAGGACTACAATATAAAGTTGTATATAGGGGATTTTTAAACACTCGGAATCATGCAGTTTTAATTTTACGTTTGCTTAGTTACATAAGGTACCAAATCAGTACCCGTTTCTCTTCTAAAAGGTTAGAAAGTACCAAAGTTGTTGTCTGCCTTTTTTTTTATAAAATGAAGACCAGTTTTTAATGTTGTTTGCAGGGCTGTCAGAAATTTTCAGCAAAAAATCTTAATTTTGTCAAAAAAAAGTATTATTTTTGAGGAAAAAATCTTATTTTTGGAACTAAGTAGTTTTTTTTTATTATAAATAATAAAAACAATTCATATTTTGTTTAACACTAACCAAAAAAAAAACCAACAAAAATTCATTTTCTTATACTAAATTGTACATTTTTTGAGATCGATTAGTTTAAAATTTTTCAAATGGGAACAAAGAAGATTTTTTTTTAATTGAACCTAACCTTCGTCTAGAGAAAACAAAAAAATCTTTTTTTTTTTTGGGGGGAAAAATCTTAAAATCTTTTTTCGGTTAAAAAATCTTAAAAAATAAGGTAAAATTTTACTTCTGGCAGCGCTTGTTGTTTGTCCCTACCTTAGTTTAGACCAGTAGTGCCCAAAAGTTGCTTATATAAGAGCACACACCAATACATTTAAATAAAAACTAATTTTTATTCAGTATTTTTGTTGTAAAAGCCAATACGTGCAAAGAAACAACACACTTTTTTAAACGGTATCATACGATAAACAAAAACAAAGTCTATATTGACGATCGCAGTCACCAATGTTTACCAGTAGAGCTTTGCGCTTGCGTGTATAGAGTGAAGTACGACAAAAAAAAAAAAACAAATAAGGCAAAGTTGTTTGTGTATTTCGTATTGCTAGTGCTGAGTGCTGTAATGAGTATACAAAACACACAGGCTATAGCTAAGAGTTTTTACAAATACAAAAGAGCACCAAAAGTATAGGGCTTGGGCACTCCTGGTTTAGACTATAAGAGCTCTCCAAATATAAAAGCTTTTATAAATTTATCCCCTAACCATGACAATTGCGAAAAATTCCAGTCTAAACTTCATGTTCTTAGCTTCAGATAATCAGTCCTCTCAATCCTATTAGTTTTTGAGAAATATTTTAGGAGAACAATAAAAACTTTTTAATTTTTATTTTTTTAAATAAAAGATCATGCTCCGTTTGTGATAACATTGTAATCAGCATCTATATTTGGAATTGTTAAACAAATAGATAATGAACACGGCCCTTGCATAGTCCCATTAATCAAAAAATTACACGTGTGACTTTTTGCTTGAAAACAGATCGATATACAGATCGATTGAGACATTCAATTATACCAATACCTCGCTTTGCGTCGTTTCGTTTTGCGTTTTTTTCGAAGTTGCGTCGCTGATTAATTAGTAATAATTTTGACTGTGTGTCGTTAGAATTTGGAGATTGCGTTGTTTTGGTTTCTAGTTTTTAATTTTTTTTTTTGAAACATTTGCAAAATTTGCAACATCATTAGATGCTAAAATGATGGCAAGAAGTGCTTTGATGATCAAAATGGAGTCCTTTGCTTTCTATTTAGATTGAAAATCTAGTTGTGCAGAGAATACCATTAAGTTAATTTGATGGCATAAAAAGTAAAGCACCAGCCAACGATAATACTAGTGGTAGTAATACAAGGAAATTTGCTTTACGTTAAAAAAAGCTGTTCAGTAAATATTGGATTAATTTTTTGTGAAAGTATTTTCGTAACCCTAAAACTTATCTTCGATCTGTACATGGTTTGCTATAGAAAATTTTAATTCACTTTGCGTCGTGTTTTTTTGGAACGTTCGTTCTTTAGCCGTACTGTCCGTATGTGGAACAAACTACCAGCAGAAGTATTCCCTGCCACTTGCAATATAGGAAAGTTCAAGTCAAATGTTCACAAACACTACTCCCTCTATCCTCCCTCCCATAACCTATTTTCCTAGTTTCAACACAACGCATTGCATAAGTAGTGGTCATCCCCTGAGTGCTGGTCCAAGAACGAAAAAAAAACGTAACCCTGACGCAAAGTGAGGTATTGGTGTACTGTAACAGAAATTTCCTGGTCATGTATTGTAGTGATTTAATGATAACAATTGGTTTATCAGATCAAAATAGAACTTTTTTGCTTTGTGAGTTTTTGAAGTCCTCGATTCAGCCGCTAAGACCCTGTATGCTAACAAAACCAATCACGCATAGAAGGATTATTAATGGCCTTAGTACTTTTCTATTTGAACTTTGCTATTGTGAGAGAGAATTTATTGCACGTACTTGCAATACAATCGATCACAAAAGAAATTATGTCTACTGGAACAGTATGTCTAATGAAAACTGAGCGTTTATCTGAAGTACACTATCTAAATAATCATATCAAAGCATTCTCAATTTTAGTAGCGAAAAGATAGTAAGATACAAAAAAATCCAATAAATTCACCAATAACTAACTGCAACTAAATATATTACTCCAGAATATAATTTTAAGATCATGATAACTTCTTTCAGAGATTGTCACAATATGACTCCAAACTCGTAAAAGTTTAGAAAATTATTCAGGTTGTTTAATCCTTCTTCTCACGTTGTAAGTCTTATTGATGAGGTTCTTACATCGTAGTTGAGAGATCTAATATAAGCTGTTATTTATATGACTTTATTCAGAGAATATGGCTCCAATCTCCTACAGGCTTTGGAAAATTATTCAGGGGTCTAATCGCCGCATACGATATCGAGCAAAATGTATCGAATTTGTTTATGTTGGCATTATGAAATTCGATATCGAATAAGAAGTATCGTAATTTGAAATGATGATATTGTTTACAGGTTACAAGTTTTATTGATAAGATTCTTATATTTGAGTTAAAAAAGACAAGTGCAAAATAAAAATTCATTTTGCTTTCTTATTCATATTTTCTTAAATAAAAAAAAACATTTAAACAAGAAAATATAAAAATATTATCAATTAGACTGGCAACGTGTGAACAAAGATTTAGAAAGATAATAAATAGTGTAAAAGAAAAAACTTGTTCAATGATATCACATCTGAACCCTCGATAGGAATCAAACACTTGTTCTGAAAAATTTGCAACTTTTCTGACATTTGAGTTTGTTTAATTAATGTCAATCTACAACAATTCAAAGAGATATATAAAGAAGAAACTTCGTTATAAATCAAAAACTATCTGGATATTTTATGAAAACTATTCACAAATTCCTATCTTAAACTTATCACACAACCCCTTAAATTTTTATTCAAACAATTTTCATTCGTAGTAAGTAAGAGAGTGAGTGAATGAATGAACGAGTAGCATGCCCTCCAGTCTATCACATGTATGACTGATATTTTGCTGCAGCTACATCTGAAGCAAGTACCTCTGAATGTAGTTGAATTCTTAAAGTTTAATATAAAACTTAAGAGTTTTTGTCTACTTCAACATATTGTTTTGTTGTGTATCTTTTATTGTTGTATGTTGTCATACAATGTTCCTTGTTATACTTGTGTTATTACTCTGCTTCAACTTTTTGCCAGTTTCCTCTCCTTTAGTTAGTTATTCGTACATACTCTTTCTTGATTTTGTGTCAATGAAGTGTGTCGTCTTCTACATGAACCTTTAAAATGCGTGCAAAATTTATATCTTGCATGCATGAAAAACACTTGTCAGTAGATGTTTCTTTTTTTTGTTTTTGCTGTTGTTGTTTTGGTTCCTGTTGCAAGTCGGGTTGTTGTCTGATTCTGTTAAGCTGTTGAAAAAGAGGTGTGCGGGAAGAGTTTAGTCGGTATAAACAGAAAAACAAGCCGTGTCCGTTTGTGTATAGTACAGCATATGCATGTGAAAATTTTTGTATGTTAACAAGCTTCACGTTAAATTATGCCTTTTGGAAATGTGTTCGGCAAAGTTGACGAATTTCTCGGAGGTGGGTAATTTGTGTTATAAATAAATTTGTTTGAGTTTTTGCCAACAAACAATGTATGTGTATTCTTTCACTGACTAGTTTCACACAAACAGACACCGAAAAGAACAAATTTTTTTCTAAATTTTTGAATAAGAAACCAACTCTTTTCAAGGGAACTACTAAGCCAAACAAATGAAATAATAAATTTTAATAGTTTGCTTAACAAACAATTAAGTTTTAAAACTTCACTTGAAACTTGTATTAAATCCATAAACTTCTTGCCCCACAGCTGACACACCACTGCTATACGCAAAAAAAGGCAACACGATTATAATTATACACATCTGCTTAATAAGTTCTGCATAATATCAATAAGTCTTAAGATTTCTGCTCAGTTTGTGCTCTTATTTTACTGTTTAATAAAATGCTGAAAATCCTGTAGCAAAAAAAAAAGAAGCAGAACCCCAGGGGGAAAGACACACTCTGCACACTCAATGAGGCTTTTGAAGCCACCTTAATTGGTAGCACTTCTTGTTGCGTTTTTGTTTTTTCTCTTACTTGCTGACTATCTCAACTATTAATTACTTATAAACATTTTGTTTGTTTGATTTATTATTTTCCTTTTTATGAAATATAAAAAAAGAAAAAATAATCTTAACCACAGCTTATTCACATCATGCATGATGATCTGCCAGATATAACACACTTAAATATCCAGCCGGTTTAAGTCGGTCTGTGTTTTTTTTTAAGACATTTTTTTCTTTAAAATAGCCAGCATTGAAAAATTTATCTTTATGGCGCTTGCTATAAAGTTAATTATTATTAAAATTGTAAACGTAAGAATATTTATGCTGGCTAAAGAAAATATTTCTGCTAAGCCTGTTTGCTATACCGCAGAGATAATCTTTTGATAGAAATTGAAAATTACAAGAAAAATAATTGTGATTTTCAATTAGAGAAATTTGTTAATAAGTTTTTGTTTTTATATGATTATTTTATGAGTTTAATGGAAATATTATCTAAATAGTTGTTAATGTAATCGTTAAATTAATGATAGAACACAAATTATACAAATATAAAGAAATGCATAATTCAGGCAGGAATATAGTAAAATAATAGTTGATAGGTATTTGAATTGCCAACAAATTTAGTTAAAGTTGAATTATAAAGCAATTCATTTAGCTGAATAGCAGAAAATTTCTTGTAAATATTTGAATAGGTGAATAGGTTAGCAGTCATTAGTAAAAATTTGGAGTAAATTTTATATTTTTTAAAAATATACTGTAAGCGTCAAAATAAAGTCACCACCACAAATTATTAAAAAGAAGAGCATAATTAATAATAATGTACTTTAACCTTTAAGCGAACACCAGGGCCTGGCCAGGCATATTTGAAAATTTTTATAGTGTTTTATTTAGATATCTTAGACGGAGCCCCTTAGCTTTTTATGAATTCCGCAATGAAAATGTTCTGTAAAAAAATTAAAAAAACTTACAATTATTTATGTGTAGGCGTGGTAGTTACTCTCAACAAATTATTCATGTTTGTAACATTATATGTGACCCGGCCTATGAAAAGGTGACTTATGACTCAAAAAAGAAATTGCGAGACACAGCTGTTAAAGATAAACAATGCATTTCATCAGATTCTTATGCTTCGTTTTCACTATGTGATTTTTGTTGTCAAATTGTCCAAATTGTTGGCAATTGTATGAAAACGGGTTGTCATATGGCGTCATCTATGTTTGCAATCATGATCATGAAAATCGATGACGCCATATGACAAACCGTTTTCATACAATTGCCAACAATTTGTACAATTTGACAACAAAAATGACATAGTGAAAACATAGTGAAAACGCGGCCTTAGTAGTTTTTCTTTTGCATTGTTAACATTCATGCCCAAAAGGCAACCAAAAAAGGCAAAAGAACATAAATGAGATAAGTTCGTGTGTGTATATAAAGAGCGATGTTTTTTTTCAATGCAAAGCACAAACCAGTTTCTGACCGAAAACAAATTCGTGTGAGTGCTTAAATTGTAAAGCAATGCTGAACGAGTAGGACGTGTGTCGCTTGTGAATAATGTCTGTCGAAGAAGAATTTAGCGAAAAATATTTCTGTGAAAACGAAGAGAATAATGATGATTCTTTCGATGATGTTGGTATCAATTACGAGGACGAACTACAAGCATTGTTTTAAGCTGATTCTAGATTCTGGATTATCAACAAAATTCTGTTTTTCTTTCATTTGTGTTCTTCTTTCTCTACATTTTTAGTACACTTCTAAGCAAGTTAGGACTTTCTAGTTTTCACCACGTCAAAGAGCGTCTCAAAAACTATCGAAACAAAAAAAAGTGGAAAATTTTTTTTTTGAGTCATAAGCCACTTTTCATATGGCGGGTCACATATATACAACTTAACGTGGAACAAATCGATGGACCTTGGCACTTTTTTAAAACATGATTGACGTAATGGCATTAGCTTCTTACAAGTATGTAATATATGACGAACGAATGTGTGTGTAGAACAAAGAAGGTGCCAGAAAAACTGTTTAGCTCATCTTTTGTAGCAGCTTGTTCACGCTTGAGGTGAAAGACGTATTAACAACAAAAGAGTTACCGCAAATTTTGTTAGTAGATCGAGAACAGAAGCTTTTCTAAACAAAAATCATTCAGGTATTGCGAATCCCAGGAAATTAATTAGAATATATAATAGTCTTTCATTACTACAGGAACCTAAACAAATTTTTAGTCAAGAAAGCGCTCCTGAGGTCTTGAAAAACAAATCCTAGCTATTTGTAAGGACAAAGATAATGTAATGAAATGTTTGCCTTCAGCACTCTAAATGCGATTATAAGTGTGTATGATTTTATAAGCATATTCTTTATTTTTGAGATCTTATTGGATTTCTTTTTCGCACAAAATATAAAAAGTCCCAGATAGGCCCTGGGTTTCGCTTATGTGAACACATTTTGGTGTTTGCTTAAGGGTTAAGTTACTTATGAATTCTGAAATATATTTTGTTTTAAATTTGTAATTGTAGTTTATATAATAAAGCATATTCTTTAAAAAATATTACGTGTGTACTTTATATTGACGGTCACAGTAAATGAAAGTCACTAGTTTTAGTACCAACTTGGCTTATTAATAGCTTATCTACTAATAAAGCTAGGTGTATTCAACTTTACTTTACCAAACCAACTAACGGTTTTATAAATGACATAAAAATCAACATTCAGCTAGCTAAATGTTTAGAATTATTAAATACAAGCATAAAATTTATAATAAAATATTTTATTACCTTAACTTTTATTCCTTTAATTACACTTTCCTTTCTTATCAGCAATTCAAATAAATGTAATAAAAATCAATAGACTAACAAAACGGTTTTTTCATTAACTAACAAAAAGATTTTCAATTACAATGTTTGCCATTTAAATACGGTTTTGTTTTTCCCTATTAAAAACACATTTATTGTAAACGTTTTGTAAAGCTAAATATACATAGACATACTTGTACAATATATAATATTATCAAAATAGTCAATAATCGTAAAAATTTAAACGAATTTTAACTACTTCCTTCCGTCCATAAATTTAACCACTTCAAGGGCCACAACCAGCAAAAGTTATAGAGGCAATTTTACTTAAGTAAGAGTAGAAAAGAAATAATAGAAATAAATAAAACTAAAATCAACCATGCAACACAACAATCACGTTCTTTGTCACCACAGCTCAAGCACATAAATTTATAAATAGCAACAAATAGTAAGTGACCAAGCAGCAGAATTTACTTTGACAAATCAACATAAAGTACTATGTATTCTGGTTCATTAAGGAGTGAATAAACAAAGAATAGTATAATAACTTTAGAATAGTCTAGGATATAAAGAAGATGGTTTTGAAATCGTGAATTGCGTTTAAAATCATGTGACTTGGCATAAAGCACACATTAAGTTAATAAAATATGGAGAGAAACAATAAATTAATATAAGACTGCTTAGAGCAGCTAGTTGGATTTATTTGGTTACAAATATGTGCATACGAGGGCGGTTCGGAAATTTCTGAGCCTAGAACAGAAAGCGCGGTATAAACAGAAAAAAGTTAAGTGTTTTGGAATCTTCCAATCTACGCTATGAACACTTGTTAAATTTCTTTTCGATCTGACAACTCCTTTATATAGAAACAGGCGATTTTTTTACAATGGAAAAATTAGAAATGCGTGGTGTCACTAAATATTTAAATAAAAAAGGTTTATCGGTTCAAGAAATTCCTAATGATTCATAATGAATGTGATAGGTGAAAATAAAAATGTTTTTAAAAAACTACCGATTCTCTTTCTGTGCTCGGCTAAAAAGTTTCCGAACTGCCCTCGTATATATATGTAATTTAAATAATAATCAATTAGCATTGTAAATCACATTTAAACACATTTAAACTGAAGGATTTGTGCTGATGTTTGTAATGCCAATAAATATTAGTCGCCTTAAAGTATTCTAATCGACTCAGAATCACTTCCTGATTCGAGATTCTGTCCTTACAAAATATTGAACAAATAACTTAACTTATAACTTATTATTAAGCTTGTGTCAATAAAAAATTCATTGAACAACGAAATTTTCGATCTAGACTTTACATTCTATAGTCGATTTTCGAAAGCCAGCGAACATCGATTGTCGAATACAGGGGCCAAATTACCGCATTCGATATCGAGTAAAATTGATCATAATTTTCTTATTTGAGAATATGACATTCGATATCGAGCAAGAAATTTAGTACATTTTATCATAATTTCGATATCGAAATCATTTTCCGATACGATAGCTCATTCGATCACGAATGCGGTAATTTGGCCCCAGGTCATAATAGGGGCCTATATCTCTTGATATTATCAAACTGAATTAAACGATTTTTATAAAAGAAAATTAGTAGATACTTGTTATATGTTATGGAAGAATTTCTCAGCATCACCTGAAAACTAAATTCAAACCACAAAATGACAAAATTCTATCAAATAGAGTATGGTCACCATTTCTCGTTTTCCAGCATCCAGCACTCATGCAGCATAATAAATGGCCTGAAATTAACAGCCAACTTAAAAATGTTTATAATTAAATTAGAAAAAACCAACATATGTACTTATGCCGTGTGCTCGTTTTTGCTCTAAGACAAAATAGAAAACCGCAAGCACGTGCAAGACCACAATAATGTACATACTGTGTATTTGTAAATAATAAAAATCTTCTTAAAAGAAATAAAAGACAGAGAAAAAAATAAACACATTTTTAATTAAAATCAATAGAATCAATTTAATTTTGTTACTATTAATAACATATAGAGCAAGCAAACACACACACACACAAGACATGTCAATCGTACTTATTGTATTTATTGTAAGATACATACTACCCAGCATACCATTCTAGGAGCGCTTTAAAAAAGGAGTCTGAGAAGAGTCCAACTAAAAAGCATTTTCGGAGCGAAAGAAAAATTTGCTTAAAAATTTTTTTTTTTCATTTTTATATATTTTATTTAAATGAATTCCATTTATTTTTTTTACTGTAAATACAATTTATTAACCCCCTGGCCCACGATGTCGAACGATAACGTTCGCTTAGATAAGACTTAAGACACAAGCTTGATTGTGGAATAAACAAACTTGATTGAGTAAAAAATAGATACGATAAAAAGTTTGTGTCTTAAGTCTTATCTAAGCGAACGTTATCGTTCGTCATCGTGGGCCAGGGGGTTAATTTTTTCCATTTTTAATTTAGTTTATTTGTAAATGAATTCCCTTTTTGTTTAAGTAAAAACAATTTAAAAAAAATAATAAATGTGAACTTTTAATTTTTTGTATTTAAAATTGCACTGACTCTTTTCTGGCATGATGTAAGAGGTCTTTTAGAGCCCAAATAAACCCTCATAAAAGTCTATTTTCTGACATTATCAGAGGCCAAAAAAACCCTCAAAAAGACTCTTTTCTGACATTATCTAAGAGCTCTTTCTGACGGACCATTTTGGAATGTTTTCTGAAGGTGTTCGGAGCAATAATAATTGTTTTTTGGGCTCATAAAGAGCATGAAGGCTCCGAAAAAGGTGTCAGAAAACACTATTTTCGGACTCATATGGCTTGCTGGGTATCTGACTGAATAAAACTTAAAACATTGGCAGCAATTCCAACATTACAACATACATACATACTTACATACACTTAATACTTAATTTTAACTATTGGCTGCATTGCAGTGTTAAAGTTTTCTTGTCTTGGCTTCCCTTTCCTGGCCCCAGCTAAAGAAACCAGAGACAATGACTGCACAGTGAGTTGTTTAGTAAATAAATTGCTATATACATGTACTCAATAGGGCATGTAGGGAGACAAAATTTAGCATATTATGGCCAAGCAGGATAATTTCTACAATATTATTTTAAAGTCATAACTCCTCTCTAGATATAACAAACTTAGTTTCACTGCCAATAATTGCATAATTTAGTTTCGTACACACATATTTCTTGTAGTCTGCACACATATTGCATGAGTCTGTGTTTTTGTATAGATATTTATAGTTGTAATAGTGGTACGTGTTAAAGTATACTTTTGGTCACGTTCATTATAGAACCAATAACTTTATAGAAAAGAATCGAATAAAATTGTAAAAAACAATAAGAACAAAATAAAGAACAAAAAAAGCAACAACAGCAGAGCTAACAAAAATAATATAAAGAAAATAGCACGAGGAGTACAATAGTTTTCTTTCATTATTTTTATAGTTGTTGTGGTTGTTCCTTTTATAGCTGCTTTGTTGCTATTGTTGTTGTTGTTATTGTCAGTGTTTTCCTACTACAAAGTTATTGTAATTGTCATTTTGTTGTATTACTCTAAAGTGAAGTATCATTATGTACAATACTTTTACAAATCTACTTAAACTTACAGCTCTTACCCCCTTACCCACTTGCCTGCTACCCCTTACTAAACCAACATACTGACAAACTACTTCAAATACTTTCTCTATGACTATGCAGCAGTTCAACTCCTAACAGCAATATACAATTGTAAAGTTGTGATAAAACTAATGGAAAAAAGTTCTATTATAATTGAAGTATGGCCACATTTGCTATTGTATGTGGCGTCAGTCACTTTGCCATATTTGCCACATTTGTTGCTCAAGTGCGTGCTGTATTATTTTTTTTCATTTATACATATATATTTGCATTATTAGTTTTTTTTTATTTATTTTTTTGTTGTTCTTTAGTACATTTAAAAATTGTACACTTTAATAGGTTTTAGCTATTTTTAAATTTATTGCTGGTCTTTTATTTAATATGTTGGAGGGCGCTAAGGCATGAGTTATTGTTGTGGAATTTTTGAAATCATAAAACAGCTCAACGTTAAACAAGGAAGGAATTTTTGCATGTAATAAAGAAAAAAGTAAATCACAAGAAATTAATTAATTAAATAAGTTAGGGTTTGCAATATTGAGGGTATGGTAAAAATTCAGGTGTGTGAAAAGTTGTTTTCTTCTCTTGAAATCTCTATTAACCAGAAAATTGTACAATCTACTGTTAAAAAGTAAATTTTATATTTCATTCATGTTCTAAAGTCACGTTCTTGTACCTATCATTATTTAACGATGCTTCTAATAAGGTGTCTGAATATTTTCCTTTTTGGTATTTATTATTCACATCGTACGAAATCTTTCTATTAACTTCAAAACAATTTTAATTTAACAATACATTTTCAATTTACATGGTTTTATTTTTATTTTTAGTGTCGCGTTCTTGTAAATGAATATTACTTTAGTACCAGTACTTGACTCTTCCTCTCATCACATGACTAAACCTATAAATTCAAGACAAAATTTAATTAATAAAAATAATTCTATATTAAAGCAATAACAATATCAAAAGTACTACGTTACGAACGCGACATAGTATGAAAAACATAATAAAATTTTATTGTGATTATTGAATGCAGTAACTTTTTTTAAGTTAAAGCCACTAAATTTAGTTTTTCATTAATATTTTTACACATTGATTATAAGTATCTATCACAATGTACTGTATACGAACGCGACACACTTTAAAAATTATAATGAAATGTTAAGTTTTTTAGTTAAATTTGAATTTTCAATTTGTGTTTTAATCGTAAAATATTTTTTGTTTAAAATGTCGTTTTAAATGACATTTTCTCTTTAGCACTTTTGCTTGAAATTTTATGAAATATTTCTATCAACAACAAAATAACAAAGCAAGAGGTCGAATTAAGCTAATTAAATGATAACGGTTGCAGTTCATTTCATGTCGCATTCGTGTACCTAAATCCTTACTTCTTATCAGTACTTTGCTGTCCTTCTTAGCAAGCGGCTGAACATTTTCATTAAAAACTAAATTTTTAAGCTTTAACTAAATAAAGTTATATAAAATATAATAATGACACTTAATATTTCATTATAATTTTTAAAAATTGTCAGGTTCACATTTTTTCTTAGCTACTTTGAATTATATTTTCTTTTTAGTATTGTTGCTACACATTTTACGAAATCTATCTTTAATAACAAAATAACAAAGTCAAATTAAAAGGTTTTTCTTTGTAATACTTATGTTCTAGTGTCGCGTTCATACTTCAATACTTCGCCATGCTTTGAAACAAGTTGCTGATTGTTTTTATACAAAACAAAGTATAGCGACTCTAACTAAAAACTTTTAACATTTCATTATAATTTTTAAAGTGTGTCGCATTCGTATACAGTATATTGAGCTATTTCTAATCAAATCTTTAAAAATTTCAACTGAAAACTAAATTTAGTGGCTTTAACTTAAACAAAGTTACTGCATTCAATAATCACATTAACAAACTTAATTTGATTTTCAAACTTTGTCGCGTTCATAACATAAATTTTTCGATATTATTATTAATTTTATATACATATCATTATTTTATTAGATTAACATTAATTTGTCGAGTTCGTTAGTTGACAATGAATATTTTGCTGGGTATTTACCGAGAGAAAAAGGGAGGCAACAAAGCTGTACTAGGGAAAAATAAACGAAATACACTAAAGTATATATAATAATATAAAATAAAAAATTCTTTCTTATAACTATCAACAGAAATCTAGAGATTGCGCTCCATAATGAATTACAGTTTTTGTCGCACAATGAACTTCGTGTTTTTTTTTTTAAATTTATTGAAAACTAATAAACCTACATTTTGCACTAAACAAAGTGGACATATGCAGCTTTTTCTGAAATGAATTGATCTAAGCCATATTACAAATGTGAAAGGATAATATATCGCATTACAAATGTCGCGTTCTTAATCATAAATGTATTTATTTCTACCTTGCTTAATTTCTAGATGTTTTCCTATACCGAGTTATATTTTTGTCGCATTCTAGATCACATGTTTATTGTTACTTTAGTGGAAACAAAAACGCGACACAACCTAATTTTTGCACTTAAAAACCCGATAGATTTATGATACAAGAAAAACAATTTAAACATTTCTTTATTGTTTTTCACTTAAAAGACGCAAATGTCGCATTCTAGACAGTGGAAATAACCATATATGTCAGATAAATGCAATTTTACTTAAACTTTTTCAAAGATGTAAAATATAATTTAATATAAAAAAAATCAGTTTAAAGGTTTCTAAAGCATTGTTCACATAAAATCCGTTAGCATAAATATTTTAATATGAATGTAACAAAAAAGCGATTGATAATTATTTATTAGTATTTAAAAAAAGCTAAAAATGAAACTAGATTAATTTTCTAATAATTTATTAATTTAATCATTCCAAATTGTCAAATTTTATTTAATATATCACTGTTTAACCAGCTGAACTACATATCCCTTTGACACTGTAATTTCTCTTACATTCATTATTTATTTTACACAGTTATAGTTAGTTTTCAGTTTAACAATTATTTCTAACAAAATAAAAAAACCCATTCATTATTATTTTTTGATTGTTTTAACATGTACATTCAAATTTCAAAGTAAAACTACAATATTTAATATGAAATTTATTTAATTATTATTAGTTTTTGTTTTTGTTTGGAAATTGTCTTGTTTGTTATTCACATTTCATATTTTTATAACATTTCTGAAGTTTCTTTGAAATTGACATGCTATGATAAAACAATTCCTATGGCTGTAATCAAACCCAACACAAGACAACCCAGACAGAGTTTGTAACAAAATATTAACAAAAAAACAAATAGTTAATACAAGTAATACGAGTACTATACACTATTGACGTCAATATAACGCCCATTTTAGCATTTGAGAATATTTACAAACATTGATTCCCTTACTCTGTTAACTCATACCTTGAAAGGTGAGCTAGCTTGCAATACAAAGAACACCGATCGACCTTTAACTCATTCAGAATTGGGTGCACGCACCAAAAACAACATTGTCCATTAAAAATGCTCTCTGACAGTTTTACATGGAATATCAAATCATGCGTATGAATTACATATTTTATTAGTGTGTATGTGAGTGTGTGTGTGTGTGTTTTTAGGAGGGGATTTTTTCTACATTTTTGGTAATAAATTATTAAAAGGTTTGAACTGTAAACAGGGGAGCACTGCAAGTAGCTAAAACAGTTAAATTCATTATTTCGTATAAGCTATGTTTGTATAAATATACCAGAGCAATAGCTAATTAATATGTATAAAATGTAGCAGGCAGTTTGTGTCACTTAAACTATTAAAATAGTGCTTATAACTGTTATTGTTGTGGCATGTACGAGTAACAAAATTAGTATGTGAATGTAGAAAATATACATTTGTATGTACATACGAGCATGCAGAAAATCCATCCATGTTCATGTACCAAAAACAAAACAAATTAATATAATGTAGGCGTTTTGTATACTTACTCGTATTTCCCAGAAATCTACTTCAAAGGAATTTTTTTGTCTCAGTTTGTTCTCTTTGTTATTCACTTTTGTTTAGTTATTATTAATATTAATTTTTCGGTTAAATGATAATCGTGTCAAATCCATAATTTGTTTGGTGCATGCTAGTAACGCTTAATAGGCTTGGCTGTTAAAGTTCTTGGTAACTTAAATATTTTCATAGAATTTAATTTTCAACAAAACATTAGAGACAAATGCAGTTAGGAATTATAAATGTAGCTTAGAATTTGTAGAATTATTTTTAATATTTTAAAAAGTCTCTCTAATTTGCATATTAGACACAAAATATTTAGCTTTTTTTTTGTTATAATAATGTAGCAATTGATTTTAGTTTATGTTGATCATAGGAAACATATAATTGGACTGATCGTGTAGGCTACTGCATGGCCAGCCGAGGCAGCCATTTGAATGAAATTATTTTCCATTATCAACTGGAAGGATTGTACTTTCAAATAAAAAAATAAATTTGAGAAAATATTCTGTAGTTTTCTTTATAGCATTTTCAAAAAAAAAAAAACTTTTTTTGGCGGATCCTTTATTTTGTTGAACCTCCTTTTTTTTGCCTCTATTATTGCACTCAGTCTATTATTCATTGAAAATACCAGTTTTTTTTTTGTTATTTGATTCCACTCATACTCCAAGCCATCTTTAAGGTTTTGTTTATTTCTGTAAGTTTTTTTTTTTTGAATGCTACATTCCAATTCATCCCATAAATGCTCTATGAGGTTAAAGTCTGGTGATTGTGGTGGCGAATAAAGTTTTGTTGGAACATTATAAATCAACCATTCCTTGACAACATGCGAAGTGTGCTTTGGGTCATTGTCCTGCTGGAAATACCAGGCGCCACTAAGACCCAAAACAGTTGCGGAATCTTTCAAACAACTTTTCAAAATATCTAAATAAAAAAATCGGTCCATATTTGTTGCCACAAAGCGCAGTTTTCTAACTCAATTCGCTGACATGCACCCCCAAATCGTGACCGGTTACAGCTCTTCCTTAGGTTTACGCCAAATTTATTGTTTGCCATCACAACCGAATAAATTGTATTTGCTTTCATTACTAAAAAGCACATACGCCCAGAAATCTGTTGATTTGTCCTCATACTTAAGTGCAAAGTTGAGTCGCTTTTATCTGTTTATTTCGCTTATTACTGGTTTTTTCTTGGTACGCGGCTATGTAAACCGCTTTTTACAAAACACTTCGTTTCTGCATGAACATTTATATTGTGATCATTTTCCAAAATATTTCGAATTTCCACGGCTTTTGTTTTATGATTTTTACTAACAATACTTTTTATAAATCGCGCAACTCGTGGGGATATTTTGGGTGGACGTCCAGTTTTTGTCTTGCTTGCTAAGGATTGAGATTCAGAAAAATTTATTTATTACAGTTTGCACTGTCAACTTGGCACTGAATTGAAATCCCATCTTTCCTCAATTTTAAAATCAGTTCACACATTTCGATACAAATGTCCTTTGTTTTCTTATCCATTTTGACAAAAAAAAAAATTTTTTTTTATAAAATTACTGCAGTCTTTACAAATTATGGTTTTAACATTTGACGCATATTCTTTTCTTTAAATCTACTAATTTAAAAAGTAACGTTTATTATTTGGCATCGTACGTACATATAAATTTATCAAAAAACAAGTAAGAAAGTATAGTCGGTCAAGCCCGACCATATAATACCCTACACCCAGTATATGTATAAAAAAGTTTTTCAGAAATGGGCGCTATAAGGGAGATATGACCTATTATGGACCGATCATCAAAAAATATAGTGTCATGACTTCTGTGAATATAAATATTATGTGTGTTAAACTTTATCTCGATATAAATACGTTTAAAAGATTTATGGAGGTTAAAGTGAATTACGAAGAGGGTCTTATATGGGAGTTTTGACTATTTATGAACTGACTATTATAAAATTAGGTGTCATTATTTATGTATATAAGAAAGTTATTTGTGTCAAATTTTATTTGGATATCACATTTTTTAGAAATTTATGATTGTTAAAGTGAATTTCGAAAGTGGGCCTTATATAGGAGCTACAACTACTTATGGACCGATCATCTTAAAATTCTACCATATTATATGTATATGTACGAAACATATTTGTGTTTAATATTATTTGGATACCAACATTTTTAAGAGAGTTATGCTCTTTTAAGTGATTTTCGGAAGTGGGCCTTATATGGGAGCTACAACTAATTATAGACCGATCTTTACGAAATTTGTAGATGTGATTTAGCTTCATTTAGTACTCATTTGTGGTGAAACTTGTTTGCATACTTGCATAATTCAAAGATTTATGACTGGTAAACCCCAATTTCGGAGGACATTTGTATGGGGGCCAGGTGAAATAATGGACCGATTTCCACCAGTTTCAATTCCATTCATCCTTGGGCCGAAAAAACATTACGTACCAAATTTTATCGTAATATCTTCAAAATTGCGACCTGTACTCTTCGCACAAGCTTTACATGGACAGCCAGCCAGACGGACGGACATCGTTAAATCGACTCAGAAAGTGATTCTGAGTCGATCGGTATACTTTAAGGTGGGTGTGGGACCAATATTTCTGGGCGTTAAAAACATATGCACAAATCCAATATACCCTCCCCACTATGGTGGTGTAGGGTATAACAATATGATAGAAATTTCCATCATCATGCAATGTTAGATCATTAGTGAACTTGTTCTTTCATATTTTTTTTTGGCCATACAATGTTATATTGGATACTTTCACCAGTTAAAATACAAAAATTAATTTTGTTTCTGAGATTTAAATTTTGGCATATTGTTATAAAAAAAATTTAAATAAATTTTAATAAAATGGTTTTTAAAAGTTATTTAAATATGCTAAAATATTTAAGGATATCTTTTATTTTGCCAACAAAAAAACTGACAAAAAATCTTTTAAGCACTTAATGATTATTACTTCATATATGTATTGTAAATATCTGTTAAAGTTCTTTGAACTTAAATTATTAATAAAATTTACCAGCGGGAAAAAGATGCTGTATAAAGGCATTGATTGGCAAATAAATCATGTTAGTGTCATTGTGTCAATTTTTATTGTGAGACAATGCCTGCTTGCCTGCTAGAAGGCTTTGGAAGGTCTACCAAGTAATGCCTCATAGAAAGCTTACTTGAAGATCTGCTGACATAATAATTTCATTGGGGGAGTAAAACGAGGGGATTTAAATAAAAGAAAGATTTGAAATTAATTTAAAATTAATTTAAAAAATCACATGTGCTTCACGCGTACTTTACACTACAAACTTTCATTAAAGACTTACCCCCTAATTCATATAACTTGTCAAGCCTGTTATAAACCCTTGATAAGTTTTTATGAATTAGACTGTTAATTTATAGACCCTCTTTTTATTCACTGTTAATACTGATATAACGAATAGAGCAAAATAATGTTTGATGTTGTAATGACGTTATACAGGAATAATTGCAAAACCATTTGTGTTTGCTATTAAAATCATGATTTGCTGACATTCCCTTGAAATGCCATTTTGAATGTGTATGAAACGCCTTCTAGAATACCTACTGAAAGCAGGCATAAGTGGAATGAGTATCGCATTTTTTAGAATATGTAAACAGGTCTTCTAAAAGGCCTACAAATAGAAGCTCTTGTAATTTTTCACGCTGGGGATTTTAGTCATTAAATCTACAAGCACACTAAATGGCTCACATGCCCGCTAAAGTCAGTCTGTTTGACAAACAGACCGACAGCATACTTCAGTGTTACGACATTTTCAAGTCACGTCATGACATTAAGTTTTGACATTATTTAATGGATATTTTATGTCTGCGGTAAATTTATTTACATATGTATGTACTTATGTATACATATGTATGCATGTATTTGGTTTTATTATAAGCGTATTGTTAAGCATATTTTTATTATTTGTAAACAAAGACATTTTTATTAGTTGATATTTACATACATACATATGTGGACAATATGAACAGTTGTTATACCCAATGTATAAATGTATATGTTATTAATTAATTAGGAAATTTGTAATGCGCAATTAAGAAAACATTTAAGGTTAATTAATTGAAGTTTTATCGGTAGCTTTACATTTAAATTTATGTACATATGTACATATGTATGTATGTATAATAATTTAATAAATAAAACTTGATAATTGTTTTATTTGTTAATGTTTAATTGAACTTTTATTGATTTTTTTGCAGGTCCTTTATCTGAAGTGCAAACAGCTGTGGGCTTAGAGGTGGCTTTGCCCTGTGATCTTATGCCTGGCACCATGATAGCCGACAAAGTACAGCTGGTGATATGGTATCGCCAGGGGAATGTTAAACCTATATATACGTAAGTTTTTACAAATTTAGTTTGCTTTAAATAACTAATTCGAGGTTCTCCTTTAAAATTTTAAAGATTGCATAACTTGTGCTTAATCGATTATTTAAGTGTTTAATGATTTATAACGAAACAATAATAAACGTTTTTTTTATCCCATTTCTATTGCTTTTACACAAATACAATGAATATACAAAACAAAAAGTTTTTGTCTTTACAAAATGATTGATGAAAATTACTTATGTAATTTTTTAAATTGAAGAGCCAAGAAACTCCCCCTACTTCTCAAATTTCAACTGAAATAACAACAGATTTTTTTTAATAAACAAACAAATACAAATTAGAGCACTCTCTATGGGGGGTAAATAACGACTGACTGCCTATAGAGTTGAGATTTCAAAATGAAATTGATAATTTTTGGAAAAATAAACAAATTATTTAAAAATTTAAATTTTGTATGCCTAAAACCAACTCGAATTTATTCATTAATAATCATAATTAATTAAATAAATTGAAGACATAACAGCTTACTACATTGTTTTCAATACAAAATACCTAACTATACATTCAACTAAACACACACATTGTTATGTAGTGTCATTAGGCGCACAGTTGAAATAAATTTATGAAGCATAACAAATGTTATTAGAGGCGCCTGTTTAGAACACCAACCGCAGCACAACACCACAGCCCGTTTTAACCAAACGCGCCACATATGTACTCGTATACTTGAAGCACTCATAATGAAGTGAGCATGATAAATTCATATAACAACAATTAAATGCGGGTGTAAATAATGTTTATGTATGTTTCATAAATATTTTTTGGCTTAAATTTATTTAAATTCATTTTGTTTCTTTTTTGGCTTAATGTTAAAATTATACATGTTTTCCAAAAACAAACAAACAATTAATAAGTAAGGAATCAGCTAAAGGAAATTTGTTAAAAAGAAAGTCACGACTTTGAAATCTACATTACTTTGGCAATTATATAGTTTCTGTAGATGATTATGAACATATATTTACACGTAAACTTCAAGCAGTCCTCGAAAGGCCAACTATACCCTGAGCGTCAATATAAAATAAACACCTAATATTATTTAAAAAAAAATGTTTTATTACGACAACAAATTTAAAACAAATTATATTGCATATTTTATATTAAAAAATATCTATCCTATTACAAAAAACTAGAAAAATAAGGAAAATAAATAATTAAATTCAATATAATCGGAAAACTGCGTCAAAGTATAGAAAACATATATAAAATTAAAATTATGTAAAAAATTGTATTTAATATTTTGTTTATAGTCCTTTTGCCTTTATCACAACTGACAGTCTTCTGGACGTAGAATACATTTTTTGTGAAATCTGGCGAAATTTTGTTCTATTCATACCCTGTATTATACCTTTAGGTTATCCTTGCAAGTAATATTTCTTGCTTTTAAACAAATAAATTGATTTTTATATATAACTAGCTAAAACCCGGTGTGCTTCGCTACCCGTATCGTAGTGAAATAAAAAAATTTGAGTTAAATAAATATAATTATTAATTTATTAAAATCTACAGTTTTCCTTTTAAATTAAATCTTATTACATTATCTTATTATGATTTACAATATACAAACACACAAACACACATTCACTTTTATATATAGATAAGGGGTTCAAATGTATACAAATTTTAACATTTACTTAATATTGTTGCTAGTCAGCGCATTGGTATCCTAAATATTAATATTGATAGCTGATATAGCTTTCCCTATATATAATTTGTCATCATATCTATGGGAGGTGCCACGCCCACTATTTATAGTCCGCCCATTCTTATCCTAAATAATAATATTGATGGTAGAATAACCGTACCATATATCTTATTGTATACCATATATTTGATTTTTTGAATTATCATCATATTAGAAGTGCCACGCCCCCTCACATTTTTCCGCAAATATTTAAACAAACAATAGAATTATAGTTTCCCAAGTATTTGATTTTTAGTATTAACTTTGTATGGGAGGTACCACGCCCACACAACCGATTCCCATTCGCCATATATTGGTTAATTTCAGGAAATACCTTTGATATTACATCATTTCCTGATGGCACTGGTTCACTAATCCTCTTTAAAATGATATCTCTCTATTTCCATCTCTAATGATTTGACCGTTTCCAATTTTAAGTAACCTTCACCTTCGTCATTGGCAACATGCACCCGCATGTTTTTTTATTCATATTTTATTCATATTTTTTTTTTGCAAAATTTTAATTTTATTTAAAAAATAATATAAAAATAATAATAAAAATTCAGTTTTATCGATAGCTACATATATTAGTATTCAAACTAATTAGATTTGTAAATATAAATCTTGTAACGAAAAAATTACACATAATTTAATATATAGAAGTATAAAAAATTATTTACCAGAGTTTAGCATTTCAAAAACTTCAGAATTAAAATCTTCTGATTCATCAGCCTCAGAAATTTTATTGTACATATTGCTTGTATTAAAAAGCTTTAGCATTTCAGCAGATGGATTAAATTTCGCAAAACAAATTTAATTATTTTTAAAGTATTAAGTTTATTCTGAGAAGTGTTTCCAATAATTCATATTGCATTTTTTTACGTATTTTTGTTTTGGTAGTATTCATTATTGAAAAAACGCGTTCGTATATTTCAAACCTTTTGCCCAATCTTCGCGTTCCCAAGAAGCATTATAATTTTTGTTAATAAAATTAGTATTTGCAGCCATTTTAAACGGTAAAAAATATATTTTTTTAAAATATTTACATACTTCTTTTTTATTAGAAACTATACACTAGAAATAATAACACACATGTTTAGACTTGCCAGACGCACATTTTTTAGCTCCAAAATCATTCTTGTTACCATCACTTTTAAAAAAAAATAACCCCAAAAATCCCTTAAAATTGTGTTGTCATTCCCAACAAATCGCCGGATCCCCAAGATGAAATTTTTATCCCAAATCATGAAAAAAAAATCCTCAATTTGGGGATAAATCGCCTAAACTGACAACGCTGACAATGACAGACAAAAGTCATAGCCTGCTGTAGCCTGACTGCCAATTAAAACAACAATCATTTATTTGGAATTTAGAATCCTTATTTACGTTTTCCTGTTTTTATCTTATTCTTTATACATATGTATGTAATTTTGAACCCTTGTTGCCATAAGTTAAAGAAATTGTTAAATTTTCTATAATATCCTTGAAAACATTTGTCTTCGTTCCCAATTGCCATAATTTCCATTTTTGTTTAACCCTGCTACTACGTTTAGGGTCTTTTGATGACCCATTCGAATTTAACATTGCATAACTGGCAAAAAAACGTGTTTGTCCGTCAGACTGATACACAATGACTCTAACGACGATATATTGCATTGATCACAAGCCTTCAAAATATTTTCGAAATGTACAAATTTGAATTGTTTCAATAAAAAAATGTGGGGTCAATATATGACCCAAACATAACATGTGTATTTTTTTTCTAACATAGTAGCAGGGTTAATAAATGTTTTGACCGCAAAACTGCAGATCAATCAATTGGTTATGACAACTTTCAAAAGAGTGCGTGTGTGTCACTCTGAAACAAAATCAAATAATAATGCCAACTGAAATATAGGAAATATGTTTGTAAATAAACTGCATACATATGTATGTATTGTATGTATGTATGTATGTATATATGTATGTATGTATGCATGTACATAAAAAGCAGCTGTAGCATTGCATAAAATACAGCCATCAATAGCAAGTTAAAAGCCACAAAACTAATTTTGCATTACTCTATAACTAATGCTGACATTATGTCAAAGTGTTGTGGCAATTGTCAAATGAAATCTGTCAGACTGTCGCTTAAGGAATTTCAATAAGATTTCTACATACACAAATACTTGTATACACACAGATTGCAATCATTGCAAGTGTAAATTAAAAATTTCAGACATTCTTTAATGCTGAAGTGTATTCAGTATTGTGTTTATTTTACCAACATCTGGGCATGTTTGGTGGGGTGGTTTAACAAATAAATATTAATCATACACTGCAAGAACTGGGTTTTTTGTTAATAAAATATAAATTACAGTAATATACTGAACAATAAATTCATAAAAATTGGTTTAATTTAAAAACAGCATATCTACTAACCATTTAAGTGTTTGTGCGTGGGGGGTTGTTGGTGTTTGTTAATATCTTTAGGAATTGCTATATTGTGTTTTTTTCCTGCGCTCTGAGCTGTTTCCGTTCCGTTCTTTTTTTTTCCTTTTGCTGCAGCAAGGAAAACAAAAACAGCAATTCCTTTGCTTTGTTTTTATTTCAAGGGTTTTTATTATTCTTTTATAACCCCTTGGTTTGTTTTCACAAGAAATAAAAACAATAAAAATGTAAATCAAGGAAAAAATGTATAAAAAATACAAAACGTCAAGGCACTAAGTATGAAAAAAAAGAAAAACATATAAAAGAAAACAAAGAAATACTTGTAGCATGTTAAGAAACATTTAAAAATGAAAAAGAAAGTAGTTGGAATGAGAAACATTTATATGTATATTCATTATGGCTAAAAATAACAAAAACAGCAGCGTCAATAACTGCCAACAAAAGTCACAGCAATACAAAAAGCAAATCACAGTTAAAGGAATAAATTTGCAATTTAGTTTTCAGTTTCCTTTTCCGGCACACAAACAAAACATGCTTTAATATTTAAGATATTCTTCCGGATATTTCCTATATTACTTAACCCTTTGTTGCTTGAGTCATGCGGGTCAACAGGGACCTATTTCTATTTGTATATATGACAACGCCATTTTTTTTTCTGTTATATTTTATTATTATTTACTAATTATATGAAAAACTAGCTACACCCTGCGCGCTACCAATTAAAATAAATTTGAAAGAAAGACAGTACACAAATATTCAATTCATTTTAAATAATTTTATTGTTTTTGCTCATTTTGATAAATTGTGAAATTGCAGTGTTTCATTTTAATACGTCTTTTATTTTAGTGCTGTTGGATACACAATATTTTTTATTTTTCCTTCCGGTGCGTAAACGAATAAATCAGAAGGTTCTCCGACGCATGAATAGGCCACATAAATCTGACCATGTGAAAAGCATGGATTCTCCAAATTTAATCCACACACTTGCAACGATTGTCCTTGCGCTTTGTTGATAGTAATTGCGAAAGCAAGTCGTAAGAATGGCAAGAATTTACAAAATTAGGTATTAATTTTGGTTTCTAGAAAGTGGTGAGCAAAAAAGTTCTTCAATTTTTATAATAATTTTGAATATAAAATGTATAATATTGTTTGAAAGCATATGTATGTATATACCATGCGCGAGTTGCTACACCAATTAAAATAAATTTAAAATAAAGACATTACACAACCTCGCCTTCAGTAAGATGTGTATACAAATTGTTTGAAGTATTTTTACAGATGCAGAAGAAATTAATCAATTTAAAAAAGTGGGCGTTAGAGTAAGTGTGATCGTAGCAACTCAGAAACCTTCCTGGTTTCTCACTATATAATATTATTTAAATTAAATAAAAATTGTCTATAAACAAACTAAGAAATTAGTTCTGTTTATTTCTCTAGCTGTACCACCATAAATTGTTTAATTTCATGCAAAATTTAAATTTTATATGGCAACAATTTGTACATTTTAGAAAATAAATCTAAACACAAATAATGCCAATAATTACAATTGCCCAAGTGGCACGTTGCAGCAAATGGCTATTTCTTTTGTATTTGGTATTGTATAGTAAAACGTTCTTATGGCGAATTGATGTTGTACTCATATGCATATAATTTTTAAACAATATACTTGAAATGTTACAGAGACATTATAAAAATATGTTAAATGTTTGAAATATACATAGAAAAGTTTATAAAACTAAATGCATGATTTTGCTGGATGAACATGAACTAAGCATGAATTAGGGGAATTTATATTTTTGTTGGACCAAAGGATCCTATCTATTATGAGCTGCTGAAACCCGGGCAGATTAATCCAACTGCTTCGTTGCATGTTGCAATACCAGATAAAGTTTCCTTGGATTGCACGTGGTGGTCCATCAAGTAGTAATTTCAGTTTGAAAATGAAAAGTCTCCCCAAGGACCTTGTCACCGAACGTAGGTTTAAAGTCATACGAATTTCCTCTGACATTTTCTGTGGCATTTCTATATGAATCTTAATAAGTGTCACACATTAGTGTAGGCATTTTATTGACAGCAATTTTTTTCACATAATTTTACATGACACTTACTAAATATATTTTGTTCTGTAGATAATTGTTACACTTCAGTGTGATTGCCTAACATGACAAAAAAAAAAAAAACACAGAATTTATTTATGTATGTAGCTATTTAAATTTCTAGGCAAAAATTTTAAATAGTTTCTGTAATTTACGTTTATGTTAGTGGCTCTTAAATGTTTCCCCCTGGAAAACAAATAATACAAAATGTTTTTAATGTTCTCAGGATTGTGTCAGTTGATGCACAGTTTTATCATTACTATTTGGAGGTGTCACTGTTGCTGTTATTTTTCTGTTTTTCTTCCGTGATTGTAAGCGTTCTCTTAGTTCTCTTCTTATGACAAACATACTGTGAGTGTCAAAATAAAGTCAATTTTAATAAAAAGAAATAATTTTCTTTGCTTTAAATAAAAAAAAAAATAATTTAATAAATGTTTAAGCAATAAACATTCTAGAATGCCGGGAATGTTTTGCTATTCCACTTTCTAGAACCTACGCCAATTACAGCAAAAACTTAATAGAAAGATACTAATGGCATTAAGAGGAGTCTTGATTTCAACAACTATTGCAGATGTTGGCATCTCCCTCGTTAGTATGTCATTTATCAGCTTACATGGGAAAGATAATCAGGCTACTTGAACATTGGACTCTGCTTTGCGATGAGATGGATTATTAATGTATCTATTTCACAAGACTGTGACTCTTTATATATTGAAAGCATGCTTATTGTTAACAGCCTTTGTGTTTAAGTTTCGTCATCCTTCTATAATTTCGGAATAGTTTTGCTAGCTTTGTGTATTATACTATTATACTATATTATACTATTATACTATTATACTATTATACTATTATACTATTATACTATTATACTATTATACTATTATACTATTATACTATTATACTATTATACTATTATACTATTATACTATTATACTATTATACTATTATACTATTATACTATTATACTATTATACTATTATACTATTATACTATTATACTATTATACTATTATACTATTATACTATTATACTATTATACTATTATACTATTATACTATTATACTATTATACTATTATACTATTATACTATTATACTATTATACTATTATACTATTATACTATTATACTATTATACTATTATACTATTATACTATTATACTATTATACTATTATACTATTATACTATTATACTATTATACTATTATACTATTATACTATTATACTATTATACTATTATACTATTATACTATTATACTATTATACTATTATACTATTATACTATTATACTATTATACTATTATACTATTATACTATTATACTATTATACTATTATACTATTATACTATTATACTATTATACTATTATACTATTATACTATTATACTATTATACTATTATACTATTATACTATTATACTATTATACTATTATACTATTATACTATTATACTATTATACTATTATACTATTATACTATTATACTATTATACTATTATACTATTATACTATTATACTATTATACTATTATACTATTATACTATTATACTATTATACTATTATACTATTATACTATTATACTATTATACTATTATACTATTATACTATTATACTATTATACTATTATACTATTATACTATTATACTATTATACTATTATACTATTATACTATTATACTATTATACTATTATACTATTATACTATTATACTATTATACTATTATACTATTATACTATTATACTATTATACTATTATACTATTATACTATTATACTATTATACTATTATACTATTATACTATTATACTATTATACTATTATACTATTATACTATTATACTATTATACTATTATACTATTATACTATTATACTATTATACTATTATACTATTATACTATTATACTATTATACTATTATACTATTATACTATTATACTATTATACTATTATACTATTATACTATTATACTATTATACTATTATACTATTATACTATTATACTATTATACTATTATACTATTATACTATTATACTATTATACTATTATACTATTATACTATTATACTATTATACTATTATACTATTATACTATTATACTATTATACTATTATACTATTATACTATTATACTATTATACTATTATACTATTATACTATTATACTATTATACTATTATACTATTATACTATTATACTATTATACTATTATACTATTATACTATTATACTATTATACTATTATACTATTATACTATTATACTATTATACTATTATACTATTATACTATTATACTATTATACTATTATACTATTATACTATTATACTATTATACTATTATACTATTATACTATTATACTATTATACTATTATACTATTATACTATTATACTATTATACTATTATACTATTATACTATTATACTATTATACTATTATACTATTATACTATTATACTATTATACTATTATACTATTATACTATTATACTATTATACTATTATACTATTATACTATTATACTATTATACTATTATACTATTATACTATTATACTATTATACTATTATACTATTATACTATTATACTATTATACTATTATACTATTATACTATTATACTATTATACTATTATACTATTATACTATTATACTATTATACTATTATACTATTATACTATTATACTATTATACTATTATACTATTATACTATTATACTATTATACTATTATACTATTATACTATTATACTATTATACTATTATACTATTATACTATTATACTATTATACTATTATACTATTATACTATTATACTATTATACTATTATACTATTATACTATTATACTATTATACTATTATACTATTATACTATTATACTATTATACTATTATACTATTATACTATTATACTATTATACTATTATACTATTATACTATTATACTATTATACTATTATACTATTATACTATTATACTATTATACTATTATACTATTATACTATTATACTATTATACTATTATACTATTATACTATTATACTATTATACTATTATACTATTATACTATTATACTATTATACTATTATACTATTATAATATTATACTATAATACTATTATACTGAATTCTGCAAGAAAAAAGAGCCAAAACCTTAAACACTATAATCACGGATATAGACACAGAAATTTAACTGTGTTCTCCTCTTCATTTCAACACCTTCTGTAAATATCATTCGGGCACAATCGCATCTTCATTGGGAAATATCTCACGGCAATATTTCCCATTACACATCTTTAATTCTAGTTTACTTATGCCTCATATTCTTTTCAATATCCACTTGCCAATAGATTTTCAGATTGATGTCTAAAAACATAGTTAATAATTATAATTATTTCACACTGTTTGAATTTATCATTATCACAATTATTATTTGTAACCTCAATTTGAATGCATGATACCCAGTACATTTTCAATTCGTGTTGCGCATTGACAATTGACAATGCTGCGACAACGGTTGACTACTCCAGATGTATTATTTCCATTAACAATTATCCTTATGGCTGCCTGAATATCTATGAACATATCCATGCAAATATTGGCGTCATAGATGTCAGCCTAGCTAAACCTCAATTCGTTATGGAAGACACCACTTCTTGTGCCATTTTTAGTCTTAGAAGTGCCGGTAAGTACTTCAGTCTAACTTTATATCTAATCCCCAGCTTCTATCAGAAAATACCACATACAGTTGCATTCTTTTTTGGAAGCGCCACTACTTCGAACAGAGTAACCGAAGATTAGCAAGTGTGTCAAGATCCCAAAGGATTTAATTTAATTCACAATCCATCCTATGGTTTTCAGCATTAATTATTTAGGCCAAGAAATAAACCTGAAGGCTTTGTAAATCTTTGTTAGGGAAACTGTTTAGTTTTGGAGATGTAAGTATCAACTAGCGATGCCACGTCCAACAGGCTAACATTAACATATCTATGCAACTGATTTTATAAGAATTAAGGTACCACTTGTTTTAGCACACATTTGTTTGACGTTGTTCACACTTACGAGAGTTCTGCAAGAACAAACATCATCTTTGTCTTTTCCTACATAAACGAAGTTTTTTTTTTAATAAATTAACGATTTCAAAAATATTTTATTTAGTGTTTACGTCTTTTTCGGCAAATGTTTACCAAGTGTAACTTTAGTGTTTTAATTAATGGAAACTAACCTAAACTATCAGATGAACCAGAAGAGTAGTTTGCAATGAATCGAGTTAATTATTGCAATAGAACCGCGTCACAGATATTTTAGATTTATATTTTTTTAGTTAATAGTAGAGAATTTTGTTAATTGTTTTAAGGTTTCTACTGCCTATAGTCCGTGTGTGGAATTTAATACACTGTTATAGCATGTCTCTTTCTGCTGCAGTATTCCAACTTGTTCTATCCTCCACTGTAAATTGTCTCTATAATATACTATTTATCAAGGGTCCCTTAAAACCAAACGACAACAAATATAAATAAAGAAAAAGACTTATTAAACATTTTTATATACCAAGGGACTCTATGACTATTGCGCCCATTCTATTCATGTCAACATTGACTGCATTGTGTAGCGGGTGGTTCGAGCAAGTATATTTTTGAGATGACAGCTAATAAAAGTAAATTAAACATGTCACTTTTTACGATTTGATTTCTTTTTTTGTTATTTGTAATATATTTTATTATGTGTTAAAGTTTTTGTTGCTGTTATTTGTTGGTTGGTTTTTATGCCCTTTAGTTGAGAATGCTTGATATAAGGTATTTGTTTTTATTATTATTTTTTTATTTGGTAAGTAAATGTAACACCTTGATAAAAAAAAACGACAAATTTAAGATAATGTTGCACAGCATTGTGTGGATTTAAGTGATGTTGACATTTGGAGGCAACTATAAAATTGTTCTAGTTGTGGCATATATGGAGTTGTTTGCTACAGCAAATGAGTAATTTGCTGGTAATTTGGTTAGCCAGGAATTTAATTTCTTTAAAAAACTGTGTAAAATTTTATAAGAATATTTTTCTGGCTTAAGGAAATTAATTGTTGATATGAAAAACAGGAAGCCTTAGTAGTTTGTAGTGAAAGTAAATTGTTTTTTTTTAATGGTTAACAGTGCTTTCAAAAGTCCCTTAAGACATTGAATTGACATTGAATTTCTTAGAATTTAATTTCAGTGTTAGAAAGCAGGCCTTATTAAAGTAATTTCTGGTGGCTAAGGGTAGTAAGTAAAGTTAATTTCTATAATGTACCTGTAACTTTGAAAATCTGAAAGAATTTTCTAACATAATGTAATAAAATTACCCCCTTATTCATAAAACTTGTCAAAAGTTTATAACAGGTTTATATAGCAAATATCCATACAAAATTTGACTGTTATAAACCCTTGATAAGTTTTTATGAATTAGACTGTTAGTATTTAGTTTTATAGTATGTCTAGAGCTTGAAAATTTGTTCATTGTTCTCAAGCTTTCAAAGTATCCAGAAAGTAGTTTAAGGTACCAAATTTGTATTGAGAAATAACAAATTGAACTTCAGAAATCCAAATTAATACTGAGAACAAACAAATTGAAGTTTAGAAAACCAAATTGATATTAAGAATATGCAAATTGAAAATGAGAAATCGAAATTGATATTGAGAAAATAAAAAGCAATGCTAAAAAATGTTTTTATATTTAAACGAAATTTTCGAAATTAGAAATCGGCTTGAAAATTTTTTGAGATTTTTTTTTTTTGGTAGTGTGATTACCTTAAGTCTTATCTAAGCGAACGTTATCGTTCGACATCGAGGGGCAGGGGGTTAATTTGTTTTTATGCCTGCGTTTGCCAGCCTGTTTGTACAGATTGTACTTGTTACACAAAAACCTTTCTCATTTAGAAAGGTAAAAAAAATATCGAAATGTACAGTATGTTGTGGAGGACTCTTGAAACTGGACAAAAGACTCTAAACCACCCTACAACTTAATCCAAGCTGTTTATCATATGCATGCGCAGCTCCAGCATATTGACGGAATTGAAACAAATATCCGTTTGAGAAACACAAACACCAATATTTGTATCAAAACCGAATAAGTTTGCCAGTAATAATATTTTTGTAAAAATTGTAAAAAAACTATTTAACTAATTATCCCACTGGTCGAGATCTCGACCAGCCATGTTCAAGACTGCTTGGCGACTATCTGGAATAGATATAATAACTAATTTGTTGGCTATATAAATCAATCAATATTATTATTCTTTTTTATTTGAATATAGTACATATTTCCAATAAGTAAGTAACAATGGTCTATTTTTAGACTATGTATTTGCCCTCCCGGTGATACCCTAAAAGGGGAGGTAGGGCTAAAAATTATTTAGATATTGAAACTGATATTCCAAACTTCAAAATAAATTTAAGAAAAAATTTTAATTTTTTTTTTTGAAATGGTCGACTCTCGACCAGTGGCACAAAAGGGGTTAATGAACTCAAGTGGAATAAAATTCTCTCTAATAAGTAAATAAAAATTGTAAGTGCGAAATTAAAATTTGTATGAAGTTTTTCAGTTACAAATCTAATAAAAATTTTTATTTCTCAATTTCAATTTGTGTTTTTCCATATCAATTTTTATATTCTCAATATTCATTTACATTTCTTAATTTCAATTTGTTTTTTTTATATTAACAATTTGTATTTCACATTTTCAATTTGTTTTTTTCTCAATATTAAATTGAATTTCTAAATTTTAAATTGTATTTTCTCAATTTGAACTTGAAAAGTTGTATGTAGTTTCACTCTTATAGATAAGAAAAAAGGTGTGAAATTTTTGCCAATTTATGATTCGTACCCTCTCTTATATTTAACTAAATTATTTAGCTACCCAAATTGCTTTTTCTTGTTCAACATTGCTCTGAAGGGCATTTCAAATTCGACCTTTTCTTCATGTGCCATTTATCCTTCGCTGTGGTTTCTGTTAAGTCTCTCAAAAAGCATAAAACAAAACTCAACAGTCTGCTAAAATGTTTTATTTTATTTTGTTTTTATTTTACGTTTTTTTTACTAGACTTTTCCTTTTGTTGTATATTTGCTTTTAGTAAAAGTTTATTTTCTTACATTTCTGTGTAATGTTGATGTAATTTAAAGTAACTTTTTTTATATGTTTATTTTGTTTTTTATATTCATTTCTGCTGATGTTTTTTTTATTTTATTTTAATGACCTGCATATAAAAGTACAGTAAGTGCAAATTTAAAAAGAAAACAAGTGAAAAAAATTGGCTTATTCGGCTCAGGCGAATCTTGTATACACTTTACCAGCTAAATATAAAATTGCATAAAAGAAATATCTCAAAATTTGAGGGGGGGGGGGGGGGGTTGGGTTGTGTAAATTCATAAAACAGGCAATATTGACTTACAGAAACATTTTGTTACACTTGTATTTATATTGAAAAATATACACTGATCTGCTTTTGGAAGTCAAAAAACATACACCACTTTATATTAACTTACAACCACACATCATACATAAATGAACAACAACACTCAATGTTGTTGAACAATTGTTTTGAAATCATGTCCCATATATTTCACAAATATGTTTAAAAGTTCTCAAATATCAACCTATAACATCATATGTATATTCTTACGATTTTTCTCGTTGTTCAAGTTGCAATTTCTATGACAAACTTATTTGTCTAAACTACACTTGATGCAGGGCATACCAACAACAAACAGCCAGTCCACTTAAAAAAATCTAAGAATGTTTATTAGACTGCTTGTACATACACATACATACATATGTAAGACTTAGACTGTATTAGAAAATTAAACGTAATTTGATTAATTAAATGCTGTTGACGTTAAGCGTCTTAGCCTTGTTGTTAGCATTAATGGAATGGAATGAAAACTAAATCGATTGCTGCAGGTCAAAACATGATTTTATTTAATGTAACCATAACATAGCATACTTTAAGGTTTTATTTGCTTGTAGGTATATAAAGCATACTTTGTGGTCTTAACAACATATTTGTTTAATTACTATTTATTATCAGCCCAATCATGAATAAAAATTCCGCGGAACTTTTTTCCATTTTTCCTATTCAAATTCAATGTTAAAAAAATAAAAAGGGAAAAAACTCCCGCGGAATTTTTATTCATGATTGGGCTGTATATTCTGACGTTGGGTGGAATGTTTCAAACATTTTTTATTTATTTATTTATTTAATCAATACAGTACAACAAGAACTAGTCTTATCTAATAGTACAATATGATTTTGTTGGAAAAAAATCACTTAATACTAATTTTAATAAATAAAAGAAATTTAAATCAAATAAAATTGAAAAAAAAATATGAAACGATATTTCAAAAATTACAAAATTATGATGTTTAAATTAAATAAGAAGAAAGCAAATAATATTACTAACATCAAATAAATATAAGTTAACACATTAAATATGTAAGAGTTATATATGATTAGTTTTTTGTTACCCTAAACGATTAAATATTGCAATTTTGAAATGCTTTTTTTCAAAGTAACAATGTACCGTACACTCGCTTCGCGCGAATCATTGAATTTATTATTTGTTTGCCAGCAACATTTGCAAGGGTAGAGCGTATATTTTCTTTAATCGCAAAATTATAAACAAAAGAAAAATCGCATCACAAGCTAGATACTTTGAAACATATGCTATTTCTCAAATATAATTTAAAGTACGAATGCGTTGAATTTTACAATTTTTTGAAAGAATCCCCAACATTGCTGAAGCAAATTTCATCACAGGATAAATACGATTTTAAACAAAAAGCGACAGAAAATTAGATTCTAATTACTTATAACATTATAATTGTCTAAATTTAACTTGAATAATAAAGTTTTTTTTCCCATAAAAAATTGCCCGATTTTATGTTTGAATGTTCTGGATTTTAGAACTTTTTTCGAAAAATGTCTCGGTTTCGCTCAAAATTGAGGTGGTCACACTTATTATAAATATAACAATAAAACTGTCTTCTACAGTTCAGTGTTTTTAGCAAGAAACAAAAATTAATGTTAACAAAAATAAAAAAATAAACTTAACAAATTTGTTTGTATGCCTTTGTACTAGATATGTAATTAATTTTTTTTGATTTCATAAATTCTTTATAAAACTTTTTAAAAAGAGATCAACCAATTTTTTTTCAATAAATGCATTTAAGCACTAAAAATTAAACTCATAATATTCTATTCGGAACTGAAAAATTAATTGGTAAAATGGGCTAATTTGTTTTATATTTTTAGTACTGCTATTTGTATTTGTTCAATAAAATTTTTTAGGGCTCCACTTTGGCTCTAACCCTGGTGGTTCGTCTATAGTTCAGTGGACCAAACCATCAGGCTACACAAGAATTTTTATTTTCATGTTTCAAATGTTAATTTTATTTTCAAACAAAGTTTTTCACCCTATTCACCTTTAGTAATAACCTTTATGTGACGAATTTGAAATTTATTTCAACAGCATTTAATGGGGTTCTTTTTTATCGTACAGATTTAATGATAATGAATTAGTAAAACTCTGCAATTAAAATTTAGCAAAAATAAAGATTTTATCACATATTCGGAAGAATTAAAAACGCTCTGTAATTAACAAAACAAAATTTGAAAAAGCACCAAAAATGGTGCGCAATGCACCAAGTTGACAACACTGCATATATGTTTACAAATGTGTGTTTACTCTCAAATAAAAATACCAACGATTTAAGCAATAAGAATTGTGTAAACAACCAAGAAATTGCAAGGAAAAAATTTTATTAATCTTTTCAATAAGAATTGCTTCATGTAAATTGGTACCAATATAAACATTTTACCCAAAGTGCGATTTTCTATAACTTGCATAAATCCCTTCAAAGTACAAAACATTTACAATCTTTCATTTCTACTAATTTAGAGAAATCTTGCGACTTTACAAAAACTCACAATTATTTGCCAATTTCCATTAACATTCTGTTTTTTTTATTAACTTTTTTTTTATTATTCTAAATCATTATTTTGTGTTTTAATTAATTTCGTTTCCTCTATGGCTTAAAAGCCCTTACATACATTTTCACCAATAACCATTAAATATTTCAGCCAATTTATATTGATGGGTCTCTTAAAAAAAAGTCATTACAGTGGCGGGTTGGTTTTTTAATGTTTTATTTTTTGTGTAATTTTTGCTTTAAAAAAGACACAAAACATAAACTCAAAATGTCAACACACAGCAACAACACCATTTTTTTATGTTTTGTAATTTAATTTATTTGTTAATTTATGTTACAACCTCAAAAAAAAAAAAACACTTGAGGGGAAAAATGTATGAACGTGAATTTTTATGATCTGTGTAAATGTTGTGTTTAAATTTAGTTTTCTCGGTGTCATCATTGTTGTCATGTTTATACCAAAGTAAAATAATAATGAAATGCTGGAGATTTTAGTCTTCGTTTTTGACATGATTTCATTTTCATACAACAATATTTGTTGTTTTATTGTTTGGAAGAAGTCAGAATGGGAGGTTAGAGATTAGTCAGAAAATGAATCGATACCTGCGGGACGTGTTTAGTTTTTTTTTCTTTTGTTATTCATTTCATTTCATTGTGTTTGTTAGTATGAACGTTTAAGTGTCTGAAGATTAACACCATATTTTCTTGAGTTTTATTTGTAAGTATTTGAGTATATTTGAATACATTTGTGTTCTTGTTTAAACATTTATTGTTTATTGTTTCATTTATGGCATATTGAATTTTTTTTTTTATTTCTTCAGCATATTTTCCAAGTTTAATACTCATAATGTAAGATTTTTATTGGTTTACTTGTAATTTGTTTGAGATTAATTTATAATCGTCTTGTAGAAAGCAGTGTTGAATATTTAGAGCTTTTAAAATGTTGTGGAATTTGAAATTCGAAATTCTAAATTCAGTATGTATTTTATTTGTTGTCACAACTTATACATATATACAAAAACTAAGTGTGGTATTTATGATAATTTTTTTAATAAGACCTTAAAAAAGCTATCAAATGACTGCTCTAAATTTAATAGTTTTATAAAATTTAGGTATTTAATTTATAGAATCTTAAGAAAATTTTATTTTTTGGTTTACAGTGAAATCTCACGAAGGTGGACACCGGTCGTCACAGCAGATTTTACCGCTACGGAAGGTGTCCGTCCGTCCGATGGGTTAGTTCACAGTATAAAAATGTCAGAACTTTATGCTATTAAAGATGCTATTATGACTAATGACTTAACAAAACACATCTTGTCAACTTTTGTAGATATGCAATTCTTTTTATACCCAGCACCAAAAAAGATGGGGGTTATCATTCTATTTGTAACACATTGAAATAATTGTCCTAGAAACAAAAAGTCTATTTATTCTAGGTCCTGTCTGTCCATCTGTCCGTCTGTTGTTGGCACGATAGAGCTTCGAAAGAAAAAACATAGAACAAAGAAATTTTTACCAAAAATTCTTCGGTCCACCAAAGTAGTATTTTTATTATCTGTAGCATATAACTGTGGTATAAACTGTTGTCAGTGTTTGATTTTTAACGTCTACTAAAGCAGCCAGCACGCAACTATTTTCCGGCTCATATCTCGTCGGCAATCGGGAGCATTCCTTGCTGCTTTATATAAAGTTAGTTTGACATGCACAGAGTATATTTTTTCATTTTGATGTGTGCTATAGTTATATTGCAAATGTCCAAAATCGGTCCAGTAGGATCTGAGTTATAGATAAAAGTTTCAGACTACCTCGATATTTTTCAGATATTTTTTGATATTTTCTTCAAATATAATGCAGATAACATAGAATCACAAATCATGTTGAAAATGGTGGGAATCGGTCCGCGATTGCTCATCGGCCCCATACCAATGTCTTTCCGGAATATGGCTTTATGGTACATAAATGTCTATAGAAAAGCCGTATCTAAACAAAATTCTGCAATAATAAAATTCATGCAAAGTGAAATCTTAAAACAATATTTTGTTTGCATCATTCCATAATTTTGACAAAAGCCCATACAAAGGCCACTCCCGAAATCACTTAAATGAACATAAATCTTTTTCAAAAGTGACTATCAAGTTAACAAGCATAATCAGAATATACATTTAAATTGTCGTACCAAATTTCATGATGATCGGTCCATATTTGACCATAGCCCCCATGTAAACTTGAGTTCCGCAAATCTCTTTAATGCGCATGAATCCCTTATAAAACCACAAACAAGTTGAAATTCAACACAAATAGTTCATAAATATAAAAAATCGTAGATCTCAGATTTATGATGACCGGTCCATATTTGACCGTAGCGCTCATAGAAAGTCTACTTCCGGAAATCACTTAAATGCGCATAAATCTCTTATAAATCTTCATAAGAGGTGATTTGGTGGTGGGTATATAAGATTGGGTACAGCTAAATATATACTATTACTTGTTATAATTAATGTTATTTCCAGATTGTCATATGGCCTTAAGAACTTCCTTATTTTTCAGAATGCTGGCAGCATGAGTTTTTTCAATATTAAATCTTGAAAAAACATTCCCATTAGCAACTATTTTCCAAAATGTTTTGTTTTGTTACCTTTTTGCAATTTCACGCATATTTATTATTTTAAGTTTTTCTTTCAATGTAAGAGAATTTCGTCCAGCCAACCTACAATAAAATTTCTTCAATAACTAAAGCTATGTATAGACGATCATCAGATATTACAACGTTGTCCGAAAAATGTTCAGAAAATGTCTAACAACCATGTGAACTTAAACTTTTTGTCTTCCCACGTTGTAAGAAAAAGCATTTTCAGTACATTGGAAGACAAAAATATTGTCAGACATCTAACAATCGTGTAAACACACAATTTTGTCATTGTCATTGTTTTAAAACAATTGTCAAACACTTTTCATTGTCATATGTGCAAAGTTTATGCATCTAACAATGGTAGCATTGTCATAGAAATTATTTCTAAATGCAACTCTGTATATACATATATGTACATAAATAAACAACCAAGTGTAGATTAATAATATTTTGGAAAAACAATTTCAGTTGACAGATAAATTCGTTGTGTGACAATTGTGTGCCTATGAAATTGTTAGTTTTCTTATAGTCGTTTGAACTGACAATTTACCTTTTGCTAACAATTTTTCAATGTCAGTACATTGCTAGATCTGACAACGTTGTAATATCTGACGACAGTTTATACATAGCTTAACACTTCACGCAATCGACACTCTGTCTCAAATGAACACATTCAAAAACATAAAAAAAACCTACACAACAATTTGCCAATGCTACTACCCAGCATACCATTCTAGGAGCGCTCAGAAAAGAGTGCAACTAAAAAGCATTTTCGGAGCGCTCCGAAAGAGGAGTCAGAAAAGAGTGCAACTAAAAAGCATTTTCGGAGCGCTCCGAAAGAGGAGTCAGAAAAGAGTGCAACTAGAAAGCATTTTCGGAGCGAAAGAAAAATTTTTATATATTTTATTTAAATGAATTCCATTTATTTTTTTACTGTAAATACAATTTATTTATTTTTTTTCCATTTTTAATTTAGTTTATTTGTAAATGAATTCCCTTTTTAATTAGAGACAATTAAAAACAATTTAAAAAAATAATAATAAATGTGAACTTTTAATTTTTGTATTTAAAATTGCAATGACTCTTTTCTGACATGATGTAAGAGGTCTTTCAGAGCCCAAATAAACCCTCATAAAAGACACTTTTCTGACATTATCTAAGAGCTCTTTCTGACGGCCCATTTTCGAATGTAATGACCCTCTTTTCTGAAGGTTTTCGGAGAAATAATGATTGTTTTTTGGTCTCATAAAGAGCATGAACGTTCCGGAAAAGGTGTCAGAAAAGATGGCTTCTTGGGTAAAAAGGGGACAATTTTATATAAAATATAAATGTGTTGCTGTAGGATATGTTTATTTTTTTTTATTGGTTAAAATTTTTGAATATTGTCCGTCTACTGGAGGTATTTTAAAGAAAAAAGTGGCGGCATCCGGCTAATGGAGTGTCCGTCGAGAAGAGAGTAATCTGTTCTAAAAATTCTTGTAAAACAAAGGGACTAGGGAAATCCGTCCGTTTAAAACAGGTGATCGCGGACGTGAGGTGTTTGTTAGTAGAGTTTTCACTGTACATTCTACTTCAAAAATATTGATTTGCTGTCAGTGTTTAAACCGTCTTAATTATAAACTTTGTTCTTTTTGTCTTTGTTAGCCTGTGTATTTATGTAATTACCTTTTATATTTTAATATTTTAAGAACTTTTTTTTAAAACAGCATTTTGTTATCATGGTTGTGTTGTAAAGTTTTACAACTTAACACACATTTCTACAAAATTTTTACTTTGTCACCTCATAAAACAAACAGCATCACACATTTTTATTTCAATTCTTTACATATTTTTTCATTACACATAGTAGTAGTAGTAGTAGTAGTGCATAAATATATTTCTATGTACATGTGTATATATGTATGTATGTGTGTATATATGTACATAAGTATGTATGTTTATAAGAATATTGTTGCTTTTGTGGTTCTTCGTTATCATTTTCATTTTAGTGTTTATTATTTTTATTTTAACACATAAACATATACACACATTCACACATCCATACATCCACCTACATACATACATTTATGGCAAAACTTTATGATGCCCTTTAGGTAAACTTTTTGTTTTGTTCCGTTAACCAAGATTGTTAAAGGAAAAACGTTAAAATAATAATACAGCAGCAACAACAAACAAATTTTTATTTATATGTACATATATGTATATGTTAATATTTATGCATAAGTGTAAATACGTATTCATTTGTCTGCGTATTTGATGTATTTAACATTGATACTTTTTTCTGACACACAAATCTGTTTACACAATTAAAGGGGAGTTCCATTTACAAACATTTCCCAATATGTATCCTCGTATATACATATATGTATATCCAATTCAATTCAGCGTTGAATTTGTCCCTACAATGCTGGAATAATTGTTGACTTGTTAGCATTGAACTTTGGCTGTAAATAAGCTCATAAGTGTAAAACCAATGCTGTTAAATTACACTCCTGAGGAAATTCTAATCACCGAAATGTTAAAGTATATATAAACAGGGAATATCCCAAGCAGTAATTTAATTGTAGCAACCATCTGAGGTCCAAAGCAACAACATTTAATTAAGGCAGAAAATACTATATGATTATGTAGCGTTATCGATCAGCAATCACAGTCTCTGTATGATGAGTCTCATTTTCTAATGCTTGGTTTTCACTATGTCATTATTGTTGGCAATTGTATGAAAACGGGTTGTCATCAAAATATTTAATTTTTTGCAATCATCATTGCAAACATTGATGACGCCATATAACAACCCGTTTCCAACAATTTGGACAATTTGACAACAAAAATGACATAGTAAAAACATAGTGTAAGAAGTAAAATTTTCACTAATGTCAAAAATAGACAAAAATCCCAGCCAAACAGTGACACAATGTGGATGCATTTGTTATGCAACATGTGCGAAAACATTGAGTATCTAAGTCCATTAAGGTGATATTAATATTGCATTAACTAATATTTCGAATATATTCTCCTGTAAAACTCCTTTTTTTTCTAAACCTAAACTATCAGCTGTCGTTATCAGTGTGTTGTTTGGTTTGTTGGACATTTTGCTTCTACAAAAAACTGCAATTTCAAATCTTGACTGTAATCAATCAGAATGTATTATTGTATAGAACACAAAAAATTTAAAAATAAAAAAAGCGTTAACAATTAATTAAGCTAGAAATTGCCAACATTTTTGCACAAACTTAAAATTCTATTTTACTTTAAATTATAACTTGATCAAATTCGATATAAAGGCATCTTTAACAAACTAATTATTAGAACTATATATCAATAATATGAGGTCCATTAAATTATGTGACAAAAGCGAATACTTTTAGTCAATATCTGTTAATTATTTGGAATAATAGATTGGAAATACCAGCATTCGAAGCTGAAACATTGAAGCCAAGTTAATAGAAGCTGTTAATATGACTGTAAATACATACGATTGGAGCGAAAACATTTGATAGAAGCAACTGCTTAAAGACCTATGCCTGAAGCTAAAATATGAATGTATAGACCGACGACGACTGAAGCTAAGCTTTGACAAATTTAATGCCAACTATTAAGACTAAAATATTACTCGAATATAGCTGCATATATAAAGTTGTTGCTTAATTATGACTGTCTAAAATCATGACATTGTAACTAAAATCTTACTGTTTTTAAAGTCTTAAAATTCAGGCTTACATATGATTGTCTAAACCTAAGCTTAAATATAGAATATGACTTTATAAGGACCTACTAGTGGACCAACAATTACTTCTTAAAGATCTGCAATTCAAGTTAACCTATGACTGCTTATAGACTTACGATTGAAATTAAAATACAAAAAATTAAAGCTAACATGTCACTGTATTAAAATCTGTAATAAAGGGTGTTTTTTTTAAATTGAAATTAAATTTGAAATTGAATAAAACAAAAAAGACTTTTTTGAATTGACCTGAAATTTAATTTATTCGAAAGATAATCTTCAGAACTTCTGGCATATGATGGGCTCGTACCTAGTCTAATTTGTAGGTCCAATTGTCAATGACTTTTTCCTTTTTTCCAACAACACGCATAATGTTGTCCTCCAAGTGAGCAATTGTTTATGGTTTAAAACTTAGAAAAAACAACTTTACAATGTTTAAATATACATGCATACATTTTGCACCAAATATGAAATACCCCAACACCAAGCAATCATACATCCCCCCTTTTTCTGGTTACATCACTTTTTAATTTTTCTCTGGTTGCTATTAGTGTTAAAGTGATGAAAGTAAAGCTTTTCTTTAAAAACATAAATATCTTTGTTTTCCTTTTCAAGCATACCTTCGTTTCAACCTTTGTCAAGGCGGAAAACAAAATTGCTTTTCCCCCTAAAGTTTGAATTGTTTGCTGTCTAAAAATGTATAAAATTTCTAAATGTTTTCTTCAATATACATACTTGTTGTTGTTGTTTTATAATGTTTATTTAACAAAAACATGCGACAACAATAGAATTTTTAATCGAATTTCAGTTCTTTTTTTTTTCTTAAACGTGTGTCATTATTATTTGCACACCAACAATTTTCTGTTTGTATTTTGTATTATACAATGTCTTTTTCTTTGGCTTCTTTAAAATACGTCATGTAATTTCTTTATCTTGCTCGATTTAAAATCGTATTGCCGTTTTGCCAGCATTAAAATGTCAAGCATATCGACACGAACAAATGTGAGAAAATGTGTTTAATGCTAAATTAAAATGGCGATTTAAATCCTTATAATGGTGGTCAGGCACTCCTGTTGAAACAATTGCTAATGGAAATTGTAAGTGTAAACAGAGTTTTCACCTAATCTTTTAAAATTGAAAGCTTTAGCTTTGTGCTAAATGTATCACAAGTAAAGTTTAACCCCCTTATTCATAAAACCTTACAACAGGTTTATAAACCAAATTTCCATACAAACCTCTTATAAATCTGTTGTAAGTTTTATGAATAAAGGCGTAAGCCTTTAAGAAAATTTAAACATACATACTGAAATATTTCACTGTTTCTATCTACATTTTTATATCCGAATTATATGTTAGACATCATTTTTTACATTCTTTGAACTTTTTTAACTTAAACACCAAAAAAAATTTCTTTGAAATCATCAACCAGTGTTAATAAATCTTTCATAGCTTGTAATTTTGTGAATTTCCCCACGCAATTTCCGTTTCCTTTTCAACAAACGCCCACTAATTGACCACACATCACAGTAACACTGAATCGTTGCACAAAAAAAAAATTAAAAAAAAAAGAAAATGTAATAAATAAAAACTTTTCAACACCACATGATATTCCTTTGCCAACTAAACAAGTATGGAAAAATTAACAAAGTTCTTTTAATAATCTTATAAATAAAACTAATTACAAAATAGAAATATTTACCACTACAACAGCAGCAGCCACAAATACATGAATAATAAAAATATTTATGAGTATTATAAATAGCATAGAAAAACGGAAAATGAAATAAATCCATTTTAATACACTCACATCTAATCTAACACACACTCATTCTTTGTATACAGGGATATGCATATGTAGTTATGTATACGAGTATATGCATATATGTACAGAATTTCTAATCAACCTAATAATAATTATTGCTTCTTACCATAAGCATCCCTAAAGTGTTTATGAAATAAGTGTATAGTGCAAAATACAATAAGCACATAGTAAATACATACATATATACATTAGGCCTATAACTTTTTACATTTTATAGAAGCATGCAAATGTCCCTGGTTTCCCAACATAGAAGCGAATTGTCGCATTTGTGATCTAAAGTTTTAAGTCTCGAAAAAGAATTTCGTTGGCGAAATTATAATCAAATGTACTTAATTTGCTGGTCGTTATCGAATGTCATAAATTCAAATGAGAACTTTAAGACCAATTCTACTGGATATCGAACGCGACAATTCCCATCCTGATTTAAAAAGGAATTTCAAATTTTATGTACAACATACTATTTCATTTAAAAGATTTTTCAAATTCAAGTAATAAATTAATTTAAATGGGAACATTAAGACCAATTCTACTGGATATCGAACGCGACAATTTCCATCCTTTTTTAAAATGGAATTTCAAGTTGTATGTATAACATACTACTTTAATTGGAAAGAGTTTCCAAATTCAAATAATATATAAATAAATTCAAATGAAAACATCAATACCAATTAAACTTTATAGCGAACGCGATATTTCAAACCCTATTTTAAAAAGGAATTTGAAATTGTGTGTTTAACATACTACTTCGATTGGAAAGAGTTTACATAATAAGCAGCGTTGCCAAGTTAGGGTTTTTTACCCTAAATCTAGGGATTTTATTTGCGTTTAGGGTTAATTTTAGGGTGTAAAATAGTGTTAGGGGAAAATTTAGGGTACAAAAATAATGTTTGGGAAATTTTAGGGTTAATATCTCAGGGTTGATGTAGTAGTATTTTTATCTATGCCCTAGTTTTGCAACCATTCAAATTTGTTTTCATCTTAATTTAAATTTCTTAACAGTAAAAATTTCGCAGAAAAAATAAAGTCAAGCGTAAAAAATGTCAAAAGAAAGAAAATATCAAAAATATAAAAGGGAATGGGAAAAAGAAGATGAATTTAAAGGTGATTATTTGCTTGAAGTTATATTAAAAATATGTGTTAATTAATATTATTTGTAAAAGGTTGGCTTGCTCCGTGCCTGGACGACGAAGAAAAAGCTGTATGTAAATATTGTAAATGCATTCTGCTTGCCCACAGAAAAGGTTTAAATGCACATAGAAACTCGAAAAAGCACATATATAGAGCATCTTTAAAAAATGACCCTCTTGTGTCAGTAAATACCTATTTTAAACCTACATTTACAACTGGCAGAAAGATTGCTGAAATAAAACTTGCAGCATTCGTTGCAGAACATTGTTCTGTTAACTGCGTCGATCACCTTGGAGAATTGGTTAAACAATTAGGTAATGATTCGGAATCATTGCGAGAAATTCGGCTGCACAGAACTAAATGTACCGCGATTATAAAAAATGTTATGGCTCCCGTATTCTTTAAAAAATGTATAAATGAAATTGAAGACAGACCCTTTTCATTGATAATAGATGAAAGTACTTCTATCGATAACAAGAAAATATTATGTGTGATGATAAAATATTTTAATATGGATACTGGTAAGATCACAACAACATTGTATAGGTTAATAGAGATTCAAAGCGGTAGTTCCGAAACTATTACCAATTCGATCACAAACGCACTAAAATCAGATGGGCTAAAAATTGAAAATTTGGTCGGAATAGGCGTGGATGGAGCAAATTCAATGGCAGGCAAAAATAACTCCGTTAGTAGTAGATTAAGAGAAGTTGTTCCCCATTTAGTTACTGTAAAATGCATTTGTCATTCCCTACACTTGGCTGCAGAAAAAGCTATGAAAGTTTTGCCCTCAGAAATAGACTTTACCATACGGGAAACATGTTGTTGGTTTTCTTACAGCAGTAAAAGACAAATAGAGTATGCTACAATACACCGCTTAATTATGGATGCAAGCCCTAACAAGATTGATAAATTAAGTGGAACTCGTTGGCTTGCTAGATATGGAGCTATTTAAAAAATTATTGAGCAGTGGGAAGCCTTACATCTTCATTTTGAATTAGCTGCCACTAATGAGAAGTGCCATACAGCACTTCTTTTATCTAAAATGTATAATAAAGAAAACAAATTACATTTTATTTTCCTAAAAGATGTTTTGAAATCTGTAATTAAATTAAATAAGACTTTTCAAGCGGAAAATGTGGACCAATTAAAATTATATGAGGAATTACAGGATTGTTACTTCGGTCTTTTGCAAAAAATTGTACATGCTGATGTCCTGGCAAATAAGCAAATTTCCACATTGTCAAATTTTAATTTTGAAAACTTTTTAATTCCGTCAGAATGCTTAAATTTTGAATATAGTTTTCATCAACTTTTAGACGAAGTCTCTAACATTGTTGAAATTAAAGAAAATTGCAGAAATTTTATTATAGAATTATGCCAACAATTGAAACAGAGACTTCCAGACAACATAGATGTAATGAAACAAATTACAACATTTTCACCAGAGAATGTACTAAACGTTAAAAAACCAGATATTACAAATATTGTAGTTCATTTTAAAAACATTGTTGAAGATATCGATAGTACTTTGGAAGAATGGAAAAATCTTTGTTATGCATGTTGGAATAATACATGCTCCCCCGAAAAATTCTGACATGAAGTTAGCCAAAGAAAGGACGCATGCGACTTACAAAAGTTTCCGAAGATAAGCAGACTAGCATCTGCATTACTGGCACTTCCTTTTTCAAATGCAACTGTCGAACGTGCATTCTCAATGTTTAGTATTATAAAAAATAAAATACGAAATAGAATGGCTACTTCGACAGTAGAATCAGTTTTAAGAGTTAGATATTCATTAGATAATGGTTGTCAAAACTTTACACCGTCCCCGGAAATGGTTAAGTTATTTAACTATGAAAACATGTATGCTATTGATGAAAGTGATGAGAATGTTTTGGAAATTTTTAATGCCAACTAATAATTTTTGACGCCTTTTATATGAAAATAAGAATGTATGTATTTTTAGATATAAAAAAAAATTAAATAAATAGTATGAAATAACTTGTATTTTTGTTAAAAAATATTTGAAAATTAAAATATTTTTTTGGGGTTTTTTTATTTCAACTTACTGCAAATTTAGGGGTTTTTTGTTATGATTTAGGGTTTTTCATTAAAACGTACTTGGCAACACTGATAATAAGTAAATAATAAAACTTCAAATGAGAATATTAAGACCAATTCAACTTTATAGCGAACGCGACAATTCCCACTCTGCTTTATAAAGGTATTTCAAATTTTATGTACAACATATTATTTCATTTGAAAGAGTTTTCCAATTCAAATAACAAATAAATTCAAATGAGAACATTAAGACTAATTCTACTGGATATCGAACGCGACAATTTCCACCCTACTTTAAAAAGGTAGCTAAAATGTTTTAAAATTAGTTTACCACCCTAATGTACATACCAATGTTTATAAATGTATGTAAGTATAGTTTGTATATTTGCTACATATTGGTTTTTGGTTATAACTATGTTAATAACAAACAGCAACAACTACAAGACCATCTGCATATTCAGTTATTAATTGTAATAATTACAAACCACATGTGATTACCAAGCCCATTTAATAACTTTGCTGGTTGGTATATTGTCGGTTGGCCTTGGTAGTTAAGTTATAATATAAATGTTTTCATTTATGTATATTTATTCGAGTAAATTTACTTTGTATAAACTAAATGTAGTGTCAGAACGAGTGGTCATAAAAATAGCACTAATGATTTGGTTTTATATTTAAAAGAAGATTTAACTGAAATTTGCTGAAGTTCTCTTATTTTTTTTACTAACTAGTCTGCTTGGTTGTAATACGAAAATCTAAATTTTTGATAAATCAAAATTGTTTAAAATATTAATCAATAAATTAAAAAATATTCTAAAACTGCAGTCACACTTAGCAAATATTTACCCAAAAAAGCTTAACCACTATTTTTAGCATAAATTTGTTTGACGATGTTTAATCGTATCAGGATTAGGATAAGAGGAAACAGCATCAAATTAAATAAAACTAACCCCCTGGCCCACGATGTCGAACGATAACGTTCGCTTAGATAAGACATAAGACACAAACTTGATTGTGGAATAAACAAACTTAATTGAGTCAAAAATAGATACGATAAAAAGTTTGTGTCTTAAGTCTTATCTAAGCGAACGTTATCGTTCGACATCGTGGGCCAGTGGGTTAATGTTTTTCTTGACTAGCTTCATGCTAAAGTGACACTTCGTAGAGGGTGTTTTTTTTTTTAGCAATTTTGTTAATTTTGTAGTCATTTTTTCAGATGTCAAATGATTTATGTTTAGTTTCGTTTGGTATTTCAACATGAATAGAATGATCATGGTTCTGTTTTTTTTTTGAGATATATAGAACTTTGAAATGGAATAAAACAAACTTAATTTTTTTAAACTAACATGAAATTTACTTTATTCGCACTATAATCTTCTCGCATTAAAATTTATATATGACATCTGGCATATGATTGGCTCAGATGTATTCTACTCTGTAGGTCCAATTTTCGATAACTTTTTCCAACAATTTCCAACACCATTGGCCGAAACGTGGTAATGATTTGGAACAATACAAGAGCGGTTCGGAAACTTCTTAGGCTAGCACAGAAAGCGCAGTATAAACAGAAAAAATTGAGGTGTTTTGGAAACTTCCATCTATGCTATGAACACATCGAACACTACGAAAGGGTCACAACTCAAAATTTTCCAAAACTGACTTTTTCCATAAATTAATTCAGAGTACACATCTCTAAATCTCTAACTACTGCAAAAATTTCTTTCACATCACTATCTTCGTCAACTGGAAAAATACAGTTATGTATATTTTTATATTAAATATGTTGCTTGTGCACGATAAAGTTTTTTGTCTCTCCTGAAAATTTTAGTATTAGGGCGCGTCATGTCAAATTTCTTTTTGATCTGGATAGTCCTTCATATCGAAACAGGTATTCAAAAAAAACGCATCCGCAATTTTTTACAATGGAAAAATTGTTAGGTAAAAGTGCTCCTTCATAAGCAACAGTAAAAGCTTGAGTTGCTGAATTTAAACGTGGTCGTACAAGCATTAAGGATGAACCACGTAGTAGTGCTGGCAAATTCTACTACTTACCATTACTCAATAATATTCAATACTTTTCATTTGGGTACTCAATACTACTTTAACAACAACTTAAGAAATAATAGACAGCTTTATTTCGGTGGTTGGATTTACAGTGATGTATTTTTATGCACTATTTTACACACTCAACTTGATTAAAAATACAACTCAGATAGTATCGAGTAACTACTTTTGAGTATTGAGTATCCAAAGAAAAGGGCAAATACTCGATACTCGGTACCCATTACTCAATACTTTGCCAGCACTACCACGTAGTGGACGTCCAAAAACAGCAACAACAACAGAAATTTTAGCCAATGTGCATGATATGGTAGTAAATTATCGACGAATAAAAGTGCCTGAAATAGGCATCTCAAATGATCGAGTCCATTTAATTTAGCATGAAGAGCTACAGATGAAAAAGCTTTCTGCCAGATGGGATAACAGTCGACCAAAAACGCATAAGAATGAAAATTTCTCAAGCTTGTTTGGATTGTTTTAAGAAAAATAAATTGAATTTTAAGCGTCGTTCCATAAATGTGCATGTCACATGGATCCACCACTATACTCCAGAGACAAAAGAACAATCCAAGCAATGGACTGAAGCTGCAGGAAGTGCCCCAAAGAAGACAAGAACAATTCGATTGACTGGTAAGGTTATGGCAAAGGTTTTTGGGCCTTCAAGGGTTTTTTATTCATTTACTGCAAAAGGGCAAAGCAATGAATTCAGAGTACTATTACAACATTTTGGATCAATTAAATGTAAAAATTCGAAAAAAACGTCATGGCTTACAATAAAAAATAAATAATTTTTCTTCAAGCCAACGCACCAGAGCATAAGAGTGTTTTAACAATGGCTAAAATCAACGAATTAAAGTACGAATAGCTGGGCCACCAGTGTTGTCAGTAAAATTTCGAGAAATATACATTTTAGTTTCCAAAAAGATACATTTTTTCCCCAAAAGATACATTTGAAAAAAAAATTGAAAATTCATTTTTAACATAACATTTTTATTTCATATTTTATGAATTTTGAAAGAAAATGATATATTAATTCATTTTTATATTTATTTAAGTCATAAATATTAGGTATGTAATTTTTAAAAATACAATAAGCAAACTTTAAAATTAACCCCCTGGCCCACGATGTGTCTTAAGTCTTATCTAAGCGAACGTTATCGTTCGACATCGTGGGTCAGGGGGTAATTATTTGTAACTATCTTTGGATGTTATCAAAACAAATTCATTTTTATAAAAATTAATATACGAGTAAAGTCGTTTGTACTGATTTGTTTTAAAACTTCAATATAAAATGATTGACAATTTTTTTAGTAAATCATATTTCTTATGCTGATCTTCTATTAGGGTAGCAAACCATCTGTTGCCTTTACATAGTTAAATTCTAAATAGTTGCTAGCAATTATTTTAATTAATTTTTCAACTTCAGATTGTAAAAGGTGTAGACGAGGCTTTCCGCCTAGAATATTAGATGCAAATCGTTTAAATGTTCCAAAGTGTATGACATAAATTCCAAATAAATTTTTGTAATATCATTACTCAAAAAAAAAAATATTTTATATTTGTACATTTTTCGTACAGATTCAAAAGATACGAAAAATTTATATTTCGTATTCTAATAGCATCACTGTTGACCACCCACCTTATTCTCCTGATTTAGCTCTCAGTGACTTTTAGCTGTTTCCAAATGTAAGAAATTACTAGCAAGCAAGCGTTTGACCTCAAATAAGGATGCAATTACAGTTGTAAACCACTATTTTGAAGGGCTGGAGGAAAACTATCGGACTAAGTTTACTAAAGTTTCAGGAGATTATATTGAAAAGTAAAAATGTTTTTGAGAAACTAACTATTCTCTTTCTGTGCTAGGCTAAGAAGTTTCCGAAACGCCCTCGTATCTTAAAATCATCATCAAATGTTTACAAAATCAATTAAAAGTAAGCAGCCAAAAAGTATTTTGGCAATGAAAACAATGTTGAAGTAAAAAAACACTTTTCCAGAGAGCTTTTCCAGAATTAAATTCAGTTAAGAACAGTGTTAATATCATAATAGCTTCATAAACTACCTAATTCTACATTGTCACCACTATTTTCATGATAGCCGCTGTAAACAGCCTTACAGATATAATTAAAAATGTACTAATACTCATACCTACATAGACATGTACTTGTAGGTAGGTAGACTTATTTATTTATATTTCATTTCGAGCCATAATAAAGTTTAATCGGAAAATATTAAAATGCAGTACGAGTATAATATTCTCTAAATATAAATAATTAAACATTTCTGTTCTATATAAATGTCCATCATCGTTAACCACCTCAACATTCATGTTAATTTTCAGCCTCATTCGCTCTCCTCATTATGATGTGAAATAAATCTGTATTTTATACTATCTACATTTATTTTTCTTGCATTTTTTTTACAGTTTTGATGCCAGAGGTCGTTCATTACATCAGGGTATACCATGGGCAGATGAGAATGTTTTTAAAAATAAGGCACATTTTTATTATGACTCAAATCCGCCAGCTTTAAGGATTAAAAATATACAAATAAGTGACGCGGGTCTATACAAATGTCGGGTTGATTTTCATAAATCACCGACACGTAATTGGAGAATTAATGTTACTGTATTGGGTAAGTAGACGACTTATTTTAATTTCTTTCTTTTGCTCTCTTGCTCTGCTTGCTACTCTATGCCGCTTTGTGGCATCTTTTTCTTTGTGTTTTTCGTTTTGGGTTTATTTTTTTCGGATTTTTTTTTTTTATTTGTAAAGCTTTTGATTTTTGTAAGGAATTTCGGTTCGTTTGTGTCTGGCTGATTATTACACTTGAAAAAATTTGCTGAGACTTTTTATTTTGTTTGAAATTAAGAAAAGTTTTCGGTGTGCCTTTTGATGTTAGTGGTTTGATTTGTATGACCTTAAACCTTCATGTAAAAATGTAGTTTAATTGTATATGACAGTTCCTCAACCTCAACTTATGTCTTTATGGCTGTTATTTTTTTTTTTTAGTTTAAATTGCATAAATTGCTTAATCACCCTCTAACACCTTTGGTTATTCAGGGGTTTTTCCTTAAATAATATAACTGCAGTAAATACAAATTTAAATATTATTCACTCAGCTTAGAGCTAAAACTTTGGGGATTTATTTTTTTTTAGGTTTTTTCTTCATTTTGTTAATTTATTTTGGTCAGTATAAATAAATCTATGTCTGTATTTTAATGGGTGTTTTTACTGGTGTGTCCTTGCAAGACAGGCAATTTTTTTTTTTGTATTTTGTGTTATATGTATTCAGTGCCCTTATTTAGCTATTTTTTTATTTATATACTCATATATTCAAACACACTCTAACTGCTAGCTAACCTTTATAGCTATTTAATAATTTATCTTAACTTGTTTTATTCTATTTTATGTTGTTAGAGTTTGTTGTGCAAAGTATTTTTTTTTTTGTTTTGTTAAAAAAAGCATATTCTCTATAAATAAATAGAATTCGTTGTCATTTATATTCATTTTACTGTTCTGTGTCTGTGTCGATTTTTAGTGCCGCCCACACAACTGACAATACTGGATCACCATGGTGCTGCTGTAAGAGACCAAACAGCCGGTCCCTATTTGGAAGGTGACAGCATTAATTTAACATGTTTATCGAGTGGTGGTATACCACCACCTCGTGTTTCATGGTGGCGTGAACATGCTTTGGTCGATGATTCATTTCAAGTGCTACCAGATGGTACAGTGCGCAATGTGTTGCATTTGAAAAATATTTCACGCAAGGATTTGTTAACGGTAAGTTTTCCTTTTATATTTTCCATTTTTATTTTATAATATTCCATTGTATTCCATTACAGTTATATATATATATGTATGTGTTATACAAGTGTGTTTGCGTATTGGTAAATTTACACACATCCTTTTAGTTTTAACAGAGACAATGTGTCCCTTTTGTGTAGTTACTTGGCTAACTGTAAATTATATATTTTTAGCCATATTACTCACCAAAAGTCAATAAATTACTTATGGTGAGTAATATAGCTAGCCGGGACTCGCTAAGTAATCCAAAGAGTAGTCTGTTTAATTCATTTTTATTTAGAGGAAATGTAATTATTTTGCCTAGTGACTTTTCTAATGCCAATTTATTTATTTTTAGACATATAACGCTAGTCAAGTCAATACCATGAACTCTAGCATTGATCTTTCTAACTAGCCCACTTAGTGTGCCTAAGTAATCTAGAAAGTAGTCTGTTTTCTTGTATACATTTTAATGCGCCAAAAGTAAACTGTTATTACTATTATGTTAATTGCCTCTAATCCTTTGAGAAGACTTTGTAATCTATGTGGAGGCAATTGACTTTTATCCAGAACATGCACATTAGAGTGGTTCGCCTTCCATATAACAAAAGTTGTGGCAGTCACCCCCTAGCAATAAAGATAATGTAAAAACAATTCCAAAAAAAAATTATATTTTTGCCACGCCTACAATTACCGCCCTTTTAGTATTTTGTTCACTGTGTCGCTATTTTTAGTCCGATCATAACATTTTGTACACCGGTGTTCATTGTACTGAAAGGGCTACATTTCTGTCCTTAATCATTTTTTACCATCACTTCAAATTCTAGTCATGACTTTTGAAAACTCAAAGTAAAAAGTAAGCATTACAAAGTAATGCTTAAATTGAGAATAAAATGTACAAACTAAACATTAACCCATTAATCCATGTTTTGTACCTTCTTCATACAAATCTTATGCAAAACAATCCATTTTGCAACAAAATTTTAAATTTTACAAACGTTTAAATATCAAAAGTTGCAAGCTCTCATGAAGTTTCAAGTACGATTTTTCAATTACAAATTTCTACAAAAAAAAAATTAATTTCAAAACCTAAAAGGTACACGGGTGCCTTGTCAGCCACATAAGGGTTAAGGAAACTTTATGTTGGCTTTTCTAAGCACTCATCGTCAAATTATGTTTAAAGAGCAGTTCAAAGTCCATTGAATGTTCAATAACAGATATATGGCCGTTGTTTTTAAATAACTTTTAAAGACCGCAAAATCTGAGATATAAGATTTCATCTTCAAATCCTCATTAAATCTTTTAAGCTCAATTAGATAGTCAATCAAATAACTAAGCTAATTTATCAGATTCTTCGTATGAAAACAAGTCGGCAGATCTCGTATATGATCAAAACGCTAACAAAAAGTTCTGTGTGTCTGAGATATAATCTTAAAATCATCAGATCAGTTAAGGGTGCACAGAATATTAAATAGCGCTCAGATGTTCTTGTATTATTACTTTTTTCAGGTCAGCCGCTGAACAGATATATACATAAGTATATATATCGTTTATTTACCAAAAGAGAAGTTATTTGAAAAGGCGTCTGTGAAAACGCGCTGCTCACTTGGGTCCATACAGTTGGTGCCTTTATGTATTCTTACTATTAGCAGTTGAATATAAGTGAAGTTAGTTAAAGAGATTGCCGTCAAAACACTCTGCTCACTTTGGTCCATTTAGTTGGTCCCTTTGTGGTGTCTGAAAAGATTAGAAATGAAAAGGCAGTTATAGATGAGATGAAAAGGTAAAAAAAATGAAGAGTACAAATGAAGAGAGAATGAAGCTTTAAGGTTACAAAAAATATGGACTATAACGAGATAATGAGTTTCTTCCCCGTCTTCATTTAAAGTAAACTTCCTTTCATTTAATAGAATTTTTCTGTAATATCCTCATGTTAAAATAACTGCTAATAATAGCTTATTCCGCAAACCAAAGCTGCGTCTAAATGTTACAAAGTTTACACTGATCGCAGCCAATCTCTAGAACTGCAGGGCTACATGTGAATGTAAATGTGGGAGATTACATACCTATGTACGTGCGTGTGTTTGTCCTTAATAGTATGTGATTATGTGCTTGTATTCTCTCCCTCTCTCTCTCTGTGTATCTATCTGTCCGTCCATCTGCCAGTTATCCTTAAACTTAACGAACCATAATAACAAAAGAATATCAACATCACCGCCAGCCATGTTTTAAGGCCAACAACCAACAACTAGTAAAATATAAAATGACTACTCATTTTTATTTCTTTCTATTTTCTACCCGCTTCTTAAACATATTATTTCTCACATTTTTGCTATTTTTTTTCCCTTCTTCTAGTCTTAAATTATATTGAATAAATTGTACAATAATAGAATAGTAATGAATTTTACGGAGAAGAATTGTGATTTCAAGTTTGAAATTACTTTAACACAGGGTGCTGTTTAATCAGATTTGGGTTTCAGTTTGTACACGCTATGTACACGCCATGCTTTCGGCTAACAGGAAGTTATGAATTTTAACAATGACAGTGATTGCTATTTTGGGGTGAAGAAATGTGGAAATGAAAATGACATGAATAAAGTTAAAAAATTAAGCAATTTAAGTTGTGTTGTGTTGGCATGAATATGAAGCAAATGGCTAGAATTAAGTAGTTATTGTTTTAAAGAAAAGAAAATTCTAAAATATAAAACCTAAAATATGAAATACTGCTGAAACTTGAAGTATGTAAGAAAATAGGTAAGCAACTTTACGGCGCGTCAATAGCAATAAAAGTAAAGCGTGATGCATTTCGAGGCTCCCTATTTTTTTAAAGAAAAAAACATAGAAAATTCAAATTTAATGGGAAATGTTTATTATCATTTGAAAGAACATTCTTTGGCATTTATTTTTTGAAAATTAAGTCTCTCAAATGTTGGCCGTTGCTACGTCGCAGACGGTCTATCCGTTGAGTCAAATTTTCGATGACTCGGTGGAGCATTTCGACTGGTAACTGGCGAATGACACGCGTGATGTTTTTCTCCATGCTTCAGACTTTACATATCCCCACAAGAAAAAGTCTAACGGTGTGATATCACACGATCTTGCTGGCTAATCGACCGGGCCAAAACGTGAAATTAGTGTTCTGTCAATAAATTTAATCAATAAAGGTCGAGATGCTTCAGTTGTTGCACAAGCTAGGTTAGGTTAGGTTAGGTAGGAAGGCTAGTGTGAGTCACCTCACACCCTCACCCAGAGACCAATATGGTCCGTTGCGGTGCCTTAAATTCTCTACCAAATGTCTGACTTGTCTACATATGTCTGACTGGTCTACAAATGTGTGACTTATCTCCATATGTCTGACTGGTCTACATATGTCTGACTCGTCTAACCAGAGTCTTTGGCGGGAATCGAACCCGCAACCCTTTGACTGATAGTCCGGCACTCTATCGCCTAGTCTATCGGGGCACCTGCACAAGCTATATTTTGTACGCTTTCCATTTAAGATCTCGACGTAAAATGCGCCCAAGTCGTTCCATACGTCAATACGAGTTGGTGCGAACGGCGCCGAATCAACTCTCCACGGCCTTCATTTACACTCTCAGCTACGGCTGCTATATTTTATTTACAGCATGCTGGACGTGCTCTATTCGGTCGAATATAATCCAAAAATGAATTTTGGGTGTCACAATGGGTGATGATGTTGCGAATAGTACGCTCAATAGGCTGATTATGTTGACCGTAAGTTGAGCAAAGTGCACGAAACACATTCCTCACAGAACGTATATTTTCGTAATAAAGTTGAACGATTTGTAAACGTTGTTCAGGTGTAAGACTTTCCTTTATGCAATGCCAAACAATACTAAACAAAAATAACATGACAGCTTGACACGACTCACATGTGATCTTTCAAAAAAAGGCTATTGAAAAAAGTATCTCTACTGGAATCAGCAAAGCTTTTATATTTTTCTCACACCACATTCGTAATAACTATAACTATTTCTTTGGTGTGACCTGCATTATTATCAAAATGTAAACTGTTGTTGGTTTTTTGATAGCGCATCCTTACTAATCTGACAACAAGGTATTATTTGTGTTACAAATTAATAAATATACTATACTGTACTCCAGAGTTCTAATGGCTGACTTTGCACTGCCATTTCGAAGCACCATTTGTTGCCGAATTAGTTATTTTACTATGTGGAGCTCCACGAAGGAAATGTATTAACCTAAAAGCACTACTAAAGGTTATTTAGTAGTAATTAACTTTACAATTGGTGACTTTTAATGTTTGAAATAACTACTTCTTAAATAATATGTAAAAAGAAAATTATACTCGTAAATACCCAAATCTATATCACTTTGAGACACTGAAGTAATAATAGATTATACGCTAGGTTACTTGACACGTGTAACGTAATCTATTGACTTCTCCATATATTACAAAGATAGTGTACATGGCGAAAAGGATCTACATTGGAGTCGATTAAGTAATTTGACATTAATCATAAATACTGCTTAAAAGAGTTATAGTGCAATTATTACAACTGAAAGATAAAAACTGAATTTTTTTATGGCAATTATTTTGGTTATCGGTCTGGTTTAAAGTTTGAACAGAAAACAAGTATAAATTAGACATGTAGTAAAACGTTTTCTGATTTCTTAACGATGTCAATAGTTTCAACAATTCATGGTAGTTTATAGTCGGCTACTCTAGTACTAAAAACAGGAGATTGATAATCTCCATTATCAAGGAATATCTAATTTAAGTTTAAATTTTTATGTCAAGTATTACAACTTTTTTTCTTTGGAAACATGTTTAATGACCTCTAGTAAAAAATACCTTAAGATTGAATAATTACTAAAATGCAGGCAAATCCCGGTATAACGAATGATATAATGTCAGCCCCTCTTGTTAAACTGAGAGATTCGTAGAAGCGAACTTTTTTTAAATAAAACTTAGCTACATTTACCATTAAATGGAGATTTTTATGTTATTATATTCATGCTTATTGAACTGACATACATAAGTACATACGTGTTTACATATTGGGACAAATTATTTGTCTAAAAAATCTGTAAGAAATTATTGTTTGTATGAAGCTCGCAAAATTTTTTCAACTGCTCTTTCTTGCAATTCCCTCAGCTCGAAAGATTTTGTGTAATCGATTTTATTTTGATCACACTATAAAATAGAGGTTTCAAATCCTTTTATGACATCTAATGCTTGGTTTTCACTATGTCAGTTTTGTTGTCAAATTGTCCAAATTGTTGGTAATTTCATAACAATTTGGACAATTTGACAACAAAACTGACATAGTGAAAACCAAGCATAAGTGTTATTTACATTTTCATCATCTTCAAAGTTGGTAACCATTCGTTAAACCGGAAGCAAAAAATGTTGATCGTTCGTTATATCGGATTTTCGTTAAAGTTTGTATTTGTTATATCGAGCTTTGCCTGTATTAAAATCGTTCTTATTTTATTCAATTTCAAAGTTCTATACAATAAATATATATATGCACAGAAGTCACTGCACTAATTTTAGGGATGATTGGTTCTTAATAGGACATAGCTCCCATAGAACGCCCATTTCTCAAAAACTATTTTTGCAAATATACTGGTGGTTGACCGACTATACTTTCTTATTGGTTTTTTTTTTATTTTTTTAAAATTTCTTACTTCTCTGTTCATTGTTGGCAATATGAAATATTGCCGTTACCAACAAGCAGTCTTATGGCCGTTGGTAGCCACATGGTTTGTTCTTTAGTTTAGTTATTTGTAAAGCTTAGTACAAAACGAGACCGTTTATTGTAACAGAACCCTGCTCTATTAATATTACCTAGCCTTGATTTTTATTGTGCCAAATACATATTTCATTTATCAATCTTAACCTTTAAGGATGATGATAATAAGAAGAAAAAATATAGAAAAGGAATAACAAAGAATAGGCCACCATGACTACCGCTGTAACAGTTAAATACAGTTAAAGAATATTGATAATACAAGTGCTTAGAGCAGTGTGAGAAAGTGAGTGAGAGAGAGAGAAGGGGATAACAAGTAGTGTGGGTAAAAGAAAATGCTTGGCTGCTGTTTTTATGGTCATGTTTGTTGTTGTTGTTGTTCTAACTGTATTTTTGATATATTAACGTATTAAGTTTTACGGTTTTGTACCTTTTAAATCACATTTCCCCGACGATGTATTGCTGGCATTTTTACGTTTCCGTTAGGAAACTGCAAAAAAAACATGAGCAAAAAAAGTGAAAAAAGAAGCGTTTATTTAAGTGTTGGCCATTTATTTTAAAATAAAACAGGTGAGAATTTTTTTCTAAGTTTTTGTTTTACAATTTAGCAAATATATATAGCTATACATAGTACTTAAATCTGCAAAGGAGTGTGTTAGAAAAGAGGAAAAAAAATACCAAAACCCGATGATAAATTTAAAAACAGTTTTATATTTTTATATAGCACGGTTATGTTTTCCCAGCATGACTTCTAGTTACCGCACATATTTGTGCGTGCAGACCTGTTATGGGATTATTTTTCTGAGTGGGGAGGGGGAGGAGGGTGTTTCTGTTTTCTGTTTTTCCTAATGAATGAAATGTTTAACGAAATTTATTTGTATTTATTTACAATCATTAACTTTTCTATTATTTTAAATAAGGTGTTTAAAATTCCTTTTAATTTTTTTCTTCTTGCTTACTTCAATTTCTTTTCAACTGCTAATGTATAGAAAGCTGTGTGTTTTTGTGCGCAAAAGTGGCTAAGGATGAGGATTTTTGTTTTCAGTTCATTATTAAGATCAAATTGCCAACATTAATATTTAGTTCCTGTGTTTTGAAGAAAATAAAAAAAAAGAATTTATTTCGTTTTAAACTGCAAATATTGGAGTATTGTTTGCGTGGTGTTGGGGTAATTGCTGTAATCGAAATAAAATTTAATGAAGCAAATAAAACTTGCTATAGCTTGTAATGGTTTTTACTCACACTAGCGTATACATTTTGGTGGGTTCAATGTTTTTTATGACCAATTATTGGGTAATATGATATTTTTGCAAAGGCATAATGGGAAACTTTTGGGAAATGTGTGCAAAAATTTTTAATGTTTTTAAATGTCTGAAAGCTTTAACATTATCAAGACTGCAATAAGTAATAGGTGTTTCTTTTAAAGGTTTTCCTTAATTGTTTCACAGTTTACGCGTGACTCTTGTTGTTTTTTTTTATTCAGTCTTGTTTTTAAATTCATCATGGACAGAATCACCTGTATTAAGAAACTTAGCATTGTATGAGACATGTTTTTTATGCTTTGCGATTAATATATGATTTGCAAAGTAACTTATTCTTTTCATTTTTCAACATTTAATTGTAGGATCCAATATACAAAGTTCATGCCAATAATTTTAAGTACTTTTTGACACTTTGTACGCTAGATTTGGGTATCATTGGAACGTTTTTGTACTTATTCTGATATATTTTTCAAAAGTACCAACAAAACTGCTAATTTTTCCCCTGTACATATAATTTGAAGCAACGTTTGGTTCCGCGACACAATAAAGAACTAGCGCAGCATTCGAAAAATAATATCAGTTTCTAGAATAATTTAATTTTAGAATTCAATTTTCCTTTTTGGTACTTTTAGGGCATTTTTTGTTTTGTACATTTTCAAAACGTACCAACAGAGGAAATTGTCAACTTTACTTTTATCAACTATTTTTAAAAAGTACCAAAAAAAGTACTAATTCTTTGCGTGTATATATAATTTAAAGCATCATTTGGATCCGGGACACAATAAAAACCTAACGCAGCATTAGAAAAATAATTTTTAAGGGAATTCAGTTTTTATTTTTGGTGCTTTTTGGACATTTTTCTTTGGTACATATTTAAAAAGTGACAACAAAGGAAATTTTCAACTTGGGTAGCATTAGAAAGACAATTTCAAAAGCTATTCAACATTAGTTTTGGTACATTTTTTGATATATTTTTAAAAATTACCACTAGAAGTATTAATTTTTCCGTGTACATATAATTTAAAGTAACATTTGATTCCGGCGCATCATTTGAAAACATATTTTTAAGGAATTCAGTTTTAATTTTTGGTAATTTTTTTTTGCACTTTTTCTAGTACATTTTAAAAAAGTGCCAACAAATTAAATTTACAAACTGGGTATCATTATCAAGATGATTACTAAAGCTATTCAGTTTAAGTTTTGGGGTTTTTTTAATATATATATTGTTAAAAAGTACCAAATAAAGTACTAATTCCTTCCGTGTGCATTTACACGTTTATCTGCAACATTTGGTTCGGGCAGACAATAACCAAGTTGCGTATCATTCGAAAAATTATATTTAAAGCAATTCATTTTTAGTTTTTAGTACTTTTTTTGCACTTTTTCTGGTACATTTTTTAAAAGTACCATCAAAATAATTTGAAAAATTGGGTGTGATTAGAAAAAGATTTTTAAAAGCTTTTCATGATAAGTATTTTGTATATTTTTTAAAAAGTACCAACAAAAGTACTTTTTCTCTCTAGAAGTAGTACATTGAAAAGAACCGCCATATAAAGAAGCCAATTTGTATATGATGCAATACATGAACCCCCAAACAAATAAGTTTAAGTAGTTTTAACTCCACCCTATAAAAGCTCTGCTCACAAACCTTCTTCCATTTGTATATATATTAGGAAATTTACCGTTATTATTCCTACTTCTAAAACATACCACTTTAATCCCTTAACACCCATGATCACCATAAACTACAACATAAAAACAATTTTCAAAACAATTTTATGCACGTGTCAAATACATATTTTAAATATTCCAAATATACACTCAAAAACATAATATATACAACTAGGGAAAAAATATATGTATGAATATGTATTCGTATTCGTATTACAAACCAAAACAAGAACCAATAACAAAAGAAAATCTAATAAATTTGTCACAAAAATCTAATGTTATACATCTAACAAGAAAAGTAATTCACAAAAAATTAATAATCACACAAATTATGGTAGAAATCCATGAGAAACTAACAAACTAAACAAGTAAACTGAAAGGCAAGAGGGAGAAAAGCATAAAAAATAATAAACATAAACACCAAGTTAACATGATTTTGGTCACTTAAAAATGGAATATAAAACAAGCAGCAGTTATAAAAAAAGGTATTAAATCAGGTGTTTAAATTAATTAAATTATTGAGTGTAGTTCTGAAAAGAACATAAGTAGCCAAACCCTGGTTTAAGTTCTAAAACATATTGACCCAATCCACACACACACTCTGTGGTACCCAAGAAAACATACATACATACATACATTAATATGTGTATATATATTTAAATTATAAAAACATTCTCTTTATAACTTTTTGAACTTTTGTTTGACACATTTTATACTTTAACTCTTCCCCCTTTGCCTCTTTTATCCGTTGTTTTCTGTAGCATACAAGAAACATATTGTACCATTTTAATCCGATTAGTAGTAATAATTGTATTTACATTCTCCGGGTTTATTTTTCTTTAAATACGAAACATAATTAAAATCGATTAAAATTATTTAAAACATGTTGATGAACCTTTTCAAATTGTTCTCAATACTCTGCACTGACATCAGGCTATTTTGGAAATTGATGATTTTGAGGCAAACATACATATTTCCAAGAAATTATGTAGCAAAATAAATAAATAAAGGGTGTCTTAATGACAAATGTTATTTCAGATTTGACTTATGGTATGATCACACATGGCAAATATTTACTCAAAAAAAAAACGTAACCACTAGTTTTAGTAAAAATTTCATAGACGTTGTTTACTCTTAAGGTAGAATTAGCCGAACGTCTACGTCCCGTACTGTACTGTAACGAAACAAGCTGATCCCGTTTTGTTATTTGAAATCAATGTAAATGCTTACCGAATATTAATATCACGTTGACGGAACGTATCAACCTGTATAAAATAGAAATTCCTAACCCGACATTTACACATGCAAGTGCAAGTTCGAAAAAGTCAATACATTCACACTTTTTTACTAATACACTCACATTTTTTCACTTGCAGAGCTAGTCGAATTTTTCGCATAAGTTTTCGTATATAATACGTACACGGCACTTGCATGCAAGTACTTGCATGTGTAAAGGCAGGGTAACGTTCTTACGTGACATTTGTACAGCTATGATGGGCTCTTTGTATGTTAAATTGTATTGGGGTAAATTCGGCCTATTTTTTTTGTGGTACTTTTCTTTAATAATAATGTTTGTGGAAATTGAGCAGCACGTTTTATATAATACACATCTACATATGTACAATCTAACATATACAATGTAAAGTAATGCATTTTCTGGCCTGCTAAAGCCGTCATCAGCATTATTTGTGTCTAATAGTGTTTTATCTTCAAACTTTGTATATTTAACTTTTTTTAATTATAAATTAAATTGATAAAACACTATTAGACACAAAGAATGCTGATGACGGCTTTAGCAGGCCAGAAAATGCATTACATTTTGCTAGTGTCTCTTTGAATTTTTTTGTATGTTTTTACATTTATGCTTTCCAACGGAAGGCTATGTAGAATATATAACAGAAATATTCAAAAATAAATGTAGTGTAACAATTTGTTTTCAAATAAATTGTATATTTGACTTGAAGGTAACTTCGATTAAAATTTTTGAAAAATTTGTTGATTAATACTCGCAAGAGGAATAATTCTCATTTAAATTAAATTGATAATATAAATAACTATCAAAATGCTAGATTATGTATGTAAATGCTCGCACACACACACAATTTTACTCCTATTAAAGCCATTTTGGTACTTTTTCAAGCAAGCATGTACGAAAAGAAACTACAATGACAATCACTGTTTCGAACAGCTGACTGTTTATTGTATGTTTTGCTTTTTTTCCTGGACATATTTAGTAATTTTAAGAACATTAAATCAGTAAATAAATCCTCCGAATCCATTATAATCGAGATTAATTGAGTTTTAAAATATATAATTTACCCCCCTGGCCCACGATGTCGAACGATAACGTTCGCTTAGATAAGACTTAAGACACAAACTTGATTGTAGAATAAACAAATTTGATTGAGTAAAAAATAGATACGATAAAAAGTTTGTGTCTTAAGTCTTATCTAAGCGAACGTTATCGTTCGACATCGTGGGCCAGGGGGTTAAACTGAAGTAGAAAACAAACAATTAGATACAAAATACAATATGGTTGTTCCAGGTGTTTGTTTATATTTTTTTGTTTATCGTACGGCACGTTTTTAAATGTTCTATAATCGCACAAGCATGCTTACAGTACGGTACGTTACAGTAGGGAGACGTGGACGTTCGGCTTATTCTACCTTTACAAGAGTTTTGCAAGAGATTATTTTTTACATGTATTTAAGATAGCGGTTGGCATAAAGAGAACATAAAACCTGCTTTATAATATATCTTTTTCACTTAATTTTTTATGTTACTTATTTGATAATATTTTTAAACTTAATTGAAATTCGTAATTAATGACAAACATTTTCTTTAATATTTAAAAGACCTAAAAAAATGTTTCTCTGCCTGCAAGTCTTTGCAATTTCTTTCGTATGGTTTGTTTATTAATAATTATTAAGACTTTTATCCTTCTTTAATGCCAGATCTATAATTCTTAATAACTCCTCCTGATATTTCCACTTAAGCTAAATACAAATTGTTTTTTCTGCTACAGCAATATTTTGTCGTTTACTCATCTTAGCATTATGCTGCAAAAGAATACTGCTATTATCTTGCTAAAGGAAAAGGTCCTGTGTGTTTCTCTCATTTCGTTTGTGAGTGTTTTGCATTTATTAGTGTTATATAGTATGAGTAAGTATTAATATTATAGACTGTTTGTTTGTTATTACTTTACAAATGAAAATAAAAAAAAAACAGTAAACTAAAGTAACTTTCAGTAAGTCTTCTCATTTAATGTAGATAAGAGTGGGCGTTTGCATGTGTGTATATGTTGATATTAATTTCCATTTCTATTGAACAATATTATCATTTATGTTTTTCCTTTTCACTGTGTCTGGCTTTGGTTGTCGATAGAAGTATTTGTTTCTGAATTTCTCCCTTGAGGCTTTATACTAATTTTTATATATTTTACTTGCATACATATATTGTATACTCATGGGTTTGGGTTTTTTTCTTTTTGACGCTCAGAGACTTCTTCACTTTTCCTTTTTAACTTGAGTTGCCTGTTGTGCTTTATAGCCTTGATGTTTATTGACAGTATTATTATTGCTGTATTCATATTTTTTTTGGGGTCTATTGGGATATGTATAGTGAGTAAGTAGAATTATTAATATATGTATCATGTATTTATACTGTTTGGCATGAATTGTTTTCATAGGACGCTCTCTAAGGGCAGATGTAAAATTTAGATATTGAATAAAACCAGAAAGGTAAATAACAAAATATAACATAGCAGGATATCAAGCAGACAAACGCTCAAATCTATACACTTGTATGTATTTACATTTATTTTAATTTGCATATTTTTTTATTTGTATTTAATTCAAATAGCATAAATATGAAATTAGGAAAAACACATTTCCTAGATGAACTTTAACCATATTAAATGTTAAATGTATTGCTTAGTAGAACAACATTTTGGAAACGTTAATGAAAAAATCAATTTATTATGAGTCAAGAAATGGAATAAATTGCTGTAAGTGTTATTTGTTGTCTATATTTGTTATTTGTAACAATATTTCTCTAAAGCTATTTTTTTTAAGGAAAATAAGAATTTCGATATTTAGTACTAGGAATTGTATTTGTAAATATGATCGAGTTGCAGCACATTTTTCTAATAACTCGCTGATCTTTTCATTATTTTGGTAAAAAGAAAATATTAGCAGGTTGTCAATAAAACAATAATAAATGTTTGAATTTGCTTTTATGATTTGTCAGAAGTTCCTAAAGTGAGCATTAAAGACGACTAACAATTTCAGCTTTCGATATGATTTTAAAGATTGAGTAATATCTACAAGCTATATAATAAACCTTTTGATACGTCTATATAGAAGTAGGTGTAATGATGAGAACGAAGTGCGGATCATTCAACAGCTTCTTTGTAACTGGGCACCAGAAATGTATAATTGTAGTGCAAAAAATACAGACAAGAAACGTCCTGCGTCTGACTTCAAATAACTTCTGAAAAATATATCTACTGGCATGACCTACAATGTTAGCTTAGTTCATTGAAATTAAATGGCGTTTTTGACATCAATATCTATTGAATAGTCGATCACTTTGTGATCCAATTTTTGTATACAATAGTTGATCTCTCTCTGTGATCCTTTCTATAGAAAGCTGATCATTTTGTAATCGAGTTTTCTATAGAATAGTTGATCGCTTTGTGATCGAGTTTTTTATTGAACAGTTGATCTGTATGTGATCTAGTTTTCTATAGAATAATTGATTACTTTTTGATCCGGGTTTCTACAAAGTAGCTGATAACACTATGATCCAGTTTTGTATAGAATAGCTGATCTCTCTGTAATTGAGTTTTCTATAGAATAGTTGATCACTTTGTGATTCTATTTTCTATAAAATACTTGATCAGTTTGTGATCCAGTTTTCTAAAGAATAGTTAATCACACTGCGATCCTGTTTGAATAGCTGATTTCTCCGTGATTCAGTTTTCTAACGAGAATAGTTGATCACTTTGAGATCCAGTTTTCTAAAGAATAGTCGATCACACTGTGATTCAGTTTTTTGTAGAATAGCTGATCTCTCTGTGATTCAGTTTTTTGTAGAAAGCGAATGAAATATGTTTGAACAATGAATTCAAACGAATATGTAAATACCTTCATGGAAAACTATATATCTCTGTTTTCAACTTGCAGTTTTCAGCAAACTTAAATTCAGTTGGTGGAAAGTTTTTAAAATACCTAGGAAAAAGATTACAAGTTCTATCGGTCTTTCATCCTTATGATACTTAACCCTTAAATACCTGAAATTAAAAATACGTTCCAATTGCAGAAATAAATTTTTGTTCTAGCATGTATTTCATCTGCAAATTACGAATTTCAGTTCCAATTCAGAAAAAAAATACTTCTGGAAAGCTCCAGGACAAAAACAAGGAAGACAGTCTGTAGATGGTCTTAGTGGCTAAACGGAAAAACCCGGTCTTGGGCGTTAAAGAGTTAATAAAGAAAAATATTTACAATTAAATTATCAATATTTTTTATGTATACTATAAATATTTATAACACAGCTACAATAAATTTTAACGTTTCTGAAATGAATAACTACTCGTATATGACGTTACCATATAACTAAGCCAAATAAACAGAAGATATATAAAATAACATCTCACAAAAAATAAAATATCTAGACAGAAAACAGAAAATTTTTATTAACATTTTAACAGTTCGGCTTCTATATAGTATATAGCCAAATACCACAAATATCACATTTTGAAATCAATTGCACTGAAAGAACACCAAAAAAAAGAAACACCAACATAACGCGTTGAAAAGTGAATAGGAAAAGCAGCAGTACAAACAAATTTATTGTACACACGCTTTATTGTAGCAATATACACCCTGCAGTTTTTCAATGACTTTTAATATAATTCAACAAATATCATAAAGTTTTTTTTTTATTGATTTTTTGTATGAAAAAAAAAACCAAAAAATATTATACTATTCATAAATATGTATGAAACACAACATGCTCCAATTAATTAATCAACATGTTAATAATATACGAAGAGCAAAATAAAATATAAATATATTTTTATTTTATTATACTCAGCTGGAATTTGCATTAAAAATGAAGAAGTCGTAAGCACTGTGAGAATAATAGGCAGATTTAAGGCGTTTTATTAAAGTTTTATTAAGGTGGAGAGTAAGCACATGATGACTTAAGGACATGTGTGATTTTGGAGTGTTGGCAATAAAAACAGCTCAAGTCAGTTTAACATTAAGACTTATGTATGTTTGGTGTGGGAATTTGTTTACAAAGGGAGTTCATTATGGAGTTCATTATTTCCAACTGGGCCTTTCTTCAACAGAGCAGAGGCAGTGATTATTTAGTACTGGTTCAACACCTAAACTAAACAACATGTATGTCGTTACAACTTTTATAATTGAAATTAGTTCAGGCATATTTTGTTAGAATTACAAAAATTAGTACAAATTCATATTTATCTTTACCCTCATTTTACGCTCATCATTTATACATTTATGAAATTTCTTGACAATTCCTAACTTATCAATTAATCACAGAAAACTCATTAATTAATTTAAAAATTGAAAACGAATTTTTAAATTTTGTTGAAAAAACTGACATTGCTCACTCAGTTGTGTGGTTTTCTACTCATAGGTAATTTGTATATATTTTCCACTATATAGAACCAGATTTTCAATATCTAAAACATAGTTTGTGATAGTTTCGTAATCAAGTTTTCTATAGAATAGCTGAAATCTCTGTGATCCAGTTTTCTATAGAATAATTGATTACTTTGTGATCGAGTTTATTATAGAATATTTGATTGGTTTGTAATCTAGTTTTCTGTAGAACAGTTGAACTCTCTTTGATCAAGTTTTCTATAGAACAGTTGATCTCTCTGTGATCAAGTTTTCTATAGAATAGTTGATCTCTGTGAATAGATGATAGTTGATCACTTTGTTATTGAGTTTTCTATAGAACAGTTGATCTCTCTTTGATCAAGTTTTATATAGAACAGTTGATCTGTCTTTGATCAAGTTTTCTATAGAATAGTTGATCTCTCTGAATAGTTGATAGTTGATCACTTTGTGATTGAGTTTTCTATAGAATATTTGATTACTTTGTGATCGACTTTTCTGTAGAACAGTTGATCTCTCTTTGATCAAGTTTTATATAGAACAGTTGATCTGTCTTTGATCAAGTTTTCTATAGAATAGTTGATCTCTCTGAATAGTTGATAATTGAGTTTTCTATGGAATAGTCACTTTGTGATCGAGTTTTCTATAGAATAGTTGATCACTTTCTGATCGCTTTTTCTATAGATTAGTTCATCACTTTGTGATTGAGTTTTCTATGGAATAGTTGGTCACTTTGTGATCGAGTTTTCTATAGATTAGTTTTCTATAGAATATTTGATCATTTTGTGATCGAGTTTTCTGTAGAATAGTTGATCGTTCTGTGATCCAGCTTTCCATGATAATTGATTTCATGCAAAGCATAGACATACTGCGATGAAGTACGTCGCTGCAAGCAAGATTCTTTGGGTTGCTGTACATAAGAAGAAACAAAAACTATATACTAATGCCCGTATTTATAAAAAATTAAAGTAGACTTCAAATGTACTTTAAGAAAATTTTGTATGAAAATTTTGTCTAAAAGCACACTTCAAGTCTACTTTATTTTTTATAAATACGGCAGTAAATATTTAAACCAATACGGTATATTGCGGCACTGGTATCAAAGTCCAGAGTTTTCAATCCAAACCATAGCTGCCTAAATTTCCAAAACAAAAACCTGCGAAAACAATGACTGCTTTAAATATATATATTTTATTCAATTAGGAACTATGACATTCTTTAATAAGTATAAAACTTACCGCTTAAATATTTACTTAATTTCTTTCTTTTTATAATTGCCAAATAAAATATATTAATAACTAAAGTAAACTTAAATTTGTTTTTCCATTTGTTATCATTTGCAGGTTTATACATGTCAAGCTAGTAATGGTCATGTTGTGGCAGCTTTAACCAAAAAAGTTATATTGGACATGAACTGTAAGTAATATTTTAAAGAGTTGAAAAATATATTAGACAATAGCTACTTAATGATTTAACTAACTAATTAAAACAAAAATATCTAAAGCATACTTTAATGTTAAAAGAATAAAACTGCTGCTGGCAGTTGAACCTTGAATTTGGTAAAGCATACTTTCAAGGTTACAATTAATTTCTGTATTGCTTCAACCAAACAATATTAACTAGCAAATAATTTAAATTATTATTTAATTTCTTACTTGACATTCTGATTTAATAACTTTTGAAATGCAAGGGTTTTTCCAAGTTTTCTTGCAATTTTTTCAAACAGGTTTGTAAAAGTATAGTATACTTTTAGGTTTTAAATTTCTCTCTTTCTCTATCCAATTATAATTTAGCTAGACATACTATTATTACATTTCCCAACTAATTTTCGTGCTTCAAAAGTTTTGCCATAATTTTTATTTTTTATTTTGCTGTAATGTAACATTCGTTTGTCCTTTATTACTGTTATTAATAGTATAAAATGTTTTGTTGTTATTTTAACTTAAGAAAGTATGAAAAAAAAACTGAAAATACATATTTAAAATTCATTATGCAAATATCCTGTACTGCTGTCCTTGTACCAAATGCATATTGTTTGTACTTATAATGTAATTTTTCATCAAGACGTTATATGAAACAACAACGTCAAGAAAGAACGTAAAAAACAATATGAAACATTTATGAATTATAAGAATATAATGCTAAAGCGAAGGTTAAATATGTCATGGTAATCATTTCGCTTGTTATGAAGAATATTAATTACTTTTTGTATGCACAAGAAAATCAATCAATCAAGAGCAATGTAGAAAACAAAACTAAAAGCTAACATACAGGACATTAAAAGTAAAAAGTGCTTGTTTTCCGGGACAAACAAAAAGTGTATGTAACAGCCTACAAGTAGGCTAATGTTTGCTAAGCACTTAATAATAATAGGTTTGAATTGTAGGTTTCTATTTGGCTTGGATTTATCTGATGCCGTAGTTATTGTAGTATTAGTTAAATATTATCTATCTTGGCTTCAGACAATCTAAGTTTAGCTTTGGTCGTACATTGTTTTTACAGACCTAGTTTAGCTTTAACAGATCTTTATACAGTCCTAATTTAGCTTCAACATTAAGTCTTTTTACAATTCCTAGTTTGACTGCATTTAGAGATCTTTTTAGTCTTATTTTAGCTTCAATATAAGATTTACATACAGTCCTATTTTAGATTCAATCGCAGATCCTTATACAGTCCTAATTTAGCTTTGATGGTAGATCTTTATACAGTCCTAGTTAAGCTTCAATCTAAGATCCCTATACAGTCCTATTTTAGCTTCAATATAAGATCTACATACAGTCCTATTTTAGCTTCAATCGCAGATCTTTATAGAATCCTAGTTAAGCTTCAATCTAAGATCTCTATACAGTCCTATTTTAGTTTCAATCGTAGATCATTATACAGTCCTATTTTAGCTTCAATATAAGATCTACCTACAGTCCTATTTTAGCTTCAATCGCAGATCCTTATACAGTCCTAATTTAGCTTTGATCGTAGCTTCAATCTAAGATCCCTATACAGTCCTATTTTAGCTTCAATATAAGATCTACATACAGTCCTAGTTAAGCTTCAATCTAAGATCCCAATACAGTCCTCTTTTAGATTCAATCGTAGATCTTTATATAGTTCTGGTTTAGCTTCATTCATAGATTTTTAACAGTTCTATTTCTATTTAGCTTCAATCTTAGATCGCAATACAGCCCTAATTTAGTTTCAATCGTAGGTCGTTATACAATCCTAGTTTATCTTAATTTAAATAAGCTTACAACAATAACATTATATTCATGCCAACCTATGGATTTCATAGCTAAGCTAACCAAAATTTCAGCCCTTCATCCACAATAGCACATACAACAATACAAGAGTTTGCATGATTTTTTAAACCATATACTTTCTAGCGAAAAATTATGTAGCAACATAAAACAAGTGTCAATACCAATTAAGAGAGTATGCGAGCATTTTAATTAGCTTTAGTTTTCATAACACAGCAATAATTGGCTTTAAATTTTTAACACGGAAACCTTCATCAGCAGCAGTAGCAACATCATTGCCAACCCCGACATGAAACCACCATGAAAACAAAGTCATTAAGTCTATTTTGAAGAGGTCAAGATCAACACTTAATGAGCAAAGATTTCTTTTAAATTCTTCTGTTAATACTGTTTGTTAGTTTGTTGTTGGCAGCTGCGATAAAAATAAATAATAATAATAGTAGAAATACAAATTAAACTAAGAAGAAAAGAGTATAAAAGAAGTTTTTCGACACTTAACAAGAGTTTAAGCGAAACTCATTAATATGAGATTTTAACTTGTCAAATAACAATGATGATACTGCTGCTGCTACTGATGAACAGCTAATTATTTTGATGACCAGCTGTGCTAAAAGTAAAATAAATATAAATTTTAATAAAAAAAAAGCCAAGCAGTTTGAGGAAAATATACAAAAGGCTGTTGAGTTTAGCTAAAAATCATAGTAGACTTTTAGGCATTTGCAGACATTTTATTATAATTTATAATGCAAACATACAAAATAAAACATGAACAATAAATATGAATTACAAAATCTGTAATTTGTCCAACTTAGACTGTTTTCGACATTTTAAAAGAATCTATTGAAGTAGCTATACATATCTAAAATTTAAGCATTTAGGTTTTAGCTTCAATTGCTATCGCCCAAATCCATCTTAAGCTAAGCCTCTGCTTAGAAAATTAATAATAAGTAATAATAATAATAAAATCAAAGTATGCCTTTAGGCTTTTAGCAATTATATTAAACTGCTCGCTGCTCACTTGTTTTATTTTGTTCTGTGTTCTTTTCTGCTCACCCCTGCCCTTATGAAATATAATTTAAATTATTTAAATCCATGTTGGCTGTCCACTGAATTAAATTTCTTTTTGAATATTAATTACACTCTTCCTTTTGGCTATAAAAACTTTTCATTTCCATGTTTATTTTTTATATTTCATTTTGTTTCTACTTTTCTTTTTGTTTCCTTTCCGGCATTTTTTTTATATGGCTTACCTTCTATTTTTTGAGCGCTGGGTAATTAAAACTGAAAAGTAAATGTTTTAATTTCTTTGTGGTGTTCATAAATGTTGGCGGAAAAAAAACTAAAACCTTTTAAAGTATAGAGCATACTTTATGGCAAAGAGGCCAAATGTTAGACTTTTTATAATTTAGTGACTTTTTAGCCAGGCCAATAACCCATCAGTTTTATTCTGATTGCGTGTTAGAAAGGAATACGAATTCAGCTGAAAAAAAATGCCAAAAATAACACTTAAAGTACTTAGACATAGTTGTTTACACTTAGTTGTTTATACATATATGTATATTTCTTTTAGTATGGCAGAAACTATCAATTAGAAAATGAATAGTGTTACAACAGTTGCAGCTGAAAATCAATAAAATCGGATATTAAAAGTTTTTGGTTAAAATATTTAAGACATTTCTATATCATTTGATTGCTTTCAATGTAGCCTATAATTATGATCTAATTTTAATTAAATACTTACGAAATAATTTGTTGAGAATGTCAGCCGTTTAAAGCGGTGATCTGTGCCTAATTGTTATTTTTATGTGCCTGGAGTTTATGGAATCCCAGAAGGTGTTATGATACCTGCCAGGACTCTGCCAAATAGTCTAGGGGTTGCTTTTAGATGCCATATGCTGAGAAAAGTTAATTTAAGCAAACTTCTTATTTACTTACAGGACACTGCATAAGAGAAGTCATAATACGTCTAACAAAAACTACGATCTTGTTGAATCTGGGAGGCTTTTTAGCTTTAATTTTAGATTCTTACATAGATATATTTCAGATTTTTATTCTGCCATATTTTACCTTCAATCATAGATCTTTATACAGTCAAATTTTGGCTTCAATCATATAGATCTTTATTCAATCATTTTTATTTTTCAGTCATATTTTAGCTTCAAACATAGATCTTTATACAGTCAAAATTTTGGCTTCAGTTGTAGATCTTTGTTCGTTCATATTTTAGCTTCAATCACAGATCTTTATTCAGTCATATTTTGGCATTAATTTGTAGATATTTATTCTGCCATAGTTTACCTTCAATCATAGATCTTTATACAGTCAAATTTTGGCTTCAATCATATAGATCTTTATTCAATCATTTTTATTTTTCAGTCATATTTTAGCTTCAAACATAGATCTTTATACAGTCAAAATTTTGGCTTCAGTTGTAGATCTTTGTTCGTTCATATTTTAGCTTCAATCACAGATCTTTATTCAGTCATATTTTGGCATTAATTTGTAGATATTTATTCTGCCATAGTTTACCTTCAATCATAGATCTTTATACAGTCAAATTTTGGCTTCAATCATATAGATCTTTATTCAATCATTTTTATTTTTCAGTCATATTTTAGCTTCAAACATAGATCTTTATACAGTCAAAATTTTGGCTTCAGTTGTAGATCTTTGTTCGTTCATATTTTAGCTTCAATCACAGATCTTTATTCAGTCATATTTTGGCATTAATTTGTAGATATTTATTCTGCCATAGTTTACCTTCAATCATAGATCTTTATACAGTCAAATTTTGGCTTCAATCATATAGATCTTTATGCAATCATATTTATTTTTCAGTCATATTTTAGCTTCAAACGTAGATATTTATTCTGCCATATTTTAGCTTCAATCAGTCATGTATTGGCATCAACTGTAGATCTTTATTCGGTCATATTTTGGCTTCAATCGTGCTTTATTTACTCTAAATCCCAGATTTTTATTCAGTCGTATTTTTTCTTCAATCATGTTTGGTCAGTATTCTGTCATATTTTTGTTTCCATCATGATTCTTTAAACACTCATATTTCAATTACAAACGTATGTAGTTATAGAGCCCTGTATTACTTTCATTCAATGTTGACTAATTTTAGTTCCACTCATAGTTCTTTATGCAGTCATATTTTAGCTTTAAACTTACATCCTTTATACAGTCATATTTTAGTTTAAATCGCATTTCATTACTCAATTTAGCATCAATATATATTTCGTATCACAAACACAGATTTTCTTTTAAACGTTGAGATCTCAGGACTAAATTCACAACAATAATCAAGTTTAAGAGGAATAATTGAAAGTGTTGTAGAACAATTCTAATTTGAATATTTAATTTGGTTACTGAAATATATTTATATTAAATATTATTTTAAAATTATACCTAAAGTTTCACTTACCAAACAAATCCCTACTAGTTGTCTGCAAAAAAGTTTAGCAGCTCCAAATGCAGTTTAAAAACTTATTCTGAAACAATTATTTATCATGTAATTGACCTAATTAACAACAATAAACTGCTAAGGGTTTTAATATTTCATGAGCTAACAATACAATACAAACAAAATTTGGCAAGTGTTATACAGCTGAAAATCCTTTTTAAATCACCCTCCATCCCCCTTAAAGTAGGCCACATAAATCCTTAGAGCAGCAATATAGTTTTCAGTCATTTAATTTGTAAACAATTCTAGTAATTTCATGTTTAAACATGAACTCAGTTACAAAGTAGCAAAAAGAGATAATAAAATATACATACACAAATAGCACAGAGAATTTTAAGTAAAGAATACAAGCATTGCCTAAAAGTAGGCCAACATTTCAATACATACATATGTACATAGAATATGTAAAATACCGACAGAATGTGGGACACATTTTCTAACTCCAACAAAAAAAAATAGGGGAAAAAGTTAAAAACACAGCTTAATTTTTGGCCACAAACTGAATTTTAATTTTATTTAACAAATGACACCATAGTTTTTGATACACATTTCAAATATTTCAAATTCAAGACCATTTTTAACCTATAACCCTTGAAAAGTTGTTAAACAATATTTAGCTTTTTGTGTTAAAGGTTGTAATTTAAAACTGCTAGAATTTAATTTATGCTATTGCCACATGTTTTAAAGTTTTTTTTTATATTTTTTATGAATTTATTATTACTTTTTCTTTTTGCCAGTTTTCTTTTTTTTTAATGTGAAAAGCGAGGTATTTGATTGTTTCCCTTTGCTATATACATATACTCTTTGATAGTGATTTCTTTTGCACCAATTACTTTAAATACCCATTAATTTAAATTATTTACAGGCGACTAAACAAAAGCCTTAGTTTTTTTTATATGTTTGTATTTATTTCCATTTCAATATGTACATATATATGAATGTAGGTAATTCCATGTGTTAAATATAATTGCCTTTGACAATACGATAATATATATGAATATAGGTATTTTGTTATGTACAGTGAGTTTCTATATATATATATATACTATAGGTATATAAAAATATGTTGTTTTATTTATAAAGGTAGAAAAATGCAGAAAATATTTAATAAAGTAAATTTGTTATTTTACCTAAAATAAATACATATGTAGACGACATTCCCTTATAATTTATGTGTTTTGCTAAAGGTTACAAGCAAATAATTGGAAACTGCCTGAAAGTATACCATATAATTTAAATATATTTTTGCAAACCTAAACGTACTCCACAAAATGTTTGTTTTAAATGTTATTGCATACATACATACATATGTTTGTTTTGATACGAAAACAATTTTTCACTCGAAATTTATGTTCATGCAGACATTTTTAATTTATTTGCAATTGTTATTTAAGATGAATTTTTGTTATTTAAAAACATTTCCAGGTTTTAGTTTTCAGTAGGAAAGCATATGACATATAACGGATTTAGTTGGTTTAATAGAAATTGTTATATTACTAAAATATTTAAATACATATTATGAAACCAACTTTAAACTGCATTTAAATTCACAAGTTCGTTGTAGTAAAACAGATCCTTTATAGAAAATAACACAGTCATACTTTAGTGTTTATCCTTGGTTTATACTGCAATACTTTATTTTCAATCGTAGGCATATTTTGGCTTCAAACATAGGTATTTATTCACTCATATTTAGATTTAATCATAGATATTTATTCAGTCATATTTGAGCTTCAGTTGTAGGTCTTTGTACATTCATATTTTAGCTGCAATCGTAGATATTTATACAGTCCTTGTTAAGTGGCAATCGCATGACTATGTACAGTCATGTTTTATGTATATTTTTATACAATCATATTTGACCTTGAATCAATGCTATTTATACAGTCACATATTTCTGCTTTAATTGTAGGTCTTTAGAAAATCATATTTTATATTCAGTCGTAGGTTTTTATACAGTCATACTTAGCTTCAATATTCCAGTAGTAGCTTCTGCCGTATATCGTTATATACAGTCCTATTTGAGCTTAAATTGAAAGTATTTATACAGTCCCATTTTTGCTATAACTGTAGATGTTTATACAGTTTTTGTTTCGTTTCAATCGTATGACTTTATGCAGTTATATTTTATGTGTGATTTTATACAGTCATATTTGAGCTTCAGTCTTCGGTCTTAATACAGTTGTATTTTACCTTCAATTATTCGTCTTTATACAGTCATATTTTTGCTTCAATCGTAGCTGTTTATAAAATCATATTTTAGCTTCAGTTGTAGGCTTTTATACAGTCTTACTTAGCTTTAAACGTTGTCGTTTTATAGTTTGTGGTGCAGATTTTTTTCCAACCGTGGTATGCCTAGTCTTCAGAGGTCTGCTTCCTCTGAAATATTGCCACTGAGCCGCCTTTTATCTTCAGTAGATCTTATTACTTATTATGGACTTTTCACAATAATTCTGAAGTGGTTACAACTAATTAAGGAATACAACAGTGCTGCCAGTATTTTTTTAGAGCTTATCCCCAATTTTTGTTTTGTCATCCCCAAAAATCCCCAAACTGATTTTTTTTGATTCAAAAAATTTTTTTTATTTAAAAAATAATATAAAAATAATAATAAAAATTAATTTTTATCGATACCTACATACATATATTAGTATTCAAACTAATTAGATTCGTAATTATAAATCTTTAAAAAAAAAAAAATACATAATTTAATATATAGAAGTATAAAAAATTATTTACCAGAGTTTAGCATTTCAAAAACTTCAGAATCAAAATCTTTTGATTCATCAGCCTCAGAAATGTTATTGTACATATTGCTTGTATTAAAAAGCTTTAGCTTTTCAGCAGATGGATTAAATTTCTCAAAACAAATTTAATTATTTTTAAAGTATGTGTTTATTCTGAGAAGTGCTTCCAATAATTCATATTGCATTTTGTTACGTATTTTTGTTTTGAAAAAAAAAACGCGTTCAACGCAAGCGTTACCCTTTAAAAATATACTCGTATATGTACATATATTTCAAACCTTTTGCCCAATCTTCGCGTTCCCAAGAAGCGTTATGATTTTTGTTAATAAAATTAGTATTTGCAGCCATTTTAAACGGTAAAAAATATACTTTTTTTTATATATTTACATACTTCTTTTTTATTAGAAACCATCCACTAGAAATAATAACACACATTTTTAGACTAGCCAGACGCACATTTTTTTTAGCTCCAAAATCATTCTTGTTACCATCACTTTTAAAAAAATATCCCCAAAAATCCCTTAAAATTGTATTGTCAGCCCCAACAAATCCCCGGATCCCCAAGATGAAATTTTTATCCCAAATCACGACAAAAAATCCCCAATTTGGGGATAAATCCCCTAAACTGACAACGCTGGAATACAAGACGGCGAGGTAAATGCTTCAGATCTGCGTCACTTAACGATTTCTATTAATAACGATGAGATAAATTCTTACGCTCTCATCGGTTAATTACGACTATAATCCGATGAGATAAATTCTTCAGATCTCGGTTAATTTTTTCTTTTTTTTTAATTTAATTTCATTTCGTATTTTTATAAATAATTTTTTTTTTTTAATACTAAATTGTGATAATCTATTTATGTTTTAAACAAATATAATCCCTTCACTGTAATTATAAGATTTATATCTTGTTGTGTAGGATAAGCAAATCCATAAATAAATAAGTATAACTAGATCGGTACTCATATTCTCTCTTGCATTAATGTTATTATCCTCAACTTTATATATTAAAAATCACATAAACTGTATGAGAATTATAGGATAAAGTGTATAGTGTTGATAAATTACATTTTGTACTGTAATTTAACTACATACATTATATTTTGTATTTTTTAACGTTTTTTCCCATACATTTTGACATAAAATTATGTCAGAGAATGCGGTCGTGAAAATAGAACCTATTTTATTTTGACAGCGTTTATTCTTATGCTCTCACTTTAAGAGACAAATGCTCTCAACAATATTGCCATACTTTTATTAAATTTTATACATTTTGTAAACAAAACCATATGTTTTTGCAGCTTTGGCGAAAGAAAAATAAAATGAGATTTTTGTAATTTAAAAGAAAATATGTAAGTGATATTATAGAAAAATTAATTGAAGAAGTACAAAAGCATGATTGCATATATAATTTCACTCCTATTTTATGTCTTTATACAGTCGTATTTCAGCTTTAATCGTAGGTTTTTATACAGTCCTTGTTTGATTTCAATCGCATTTCTTTATACAGTCGTATTTCAGCTTTAATCGTAGGGGTTTATACCGACATATTTTAGTTTGATCGTAGTGTTTTATACAGTCAAATTTTAGTTTTAGTAGTCTTTATACAATCATATTTTTTGATTCAATCGTAATTCTGTATAAAGTCACATTTTACCTTTAAGTGTAGTTGCATTTAAATTTCGATCTGTCGTCTTTATACTGCTGCAATCGTTATTTTTTTTACAGTCATATTGCTTTAATCGTAGCTCTTAATACAGATAACTCTTTAAATAGTCATATATTGGCAACAAGCGTTAGGTCAGCAGGTGGCCGTGTAGTACAGCCCACTTAGGTCCATATCGCTGGTCTTATTGTGTTAAAGCGTTGGTCTTTTTATTTACGAATTTTGTCCGTAGATAAATGGGGTAGGGGTACCTAGTGCCATATATTGGCAATCGTAGTACTCTACTCAGTCACATATCAGCTTCTAGTGTAGAGTCTAAGGAGACTGCCTTTAAGTAAGTTTAAGTTTTAAATCGTATTTCTATAGACATCCATACTTTGTGTTTCATCGTAGGTCTTTCCACAGTCTAATTGCTGTAACATATAATTTTTGAACATAATCTTTATACTGCCATACTTATGCTGTAATGTTTTAATTTTGAAAATTAGGTACAAAGTAGGTATCTAAAAACAATGAACAAAAAGTCCTTTATTATGGTTATAAACCTTACTCTCAACGCTCCATCATCAGTATACAACAAATGCAATCGATTAAAAATTTTGTTAAACAGCCTAAACATTTTTTTTTTACTTATTTATATCCCTCCCACACAATCACATACAAAGGTACGGTTACACATGGCAAATATTTAATCAAAATAACGTGACCAGTAAATAAAAGAATCCTAAGCCAAGAAAAATTATCAATAAATTTTAATAATAATTTTCATGTAACAATTCCTACCTTCAGTAAAAATAATTTAATGAAAATTAAATTTAATGAACTCTAGCCGAAATAAAAGAAATATCAAACGTTTTTTTAATTCTTGTTTTTATTTAGAAAACTTATTTTTACTACGGAGAAATCACAATAGAAGTTAGGTTTTAGATTATTTGTTGCTATTTGTTTTAACAAAACACTGTCAAACAAATTTGTACAAAAAATATTGGTTAGGTTTTTATGAGTAAATATTTGACATGTGTGAACGTTGCCTAAGACATTAAACAATTTGCTTTTGTAGTTAAATGAATTAACGCAAACCCCCAAAAGCATTTTATGAGTAATAAAGAAGAAAAAACCCAACTAATATTAAAAAAAAAAAATTTAAAACAACAGCAAGCTAAAAACAAGAAATAAAATGACAAGGAAAATTATTAAGGATAATAAAGTTTAATAAGATTAACTTCCTAAAAGAAAAACAATAAAACAAACATCTACTTTAAAGCCAAGATATTTACAAAACATTAAACAAAATAAGCAAGAAAACAAAAAAATCTTTGTTTAAAAAGAAAAAAAAAAGAATTAACAGATTAAGTAATAAAAAAGGGTAGCTTTTTCAACAGAAATGAGATAAATCTAAAAAACTTGGTAATTATAAGAAATTTGTCAATTTGTTACAAAAATTATTATACAGCTAGTAAAACACCCTTAATATTAGAATAAAGAAATCCATTTCTTTATAATAATTTGCTGTAAGGAAATTCAATTGAATTTTTTTTTTCTTGCTTTAAATAAGGCCTGTTTGTTTTAAGCTGTTGCCAACAATAGCTTATAATTAATATTTTTGAAAATAAATTATTATGTTGAAACGACAACAAAGCGAAATAAACCACCAAAATGCAAGCAAAAGAAAGAAAGCAAACAACTCAAAGCATAAAAATAAACTGCATAAACTTTACAAGCATTTATCACCCTTTTGGTTATGCTATACATTTTTTTTATTACATATTTGCTTTGCTGCTATTGTATTGTATTGTAATTTATGGCATAGAGAGTTGGGGTGGCTAGGCATGATTCTACATGCTGCTGTAAGAGTGTGTTTGAATATTTTTAGTGACAACAACAGTACTTACACGTTTTAGCAATTACAATAGTGACAAGTCTTTAGGACCTTTGCCACCAAAAAAAATAAAAGCAAATAACTACAACGGCAACAACAACGTCATATAGTTAAATGAAACACGTGCCTTAATAATTACGGTGTTTTGCAGTTTGTTTTCTATACAACATTATTTATACATATGTATGCATGTATGAATAGCTGAATGATTGTATGTAATGTAAGGATGTGTGTGATTACTATTGCTAAACTTCCTTTTTAAAACAGTTTCCTAACAATAGCTATTGTACTTGTACGTTTACAATTTCCCCTATTGTGCTGCTTTCAAAACTTGCACATATATTCACTTATGAGTGTCTGTATACAACTTAAGTTTTAACTCCCACACATGCTGCCTTATACACATCCCTTAGCCTGTTTTCTTTGTTAATTGTTTGGGACATCATAAAGTTCATAACTTTATTCTTGTTTTTTTTTTTTTGGTGATTTTATTATTTAATTTCTGTCTCTACCCCCACCCTTGCTGGCTAAATTTATTAGATTTTTCTCTTTTATATTTCAATTACTATTATTATCATTGTCATCCTTATGTTCATGTTCAATCTCTTGTTCGCGAGCCTCTTGTATGCCAAAACAAAAAACTGTTTGTCAGTGCATTTTACTTAATATCACTTTTAATAATTTATTAAAAAGGAAATGAGTTAATGAACAACTTCTTGTTGAACATCATGTTTCCAGACACTTAATGCACTGTGCACACTATTGTTTGTTATAATAAATACCAGAATTCTTAATTTCAACACGGTCACACAAACACATTTACTTGTAATAATAAGATAAATTAAGTTGTTTGGTGGTGTTATGTGGTCTATAATTCCCACAAAATCTGCTTTTGTTTCTGTAGTGTTGTTAAAAAGGTTGCTGAAAGGTGTAAGTTTGCTGCTGCTAAAGATGATGATGCTGATGATGGGTTGAAAATAGTGAATGTCATTTAAAGGTTTGCAGTATTATTTATGTCATATCCTTTAAACTAATGACAATTACTACTTATTTACACTTCGTAATCTTGAATGAAATCAAATGAAATTTCTTTGCCGATTGTTCCAGTACTTTACAATAGTATTCTTAATTATTAGAACTAGTAGCCTGAATAAAAAACTTTTCTCTTAAATTTCTTTATGTTTATAAATCTTTCAAGCTATGGTTTGTAATTAACAACAGAATTTTTATTTGTATTATTAATAATCAGATGTTTTTAAACTATTCGGTAGCAGGTTTTAACAAAATTTCGTATTTTACTAATTCTTTTGACAGCTACTGTAAATACTCGGTATAACTAATAAGTTTCTCAACAAGAACTTTATTTTTAAAAATAAAGATTTTATATGAAAAGCATTAACATTTTTATTTGCTTTTAAAAGAGTAAGGTTTGGCAATTATAAATTACATATGATAACGGCCAGGTACACATCACGACTACGCATACACATAACTGTAGAATCGTTTACCAAAATTTCCAATCATATTTTGGCAACCCACCATGTATTTCGTTAATCATGTCACAAATTTTGAGTTTTAATGCTGTAACATGACCCCACAAACAGTAACCCACTGCCAATTAATTAAGCGCTGAATTTCGAGAAATATTCGCGTTCGGGAATTTGTGTTTGACTGTTGACATATCCCGAAATATTATAAAGGGCTTCGTCAGAATTTTGGATAGTTTAAGGTGAATTTTGAGTAAAATTTAATTACCACAGCTTCTACCATTGATATGTCAACAAACTTTTATGTATGCCAACATGCCACTCTTGGAAAACAAAGTTCTTGTTGAACATTAGTATATAATGATGTAAGTTTGGATTTTTTAAACAGTACCTACCCAGTAAAAAAAAATTCGTGTTTTTTGAAGCACTTAAGAGAAAAAGCGCATAATCGAGCGTTTCAATAAAAGCGCTCTTTTGAAGCAGTAAATGCTTACGAATAAAATATACAAAAAATATGTTTTTTTAGTGCTGACAACGAAGAAGGTTTTAAACTTTAAAGCAGTATACGCTTGCGTGTATAGGATCAAAATTCTGATTGCGCGACGTTGACACACGTATACTATAACCTGTTTCGCTGTCTGATCTCATTTTTTTGAGTACACTCAAACCAAAATGTTTAATGAAGAATGGAAAAATGATTTTTTTTATAGAAAACATGGATGGCGGTGCACAATGCGTGATTTGTCAATGTGTCAAAAAATATTTAATTATACATTATGTTTATGTACATTAGGCCGGGCCAATTTGTATGGAGCCGAAAAAATCGATTAGAGCCGCCCCCTAGGATGATTCTATGAACAACCATGGGTCTATCTCGATTTTCGAGTCTCCCACTTTTCAAAAAATTATTTTTTCCCCTATAACATCATTTTGATTCGAAATTCGATTTTTTATTCATCGTTATATTATCTTTTTTATGTGGGTTTTATGGAGGGTTTTTGGGGTCGAGAAATTCATTTTTGATCTTTATTTTTACCTATGACCACCACCAGAGGGCGTTTCATGCATATTTGTAATATTTTTCGTCTATTTTCCGAGAAAAAATGTTCGGTAAAATTGATATTTATTTTATTGTTTTCAACAGAAATTCAACCTAAAAAATAAGAACATGTGTAAAAAAAATTAATTTAGTGGAAGAAAAGCGGAATAAGTTATTTTTGAAAGTCTTTCTTGCTTTCAAGTCATTCATTTTTTTGAAAAGTGGGAGACTCGAAAATCGAGATAGACCCATGGTTCCTTCACCAAAGTTGCTTAGAATTGTCCAATCATCCTAGGGGGCGGCTCTAATCGACAAAAAATTTGGCCCGCCCTAATGTACATACATATATTATTTTATTATTTAATATTATTTGTATATATTTGTATATATAAAAATACTAAAATCCAAAAAATGTCTTTAATTTTGGCAACTGTAAAATTATTTGAGCGTACAATTATTTGCAGTCGTTTGTTTTTTGCTGCTTCCAACACTAGCACATATGAGTGAGTATGTGTGTGCCCGAGACTGTTTTAAAGCGAAAAAACAAAAATGAAATTACCGCCTACAGATTTACGTGTGACAACGATAGTTAATTACAAAACGAAGATCGCGCTTCTCAGTTACTATGAATTTTTCTTCAGCAAAAACATTCAGCTAGAATTTGTTCTTTAATGGGTGATCGCGAAGTGAAGTAAAACACTTTAGGAAAGTGCTTTATTTGCATGTTTGATTAGGTTGAAAGAAGCGCTTACTGTCAGCAGAGAAGTAGTCCGCCAAACCGGGAACACCTCATACAAAAATCATGCATCCCATCAGCAGGTTTGAAGCGATTTGAGGTATGAATTCATACATAACACCTGCTCCTTTTCTTAATGAAAAATTATTGAACTTTTTTGGCTTGACTTACCATTATAAAGACTTACTTTAACTTACCATTATAAACAATTGGCACATTAGAATGTTATTTTTATTAAATTTTATAAAAATCTAAGATTTCTAGTTCAAATTGAAAATGTTTTTTCATTGGCAAAGAAAAGAAATTATTCAGATCCTGAATATCTCTGATTTATAATAACAAGTCTTTAAAGCTCTTTAAACAAAAAAGACTAAAGTCTTTAAACAAAAGCAATAGGGCAAGATTAAAATATATTTAAATGTTGACCTATGTTACTTATTTGCATTTTAGTCTGTACTTGCATACACGTAGGTTTAAATTGGCATAAAATTAATGTTGCCTACTTTTAAGGTTTTACTTTGTAACCTATTTTACATTTACAAAGACAAATGAGTTTTTATATTTCTTGTTTGTGTTTTACTTCTTTTTTATATTTGGATTCTCTTTTGAAACCACAAAGTACCTATATAAAGTATGTAGTACTATCATTACAACAAACTGGCTAAGTGGTCGACTGACTGGCTAACTGACTTGACTTGACTTTAGCTTAAACATATTAATTTGTGCCTAGCTACTCTTTATTTAAAAACAAGTTAGATTGCTATATTCGCCGAATCTTTAATACCCTCCACCTAAACGTAATAAGAAATACAAAAATACAAAAGCTACACTGATTATAAGACTAGTATATCCTAATTCTGTGTTTTCTATTCAGTCTTGGTGCAAATTTTATTAGTATTTTATGTATTGTTTGAAAGACAATAATTCACTAATGTTATTTTATTTAAAATGTTTTGAAATTTTATCTAATTTTCACCATTTATAATTGACGTAATTACCGATTCTTACTGTAATTTACAGAGTGTGTCTGATTTTCATAATAATATTGAGTGTAGTTTAACAATTTATAAAACTAAAAGAACATTTTTTCATATTCACAACAAGTTAAGAAACATAGTATAGAAACGGATAAGATTGTCGTATAAGATGAGGCCTTTTTATTTGAATTTGATCTCAATAATATTATTTACAAAATATTTATGGGTAGCATAGTAGAAGTGGACCAGTTATGGACTGATAGCTTCTAAATACATTCTCCACTAATGTGGTTTCTACGTACTTGAGAATTATTTTGGCTGAATTTCATCTCAATAACGTTGTTTACAAGAGTTGTATGTTTGTTTAGTATATTCGGAAGTGGACTTAATTCGAGAGCTATTGCCAATTATTGACTGACAGCTAGAAAATCCAGTAGCACAATTTCCGTATAACCGATATTAGTATGATTTCTGGATTAAAATTTCTGATCCATATAAAAGTTGGTTTGATATCGATATTTATTAGACATTTTTGATGGTTAAATTATTTTTCGGAAATGGTTGTTATATGACAGCTATGACAAATTATGGGCCGTTCTTCTTAAATTTTGAAACAGTGCATTTTATGCCATATGAGGATATCTCACGTCGAATTTCAACATAATAATGGTTAATTTAAGATACATATTAGTATGTATTTCGAAAGTCGACCTGGGGTTATAGTCAAATATGGACCGATATTCTCAAAATCGATTTTGACATGTATGTCAATGATCCGTGTAAAATTTTGGATTGGTACCCTTATTTATAAGAGATTTATTAGTATTAAAGTGATTTTCGGAAGAGTGCTTTATATGGGGAATACGGTCAAATATGGACCGAAATTCATAAAATTCTGCAGAATGATTTTTGTGTAAATGATATATACAAGGGTGCAGATATTTATAAGATATATATAAAGATAAATGGCTTATTCGGATATGGTCTTTATATGGGAGCTATGACCAATTATGAGCCGACCATCATCAAATTTAGTACAACAATTTATTTGTCTATAAAGAGTCTTTATGTCAAATTTTAGCCTTTTAACATTATTTATAACAGTTCTATACGTATTTAAGTGAATTTTGGAAATTGACTTTATATGGGATCTATCGTCAAACATGGACCGAACTGATGGCGCCCTTGGCAGGTTAGAAAATGCATTCCAGTTTGACAATTGTTCTAGTACTTTAGAATAGTATTCTTTGCAAATTTGAACTATTAGCCTGAAAGAATAATATTATTAATAATATTATTAGCTCAATAATTTCTCTAATTAATAAAAAAAAAATCGTTTTACGATTTCTTTTTACAAGAAACTTATTCCTGATGAATTTTGTCTTGATATTCCAATTTTATAGGCATTTATGTATAATTGAGCAATATTTCGGAAAAATTTTTGTATGGGAGCTATAAGAAATTATGAACCGATTCTTACTATTTTCCTCAGACTTTCTTCTTTTATTATAAAAACAACGTCTACAAAATTTATGAAATATTTTCAATATAAAAAATTTTTAATCGAAGTTGCCTTCAAGTTAAACATACAAATTATTTGAAAATAAATTGTATACACTACATTTATTTTTGAATATTTCTGTTAGATGTTCTACATAGCTTTCCGTTGGAAAGCATAAATGCAAAATCATACAAAAATATTCAAAGACACTAGCAAAATGTAATGCATTTTCTGGCCTGCTAAAGCCGTCATCAGCATTCTTTGTGTCATAGTGTTTCATTTTCATTTTTTTAACTTGAAGGCAACTTCGATTAAAAATTTTTTAAATTTTTTTTTTAAATTTTACAATTTGTACTCGCAAGAGGAATAATTCTCATTTAATTATTTTCAATATATTAAAAAAAAAAAATTAAAGAAAAATGTTTAAAAATATAAAGTTTTTATAGAGGTTGTCGTACATTTTAATCCATTACTCTTGATCTACTTTACCGATTTTTGATTTTATTGATTCATCAATACCAAACTGCTTAAGAGAACTATAAACGGGGTTTTGTAAAATTTGTTGATTTCAGTTGTGTCCTTTGGATGTGAGACTGTTTTACAGAGGCAGACAGACAGACGGGCATGGCTCTATCGACTTCGACTTTTGTAAGAACCAATAATATATATACTTTGTTGGGTCTCAGATGAGTATTTCTCAGTGTTACACACGGAATGACAAACTTATATATACCCTCATTCACTACTTATGGTGGTGTAGGGTATAACAAATATATAACTACATATGTACATATGTAGGTAAACACAGTTTAAAAACATTTTTCAAGATTTTTCATTAATGATAAATATTTTCACTTAAAAAAAAAAAAAAACAGAAATTTTAATGTAAATGTTTATAACTGACTTGAAGCTAAATAGAAAAGCAACAGGAAAAAATATAGACAAATATATTGTAGAAAAAAAAAATTTCTAAAAAGCAATTTATTTTTAGAATTGTAAAAAAACTTATACAAGAGTTCAAAGGTTCTTTTAAATATATTATTACTAGCTGCAACAACAAAAATAAAGCAGAAATATAGGAAAAACATAAAGCTCACATACACAACATAAAATAAGGGTGTATACGAGTACATTAAGCAAAAAATTCATTTTCATTTCTACTAACGTAAAGACATAACAAAAACATTATTTGTACTGGTTTAAAGAAACTGAAATGTAAGATACAAACAGATTAACACAAGATTAAAAGATAAGAAATAAATGAAAAAAAAACAACAAAAACAAAAACAAAAATGTTTTAAAAACAACTTAAATGAAAGCAGATAATATGTTTGTGAAATAAAATAAAGGAAATGTAAAGAAATTAAGGAAAGCAAATACTTTTTAGTTATATAAAAATCCAATAATTTACATAACATTTCATGAAATTCTTTCTTCTTTATAATTTTAGTGCCCCCTTTAAGTCTGCTATTGCAGGGTTTAAATCATGCCTTAGTAGCGGGGACCAAAACTCATGTTACTTGCACAGCTGTGGGCGCTAGACCAGCACCACAAATAATTTGGTCAAAAGGAGGACAACAGCTTAAAGGCGCTACGCAATCGGTAATTATAGAGTTTAATTTCTAACAATATTAGCTGTACTAGCTAAACTAATGTGTATTCTCCTTATCAGACTTCCAGCGATGGCAATACCACTGTTTCTGAGTTGATTTTAATACCCGTACCCGAAGATAATGAACGTCAAGTACAGTGCTCTATATCACTTAATCCCAGCATGACCTCACAACATTTACCCGAAGGTCATACCACTATAACAACGGTAATGGGTAATGGCAATACCGGCTTATTTTTGAAAGACTCTAGAGTATTAAATGTTACACGTAAGTATTTGTTTCGGGTAAAATGTAGTTGTATGTAAATATACATGTATTTGTTTTGTAATTATAGTGTGCCTTTAATTTAATTGGCTTTTTGTGTGTGTTTTTTTTTTTATATATTTAAATTATGTTTAGATGCTCCCATTGTTTCTTTGAGTCTGGGTGCTCCTTTGGATCCCAATAATTTACTTAAAGATACTGATGTCTATTTGGATTGTGAGGTTAAGGCAAATCCGGGCATTACCAAAGTGGAGTGGTATCACAATGTAAGTACATATATTTTTGTTAATAACAAATTAAAATATTAGCACTATTCACAATCTTGTGTAAATGGTATTGCATCATTGCAAGTAAACAGTACAATGTGCATTTTTAATATATTTTGCAAATGCAATAATGCAAGACCATTTATACAAGATTTTGAATTGCGCTAATGTTGTGCAAATGGTATTGCAACATTGCATTTACAAAAAGTTTGAGCATGTTTTTTGCTCTACACTAACAATATACCCAGCAATTCATCTGCGAAACCTAAATTTACATGCTGTACTTAAAACCAATAGTTTTTATTTGTTCTAAATATGCAACACTTAATTGCAAATAAACAGCTGATTTACAATAATCTAAGCTTGTTATATAAAAGTGCATATGTACGTTTGTATGTATTAAATGTGTTATACCTTAAAAAGTCCACCAACTGTTCCTGTAAGCTTTTATTGGATTAATATTTTTTTTTTATTTATTTTCGAGAATTTGTTTGATTGATAAAATCAGTTGTTAATTTTGTAACTTGCAATAAGTAGGGAAAAATAAATTAAAAAGATCATTCACAGTTAGTAGCATATATTTTCAATCTCAAATGCACAATATTGTGAATAGAACTATTAGCGCCATTCACAATGTTGTGCAAATGGTATTGCATCATTACAAAATACACAGCAAGAAGAAAATGTTAAAATTGTGCATAGCCCTATTATAGTGTTAAAAAGTATGTAATTAAAGGTGAGAAATTGCAAAAGGTATCCAAGACACCTATTCTACCAACTGTTTAGGCAGTTTTCTCCCAATATATATATGGAATTTTTTCACATCCTTAACCTTTTCTGACGAGTTTCTTAACATTTGCTTCACAATTGCCCAACATTGTTCAATTAGGCGTAACTCAGGGGAGTTGGAAAGATTTCATTGCTTTGGCACATTATTTATATTATTATTTTTAAAGCCAAGTCGGGCCAGAATAAAGGCGAGTTTCGTGCCGTTTATGTATTAGTAGCAATCATTTCTGAAAGCATTCTTTTATGTATAAATTTTGATATAATGTGCATTGAATGGCCAGTGGTTTTGAGATTTGGCCACAACTGTAAATAGACTAGATATTAGTTTGCAAATTTATCCAATTTCTTACACTTAAATATTTTCTTAATATCACCTCCCCTTTTATATGCGGTATAATACAGTTTGTTTGGAAGTAGTTTGAAATCAGCCTTAACATATGTTTCATCAGCCATTATAATTCAGCCATCAAAATGGTTCAGCATTGTCTTTATTAGTTTTCTTGCTCTCCCTTTTGCTCTTATATTTTGTTTGTCATTTCTGTTTGGTATTTTTATGACAGCATATGATGTCAGCCTAGATATTCTTTTTAACTTTTGTACATATGTATAAGACACGTGGAATTTTTTTGTCAAATCTCTTAATGAGCCAGTGGGATTTGATAGCAGATACCCAGCTTTGTTTCCATAAATCCAGCTGGTCTACCACACCCAGGTTTACGATCGATAGATTTAGTCTCCTTGAATCTTAATATAATATTTCGTGCGGATGCTCCAGACGCACCAGTCCAATTATTTTTCCAAATTCTGATGTGGACGCCATGACTGCTCAGAATAACCTAAAAGCTTTTTTTGTTTTTATTTTTCACAGATGATAGAAGTAGAAAAGTAATGGAATCTTCAAATAGGGTTTACACAGTTCAAGAAATTTTAGCTGGAAAATGTAAAATTTGTTTTCGTTTCCACCCTTTATTTCTTTTTCAAACTTTAAAAATAGAATTTCTAAAAAAATCATCAACATTTTAATTATATATAATTTATCTATTAAAAATAGAATTCTGTTATGCTGAAAAAGACAATATTTCATAAAAAAAAAGATTATGTGATTTCAACAGAAAACCATAACAATTTTTACAAAAAAAAATTCTTTGAAAAATCCTTTACATTCAAATGAATGAATACAGCAATTATTTAATAGTAAAGCTTCATTCAGCATAAAAAATTAAAAGGTTTCCAAATAATACAGCCTATTGTGAGGCTGTCATGTTAATGTAAACTACAGCCTACTTTTAGACATTTAAAAAACAAAACAATATGTTAAAAAATGTTTCTAATACTTGGGAAATATAATCAATAAATAATTGAAAAATGCTACAAAGGCAATTTCTAGCTAACAAACATTTATTAAACTTATGGTGTTTTCTTTTCTGAAATAAAATGTTACACCTTTATTATGTACATTTTTATAATGTTTACCCCACATTTTAAAGATGTCGCATTTTTAATGGTCAGAATAGAACATAAAATTACAACAGTGCAACACTTTTTTTCATGTACAGCTGTTTTTGTTTTGTTTGTTAAAAAAAAAAAGAAGAAGCAGATAACTCCCTGGTAAGATCGCTTGAAATAAGACAATGAATATTTATTAAAAAGACCAATGATACCTTCCCGACTAATATGCAAATTCTTCTTAAACTATAAAAATTATATATATGTAAACATACATTACATATATAAGAAGTAGGAGATATTGTCCTATGCAATTTGACATACATCAACTTCAGAGTATTCATTAATTACGTTCTCTACAAAGCCTTTCACTCGCGGTTGTGGATTTCTTTCCATAATCATATAAAATATTTTTTCATCATCAGATGATGAAGATGAATCCAACAAGTCATCCAAAATTTTTTCAGCACATAAAAAAGTAGTAATATTTTCCATTTTGAAAATTTTTTTTTGGTTCTTAACACAAACAAAACAAATGTCAGCTGCAACGATGTCAACTTAGCCCTTTTCAGGCTAGCTTTAGCCGGATTTTAGTAACTCAAAACGCGAAAAAAAAGAAAATTGGATGTGGTTTTATATGAATTTTTTTTCATTTAGCCCTTTTTTCAAAAATGTTTACGCGTTTTGAGTCTCAAAAGTTGACATTACTGGTTAGCTGTTTTATCGTGCGATTCTCCCCCTCTAAAAATACAGAGTGTGAAAGGTGTACCATTTTTATAATTTATAGTGTGACATTAATAGAAAAGAACACACTACACTATAACAGTGTTGGCATTTTTTCAGAAAAGAACACAAACAAATTAAAAAAGATGCGAAATGGGAAAAACGTGTAACATTTTTGCCAGAAAAGAAAACGCCATTAGTGCAAAAAATAACTTAAATTAATATAAATATACATTGGAATTTAATTAAGTTTAGTTTTAATGTTATACAATACACGTAAACTTTAGACAAGTTTCTCAGAATTTTAATTACTATAGTTTATTTTACTTTGTGCATATTTATAACCATAAGGCTTGTTTTAATTAAATATGAATTCTAGTAAAGTAAAATATTATAACGTGGCAAACATATTATATACTGGGTTTATAACAAAAATTTTGTTCAAACAAAAAAATCCAAACGTATATTTTGTTGTTGTTTTATCTAATTTTTTTTTAACTTATATAATCTGTTTGTATTGATTTCTTTTTTTTTTTTTTTTGTTTTCTTTTGATATTATTATAACATTTTCCGCTGTTTTAGTTTTTTTTTATTTATTTGTAGCTGAATTTTTGGAAATTTTTTGATTATTGAGCAGACTTTTAAGGCACAATATTTATTTCATCTTCTTTTTGTTCCTAAATACATAATCATAATAAATGCTTACTTAGGGCTTTGTTATTAGAGATATGTTTTATTATTTAGCTTTATTTTATACGAAGCGAATTCGCACATTGGTTTGTTTTTATTTAGGTACTGGGAAAATAAAGAAATATTATTTTAAACATTTTTTTTAAGAATAATTATTATTTATATTTGAACTGTTACTTTTAAATCATTGATATTACTTTTGTTTCGGCTCGAGTTCATTAATTTAATTTTTCATTAAATTATTTTTTACTGAAGGTAGGATTATTACATGAAAATTATTATTAAAAATGTTATTGATAATTTTTCTTGGCTTAGGATTCGAACCTAGGTTGTTGGTTGAATTTACATATGTTTTGAGAAACACCACTTTCTCTCATCAGAATTCTTTACGTTCTTACCCTCTGCACCACTGCGGCGCCCACTAGCCAAGAAAAATTATCCTAAGCCAAGAAAAATTATCAATAACATGTAATAATCCTACCTTCAGTAAAAAATAATTTAATGAAAAATTAAATTAATGAACTCGAGCCGAAACAAAAGTAATATCAATCATTTTTTTTTTTTAAATTAGGCTGACAGAAGGTTTGCGCAGAAGAATTTTTCCTGCATCATTATAGATTGAGATCACAAGTGAAGGAAGACCTTCACAAGAAATATAAAATATATCAGAGCGTATTCCGAGAGTCCGCCTCGAAATTTACAGAATCTATACTGAACTATTATATATTTACCCGTATCGAACTTGTGTTGCCTAAAGGTTGATTCAGTCATTTGTTCCGAACAAAATATTTTGTTCGGACAAAGTTTTTTTCATATGTGGTTTGACGGTTCTCTTTTTTTTACAGAAAAAAACTTTGCAAATAATTTGTTCGCAACGAATGGATGAATCTACGTAAAGAGTTCAGTAGAAATGATTTCTGTCAAAGAACTTATCTAGAGCGAGCTAAATCAATTAAATTGTCAGAGCTCATTTATGTAGCTTTTGATTTGCAATGAAGGATTTCTATTCTAAAAAATTACCTTGAGTCATCCAAATATTCTCCTTCAAAACGGAATCAAAAGATTTCACTTGAATGCTTGAAGGCAGCAGGCAAACACGTAAACCAACCAAAAAATTAATCTCTTCATTACTAGGATTGGCAGATATGCCCAACATGTTCATTTATAGATGCAGCATAGTCCGTGTTAACTATCATCATGTTGGGATGTCTGGCTGTCTGACAGTTTAAGTATAATTATGCCCCCTTTACTCACTCATCACACACTTTGCATAGTAAATGAAAATAGCATAAATATCTGGTTGTGCTTTAGAAGGATTATTCAATATGAGTTTGATTATTAGAAAATTTTGGTCCTTTTTCACAATTAACCAGTCTAGCTGTGTAAGTGAACCAAACTTGTACCGGTTCTCTATTCGGAGATCATAAGTCTTATGTGCTTATCAAAACAGCTAGCCATGCCCCTCAACAAGTAGAAATATCTCCGGCATATTAAAAAACTGCATTCTTTACCAAGCTTTGCAAATATGGAGTGTAGTTTAGGTTTGCATGGCATAAGTGATGGATATGTAAATGAGGCGAAGTTGTTCATCCAGTGAAGACATATCAATGAACGTTTTCATATGACTGATCCAGGCTTAAACAGATTGGCTATAAGTTGACATATTTACAGAGATCTTCTTGAGATTCATAATATTGTCCAGATATAAAATGGAAATTAGTGTAGTCTATTAAATTTTGGCCCCAGTTGAAACATTAGATTGGCAATAGCTGTGACAGTAGCACTTTTTGAAGATTAGTCTTCTATTTAGTTGTTTTATAAAATCATTCTCTCTTCTTGTAAAACTCAAGATTATATAGATTAAACTCCTTCACCGATCTAAAGCATTATATTGGGTGTATAACTTAAAAATGCGATAATTTAAAATTATTAGCTTTTATTTTAAAATTTTTGTAGAATATAAATTTATTGAAAGTATTGGAAAGTATTGTTAGCTATGACCTTTTCAAATCTTTCTAACAACATATGAATTCCGTGACGAAAGAGCTGCATATGTTCTGAGGCTAAGAATGAAACCAGTCAAATTCGGGTATACTGTTGTGAAGTATAACGTATCCCAGAGAGAGAGAGAGAGCCTTCTGCATATATTAAACCAAATAGCATTCAGATGGTGCATGGTCTGAACTATAAGACGCGTGAGGTAAAACGTCTCAAATACTTCTTTCAAAATAGTTATTAACAGGTATTGCAACATATAGCCGAGCGTTGGAATGATGGAGCATTAAGCTTTCATGTCTGGCCGCATATTCTGGGCGTTTTTCGGCAAATGCTCAATTTAAATGAATCTGTTTAAATTCGATGCAAGTTCCTTGTAATGGTCTGGCCAATCTTTATGAAATAATGCCTTTACTACTTGGTCTTTAAACTTTCTTGACGGGACTGGACGATCTTATCCTTTCCTATCAAAATAATCGCTTTCTAACCGCAGAAACCAACTCTCAGAAGATTAAAACGATTGAAAACATTCACCATAAGCTTTGGCGTGCTTCAGCGGCTTCACGTTTTTTTAAATTAAATATGTAAAGCAAAACTTCCTGCATATGACGGATATGCATCCTTCAAAATGATTAAAGATTCTCTTTAGTGGCATAATATCTTTATATTTTATGTGATAAAAGTTTTTCAATACAGAAATATTACGAAAAAATTTAATTCTAAAACTCATTCGTTTTCGTTTTCGATTTCCATCACATGCCTGATAATTTTCTAAAGACAAAAACTATGTCCAAAAAATACGCCATTAAGTTATTTGTACACCCATCTGGATGTCAATGCCTTGCCCAGCATTTCGTCTTGGTATTTCTGTTTCTAACTTTAGCTCATTATCAGCGATTGGTTTACATGGTTGCCTGGTGTCTGGTGCCTGCAAGCATTCGAGTGAAACCTTTTGATTCCGTTTTGAAAGACAAAAACTGCGTTTAAAAGATACGCCATTAAGTTGTACACCCATCTGGATATTAATGTTTTGCTCATCATTTAGTTTTGGTATTGCTGCTTCTAACTTTAGCTCATTGTCAGTGATATTTGCAAAGGTCTATAATGCACCTTTTTAGTTTGGCATCAACTGCGGACATCATAGAGCTTCAATCAATACCGTCAACACTAAGATGTGTTCCATTTCAAGTGGTGTATTATGTTTTGGATATTTTTGTCCAAATTATTTTAATAAGTAAATAAACATCAGGCAAAGGACTGCGGTACCTAGTGCAGGTTGTATATCTACATCAAGCATCGTTCAATCGTTAGAAATTGACGCGGTTATGGAATAATCTTTGGGTTTGCTGTGTTAAGCATGCAGACCCACGCTTTTCTGTTTAGTTTTAAAAGAAAAGTATGAGTAATATGATTGATGAACATTACTCATACGCTGTTATGGTTCAGGCAATAGTATGTAAATAAGAAATTACACTTTTTTACATTTATTTCAGGAAGCTGGCTGGTGATGTTTTTAATTTATTGTTTATTAAGTTGCCAAACCAAACGCAATCATAAAGAATATTTAATCTTTTAATTTTCTTTGATTTTTCTTATGTTACTGAATCACAGTAAAACGTTTTTGATGTTTACTTTTCATACTTATACTGACTGCTTGATGTTTTTTTTTTGCTTTTATTTTCAGTTATTTCTTATTTGTATTTCTTATCATTCTGTCCATTATTAAACAAGTTAAGAGTTTTTGTAAGCTATTGAAGTTGTCTGTCACTTTCATAGTAAACAATTAGTATTGGCTTATAGATTTGTATAGAAATGTAAAAGCTAGCTAAACATTTTTCTATTTTAACTGGAGTTAAACGTAATTGTTAACAATTTTTACTTACAGTTTCTTTGTACAGTTTTTCAAAACTTAAAAAGCATAAATAAATACTCATTACTTTATAAGCTGTTTGTTTTGGCTAAAGTAGGGTATTACAAATTCGCTCTTAAGCCACCCTACATATTATATTTTCCTTTGTATATATATATATATATATTTTCTACTCATTAAAGTATCACTTGAGACATAAAAATCCCCGAGTTTTTATGTTCTTTGGTGTGTTTAATTTGCACTTAAACTGTATATAATTTCAACTGTTAGCTGTTCGAGAGTGTTTATACTTTTATACAAAAGTGTGTATGGGTATGGATTGTTGTTGTTGTATTAGTAAATCTTTTTTAGGCATTAAATAATATTTCTCTTTTGTATGTACGAGTACATATTTTGTATATCTATACATTTGCAGTAGTATAAAAGTGTGTGTGTGTGTGTGTGTGTAAGTAAGATTTTGTTGTTGTTTATTGTTTAAGTACATACTTAAACTAAAGGTTCAAGTCATAACGTAGTGTAAAAGGAAACAAAGCTGTAACAATAAGCAGGCAGCAACAACAACACCCAAACAAACAGAAAATATTTGTGTATGTGTAAACTCAATACTTGTAAAGGGTTTTTTAACATGAACTTTGTTATACAACAGTGGTATAGTTAAATAAATTCTGGAGATTTTACTTGTTGCTATATCAATTGCAAAAGCTTTGACAATTGTTACAATTTATTCAATTTCACTTTAAAATTTACTATGAAAATTGTGCTACAAGCATTTCGTACAATTCATGATATTTTCATTTAAGATTAATCGTCTTTTTGAGACTTTTATTATGAAGTTGGTTGATTAAATTAATGTATTTGGGTTTTTGAAAGACCATGAGCAATTGTTGAGAAGTCTTTCAATGTTGTCTTTGCAAAATGTCTCCATGTATTCTGGAGGCTTGTGTGGGCCATTTTCATTTTCTAATTCGTCTGGTTAGCCGCTTCTGGTGAATGATTAAGGCTATCGAGAGATGTTAACAACTAGATTGTAGTCAATTTTTAAAGACTAACATGTGGTTTCAAAAGCATGGTGACACATATCATACAGCCAACGTAAGACGAATGAATTTTTTGCAAACCAATCATACCGATTGCATAATTTCACGATAATAGGTGTTCAATAATCGATTACAGCTTTAAAACTTAAAATTTGTGACCTGATTAAGGACATGTAACTACATACAGCCATGTCACAGAATTTAATTCCGTTCGGAAGTGGAATTATTTCCGTATTTTACTTCTATAGAAAAAGTAAAACGAAATTTTTTTCGGAATGAAACCACTTTAAATTTGCTATGTGGAATTGTTATTTTAGGAATTTCTAGGTTGGCTTGGTCGTGGTGCCCAACTGTAACCCTCAGTTCTCATTTACATATTATTGTCACACTTTACTCTTTCCAAGTTAATAGAAATTTTAATGATTTTTTTGTACAGATTCTTGGTTTGATTTTGTTTTGAAAAACAAAGTTCACGCTAAAAATCCTGTTTCAACAGCTTATGAGTACACTAGAGCCCCGATTTGCGCGTATCCTATTTGCGTCGTGGTTAAATGTGGTTTAATTCGCTTTGCGTCGTTTTGATTCCGATTTGCGTTGGCTTTGGAATTTTGTATCAATCTGGGGGGTTACTCTCTATTGCGATGCGAAAGCAAATTCGATGCGATAAGCATACAAATTGATGCTCTTACGTATGGAATTTGCTTTCGCATCGCAATAGAGAGTAACCACCCTGCTTTGCGGCATTTTGCTTTCGATTTGTTCGCTATATACCATAATTCCATAATTTAATGTGAATATTTTGCCTACTTGCGTGTAAAAAATGGAATTCACATTTTATTCATACTTACCATATGAAGATTGGTGCTATTAAATCAATTTTCTTTATGCTTTTTTTGTATGTAAATAGATTTTTATACCCTCCAGCTTCATGAGAAGGGTATATATAAGTTTGTCATTCCGTTTGTAATTTCCACAATATAATTTTCCGACTCTATAATGTATATATATTCTGGATCCTTATAGATAGCGGAGTCTATTAAGCCATGCCCGTCTGTCTGTCTGTCTGTTGAAATCAATTTTCTGAAGTCCCCAGATATCTTTGGGATCCAAATCTTCAATAATTCTGTCAGACATGCTTCCGAGAAGTTTGCTATTTAAAATCAGCAAAATCCGTCCATAAATAACGGAGATATGAGCAAAAATCTGAGACAAACTCTGAAAATTTCATCAAAAAAACTAAATGTATTAATATTGTTACGAACAAACTCATCAACAGATATTTATCGACATAATTATGCATAATATAATTATGCATCCACAACAAAGGTGAAGGGTATATAAGATTCGTCATAGCCGAATATAGCACTCTTACTTGTTTTCTTAAACATTGTTTTATTTCTTGTTTAAAAATACATTTTCAATTATCTCTTTTTAATAATAACAAAGACCTGCTGAAATAAATACTCGTATATGTAATCAAACGTATGTATTTTTTTTTAATAAAAATGTTATTTTGCTAGCCAAATGTTTAAATTTGATACCCATTGAACAAAAAGTCAATACATATGTATAGAAAAAAATGATTCGATTTGCGTGGCGTTTCCCCGGTCTCTATTAATCACGCCAATCGGGGCTCTAGTGTAAATACAAACGTAAAATTGAAAAACAAAAACATAAAACAAAACAACATAGAATAAAATGAAAAAGTGTTAAAGCATAAAAGTTGATATGAAGTATACTTCCTCTATTTAAGCATTATTACGTTTTATATTTTCTATATAACATTTTTTTTTCTACTTGAATTTTAGCTTTTTATTATAACACACAAATTATAACCAGAAAATATGTTGTTTGTTTGTGTGTGAGTCTGTTGATTTCTAGAACGTTTAAATTGCCAACAGAAAATGAAAGAAAATATAGAAAAAAATATAATTACAAACAATTTTAATGAGTTTTTCTTGTAAAGTACATATTAACAAAATAAATTGTGAAGACAGAAAAAAGAAAATCATTACAATATTTTTATTTGTTAATTTACTAAAAAAATACAAAACACAATATAATTTACTTGGTAAAGCTTAATTTAAAAGCTTTAATATATTACAAATATGTACTTTAAAAATATTTTTTTCTCTAAATCTCAGATTACCCACATAGAACTAAAATATTTTTTTTTCATCTTAAGATATTTTATTAAATATTATAAAATCTTTTAAACAAAATTTGTTTGCCACTCAAAAATTTTGCTAGTAAGCTTTAAGTAATCCCAGCTTGTTTTTATAAATACTAATAAAAGCAAAGCTTTTATACATTTACAAACCCTGTGGAACAATATAAAAAAAAATTATTTAATATCCCTTTCAATCTTTATGGCAGCATTTTTTTTTAATTTTTCAATTGCCTTTGTCAATGTAAAGCTGTAAATCTTTTACTCTATTGTTTTTGTTTGAAGCTTAAAATTGCAATTGTTTATTTTGTATTTGTCAGCAATTGCTATTGCGTAAACCACTTTTACTGGCAACATTACTACAACCTACAAATACAAATAAAGAGAAATTTTATAATAACACAGGCAGGCAGGCACACACATCCCAGCATACCATTCTAGGAGCGCTCCGAAAAAGGAGTCAGAAAAGAGTTCAACAAAAGAGCATTTTCGGAGCGAAAGAAAAATTTGCTTGTTACTGTCCTGAGTCTCAGTATGACTCAGAAATTCCACTTAATTATGTGTGTACCAAAGCGTTGTTCTCCTGCTATTTGTGCTTTGAACAAAAAAAAAACATAGCTGTACCACACAAGAATGATAAAAACAAGATTACACAGAGCCCAAGAAAAACCTCATAAAAGACTCTTTTCTGACATTATCTAAGAGCTCTTTCTGACGGACCATTTTCGAATGTAATGACCCTCTTTTCTGAAGGTTTTCGGAGCAATTATGATTGTTTTTTGGGTTCATAAAGAGCGTTTACGCTCCGAAAAAGGTGTCAGAAAAGACTCTTTTCGGACTCATATGGCTTGCTGGGATGCTTTTCTACACTTGCACACACAGACATAAGTAAATACATAAAAGTATAAAAATAACAACAAAGATGTACTTAGTACACATACACAACATTGAACTAAAACCCTTTTTGTTTTTGAAGTTCAGTTTTAGTTTAGCAATACTCGTTACTTTTTGTAGAGTAAGTACAATATGTATTTGTAGTTGTGACTGTTGTTGCTTTGTTATATTTATTATATACTTAAGTATAAACATACTCCAAAGCAGGGATTCTTAAACTTTCTAATATAATACCGGTTTTCAACAAGAACTAGGGTTTTTTTCGAAAACAAAGCATTTATATGAAAATCATTAAAATTTGTGTTGCATATATGGAAAAAAGCAAAGTTTGATAATTACAAAGTAGTAATGGTATCGCATATATGGCCCATCTTAAGTCTTATCTAAGCGAACGCTATCGTTCGACATCGTGGGCCAGGGGGTTAATCACATTTTGGCAAAAATCACATCACGTATTTGGTCTTTTAAGGCTTTAATTTTTTCTATAGAAACTATATGGACTTTATCTTTAAAAACGAAGACAGTGATGATATCGCATGATCCCAACGACCGATTGACAAATACATTTCTAGAAATTCCAATAAATTCATTGTTACAGTGGCTGTGTGACATGTGGCACTATCCTCTAGAAAACAACTTGTCTAATATACTTTTACATCAATGCCTCATTTTGCGTTGGGGTTACGTTCCAAAAAACCACGACGCAAATTAAAACGCAGCAAAGTTAATTAAAATTGTATATAGCAAATCATGTAAAGATCGTAGATGGGTTCCAGGGTTACGAAAATACTAAGTCGTCGGCTTTCTTTCACAAGAAATTGCTCCAATGTTTGATGAACCGCTTTTGTTTTCAACGTAAGACAAATTTCCATGTAGCAGTTGTCTGTATTACTACCACTAGCATTATCTTTGGATAATGATTTATTTTTTTATGTCATCAAATAAGGTTTTTGCTTTTATCTGCAATACCATACTTTGAAAAGAATTATACGAGAGTTTCGACTAATAATGTACCGACCATTATAACATTAGGTGTCATAATTTCTGTATACATGAAACTTATTTGTGTTGGATTTTAGTTGGATACCAAATTTTTTAAGAGATTTATGGTCGTTAAAGTGATTTTCGGAAGTGCATCTTATATAGGAGCTATGATCAATTATGGATCGATCTAAATAAAATTTGTAGATGCGATTTGGCTTCTTTTACTACCTACTCTTTTCTGGTGAAACTTGTTTGGATACTTGCATTATTCAAACATTTATGATAGGTACAAAACTATTTCGTGAGAACATTTGTTTGGGAACCAGGTAAAATAATGGACCAATTTCCACCAGTTTTAATCCCATCCGTCCTTTGGCCGAAAAAATATCAGGTACCAATTTTAATGAAATATCTACAAAATTGCGACCAGGGGGGTTACTCTGTATTGCGATGCGAAAGCAAATTCGATGCGTAAGAGTGTCAATTTGTACGCTTATCGCATCGAATTTGCTTTCGCATCGCAATAGAGAGTAACCCCCCAGTACTCTGCGCACAAGCTTTACATGGACAGCCAGACGGACAGACGGACAACGTTAAATCGACTCAAAAAGTGATTCTGATTCGATTGGTATAGTCAAAGGTGGTCGTTGTACCAATATTCATGGGCGTTACAAACATCAGCACAAATCCAATTTACCCTCACCACTGTCGTGATATAGGTTATAAAAATCAGCTTACTGCATAATTGGTCATAACTGCCATATAAGAACCACTTCCTAGAATTGCAGACATACGCATAAAACTCTTATATTTATCATTACCAAGTAACGTTTATTCATAAAAATGACGATAGTGAGAACTTATTTTCGGTATAATAATAATTCATCTGCAAGTATTTAAAGACTATGGGCCCATAATCATAGTCATAGAAAAAGCATACTTTAAGTAAAAGTAGACTTTTAAACAACAAAAACATATAAATTTGTTCTGAATTTAAAACAAAAGTATGCTTTTTCTATGACTATGATTATGGGCCTATGATCTATTTATAAATTTTTTACTGTAACATATCGAAATAACAGTGAATTTGGGAATCACTGTTCAGAATACACATGCAATTTATGCGACCAAATAAGAGAATGATAACGATTTTTTGTGTATGGTAGCTGTTGAAGAGGTTTCAGTTGCTGCTGTTTTTGTTGCTGCTCTCTAAACAATCATAGTTGATGTTACTTGTAGCAGTAGCAGTAGAAGCTGTTGTTGTTGGTCTTGTTTTTAAGCTTCAAATGTCATTGCATATTTATTGCCGTTGTCGTTTTTGTTGTTATTTCAGATGCAATAAAAAAGTTTAATGAAAAAGAAAAAAAAATAGCAAAAAGAAATATCAACAACTAAAAAAAAAAAAACTGTGGAAAATGAGATAGAAAAACTGAAAGTAGTTGTAGTGTATGTAAGTAAGCCTTTAGTAGAAAATCCCTTTCTATCAACAAAACAAACACACACACACACATAAGTACCCTGCAGGAAATGTCAATAGTAAAATTATACTGATTACCTATTGACGATGTCACCATTACCTACTGACGAATTATACCCTTACTAATGCTATCTACTTTTGACATTTAGCACAGGCTTGTCCTACGAAATCTACCAGTAGATTGCGTCAATACTGACTAAGTAGTTCTTTTGGGACCACATTGTCTACACTTTTGGTACTTTTCTGAAATAGAAAATAATAATGCATTTTTTGCTAACTTTTGGAGTTTTATTAAAAAAAAAATAAAATACAAAAAAATATTTAATTAAAAATAAATCCGAAATCACCCAGAGTGTTTGGCGGGAATCGAACTCGAAAACCTCTGAACGATAGTCCGGCACACTATCGCGTAGTCTATCGGGGCTCAGAATTGAACAAAAATAATTGTATAATAATAACCATTGTGACAATGCTGTTGACTATGTCGCCAAACCGTTACCAAAATAGTAGACAAATGTGGTGACTTGGAGACACTTGACCCCAGGTTTCCTTCAGGGTATATACAAGTATGTATATGTTCATATGTATGTATGTAAAAAATTATGTATACATACATACATACATTTAAGTATATGTGTATTAGGGCGGGTCGATTTAATAATCGCCCATGGCTCAGTGAAAATCGTATTCTAGGGATCAAAATAAGAAACTTTGCCAAAGGAACCATACCTCTAAAACGAATTCTACTACCCTCCAACTGTGACTTTTGTCCCGTACAAACATTTAAAAAAATCACCATTTTGGCACTTTATTTTATTTATTTTTATTATTTTATTTATTTTTAAAAAATAATATTTAAAAATAAATAAAATAAATAAAAAATAATAAAATTATTTAAATATTATTTTTTAAAAATAAATAAAATAATAAAAAATAATAAAATAAAGTGCCAAAATGGTGATTTTATTAAATGTTTGTACGGGACAAAAATCAACAGTTGGGGGGTAGTAGAATTCGTTTTAGAGGTATGGTTCCTTCGGCAAAGTTTCTTATTTTGATCCCTAGAATACGATTTTCATTGAGCCATGGTCAATTTTTTTGCCTCCCCACAAATCGACCCGGCCTAATGTGTATATCTGTATGTAGCTATATAAACATTGTCGTATGCTTTTAGAAAGGCTTATGGTAAATTGTTTAGAATTGCTTTTATATAGCCTGACATGCATACATATGTATGTATACACAACTGCAAATATACATATATGTATAAAGATAGATACATATGTATGTACATACTTGGCTATATAACATCTGTATAAAAAATATTAACTGTTTTTTTTAACATATGTGTATGTACTTAGTGGTAGCTCACTACTACCACTACATATTTACTAAGCTAACAGCCATTTTTTATGCGGAAATAAAAACTGCCAGTATAACATTACTGCCACACACACACACGTGAGACTACAACCCAACCATATGCTGTGAATATACGATTGTTTTTTTTTTTTTTTTTGCTATCTTCACTTATATATAGTAGCAGTCTCTAAGTAGATCTTTTATTATGAAATTGGTTGTTGTTTTATTTTTTTTATATTTTAGTTGTAGGTTTGTTTTTCTCTATTTTTTTTTTTGCATTTGTTATTGTTCGAGTAGTTCAAATGGAAAATCATTTATTTGCTTCGTTTGTGTTTTTATTTTGTAACAGAACACAAACACAAACGAAGCAAGCACAAGCTAAACAACTGAAAAAAAAGCAAAAGAAAAATAAATTGTCTAGAAGTAATCGCTGCATAGAAGGCAATTTAAAATATATGTAAATATATAAAAAAAATACGCTAATCAGTGGGTGTATCTGCGTATGTAGATTTGTTGACAAATCTATGCTAAATACAAACCCCCCGACAACTTTAGCTCTTCCTCTAGTTTAAAACAAAGGCTTTGCGGAATATTCATGCATATATTTTTAGGTTTTAAAGCTAAACAACTTAACAAAAAACTTGTTGTGTATTCTAATGTCTAATATAATGCTTAGTAGTGAGTAGTAGTAAATAGCTAGTATCAAATGAAAGTTAATATGTTTTTATGCACAATAAATTTTAAATTGTTAATAATTTCAAATTTCTCTTTATACATATTGTTTGAGAATGTAGTATTTTTAACTTGTCTTTTTCTTTTTAAAGTAATTCCTTAAAGTAGGCCACAGTTTTGTTTTTATGCTTACGGCCTTAAAAGTAGGCTTTAGTTTTAGTCTTTTTTTCTGGTTTGTAGAATACAATATAGAAATAATCTTTAATAATTAATTTAATTACAATAAAACTTGAAAAATTTACTAGTTTAGATGAAAAGCCTTACAATATTGCAGAAATGTTTTGTATTTATAGAATGTTGACTTGGTTCTCTTTTTTTATTATTTACTAGCTGTATGCTGCGCGCGTTGTTACGCCAATTAAAATAAATTTAAAATAAAGACATTACACAAATATTCAATTCATTTGGAGTAATTTTATTGATTTTTCTCATTTTGAAAAAAGTAGGCGGTCGAAAGAAGTATTCTTAGTCATGTCGGAGTCTTAGTTATATTCCGTTAAATTTTTAGTAAGATCGGTCCAGCGGTCTGGCCTTCCCGGCAGGCGTTGTCCTGCAAGTGATGAGGCGTGAAAGGGGGCGTGGAGTATGAATCTTAATTTTTACTTCACCTAGAGTAACATGTGTATTTGATTTTAAGTAAATAAGTAGAATCAATTACACAATTTAAAAAAGTAGGAGTGGTCAAAAGAAATAAGAAGCTTTGGTACATACAATTTATATTTTTACCTCGCCTTCAGTAAGATGTGGATACAATTTGTTTAAAGTAAATCTGTAACAACCCATACAGAAGCAATTAATCAATTTAAATAGTGGGCGTTAGAGTAGGCGTGGTCGTACCAACGCAGAAAATTACGGGTGGGGAAGAAAGAATCAATTTTGTGCTCGGTACTCGGTGAACATGCTTTGTTGACATTTTCTTTGTTGGAATTTACTACAAATTATTACACAGCACGAAAAAGAGAAAAGTCTAAAAAGCAAATAATAATGAAATGTTTCTGACAATATTGTTCGACAGTGTGACCGCGAATAAAAAAACAAAAGAGAATTCGACCAAAGACTATAAAATTTATAGTATAAAGATAAATGTGCATCATTTTACTTAATAAATTTCGAAAAACACAGCATAACATGACAAGGTTTAATGTGACACCATATTGCACAAGTATGCACTTTTTAAAATCTTTAAAATCTCTATTTAATAAACTTTGAAAATTTAAACTAAATTTATAAAAAATACATAAAGAAAAACCTTTCAAACTATATATTCATTAGAATTGTAATTTGAAATTTACAATAGTAATGGTTTCATATATTAAATTATCTGTTTGCTCCCTTTTCTTATGTTTAGTTTTCAAATCATTTAAAGTATAGAATTTCGTTGCTGTTTTCCTTCTATGCTGGGTAATCCAAGTACTTTTAGCGATTGTTAGTTGAGTGTTGTTAGCTAAATTAAATTCTTAATAAGGTTTTCCTGTACTTTCGTTGCAAGAAAAGAAACAACAAAATACCCAACAGTAGTCAAACTTTTTTTTTTTTTTTTTATATAGAGTTTCATCAGTTGTTTTCCTAATATTAGTTTTTGTTGTTTAGGTTTTTTCTTAACATTTGTTAATGCAGACATTTAGACAAGTATTATACCAGCCATAGTCTATATATACAGCTAAGTTTTTTCTTTCTATGGTTTTAGAGTATTTATTTTGCTGTCGCTGTTTTTATTTTTTGTTTAAAAATAAACATTAAAAAAAAAGAAAAACATACTGCTGTTAGTTCTAGGAAAACATTTGAAAATCTAAACAACATTTTATGTACTAAAATACAGAAAGTTTATTTTTCGCCACTATTTGAAATTTCATTTTTAACATTAAGGCAAAAGTTTGCCTTTTTTTTTGTTCAACAGCTTGTTTAACATGGCTTTTAATTTGTGACTGAAGCTAAAAGTCAAATTAACAATTTCTAAACAATTAAGTTTTGTTTTAAAGTTTTGGCTAAGCAAACAGTAATAGCAAATAATTAAGTCAAGACCATTATTTTTATAACTTTTCATGAACATGTATTTATTATTAATTTGTTTTGTTTTTTTTTGTATTTTTAATTTTAATTTTAGGATAAACAATTGCATTCCTCACGTGGCATTATTATCTCCAATCAAACTTTGGTGCTACAGGGGATTTTGAAATCATCTCATGGCCAGTATTTCTGTCGTGCCACCAATATACAGGGCAGTGTTTCCAGTAATGAGGTGTATTTAGATGTTAAATGTAAGTGTGATTATTAAAATAGAAATTCGTTTTTTTTTTTTTTATTTTTATTTTGTGTTTTAATATCTATCCTCAGTTTTACTACTTAGAACTATTCAATTCAATAAGTTATGTTTTCAATTTTAAATTACTTCTGTAGTTATATCAATTATGTATGAGATCAAATAACTTATATACATTCTTAAACGGTCAATAATTCGACAGCTCAATTCCAAAACATGCTAAGTCGAAAAAGTGAGTTTTGCAGGAAAAGCAAAGCTCACTTTGTTGTTTATAACTATTGATTGGACTAGCCAATCACAACCAACATGACAGAATTATGACAGAATTTATGTTGAAAAAATCTAAATTCAAAAACTCAAACAAATTAAAAACATGCTAAATCGACATAACATGGTTTGGAATTGAACTGTCGAATTAACCTTTTTGATTTCGTTCTTATATTCATTTTTCCATTCACACATATTTATTTATATACAAAATTTAAATGATATTTTTGTTTTGAATGTTATAGTGTATATATTTTTTAAATCCAATAAATATTTTAGAGTTTAATTAACTTTTCACTGACGGCTGTCACGTTTCATACAGACACCTAAAACTATGCAATGGAATATTAGTTAGTTAGTTAGTTAACTTTATTGAGACTCCTTTTTATTTCATAATTTAAGATAATGGAATATTACTTAAACCCCAATATGATTTTAGAATTTTCAACTAATATTAAAAAAGTTTAAATTATTTTATTCTAAATAGCATAGATTGTAAAAATGTATAAAAAAAAATTGTGTTTCCCTTTGAAGCAACAGAGAAAAACATTGACAACAAACTTGAAAAAATTTGTGATAATTCATATTGACTTTCTACCATTATTAATATTTCCATTACTGCTGTTATGGTTATCTGGAAATTAAAAAAAAAAATTGTTCTAATTAAATTAAATTCTGATTTCTTCAACCTTTCTTTTGTTAATAAAATAAAAAAGTTTCTTCGAGCTCGAGGCCAATTATTTTTAAAAAATATATACATATATTATTTATTAAATTATTCGTTTCAATATTTCGATATCCATCGGATATCATTATCAAGGAATGAGTTACAATTATATTTGTAAGAGTTCATTACTTAGTGTGGAGAGAATAATACGTATCTTACAAATATAATTGTAACTCATTTTACAAGATTTTTGTAAAGTTTTCACCTTAACTTAAATTCTATAATAAAAATTAAGGATAACATAAAACAAAATTGTAGTATTATGTAGAAAAAGGAAAAAGATCCTTAAACTCTTTGTAAATATGTATAGTATATACTATTGTAAGTAAATTTTGTAAATATCATTAAACACAATAAACTAATAAAACATGAACAGGCTCTCTGAAGAAAATCGATATTACTATCTATACGGATACTGCATATATGTATATAGGGGATTCACCCATTTGTGAATCTCTTATTAAAAATCTCAGCTTGAATTGATTTAATTTTGTAATTTGTTTGGACAATAAGTTACATTAGAAAATAGAGGCTAAATTAGAAGACCCGTATCGCGGCGTTTGAAAATTGTATAATCAAAATTGCTATTCGGTTAACCGTGAAAATCGATTATCCGTAATGCTTCGGGTCCCGACCATCACGGATAAGCGAAGCCCGACTGTATTTATTTTTTTAACACTTAAAAACCAAAGTAAAGTAAATAAATGACCGCAGTAGTACCACTTGTAAAACTAATAGACTTTGTTTACATTTGTATGTTTCAATGTTTCATACGGTCAAAGCACTTTCAGTGCTAGATTTTGCATTTCGTTTTTCGAAAATGCATTGAAATTTTTAAAAATTATGCTAAATGCCCAATCGGACGGCAAATTTAGGAGAAAAATGCAAAAAACATAAAATCTTTTATTAATAGAAAATTCATTTTAAACACATATACATACACAGACTCTCATTTATTTGTAATTAAATGAGAGTGATTTGGTCAGCATACTTTACGGGGCTATATATTATATAAAAATTACATAGGACTCAAATTTTGTATTGGATTTCGGAAAAAATTTTGTCCTATCAAAATTCTGAGTCCATATTCGGATTCAGCGTGTGGGTTCACGGTGAATAGGTGTTTCCAGCCCAATCGGACGGCAAATTTAGGAGAAAAATGCAAAAAACATAAAATCTTTCATTAATAGAAAATTCATTTTAAACATCTATACATACACAGACTCTCATTTATTTGTAATTAAATGAGAGTGATTTGGTCAGCATACTTTACGGGGCTATATATTATATAGAAATTACCTAGGACTCAAATTTTGTATGGGATTTCGGAAAAAATTTTGTCCTATCAAAATTCTGAGTCCATATTCGGATTCAGCGTGTGGGTTCACGGTAAATAGGTGTTTCCAGCCCAATCGGACGGCAAATTTAGGAGAAAAATGCAAAAAACATAAAATCTTTCATTAATAGAAAATTCATTTTAAACATCTATACATACACAGACTCTCATTTAATTACAAATAAATGAGAGTGATTTGGTCAGCATACTTTACGGGGCTATATATTATATAGAAATTACCTAGGACTCAAATTTTGTATGGGATTTCGGAAAAAATTTTGTCCTATCAAAATTCTGAGTCCATATTCGGATTCAGCGTGTGGGTTCACGGTAAATAGGTGTTTCCAGCCCAATCGGACGGCAAATTTAGGAGAAAAATGCAAAAAACATAAAATCTTTCATTAATAGAAAATTCATTTTAAACATTTATACATACACAGACTCTCATTTATTTGTAATTAAATGAGAGTGATTTGGTCAGCATACTTTACGGGGCTATATATTATATAGAAATTACCTAGGACTCAAATTTTGTATGGGATTCCGGAAAAAATTTTGTCCTATCAAAATTCTGAGTCCATATTCGGATTCAGCGTGTGGGTTCACGGTGAATAGGTGTTTCCAGCCCAATCGGACGGCAAATTTAGGAGAAAAATGCAAAAAACATAAAATCTTTCATTAATAGAAAATTCATTTTAAACATCTTACATACACAGACTCTCATTTATTTGTAATTAAATGAGAGTGATTTGGTCAGCATACTTTACGGGGCTATATATTATATAGAAATTACCTAGGACTCAAATTTTGTATGGGATTTCGGAAAAAATTTTGTCCTATCAAAATTCTGAGTCCATATTCGGATTCAGCGTGTGGGTTCACGGTAAATAGGTGTTTCCAGCCCAATCGGACGGCAAATTTAGAAGAAAAATGCAAAAAACATAAAATCTTTCATTAATAGAAAATTCATTTTAAACACATATACATACACAGACTCTCATTTATTTGTAATTAAATGAGAGTGATTTGGTCAGCATACTTTACGGGGCTATATATTATGAAGAAATTACCTAGGACTCAAATTTTGTATGGGATTTCGGAAAAAATTTTGTCCTATCAAAATTCTGAGTCCATATTCGGATTCAGCGTGTGGGTTCACGGTAAATAGGTGTTTCCAGCCCAATCGGACGGCAAATTTAGAAGAAAAATGCAAAAAACATAAAATCTTTCATTAATAGAAAATTCATTTTAAACACATATACATACACAGACTCTCATTTATTTGTAATTAAATGAGAGTGATTTGGTCAGCATACCTTACGGGGCTATATATTATATAAAAATTACATAGGACTCAAATTTTGTATGGGATTTCGGAAAAAATTTTGTCCTATCAAAATTCTGAGTCCATATTCGGATTCAGCGTGTGGGTTCACGGTAAATAGGTGTTTCCAGCCCAATCGGACGGCAAATTTAGAAGAAAAATGCAAAAAACATAAAATCTTTCATTAATAGAAAATTCATTTTAAACACATATACATACACAGACTCTCATTTATTTGTAATTAAATGAGAGTGATTTGGTCAGCATACTTTACGGGGCTATATATTATATAGAAATTACCTAGGACTCAAATTTTGTATGGGATTTCGGAAAAAATTTTGTCCTATCAAAATTCTGAGTCCATATTCGGATTCAGCGTGTGGGTTCACGGTAAATAGGTGTTTCCAGCCCAATCGGACGGCAAATTTAGAAGAAAAATGCAAAAAACATAAAATCTTTCATTAATAGAAAATTCATTTTAAACACATATACATTCACAGACTCTCATTTATTTGTAATTAAATGAGAGTGATTTGGTCAGCATACTTTACGGGGCTATATATTATGAAGAAATTACCTAGGACTCAAATTTTGTATGGGATTTCGGAAAAAATTTTGTCCTATCAAAATTCTGAGTCCATATTCGGATTCAGCGTGTGGGTTCACGGTAAATAGGTGTTTCCAGCCCAATCGGACGGCAAATTTAGAAGAAAAATGCAAAAAACATAAAATCTTTCATTAATAGAAAATTCATTTTAAACACATATACATACACAGACTCTCATTTATTTGTAATTAAATGAGAGTGATTTGGTCAGCATACCTTACGGGGCTATATATTATATAAAAATTACATAGGACTCAAATTTTGTATGGGATTTCGGAAAAAATTTTGTCCTATCAAAATTCTGAGTCCATATTCGGATTCAGCGTGTGGGTTCACGGTAAATAGGTGTTTCCAGCCCAATCGGACGGCAAATTTAGGAGAAAAATGCAAAAAACATAAAATCTTTCATTAATAGAAAATTCATTTTAAACACATATACATACACAGACTCTCATTTATTTGTAATTAAATGAGAGTGATTTGGTCAGCATACTTTACGGGGCTATATATTATGAAGAAATTACCTAGGACTCAAATTTTGTATGGGATTTCGGAAAAAATTTTGTCCTATCAAAATTCTGAGTCCATATTCGGATTCAGCGTGTGGGTTCACGGTAAATAGGTGTTTCCAGCCCAATCGGACGGCAAATTTAGAAGAAAAATGCAAAAAACATAAAATCTTTCATTAATAGAAAATTCATTTTAAACACATATACATACACAGACTCTCATTTATTTGTAATTAAATGAGAGTGATTTGGTCAGCATACTTTACGGGGCTATATATTATATAGAAATTACCTAGGACTCAAATTTTGTATGGGATTTCGGAAAAAATTTTGTCCTATCAAAATTCTGAGTCCATATTCGGATTCAGCGTGTGGGTTCACGGTAAATAGGTGTTTCCAGCCCAATCGGACGGCAAATTTAGAAGAAAAATGCAAAAAACATAAAATCTTTCATTAATAGAAAATTCATTTTAAACACATATACATACACAGACTCTCATTTATTTGTAATTAAATGAGAGTGATTTGGTCAGCATACTTTACGGGGCTATATATTATGAAGAAATTACCTAGGACTCAAATTTTGTATGGGATTTCGGAAAAAATTTTGTCCTATCAAAATTCTGAGTCCATATTCGGATTCAGCGTGTGGGTTCACGGTAAATAGGTGTTTCCAGCCCAATCGGACGGCAAATTTAGAAGAAAAATGCAAAAAACATAAAATCTTTCATTAATAGAAAATTCATTTTAAACACATATACATACACAGACTCTCATTTATTTGTAATTAAATGAGAGTGATTTGGTCAGCATACTTTACGGGGCTATATATTATGAAGAAATTACCTAGGACTCAAATTTTGTATGGGATTTCGGAAAAAATTTTGTCCTATCAAAATTCTGAGTCCATATTCGGATTCAGCGTGTGGGTTCACGGTGAATAGGTGTTTCCAGCCCAATCGGACGGCAAATTTAGAAGAAAAATGCAAAAAACATAAAATCTTTCATTAATAGAAAATTCATTTTAAACACATATACATACACAGACTCTCATTTATTTGTAATTAAATGAGAGTGATTTGGTCAGCATACTTTACAGGGCTATATATTATGAAGAAATTACCTAGGACTCAAATTTTGTATGGGATTTCGGAAAAAATTTTGTCCTATCAAAATTCTGAGTCCATATTCGGATTCAGCGTGTGGGTTCACGGTAAATAGGTGTTTCCAGCCCAATCGGACGGCAAATTTAGAAGAAAAATGCAAAAAACATAAAATCTTTCATTAATAGAAAATTCATTTTAAACACATATACATACACAGACTCTCATTTATTTGTAATTAAATGAGAGTGATTTGGTCAGCATACTTTACGGGGCTATATATTATATAGAAATTACCTAGGACTCAAATTTTGTATGGGATTTCGGAAAAAATTTTGTCCTATCAAAATTCTGAGTCCATATTCGGATTCAGCGTGTGGGTTCACGGTAAATAGGTGTTTCCAGCCCAATCGGACGGCAAATTTAGAAGAAAAATGCAAAAAACATAAAATCTTTCATTAATAGAAAATTCATTTTAAACACATATACATACACAGACTCTCATTTATTTGTAATTAAATGAGAGTGATTTGGTCAGCATACTTTACGGGGCTATATATTATGAAGAAATTACCTAGGACTCAAATTTTGTATGGGATTTCGGAAAAAATTTTGTCCTATCAAAATTCTGAGTCCATATTCGGATTCAGCGTGTGGGTTCACGGTAAATAGGTGTTTCCAGCCCAATCGGACGGCAAATTTAGGAGAAAAATGCAAGAAACATAAAATCTTTCATTAATAGAAAATTCATTTTAAACATCTTACATACACAGACTCTTATTTATTTGTAATTAAATGAGAGTGGTTTGGTCAGCATACTTTACGGGGCTATATATTATATAGAAATTACCTAGGACTCAAATTTTGTATGGGATTTCGGAAAAAATTTTGTCCTATCAAAATTCTGAGTCCATATTCGGATTCAGCGTGTGGGTTCACGGTAAATAGGTGTTTCCAGCCCAATCGGACGGCAAATTTAGGAGAAAAATGCAAAAAACATAAAATCTTTCATTAATAGAAAATTAATTTTAAACATCTTACATACACAGACTCTCATTTATTTGTAATTAAATGAGAGTGATTTGGTCAGCATACTTTACGGGGCTATATATTATGAAGAAATTACATAGGACTCAAATTTTGTATGGGATTTCGGAAAAAATTTTGTCCTATCAAAATTCTGAGTCCATATTCGGATTCAGCGTGTGGGTTCACGGTAAATAGGTGTTTCCAGCCCAATCGGACGGCAAATTTAGGAGAAAAATGCAAAAAACATAAAATCTTTCATTAATAGAAAATTCATTTTAAACATCTTACATACACAGACTCTCATTTATTTGTAATTAAATGAGAGTGATTTGGTCAGCATACTTTACGGGGCTATATATTATGAAGAAATTACATAGGACTCAAATTTTGTATGGGATTTCGGAAAAAATTTTGTCCTATCAAAATTCTGAGTCCATATTCGGATTCAGCGTGTGGGTTCACGGTAAATAGGTGTTTCCAGCCCAATCGGACGGCAAATTTAGGAGAAAAATGCAAAAAACATAAAATCTTTCATTAATAGAAAATTAATTTTAAACATCTTACATACACAGACTCTCATTTATTTGTAATTAAATGAGAGTGATTTGGTCAGCATACTTTACGGGGCTATATATTATGAAGAAATTACCTAGGACTCAAATTTTGTATGGGATTTCGGAAAAAATTTTGTCCTATCAAAATTCTGAGTCCATATTCGGATTCAGCGTGTGGGTTCACGGTAAATAGGTGTTTCCAGCCCAATCGGACGGCAAATTTAGGAGAAAAATGCAAGAAACATAAAATCTTTCATTAATAGAAAATTCATTTTAAACATCTTACATACACAGACTCTTATTTATTTGTAATTAAATGAGAGTGGTTTGGTCAGCATACTTTACGGGGCTATATATTATATAGAAATTACCTAGGACTCAAATTTTGTATGGGATTTCGGAAAAAATTTTGTCCTATCAAAATTCTGAGTCCATATTCGGATTCAGCGTGTGGGTTCACGGTAAATAGGTGTTTCCAGCCCAATCGGACGGCAAATTTAGGAGAAAAATGCAAAAAACATAAAATCTTTCATTAATAGAAAATTAATTTTAAACATCTTACATACACAGACTCTCATTTATTTGTAATTAAATGAGAGTGATTTGGTCAGCATACTTTACGGGGCTATATATTATGAAGAAATTACATAGGACTCAAATTTTGTATGGGATTTCGGAAAAAATTTTGTCCTATCAAAATTCTGAGTCCATATTCGGATTCAGCGTGTGGGTTCACGGTAAATAGGTGTTTCCAGCCCAATCGGACGGCAAATTTAGGAGAAAAATGCAAAAAACATAAAATCTTTCATTAATAGAAAATTCATTTTAAACACATTAACATACACAGACTCTCATTTATTTGTAATTAAATGAGAGTGATTTGGTCAGCATACTTTACGGGGCTATATATTATATAGAAATTACCTAGGACTCAAATTTTGTATGGGATTTCGGAAAAAATTTTGTCCTATCAAAATTCTGAGTCCATATTCGGATTCAGCGTGTGGGTTCACGGTAAATAGGTGTTTCCAGCCCAATCGGACGGCAAATTTAGGAGAAAAATGCAAAAAACATAAAATCTTTCATTAATAGAAAATTCATTTTAAACACATATACATACACAGACTCTCATTTATTTGTAATTAAATGAGAGTGATTTGGTCAGCATACTTTACGGGGCTATATATTATGAAGAAATTACCTAGGACTCAAATTTTGTATGGGATTTCGGAAAAAATTTTGTCGTATCAAAATTCTGAGTCCATATTCGGATTCAGCGTGTGGGTTCACGGTAAATAGGTGTTTCCAGCCCAATCGGACGGCAAATTTAGGAGAAAAATGCAAAAAACATAAAATCTTTCATTAATAGAAAATTCATTTTAAACATCTTACATACACAGACTCTCATTTATTTGTAATTAAATGAGAGTGATTTGGTCAGCATACTTTACGGGGCTATATATTATGAAGAAATTACATAGGACTCAAATTTTGTATGGGATTTCGGAAAAAATTTTGTCCTATCAAAATTCTGAGTCCATATTCGGATTCAGCGTGTGGGTTCACGGTAAATAGGTGTTTCCAGCCCAATCGGACGGCAAATTTAGGAGAAAAATGCAAAAAACATAAAATCTTTCATTAATAGAAAATTCATTTTAAACATCTTACATACACAGACTCTCATTTATTTGTAATTAAATGAGAGTGATTTGGTCAGCATACTTTACGGGGCTATATATTATGAAGAAATTACATAGGACTCAAATTTTGTATGGGATTTCGGAAAAAATTTTGTCCTATCAAAATTCTGAGTCCATATTCGGATTCAGCGTGTGGGTTCACGGTAAATAGGTGTTTCCAGCCCAATCGGACGGCAAATTTAGGAGAAAAATGCAAAAAACATAAAATCTTTCATTAATAGAAAATTCATTTTAAACACATATACATACACAGACTCTCATTTATTTGTAATTAAATGAGAGTGATTTGGTCAGCATACTTTACGGGGCTATATATTATGAAGAAATTACCTAGGACTCAAATTTTGTATGGGATTTCGGAAAAAATTTTGTCCTATCAAAATTCTGAGTCCATATTCGGATTCAGCGTGTGGGTTCACGGTAAATAGGTGTTTCCAGCCCAATCGGACGGCAAATTTAGGAGAAAAATGCAAAAAACATAAAATCTTTCATTAATAGAAAATTCATTTTAAACATCTTACATACACAGACTCTCATTTATTTGTAATTAAATGAGAGTGATTTGGTCAGCATACTTTACGGGGCTATATATTATGAAGAAATTACATAGGACTCAAATTTTGTATGGGATTTCGGAAAAAATTTTGTCCTATCAAAATTCTGAGTCCATATTCGGATTCAGCGTGTGGGTTCACGGTAAATAGGTGTTTCCAGCCCAATCGGACGGCAAATTTAGGAGAAAAATGCAAAAAACATAAAATCTTTCATTAATAGAAAATTCATTTTAAACACATATACATACACAGACTCTCATTTATTTGTAATTAAATGAGAGTGATTTGGTCAGCATACTTTACGGGGCTATATATTATGAAGAAATTACCTAGGACTCAAATTTTGTATGGGATTTCGGAAAAAATTTTGTCCTATCAAAATTCTGAGTCCATATTCGGATTCAGCGTGTGGGTTCACGGTAAATAGGTGTTTCCAGCCCAATCGGACGGCAAATTTAGGAGAAAAATGCAAAAAACATAAAATCTTTCATTAATAGAAAATTCATTTTAAACACATATACATACACAGACTCTCATTTATTTGTAATTAAATGAGAGTGATTTGGTCAGCATACTTTACGGGGCTATATATTATGAAGAAATTACCTAGGACTCAAATTTTGTATGGGGTTTCGGAAAAAATTTTGTCCTATCAAAATTCTGAGTCCATATTCGGATTCAGCGTGTGGGTTCACGGTAAATAGGTGTTTCCAGCCCAATCGGATGGCTAATTTAGGAGAAAAATGCAAAAAACATAAAATCTTTCATTAATAGAAAATTCATTTTAAACACATATACATACACAGACTCTCATTTATTTGTAATTAAATGAGAGTGATTTGGTCAGCATACTTTACGGGGCTATATATTATGAAGAAATTACCTAGGACTCAAATTTTGTATGGGGTTTCGGAAAAAATTTTGTCCTATCAAAATTCTGAGTCCATATTCGGATTCAGCGTGTGGGTTCACGGTAAATAGGTGTTTCCAGCCCAATCGGACGGCAAATTTAGGAGAAAAATGCAAAAAACATAAAATCTTTCATTAATAGAAAATTCATTTTAAACACATATACATACACAGACTCTCATTTATTTGTAATTAAATGAGAGTGATTTGGTCAGCATACTTTACGGGGCTATATATTATGAAGAAATTACATAGGACTCAAATTTTGTATGGGATTTCGGAAAAAATTTTGTCCTATCAAAATTCTGAGTCCATATTCGGATTCAGCGTGTGGGTTCACGGTAAATAGGTGTTTCCAGCCCAATCGGACGGCAAATTTAGGAGAAAAATGCAAAAAACATAAAATCTTTTATTAATAGAAAATTCATTTTAAACACATTAACATACACAGACTCTCATTTATTTGTAATTAAATGAGAGTGATTTGGTCAGCATACTTTACGGGGCTATATATTATGAAGAAATTACCTAGGACTCAAATTTTGTATGGGGTTTCGGAAAAAATTTTGTCCTATCAAAATTCTGAGTCCATATTCGGATTCAGCGTGTGGGTTCACGGTAAATAGGTGTTTCCAGCCCAATCGGATGGCTAATTTAGGAGAAAAATGCAAAAAACATAAAATCTTTCATTAATAGAAAATTCATTTTAAACATTTATACATACACAGACTCTCATTTATTTGTAATTAAATGAGAGTGATTTGGTCAGCATACTTTACGGGGCTATATATTATGAAGAAATTACCTAGGACTCAAATTTTGTATGGGGTTTCGGAAAAAATTTTGTCCTATCAAAATTCTGAGTCCATATTCGGATTCAGCGTGTGGGTTCACGGTAAATAGGTGTTTCCAGCCCAATCGGATGGCTAATTTAGGAGAAAAATGCAAAAAACATAAAATCTTTTATTAATAGAAAATTCATTTTAAACACATATACATACACAGACTCTCATATATTTGTAATTAAATGAGAGTGATTTGGTCAGCATACCTTACGGGGCTATATATTATGAAGAAATTACCTAGGACTCAAATTTTGTATGGGATTTCGGAAAAAATTTTGTCCTATCAAAATTCTGAGTCCATATTCGGATTCAGCGTGTGGGTTCACGGTAAATAGGTGTTTCCAGCCCAATCGGATGGCTAATTTAGGAGAAAAATGCAAAAAACATAAAATCTTTTATTAATAGAAAATTCATTTTAAACATCTATACATACACAGACTCTCATTTATTTGTAATTAAATGAGAGTGATTTGGTCAGCATACTTTACGGGGCTATATATTATATAAAAATTACATAGGACTCAAATTTTGTATGGGATTTCGGAAAAAATTTTGTCCTATCAAAATTCTGAGTCCATATTCGGATTCAGCGTGTGGGTTCACGGTAAATAGGTGTTTCCAGCCCAATCGGATGGCTAATTTAGGAGAAAAATGCAAAAAACATAAAATCTTTTATTAATAGAAAATTCATTTTAAACATCTATACATACACAGACTCTCATTTATTTGTAATTAAATGAGAGTGATTTGGTCAGCATACTTTACGGGGCTATATCTATATATATAAAAATAAGTGTACATTTTGATTGTCACTCCATAACTCGAGAACGGCTCGACCGATTGCCATAAAATTGTTAGGGAAGGTACAGGGAGGAGTGATGATGGTTTGTTGATTTTGAAATCTAAAATCGGTCTAGCCATTCTCCAGTTATGATTTTTTTCCTGAAAAAATTCAACATTTGAAAAACAAAGTTTAAATTTCGGTTCGACCTAACGAAAAAAATCTATCCAACCTAATACACAAACTCATACATACACACATTCATTTGATTGACAGCATACAAATGTCAAACAGATGAACCTGTTGAAATGCACATGTTTGCAAATCACTTTCTTTCACTCTTGGATTCTGATACAGCCGGTCATACATTCGCTGCTTTCCAATTGAAATTTTATTACAAGTGATTTTTTTTTTTTAGTTTCATAAATATTGGTAAGTATTGAAAATTTAAAAGGTGATTTTAAGTGTGTTCAGTGCAAAAAATGTGTTTGGATTCCAGAAAACATAGTGAAAAGTGATTTTTTTCCATAATTTCATCTTATTGTATCATCCATTTAGCGTGTACTCAATATCGAATTCATTCGTAATGTGGACATTGTTGTTACTGCGTACGGTGCTTTTTTTATATCCCATTTCAATAATGGATGATCCAATACGATGAAATTATGGAAAAAAATGGAATATAATAAATATTTTGTTTTACATTAATGATTTTTTGAGAAAGTTTAATTAAATGCAACGCATAACAGCACTCACACAACAACAATACTTTTTTGAATTATTCTTAAATAAACAATACTTAATTCATATTGAATTAATTTCATTGATTTAGAAAAAAAATGCCGCCAATCAGACGATCGACTATAGGTCGACGTACGCGTAATTCTACCTATAGATTTAATCAAAGGAGATCGCAAAGTTTAGAGCAATACTCACAACAAAATCAAGTACAACAATTACGAAACGCACGTCTTCATAGATCGGCAGATCCAAATCCATTAAATCCAGCATCGAGACGAACGACACGACTTTCACGTCGTGCTGTGCAAGAGATGGAATATGCTGCTTTCGCTTACAATAGCGAAAATGTTTATAGTGAACATGCCAATATTGGTGGACTGACGGTGAGATGACCACATTGTGATGCAGCCAAATTTCAAGGTGAAACGCCTGGCATGTGTTGTGCTAATGTCAAAGTGAGACTGCCAGCATTTGAATCTCCCCCCGATCCACTTCATTCATTCATTTTTGGAACGTTCCAAACATCTAAGCATTTTTTGGCTCACATTCAAGAATACAATGCGGCATTTCAAATGACTTCTTTTGGTGCCACCAAAATTGTAAGAGACAATTTCATGCCGACTTTTAAGGTGATTACTTCATGCGGAATATCATATGAAAAATGTGATCTGAGCAGTAATTTTTTTGATGTGTTCAAGAATTCTGACCCAACATCTAATTACATTTCACAAATATTACAGATTCAAGGTCAGATTTATCATCGAGCTGGTTCCTTATTGCCATATCCTGATGCTGATCATCAATTTTTGCAAATCTATTTTATCGGAGATGCAAATCGTGAATTGGATCGGCGTTGTACAATTGCTGCGCGTGCAAGGCGACAAATTGTTTCTGAACTTCAAACATTCTTACATCAGCACAATGAATTAATTCGATTGTTTAAAACCGCTCTCGATCGTATGCCAACTGATGATCACAGAATCGTTATCAGGGCAGACAAAACGCCCTTCGGAGAGCATGCGAGACGATTTAATGCACCGACAATTGATGAAGTGACCATTGTAATTGTTGGAGACCAGTTTCAATCTCGCGATATTGTGCTACATCGAAGAAATGAAGAATTACGGCGTGTTTCAGAGCTTCACCGCAGCTATGATGCATTACAATATCCATTATTGTACTGGAAAGGTGACGACGGCTATCATATCAATATACGCATGATAGATCCATATGTAAATATGTATTTATTTCAAAACAAGAAGACATGATTTTAATTTTCTGATAATGTATTCATCATAGGTCGTGACGTAGAAAAAACGGTTAGTGGGATGAATTATTATTCATATAGATTCATGATTCGCCCACAAGAAGACAACTTTATTATGCGATGTGGCAAATTTTTCCACCAATAAAAAATGGATTAACATTAATAATTTTTAAATACAATGCATTCATTTCATAAAAAAAATCTAGAATATTTCATTTCTTTTTTTGGTTGGTTGCAACGAAGTGCATCGGGGTCCGCTAGTATTATATAAAAATTACATAGGACTCAAATTTTGTATGGGATTTCGGAAAAAATTTTGTCCTATCAAAATTCTGAGTCCATATTCGGATTCAGCGTGTGGGTTCACGGTGAATAGGTGTTTCCAGCCCAATCGGATGGCTAATTTAGGAGAAAAATGCAAAAAACATAAAATCTTTTATTAATAGAAAATTCATTTTAAACATCTATACATACACAGACTCTCATTTATTTGTAATTAAATGAGAGTGATTTGGTCAGCATACTTTACGGGGCTATATATTATATAAAAATCACATAGGACTCAAATTTTGTATGGGATTTCGGAAAAAATGTTGTCCTATCAAAATTCTGAGTCCATATTCGGATTCAGCGTGTGGGTTCACGGTGAATAGGTGTTTCCAGCCCAATCGGATGGCTAATTTAGGAGAAAAATGCAAAAAACATAAAATCTTTTATTAATAGAAAATTCATTTTAAACATCTATACATACACAGACTCTCATTTATTTGTAATTAAATGAGAGTGATTTGGTCAGCATACTTTACGGGGCTATATATTATATAAAAATTACATAGGACTCAAATTTTGTATGGGATTTCGGAAAAAATTTTGTCCTATCAAAATTCTGAGTCCATATTCGGATTCAGCGTGTGGGTTCACGGTGAACACGTGTTTCCAGCCCAATCGGACGGCAAATTTAGGAGAAAAATGCAAAAAACATAAAATCTTTTATTAATAGAAAATTCATTTTAAACACATATACATACACAGACTCTCATTTATTTGTAATTAAATGAGAGTGATTTGGTCAGCATACTTTACGGGGCTATATATTATATAGAAATTACCTAGGACTCAAATTTTGTATGGGATTTCGGAAAAAATTTTGTCCTATCAAAATTCTGAGTCCATATTCGGATTCAGCGTGTGGGTTTACGGTAAATAGGTGTTTCCAGCCCAATCGGACGGCAAATTTAGGAGAAAAATGCAAAAAACATAAAATCTTTTATTAATAGAAAATTCATTTTAAACATCTATACATACACAGACTCTCATTTATTTGTAATTAAATGAGAGTGATTTGGTCAGCATACTTTACGGGGCTATATATTATATAGAAATTACCTAGGACTCAAATTTTGTATGGGATTTCGGAAAAAATTTTGTCCTATCAAAATTCTGAGTCCATATTCGGATTCAGCGTGTGGGTTCACGGTGAATAGGTGTTTCCAGCCCAATCGGATGGCTAATTTAGGAGAAAAATGCAAAAAACATAAAATCTTTCATTAATAGAAAATTCATTTTAAACATTTATACATACACAGACTCTCATTTATTTGTAATTAAATGAGAGTGATTTGGTCAGCATACTTTACGGGGCTATATATTATATAAAAATTACATAGGACTCAAATTTTGTATGGGATTTCGGAAAAAATTTTGTCCTATCAAAATTCTGAGTCCATATTCGGATTCAGCGTGTGGGTTCACGGTGAATAGGTGTTTCCAGCCCAATCGGATGGCTAATTTAGGAGAAAAATGCAAAAAACATAAAATCTTTTATTAATAGAAAATTCATTTTAAACATCTATACATACACAGACTCTCATTTATTTGTAATTAAATGAGAGTGATTTGGTCAGCATACTTTACGGGGCTATATATTATATAAAAATTACCTAGGACTCAAATTTTGTATGGGATTTCGGAAAAAATTTTGTCCTATCAAAATTCTGAGTCCATATTCGGATTCAGCGTGTGGGTTTACGGTAAATAGGTGTTTCCAGCCCAATCGGACGGCAAATTTAGGAGAAAAATGCAAAAAACATAAAATCTTTTATTAATAGAAAATTCATTTTAAACATCTATACATACACAGACTCTCATTTATTTGTAATTAAATGAGAGTGATTTGGTCAGCATACTTTACGGGGCTATATATTATATAGAAATTACCTAGGACTCAAATTTTGTATGGGATTTCGGAAAAAATTTTGTCCTATCAAAATTCTGAGTCCATATTCGGATTCAGCGTGTGGGTTCACGGTGAATAGGTGTTTCCAGCCCAATCGGATGGCTAATTTAGGAGAAAAATGCAAAAAACATAAAATCTTTCATTAATAGAAAATTCATTTTAAACATTTATACATACACAGACTCTCATTTATTTGTAATTAAATGAGAGTGATTTGGTCAGCATACTTTACGGGGCTATATATTATATAAAAATTACATAAGACTCAAATTTTGTATGGGATTTCGGAAAAAATTTTGTCCTATCAAAATTCTGAGTCCATATTCGGATTCAGCGTGTGGGTTCACGGTGAATAGGTGTTTCCAGCCCAATCGGATGGCTAATTTAGGAGAAAAATGCAAAAAACATAAAATCTTTTATTAATAGAAAATTCATTTTAAACATTTATACATACACAGACTCTCATTTATTTGTAATTAAATGAGAGTGATTTGGTCAGCATACTTTACGGGGCTATATATTATATAAAAATTACATAGGACTCAAATTTTGTATGGGATTTCGGAAAAAATTTTGTCCTATCAAAATTCTGAGTCCATATTCGGATTCAGCGTGTGGGTTCACGGTGAATAGGTGTTTCCAGCCCAATCGGATGGCTAATTTAGGAGAAAAATGCAAAAAACATAAAATCTTTCATTAATAGAAAATTCATTTTAAACATTTATACATACACAGACTCTCATTTATTTGTAATTAAATGAGAGTGATTTGGTCAGCATACTTTACGGGGCTATATATTATATAAAAATTACATAGGACTCAAATTTTGTATGGGATTTCGGAAAAAATTTTGTCCTATCAAAATTCTGAGTCCATATTCGGATTCAGCGTGTGGGTTCACGGTGAATAGGTGTTTCCAGCCCAATCGGATGGCTAATTTAGGAGAAAAATGCAAAAAACATAAAATCTTTCATTAATAGAAAATTCATTTTAAACATTTATACATACACAGACTCTCATTTATTTGTAATTAAATGAGAGTGATTTGGTCAGCATACTTTACGGGGCTATATATTATATAAAAATTACATAGGACTCAAATTTTGTATGGGATTTCGGAAAAAATTTTGTCCTATCAAAATTCTGAGTCCATATTCGGATTCAGCGTGTGGGTTCACGGTGAATAGGTGTTTCCAGCCCAATCGGATGGCTAATTTAGGAGAAAAATGCAAAAAACATAAAATCTTTTATTAATAGAAAATTCATTTTAAACATCTATACATACACAGACTCTCATTTATTTGTAATTAAATGAGAGTGATTTGGTCAGCATACTTTACGGGGCTATATATTATATAAAAATTACCTAGGACTCAAATTTTGTATGGGATTTCGGAAAAAATTTTGTCCTATCAAAATTCTGAGTCCATATTCGGATTCAGCGTGTGGGTTTACGGTAAATAGGTGTTTCCAGCCCAATCGGACGGCAAATTTAGGAGAAAAATGCAAAAAACATAAAATCTTTTATTAATAGAAAATTCATTTTAAACATCTATACATACACAGACTCTCATTTATTTGTAATTAAATGAGAGTGATTTGGTCAGCATACTTTACGGGGCTATATATTATATAGAAATTACCTAGGACTCAAATTTTGTATGGGATTTCGGAAAAAAATTTGTCCTATCAAAATTCTGAGTCCATATTCGGATTCAGCGTGTGGGTTCACGGTGAATAGGTGTTTCCAGCCCAATCGGATGGCTAATTTAGGAGAAAAATGCAAAAAACATAAAATCTTTCATTAATAGAAAATTCATTTTAAACATTTATACATACACAGACTCTCATTTATTTGTAATTAAATGAGAGTGATTTGGTCAGCATACTTTACGGGGCTATATATTATATAAAAATTACATAGGACTCAAATTTTGTATGGGATTTCGGAAAAAATTTTGTCCTATCAAAATTCTGAGTCCATATTCGGATTCAGCGTGTGGGTTCACGGTGAATAGGTGTTTCCAGCCCAATCGGATGGCTAATTTAGGAGAAAAATGCAAAAAACATAAAATCTTTTATTAATAGAAAATTCATTTTAAACATTTATACATACACAGACTCTCATTTATTTGTAATTAAATGAGAGTGATTTGGTCAGCATACTTTACGGGGCTATATATTATATAAAAATTACATAGGACTCAAATTTTGTATGGGATTTCGGAAAAAATTTTGTCCTATCAAAATTCTGAGTCCATATTCGGATTCAGCGTGTGGGTTCACGGTGAATAGGTGTTTCCAGCCCAATCGGATGGCTAATTTAGGAGAAAAATGCAAAAAACATAAAATCTTTCATTAATAGAAAATTCATTTTAAACATTTATACATACACAGACTCTCATTTATTTGTAATTAAATGAGAGTGATTTGGTCAGCATACTTTACGGGGCTATATATTATATAAAAATTACATAGGACTCAAATTTTGTATGGGATTTCGGAAAAAATTTTGTCCTATCAAAATTCTGAGTCCATATTCGGATTCAGCGTGTGGGTTCACGGTGAATAGGTGTTTCCAGCCCAATCGGATGGCTAATTTAGGAGAAAAATGCAAAAAACATAAAATCTTTCATTAATAGAAAATTCATTTTAAACATTTATACATACACAGACTCTCATTTATTTGTAATTAAATGAGAGTGATTTGGTCAGCATACTTTACGGGGCTATATATTATGAAGAAATTACCTAGGACTCAAATTTTGTATGGGATTTCGGAAAAAATTTTGTCCGATCAAAATTCTGAGTCCATATTCGGATTCAGCGTGTGGGTTCACGGTAAATAGGTGTTTCCAGCCCAATCGGATGGCTAATTTAGGAGAAAAATGCAAAAAACATAAAATCTTTTATTAATAGAAAATTCATTTTAAACATCTATACATACACAGACTCTCATTTATTTGTAATTAAATGAGAGTGATTTGGTCAGCATACTTTACGGGGCTATATATTATATAAAAATTACATAGGAGTCAAATTTTGTATGGGATTTCGGAAAAAATTTTGTCCTATCAAAATTCTGAGTCCATATTCGGATTCAGCGTGTGGGTTCACGGTGAATAGGTGTTTCCAGCCCAATCGGATGGCTAATTTAGGAGAAAAATTCAAAAAACATAAAATCTTTTATTAATAGAAAATTCATTTTAAACATCTATACATACACAGACTCTCATTTATTTGTAATTAAATGAGAGTGATTTGGTCAGCATACTTTACGGGGCTATATATTATATAAAAATTACATAGGACTCAAATTTTGTATGGGATTTCGGAAAAAATTTTGTCCTATCAAAATTCTGAGTCCATATTCGGATTCAGCGTGTGGGTTCACGGTGAATAGGTGTTTCCAGCCCAATCGGATGGCTAATTTAGGAGAAAAATTCAAAAAACATAAAATCTTTTATTAATAGAAAATTCATTTTAAACATCTATACATACACAGACTCTCATTTATTTGTAATTAAATGAGAGTGATTTGGTCAGCATACTTTAAGGGGCTATATATTATATAAAAATTACATAGGACTCAAATTTTGTATGGATTTCGGAAAAAATTTTGTCCTATCAAAATTCTGAGTCCATATTCGGATTCAGCGTGTGGGTTCACGGTGAATAGGTGTTTCCAGCCCAATCGGATGGCTAATTTAGGAGAAAAATGCAAAAAACATAAAATCTTTCATTAATAGAAAATTCATTTTAAACATTTATAAATACACAGACTCTCATTTATTTGTAATTAAATGAGAGTGATTTGGTCAGCATACTTTACGGGGCTATATATTATGAAGAAATTACCTAGGACTCAAATTTTGTATGGGATTTCGGAAAAAATTTTGTCCTATCAAAATTCTGAGTCCATATTCGGATTCAGCGTGTGGGTTCACGGTAAATAGGTGTTTCCAGCCCAATCGGATGGCTAATTTAGGAGAAAAATGCAAAAAACATAAAATCTTTTATTAATAGAAAATTCATTTTAAACACATATACATACACAGACTCTCATTTATTTGTAATTAAATGAGAGTGATTTGGTCAGCATACCTTACGGGGCTATATATTATATAAAAATTACATAGGACTCAAATTTTGTATGGGATTTCGGAAAAAATTTTGTCCTATCAAAATTCTGAGTCCATATTCGGATTCAGCGTGTGGGTTCACGGTGAATAGGTGTTTCCAGCCCAATCGGACGGCAAATTTAGGAGAAAAATGCAAAAAACATAAAATCTTTCATTAATAGAAAATTCATTTTAAACATTTATACATACACAGACTCTCATTTATTTGTAATTAAATGAGAGTGATTTGGTCAGCATACTTTACGGGGCTATATATTATGAAGAAATTACCTAGGACTCAAATTTTGTATGGGATTTCGGAAAAAATTTTGTCCTATCAAAATTCTGAGTCCATATTCGGATTCAGCGTGTGGGTTCACGGTAAATAGGTGTTTCCAGCCCAATCGGATGGCTAATTTAGGAGAAAAATGCAAAAAACATAAAATCTTTTATTAATAGAAAATTCATTTTAAACACATATACATACACAGACTCTCATTTATTTGTAATTAAATGAGAGTGATTTGGTCAGCATACTTTACGGGGCTATATATTATATAAAAATTACATAGGACTCAAATTTTGTATAGGATTTCGGAAAAAATGTTGTCCTATCAAAATTCTGAGTCCATATTCAGATTCAGCGTGTGGGTTCACGGTGAATAGGTGTTTCCAGCCCAATCGGACGGCAAATTTAGGAGAAAAATGCAAAAAACATAAAATCTTTTATTAATAGAAAATTCATTTTAAACACATATACATACACAGACTCTCATTTATTTGTAATTAAATGAGAGTGATTTGGTCAGCATACTTTACGGGGATATATATTATATAAAAATTACATAGGACTCAAATTTTGTATGGGATTTCGGAAAAAATTTTGTCCTATCAAAATTCTGAGTCCATATTCGGATTCAGCGTGTGGGTTCACGGTGAATAGGTGTTTCCAGCCCAATCGGACGGCAAATTTAGGAGAAAAATGCAAGAAACATAAAATCTTTCATTAATAGAATATTCATTTTAAACATCTTACATACACAGACTCTCATTTATTTGTAATTAAATGAGAGTGATTTGGTCAGCATACTTTACGGGGCTATATATTATATAGAAATTACCTAGGACCAGTGTTGCCATTTTAGCACTTTCTGTGGTAGATTTAGCATTTTGTTTCTCAAAACATATAGAAACACTGTGGCGTTTATAAAACTCGATCTTTAAATGTTAAACAGCTTTATTCGTTTGCCATACCTTACAATTTTCCACATTGATGTAACAATTTACTATAGTTAAGCAGTTTTTTGTTACAACCTATTTTCTATTAAACTAAATACGAGTACAGGCATACATACCAAAATTCTATAATGTAAAATATCCATAACACAATATCTTCATATAAACCATATGAAATATTCTATTATAAGCTAAATTATAAGATTGTATATAAACCAAGTACATATACATATATATATAGACATACTTACATATATGTGTATGTGTGTATGTATATAGGCAATACATACATACATAAAGAATAAAGTCCTTGTGTATTTGCCATTTTCAGCTGTAGTGGTAACTAATATTACCCCTTTTTCAATAGATGGCATAGTTCAGTTGAGCGTGTGGTTTGAGTAGGTATGTAAAAGATTTACTGGCATCTTTGTCAGGGCTGTTTTCTATTTTCCTAGTTCTTTGTGTTACAGTTTCTACGAGGTTGTATGGATACGCATGTATATACAGCACTGTGTTCTCCCTACTACTTGAAAAATGTATTGAATTTCAACAACCTGTTCATATTCTTTTCATAAGTACTCATACAAAAGAATGGCTACGATACTGTAACACTACCTTTGCATTCATAAATAAGTAGACGTATATACAGTCACATATACATATGTATAAGTAGTATGATTACAATATACGAGTATGTATGGCTTTTTCAGGTATTTTCAAATATAATACCACAAGTATGGATGATGGTACAGGAAGTAAAAAAGAAATAAGAAACTAATAAAGGCATAAAGTAATATAAGTACATACTTGTACAAGAAATTGTTACACAAAAAATGTTAATGTATAAATGTCTAAACAAAATTTTAAAGCCTACTTTAAAGTGCAATGTTTTTTAAGGGAGTTTATAAAAGTTAAATCAAGTTTAGTAAAACGTATGTTATATAATAATGGATATAAGTGCTAAAATATAGCCTATTTCTAGAAGGCAACCATTTTTAATTACACTTTGAACATAAACATAAAAAATAAAGCATTTTCAAGTAATTTTAAAGCTAAAATATTACTGTCAATTTATGCTGATAGTAAAGCATATTTTTAGGCACTATTAAATATAAACGCAGATGCCATACTTTTAGATGTAAATTTAAGCCTTATTAAATAGAAGTTAGCTTAAAACTTGCTGGCAGTCAGAGAATTTTTAGCTGTAAACTCCTTTTTTTATACTTATATTCATCTGAAGTTTAATTAAACATAGTTGTATCCTATTTTTGTAATTATGCTTTGATTTTTGTGCAACTAGTTAAGTTTAAGATAAATATTGCTACACTACTTATAAATATTTTTTTAGTTAATTTTGTTAATTAATTTCCATTAAAATTTACTCAACCAAATAACTAACTGTTACAATAACCATTATTTATATATGTTTTTGTTTCTACTCCCACGCTCTGCTCATTTTTGCTCTCCCCATAGACCCACCTGTTTGCAAATCAGATTCAACAATAATACGCGCCGCACTTAAACAAACCATTAATATAACATGTCAAGTGGATTCGAATCCTCTTGATAATCTAAATTACAAATGGCACTTCAACAACTCACTTGAAAGTCTCATAGAATTGCCTTTAAATATGGGCATGATGACGATGGGTGGTAGTGGTGGCAGTGCAGCAGGTCTGGCTGCCTCACTGCATACTCCACTAAATGGGGCGGGCTCGAATGGAGGTGTACATCCTATGCAACAGCAACAACAGCAACATCATCAAATGTTATTACATGCGGATGCAAGTCATGCTTCCGCCGGATATTATCAACGTAGCAAAAGGAAACACACACAACAACCCATACAAGCCAAAGTGGTGCATGGCCGCCATGGTCGTGTTGCATTGCGTGCAGTTAACCCACTGCAACAGCAGCAGCCGCTAACCCACATCGATGCCTGGTCAAATGTGCAATTCGAAGATGATTTCGAAATTGACCATCAACAACAGAAACAGCAACAACTGTATGGTAACAATCACGCTACCGCTATGGCCGGACCCCATCATACGAATGGTGATGATGAGGGTGAAATCATTAATGGTGTGTATGCCGATGATTTACCCTACACCCAAATGGTCTATTCCAATTTGATATATAAAAATCATTTAGACAACAAACAACGTGGCAACAAACAACAAGCACCAATATATCAACAACAACAGCAGCAGCAACTATTGCACACACAACCCATGCATGACATTACGCACAATAATCAATACCAGTTGGCCGAACGTAAACGTTTGACAGCTTTGCATAAGCAACAACATCATCGTGTGACAGTGCCCACAGCCACACCGCCACCACCACCTCCTGCGTTACCTTTGAACAATGTCTACTCGTACCACATTGAATCGTATGAGAGTTTTGGTGCCATATCATGCGTGGCTAGCAGTCCAATGGGTCAATCACAACCATGTTGGTATCACATACAACCAGCAGGTAAGTCTACTTTGCTTATTGTATGTATATGATGATGTACTTTAACAAGGTTGGGTGAGGGGGTTCATGGTCTGAAAATTAAGTATTTAATTTATTGTTTTGAAACCACATTAATGAAGTTACTAAATACAGTTAAAGAGAAAGTAGTTTTGTGAATAATTATTCTATAATAGAATTTGTTTTAAATGAGTAATGAAGAGAATTCAAAGTTTGATTTCTTTAATTCTAAAACTGTGCCCATGCAATAGCAGCAACATCCATTACTCTGGTTATACAAATATCTTGCAATTTTTAGTTTTAATGAATATGCCTAAAAATACTCGTATCTTTTATATGTGAATTCCAGTGTTCTATTATGCTTGGGTGTTTGATTAACTCCTCTCTTAAGTTGAAAACGAAAACCCCTCTCTTAAGATAAAAATACTTAAAGATAGTAAATATGCTTGTGTGTGCATGAAAAACCATTAGTGTTGAAACAAGAGTTGAAGAGTATTTAATATTGCGAACGATGGAAAAATTATCCATTATATCATTTAATCAAATTCATAAAAAATGTATAACATGTTTTGTAGAGTCTACTTTGCTTTTAAACTTTATTTAAAAACTTTTCCATTACTCTAACATAAGCCTTTCACTTAGCATTAAACAACTTATTTTCATTTAATTTTCAAGCGATCTATAAAAAATATACAATAAAATATATTTAAAGCTGATTACACAGTTTTTTATGTTGTTACACAAAACATTTCAATTAAACTGAGAAAATATTTTAAAAAGTTACATGCATAAATTTGTGTTTATTATGCAGTTTGTTTATGTTATTTTTATTATAATTTAAATTAATTTCACATTAAAAAGTTAAAAAAAAAGAAAAAAAAAATTATAATAACAGATTTTACACATACAAATATGGCTGTAAAAATGCTCACATATATATACACCCCGTGTATTAATACATTTATATGTATGAATAGTATATTAAATTTCATTATTTATATTTCCCCTTTATGATTTCCTATTCAACCATATACAAATATAAATATTTTTTTCCAAGTTATATAGAAAAATTACATACAAACTATATATGCAAGTATGCACGTACTTGTAACATTTACTACCTTTACATTGCAAAAACCCTAATATAGATCAGGTATGGAAAATGCTTTTTAAGATAGATAAAATACCAAACAGGATAATTCTCAAATGGAATAGTTTCCACAATACTGCATTATATTATACAAACAACTTTTGTTTAGAGAACATTTTTATACAAACGCCAAACTGTAGAAAAAAGTTTATATAGAAAATATTATTATACAAAATATGTTCTATATAAAATACTGTTATACAGAACATTTTCTGCAGAAAAAAACTGCTATTCTAATATTTTCTTTAAAAAAAACTTGTAAATAGAACATTTTCTTTACAAACAATTGTTATGCAAAAATGTTTCTATACAAACAATTGTTATGCAGATAATTTTCTATAAAAAACAACTACAACTGCTATGCAGATGATTTTCTATAAAAAAAATTGTTGTACAGAAATTTTCTTTGGAAACAATTGTTATATAGAAAATTCTCTATCGAAACAACTGCTATACAGATGATTTTCTATAGAAAAAACTGTTATACAGAAAATTTTACATAAAAACAACTACAACTGCTATCCAGATGATTTTCTATAAAAAAATTGTTGTTTAGAAAATGTTCTATGGAAATAATTCTTATACAGAAAATTCTCTACAGAATCAACTGCTATACAGATGATTTTCTATAAAAACAACTCTTATACAGATGATTTTCTATAGAAAAAAGCTGTTATACATATTATTGTCTATAAAAAAATGTTATACAGAAATTTTTCTATAGAAATAAATGTTATACAGATAATTTTCTATAGAAACAATTGTTACACAGAAAATTCTATATAGAAACAACTGCTATACAGATGATTTTCTTTTAAAACAACTCTTCTACAGAAAATTCTCTATAGAAACAAAAACTGTTGTGCATATGATTTTCTATAGAAAAAATGTTATACATAAATTTTTCTATAGAAACAAATGTTATACAGATAATTTTCTATAGAAACAACTGCTATACAGATGATTTTCTATAAAAACAGCTCTTATACAGATGGTTTTCTATAGAAAAAAACTGTTATACATATTATTTTTTATAGAAAAAATGTTATACAGAAATTTTATACAGATAATTTTCTATAGAAACAATTGTTATACAGAAAATTTTATATAGAAACAACTGCTATACAGATGAATTTCTATAACAACAGCTCTTATACAGATGGTTTTCTTTAGAAAAAAACTGTTATACATATTATTTTTTATAGAAAAAATGTTATACAGAAATTTTTCTATAGAAACAAATGTTATACAGATAATTTTCTATAGAAACAATTGTTACACAGAAAATTCTATATAGAAACAACTGCTATGCAGATGATTTTCTTTTAAAACAACTCTTCTACAGAAAATTCTCTATAGAAACAAAAACTGTTGTACATATGATTTTCTATAGAAATAATATTATGCAGAAATTTGTCTATAGAAACAAATGTTATACAGATGATTTTCTTTTAAAACCACTCTTCTACAGAAAATTTTCTATGGAAAAAAACTATATATGTTGTATAGAAAATACAATTTAAGAATATAAAGTATCAAAATAGCTTTAATCGGGTTGTTTTGAATATAAAAAAGTTTCCAAAACTGTTCGTTTGCAACAACGTTTCTGTACCTGATTTAAGCACTATAATATGCATATGTGTTTGTTATTATAAGTCTCTGTGTGTGTGTGTGTTTGTGTTTAAACTCACACCAATAGTAAAATAGCCATAAGTAAATATAAATTTCAATTAATTTTTTATACAATATATATGTGTGTTTTTTTTGTTTTTGTTAGACCTTAAATAAATACACAAATCTTTGTGCAGATACATATATATACAAGTTAGTAACATGTATTTATTGTAGTGTGATTTTTTTAAATACATGCCCACAAACTTATTAAAGCGCCTAACAAAATGGTTAAAAATTAATTAACAATAGTTGTTGGTTGATCTATATAAATACATACTTTGTTTTAAATACCTTTAAATTTCTTAGCATACGTTAGAAATGTTATAAAATACATAGCATACTTTCAGGTTAACTGTATTTTTGCACACAGTTTAGCATTTATGAAGATATTTAAACAATATGTAGTAATACAAAGTTTAATGCTAAAGGGTCATTGTGGAAACAAAACTTACTTTAATATTTTACAAAAAACTATACCATAATATTTTGTTTGCTAAATTTTTATAGTTGGTATTTTAAATGTTTGGTAAAAGACCAGCAAAAGTGTTGTGACTGTGAAGACTGGTCATAATATAAAACATATTTTGTAGAAAATAAAACATCAACCCTTTGCTGGGCTACTTTATCATATAAACACAATAAACCTGGCTTACGTGCACACTTTACTTAAATGGAATTTATCATTTCATATTCACATAGTTACATACCTTAACTCTTTGTTTTAAAACTATAACATATTTTTATTTTACTTTTATATTGTCTAAATACCTTAAAATATTGTTATTGTGATTTTAAGTGATTTAAGTTATTTAAAAATTATCATTTTTAATATTGGGTTCTTTGTTAATCTTTGCATATTGTCTGTATCCCTAAAGGTATGTTATCTTTTGTTTGCTTTTTGCTCTGTTGTGATGAAAGTTTACAGTAAAGGTATTTGTGTATTTCCTTTTAAATACTCCTTTGTATAAGTAGAATTTCTGCATACTCCTAAATTGAACAGGAATTTTTCATTTAGTTATTCTGTTATGAGTGCATGTTTATGTCAGTAAAAGACTAAAAATAAAAAACAGATTTTCTCGTACATATTTTAGGTACACAATTTTGTATTATTCAGCTTTTGTGTAAAAATGAAAAGTGAGTGTAGAATGTAAAACATGATATGATCATTAATGTGAAAAGTTTGACAGTAACTTTAAAATTGTTTGCATATACTAGTAGAGAAGAGGTTTATGCTGCACAATATTTGCTACCTTTTTAACTGTGTATAGTGGTACCAATTACTTTCAATCCGTATTAAAACTGGAATATCAATAGATCGAACCTTTGGGGCATAGAATAGAGTTCGCTGGCAAACTTTCGCCGTTTTTTAATTTCATATGTATTTCTATTATGTGCCACTTTTACTGAGAAAATAAATTGTTGGCTGTATATGTATATAGATAGATACATATGTATATCTATTTCGCCCATAGATTTTTCAATTCCTTGTATGTAGTAGTTGATATTATAATTAATTTTTGTATGTTTTTCTAAACTTGAAATTCGTTTGCTAAACTGAAATTACTTTTTTCATTATTTAGGCACACTAAATTGTTAGATGTGGTAATTTTACATAAATATATTTTTTTTTTTAACTTTTCTTTTGACCACAATTATATTATTTACAAAAACTGTAGCACCATAAAAATGCAATGTAAACACATAAATATTATGATAGAATATAAAGGATGAAAACGGAAAGTCTCTTGGTTCAGGTAATATGCTTTTAGTATATTACCTTTACCTTTATTATAATACTAAAGACGAATCGAATTATGTATATATTAAAAACAAAAATATTTTTTTAGTATAAACAAAGTGTCTTATTCTAAATACTAATTATCTTATTCTGAAGACAAATTGTGTTATACTAAAGACAAATTGTCTTATACTAAACACTAATTCTCTGATTCTGAAGACAAATTGTGTTATACAAAGAAAAATTGATTTATACTAGAGACGAATTGTCCTATATTAAGGACAAATTGTTTTATACTAAAGACTAATTGTGTTATACTAAAGACTAATTGTCTTATACTAAAGACAAATTGTTTTATACTAAAGACAAAATATCTTATATTAAAGGCAAATTGTGTATATCAAGGACAAATTGTCTTATACTAAAAACAAATATTTTTATAATAAAGAAAAATTGTCTTATACTAAAAACAGATTGTCTTATACTAGACACAAAGTGTCGTTATACTAAGGAAAAATTGTCTTACACTAAGGACAAATTGTCTTATACTCAGGACAAATTGTCTTATACTAAAGACAAATTGTCTTATACTAAAGATAAAATGTCTTAAAAGACAAATTGTCTTATATCAAGGAAAAATTGTCTTATACTAAAAACAGAGTGTCTTATACTAAACAAAGTGTCGTTATACTAAGAACAAATTGTCTTATACTAAGTACAAATTGTCTCATACTAAGGACAAATTATCTTATACTAAAGACAAAATGTTTATATTAAAGACAAATTGTCTTATATCTTATACTAAAGACGAATTGTCTTATAATATACACAAATTGTCTTATATTAAGGACAAATTGTCTTAACCTAAAGACTAGTTGTCTTATACTAAAGACTAATTGTCTTATATTAAAGAAAATTTGTCGTATATCAAGGACCAATTGTTTTATACAAAGGACACATTGTTTTATACTAAAGACAAATTCTTATTCTAAAGACAAAGTGTTTTATTCTAAAAACTATTTTTTTTTTATACTAAAAACAAAACATTTTTTTGCTTAGACCAGCACTCAGGAGACGACACCTACTCAGGAAATGCATTGTGTTGGCACTAGGAAAATAGGTAATGGGAGGGCGGATAGAGGGAGTAGTGTTTGTGAACATTTGATTTGAATTTTCCTATATTGAAAGTTGTGCGATCTACTGTCCATTAGACTATGAATGGATGGCCCCTGACTGAAGAACTTGTATTATGTAAAACACTACGTGTTTCAAGAACAAGTTCCCTAATTTGAGCAGAAGACATTTTAATTATAGTATCGATAGAACAGTGAAACACAACCCACATTGCGACGACGCTCCAATGAATCAAGAGAGTTGGGTACCCTAGTGTCACCGATAAGTATATTCGCCCTCTCATATACGCGGTCGAGTAACGCCAAAATGAACTTCGAAGCACCGGCCCATACATGAGAGTTGTATTCCATTTTCAGTCGAATAAAGGTGGTGTAAATAATATGGAGATCAGATGGCGTAAAGTATTTTCTCCACCGTTTTAAACACCCAAGGCAATTGAACGCTTCTTTTGACACTTGAACAATGTGTTTGGTCCAGCAGATATTAAACTGGATTCTCATGCCTAGAACGTCAATAGCGTCTGATTCCTTAATATTTACACCGCCTATAATAACATATGAAGCAACATGATCTGTTGTGCGTTAATGTACAACATTGAGTCTTACGTGAGTTAAAATCGACACAGTTCGCACAATCCCAGTGTCTTAAGATCGTGGCTAAGCGTAGCAGTCATGTTTTGTCTCATTTTCCCAATCTCCAAAGGTTTAAATGATTATGACTAGCAAATGTTGCTATCATTTGCAAAAGAATAGATAGGATTGGAAGTTTGACATAGCAGGTCATTTATAAAGATGAGAAATGAAGTAGGAGAAATAATTTGTTATACTAAAGAAAATCTGTCTTATACTAAAAACAAATTGTAGCGAGAAAGCTAAGACAATTTGTCTCAGCATTTCCTTTTGCAGCTGAACATTTGACTAAAAACGTGATAAATAATTTTTTCACCTCCTTTGTCAAAGTTTAAACTGGTAATTGTGTTAGGGCAATAATTACGGACAGTGTTAACTCCAACAACTTGCAGTTTTTTCTCCCAACAAACTTGCACCGCTCTAATATACATATGTACATACTTAGATATATTTATGTTAAACAGAAATGTTGGCAAAATGAATTCATGTCATGCACATTAACCACAAGTGCGAGTGCTGGAAACAAACCAATTCATTTAGAAGAGAAATTTTAAACACAGCAATAAACTTTCCTTTAAAACTTAATTATCAATTCATTACGCTTTTTAAATAATATGTGAAATTTTCTAGTTTTAGCATTTAGCATCTTGGGTAACATAACGTTTCTTTAATTTTAATGACATTTAAACTTTTATTCTAATAGTCAATAGTTTTTCAAAAAAAAACTAATAAGAAAAAGAGAATTAAATACTAAACTGCAACATGGCTTGTCGTTTAGGTTTTCCTTTACTTTAGCCTGTGGCAATAAAATACTGCATAAATTGTTGGCCCATCATCATAATAAATGTTAAAAAGTTTATAAGCCCACACTCTCCACTTTACTGCTCGGTGTGTTCCTTTTCAAGACTCAGTAACAATTTTCTCTTTCACTCTCGGTGTGTTTGATTATGTTTTTTTTTCTTTTTTCTTTAATTTTTCATTTTCGTATATATTTTATTATAACTACTTGTATTACACTTATGGCTTAAAGCATATTGTTGACCCTAAAAATGTTGGTTAGCATTGCATGCTAATGTTAAACACACATATGTATCTATACACATACCTCATATACGTTCACTTTTACATAAAAGTTACTTATACATTTACATTTCTAGGAACACAAGTACAAAACCTAATACTCCTTTAAGCTGTTGTTGTACTTAGATATGTGATATGTACGTACGTCTGTATATATGTATATATATTTTATATTGTATATATAAATACATATTTTTATTTACGTAATAGTAGCTGTGTATGTGTACCCAGTAGGGAATTTTAAAACTAGTTTATGTAAAAAGTTTATACTTGAGAGATTAATGAATTAAAATGTAGTTCATACTTAAAAAAAAAAACGAAATTGCTACAAAAAGCAAAACTAGTTCATGGACGGGTTGCAAAGAAAAGTAATTAAATAGTTTTTTGTATTATTTTGCACAATATGCATAAACTTCGTCAAGACTTATTAGTGTCATAGCTGGTGTCCTGGCTGGCACATTAAATGGTATTGAGTGGAGAGTTCAGCTAAAAAAAATCCGTATCATTAAGCAAACATCAGCAATTTTCAAGAAATTGTGTTGCAACAATTCTTTTTATTTTGCAAATTTTGTTTTAATTAACAAAATTTAAATTTTTTTGAAATAAACATGCAATTTATAGCTGGAATATGAATAGCATAGTTAAATTAAATTAACATTCATTTAACTATTTGTAATATATTTACCCCTATCGTGAATAAAAATTCCACATGAAATTTGTTCCCTTTTCACATGTTTCCTATTTAAATTCAATGTTAAAAAGAAACAAAAGGGAACAAATTTCATGTGGAATTTTTATTCACGATAGGGGTGAATATATGACAAATAGTTAAATGAATGTTAATATAATTAACTATGCTGTTCTTATTGTGAAAAGTTACGAAATGTTTCTGGCAGCATGTTTATAAGAGGTTTATAAAGCTTTATAAACCTGTTATAAATTTGTTGTAAGTGTTTATGAATAAGGGGGTATTATGAAGGCAAAAATAGCTTGATCGCTGTAAACTCCCTGTAGACCCCATATAATTTATCCCGGGGTAACACTCTTCAAAGCTCCAAATATATTCAAGACAGCCATTAATGTGTATTTTTAAAGGTCACCACCTACTTGAGAAGCCCTGAGGTTTACCACCCTGTTGTTACTCTTATAAAAGGGTCAGAAGTCTATATTTGATGATAATAATAAACTTATCGATTCCATCTCCCTAAATAGGTTCGTTTACTGCGGCTCACATGCATATGAAATGCCATCTAAACGGATTTGCCCTTCATGTAGACATGCTAAGATAGTAATAGTAGAACATATCCAATTGATATTCTTAGATCAACATCAATCAGCCTCTGAAGAATTTTTAGATTGAGTAATATACTACAGATATACTTAGTCCTATTTGTGTGACACGTTTTCCCACGTATGAAGACTACATTGCCCCTAGTCAATTATAACCAAATATAATAACACTTTAGTTATAAGTCCAAAAAAGACAGGTCTTTATGATCAAATTCTACCGTTATTATATTGGCCAGATAACAATGATCTATAAGGGTCAAAGCTATTCAAAGATTATTTTATTCTTACTCCACAACTGACCATATGATATGATAGTCGTCGCCAGTCCCAAATCAGGCTTGTAAAATTATTGGCATTTAAAAACTCGACGGTATCTTGACCACCAGTCTAACTGCCACAAGGTTTCTGTATATAACTTGGGACAGTTGATGTGGTTGAAAGGATATTAAGTAGACGACTGTGGTTAATTTTCGCATTCGCAAAGGAAATAATTTACTAATGCTATCATGCCATCATTATAAATTTCTATATATTTTATTTGATATCGAGTAAGTAATTTTCGCTCGTTGAAAAATACAAGAATTAGCCTCCTGTTCGTACAAGTTCCTTCCATCATGCTACATTAGGATATCTACGAACTGTGATTTTTTCTCATTATCATATTGTTAAATCTGTACGACAAGGATCAAGATGATGATGTTTTACTCCTGCCATTACAAGCAGCTATTGTGACGGATATTGCAGCAACATTTTTAGCTAGTTAAATGATCCTTAATCCTCCTGAAATTTCCTACTGGTTACTTTCAATAACTATGCTTAATATACATACATTTACAAAGTTAGTAGGTATATTTACCGTACATTTTTTTCCTTCAAATGGTTCTCTGTGTTAGTTTATGTTACCAATTTTTTGTTTGTTTTTTTTTTTATTAGTTTGTTGTATTTGTGTGCTGTACAAACAAATATCAACAAAGCATACAAACTAAACTTTAGAAAAAATAGGAATCATGTTTATGGTAACAAGTACAAGTTTTGTGTATTTTTTTCTATAACGAATAATATTTTTTACTAATTAATGCCTTTTTTACCCATACTACTGACATAATTAATACTAGTTTCTGTAATACCACAACAATTTTAGTAGACATATGAAGCCAGCAAGAAAAATTGCTAGAGCTTCACTTAAAGGGCCTTCTAAGAGATCTTTTTACATTGTTCATCGATTAAGTTTTTATTCGATTAAAAATTAATCAATTAAGTATTTATTTGAGTAAAATTTAATCGATTAAGTTTTTTGCGATTAAAAATTAATCGACAAAAATTTTATTCGTTTAAAAATTAATCGATTACTTTTTAGTTCCTTTTAAAATTAATTCATTAAGTTTTTAGTCGATTTAAAATTAATCGAACAAAATTTTATTGGTTTAAAAAATAATCGGTTAAATTTTTATTAAATTTAAAATAATCGACTAATATTTTATTCGCTTAAAAATTAATCGATTAATTTTTAATTCGTTTAAAAATTGAAGATTAAGTTTTAATTCGTGTAAAAATTAATCGATTAAGGTTTTATAGGATTCAAAATTAATCGATTAAGTTGTTATTCGATTTCAGATGAATGTATTAGGATTTTATTCGATTCAAAATTTATAGATTAAAAATTAATCAAAAAAAAAAATTTATTCGATTCAAAATCAATCGATTATGTTTTTATGCGATTTAAATTATTCGGTTTTTTCCATTCAAAATTTATACATTAAAAATTAATCAAAAACATTTTATTCGATTCAAAATCAATCGATTATGTTTTTATTCGATTAAAAATTATTCGGTTTATTTTCGATTCAAAATTTATGGATTAAAAATTAATCAAAAAAAATTTTATTCGATTCAAAATCAATCAATTATGTTTTTATTCGATTTAAAATTATTCGGTTAAAATTTTATTCGAGTTAAATATAATCGATTATGTTTTTATTCGATTTAAAATTATTCGGTTTTTTTCCATTTAAAATTTATAGATTAAAAATTAATCAAAAAAATTTTATTCGATTCAAAATCAATCGATTATGTTTTTATTCGATTTAAAATTATTCGGTTTATTTTCGATTCAAAATTTATGGATTAAAAATTAATCAAAAAATTTTTTTTCGATTCAAAATCAATCAATTATGTTTTTATTCGATTTAAAATTATTCGGTTAAAATTTTATTCGAGTTAAATATAATCGATTATGTTTTTATTCGATTTAAAATTATTCGGTTTTTTTTCCATTTAAAATTTATAGATTAAAAATTAATCAAAAAAATTTATTCGTTTCAAAATCAATCGATTATGTTTTTATTCGATTTAAAATTACTCGGTTTATTTTCGATTCAAAATTTATGGATTAAAAATTAATCAAAAAAAATTTATTCGTTTCAAAATCAATCGATTATGTTTTTATTCGATTTTAAATTATTCGGTTAAAATTTAATTCGAGTTAAATATAATCGATTAAGTTTTTATTCGATTAATGCTTGTGTGAATACAAATATATCGCTAAATATTTTATTCGATTAAAATTTTATTCATACAATTATTATTCGTATAAAAATTAATCGATTAATATTTTTTTCTACTAAAAATTAATCAATAAGTTTTTATTTGATTTCAGATAAAGCGATTAATATTTTATTCGATTCAATATTTATCGCTTGAAAATTATAAAAAAAATGTTATTCCATTAAAAATTAATCGATTAAAATTTTTTGTGAATACAAATAAATCGCTAAATATTTTATTCGATTAGAAGATAGAGGATAGAAATCGATTAAGACAGTAGGAGCAATGTACTTAGAAGAACATAGGAACAATGAATAACATTGCCCCTCTTAAAAGAACATCATCCTTCTAAAAAAAATCATTATTTAAAAATCAACCATAAAAAGTTTTGCAATTATTACAGACCATATTTTTGTAAATTTAATAGGAGTACCGATGTAATTATTATCTGATGCATTACTTGGCAGATCTCTTTTAAGGTCTTCAATGGAAGACATTAAAATAGGTCTTCTAGCAGCCATGTACGATACTTTTTACATGGCTGTGTAATATGGAACTAATGTTGTGTCTTCTTAAAAAGGCATTTAGAAAGGATTCTTTACTGTGACATTTTTCTGCTGGGTATGAAACCTTAACTACTTCTACTGCTAATATACATATGTACATACATGTACTTCATGTGATTTTCATATTTAAAATATAGGTAGCAGTTATAGTTGGTTGGTTTAAAAGGAACATGTTTTTTTACGTGTGTTTTTTTTTGAGTGTATTACAGTGGGTTTATGACTTGGTATATTTATATATGATTATCATATGCATATAGTTTTACAAGTATATACTTAATATTCTTTTGCGTACAAAAGTGTATGGTGTTGTTTTGTTAGAACAAAAATTAGTGACTAGTGGTTTAAACACGTATGACACGAAAGCAGTTTGAGAAATTATTTAAAAAAAAAAAAAAAATAAAACTTTTTATAGCCTCCACAACCACATGTGATGAATGAGGGTATATGTATATAAGTTTGTCATGCCGTTTGTAACATTAGGAAACAGTTATCTAAGACCCAACAAAATATATATATATATATAGCAATACCTCAATATGCGTCGGGTTACATTACAAAAAAAAACACGATGCAAATTGAATGCAATGCAAAGTGAATTAAGATTTTCTATAGCAAACCAAGTAAATTGGACAAGAAATTGGTCCAATGTTTGCTGAACGGCTTTTTTTGTCAAAGTAAAATAAATTTCCTTGTAGCAATTATCTGTATTCCTACCACTAGCATTATCGTTAGATAATGCTTCACTTTTTATGACATCAAATTAGCTTTTTGGATTTATCTCAAATAACATTTTACTAGTGATGGGACGATTAATCATTTGATGCATTATAATCGATTTTTTTCTTTCAATTAACGATTTAATTGTATCGAAAATGGGTTTCGATGAATCGAAACGTTAATCGATTAGTTGCTAAAATAATTGAAAGTAAACGTAATAGCAAAATAATATTGACATCTCTAATATCATTACATTTATCGCGCAAAAAAAGAGCTTGGTACGGACGCTGTCTAACAATTTCTAATTATTCTAACAAAATTATGGCTCCAACTCAAAGCAAAGTGTGCAAATTTTATTCCAAAATTAACGACAAGGGAGCGCAGTGCCGGTTGTGTGAGAAAAGAATGACATGGTGCAAGAATACTACGAACATGCTTCAGCACACTAGGCTAAAACACCCAAAAGATGCTGAATCCCTCAAAGTAAGTTTCAGCTTCAATTACAATTAAATTCATTTAAAATTTGAATGCATTAATGCAATGAAGACTCTGAGGGTGATGACGAAAGCATAGAAGTCACAAGCACAAGCCCAAAAGCAAATTCAGTGCAAAACAGTCAGCTCAATATTCAAACTGCTTTTTCAAACGCAAACAGTTACGCATCAGGTGGCTCCAAGCACCACAAATTAACCAAATCAATGGGAGGAAATGAGAACGGTGTACCCTAAGCTTTATATAATATCTCGTAGCTACTGTTATCTTTTAGGCACTTCGGTACCAGCAGAGCGTCTCTTTTGAAAGGAAGGTGCTACTTTCTTTTATTAATTCTTTGTTATTGTTATTACAAGGCATTTGCACTACAATTCACATATCAACATACCACAAAATTACACGGTTTAGTTAAAATTTTAAAAAAATCATTTGATTATTCGATTATTTTAATTTTCCTTCGATTAATTGCAATTAATAATCGCTCGGTTTCAATTAATCATATGATTCATTAATCGATTAAAGAATTTTTTTTCCCAGCACTACATTTTACTTAATGGCATTCTCTGCGCAACTTGATTTTGAATCCATATTGAAAGGAAGGACACCATTTCGATCATTAAAGCACTTTTCATTTCAAATATATATTTAAATAAGTAATGATATATACTTTAAATCAGCTTACCAAAATTTCAGATCTCACTCTAATCTTTAAAAAACTACTCCGCAGATTGCCCCCGTATTGTTGTGTGTTTGTCATGTAGGCTTGTCATACACTAATACACTCGTGTATGTACATTTTCTGTATAGCTTTTAAAATTTATGGCATACAATTTACAAGAGTTTTTTTCATTTTATTATTATTTTTCTCCCAGTTATTCCGTTTTTCACTTTTAGTTAGTTTTTAGTGGCTTTTTTTTTGGTATATGAAAGTGTTGGATATATTTTAACACGTTTAACACAAAATAATTATATAATTGGTTTCGAAATTGAATTTGTGTACAAAATTATATGCAATTAAGAGAAACACAAACACACACAATATTTATTAATTAAATTTTTTATACACAAGTGGCACAACACTACTGGTACGTTTTGCTCTCAAAAAAAAAAATAATAATAAATTTAATAATTAAGTTTATAGTTTCCATAGAACATGCCACATAATAATTACAATTTGAAGCCTTTAGGGAATTATAATCTTATTGTTTTCCTTCTAATTTGCAGATCTTCCGGATTCGGTTAAAAACTGTACTGCCTACAATGCAACAGCAAATTCTATGCAGCTTCAGTGTATACCTGGTTACGATGGTGGCATACCGCAACATTTCCATGTCCAAGTGTACGATGAATTGAATCGTCAAATATTGTACAATACCTCATTTCGTAATCCTGAATTTACTGTTAAGCGTTTGCCAAGTGATTCGGTATTTGTGATACGCATAACTGCGGTCAATGCACAGGGTGCCAGTAAAACCTCCTATAGAGTGCGTGGACGTACGCTGTCGGCACCTTTGCTGAGGACAGGTGAGTTTTATGCTTCAAATAAGTAAACAAATTATAGATATGTAATTTGTTTAAGTTAAATATCAAGTAGTATTTAACATAAGTAACACAGATCAAATAAATGAGCAAATGAAAGTGTTTGAATATAAATTTCTAATGGAATTAAAATTAAATTTATGGTAACAATAGAGTGGTTCGCCTTTCATACAAAAAAAAAGTTGTGTCAGTCACCCCCTAGGAAAAAATGTAATGTAAAAACAATTCCAGATAGGTATAATTTTTTATTTTATTGCCAAGCCTACAAATACCGCCCCTTTAGTATTTTGTTCACTGTGTCGCTATTATTAGTCCCATCATACCATTTTGTATACCGGTGTTCATGGCTGTTTCCTTAATTATTTTTTACAACCACGTCAAATTTCCATACGCTTTACATATTTATGTAGATCCTTACCTGACATGTTAGAGTTCACGATTGAACTATAAAAGCAGTATAAGCAGTGTAACAAGTAAATTGTTAGGCCGAGACCATTTCCTGCAATACACCAGCTTTGATTACAAGATTTCTCTTCATAAAATCACTGTACTCTAAACAAATGGTCCATGAAATAAGAATCTAGTAGTCTATTAGTTTCTGAAGGCATCTAATATTTAATTAATCTTTATTAATCTGAATATTTTTTATAAATAATAGGCCTCGAGCTCGAAAAAACTTTTTTACTTTAATAATAACTTTTAAAATATGAATGATAAGGGTACCGTCACACATGGCAAATATTTACTCGAAAAAGCGTAACCAATATTTTTTGTACAAATTTGTTTGGCATTATTAAATCTTAAGCCCTTATGACATTACATTTTTTGTTCATTGAATTGATATAGAATTGATAGAAAGAAACAGAAAATGTTAGAAAAGGCGAACTATAAAAAATGTAAACAAAACAAGCCTCTTAGTTTTTTTCTTTTGTTATGGTTTTGTATATTTTATTAAATGTTGTCAACTTTTTGTTTATGAGAAACAAAACAAACAAAAAACTGTTAATCGCCAAATTTGCCCATAAACCGCTGATTCAGCAACACTGCTAATATTTCAAGCTTGAAATGTCAATTTTAAGTTGAACAATTTTACATTTTTTTTTTCGACATAACTTCATTTTTTATCGATAACTTTAGTAAAATGTTTGACAGTTTGTCATTTATCTTAATACTGCTGAACTCTTTGCACTTGGTAAATTTTTCTATTACATTATGTTCACCAAAACTTGAACAATGCATTAAAAATGTAGTGTCATAAGACCTTTACGAGTGCTTTGCACAAACAATAGCATGAAATAAAATAAAACTTTACTTCTATGGTGATGTTTCCTAAGTAAAATAAGTTTTCGAAATAAAGACAAGAATTAAAATAACTATTGTTTGCTATTGTTAGCGCAAAGCACTCGTAAGATTTAATAATGCCAAACAAATTTGTACAAAAAATATTGCTTACAGTTGAATTTGTGGGCAAGTTATTTCCCTTACATATTCTAAGTAATTTTTTTTTAATAACTGAAAATAAGTGTACAAGTTGTTTAAGGTAAAACAATCCAGCGGGAAAATTGCAAGTGCTTCCATTTGCAGACCTTATAAAAGATTTGATTCTCATTTCAATATGCCTTTTCTTAGAAGGTGTTTTAGAAGGAGTTTTATACACATTCAGAAGTGCATTTCAAAAGAATGTCAACACATCATGATTTCTATAGCAAACACGAATGGTTTTGCAATTATTATTATTAACCAATGATTGTACCATCACTAAATGCCTAGAATCTGATCTTTTAAAGGAGTTTTCAAAAATACACCATCTCCAATAAAAATTCATGCAAAGGCGTATTTTGAAAGACACTGGGTAAAATAAACTTCAGCAATTTCTTTGCAACAAAGAAGTAATATATGTATGTGCAGGTCGAGCAGTAAAAGTTGTACAAGATATGTATCCACTGTGTTAATCATCGAATATTGCATAAATACAAAAAAAAAATAAAAAATTTTTCTAAAACAAATTTCTTGGAATGCTTTCCTGCGTGAGCTTTTTTCGAAAAATGACGGGAGACAGGTGCTTTCATTACTAAAACATTCTTGCACACTCCCTGGTACTGTACCAAAAATTCGGTTATACATAATCAGGTCTATTCGGGAAGTCACTTTCACCACAAATACGTGTTTCATTCACTTTTTGTTATTCTAAAATACATTAGCGATGTGAGTACCGGAAAACATATGTTTAAAAGATGTGCAAAAAGAAAGCATATGTTTTTGTTCACTTTATATGCATTCTAAAATACTTGTTCACCACACATTTACATCATTTTCGTTCGACGCTTGATTTAGCGCGTAAAAATAAAATACCTACATAACTTAAAAATAAATAACAAGCGTATGCTTCAAATGTAAGTAAATATATGTATGTATATACATACAATGAAAGTTAATTCTGTTTCTTGTCCAGGTCTAAAAAACAAACATCACCGCAACAGTTCAGAGCCATGGTCATCAATAGCCATGGATACGCCTGGTATCGACGATTTTCGAAAGAAGTACATTCGGGCTTCTTTTGTCTGTTTATCCATTTTGATACTTACCTATTTATGGCATAATTTCTCTTCGATTGCAACTAATACTTTAGACAGACGTTTTGAAAAAGTTGACTGGGAAATATTAAGATGCCGATCCTTACCAACTCCATGTTGGTAATTTCCTTCAGCGAAGAAACTAAGGGCTGCTGCCAGCTTGTCAACAGGCCTTAAGCATCCAATCTTTCAATTCAAATAAAATATATTTAAATGCCTCTTTGTTGATTCTAAAATGTTTCCTAAAACTTCTTTTGGTACCTATTAGAAGAGGTGATTTCAAATTTGTAATAAACATACATAACTGGCATCATTCATTTTAAATATATCCGGCGTGTTATTTTTTAAATTTTTAATTACTCCTCTAAAATTTTAGGGTTGTGCATTAATTAAAAATGCAATCGAATCCATCTCAATTTTTATTTTTAAATTATATTTTTGTTTTTTTTAAATTTTTCTGTGTATTAATAAGACAGCTGTTTTCAATGTTTGTGTTTTTCATAAGAGATTACAAAAAATCGATTACTGCAAACGATAATTCTTCACTCGTATTTTAGAATATGTCGAAGACGAAATGTCGAAAGTGAACGTTCGACGACGAAGAAGTGAAGCGCGTATTCCCGAATAGACCTGAATATGTGACATATGAGTTTATTTGAATAAAAATAAAATGGAAAAAATCGACGATGAAAAATTAATTTCAGAAAAAACAAATCAATTTAATTTTTTGATATTTGCCGTTTTAAATATGCCGCGCTCATTTGCCTACCTACAAGAAGTATAAGCGGCTAAAAGAACTGCTGATTGCCAACCGCGACTGTATGCCGCTTACATTGGTCTACCACAATTAGATTTCAAATATTTCGCTTACAGGGTATTCTGAAACAAATTCAGTTATACACAATCATAATCAACTTTGGGGAGTTGCTTATATCAAATAACATTCTATCCACGAAACTGTGCAAATGACAAGCACTCAAGATAAATCTCAGCTGGAGACTTATTGCGTTGTCTTATTATTAAATTATTTCCAAATAAAAGCTTTCATGTCGAACGGTCTGATCCGACATGAACATCTCACACAGCCTTAAAAGACTTATTTGATCGAAATAACAAATTTATTTCCAATAAATATTAACTGTGCCCCATTTTGCAATTGTTTGCAATGTTTGAAAACCAATTTCAAAGTACTTAATTTCATTAGAAAGATGTAGAAGTAAACCTTCTGGCATCTGGCATCTAACCAGTAGAGAGCAGGCAAGGCCTTGAATAACAATGACACGCCATGTAAAATTAAAACGATTTTGCAGTACGGCTAGAAGTCCTTCTGATGGCAAAATAAGACCTTCTAGAAAGGCTCTTTACAGCATCTTTATCCCGCTGGCAAAGTCTGATAAATAAGCATGTAGTAAACTTCAATTATTTATTATTATGCATACTTGGAGTTAGTTTTATCATTCACAAATAATCCAAGTGATTTATTTCTTATATGACTGAAAATAAATGATAATTTTAAACACTTGGATTTGTGAACATGTTACTTTCATCAAGCAGCTCTTCCAAATGATTTATCTTAATAACAAAAATAAATGATCTATTCAAAGACATGAATTTGTGAATGAGTTATTTACCGTATCTGTATAAAACATACTGATAAAATGGAGTGTTTTGCGAAAACATGGAAAACACCTGAGCATTCAAAAAAAAAAAAAAAAAAAGAAAACTAATGCTACTTCTAACATTTCAAAAAATCATTTAAAAAAACAGCATTTTCTATAAGGTTGCAATTTATATATTTAAGACGTTCTAAGGCCGGTAATTGAACTTATGAACCTGCATCCAAGTGGGAAGGCGGAGTACTCTATATTAGAACTCTCTATTATATTAGAGTAATCTATGTTACCAAACTATGACTTCCTTAGTTTTCTATTTCCGTTTAAACAAACATTCAAATAGAAAACAAATTTTTAATTGCAAAACTTTAACCGCAACTCTAAAAACATATATTTTGCTCTACATATTTGTCTATAAACCTTAAATAATTTCTACATTTTGACTAACAATTCTATAACGTTTTTATTCTATTCTGTTTAATCTCACTTTTATTTCATATGGTTATCGCTTTGTTGGACTTCATTTTGTTGTTGTTTCTGTTGGATAACCCACAAACTCTCATCATTTTACAAATCATACAACCAAAAATGTGCAAAATTTGAACTAAAAAAAAAATAATAATCACACAACAAAACAATTGCACTTTATTCAACAAATAGCATCCTCTACGGCGGTTTTAGTTCAGCTAACACCATTGCTGGGAGCATTGGTTGGTGTCATAGCAACACTTGTACTGGTGGCCATTTGCATTGTGATTTTCATGAAATTCCGTACAAAGCACACACGACGCGGCCCCAACGGTGATACCACAACAACTGAAGCAGACAAAGGTAGTGCTGAACCACTCTCACGCAACATGGGCAGCCATTCAAGTTTAGAGGATAAAAATCCTGACGTTATACCGCAGGAAACGAACAGTGAAGATGAATTTCATTTGGAGGAGAAAGCATTCGATCGTTTGAATATGGAGTCACAGCGTATACTTTACACACCCACAGCCAGAATAACTACACAATCACCACCACCGCCCTCACTATCGCCAACGTTTGGCAAACAGGTATGTACACACACAAAAGAAAAAAAACATTCACTTGTTAAAGTAGATATTAGTATGTGAATAGAAAGTATTTCAATTCTAGGTAACTTTGTTTAAAAATTACTTTGTGCTGCATACAGGGGCGTAAAATTGGGTGTTTGAGCTAGACAGTAAAACAAAAAAACTAAGACTCTTAGCAGAAGTACTAGCAGTAGTTTGATGTTAGCATAGCATCATTTATTTGTAACTACTTGTATTATATGGCTATGTTTACTTCTAGTCTGGCTGGACTCAGCCATGCGTACACAGCCAGCACCCTCAACAACCAATTGACCCCACAGCCAAACTAAAAACTAATAACAACTAAAAGAAGGTGTAAAGTTTGTTTTTAGTATTTTTCGTATACTAAAAACAACCGGTCTTTGCTTTGTAATATTTACTATATAAGTAACTGCTGGGAGTTTCTACAAAAACAAAAAAACTATTTGCGTACACTACGTTTTATTAAGGGGTTTTCAAAAGACTTTTTGATTTGTTTATCAAAAGTAAACTGCAACAGCCATAGCTGAATATTTTTAATCAAGTTGTGTAAATATTTCGCCAAAGTATTACATTTTCATTTGCCTGAGTGTATGCTTTAATTTTGTTAGTATTGTACAAAGACTTGAAATATTGAATAGTAGGCACTCAGTTTTTATCATTAATTTAAAGAGTTAGTTTGTTTAATGAAAAAGAGGTGTGTTCTTAGGAAAAATTTATTGAGACTTAATGAAAATGTATTTTCTTTTTAATAAAAATCTATAGCTAATTAAAGATTTTGAGGGATTAATTCTAAACGCCTAAAAATTGACAAAACTTTTTTCAAATATATTATAAATGTGTTTGCTTTTGACAATATTGATAAAATGCTATGCTATTAAGCTTTTTGCGTTCAATTAAGCACAGTGACGGTAAAGCGGTTGGTCAGCTTAAAATAATGTTCGAGTTTTAGTTCTTGTAATTAAGCAAGCAAACTAGTTCGGATGATGATGTAATTTCCTCAGGTATATCTACCGAATTATTCTCAGTTCATCTGTAATCAATGTCACTTCTAATATGCATATATCATAACAATTCCGGTTCTGGTGTTAATAATCTTGGATGTGGTTCTTTGTATATATTAATATTGTTATTACCAGCAGTATCATATAATGGATTTCAATTTAAAAATTCGATTTAAAAATTGGTCGTTTATGTAAATTTTACTTAATTCGTTCTGATGTAGAACGTGACAGTTGCTATTTAAAAGCGTTGCTCAATTGTTTTAGTATTTTCATTGACTTGGACTTTATTTGATTTGATGTCAACAGTAGTCCAACTTAAAAATTGGTCGTTTATGTAAATTTTACTTAATTCGTTGTTATGAAGAACGTGACAGTTTTTGTTTTACAGCGTTGCTAAATTGTGTTAATATCTCAATTTATCTACAGTTTGTAATACTTGATTTTTTTCAGCAGTATTCCAGTTTAATGAATCATTATTACTAATGAATCATTGATTGAGTAATTTGAGCTAAACAGATGACAATCTTAACTGTGGAAAAGTTTCTTAATTAGTTGCCATGACAAACATCTTACCTCTACAGAGTAACTGAATTCTTACAATATATTCTTTAACGTAGAGTTTACTTGAAACAGTTATAACTTAATTGCCCTGAATCAAAGCAATTTGCAGCCACAAATTTTAGGGAAACAAATTTTTGTAAAGAGAAACTTTTCTTTGAGGCCTTTAGATTTTACATAAAAACAGTCTTGTTATTCATTTTAAATACAATTTATATACTAAAAACACAACAACGTGCAATGAAATAAATTTAAGTCAACTTTTTTTCCTAATTAACATTTCGTGCCTTTTATTTTCATTTAATTTCTCTGAAAACAAAAAAAAAAGAATAAATGAATAAACTAGATATTTATTGTTTATTTACTTCATTACAAAACGCTCATAATCTAACAACAATTTCAGCTTAAATTATCACTCCCTAAGGTATGCTTTAATTTTATTTTAAATCTTTAGTATGACTTACTAACATAAAGTTTTCTATCACAATGGCAGTAACTTGCACAGAAAAATAAAAAGAATAAAGTAAATAATGAGAAAGAAAACAACAACAGCAATGCAATGAAGTCTTAAGTATCCGTCGTCCCTGCCACTTAACAACAACAATTACTGTTATTTACACTTAATGCTAACAACATACTTACAAAGAGTAAGGAAAATAAAAGACGACAAAAAAATACACAGACTATATATATAAGACTTGGCAGGAAAAAACAGTGGCAAGATCATTATATACACAACAACCTCATTATATTCGGCGTCATGACAACGTCTTCGTCTTCGTCATCATCATCATCATTGTCATTATTTGAACGCAAGCAATAATAATAAACAATGAAAAAGTAAAGCAAAATATTCCACAAATACTGTAACCATCAAAAACACTACTAATACAACACCATGCGACCACATTCACTATTCATTTTATACAAATGAAACGCAAACAACTCTGTGGCACGCTTACTGCCGCACTTACTCACACACACACACACACATACAAAGGAACAACAACAGGATAACGAAACCATTAACTAACAACGCATATACAGATTGAAAGCCATACAAATGGTGAGACTAAGTTGCGGACAATGACTACCCCAGCAACCATAATTCTATTGTTGTCTTATCACTTTGATAGCCTGTCAATAATTTGCAGCAATTTAATATTTTTTTTTTTATAGTTATATGGGTATAAATATAGTATATGTATAATACATATATATACATACATATATACACAGTCACATTTATAAAAACCCTAAATTAAACTGTATGTATGTGTAAGAACATGTTGAAGAAGTTGTCCATCTAAATGAAATGACAAGTAAAGAAAAGTAATAGAAACGAATGAAAGACAGACAGACAGCCAACATGTTCAAAAAAAAAAAAAAAACAAAGTAAAAGAAATAAAAAAAAGATAATATTAAACAAAACTGAACTAAACTTTCATTTCAACAAATATTATGGCATATTTATAAGGTGGTGATTTTTCTTTATTTTAGTAGCATATTTTAGGGGGTATTTTATATATGTGCAGTTTTCTTTACAGTTTTTGCTCTACTCTCATTTCATTTTCAGCTTTAAATGCCCTACACCTTGGGCGTGTAGAATTAGTTTAAATGAGAGGTCTAAGGCAAAGGCCTTTGGGGTTTGGTGGGCTTTTCCGTGTCTTCTTTTAGCAGCAAACTGCTGAAGAAAGTGTTTAAATAAGGGATTAGTTTTTTATTTGTTTTTAAAATAGATTATTAGGGGCTATATTTCTACTAAAATATGAAATAATATAAAGAAGTGAGCTGGGGTGTAAAATAATTAAAAAAAAAAAATAAGTAACTTAGTTATTTAAAGACAAAGTTTTGAAGCATGTATATTAGGGTGGCCCCAAAAGAAAGTTGCGAATGTTCATGGCTAATACGAAAATTTGATTCATTTTAAGACTACGTTTCTCAATTTTTTTTGTCATGGCGTCAGTATTTGGTGAGCTGGATATTTTTAGAGGTTTTTTTGATTTTTTTCACATTTCTTCCAAAGGAACTATATGTAAATTTGGTATCATATGAAAGGTCTTTGAGAGGCGTATGCAATGGGTTATCAAAAATTAAAAAAAAAAATTTTTTAATTCAAAAATTTTGAAAATTTCCGACAAAATTTTATTTTTTTTTTATTTTTTCATAGAATGTACTGAAATAAATAGTTGAAATTTCTTGATTATAAATATCATGCAATTTAACCCAAATTGTGTTTTCATATTAGTCGGGAACATCGATACCTTATTTTTTCTCCATACAAACGGAGCCACCCTAATGTATATACATATTTAAAATTTAATGAATAAAGCCAAATATAGATAATTAATATGTCACAAAATATGTTTAAAAGAAACAGGAAAGTGCTGCGTAAAAGTCGCTTTAATTTGGTTATTTTAGTAATGTATTGTAAGATGGTAATATAAGTTGATTTGAAAAAAAATTATGCACTTGGTTAATTTTAAAGACAACAATGAATCAAGAAAATTTCGGATACCCATATTTTGAAGTGAAAATTTTCGCAGAAAGAGCAATCTCCAATTATCGAAACAAATAGTAGTTCGACGTTGCCAAGGCAAGAGATTTAAAACTTGTCAAACACTTCCATTTAAATAGTTTTTAACAGGTATTGCAACATGTGCCTGGCATGCCTGGCCGCATATTGTGAAATCAATCAGTTGCTTTTAGCAGATTTCAACAGCTCATAATAGATATGACCTTTTTTCGGTTCTACCCACTACAGAGTTTTAACTTATCGCCATGGAAGATTTTTAAATTGATTTCTTTGATTTTATTCAAGCAAAACTAGTTGGATAATTCGATTGATTTTCTAGTAGCAATGTAGACAAGGGAAAGAGAAAACTTTATATAAGTTTTTCATTAGAAAGGTCATTGATTTTAATGTTTATATAACAATAATTTAATATATAAAACACAGCATGTAGACTGAAAAAAGAAAGAAGAATAAGTTTTCTTAAAACGGAAGTGCGTGCCCAAAATCTTAAGATAAACAACAAAATACTTTACGTGTGTGTAGGTAAGTTGCTAAATTCTGCTCTTTATGGCCTTTTTATACTTTCATAATTTTTCTAAACCAAACCCCCCGCCCTCCCCCTTCCAAAAAAAAGCTCATATGTACAAACGCACAGGATTCAGGACTTAAACAAGTGTATATTAAACAAGAAGTATTATACAAAAAGCAGCAAGAGAATATAATTTATAGAAACTAAGAAGAATATTTGTACAGGCAACTCCAACTTTAATAAACCGGATGTTGTTATGAATAGTAACAGGGCTGTCAGATATGGCGATTTCTCGCCAAACGTGGCGATTTTGAAACGTGTTTGGCGTCGAGATTTTCCGTTTGGCAACATGGCGATTTTTTGGCGATTTTTGATATCACTGGCGATTTTCTTGGCGATTTTCACCAAAACATCTATAATGAATTATGTAATGAAAAAAATCGTCTTTTTTTGGTTTTTATAAATCCAATTGTCAACGAAATGAATCATCTGAATTTGGAATTTCAATCTTACAGCATGGATGCAGGAAGCATGCATGAAAAAATGTATTGTACACTTCTTATGTTCTCAACAAAAGTTTTCAAACCTTCTGTTTTATATAATACTGAAAACAAAGAAAAATTTTTCAATGATTTACATGCAGCTATTGATTCTTCAAATTCATTTTTGCCTCTAGATGCAATTGATTTTGCAGAGTTTGAAACAGAATTAAGAAATGCGAAATTGAGCGATGCAGAAATAATCGTACTTAAAGAAAACTGTTTTGTGTATTTAAAAAAACTTTTAAAAGAGATGATAAGCAGATTGCCAGAAAATATGAACTTTTTGAAAGCTTTTTGGCAATTTTCTATTTCAAAGTGTGCGAATACATTATCTCAAACTAAATTTGGCGTTGTTCAAGAAACATTAAGACCATTTATGGATCCAAATGTAGCAATTAGGCGTGTATAAAACTCAATGGGGAAAACTTCCGTTCATAAATTGGAATAATTATTTTAGTAACGAAATTCCAACAAATTTACTTGAATTTTGGCCAAAAGTGTTTGATTATCACGATACAGTAATGTCTGCGTTGAAAGGGTCTTTTCAATAATGAATACAACAACTCGACTACTGCAATTCGTTTACACCGACTAATGAAATAATAAAAAAAATTCAACTCAACTATGTATGAAAGTCTAGACTCTAGTAATGAAATCGCTGAGAATGAAGTTTACGAACTTTTAGACTTATCTACTTAATTTTAATTTTTTTTTAAATATGATCTCCATTTTTATGTAATTTAAAACTCGCTTTTAACAAAGTTTTAAAATTTTTTATATAGTAAAAAATACAAAAACGGATATAAATGTGTATATGTTTTACTAAAATATTGTTTAATAAGTAACAATTAATGTATTAAATAAAAAAAATGTAACAAAAACTAAAAAAAAATTATTTTTGGCGATTTTTTTGGTTTTTTCTCAATTTTTGGCGATTTTTGACTTAAAAATTGAACTAGATTTTTTTGTGTAAACAAAATTTATTTCTTTTAAATAATAAAAAAAAATAAAAACTGAACAAAATCGGATTTTGGCGAATTTTGGCGATTTTTTACATCCGTTTTGGCGACGGAGCTCAAAAAAATCTGACAACCCTGAATAGTAACATAAACAAAAACCAGAAGAGAAAAACTAAATATAACTTGAAGCTAAAACTGTGCTTGTTATTTACAGGCTGGCAGTCTCTTCCTTATACAAGGTGGCGCAAAAGTAATCCTCCTATCAGAAAATGCTATAAATATTGCGATTGGCCCCTAATGTCAGTTCTGTTTTGACATTTGTGTAGTAAACACATGCGAAATACACGTTAATAAACAATGTTACGCTACACTGCTCCAGAACGCGGAATATTGCTGACAGAACTGACATTAGGGGCCAATCGCAAAATTTATAGCATTTTCTGATAGGAGGATCACTTTTGCGCCACCTTGTACATACTATTCAAAATTTTTGTTGTTTTTTGTGTTTTTTTTTTGTGTTGTGAGGAAACTTAATCACACTTATACAAACAAAGCAAAAACTCACACATACACGTACTGTACTGAAATATGATTATAAACAACAAACAGACAAACAAACACACTTTTGCACTCATATAGAGAAATAAATAAATAAACTAACTAAGAGTCGAGTGTAGAAGTATATTGTGTAGGTGTATTAATAGACACGTTTATTTGTCTGTCTGTGATTTCTCATTTACCCTCAGTGTTGCTTGTGTTTTATACACAGGCACATAGAAATCTGTATGCTCGTATATAAGATATGTTTTAGGACAAGAGCGTACTTAGAAATTCTTTCAAAATAACAGCTTTTCAAAACAAAATTAAACAAAGAATTTATATGAAAATCATTCAATTGTATAGCAAGAATAGGGCTTGACAATTTACGGATTTTGAGTTCTATGGCTGTAATTGATTCGATTGCCTCTGCATAAATCTAATTTAAAACTGCGGGATTTTTATAAACATTTAGCTTTTAGTTTGTAACATTTGTACAGTATAAATAAGTTCAAAGTATTGGTCATTATTAGCTATGACCTTTTCCCACAGTTTAGCAAACATATAAATTCCGTGCCAAAATAACTGCTCATCTTTTGAGGCTATGAACTACTCAAGCCAATTTTGTTTACCCTGTTCTGAATTTATTTGCATTCTAGAGAGATTTGTTTCTTTGATCGAAACAAATATACAGGTAGTAGTCGGGCAGGTCAAGGTCTAGACTAAAAGGTGAGTGAGGCAAAACTTCCCAACACATACATATTTCCAAATGTGGCCTGGCATTGTTTTAATGGAACAATACGTTTTTATGTGTGTCCGCATATTCTAGGCGTTTTTCGGCCAATTCTGGCTTTAAACGCATCAGTTGCATTCGGTAAAAGTTTCCTGCGATGGTCTGGTCAGAATCCTTTTGGTCCCACCAAATACAAACCATTACGTTAGAGCCATAAACCTTTGGCTTTAATGTCGATTTGGTGGGGCTTTACATACGATCTCTTACGCTTCGGTTTGTCGTAATGCATGCATTTTTTGAAATTGCTGCTTGAGTAGCTCGCAATGATTCGACAAGCTCTTGTTGAGTTTGACAACAATTTTCCTGGTGTAATGCAGCGTTGTCAACTTTAAAATTTCAATTTTCCATTTGAAAAAAATGCGCACCAACTTTAGAATTTCTTTCTTATTTAAAATGTTTATTGAATTAATTTTTCATAAAAAGTATAATATTTTCGTATTTTAAATATAACAATAAAACAGCTCTACATTTCAGTTTAAAAAAAAAAAGAATAAAACTTAAGAAAAATAAATTAAACAAATTTGTTTGTATTCCTTTGTACTAGATATGTATTTATTTTTTTTTAGTTTCACAAATTCCATATAAAACTTTTTAAAACGAGATCAACGTTTAATAGTAAAAGTAAAAGCCTTTTTTTAATAAACAAACTAATAAAGATAAAATAAGCATTTAACTACTCAAAATATAAATCACAATATGCTATTCGCAACTGAAGTACTAATTGGTAAAAAAGGGCTAAGTTCAGTACATATTTGGCACTTTTTTAATTATTTTTGTTTTCTATTTTATGTACTTCTATTTGAAGTTTTTCAATAAAATTTGTTAGGGCTCCACTGGCACTCTAACCCCAGTTGTTCATCTACAAGAATTTTTATTGCTTTGTTTAAAATTTTATTTTCAAAAAAATCACATTTTCGAAAAAAAAAATTAAAAAAATTAGAAAAAAATCGCACCGCGCACCAACTAAGGAATTTTATGCAAAAAAAAATGTAAAAAAGCACCAAAAATGCTTCGAAAAGCACCAAGTTGACAACGCTGGTGTAATGCCGTCCTCTAATTCTTAAAATATGTTTGGCTGGTCAAGGGATCTTTGTTTTCCGTATCAAAATCAACTCTTCTGAACACCAAAAACCATCTCTTGCACTTTGACACCAATGGAATAATGCAACATAAGCTTCGGTTGGCTTCAGCAGCACTTTTTCCAAAAAAAAAAAAAAAAAAAACAGTGCAGCTCTTTTTTCTTGGCAGAAAATTCGACAATTTCAAAGCAAAAACAATTTGGTTTTTTAAACTATAATGTTAACTAACCATGGTATAACTATACAAGGTGAGTGCAGTAGCACAGCTAACTGATTTTGTTTACAATTTACTTATGTCAAAAGTAAGGCCCCTTTCAGATTAGGCAATTTTATTTGCGCAAGTATAATTTCAATTTTTATTTATATTCTTTTGAACACGTTCAAGTAACTTGGTTGCGCAAGTATAATTTTCTTATGCTCAAATTTTCTTAATTTTTTGACGTTTTCTTTTATTTCTGTATTAATTTTTTTGGATTGTGCGCGCCTTCTTGCATATATTGCGTTCGTAAATTCTTCCATTTGCGTTTAATTTCTTCTACGGTTATAGTGTTGTCTGTCTTTTGCATTTCATTTGAAATTTCATTAAATGTTTACGCCTTTTTATTGGGGTATAAATATGAAAATGAACGAACATTAAAAATGCATTCATTTTGTTCACTTTGCTTCCATTTTCTCTTAATTTTTTTAATTTAATAAAAAATATTTCACAAACAAATATAAAATTTTCTTAACACAAAATTTTAAAACACCGAAGAAGAAATAAAAGAGAATGTCAAAAACAAATAGATATCCCAACACAAGAATGACAGCAGCAACAGAATTTCCAAGTACAAACAAGTGTGTACTCAAGCCTCGGCAATTATTACCCCTTCAAACCGACATTTCCTCTCATACCCACAAACACAAGACTTGCGCAAATAACATTGCCTAATATGAAAGGGGCCTTATACTTTTTCAAGTGTTTTTGACAGCAGTACATTATTTTGCACACACAAACTGTCTGTTGTGTCTGTATGTCTTCCCGATTTGCACATATGTACCTTGTATAATTGCACCTTGTGAAACAAATGACAGATATGTTTACTTCAAAATGATATAAAAATTATTAATGTCAAACCCAAACATTATACTTCTAAATTCCATTTATACGGCCATTTTGTTTATATTTCCCGAATACGAGTTTTTGTATTCTCATAAGATTTCTGTTTTTAAAAGAATTTTCCTCAACCGCAACTTTTAATACTCATTACCTATATTTCAAACAAAAATCAACTTTGAAATTAATCCGAAACCAATTTGTTTCAAAACCAACAACATTCTCTTAAATATTTTAAAACAGCTTTAACTTTTGTTATTGCCCTCGTTTACTTGAGCCTCTTTTTGTACCTCTGTGTTTGTAACTGTATATACATATGTGTGTATATTGACAATTTGTAGATAATGTCAATTTAGCAAACTGTTTAAGTCTTTCAAGAATATCTATCTATTGATTACAAAATGTCTTTCTATGATGGCCTATAACAAAACACATACAAACACATACATACATGTAGCATAACATTACTACTAGACTTTTGTTACTTCCTCTTCTGTATCTTACACATCACATTCTGGTTAATAGGCATTTGTTTCGACAATAACCGGAAACATTGAAAATCGGATATAATACTCATTAATAATTATTGTTGATTTATAGGTGCAAGAGCTGGAAAATGAAAAAAATAGAATTTCACACACAAACAACTATTTGGAAAATGTGAAACGTAAAATAATGGCACATTTATATATTGAAAATGACAGCAAATAATGATATGGATAAATTTAAGAGGGACTTTAAGTACGAAAATATAATTTAAAGTTCTTGTTGATATATAAAAATTTAGCATTTTTTTATTTTATCACAATTCTGTTACAAATGTTAATGTTGAGTGATGGGTTTCTTATTAAAAAAAAGTTTTATAAAACACATTTACACATACATATATGTTTTTGTTGTTTATTTATTAAATTTTTTATTCAATAAAAAAGTTTATTATAGATTTAAATCATGGAAAGCTTTAGTATAAGCTATTAAGTAGGCTTAAAATTATTATTGTTAGAAAAAAAACTGTTGGTCAGTGATAAGTACGTATTATTGATAATTCGTAATGTGTTTAAAGATACTTAAAATATTTTTAGAATTAAAATCAATATTTAAAAGTTTTTTTTTTTTGGATTATGCTATCAAGGCTGTAAATAGGATTTGCAGTGTGGCATTGTCAATAAGAGTCACTTTTGCTTAAAAAAATTTCTTAAACTCTAAGAAAAAGATTATCGGATACAATTCTCTGGTCAAGTGTTTATTTGGCATTTTCAACTACAAAATTATTCGTTTTAATTATTCGTAAATAATTTTTTCAATAATGCACTTTTTTGGTGTAAATTATGTTAACTTGGAAAAATATATAAAATCACTCGATTAAATTATTCGATTATTTTATTCGATTAATTTATTCGTTTTTTTCTAATATTATTTATTAAAATTGTAGGTTCTTTTAAATCAAAAAAATTATTCGATTCAATTACATATTCGAATATTTGAATTAATGATTTTATTCGGTTTTCGAAAATATTTATGCGAAAAATAATTTGTTTATAATCAATTAAATTTTTAGAAATTATATAATTTATGTTAAGTTTTTTTGTAATTTTTCGAATAAAATTAATCGCTTGCGTAATTTTTCGAAAATAATTAATCGATTAATTTATTCGGTTATTTTATTTGAAAATATTTTGCCGTTTATTATTTTTCAAACAAATTGTAGTGTAGGATAGAAAGTGTAACAATTATTAGGATAATTTATCCGAATAAATTATTTTATTCGAATATATCTTTCTAAAAAATATTCTAAAATTACCAGCTAATACAAAATTTTCACGGTTATTTTTTTTGCAAACACTTTACGGTTTTTTATTTTTCAAACAAAAAAAAAACTATGTTAATTGTAGTGTAGAATAGATATTGTAACAATTATTCGTATAATTTATCCGAATAAATTATTTTATTCGAATATATCTTTCTAAAAAATATTCTAAAATTACCAGCTAATACAAAATTTTCACGGTTTTTTTTTATACATAAAAACTTTGTTAATTTTAGTGCAGGATACAAATTTAAAATTCGAATAATTTATCCGAATAAATTAATCAAAAATTTTTTTTTAAATATTCAAAAATTAACAGCAGTTATCTTAATATAATTATGTAGTTATGTTTCGAAAATGGATTTTATTTGTCAAATAATAGTAATCAATTAATTTATTGTGGTATTTGCAAAAAATTCACGGGTTTTTATTTTTCGTTAAAAAAACTAAATTTATTGCAGTGTAGGTTAGAAATTTATACAATTATTCGAAAAGTTTAATCGAATATTATCGAATATTAATTTCAGAAAAAAATATTCCAAAATGAACGGCAAAATCTTTGTATAATTAGATTTGTTTTGAAAATAGATAAAATATATTTTCTTTTTCGAATAAAATTAATCGATTAATTAATTTGGTTATTGTATTTGCAAATATTTTACGGTTTTTCATTCTTCATAAAAAACAACTAAGTTAATTGTTGTGTAGGAAAAACATTTTAACAATTATATGAAAAATTTATTAGAATAAATTCTTTTATACGAATATTTATTTCTGAAAAAAAAGAATTATTAGCAATTATTTTAATATAATTAGTTTTATTTCGCAAATAGTTTTTATTTGTCGAATAAAATTAATGGATTAATTTTAAAGGTTTAAATTTTTAACAATTATTCCAATATTTTATACGAATAAATTAATCGAAGAATTTGTTCGATTATTTATTTCTGAAAAATACGAGTACAAATTTAAATATAATTAAATTTGTTTAAAAATAGATAAAATTGATTTTTTTCAAATACAATTAATTTTTCGCACAAAAAAATTATTCGACTAAGTTATCCGAAGAAATTAATCGAATCTTTTTATCAAATATTTATATAAAAAATATTCCAAAATTAACAGTAAATATCTTAATTAAATTAGTTTTGTGTCGAAAATTGATATCATTTGCCGAATAAAATTAATCGATTAATTTATTCGGTTAATTTATTTGCAAAACTTTTGCTGTGTTTTATTTACCTTGCAAGAACCAAGTTAATTGTAGAGATGGATTTTATAGTTTTTATTAAAATAATTAATCGAATAATTTATCCAAATAGATTACTCGAATATTTCTTTTTAAAATTAACAGTAAAATTTAAATATAATTTAGTTTTGTTTCGAAAAATTAAAAAACATATTGTGGTTCGAAAAATGCAGAGTAGTATAGCAGCTCCACTTTTGTGTTTTTTAGTTTAACTCTCAATTTTTATATTCAATCCTATAGTTAATTATTTTTGATCTTAGTCTGTTGTTTTTTTTTTTTTTATCAAAGGCTTCGAAAAGAAGCTAAAGTTTTTACTGGCATATTTGCTAATGCTGTGATTGGCAATATAGTGTTAAAAATATATGACAAAACCTCAAAATTGAGAAATTTTCCAGTTTAAATTAGTTCATGTATGAAGTAAGCTATTCTATAATCATTAACTAGCTAATTGACATTCACTAAAGTAGGTCAGTGTATGCACAAAGTATATAAACTAAAGCAGCCTTAAATCCAAAAATTTAATATATCTCATATCAATAGTGCTATTTATTTTGTGTCACCCTCACAGCTTTGGGTTTTAAATTGTCCTTATAAATAGCAGCAATTTCATAGCCTACTTTTAGCAGTTTTTACTAAATCCGTCCTCCCGCTTGTGCAAAACAAATTAATCGTTTATTTTTGCCAGCAACTATACAAATTTTTTCGATTCATTCTATGAAACAGATACCTAAACCTTTTTTAATTAAATTTATTCTGTTTTTATGTTGTGCTACCAATAAATCTTCGCCAATTTTTTAAATCCTCAATAAACAACAATTCTAATACCGCCACTTGCTCGCTCTAAACAGCCACTTTAATGTTGAATGCCAAAAAAACTGAAATATTTAACTATAAAACTATTTTTTTTTTGCACTACTCGCACATCAAATTTTTTGTCTCTAATATTTATTTTTCGCTTTTTTCATCGGTTTATTTTTTATGGTTTTTGTTACAGGTATCAACTTATACGTCTAATATAAAACGTGACTTAAATATTTATATTAGAGCTGAAAAAACAAACTACCCATTCAATCTTTCACGCCATAAAGTTTGTTTGTGTTTTTTTAGAAATATAAACGTTATACATAAAAAAGCACGAATTTATGCAAAAAAAAAAAATATTTGTCAAATTCAATACTAGAACATATACAAATGTATACACCCACGCATATACACTGACATACACAACAATCTGGTACACCTGCTACCAGGCAGTAATGTAAAAGTATTAAATCAGTCTTAGAGAAATATTAGGGGATTCTTCCACATTTTTTCTTTACTTTTAATTTTAGAATATAGCTGGCATTTAGGCTGTTCATTTTATTAGCACTCTCTTTGCTTTTACAGCATATTTTTAGGAGGCCAGGGATGTGGATATGTATTTAAATATGTAAACGGCACATTTCAATACTTCCTTTTGAATCCATAAAATATAGGTACTTATTTGGGTAGTTGGTTCATGTCTGTGGATTTTTTTTATATTTTACTACTTACTTTTTTTTTGGTAATAAAATCGATTGTTTTGTGTGCATTTCTCATATTTTTCTCTACTGCTATAATAAATTGACACGTCAAGTTATCAATACGTGTAATGGTGTAACTAAATATACCCGGCAGTTGTGGCTTTACAAGCAGGCGTGTATTTCTTTTCCATTTTGTCTAGACTGACAATAACTTATAAATGTTTAAGCCGTTTGACACTTATGTGCAGTAGAAAAAGTTGTTTCAGTCACCCCCTAGAATTAAAGATAATATAAAAACAATTCCAAAAATTATTTTTTGTCACGCCTACAAATACCCCCCTTTTATTATTTTGTTTACTGTGTCGCTATTTTTAGTCTGATCAAAACTTTTTGTATACCGGTGTTCATGGCTATGTAAGGGCTACATTTCTGTCCTTAATTATTTTTTACTACCACTTTAAATTCTAGTCATGACTTTTAAGAACTCGGTTTGTACCCACAACAATGCTAAATATTTTTGTACGAAAAAAACTTCCGTTATATGGAATTTGACGTGACAGTAAAAAGAGATTAAGGACAGAAATGTACCCCTTACAGAGCCATGAACACCGGTATACAAAATGTTATTATCGGACTAAAAATAGCGACACAGTGAACAAAATAATAAAAGGGCGGTAATTGTAGGCGTGGCAAAACATAAAAAAAATATTTCTGGAATTGTTTTTAAATATGCTTTACTCCTAGGCGGAGACTAACACAACTTTTTTTCGAACCACTCTAATGTACATTACGTAAAGCAGAGAGAAGTCAGTTACTTACTTTACATACACTTACTAGTCTAGAATTAAGATAGTGTCTTTATGTAATCAATAGTGTAGTTGAAAGGAGTCAATGTATAACTTTTCAACAGTGACTAATGTTTTAATTACTTGGCTGATTACAATTTATAAATGTTCATGTCATTTGTATAGGTTTGTATGTCATTTGAAGAGCAGACACAAGTCAATTGGTTACTTTATCTCTCCCAGGTAATCTAGTGTTTAGACAGTCATTACATTAGTGTCTTTAATTAACTTAGGCCCAATTTAGACACTAATTTTACCTAATGTCGTAATACTTGGCAGACTTAAATTTTTATATTTTTGGATCGAAGTAAAGCAGAGAAAAGTTAATTACTTTATATACACTAGGTAGTCTAGAATTAAGATAGTCGTTACTTTAGTGTCTATATGTAATCTATAGTGTAGTATACCGTTTTTAGATAAATTTTCCCTAATGTTTTATTACTGTTTACAATTTATAAATGTTCATGTCATTTGAAGAGCAGCGACAAGTCAATTGGTTACTTTATCTATCCCAGGTAATCTAGTGTTTAGATAGTCATTACTTTAGTGACTCTATGTAATCTATAGTGTAGTATAAATTTTGTATACCGTTTCTATAGTAATTTTTCCTAATATTTTTTTTAACTTGGCTGATTACAATTTATAAATCTTTATGTCATTTGTATAGGTTTGTGGTTTGTATGTCATTCCAAGTCAATTGGTTACTTGATATATCCCAGGTAATCTAGTATTCAGACAGTCATTATTTTTTAATGTAGTGTTCATTTTAGATACTAATTTTCCCTAATGTCGTAATACTTGACTGACTTTAGTTTTTGTATTTTTGGGAATTTGACACGTCGAAGTAAAGCAGACAAAAGTCAATTGGTTACTTTATATATTATTGATAATCTAGGCTGTAGTATAATTTGTTGTCACTTTGTTGTCACTTTAGTGTCGTTAAGTAATTGCTTTATGTTTTTTTTGTACTGGACTTTAAAAAGTAGTTACTTTATGCACCAGAGGTAGTCTATTGTAGAATCTATTGTGTTTATTTGTAGTGTAAAGTATACTATTTGTAATTTATATAGGTTCCATTACCTTCTACCTAGGTCACGCTTATCATATAACTAAATATGATACTTTACTTTAGTGCTGACCGCAATGATGGCTAAAGTAACTAGTTTAAGATACTTAGCTAGAACTACTGGGCACATACATATGTAAGAGTGTAACTAGCAATGAGTATGAGTAAAGGTATGAGTTTCCTGTTTGCGGTATAACTGTAACATTAAAATATTTGAAAAATATCGAACAATTTGGTAATTGTATGAAAAATTGTTCATCTTTTTTGTACATTTTTGTTTTGTTTTTAGGGTTGGTATTTTTAGGTTAAAACTTTACTAACAAAACAGCAGCTAATAAAAACAAAAACATAACAAAATGTTTGTTACTTTGCTATTTAGGTTAAACGTCAGAGCCATAAAAACGGCATGTGGTTGTTTTGTTTAGACTGTAAAACGGTTATACAAAATATGGCTGTAAATAAAAATATATTGTATAAAATAAAACTTGAGACTTATTTGCTTTTTGGGAAAAATTACTTTAGGTAGTTACTATAACAATTGCAGATGTGCTGCAAAATGTTTGTCAATAAATTTGTTAAACTTAGACTAAAAAACATTTAGAAAGGAGGCTAAAAATAATAAAATAAAATAAATATTATGAAGTACTTTTATATATGACGGCTAGGGATCATATTTATATTTCTAAAGTTTGTAAAAGCCTTGATTATTACTATGCCAGGTTTATGTTTATTAAAGACTTTGCTTAAAATAATTTATAACTTTTACCTTGAATATAATATAATTGTAATCAACTTTACTAATCTAGAAATTTGAATAAATTTAAATTTTGTTGTTCTCTTTACGTTCTTTTAATTCTTGTTTAGTATGGCGAACTATCGTTGACAACAAATCCCGCCTTTAGTCTCTACAATACACCACAACGAGCTCCAGCTGCCCAAAGACCTGTTTACACAGCCCCACCACCCCTGTTATCCACACGAACACCACCAAATATTTACACACGCATACCCGGACGCACCTATTTACCAGCTTACGAGACACGCACATCGCCCACTTCTCCCTACGGCTCGACGACTACCTGCACCATGCCACTGTTGGGAGGACAATCGAATGGTTCACTGCAAACTAACAGCAGTACAGGTACTGGCATGATTGGCAGTATGAGTGGTGTGGGGGTGATTGGCGGGAATGGTAGTGGTGGTGGTGGAGGTAGCGGTACGCTAAGTTTAACCAGCGGCAATTCAATGGGCCATTGCAGTACATTGCCACATCCTAATACACAACATCAACATCAAAATCCAATATCAACTGCGTTGACCTCATCGCTGACATCGGGGAATATCACGATTGGTGCTGCACAATCTCTGCTCACGTCACCGCGTACCCATTCTGCGTATAGCAATTCAACGACAACAACAATACAATCACCACTTTTAGCCACCAGCACTCTATTGGGGAATGGAAATTATGAAACGATATCTTCCTGAGAATTACCTAAAGATGACATTAAATGTCAGATTGTATGTATTGGGGGGAGTAGCACGTGTACAACAACGTCCTCGGCGGAACGTACAACAATTGTTTAAAATGTAGATACGAACACGAAAAAACAACAACAAAAAGAAATAAAGCAAAACAAAACAAAAACTAAATTATAATTTTTAAGGTTTTTATATACTTTATATACACTTTCATTTCTGTATTATATTCAAACTAAGGGAATAATTATTACTTCTATTTTGTATATTTACGTTGTGTTAGTTGTTGTAAAAGCCAGCATGTTATTTTTTTTTTGTTGGTTTGAAATTCTCATCTAAACCAGGAAACAGTTGTAAACAAACTAAGGACGTAAGAGTAAAAAGAGTGATTTTTTATTACTTGAATACATTTCAACTTTGCTTCTCACAAAAAACTTTAAGAGTTATTTAATTTTAAATATTTCAATATTTCATTAAATATTTTGCAAGTTTGTTTATTTAAAAATATTAATAAACGAAAATTTGTTAAACGAATCTCTTTAATAGAAACATTTGAAAACTATTTTAAATGACTGAATTTGTATAAAATTAGTTTGAAGATACGAATAATTTGTTACTATTTATACGAATAATTATTAACCGATTAATATTTACGCAAATAATTATTAACAGCAAATTTTTAAATCGAGTAATAATTTCTATTCCATTGAATAAAATTTTTAGTTTTTAGGAAATTTTTTTAACAGCTAGTATTTACTCGAATAATTATTAATCGAATAAATTCTTTACGAATAATTTTAATTTAATTCAAAAAATTTTTAAATATTTATATACCAAAAAATTTTCTCTACAAACTTATACAAATAATTTAACAATTAATCGTATAAATTGAATCGAATAAATTTTAATCGAATAAAATACACTAATTTACTATATAACTAAAACTATGCAAATAACAACTTTTTAAGTAAAATGGTTTTTTTTTTGTAAATAATTGTAAAAAATTATTCGATTAAATTATTGAGTTATTTTATTCGAAGAAGTTATTCGGATTTTTCAAAGTTATTTATTAAACCAAATTTTTTAATTCAACTTTCTTAAATTATAAAGAAAAAATTGTTTGTTTAAATTTTCGGTTATTTAATGATAACGTTGATTCGATTTTTTATATAATTTAATGGTTTGTTTTGTGAAATTTTAGCTAAAAAATATTTGATTAAATTAATCAGTTATTTTAGTTGAAGAAGTTATTCGGACTATTCAAGGTTATTTATTAAGTACAATTTTATTCGTAATAAATTTAATTTTTGCAAATAATAAAAAAATATTCGATTAAATTATTCGGTTATTTGATAACAATTCGGGTTTTTATTTGATTTTATCGTTTTTTTTTGCGAAATTATATATACTTATAACAAGTTTAACTATACAATATTCGATTAAATTATTCGGTTATTTTATTCGAATAATTTATTCGGTTAGTTATTTCTTAAACATATTTTTTTTGGTAATAAATTAATTTTAATAATCAAATTAAATTTTCTCAAATTATAAAGATAAAAATATTCGATTAAATTATTCGGTTATTTGTAAAAAAACTTTTAAACGGTTTTTTATTTAGTCGTTTTTTTAGAAAATTTAACTAAATTTAACTAAAACTTATTCGGTAACTTTATTTTCAAAGTTATTTGTTAAACATAATTTTTGTTTGGTGATACACCAATACCACTACACTTTGGGTCGGGGTTACGTTCCAAAAAATACGACGCAAAGTGAATTAACATTTTCTACAGCTGACAAAATGTCTACCAGTTAAAAAAGTGTTGCCAACTTCAAGATAAACTTGATTCTCTGCTTAAAAACGCCTTAAATATATTTACACTGTTCATTAACATGAAATCTATTTTACTTTTGTTTTTAAACATCAACTTTGCAACCCAAACGAACAAATTTTGAAATAAAGACTTCCAATAGAAACCAAAAAAAAAGTGTTGAAAATAAACAAGATTTAGAAAATATAATACAAATTAACTGAAATGAAAAAGAACAAAAAACCAATAGCATTTAAATAAAATCATAAAGATATCAATAATAATAAAACCATAATCAGCTGTTTACAGATTCATTTAACAATGGCAAAAGAAGAACAAAACAAATAGCTGGCTTTACAAACAAACGAAAAAAGAAACACACCTAAAAGTATGCTACTGATTAATGTATTGCTAAATAAAAACTGCTATTAAATGAAACTGTGCATTTAATGTGACACAAAAAAGTTATAGAGCTTTTGCTATTAACCAGCAAAATATAGTAAAATTAATAATAAATTTTAACAAAAACAAAAAAAAAACAACAAAGAAACACAAGTGTGTAAATACTTTAAAGAAATTGTAAATATAAATTAAAGAAAAATATATAATTAACTAAATAACTTAAAAATTTAGTTAGGCACAATAATTATAAAAAAAATTAAACTTAAAAAGACTATTATAAATAATATTAAAATTTAACACATAAAAGGTTAAATATAAATTTCAAAATTTTAATAAAAAAGGAAACTATTATTAATAAAGAACTAAATAAAAACAAAAACTATTAAGGCACCTTATTTAATAAAACAACAACAATATTAAATAAATAATATTAACAAACAAAAAAACTGTGTATACCTAATAATATTAGAACAAACTGTAAAAATTATAAATGAGAGAATTTCAAAAGTTTTGTTTTCTTGACTTTAGTTTAACAAATTAAATGCACAAAAATCTTGGTTTTAATTATTCTTTAGATATAAAAAAAACCAATTAAAATTTTTCACAAACAAATTTTATTTTATAGCTATATAATTAAATTTAGTTTGTAAATAAATTTACATACTTTAATCTATATTGTCTTTTTTTTAACATATTTAAGTTTTTACTAATTTTACTTTAATAACAAATAACGAAATAAATAAAAAATAGTTATTAATTTCAACCATTGTGTTTGTAATTGTATGTAGTATTATGTATAAATTTTAAATATTCTCTTTATAAATATATTTTTTTAATAATAACAACTACAAACATAAAAACCAACAACAAATGTTTATTATTATATGTAAATGCATTTATTTTTTAGCTACCTAAATAATAAAAAAAACACGATTTATATATAAAAACAACATAGATATATATAATGTATTTATATGTTTCTCTTTTTTTTACTTGTATGTATAAACATTTTAGTGAAAAAAAATACTGAAACACAAAAAAGTTAGTTATAAACAATTTAAATATAGTTGATATAAGATCTATATATATAAAATAATGATAGAAAAAAAAAAACAAGAGAAAATAATAAAAACTGAAAATATAATGAACAAATTTAACAAAAATATTCAAGTGGTTTTTATTTGCTAATAAGTTAAAATAATAGTTATTAATTTATTTATAATGGTTGTTAGTTGCTATCGGATGATTCTTATCATAAATTAGTTTTTCAAAAATTACCAAAAAAAAAAAGCACATGTAGTCGCCACTGGCAAAAACATCTAAAATTATTTCTGTGTTGTCAATGTTATAAAATATTCGTTAAATATTCTTTTAGAGTTTTACATGTATTTTATATACATACATGTATACAAGAGCAACCTTGTTCGCGTTGCTGGTCACGTCCTTGTATTAAAAATTAAATTTTCTAGAAATAATAAACCTTTCCTGAAAAAGAAGGTCAAACTAATCACCCCTATCGTGAATAAAAATTCCACATGAAATTTGTTCCCTTTTCACATTTTTCCTATTAAAATTAAATGTTAAAAAAATAAAAGGGAACAAATTGCATGTGGAATTTTTATTCACGATAGGGGTGAATATAAAAAGTTTAATGGCTCAGGGGGCTAATTCTGGCAGTCGTGATCGAAATTGTTTTCGAATCGAAATTTATTTCGACAGTGCAAGATTTTCTAATGATGGTACTCGATACGAATCGAATCGATTCATTGCTTCAGTGTTGTAAAAAACTTAAATAAGTACGTATTACAACACTGAATAAAACAAAAGAAAATATAAACAAAAAAACATATGGTTCTGCAAAAAATAACTCAAGTAAAAGCAACATTTTTTAAAGAAGTTCTTTTAAATTAAAAATGGACCCAGTTATGTTTTTTTATTCTTCGTCTTTTGATTCTTACAAAATATGAATGACATAAGAAACACCTTCGTCCCATCAAGATTGACAAACAATGAGTAAGTATAAATAAGTACATACATATGTACATACCTACATATGTATGTATGTATGCATTAATGTATGCATGTGTTTTTCTAGACTCAAAAGACATTTTAGGCTCACAAAGCAAGCAAAGCTAAAATTTATTTTTGAAAATTTTGACCTAAACCTGATATTTTTTAAAGTAACAAATTTTTTACTAACATTTTCTTTTTTTCTTCTGTTTGCTAAAAAAAAACGTTATTTCGAACGCTTCTTTGCCATTGCTTGGTTTTCACTATGTCAGTTTTGTTGTCAAATTGTCCAAATTGTTGGTAATTTCATAACAATTTAGACAATTTGACAACACAAATGACATAGTGAAAACCAAGCATTACGAGTAAAAACTCGCAAGGTTGCGTTCGAATAATCATTCGTTATCGAATGTCATCATTGGAAATTTCGATACATTTTATTCGCTATCGAATGAGAGAATCCCAAATGTTAAAAAATTCGCGGTTAAAAATTCCCAGCTCTGGCCTGTTCTTGCAGCCAAAAATGCCATTATGAGGGGGAAGTTAGAGGGTTAATATGTTCTAAAAAAATATTTGCCATACCATTATCTACAAAAATGCTGAACAACCCTACAACTCAGACGTAAAGAAAACATAGTTTTATATACCGATATGCTGCAAGAACAGGCCAGAGCTGGGAATTTTTAACCGCTTTTTAAATGAAATTATGATGTGATTTATCAAAACGCCGACACACGTATATTTTTTTTTTGTCTTCTTAACAACAATCAATTGTCGGAACCCCGTAATTTTGGAAAAAGTTTGAAATTGTTCTACAGTGTTATTATTTATATTATTATAATTATTATTATTAATTATAATTAAAGCAAAACAATATCACTAAAAATAAAAACTATTGTCTGCAGTTTTCCAGCACCAGTTTTCAGTATATAAGTAGACTTTGTTTAAAGGATTTAACATAAAAAAAGTTAAAAACGATACACATTTAGACAACATGTTGGTTTATATCAAAAGCACAACTATTTGAGCCTTTTTAACCCTTTGACGACCATAGGCAAGTACGTCTACACTACTACAATATAAAGTAAACACCTAATATTGTTTAAAAAAAAGTGTTTTATTATATATACCACAAATACAAATTTAAAACAAAATATATTGCCTTTATCCCAGCTTCTTCTACACAAATAATAAACGAGTTGTTTAGTAAAATCTGAAGAATTTTATTTCACTCATTCTGTATCACTTCATTGCCTAATTAATGCTTCCAGCAAGAAAATATCACTAGGAATTAAATACAGGCATCAAAAAAAGAAGTATTTCAGTATCCCTACAGTAACTACTATACATACTACGAGGTATGATCAAAAAATAACCGTTAGTTTAATTTTTTTCAAAAATTATTTATTAATTCATCAATAACTATCTTGTCCCCTTCAATGCAATCCCCCTCAGATATAATGCACTCATGCCAGTGTTTTTTCCAATTCTCGAAACACTTTTGAAACGCGCTCTTTGGTATCGCCAACAGCTCCTATTTCGATTTTTCTTTTATTTCCTCAATCATATCAAAACGCTTTCCTTTCATCGGTGCCTTCAGTTTTGGGAAGAGGAAAAAGTCAGCGGAGGCCAAGTCCTGTGAATACGGTGCTTGAGGCATGATAACGGTTTTGTTTTTGGCCATAAACTCACGCACAAGCATCGATGTGTGAGCTGGTGCGTTATCATGGTGCAAAATCCATGATTGCTTTTTCCACAATTCTGTGCGTTTCTGACGAATTGTTGCGCGCAAACGTCGCATAACTTCAAGGTAGTATTCCTTATTGACCGTACAACCTTGTGGTGAGAATTCATGATGCACCACGGCATAGCAGTCGAAGAAAACAGTAAGCAAATCCTTCACATTTGACCGAACTTGACGTGCTTTTTTCGGTCTTGGCTCTTCTGAACGTTTTCATTGGGATGATTGGGTTTAATGTTAAAGCCATACACACATGATTCGTCACCTTTTTGAGGAAATCTGGATTGTCGTTGACGTTGTTCAACAGCTCTAGAGCGTTGTTCATGCGACGTTGTTTTTGCTCAAAATTTAGCAATTTTGAAACAATCTTCGCTGGCGCACGTTTCATGCCTAACACAACCGTAAAAATTACTTGGCATGAGTCGAACGATATGCCAACATCATCAGCAACGTCTCTGATAGTGATTCCACGGTTATCCAAAATCATTTTCTTCACTACTTCAATGTTTTCATCGGTTGTTGACGTGCTCGGGCTACCAGGACATTTTTTCTGTAAACATAACAACGATTGCTCGTAAAAAAAGTTCAAGACATAGTTTTGTGAGAAAAACAGCTGTTTGTTTCAATTTATGACATTTCAGTTTCATTCCACATATTTTAATCGAAAAGTTTCTTGACGCGGTAGTTACAGAACATGGACACAGAACTGAATTTTTTTATTAACTAATTTTGTATACTCAATTAAGTCCTGTTTCACACTCATTAGTTCTGATCGTCAAGTCAAACAGGACTAAGCCATTCACTTTTTCTGAAGCAATTATAACTGGAGTGTTGGTGATACCATTCATTAGTGACAAATACTTGTGATCAGAGCAGTATATCTAAATATTCTAAATTCATTTTGTCCAGTGTCATTACTTTACTCTGGCTTTTTTTACCCCTGTTGTAAATGTAAACATAAATATTAAATAACCTAAACTATTAAATTCTACCTTTTACTTTACATATGCATATATGTACATATCCTTTATCCTTTGATACTTTTAGACAAATAACTTGAAATTTTTAAAGATCGATAAAATGTTTTGTTCTCTTCTGCATACAAGTAAACAAATGGGTTAAAATACTTAGTCCAGTTAACAAATTGTTATTGTGTTTTTCACAAATACTTAACACTTCATTCCTAAAAAAAACTGTATTAAACAATATAAAGCAATATTTTTTATATGTAAGACACAGCAAAATCCCTTTATTGTCAACACCTTAAAATGTATGTTTGTTACCCTTTTTACTATTTTTTATTCTTATTATTTTGCATATGCTACAAACATACTCGTAGTTATATTTTACATACTTATGGCTTCAACAATAGGAGCTGGCTTGTTGAAAAAAAGAATAAAATTAACAATATTGCCACGCATAACTTAGCTTTATCATATATCCTCATACAGTTAAGATACTTTTAGTCATGAGGGTACTTCTGCCTGGGCAAATTTAATGTGTGTTGCAAAGTAAAAATAAAATAAGACAACAAAATGCGATTGTAGGTAACACTCAATAGAGGTGGCAGTTACTAATAGTAAAATCCAATTTAAAAACAAGGCTTTTACTATGTGTTTGTATGAGTGTGTATATATTTACCTTAACTTAACTTTAAGTTACATTTACTTTCAATATATTACTGATTGTATACACAAACAAAATGACCTACAAGAGGTATTGGTTGAAAAAGTTTTTCTTGACGGTATTGTGAAAAAGCTTAGGGGAAATATTTTAAGTATGTACAGGAATCCAAACCAGAACGGAGAGAAAAAGCTATAATGTAATCAGTTAGGGACTTAAATAGGTCTTCATATATACCCAAAATTTCATATTTTCGTCAATTAAAGAGTACCAAAAAGAAAATTTGTAAATCAAGAAATTCAATTCTATTTTAATTACTATACAAATAATCAGTAAATAACACCGCGTTATACAAATTCTGTCCTATGAACCAAATATACTTTTTCGGAAATAAAAATACACGTGTATTGGCGATTTTCATGTACACGTCAGAAATTTTTTTTATATATAAAGTATAAAGCTCGTAGTGTCCGTCTGTCCGCCTGTATGAAAGACTTTGGATTGGATTTTAACCCTTTTTCCGTGATAGTCGTACACGACTTCCGGAGTATACAACAAGTAAGGAACCTAAGCAGTCTTGAATATTTTCTAAAACGAATTAACCACTGTTTTCGTAATATGTATGCAAATTTTTACTTGGTGCGAATAATCCACAAACGTAACAAAAGTTATATTGATTCGAGCACTGCATTTTTACTCAGATGAAATATATAGAAATGTGTTTTCGCGCAACATAACTTAAAACAATTGTGCAATTCAATGTTTCATCTGTCATACCAGTTGTAAGTGTTGTAAAAATCATAAACAGTTTAGAGTTAGAAAGTTACTACAAATATATGGAGTAGGATGGGTCGAAAAACATTTTTTTTTTCGAAACGCTTAAGTAGTTTAAAAATTTGGAGTCCCTTCAAGTTATGCTGAAAAAAGTGAAAAAAAAAATATATTTAAAAAAGAATCCAGGAAAATCTGAGAATTTATAAAAATCAATTTTTTTTTTAATTTGGCGTGATACAGACATTTCCACGAGTCTGCCTAAAAAATTAAGCTTGATTGGATCACGGAAAATGGATTAAAAATAGCCGATACATGTGTATTTTTATTTTTTCTCCCCTTTCCAAAAAAATATATTTGGTTCATAGGACAGAACAAAAGCTCGTTTTTGTAACGCGGTGTAATACTCGTTTCCAAAAATCAATACCTTTATTTAAATGTGTTTTTGCAATTTCGAGCCGAGGTCTTTTGATTCTTTTCAGATATCAAGGGTTTTCTGCGGATTATACGTCTTGCACCTGATCCTGTAATGCCTTTTGAATAATTCTTGGATAAACTTGTTTCCGTAGAATGTTCGATTCTTTTCGGTGCTGAAATTCTACGATTTTTTGCTACCTCTCTTAAAATAAAACTGACATCTCGGCTGAAGAATTTCTTTCGGCGTCCTGGTCTTGGCTTGTTATCTACAGGGCCAGTGTTTTTGAACTTTTCTATAATGCACTCAACATTATCAAAAGGTTTGTTAAAAACTGATTGTGCGTTAAGATTTTCCTTTTTTGTGTTCTTGAATAACAAGGGTTTTTAACAACGACACTAACTACATTACACGTGCTCTTCTTGTTAATTTGTAACAACTTTTTTGACTGACAAACTGCTAAAACGTAATTCATCAGTCACCTAAACTACCTGAAGTGCAAAAAACTAATGGCATTTTAACTGAGAGAAGATAATGCAGTGTATCAACACTTTTTTCTGTCTTTATGTCAGGTTTTTTTTCATATTTTCCATTATTTTTAAAGAAAATACATTTTTTTTGCTTTGCAAGAGTAATTAAAATAGAATTGAATTTTTTGCTTAAAATTTTTTTCTGGCACTCTTTGATTAGGGACTATATAAAGACTTAAGTCCCTAACTGTATTTGTTTAAGGTGACTTTTACTGATGAGACAAAAAAAATCTATCTGGATGATCCAGATGGTTTCAATGGCTATTAGAAAGACCTACAAAAACCAGACTAATCAGGGGTGTCATATAAACCAATATTGTCAGAATTGGTTTTAAAACCGACAAAAAAAATGCTTTGGTGTCATAGGGCACTGCTACACTTTCAATAAATATCGAAATATTTCTAGTATATTTCTAGTATCACGATATTTATTGAACGTGTAGCAGTGCCCTATGACACCAAAGCATTTTTTTGTCGGTTTTAAAACCAATTCTGACAATATTGGTTTCTAAAAAAATTTATTTTTATTTTGGATATTTTGCTACTCCTTTGTGTAGCTTCTTCAGAAAAAATTTTATATATTAATAATATCTAATATATTTAATTAATAATACAAACAATTTTGTATTTGTTTGTTTAGAATAAGAAAATTACAATATTTGAATGGAGTAAATATTGCTTACTTTTTTAGAAAACTTAAAATTTATTTACTTGAATCGAGTAATTTTTTTTTTTTTTTTTTATAACAAACACAAACTGCGAAGCTTTTTTTGGCTTATCTGCAGAAAACACCCAGAGTCTTTGGCGGGAATCGAACCCGCAACCCTCTGACTGATAGTCCGGCAAACTATCGCCTAGTCTATCGGGGCACCCTTCTTAATCTGGAGGTCCACACCAGAGATGTGCATGAATACCATTCAAATGACATATTTATTATTTTGTAAAAGTGAAGACTGAGTTAGCACTATACATAACTAAACGAAAGCTGTCATTGCATGATTCATCACAGCAAGTGGTTTGTTACAAAATGCATATAATTGCTTGCTTATTCTGTAAGCTCTTACCATTCACAAAAGCATTGAATCAGTATGAGTGTTATGAATACCCTGCAAATAATATTGGACTACGTGATCCATTTTAGATGATATGGACTACTCACAACATGGTCCAATGTAATGCAGTCAGGGACCATGTCATAGTTAAACAAGAGTTTGTAGTTAAACGACATGGTTTCGTGTTAACACGATTGCATATTGAGTTGTTGTTGTTGTTTAAAACTAACCCTCGTGAGTACTCCATGGAGTAGTTTTGGGACTACTCCGATGGGTTATATGGTCCAGTCCTAGGACATCGCAATGTTAAATGGACAACCTTTTTTTCATATATTTGGAGTAGTTTTGGAGTACTCCTACTCCTCTTTGGACTAGTCTTTACATGCATGTATGGACTAGTCGCGTTATTTGCAGGGTATACGCAGAGCTTTTTGAGCAAATATACACTTTACTATATTTATCGCATACATATTCTTTTTAATTTTATTTGATAGTGCTGAAACATATGTATTATTATAGGGATTGTAATAATGATAATGATAGAAAAATAAGTACAAATTTCAGCCATTTTTCAGAGGTTAGCAAAAGAAATAATGTAATTCTTCATGTTCAATTATTTATTATTTAAAGATAAATATATGTATGTATTTGTTGTTTTTTATAAATTATTGTAATATTCCAAATTTTACGTCTGCTTTGTTTATTTTTAACAATACGATATTTTTTCAATATTTTTTATTATTTCGGAGTTCATCTTGAAAACTTATTTAAAAAAATTAACGCACTGATTTTGCACTATGCAATCTGAGCTTTTATGAATCATTCGATTGTTTTGCTTACAAATCAAAACACAGTTATAATTTTTGATTCGTTATTGCTAACTGCGTTTAAAAAGTGCTTGAGAAAATGACAAGCAATTAGGAGAGCGCAAACACTGCAAGCAATGTTATTAGCACATGTTGATGATTGAAAACAAAACAAAAACAGTGAGTTCATACATATAGGAAAAAAGTGAATCAACTCGTGTACATCTCTGGTCCACACCAAGCGTCTACGCGTTTCACGCGCTCTAAGCAACTGTCAAAACAGTAGAATCAATGTAGTTGTATGAGTTAAGTTACACACTCAAAAGCGTAGGACGCGCTGACGCTTGAAACGCAAAAAGTTCGTTTACTTTCTACTTTTGAACGCGGTGCACACGTCACAGCTGACATTGACAAATTCAAAGCAAATTTATTTTAAAGATGATGTCACCAGAAAAAATGACAGTGGAAATAAAATTTTTTTATATTACTTTGACAAACAAACCGATAAAAAACTTCGTATAAAAAAAAACAGCTGGGCATACGGCATCACCTCCAAAAGTACATACATATAAAAAAAAAATAGTGACGCGAAAAATCTTCGCATGTAACTTGAAATGCCTGACACTTAAAACGTTTAGAAAGCTTAAAACGCGTTGACGCCAAAACGCGAGTTGTGGACCTCCAGCTTTAGGTTTTTCCAAGAACATTTTCTTAAAGCAAGAACCTTTTGTGTGTTAAGCAAGATTTACACAATTGAAATTTTCTTCAAAATTGCTCTTCAAAATGCTTCAAATTCGTGTAAACTGCAAAATTTCTTTAAAATTTATTTATTTAACAGTTATTAATAGTTATTAAATAAATAAATTTTAAAGAAATTTTGCTGTTTAAACGCTTTATAAGAAACTTTTGATTGAAAATTTAAGGCATTAGCAATCAAACTTTATGCAATTCAAGAAAAGATTTCTGAACGTAAAATTAAAATGTTTTAATTCGAGAAACAATGGTTTGAATTTAGCAGGCTTTTCTTATTATTTTTCAAAATAATAAGCCATGAAAACTTGATTTAAGCAACGGCAGAATTAAAATGATTTTTTTTTTGCTGTATTCGAATAAATTATAGTTCGATTTAAGTCATAAATTTTTGCTTGAATCAAGCCACACATACGTTTATAATAAGAAATGTTTGGCTTGGACAAGAATCATGCAATATTTTCTTGATACAAGCCATATTTTCTGGTGATTTAGAAAATAATTCTTAACTTAAACTTATAAAACATGGCAGTTTTTTTTTCGCTGACTGTAAACACACTATTGACACTGGAGTTCATTTTGTTGTTAAACTCCTGTTTTTTTTATTTCTTTTAAGTCCCAACATTTTTTTTTTTTTGAAGTAAGAATGTAATTTTTTATGGTGCTGATTTTTTGATATCATACTCGTACTCGTATTGCCCTCTATATGTTTACAATATATATTTTTATATGGCATTTCTTTCGAAATGCGTTTATATGTTTTTTTTTTAACTATTTTGTTCCTACATGTTAATACTTTATTTAAAATACCGAAAACCCCTTCAATAAAAATAAATATGTTTGTTGGTGTAAGAGTATTAACATTTATGTTCACACTGTGTGCTGTGATACTATTTGTTCATATAAGTAAATCCCGTGGTGGTAGTAAAGAGCAAAACAGTTTTCCTTGAAGGCCTTAGTTAACTCTCATTACAGATATTTACTTTAGCAAAATGCAAAGTAGAACTGTTAGATGTCCTGTAACAGAAGGTTTTAAATTAGGCGTTTTCAAAATTAGTTATTCATGCCTTTATGAAGGCCTGCAAATTTAAGGCCTTTAACGTGTTATAACCGTATTTATGTATATATTTATATGTGTGTGTGAAAATATTTGCGTCAATTTGTGATGATACACTCCTGCATTTTTATATGTATATACACGATATCAATATATTCAAGTAACTACCCTGCAGTTTTTCATGTAGTAACTACTAGTTTAACACTATTAACAAGGATATCCATACAGTACACTAGTTATATTTGCATTTATTGAGATTTCGTAATTTTTACTTGATTCTTTAATTTATAGTATACTAGAACTTTAGAAAAAGTCGACAAACAAGAAAAATAATTATTAAGCTATGTGTCCACGATGGTCAGATATTACAACATTGTCAGAAAAATGTGCAAAAAATGTCTAACAACCGTGTAAACTTAAAATTTCTGTCTTCCAACGTTGTAAGAAAAAGCATTTTCAGTACATTGGAAGAAAAAAATATTGTCTGACATCAAACAAGCGTGTAAACACACAGTTTTGTCATTGTTTTAAGACAATTGACAAACACTTTTCATTGCCATATGTGCAAAGTTTATGCATCTGCCAATGACAGCATTGTCATAGAAATTATTTTTAAATGCAACTCTGTATATACATACATAAATAATAAACAAACAAGTGTGCATTGATAAACTTTTTGAAAAAAGTGGAAGAAAATTAAAGAATTAAATTCAAGTGTGCATTAATAAAATTTTTAAACACACACACAGAGCTGCAAAACGAATTTGACAATGCCACACAACAATCTGACAACCGTGTAAACTGACAATTACGGTTGACAGATAAATTCATTGTGTGACAATTGTGTGCAAATGAAATTGTTAGTTTTCTTTCAGTCGTCTAAACTGACAATTTACCTTTTGCTAAAAATTTTTCAATGTCAGTACATTGCTAGCAGATTGCTAGATCTGACAACGTTGTAATATCTGACCATCGTGGACACATAACTTTATAGCTTCAAAACATTCAAGAGTAAACCCAAGGGAAATATATAAAGCGATTTTGTAGAGATTTATAGAACAAAAAACATCCGCTCTACATGTTGGTTTTTAGTTTAATTTTCCGCCATCATGCCAGAGCTAAGGAGCTTATTTATTGCTAGTCTTGAATGAATAAGAGTATATTCCTAAAAAAAAATTGAGTTATTAATTTCTAAGTAAAAGAAAAATAAATTAAATACCTTCTGCTAGACATATAAAGCTTAACTGAAGGGAAATATCTTACCATGACAAAGATTCTACTTTCGAGCTTGCATTTGACAAGAAGTTAAACATTACGCCAACATTTTTGGCCTACTAAAATGTGAATAAATACTCAATACTTTAAGCTAGGGGTTGATCAACAAATAGGGAAGGAAGGTTTGCATACAGAGGCACCCTGTCATGTTGTTACTAAAGGTACGGTCACACTTGTTAAATATTTGCCGAAAAATTTTTCATCTTGCAAAACTCTTGTAAGAGTAAACAACATCAAACAAATTTGTGCTGAATTAAGTGGTTACGCTTTTTTTTAGTAAATATTTGCAATACCTTAAGTCCTAATTTACACGAAGCAATTTTTATTGAAAAGATTGTTTTTTATTAAATAATTTTTAAGCTTGAGGTCACTTTTTGTTTTTTATAAAATATTTTTTTATTTTTATATATAATTAACTCGATATTTCGATTTCCTTTGAAACACTTCTTCAGGAGTTATTTTAATATTATAACAAATTTTCTATCAATCAATACAAGTTCTGAGGCTACTGGTCCACTTAGTAGCAGATAAGTTTCTGCACACATGCGATTTTAAAAACTATCTCCAATTCAGCCTGAGATATTTGTATCCTTCTCATATCCCCGGGTTTACAATAACAACGGGAGGAATTTTGACAGTTCTTTGTTATTAACGATCCATTTAACTTCCAATATAAATAAAATATGCCAATCAAAGGCATTACTTTAGCAGTATTTATTAGTTTCTCTTAACGTCGAACTATTTCCATGAACTGCATGGTAACAACGCCAATATAAAATATTATTTTAGCACGGCCAAAGTGTATGTGTGAAAATGTCAATTTATAGAGAAAAGTTCTATAATACTTGTGCCAACACTATAAGATGTCTTTTTGTGAGTTTAATTTTTATGCAAAATGATTTTACCAGCAATAGTACAATACAAAACCATTATTCATTTTATATCTAGGTATATATTTGTGTAGATATATATTTAAAATATACAGTAGTAATTTAAGAAATGACAAAAAGAAATCCAAATTTAAGGAGAAGCTGGAGTATAGAATATGAACTTAAGTTAAGTTACTCTCAGCTGGTTGATGTCAAATACTCTCACATCCAAACAACACAACTTGTCTTTAATATTTAAATAAATTTCAGAATTGGATTTTGTAGTACGATTGCATCCATCAGAACTTACCCAAGTCCAGGATTTAATTAAAGACGTCAAAGTTTTTAGTTTCAAATACTCGAACATGCATCTTCCAACTGAGGTGCAGCTGAAAATAGTCCTTTTCTGCATAGGCTCATCAGGCTATGTAATATAATAATTGTCGTAGATGTTGAAAAATACATTTATATTGAAATTACCTACAACATTTCTACAACTATTGTAAATTCAGCAAGTTGCTACACACTGAGAAAAAAATATAGTTTTACATGTTAACCACAACACAACAGATTTTTTTCATCAATATTATGGTCACTGTAATTATTTATATGATTAAGGTTATATGGTTAAGTAACGATTTAGATGATTACTACAATCATATAAATGATTACTACAATCATATAAATGATTGTAGTAACTATGTATATATTTGGTGCAATCATGTTTATAATTAATCCATTTATCATAATTTGTTGCTCTTTGATTATGATAGAGCACAACATAATATGGTATAATCTTTCATCATAACACTGATCAACATAAACATTAAATAATTGCTATAATCATAATTGCTATAATCATATATATGATTGCTAAATTCATGTGAATGGTAACTTAACCATATCATGGTTGCAGAACTCATATAAATAATTACAGTTGAAAAAAATGTTTAATAAAGTTGAAATAGTTGTGTTAAATAACTGTATTTTTTTCTGTGTGTGTGTTTTGAATATCATGTACATATATGTTGAATAAGGATCCTATTTAAGTCTAATTTAGTTTGGCATGGTTTGGCGAATTAGATTTCAAGATGAATGTTTTGAACCGCAAAGTTACTTTGCTGGTAATAGTTTTGCATTCAGATCATTTGTTGTTAGATTATATCCATTCAGTATACAGCATGGTGTTAATCCAGTTAAATCTAGATTGTATGCACGTCAAATGGTTGATTAGGTCTTATTTAATTTTAAATAAAACACTTCAAATATAACAATTATTGACCAAAAGAACAATCTTTGGCATTTAATTTTTAGAAACAATTTCAGTAAAATATTGGCATTTGAATGGTTCAAAATTTGGTTGGTTCATTTGAATGGTTCAATTTGCAATTAATATTTGCAGCATTGCTACCTGTATATCGGTAAAGTTAGCTGGCTTATTGTATAAATAAATAAGTCATTATACCACAACTTTTAAGTAATTTCACGTCAATAACAGAAGCCTTTGTAAACTTAATTTTATTTCTAACTGAAGGTCAAGCACACTGTCTTTACTTTTTCATGCCATTCCAATTCCATTTATACTTTTAAATCAACATATTTTTTCATGAACATTTCTTTAATTATTACCTTTATTATGATAAAACCTGCATGCCTTAAACTTTTGCTTTTTATTCAAATATTCCTACCAAACTTTTTTTTTTTCTGTAAAAACTCACAAATAATTATAATTATGTGTCTGTGTGGCAGTAGCTGCAAGTTTACAACTCAAACCAGACTAAATACAAATAAAAAAACTCTTGCTGATTTCGTTCGTCTTTCAATTTAAATTCCAATTAAATGCAATTTAACATGAGCACACTTATCACTACTTCTTTTTTAGTTTTGACTTCTTGGTAGCTGGGTGCTATGTTGGTTTTGAGTTGCAACTCTTGACTGACGCAATGCACACACACACACACACATGTTTGCACATTTGATTGGCACTCTAAAAACTTTGCATGTGCAACATATTTGCTAGATAAAAGTTTTCTAAAAAAACAAAAAGAAATAAAACTGGCCATTTGAGATAGACCAAAAATTTAAGAAAAACAAGGAAAAAAATTAACAGCAGCTATCATGTGGTTAAAGAAGATTTGTGTGAATATTAGGGAGTTTCATGTTCTAAACCAAAAACGAACTCAAAGAAATTAAACTCATTCTAGAGAGCCTTATAATAAATTTTATTTAACTGTGTGTTTTCCTTTAAACAAAACATTAGAGTAATAAATTTATGTGAACTTACTGGAATATTGTAACAGTGCCGCCCTAATATTGTATAGGTAAACACACATATGTAGAAAATCAAGCAGAAAATTATTTACTTACCCACCTTAAATTACATACGAGTATATGTATGTTTATAAACTAGCAAAATGCAAATAAATTCTATCGGATTTGTTACTATAAATGGTAAAACAACATGCATCTGCACTTAAGCGTAATTACTACGTGAATATTTTGGTTAAATCTTTGTTAGCAATTGGCAATTGGCTTTGAAATTGCTTTTTGGGGCTTTACAAAACGTAAACATATTTTAATTTCATTATAATTGTAAGTGTATCTTTTAGTGAATTCAATTTAAAAAAGTTTGTAATCTTTAAATACGTTTAATATTTTAATATAAAGACAGCCTGTTACCTAATTTGCTGCTACGTCTATTAGACTATAGAATTTCAAAATATAAAAGTTAAATTATAAAATACACATCGAACATCGACACATTTGTACCCTTCAAATGACATATAAATAGCTGAAGACGTTCATGGTATACACCCAACATATCAAAAGTTTTGAACAAGATATTCTTGTTTATTTTGCTGGACAAACCGTGACAAACTTAAAAAATAGAAACAAATCTGTAATTTTTTTAAGAATTGTTTAATTTAAATAGAGAGATACATTAATGTGAATGGAGGAAAAAACGAAATCGTTATTTAATTATTAGTCAAATATTTTCTCAGCTTAATTTAAGTTCGTTAATTAACAGCTGTTAATCAATAGTTCATGGAATAACAATTCTATACAAATTTGTTTTCGTATGAATTTTTAGGTTTTAATAGTTTTAATATATGGTGAATTTCACGTCAAGTGACCCAATTTTAAAAATTGATATCTTTCGATTTGGATGCAATTTGGCACCAAGTAGGCCAGAGACAAATTTTCAGCTCTATCAGTCCAGAAGTACCGGAGTTAGAGGGTGTCAAAGTTGGACATTTTGGTCAATTTTGGTCATACAGGGTTTTTTTTATTATATATTATTTATATATTAATTTTATTAAATTATTTATTATTATTATTTAGTAGTATAAGTAATAAATAGAAAAAATAAAATTAAAATCGTGCATATGGTACAAACACTTTTGAATGGGAAAACGATGATAACAAGAAGATGAAGAAGAAGGTTAGCAACAAAACTAAAGACATAGTGACGTAGATACAAAAGTATTCGGTATTGGAGTGTCAAACCTTCTCGCCAGAGATGGGATGACCCACATATGTGAACAATAACTAAATTAAACTTTAATGGGCAATCTTGAATTTGATTGGTTTTTAGTCTTTGTGTTAAGTTTTGGGTTTTGGTGTGTTCTGACATATATAGTAAAATTTTATGGCCAACATTTTTGTAAAACATTTCATCCACGCCCTTCCCCTTTTTCGGGGTGTTTTTTACAATTTCTTAGAATAAAGCCAAAAATGCCGTTATGAGGGGGGAGTTAGAGGGTTAATATGTTCTGAAAAAATATTTGCCATACCATTATCTACAAAAATGCTGAACATACCCTACACCTCAGACGTAAAGAAAACATAGTTTTATATACCGATATGCTGCAAAAACAGACCAGAGCTGGGAATTTTTAACCGCTTCTTAAATGAAATTCTGATGTGATCTATCAAAACGCCGACACACGTATATTTTTTTTTTTGGTCTCCTTAACAACAATCAATCGTCGGAACCCCGTAATTTTTGGAAAAAGTTTGAAATTGTTCTACAGTGTAATTGTTCTTAATTTATCGGCAATGTCACAGAATTTAATCCGTTCGGAAGTGGAATTAATTCCGAAACGAAACAAATTTTTCGGAATGAAACCACTTTTAATTTGCTATTTGGAATTTTAATTTTAAGAATTTCCAGGTTTCATTCTGAAAAAAAGTTTCGTTTTACTTTTGCTATAGAAGCAAAATACGGAATTAATTCCACTTTCGAACGGAATTAAATTCTGTGACATGGCTGTATATATTATTTATTAAATTATTTTCTCCAATATTTCGATATCCATCTCAGTCAATAATGAGTGTGGAGAGAATAATACGTCTCTTAAAAGTATAATCGAAATATTGGAGAAAATAATTTAATAAATAATGTATAAATTTTTACAAATAATTGGCATCGAGCTCGAAAAAACTTTTTTATTTTTTTTATTTTATTTAAGAAAATCTAGAAGAAAAAACTAATTTTAATTTCCTCTCGTGGTTTTATTTTAACAAATCGGATTGACTCTGACACAGTATTTCGATCCACCTGTACAAATCGTTAACAAATCTTAATGTCAAGAACCACAGCACCACTATAGCCCAATAATGTTTAATTGTCTGCGGGCATATATATTCATACATATATTTTTTTATAACGAGAGTCTGATTTATTTCATGCCAATATATTGTAGCTTTTGAATAATGACAGAGAAGTAAATCTACCAAAACTTTACTGAAGAGTCTTGAAGTTTAACAAGAGACAACAAATGTTTCTACAGGCATTTTTATATAAATTGCCAAAGTCATACCTAAAGACGTGTCACGACAACACAAAATGTTAAACTCAGTAGCTATTTGACTTACATATTTACGTATGCTTTATCGTTGAAATAAAAACAATGTTGGGTTTAATTAATTAAAATTTTGTCGTATGAAATGCCCATTTTGTATTAAAACCATTCTGCTAAGATTTGGATATTTAATTGCACGATAGATCTAAAAACCGGCATCGTAGTTTACTTGATATTCTTACTTTGATCTCATTGCAAGATTAATCTCATTACGTATTGCTCTTCCAAGAAGTCCATCTTCCACCAAACGACGCGAAATAATTTGGTTAGATAATGTTACATTAAAATTTTCTTGAATTTCGTGTTTGATTTTTTGGGTCGGTTTTAGAGATACGCCTTATCATAGGGTCGGTGTGGGCTTTCTAAAATGTGAAAATCTAAAAATCTAAATCTTTTATATTTTTAATAAATCTCATCAAGCAGTAATAATATACTAAGAGCATTTCCAATTAGTTGTCCACAGTTATATATCTAGAGAATTATGTAAGAATTGTCACTCGAAGTAATGAACATTTTTTTTTACAAAATTCGGACTTGAAACTATTGTAGAATTAAAATGTCAGAATAACTTTAAATTCTTTTCTTATTGTACGTTGCACAAATTAAACTTTAATTGTTCTTTAAATTTCAATATAATCAAAGCCTTTGCAAATAGACCCAACAAGTAAATCAAAACTCATACAAATATACAATTTAATAAATTATCATTGTCTTGCTAAAACTCAATTTAAAATATCCTGGTGTTTGTTTAACGGTAATAATCTGTTGAAAAAACTTAACAAAAAATTAAAGTGCCTTAAAATAATTTATTTTATTCAAATTTAACAAAAAGGACTCAGATTTATTCTGTTTGTTTTATTTGTGTAGCTTAAAGTTACTGACCAACTTAACCTCATTTTATGCTGTTTTATTTCACAGCACAAAAAGGTTCAATGGTCTTGAATTATAAAAATAACAACTACAAACAACAGAAATCTTTTTTGCAAAAAAAAAAATCACTCGCCAAAAAAAAAACAAATCAAGGAAAATTTTATTTTAATTTTTTATAATTTTTTACCTTTTGAAAATGAGACTACGAGCACAAGTGTAACCTCGACAATAATAAGAAGAAAACATTTACTCACATACAAATTCATCCAGCAAAATGGGACAGAATGTAGCAGTGTACAGCCGTACTAAGCTGAGCAGCAACAAATGCCATTAGCAAAATAAGTTGATTTTTTATGCACACAGTAGACCAGAAATAACAAAAAAAGAGAAACATGAATATATTCGTATAAAGTAAAATAACACAACAAAAATAAGTTCCTTAAAAAACTACATACACACACACACACACACAGAAATTGCGACTAATACTCACACACCTATACAGCAAAACATTCAAGGATAATCCTCGTTAAAATGGAATATTTTCAATGGAGATTCCTGTTTTGTAGAGACGTAGCTGAAACAGTCACTTAAGGGGCAAGAACTTTAAGAAGTATCTTAATACTTTTGCTTATCCAAGAATTTAGAAGCAAAACACTTTCTCATTGTCTCTTTTTTACGGCCGTACCTTTAGGTGTAACTTATGGTCCCACATGGCAAATATTTACTCAAAAAAGCGTTATCACTTGTTTTAGCACAAACTTGTTTGACGTTGTTTACTCTTACAAGAGTTTTGCAAGATCAACCAGCATCAAATGAAATAAAACTAAATATCTGTTGGGCCCTGTTCTAAATTAACAAAGTTTTTTTGTAATAAATAAACCAGGTACCGTAACGGTTATAAGCAGGGACCGGAAATAAGAGTTATTTTTCAATTTTTGAAGAAATAAATCATACATAAATGAACATCATAGAAAACTTTTAATTACACCATCATGATCCTTAGGCGAAATGCATCCAACATATTGCATGATTTTTAAATTTTTGATTTTTATTTTAACAATCAAAAATAAGAGTTATTTTTGATTTTTATATTTTTAAATGAAAAATAAAAGTTATTTTTGATTTTTATATTTTTAAATGGAAAATAAAAGTTATTTTTGATTTTTATATTTTTAAATTAAAAATAAAAGTTATTTTTGATTTTTATATTTTTATATCAAATAAAAATCAATTCAAACCTCTTATTTATTTGCCGTATGTATTATAATATGCTGCTTCATTCAAATTTCTGTATGAATATAATTTATTATGTGACTTATCCATTATCAGCTATAAAAACATGAATGCATAGAAATAGCTTATAAGTTTTGGCTGCCATTCAAGTCAGTGTTAAGAGGTCGTTTTCAGGTGTTCAATTTTACCATCATAATTGATTTTAAATGTTCCTCAGATAAATTATATCTCAAATCTCCCAATATTAATTTGAATGCTGAAAATGACCTTTCTACACTGACTTGAGTGGCAGGTACAGAATGAACAATTAAAGCTAATTTTCGAAGCCATGGAAACACAAATTTTTTGTTCTCCCAATATTCCAATAAATTAGCAGAAGTATCGAAATGCTTTTCATTGTAATTGTCTATTTCAAAATAAGCTTTGCGGACGCTGTCATTTATTGTCGTAGGAGTATCATCGTCGTCCGAAGACGAATAATTCATCTCCATTGACCTTAAACCGTCTGCTAAAACAGATCGACAGCTTGCAACGGAGCTTTCATCTATTACAAATAAGTTTTCTTCAACAGGTGGCGTACCGCGTACCTATGTCACGAATTTTGAATTGATTTCTATTATTGATGTAAAAATATAAAAATCAAAAATAAGTTATTTTTCATTTAAAAATATAAAAATAAAAAATAACTCTTATTTCTTGATTTTTTTGATAAAAGTCATAAGAGTTACGGTCCCTGGTTATAAGTGATATCAAAAAAGTTCTTTTATAAAACAAAAACTCCATCTAAAACAGTTATTTTTCAACGTAAAAATAAAAGTCAAATAAAACTCTTAAATAATAGAGTTTTATTTTGCTGTCATAAAATAAAACTCATTTGTGCAGTTTTATTTTTTCTTCAATAGAGTTTTATTTTTTCCGTCTAAAATAAAACTCCTCAAAAGAGTATAAATAAATAAATAAAAAGAGTATGAATAAAACTCATTTTATCAGGCATGTTCTGCAAATCGAAAGCATTGGAAATTGAAATCACACGAAATCATACACATGTATGTAAAAGCGTTTTTAAAGACAATTATGTTAGCAATTTAAAGCGTCATTTAATCAAAAAGCATAAACAACAATACGTCATGGAACTGAATAATGAGGATAATGAATGTAATGTACCATTAAAAAAAAGTTGGATTTTCGGTAACAATGACTCCTGAAGAAATGAAGAAAGCGTGTGTTGAGATAGTCAAAATAGAAAAATTACCATTTGAGTTTTCTTTAAAACGAAGAAGAGTTTTGTTTGAGATGGAAAAAATAAAACTCCTCAAAAGAGTTTTATTTTATGACTGCAAAATAAAACTCTCTTTTTAAGAGTTTCATTCGAACTTGTATTTTTTCGTTGCAAAATAACTCTTAACTGTGGAGCTGAGATCGTTTTTTTTAATTTCCGAAAGAGCACTTCAATACGAATCTATTGCTATATGACAGTATAGGTCTCCGTTGACTCTAACATGGAGAGTTTTTCAGTTTAAATTTTCAGGATAACTGTTATTTACGGTCCCTGAAATAAACGACTTTAAATGTATTTTATTTAGCAAATATTTGACAAGTGTGTACGTACCTTAACTTTTTTATTGTTTCATTACCTTGTTCCACTTTACAATGGTAATATAATTATTTCCGTTTAATACCCAAAACTACGCCGCTGTCTTCCATTAATAAATATAAAGATAGAATAGAAATGGCAGAGCATTTGGTCGATTATCTTTTGCACAAAAAATGGCTTATTACACTTTATGATAATGTGTTGTAGCTGCAATATTATACTATTTACCAAACCCAAAGGGAAAAATGCCATGTAGCAAGAGTGTTAAATAATTAGGTACATTAAACTGAGGACATATTCCTGCTTAAGTTTTGTACTTTTTATCATTGGTATCATTTTACAAAATAGCAGTAATAAAAAATAAAATAAATTTGAATCACAAGTTATTGCTACATCAATAAAAATAGACCAACCGTCAAACCTAAACTGAGTCAGCCATATAAAGTCAAGGTCAATTATGTTTTACACACTACTGTTCTCAAAAAAAAATGTGTTCTTGAGGTTTCACTAATTTTATAATAGTTGCGGTGACCCGTTTTCGCGTTTAACCTTGTGCAATACATTTTTACTGAAGCTTAGAGCCCCAATTACATCAATGTGAGAGTTCCGTGGCTAATTTTCTTTTCAGACGAGGACCAGCACTTTTGTAATCACATTTTGAGCGACCCACTTTATTTGCTAACGTATAATGATCAGTGATTTCTATGAATATGCTTTTGGCAAGCCATTTTGAGTGCTTTCCCTTAAATCTTTCCACAGTTAAATTACACTTCGGCAAGTGTTTATTTATATAATTGACAAAGGCGTTTATTTTTTCATTTATTGACTTAATGTTCTCGTTATTTAAATACTTTTGAGCAATGCTTTCTAATATGTGCTGTTGTATGGCGTCTCCTGAGCGATTGTTGTTGCTCCAAATGTCAACCAGCTCAGCACGATTAAACACAGATTGTACTAGAAAAATTTGATTTTTTCGAAAACGTGTGGATTTGGAGAAAAAAAATTAGTTTCTCATTAATCTGCACACTTTGGTTAATAACTTCTCATTAACAGATTTTTGCAACGCTTTGCCATGCAAAAGAACTGATACACGAAACACAACTACACTTTTTACGCTCATTCTAAAAATACACATAAACAAAACACGGTATAATTGCACAAAAACACATAAAACCCACACAAACATTAGTAAACTATAGTTTTACATACCTGGACAATTGTTTTCCATATTAATCCTTTTCACTTTTGTATAAACTTCGCCAGAACAAACAATAGAAGTTGCAAAATTTTCCCCGCCAATTTCACACAAAACGTGTGGTCATAGCTGCCAGATTTGACGATTTATCATTTTGACGATTTTTGGTTTCAAAAATAGCAAAATGACGATTTGACGATTTTTGCATTGAAAATGACGATTTCCTGAATTATTAAAATTTTCTATAAATTGTTAGTTTTATTAATGTTTTTGTTACCAAATTCTCTCTTTTTTTGAGACAACAACTATTTCAAAAACAAAACTAAGTGATAGTAGTGTTTTCTTAATTATTGTTGTTAAGTTCAAGTAAAATAATTGCAAATAATATTGAGACAGGATAGTCGAAATTACTTATTTATGTGTAAATATAAAAATTAATTTTAAATACTGAATTCCATGAACTAAAATTTTAAGAGGAAACAATTTCTGAATTTCCACGGGGGAATTCTTCTACAAAAACTTCTCCTATTTTAACAAAACGTCGAAAGCATATTCAGCCGAATAAATTTAAATAACAAAAATACGGAATTCTTTAAAAATATGTTGAATTCTATACTCAAAATGTTATTTAAAACTTAATAAAATAAATTGTTTTGACATTGTAATTTAACCTGAATTAATAAAATATGCTGAATTCAACAATTTATTTATAAAATACTCTTTCACACTATTCAGTTTTAGCAGACCAGTTTTTGTTCAATTCTCTTTTGAACTTGCCATTTCATCAAACATGTCAATTCAATTTTCGTACTTTTTAATGTAAATCAACATGCATGAAAAAAAACAAAAGGAAATAAGAAAATTGACAGTACCGCCAAGTTTGTACCCCTTTTGTTCTTATTTCCCTTCTCTTCCAAAAGTACTTGCCTTGACGAGTGAGAATTATAGAAGTGAAAACGGACTAAGATATTCAATATTACACAAGTTGTGTTTAACATAAAATTTTTTGTGATTTGTTATGTAAAAAGTTAAAATTTACGTATTTTGATATGTATTGTACAAGAGACTATATAAAATTGAATTTTTATGTTTTCGTTTTAATAAAGATTTCAAAATACTATTTGAAATAGTGACTTTTTATTTTTCCGATTTTTTTGACGATTTTTAAAATTCGAAATGACGATTTTTTTCTTTTTTATCGGGATTTTGACGATTTTTTCCGAAATTCATCTGGCAGCCCAGCGTGTGGTACATAATCAGCTGAGCTTAACAGCACGCAAACAGAATAGTGTTGCTCCACATGTTAAAGTTAAATATGTTTTTATCTAACTAGGGCGTTTAAAATTTAAAAATCAACAAAATTTTAAATTATTTAAAAAAAAAAAAAAAAATTGACTTTATGCAAAAAAAAAAAAAAAAAAAAACGAGAAAAAACCATTGTGCTATGGTATTTTTTGAAATATTAATTAAATGAATGCAAGCCAAATATAATTTCTGTAATAAGAAATTAATCTTGTAAACGAAAACAGTTTCATTTTAAACTGAGTGTTAGGTATCCTTCCACATTAGACAAACCAATCCCTTTTTTTTTGTAAAAATAATGGCATTCGGCAGAGGCAGCTATGACAACAACATTTAATGATTTCTACAAACAAGAATACAAAAACATAACAAAATTACATACACACATCAGAGACAACAACAGTGAAAAAGTGAAAAAAGTACATAGAATTATATCCCATAGTGCTGCAATGACTATCTCTGTTCCGTTAACCTGTGCTAATTTTGTGGTTAAATGGGTCTAACAAAACTACAGGGTCTTTGAAAGAATAATGAGAAAATAACAGAAAAAAAGCTATTTAGTATGTTCTTTTTTTTTTGTATTATTGTATTATAATTTTAAGCAGCCATTATTAACTATTTCACATATACAGCAGGCTCACGGATATGTGGAATTTATACCTGACGAAGGTCGTCTGTTTTGAGGTTGTTCTTTTTTTTTTCTTTTCTTTCTCACACTTTAAAATAACAACAAAAGTAGAAAAATAAACAAACAGAAAAGAAAATAACTGTTTACATTTACTACAGGATACACAGTAACTGTTGCTTAAACATGGCTGTATATATGGAGAGTATGTCTTTTATTTCTAGTTATTGTATTTGGCCAGGTGTAAACGGGTTAGTTTGTGTTAGTATGTGTGTTTTGTGTATCTATGTATAAATTGTGTCTCAGCTGTTTGTTGTCCCTTAATGTTAAATTTCAGATATTTTGACACATCTTTGTGTGTTGGTGCCGGGAGCTTTAAATAGGACGCATTAAGTTGGCATTAATATTTTAAAACTACCTATCCTTTATGGCTAAAATGGATAAAATAATAAAGGAAGGAAATCTGCAAAGGAAGGTGTTTGTTTTTCGTTAACTAAAATAACGTGTTTATACTTCCTGTAGCTATTTTCTGTTTTAAATAATTTAAAGTTATGAATGCAAGAAAAATCAGATGAAAATATTTAAAATCGTTTCATGTAAGCAGCTAAATATTTCTTATGAAAAATATAAAAATGTAAATGTATAGATATCATTTAATATTTAGGCTTAAAAATAGCCTATCTTAGATTTAAATTATTTATACAAGGATAAACAAAAAACCTACGTATATGAAACAGCCAATACATTTTACAATACAACTTTCCTCAATAATGCAATAAAGAAATCATTAAAACCTTCACATTATAGGCTGAAGCATTTAGAATGTAAATTTTGGTTCTTCTTTGATTTTTAATAAAAGACTTAAAATGCACATAATATTGGAATCTTTATTATTGCTTCCACAAACAACCTTCCACGTTTACTACTTTTAAAAAAATAATTTACAAAGTCTTATTTTCGATCAAATTTGTAACGATTGTTACGACTAATGCCCAAATATAATGGGAACTTGGCTACCTATTAGATCGGTCGTGCTCGTCGGTGGGAGGGGTTTAATAGTATTCCCAACTAAAATATGTTTTATTACGTTACCGGAGAAATTATAATTTTAGGTAACAAATACAAAAAGTAATCCAAAACAGATAAAGAACAGAAAGAAAACTAAATATAAGCTTAAAATTCCATGTTTTAAAACATAATAATAATATAATATTTATATATATTCTACGAATATTCTGTATATTGCGATTTAATTAAATGGTCACTCTATAATAGTCAATAAAAAAAAATAGGTCCCCTTTTCTCTATTGTGTTAAATTCGGCCGCTCTTCAGGTGACTGTATTGAATTATTGCCACCTTAAGGAAGTTTTCAAAAGCCGATGATATGTCCCATCTTCCGAAGATTTTGCTCAAATAAGATTTTAGGCAATGAAATAAGAAACCAATGACAATCTATAAATTGCAAACACAAAGAAAGTCAAGTAATGGAAAATTTTAACAACTTTCCAAATAAAACCTTACCAATTGAATAAAATACACGAATCCAAATCGAAGATAATACTTCTCCTTTAGTTTTCTTGATAACACACCAATAAAATTTATTTAAATTTGCAAATAAAATTATGACCAACACAAATAGAATATTGAAAATTTATTTTTTTTTATTTTCACACCGATCTACTCAAATAAAAAAAAATTCTCTTTCTTTAAAATAAAAAAATATTTTCCGAAATTTTTAAAACTTAGAAATAAACAAAGCCAATGCCAACTAAATCAAAAACAAAATAATTTAACATAGTAGACATTTGCAAAGTATAAAAAGTATTTAAATCATAACTTAATACAGCAAAATAAAACTAAAATATGTCGCTATCACAAACTTTTCAACATTGCTACCAGCATCTGGTGAGTTATGACTTTTTCGAGCATTACTACCGGTATCTTGTTGCAACAATGACTGAAAACAATTACAGGCCCGGAACACCAAATTATTGATTTCTCAATAACATCATTGTGTACAAAAAACATTTTCTCACAAATGAATATTTTGGAGGTGTTGTTACGGTTGCTGTTGTATTTACATTTTAGTTGGGGGGTTCTCTCATATCAAGTCCAAGGAATCGTGCGATTTCCGCAGGTTTATTCCATAGATCTTTTAGACAAAGAAAAGTGGTGTTTGCTGTACAGTTTAACATGTGGAGGTTTCATATGGACCCTGAACACATGCTGGGCATATATAAGGGACTGCAAGGTCTGTGCGGAACCAGAATGCATTTAGTCTATTGATCCATCCTGATCTTAGTTGTCCATATCTATTCTTGTTTTATGCAGTCTAACTTACTCGGGTCTCTCCAAGTACGACATTCATGTGTTATCCTGCTACCGCGAAATTGGTGGCGATTGTGATTGCATATCTTTCTATGCTCTTTTCGTACAAACGTAGGTACAGCCTGTCATGCTTTGGGGGAGCCTCCAACTGATTGATTTGGAACTTCCGATGACTCGTGCTAAAGCAAAATATGGATGACACGCCAAAAGAACTGCTCATCTTTGAAAGCCAAAAAGGAATCAAGCCAATTTTGCATACCCTGTTCTGAAGTAAAGTATGTATACCAGAGAGAGCGTGCTGCAGTAATCGAAACAAATAGTCGACGGACGGGCCAAGATCTGGACTACTATTAGAGGGTGAGGCAAGACTCCCAATCTTTTCTTTCCAAATAGTTTTTTTTACAGTTTTAGCAACATGTGACCGAACGTTGTCATGATGGAATATGATGCTTTTATATCTCTTTTCGACCAATTCTACAAACGAATCCGTTGCATTCGATATATATATTTGGTCTGATCAAATTTTAACAGATCATAATAGATAGGACTTTTTGTCCCACCAAATACAAAGCATTTCCTTGGTGGCAATGATATTTTGTTACGCTTTGGATTATCATAATGGATCCATTTTTCAACGTAAGTAACACAGTGCAACAACCAAAATCCGAATGGGATGAGACCAAATACAAATGATAGCTGACATTGTCCATAACAAAACCTCCAAGGAATTTTTTTGGTTCAGTGCTAGAATTTTTTTACAAGCATTTCAAATTTGTGATTTTGGAACCCTGGCTAACGAGAAAAACTCATTACAATTTTGATAAAAAATTGGCTATATATTTTTACTATCAGGGAGAAATGTGATATATTTATGTTTATGGGGTCGGGGAATCCATTTTTGATATTATGTTTTACCTAAAACTAACGCTAGGTGGCGCTGTCATACAATTTGCGTTATTATTTGTAGACTTTCATAGAAAAAACGCTGCATATGCTTTCTTGAGGCTGAATAATCAATTTTTGTTGTTGGATTTATTTTAAAATATAATTGTAATGCATTTACAAAGTACCTTTTATTATTGCCAGTACGATTCTTTAAAAAAAAATGCTGTTTTCATGGAAAAAATTAGTTTTTATTGGAATTACCTATTTTCTATTACAAAAAATGTTTTATTAAAATGAATTATAACTTATTATATCTATTATATCATTTTGGATCTGCATTACTATCACTGTCAGTTTGTATTGTTTGAAGAAGTAGAGGGTTGTGGATCTGTGTCTATATCTAGTTCTTGCTCTTCGCCACTAAAAAAAACCCCTTGGAGGTTTTGTTATGGACAATGTCAGCTATCATTTGTATTTGGTCTCATCCCATTCGGATTCCAAAAGTTTGATTTTGTGTCACAGTGTAATTATTGGCTGCAAAAAATATTTGCTTTTTTGCGTTCAAACAAAATTTCGAACATACAATATCGTAATTCAAGGTCTCTTTTTCCTGCTTTTGGAAGAATCCTGCTGCTCGCAATCGTTTTGATATTGCTGCTGGAGTGCTTCCAATGATTATTCAAACCCTTAATGAGTTTAACAACAATCTTCATGCAGCAATTAGGCTGTTTTTATAAACGCAGCATTTCATTGCATACAGTTCATAACAGCATTTAGAATATAATTTAAAAACTTTTTTCACATAAAATATAAAGATATTGATTGGACTATTACAGAGAATCTTAAAACAAAAATTTTGAAATTATATTTCTAAATACTATTATGAACTCTATGTAATAAAATGTTGCATTGCATACTGCGTTTATGAAAATATCCATATGAACTTCCAATTCTTGGTCTTCTGATTTTTGGCCTCGACGACCTTTGTAGTTCTTGTCAAAATTACCACTTCTGAACTTAACAATTTTCTTGTACATTGAAACTGATGGTGCCCTTTCACCATAAGCTTCGGTAAGTAAAACTACAGTCTTTAATAACTAAATGAGAATAGTTGACAGTATGTACCATGGTGGAATTAAATACTAGGTGACAGCATTGCTACAACAATTACAACAAGGCAAGAATAACAGGCATTTTTCTATATGTAAAAACCTTCGTCACTGTCAAAAAGTTTTTTTTTATATAACTTTTTGACATTTTCAATTTCACCATGAATAATCAGCTGGCGCTACGCTATCACCTTGTATTTAAATTCACCTTGGTATGTACCCTTTAAAATAAACACTGAGTACAGTGATGCATCAATAATGTTTTTCTGTCAATTTGTGAACTAAAAGCGGAATCAACATATAAGAAATCGAAACATAAAATACAAATCATAAAAAATTTACTAATATATTTATTTCACTTATCAATATGTATTTGCCAATATTTAAAACGGTTTGAAAAACTGCTTAAATTTTATAAATTTTGTTGGTAACGGCCAGATACAAATCTTAGCCCCTGGAAAAAATTGCTTCAAAAAGTAAAAATTTTTTTTTAAATGACATTCTGATAACAATTTTATTAAATTACAACCTTCCTTCTCATACTTCGATCTACATTGTCATATTAATTTTATTTCGTTTGCGCATTTCGCACCAACTATTTATTGTGAATAATTACTTACTATCTTATATCAACTACTTACGTGTATGTTTGCAAGATTCATCCTTTCTCTACTGAATTAATTAATATTTGATTTTTGTATTCTTTTATGGTTTCTATTTACATCTGCATACTTTACATCAGTGTCTTCAGTATCTTGATGTAACACAAGTTTTACAAAACTTTTATAGTTTCGAGTTGCTGATTCTTTTTTTTTTTTCTTTTTGCTTTTGGGTTCACTTCGTCTTAATATTAAATACTTTATATAAATTCTCTAGCATCAAGCTGTGTGTATACGATTAATTTAAGATTTTTTTGTAGCATTCTTAAGCTGACGTTAACGAAATGCTGTCCAAAAGTTTCTGTTCAAACAGATTTTTTTTCTTCTGTTTCTTTTTGCTCAAAGATTTCATATTTTCTTTTGTTTATACAAGACAACTGGGTTAAGTTAACATATGTTAATGAAATTATGAAATATTCACCCCTATCGTGAATAAAAATTCCACATGAAATTTGTTGCCTTTGATTTTTTTAACATTTAATTTTAATGGGGAAAATGTGAAAAGGGAAAAAATTTCATGTGGAATTTTTATTCACGATAGGGGTGATTATGTATGTAGTAGATTTAGTTGTATTAAATTTTCTACTGTATAACTGATTTAATGTTTAAAAGGAACTGCGATATTAATGCAAAGTCTGACAAATTTTCAACCTACGTTGTTAATTTGTGGAGATATTGAATTGCAAACCTATTTTGTAATTCCCTCATAATATTAACTGAAATCATTGTTGTTGACATTTTTTGGTAATTTTATGTTTTCAAAAAGGATATAAATTACTAGGAGACTTCTCTAATCACATAAACGGTTGTTTGGGTAAAAATATGCATGTATTGGTGTTGTTTATCGATTTTAGTAAAGCCTTCGACAATCTGTCGCACACAAAAATTTTGCAAACTTTCGAGAGAATCGGTGTAAGAGGAAATATATTGTCGTGGTTTAAAGATTATCTGAAAGTAGATCATACTACGTTAAAATCAATAATAAATGTAGCAACGAAGTATTTTATGACTGTGGTGTACCCACTCTTGCCATATTTGACGATTTTTGGTGTCAAAAATGACCCTTTGACGATTTGACGATCTTTGCCCCTATTTTGACGATTTTTCAGTGTAAATGATTTGCAACACTTTTTTCTCATTAAAAATTTATAATTTGGTTTCGGAAAAAGAAAATAGTTTATTGGAATTTTTGGAAACACATTTCGCAAATTCAAAGGAAAGTTTCAAATCTCTTGTTTCCCATCTTATCCAAATTTATACAAAAAAATTTAGTTTTACCTCATTCTTCGGTAAATGTCGAACGAGTATTTAGTCAGGTATATTTAAACAAAACAAAAATTAGGAATAGGTGAGGAATGCCTACTTTGGAAGGGATTTTATTCATTAAAGATTTTTTAAAACTAAATAATTGTTGTTGTTTTAATATGAATGTTGTACCTGAGCTTATTAAAAAGATGAATAGGGAAATGTACCTACCAAAATAAATATACTAAGCTTCACAATTTCCAATTATATTTTAGAAATTTCTAATAATATTATAGAATTTTCAAATTTGATTTCAGAAATTTTCAAATGCATTTGATAAATTTTTAATTATATTTCAGAATCCAAACATATTTATAACTTATGAAATACGATAAGAATATTCTAAAACCAATTAGAAACTTCAGAAATGCAATTGAAATCTTTTTAAATATAAAATTAAATAGAAAATTCTGAAATATTATTGAAAAATTCTAAAACGCAAAAAGGTGATATTTTGTATTTAGAAGTAGAATGTTTTATGTTTTACATTGTTTCTATGAACAAATTGTTTTGTTCATTTTATATATGGATACAAATTTCTTAAAAAATTGATTTTAAAAACTATATTTTGAAAAGTAATTTATTACTTATTTTTGTGTTCTTTTACATTAATTTTTGTGTTTTGTTATTTGTTACTCTTTTTTATTTTTTTTTTCATTTTTAAAATCATCTTTATTTACAGGTTCTTTATATATACTATTTACAAATTTTCGAGATTTTATCTAAATACTACAACGAATTATATTTTATTGACTGATGTTGATAATTACTGTCTACTTTATAATTTTATTTAAAGGAAAAATAGGAAAACCTTTATATGATAAAAATATGTTTCAAATATAGCTAGAAAATGTATATGTATGTAATATAATTATCAGAAGATAATAATTCAATACATATCATTTTCGACTTGGTGATATATATTTTTGGTTGCTCTTAAGCCTATTCTCTACATTCCCTTATCAGTTGATAAGGAGAATTTGCTATGGTTTCATGATATCTACTGTTTATTCTCTTTATGAAATCAACGATGAGTTCATAACCCGTTTCGAAGTGAAGAAGTTGCGTAGAGTATCTCCAGTTTTTGTTGTTTATGATCTTGAGACATTTGTTTTGTATTATCTGAAGTTTTTTCAGATGTGTTTTGGCTGCTTTATACCAAATGGGACTTGCGTATGTTAAAGATGGTCTAATAACACTTTTAAATATTAAATTTTTGTTTTTAGCGTTAAGAGTTGAGCGCTTACTTAGAATTGGCAACAAAGCTCTAATCGTTTTGAGAGATTTTTTGCATATTTCTGCGATATGTTTTCCAAAATTAAGTTTCTTGTCAAGACACATACCAAGGTATTTAACATCATTTTGGATTGTTAGTCTCTCATTTTGAATTTTCAACTGTCGATTTGGTAATCGTTTGGGAGATTTGTTGTAGGGAAATATAATTGCCTGAGTTTTGTTAGGGTTTATTTTTATTTTCCATTTGTTAAGATATTTTCTGCAAGCATCAAATCCTTTTTCCATTTTATTTAGTAGTGCCTTAGTGAGTTTGCTAGACGTTATGAGAGCGGTATCATCAGCATAGTATGCAACATTCAAGTATGAGGGTGGCGAAAAATCGGAAGTATAAATTGAGTACAGTAAAGGAGATAATATTGAGCCTTGTGGTAAACCTGCTGTAATAGACTTAGGGGAGGATAATGTATTATTAACAGCTACTACAAATGTTCTATCCGATATAAAATCCGCAATAAGTTTGCATAAATATTTTGGTATATTAGCCTGGAGGAGTTTATATATAAGTCCATTGTGCCACACGGTATCAAATGCCTTTTCTATGTCCAAAATAATCATACCTGTAGATTTTTTACTTTGTTTGTTAGCATTTATCATGTTTGTAATGCGATTAATTTGATGTATTGCACTGTGTTGTTTTTTAAAACCAAATTGCTCTTTAGCAATTATTGATGTATTTTCAATGCAACCCCGTATACGATTTTGAATAACTTTTTCATACAATTTTCCTAAGTTACTTAATAAACTTATAGGTCTATAACTATTTGGATTATTTTTAGGTTTGTTCGGTTTGGGAATCGCAATAACTTTAGCTTTTTTGAAGTGTTTTGGAAAATAGTTTATTTTTAGGCTGCTGTTAAAAATAATCATTAGTAACTGTCTGGCTTTTGTAGGTAAATTTTTAATTAAAATATTGGAAATATCATCGTGTCCAGGAGATTTTGTTGCTTTGAGCGTTGTGATTAAAGAGTCTAATTCCGAAATAGAAACCAAATTTAAATCTTCAGTATATACTGCTAACTTGAACCTATTGACTTTGTGGTTAACAATTTTATCAATTGAGTGTTTATAGGTAGATGTAAGATTGTTAGAGGCGGAGAAAATTTCGGACAGCATTTGTGCTTTACCAATATCTGTATTAATTTTGGAGTTTCCTTGAGTAAAATGTGGCAGTTTTGTATTTTGTTTACCTCTTAAGCATCGGCTTATTTTCCAAAAAGATTTATCACCAGGCCTTAATTTTGATAGCATATTATTCCATTTTTCATTTCGGTAAATATTTATTTCTTTGTTGATTATTGTAGTCAGAAGCTTCACACATTGTTCGTAAAATTTTATATCAGTTATAATTGATGTTCGTTGGCTTTTCCTTTTAAAAGTCCTACGTGTGGTTATTAGATTAACGATATCTACAGGTAAGGCTGTTTTACCAGAAAATCTTAATTTTGGTGTACATTCATTTCGTGCATCTATTATTAATTGAACGAATCTCTCAATTTCTAGGTCAATTGTGGTTTTTGAACTGTAAACATCTGTATTTATGTTAATTTTATCGTTAATAATATTTCGGAATTTCATCCAATCCGTGTGTTGATAGTCATAATAACTTACATCTATTTCACAGGTTGTTGCATTTTGGATTTTACACACAATAGGTCTGTGATCTGATGGAATCTCATATTCAAGTACATCCAAATTAATATTTAACGTACTATTGCTTAATACCAAGTCAATAACAGAACTATTTCGATTTCTTTGATATGGATAGAATGTTGGCTTGTTAGGATAATATATAAAAAAGTTGTTTGTTTGCTCAAGGTTGAATAGAACATTGCCTGCGGTGTTATTGTTCAAGCAGTGCCATGCCGAATGTTTGGCATTTAGATCTCCAAGTAATATAAAATCTTCATCTAATGATGTTAATTTTATAATATCATTAGCAAAACTCTTTTTATACTTTGGCGAATATGCGGTACAAATGATAAGCTTTCTTCTATTTATTTCAGTTACTATTGAAAGATTTTCTATACCCAGTGTATTTGCTATAGGCAGTAATTTGTGTTGAACAGATCTGCGAACAACTAGAGCTACTCCACCCCCACATGAATCTTGTCTATCGTTTCGGTATATTAAATAATTTCTGAAATAGGTTTTATGATTTTCTTTAAGATGTGTTTCGTTTAAAGAGGCGATGTGGATATCTTCTCTTTCAAGTAAATTTTCGAATTGAAGTAAATGAGAATAAGTAGTAATACCATTAGCATTCCAATGCAGAATATTTAATCCATTGTAATTACCGTAAACCATATGCGTACTTTACCATTGACATTACAACTTGAATTTGTTGTATTTTTGTTGTACATTTTTGGAGATCACTCAACGCTGTTGTAAAAATTCCAAAGAGTTCATCTATGTTAAAGAGATCGTTATCTGATCTTACACAGTCTGCATATGATAAGGAGTTACGATAAGTATTGTTGTTGTTGTGATTGTTTATAGGGAGATCAGTATTGATGTACTGTGGTGAGTTTTGGTTGTTGTTGTATTTACGTGAGTTTTTGTTAGTTGCTTTAGCTCTGGTTTCTATATAAAGAGATCGAAAAGGGCAATTAATATCGTTTGCAGAGTGGTCAGTGCGCTCTCTACCATGTTTTTTGCAATTGAAGCAAGAAAATACTGCTGGTATTTTATCTTGATTCCGGAGTGGGCAATCATTAGTGTGGTGTTGATTGGCGCATAACATACATGCTGGTAGACGATTACAATGTTCACCTCCATGTCCATACATTAGACAATTCCAACATTGCGTAGGATTTTCTTTCTTTTTGGGTTTGTACTTTTTCCAAGATACAATTATGTTACATATTGCAGTAACATTGCTTAATGATTTTGGGTTAAAATTTTTCCTAACAAATTGTACTTTATATACAGCATTGTTAATAGAACTGAATTTTGTATTTATTTCAGTTATAGATGATGGTGTTAAATTATAACCTAGAATCTCATTCTTAATTTCTTCAGTACTGATTTTGGGAAGTCCATATAAAAATACTGTATATAAACGATTCTCTTTAGAATTAAAAGTATGGAATTCAATTTTGTTATCCAATAAAATCTTTTTGCATTTTTCATAGCATGTAATATTTTGCGGAAAAACTTTGGTTCCGATAGATGTGCGTTTATAAATTGGCTCCTTGCCCAGTAAATCTTGAAGTTCCTTAAGAGACATTTTTTCATCGGCTACCAATGGAGGAGGTTTAACTTTTTTCTCTGCATTTATATTGGATACTGGATCCAAATCCATGTCATTGAAATCAGCTAAAGAACTGAACCGATTTCTTGAAGTTGAAGGCAAATCAGATATCATATCGATGGAAAGTGGTTTAGACAATTTCTGTCTCTTCATTTTGAACTTTTTTAAATTAAGGTTTTTCAAATTGGCCCCCGGGGCCATAGCAGTATTGCTATCTCAGCAAGCTTAATGTAATTATCACACGTGCGAGTTCAATAACAACAGACGACAATTACAAAAACAACACTGTTTGCGTTATTTAACTTTGATTTTCTTTTAAAAAACAACTAATCCGTACTTATTTGAGACGACCGTGATCTTCGAAGTTAAGTATCGAACTGTCTCTTTTTTATTTTATATTGATATTTATAACTATTTTTTAAACTTTTATCGATCTCTTAAACATATTTAATTTTTTTTTTTGTTTATTTTTTACTTTTTGTTTATGTATTAAAAAAATTAATTTGAAAAAATAAATAAAATATTGAATTGATAAAGAGTTTTATTGTATTTGACGATTTTTTGACGATTTTGAAAAATGCATTTTACCGATTTTTTATTCAAGATTTGATGATTTAAACCCTTATTTATCTGGCAACTATGGGTGTACCACAGGGAACAAAACTTGGCCCGATTCTAAATATATTATACGCCAATAAGTTGATGAATTGCCTGAACGGTACAACCTACGCATACGCCGACGATACGGCCATAGTAGTAGCTGATAAACACACAGAAAAGGCAACCGAAGAAATGCAAAAACAATTGGACTGGGATACAAAGTGGTGCCACGACAACGGTCTTATTAGTAATGCTAACAAAACAAAAGCAATGCACATAAAACCGCCTCATCTTCCATAATACAGAATGTCTACACAAAACCACTACCACAAATCTAACAAATAACGACAAATGCTCAACAATAATAGAACTAACCAATTTATATAAGTATCTGGGAGTTTATGTTGATGATAAATTCAAATGGAAAAGCCATATCGAAAATTTAAAAAAGAAACTGCGAAAAGCGTCATATATGCTATATCATTTTAGTAACTGCTCCAATTATAGCGTAGAGGAGTGGGGGCACCTTAGAACACTTTTTGTTTTCAAGCGACATAAAAATTTATATTTTTGAATTATTGACTTTTTACATAATTTAACTAATATATATGGAAATAAACTTTAGCTTAAGTCTACAAGTAACTTATTTTTAGTTCGATTTATATATATATTTTTTTTAATAGATGAAGTCATTGTGTTCAAATGTGCCCCCCATACGAGGCAGCTCTTAAAGGAAATCGTCTAATGTTTCTTTTGAGGAAAAATAAAAAAACCCCATTTTGAAAAAAATAAAAAAATGGGGGAAAATTAAATGAATGATGAAATTACATATTTATTTGAAATTTTATTGAGTTGATTAATTTATAAGACAATATTTATTGTGAGTTGGATATAAATGACGATAGAGTTCGACAACTTGGAGTAAGTACTGCTTATCTTTCTCATCGTATGTTAACGATTTATTGTAATTCGTGATGTCTTTAATTGCTCTTTGCCCTGCATCATTCACAACGTTCAAATGTTCACAAACAGCTTTTCCAACGCAATAATCATCCCTCTGCTGCCAGTGACAAGGTTCCGATTCTAAAAATTTTGCATCTATGGCTAATCGAGAAAAAAAATTCTTTGTCATTGGAGAAACGAAATCTGATATATCTCTTTATTTGTAGGCAAAATGTCAGCTTCATATCAGAGCAAATGATTTCTGATGTATAAAAAATGTTTACAGAGAATATTAAGTGCGTGTATGAACTATTGTTACTTTATTTCTTTCGCTTGTTGAAGCCATCTGATAACATAGGAAGCTGAAATTTGACATACTTAAAGCACTTTCTCTATGGAAGATCAGAGCGAAGCCAGATTTTTTATTTTCGGTCTATGGGACCGGCTTTCCAACTAGTATAACTATAAAGATCTGATTGAATTGATGTTTTTTATAATATGGCGAACTTTGGGCCCCACTAGGCACGATTAGGCACCGTCGAATTGAGCTGAAAAATTAGGACATGATTTCTTACACCAAACCTCATATTTTAAGCAGCGCAAACTATTAAATTTAAAAGAAAAAATGCGGCCAGTCTAATGTATATATGTATATATTTATTGTAATTAGCTTTTAAGAAAAGCAATATTTCTTCTTGAATAAATAAAATAAATAAAATAAATAAAAAAAAAACTTTTTTTTTGAATAAGGGTGTAAGTGTTTAAACTACCGGATTTTATGTGAACAATGCTTTAATCTCTTTGTAAGTGACCATTTTGTTTTAATATTTCAAAAACATAATTCAAAATTACTGCAAACATCTGTTTTAGTTATAAAAAAGTCATTTTCATAAAATTTTTCTTAGAATTACAGTTCTCCCTTAAGTGGAAAGTAAAAAATTAACATTAACACAATATTTAAAATTAAAAAAATGAGTAAGTACATGAAAACTAATTGCTAACAATGTGCAGACTTTGGCGTATGAGAAATATGATTTATTACAATAATTTATATTACTCATACGTCTAGGTAAACAAGCAGAAATTTAAATTCAAATTAAATAAAAATAATAACCTTTAAGACAGAAATAGGAACTTGTTTTTGAAATGTTGTTTTTTTTTTAATTAAAGTAACATGGCATACATATGTAAATGTGCTTAATAACTAACACTGAGGTACTTTATATTAATTAAATACATACATACAAATTACATGTAATACATGTAAAATAAAAATATGAAAAGAGAGCGTTGTGTTTGTGTGTGTGGTTTAAAAAAAGACATTAACATGAACTTTGTCTGTGTCACATCAAACAGCTTACATAAGAAAATAAAAGAAAATATACTAAAAACTATGTGAATATAAATGTTAAAATATAAAATTAAATAAAAGCAGTACTAAAAAAATATAAATAATGTTTTTACAAAAATATTTGTGGCTATACACTTAACAAAATAAGTTTATGTTAGAGTAGGCATTAAATATTTGTGTTTATAAATATTGGTTTTACAAAAAAGCTTTGATTATTTATGTCTAAAACAACTTCATTGATTTATGTAAATTAAAATCTTACAATTCCATAAATATTCGGGGACTTTAATTGTTTTAATTTTAAATTCTAGTAGCATCACCAATATAAATGATAATGTGAAATTTAAAGCGTTTAAAATAATATATACGAGTAGATATCAATTTTATTTTCTAACTAATTTTTACCACTAATTTAGAAAATAAAAGTAATTTTTCAGTTTCGAGGTTTTAGCCAGTGTCAACTGAAAGGCTAATAATGTCCAAATGCTTCACGATGAAACCCAACTGCCTGATTATATAATGGCCAGTTTGCGATTTATTAACATAAGTTTAAAAGATAGTGGAACTGAGAAACACTTAATGAACCAATCTAGCATTTCATTATAATGTTATTATTATTATAACCTACACCACTATAGTGGGAGGGTATATTGGATTTATGCATATTTTTGTAGTGCCCAGAAATATTGGTTTCACACCCACCTTAAAGTATTCCGATCGACTCAGAATCACTTTCTGAGTAGATTTAACGATGTCCGTCTGTCCGTCCGTCTGGCTGGCTGGCTGTCCATGTAAAGCTTGTGCGCAGAGTACAGGTCGCAATTTTGAAGATATTTCGATAAAATTTTGTACGTGATATTTTTTTTGGCCCAAGGATAAATGGGATTGAAACTGGTGTAAATCGGTCCATTATTTCACCTGGCCCCCATACAAAAGTCCTCCCGAAATTGGTGTTTAGCGATCATAAATTTTTGTATTATGCAAGGAACCAAACAAATTTCATTACAAATGAGTGGTAAATGAAGAGCAATCATATCTACAAATTTTGTGCAGATCGGTTCATAATTAGTCGTAGCTCCCATATAAGGCCCACTTCCGAAAACCACTTTAACGATCATAAATTTCTAAAAAATATTGCCATTCAAATAAAATTTGACACAAATAATAATAATAAATAATGACACCTAATTTTATAATGGTCGGTCCGTAAATAGTCGAAACTCCCATATAAGAGATAAAGTTTAACATACACAATATTTATATTCACAGAAATCATGACACTAAATTTTTGGATGATCGGTCCATAACATGTAATATCTCTCATATAACGCCCATTTCTGGAAAACTGTTTTATACATATACTGGGTGTAGGGTATTATATGGTCGGGCTTGACCGACTATACTTTCTTCCTTTTTTTATTTATTAATGGTTTATAAACTTTAAATCAATTTAAAATTTTTGTTTTCAAACATATTTACAGTCGTTGGAGCATTTCGACTGGTATCTGGCGAATGGCAGGCGTAAAGTTTTCCTCCAAGGCCTGAATCGAAGCGGGTTTGTTCGCATAAACTTTAGACTTTACAAATTCCCACAGGAAAAAGTCTAACGGTGTGATATCACACGATCTTGGCGGCTAGTCGACCGGCACAAGACGTGAAATTATGTGCTCACCGTAGTGTTCTCTAAATAAATCCATTGATTGATGCGATGCGTGTCGTCTTGCTGAAACCAAATGTTACCGAAATCACGAGCTTCAATTTCAAGCATCAAATGGTCGGTTATCATGGCACGATAACGGACGTCATTGACGAATCGACTCTCCACGGTCTTCGTGTACACGCTCAGCTGCGGCCGTAATATTTTCTTTACAGCGTGCTGGACGTGGTCTGTTTGGTCGAATATTATCCAGTAATCAATGCTGGGTCTCAAAATGGGTGATGGTGTTGCGAATAGTACGCTCAGTAGGCTAATTTTAAGTTGAGCGAAGAGCACAAAACACATTCCTACTTGAACGATTTGTAAACGTTGTTCATGCGTAAGTCTTTCCATTGTGAAATCCCAAACAATACTAGAAAAAATAACATGACAGCATGACACGACTCAGACGTGATCTGTCAAAAAAGACTATTGGAAAAACCATCTCTACTTCAATCACCTGTTATATTAAACATAAGTAACTTTTTTTGAAATAAATTGTTATTATTTGTAAACCAATTGGTTTTTATATTAAACAAAAATTCCGAATTCATTTATGAAATCCAGAATCCCGGGATTTGAGAAAACCAGTCCCATTTGGCAACCCTAATACAGGCATACAAGTACATATTGCAATGCATATGCGAATGTACTTTATGTGCAATAAAGTTTATTGACATAATTTGTTGATTCAACTTCGTAATGTCTAATGTAATTATATTTTTCTCAGTGTCATTGAAAGTGTTGTAGTTATTTTGTTGTCGTTGTTGTTGGGTATGTCTGCATTCTTGTCTATTATAAACATTTATAAGGACATTTACTTTAATTTAACATGCATAAACAGCAGGTAAACGCATTTTTAATAAGTCCTATTCTTCTTTATATTTCTCTTTTTTTTTCTTTCTTCTACTGATACATTTTTTACTGAGTTTTTTTTTTGCTGTTTGCTTTAATGTTGTTTTTGGCTGTTTGTATACAGTAAGATTTCAACTAAGATTTCTTTTTGTTTATTTTTATAAATTTGTTTAAAATTTAATAATATTTTTGTTGAGGTTGGTTGCACGATATATTTGTCACGTTACTTACTTTGTATAGCTGAGTGTGTCCTTTTTTTTTTGAGTATATTTTTTTTTATAAATGTTGTTTGTATATGAGTTTAAGTGTGTGTAGGTATTTACTGTGTATTATGTAGTAGAGTGAGATGCAGTTTTTTTTGTTTGTTGTTAAACTTTTATTTTTGTTCTTTTTTACGTTTTGGTCTAAATGAAATGTAAAATGTGCGTGTCCTTGCCTCATTGCTTTTAGTTGTTGTTGTTGTTGTTGTTTTCTATGCCATTATAAAGAACATTGTTCATCGTCTAACGAGGTCAACATGACAAAAAAAAAATAACAATATTTTTTCTACTGAAAAATATGAAATAATTTTTAAACAGAAAAAAAAACACACACACACACACACAAAATATAGTTATGCCAAATACAACAACTACAAGCTGTTAAGGTGCTTTGGGGTTTATTTTTCTATTTATTTCTATAATATTTTTATTCGTCTTGTGCTTTTTCTGCTCTAAGTTTCGAGTATAAAGACAAGTGTACATACTTACTCAGAGTTTAAATGAAACCATTTAACAGGATGTTAAACTATTTCTTAAAGAGAATAAGAAAATAAAATACTAAAATTGTGTAACTGAGTGGGTGGATTTCAGAAGAGTAAAAAAAAAACTTTAGTAGTAAAAAATATAAACAAACAGACATCCTCTTTCACTGGCCATTAATAATGTTTATCACGCTAAAAGTAGACTCGGTAGACATATTAATGGCAGCAGTGAAAATAATTCTAAAACAAATATGGTCGTTTTGTTGTCACAGCAACACTCATTGTTACGAAAATAGAATTCTTCTAAGCAGCTGTTCAGTATTTTGCACGCTAGATAAATATTGCAACGATTAAATTTAATGTTTTTCTATTTGGCTGTTATTAAGTATTTCTATTTATTTCAACTAAATTTCTCAAGTACTTACATTTATCTATGATGCCACTTAAAGGATTTACGCTATAAAGTTATAAACTACTACTACTAGTAAAATTTAGTATACTGGACTAAATTATTTATAAATTATTAAATTATATAAATAACTATCAGTTCATATACATACATACATATACAATTTTCCATATATTAATTTCATGCTCATAATTCTATTATTTCCAGATATCTATGAAGAGGAGGAGATTTATAAATGTAAATAAGGTGATAAAAATTTTAATCTCTTAAGTACCAGTCACTTAACTAGTTCCATTTCATTTATCCTAGTGGAAATTTAAAATAAAAATTTAGATTTATGAATTTTACTTTAGATTCAATTCTAGAATTGTTTTTTGTTTACTTCTGTTTATTTATTGTATCTAACCCCCCGTTGCCACATGCAAGTAATTACTTGCAAGTTGAGTATACATATTATCTACGAAAAATACCGAAAAACAACAATCCCCCTGGCCCACGATGTCGAACGATAACGTTCGCTTAGATAAGACTTAAGACACAAACTTTTTATCGTAACTATTTTTTACTCAATCAATTTTGTTTATTCCACAATCAAGTTTGTGTCTTAAGTCTTATCGAAGCGAACGTTATCGTTCGACATCGTGGGCCAGGGGGAATATTTGTTTGAGTGGCTACACTAGCAAGTGCAAGTTAATTTTTGAAATGTCGCCAGCAAAGAAACTTCAAACAAAATTTTTTCTTAAAATTCTGTTAATTTTTAATCTCATAAGGATCCAGTATTGCCGTATTGTCAAAAGAAAAAATACGGAAACAAACTTTGTAATTTACAATTTTCTTTAATAAATGCATGAAATTAATATTTCAAAATACTATTAAGATGTGTTGTGTAATAGTTTTGTTCTTTTTTCTTAATAATTTTTTGTAAAATCCCGAAAATTTGTTATAAACATAACTTTTATTTTAACACTGCTTACAACCAAATTCTCTCGCAAGTTGAGTTGTAAGTGCGATAAATATGATTGTGTTAGTAAAAAACTGTAATTGTATTGACTTTTCCGAACTTGCACTTGCATTTGGCAACGAGGGGTTAATTAAAAACAAACTAACAATAAGTATTTCAAAATGTATGTCAAATAGATTTTAATTATTTAGCCCGTCTTTGCATATTGGCGGAAATTTCCATCATAACATTGTATGCCCTCTTTTATTTCTTAGATTCGACCAGTTAAGTAGCTTTCCAATAGTTAATGTGTGTTTTTCGGCTAAATTTAGTTTCAATTTGTATCTCGTCACCTAAAATGTAAACGTAACCCTCATTATCATAATTTTACAGGAGAAAAAAAAAAACGTTATAAAATTAAAACTGTTTAATTGAAAATCGCGATTTCTTCACATCTTGTCTTAAGATAGACGACAAACTTCAGGTGACGATTTTCAGTTTTCATTTTATAACGTTTTTTGCTTCTCCTGTAAAATTATGATAATGAGGACATTTTAGGTGACGATATTAAACCATCAATTATTAAACGCTTAAAAAATTTCGCTGAAAAGTACAGAACAATATGTTTTTTCTTCAAATGTTTTTCTTACGATATTTACAAGTCTATTTTTCAATTCACAAGTGATGTTGTATGTTGTACATTGTATGATAAAACTATCTGATTGTGAACACAATTTCTAGCAAAGTCGTATTTCAAACCTTCAAAATAACAAAAGAAAACAAAATATAAAATATAATTAAAGGCAGAATTAGTATTTACTTTCTGTTCCGTTCCGAGTCAGCTGGCTTGATTCTTTTATATATAAAATGTGTAGAAGTCGTTAGTTGGTTTGTTACTTTTCGTGCAGTTGCGGACTAACCTGTTGAAAACAAAAATTTGCTAAGTAATTGTAAGTGACAGCACAAAACAGCTGACTTCCGCACAACAAAAAAATTCTTGGTTTATTACAAAAATTTTCTATTTCTTAGAATTTAATTAAGTTTTTGTATAAAAGTTATACAAATATAAAAAAATAAACGACAGATGACGAAAAACTCATTTCTTTAGTCGAAAGTAATGCCATATTGTATAATAAAAAAAACTTTGATTTTTATTTTTTGATTTATTTTCGCGGTATGTGTTGTCTGTTTACCTATACGGAAAAACTAAATACAAAAATTTAACAACAGAACGACGCGGAACAGAACAGGAACAGAAAGTAAAGACTAATTAAGCCTTAAATTATTGAAAACATACCGTAGTATTTTCAACAATATCCACTATTAGGGCACTGCTACACGTTCAATAAATATCGTAATATTTCTAGTATCACGACATTTATTGAACGTGTAGCATGCAATATTAATGGATCGCGATCTCTGTGCGATCTCTCGAATCTCGAAACGTGCAGTGCTACGCTTTGTGACCATTCTAGCCACTGGATGAATGGTACGAAAGCTAGATAAACTATATAGATTAAGTTTTGTAATAAGGATCACTTGTTCGAAATGTAGTAGTGGGATATTTGGAATAATAGCTATAAGGAACTAAGTTTAATTTAATGCTCCAAAATGTTGTACAACTGCTGGCAAGTCAATTGTTTCATTTGTTTTGTTTGGGGTATCTGCTATTTTTAAATGATTAACAAACAGCTTCCCTATTTCAGTGCCATTTCAATCACCACTTAAATTTCGCAAGGGCTAATAAGGTATATGACAGGTCTTTATAGATCTTTAGTGACTCGTCGTAATGAGTAGTTCGATTGCGAAGTTGATTCCAGATTTTCTAAATATTTATTTAGTTTTTTATGCCATTTTGTATCTTCGATTTGCGTTGAGGGGATCTGTGCAATTGCCACTCTATACGAAATCTTCATTATTCATATTTGATTATTCTGGGGTGTTTGGGTAGCAAGTTAATTTTTATTTAAATTGATAAGAGAGTAAACAAGATTTGCAAGTTAATTAATAATAGTAAAATAAACAAGTATAAATTATGTAAATTATAGCAAATAATAATAATTATAATCTGAAAACAGATTATTTTCTATTACAGAGGTATTTTCTATTATTTACCCAATTTATACTTCTTTATGAAAGTCTTATAGGACTGCCCTCATTTCTATATAGTGGAGAGGGGGCACGTTTGAACAAGGGGCACCTCTGAACTATATTGATAAAATCTCAGTTTAACATTTTTTTCGACCCTTAACCGAGTTTTTCACATGACAACCATTTTTTCTAGCAACGTTAACAACTTTTGCTAGTTTTTTCAGTCGTCGACCGAATGTAGTTGGGTGAACAAGTTTTCGCAGTGCCAGTAAATTTTTTTATTTTTTTTGTAAGAGTATAAGAAGTATTCAGTGATCGTTTTCTTTCGTGAAAAAGATTTATTGCAGTCCAAAATTTATTTCAAACAAAATTAAGTTAAGTTATTTGATATTTATGTAAAAAAATATATTTATTATAAATTTCCGTGAAATGGCATGCCAGTTCAGGTTTGAACAAAGAAAAAGGGGGCACCTTTGAACATGTTAATTTATCAACCGAAGTACCAAACATTGTTAAATCTCTCTTATTTTCTGAAAATGACGAATGCAATGCTGATCATGATGCTTTAAAGGAAAATGTAATGTTACCTGAAATCGCAAGGCCTTTTGCGTTGTAATAATATAAAACTGAATTTGTTTTATTTTTTAATTGTTAATGTTTATGTTTTTCTTAATAAATAAATCGAATTTATTGTATATATTAAAAATATAACTGTTTATGCTATTTTTGGACATAAAGGCTACAAGAAAAAGTTGCCGTTCAAAGCTGCCCCAGACTAGTTCAAAGCTACCCCGTATGGGGCATATAATTATAATTAAAAAATATATATTTGTATGTGGCTTGAAAGCAAAAAGTGTTCAAATGTGCCCCTTTCTCCCCTATGTAAGTTCTAGCTTAAACCAGAAGTATGTTTGTGTTTTTATTTTTTCTTTATTATATGTCATTAATACCAACATTTTTACTTTCCTGCGGGTGTTTGTTACTCATTTTATTTGCACAATATTAGTTTTTGTTTTCCCTCAAATATGCATGTGTTCTCTGTGTTTCTATGCTACTTACTATTTTAGCCTTAAGTGATAAAAATTATAACAAAATTATGTACATTTAGAAACAACTAAAACCTTGACAAGTATCTAAATGAGTTATGTATGTATTTGCAACAAATGTGTATGTATGTGTATACTGGTTGTAACAACAACAGTAGTAAATATAAATTTACACATGTACACTTGCATGTATATTTATAAAAGTGTATGTAGGTTGCTAGTAAATAAACGAGTCATAAAACTAAATTAAACTACCGAAAAACCCCAAAAAACCTTTAGCTAGAAATCAAACCGAAAAAAACTTCCTGAACATTACCACTAACCACAACTAACAGAAACAATAACACGCTTAATGGCAACATACAAATACAAAAAATATTTTCTGTATTCATTTTATATGTTTAATATAAACTTTATGACATGTCAATTTCAACTGACGCAAAAAACGAATACACATTAAATTAGTTGAAAAAATATTTGACCAACAAACATAGTATTACAGCTAGTGACAATGTAACAGAAAGTTTGTAAAGTTCTTTGTTTGCATCATAACGAAATATGAAGACACACATTTAATCCTGATTTTGTATTGTTTCAAAAAAGTGTTTTAAAATCTAGTCAGTAAACTCAGCTCCAAAATATTTTTAAACTTTTCTTTAAGGTTTTTGATAATTTTAGTTGGGCTCGAGTTCATTTTAAAAAATAATAATTTCATGAAAATTAAATTTAAAATGAACTCCAGCCCAACTAAAATTATCAAAAATTGTAAAATTAACAGTTCAACTAAAAATAATAATTGTTTTTCTTTAAGTGTTAAAGAACTTTTCAAATTGCTTTAGTATATTTGTATTTACTTATCGCTCTTCACTAACTAACTATCACTTTTTGGTGTTTCGTATTTATGAATATAATTTCATTTTTTTATACCAACATTAATATTGTTGTTTATAATCAACACAGACAATACTTATGTCCTGTTGTATTCCAGACTGGAATTGCTGCTTATTATTATTATTAATTTGTATTTACCAATTGTAACTTGTACAAATATTAATAAAATTTAGAAGCCGCCGTTGAGTATCTTTAATGTCATATTTTCAAAGGATATTCGTTAATATTAATGTTTGGATAAGTACAACTATACAGGTATATAATAAACATTTGCATCTAGTCTAGTGTGCACAGTAGACCACTTTTACGTCTATTGATAGCAATTAGTTACTGCTGTAGTGTCCCCAAATAAATTGAGTTATCTTTTGGGCAATGAATGGTTTGTACACTACTAAAGTTTAAATTTCTTATATCGACTGAATTTAAAAACTAGAGTAAATGTTGTTTAGTTTTTTAAATCTACCACCACAGAGATTTTTGTTATTTTATTTGTAACTACTCGAAGTATTGGTCGTAGATTCACAATGTTATCTAATATATATAAAGGTTCTTATGAAATTCTAAGACGATTTAACCTCTAATGCCTAACCGCTAATGCTAAACTATGTTTACAACTTCCAACATCACAAGTGATGAAGGAATGTAAATATACGTTTGGCATTTCAAACTATAATTAATATTCATCTTATATCCAACATATTCGTGATCCTTATGAAATTTTGCTTATCTATCCGTCTGTGTAAAACACTCTCACTTACAAAATACACAACCCAAATTAACGAAATTTCCAGAAAAATATTTTCTATTTTATAGGTAAGTCTGTTATTAAAAATCAGCAAAATCGGTATAGTACAACCAGAGTTATGGTGAGGCATAAAATATATCCACTCAAAAAAGGAATTGCGAGACTCAGCTGTTAAAGATAAAAATTGTCTTTCAAACAATATATAAAATACTAATAAAATTGTGCTAAGACTGAATAAAAAACACAGAATAAAGATATTCGAGTCCTATAACCAGTGCAGTATTTGTGTTGCTCATTATATTTAGATGTGAGGTGATTTACGGCCGAATATGGCACTCTAACGTGTTTTTTTATCATATGTTGATATAATTAAGCTTTTCTCATAATAATATGAGGCATTGACTTTATTTTTACGCTTACTGTACATTAGAGTGTTTCGAAAAAAAAGTTATTTTTTTTTTTTATACATAATTAACAAACACAAACTGCGAAGCTTTTGGCTTATCTGCAGAAAAACACCCAGAGTCTTTGGCGGGAATCGAACCCGCAACCCTTTGACTAATAGTCCGGCACTCTATCGCCTAGTAGGTCAGCCACCCCCTAGGACTATAGACAATGTAAAAACAATTCCAGAAATATTTTTTTTATTTTTTTGTCACGCCTACAATTACCGCCCTTTTAGTATTTTGTTCACCGTGCCGCTATTTTTAGTCCGATCATAATATTTTGTATACCGGTGTTCACGGCTCTCTTTTTGGCTACATTGCCGTCCTTAATTATTTAAAAAAAAAGTTTCTCCAAAAATAGTTACCATTATTGAGGGTACGAACTGAGTTTTCATGACTACAATTTGACGTGGTAGTAAAAATTTACAGAAAAGGACAGAAATGTAGCACTTACAAAGCCTTGAACACTGGTATACAAAATGTAATGATCGGACTAAAAATAGCGACAAGGTGTAGAAAATACTAACAGGGCGGTATTTGTAGGCGTGGCAAAAAAATAATTTCTGGAATTGTTTTTGTGGTTGTACTACTGTACATGTAGGTTATACTCTCTTACATTTTCTTTAACTTAAGAAATTGCGATAATTTGTTTGTATTTATAGTTATGCAATACAGTGTATTAAGAAATGTCTAACAATTTGTGATTCAAAAGTATTCAATTGTTTGTTTTGTTACAAAGATAATAATACATTAATGCTTTAGATCAGGGGCTTCCATTTCATAGCTCAATTGAGCCTACCACTACCAAGACATATTTTTATGCTCTTCAATTCAGTCGTCGATGTGACTTCGACAAGTGCACATGTCTAGCGGATGCTATGTTATTTTTTTCAGGTTAACAGATGATGACACTCAAAAAATATTGTGCGATCAAAAATGCTTTTGGTAACATACATAGCAAATTATAAAATATGTATATTACTAACATTTTTTTGCGGCTTTAAATAAATACATTCTCTCAATTTTATTACTCTCTCGTACTCACTAATACATAAACAAAAAATTTTTGGAAGCCCCTGCTTTAGATCATAGGTCGGCATCCTATAGCACAATAGTGCAGAGAGCACTTCACACATACACTTATTCTCTTTTATTCAGTCGTCATTTAAACAGCAATGTGTGCACATGCGGCGGATGCTTTTATATTTTTTTCAGAAATACTTCCCAACAAACATTTCAAATTTATAATGAATTACGAAAAATATTTTATAATTGATAATGCATTTGGTAACATGCATGTAATCAGCTTTTGAAGTATTAGAAGTTCCATTTATATATCAATCTCATTGTTAATTTCTTATATGTTACGGAAAATTTATTGTGAGTGTATGTTTCCTATCTAAGTTTTTTTGTATAATTTATATAATTATGTTTATGTTTGCTGGGTAGTTCGCTCACACACACAACCTCATTTGCCTACCTCTGCTTTAGATCAAAATGTATTGCTATTTAAATTATCTTATTACCAGCTGTAAGGTTATACATATTCATTTTAATAATTCCCTTTACTGTACATTTTAAAAAAAGTTAAGAGTTTTCCTTCAAAATTCAAACAATAAAATTGTAATTTGTTTTTTATTTCATTTCATTCATTTATTGTTTTTTTTTTTCTACCACAAATAATATCTGAAAAACACGTTTAAAATGTTGTTAATATTAGTATTGATTTGTCGTTTTATTAGAAGTTTTTCTGTTTCTGTTTCTACAGTGAGCGGCATGTGTTAAGAGGCAATAAAAACAACTGCCAACAAAACAGCAGTGAACAAAAAATAAAAATAAATAAATTAAAGTACTCATTTCAACAATAAAACATTAGCCACAGACGTGCAAATCTATATTTAATAGTTATTTATTACTTTTCTAAGGTAAACTTTATTGTATTTTGCCAATATTTATTGCAGTTTTTTTCAAACTTTCCCCCAAAATATGAAGAACAACATGAAAAAGTATCCGGCAACTTTTTTGTATTTGCACGAGTCTTTCGTATTTTATGCTTAATGTTGTTTGTTGTTTAATAAAGTAAAAGTTAAACACATGTTTAGTTAAAACGGAAAAACGGAAAATAAATTTCAAACAATTTTTGTTTGCTCGTAGTAAAAGATTATAAATGAGTTTGCAAATCAAAGGTTAAATAGAAATACATAAATTTTAAATATAATTCGATTTATGTTTTAGTTTTTTTTTATATAAAAAATGTGCAAGATTTGTTTTTAAAAAAACATTAATAATAATCTATTAAAATATAAAAAAAACAATAAAAGTCAAACCATTTAAATAGATCTGATGTGCTTAGCAAACATTTTTATACATTAAATTGACACTTATTTACACAATTTCTGACTCACCAATGAAGTGCAAACAATTCTTTATTTCAAACTTGTAAACTTGTTTGAAATAAATTAGAGGTATTTACCTTTCTCTTGATATATAATAATATATTATATTTTAATGTTAAATATAGTTTAAAATACTACCATCCACATCAGTCCTCTTGACAACAAATCAATACTAGCTGGGTTCATGTTAAACAGTGCTTACTATTCACTTCTCATTATTTCGTTTTGGCATACAGGCTTCTCTCTTTTCGACTAAAGTTCCAAATTACACGGAGCAATTCTTTAAGCTAAGCTGATTACCTTTTAGCCATCGAGGTGAGAGGAAGATAAGAAAAGTACTAATAATTTGTGTTACTCTCTTCTCTTATTCGTTTTACATATGTGTATATTTCTATAGAGTGTTGTCATTTTGACGCTTTTCGGGTATTTTATGACGCTTTTTTGGTATCGTTACCCTTTTATTTTTTTCAAATACCCTTTTTTAAAAAAGGGTATTTTTTGACGCTTTTTTTTTTGAAGTTTTGAAAGAAGTCCAAAAAGTAAATCTAGCTTTCGAGTCAGCTAATGCAGACCATTTCGAAGCTTTACAGCGAAATTTTGATTATATAGAAGGTAATTTAGATGAAAGCGTTAACGAATTTTGTTATCTTGGCTATCATTTCGAAAAGTCTTGCAGAGATTATAAAATTAATATAAATTTAATAGAATTTACAAAATATCACGTACTCGAACTAAGACGTAGACTTCCTTCAAATTTTATATTGCTTGAAAAATATCGTTATTTAGTGTTGACAATATTTTTAAAAATAGCGAAGCGGATATTATTGATTTCATACAAAACTTCATTGATGATTCGTCTCTAACAAATAAAATAGAAATTTCCCTAAAGAATCTAACGTTGCAAAAATGGAAAAATATTGAAAGAACTGATGAATTTTGGATTAAAGTCTACCATTTTTTTTAAATTATTTGGGAGAAAATCCTTTTAATGAACTAGCTGACTTTGTTATTCGTATACTTTCTTTTCCTTACTCAAATGCCGAAGTAGCAAAGATAAGAAACCGACTTTCTTTAAACTCAGCCAAAAGTTTGTTGTTGCAATTACAAATTACCTTCAAGTGTTTGCTTAAAAATTAATTCAAATCAAGCTTATAAAAGGTCTGAATATTTCATTAAATCTGTTTTGTGGCCCGATGATGATGATTATGAAACAGATGTATTTGAAAATTAAATTGTTTTTCTATAAAACTTTATATTTTGCTTTTTTATGAATTGTTATTTTATTTCAATTTTTTGTTTACTCCTGGTAACTGAAATGATAATAAAATTAATTATTAATTATTTATGTTAACATGCTTTTTGATATTCTAAGTTTCTTGATTTTTTCCCCTTTGTTTTATTGCCAATTTTAATCTTTTTTTAGGTGTTATTTGCAAAGCAAAACAACACGATACCAACATTTTTGTTAATTTTTTTTGCGCTTTTTACCCTTTTTACCCGTTTTTACTATACACTTGACGCTTTTCTTTATTTCTAAAATGGCAACACTGATTTAAGCATTAAGAATTCTACTATTTAACACCTTAAAAATTGTATCAATATTTTCAATAAAAATTGCTTCGTGTAAATTGGGATTAGTATCATATTACAAAGTATTTTTATATAAAGAACACAGTAGCTGTTTGCGTTCGATTTTGCATCATCCATTAGGCATTTGCAGAATTTAGTTAAAACTTTGTCCTAAGAATACGTGCCCTTTCTATAGAAACACTTTTCACTACAATTTGAACATTTATTTGCACGATGGGTCGAACATTTAACAACCACATGTTTTCATTTGGCGGTGTAAACATTATTTTTAATAAAATCTGGGTCCAAATTACCGCATTCGTGATCGAATGAGCAATCGTATCGAAAAATGATTTCGATATCGAAATTATGCTAAAATGTACTAAATTTCTTACTCGATATCGAATGCCATAATCTCAAATAAGAAAATTACGATCAATTTTACTCGATATCGAATGCGGTAATTTGGCCCCTGTTCTTTCTTTTTGTTTACGATCTGCAATGTCGTTTGAAAACTTAATTTACCAAATAATTTTTGGAAGTTTTGGTTTTTTTCAATCATTTCTCATTTCTAGGAATTTGTGAATTATTTTTTTTTTCATTTTGATTTTCTATAGCTTAGCCTTCATACTCTTATATATATCGGTTCTTTATATTTGTTGCTAGAATGAAATTGTGTGTAATATTATCATCTGAAATTACTATTATTAACCAATACATATGTATATAAATGTTATGCTGATTAATATGATTTATTTGTTACATTAACAATGACACACATAATCTTTAGATTCATTGCTTCTATAGCTTATTTGAAAAACTCATTATAATAATCCTTGCTCCTTTAATTCGTTACTTTGGATTTTCGTTAAAATAATACTAATTCTCATTTCTTTTTTCTTTTGGGTATTTTTGTTCTGCGTAATCTCTTTAATTACTTTACTTTAGTTAATGTTTTGTTAACGTTGGGTTTATCTTTTGATTTTCTTTTTTTTGTCGTATGTATGTATGTTTGTGTGTAGAGTGTATGGGCTGGCGTTTTAATTTTTTGTATTTGTTCTAACAAAGTTTTTAATGCAACAGATGTTTTTCCGAAAAACTTTTATAAAAATCCCTTTTGGTAGTTTTTTTTTTGTTTGCTGTTTTTTTTTGCAAGTCTAATGCACAGATTGCAATAACGTGTTTCAAAAGGATTTTTTTTACATATTGCAATTAAAGGAGGCAGAATAAAACAGCTAGAAGTGTAATTAAATGCTGCTTAGTTAAAGTGTAGAAATATTTGATATAAATTGAAAAAGTAAGAAAAATATACGTACGAAGAACAAAAAGAGAAATATTTAAAAAAGAAAGGCAACCGTGTTATTAACCTTTAACCCTTATGTGTGCGGCAAAAAAAAAACACCGCATAAGCAAGGTACCTGGGTACCTACATATATGAAAAAGCATTTTCGCACTAAATACATTGTTGGAGCGTAGTTAATAGATATTTTATATAATTTTTCTTAACGATACGTACAAGGTACTCGGGTACCTTGGTGCCCATTAAATGGTATTAAAAGTAAATTGGTCTCTCATGCAAATTACAAAAAAAAGTCAAGGCGTACGAATGCAAAAAAAAACTAAATTATTTGAAAGTTAGTAGTTCTCAAAAAGTTTCAGCTATACAAGTTATCAATTTCAATGAAAAAACTTTGACTGAAAATGCCAAAGGTACCCGGGTACCTTGGTGCACACATAAGGGTTAAGGGACCTGGGTACATTTTAGAATTAGAAAGTATTTTTTTTTGTAGAATTGAAACGGGTGATTCAAGTAGAGATACTTTTTTAAAAGCCTTCTTTTGACAGATCACGTGTGAGTCGTGTCATGCTGTCATGTTATTTTTGTTGAGTATTGTTTGGCATTTCATAATGGAAAGACTTACGCCTGAACAACGTTTCCAAATCGTTCAACTTTATTCCGAAAATTCGTATTTTATGAGGATAGTATTTCGTGCACTTCGCTCAACTTATGGTCAACATAATCGGTCTACTATGCCTGCTATGCGCAACACCATCACCCATTGTGAGACCCACAATTCATTATTGGATAATATTTGGCCGAATAAAACACGTCCAGCATGCTGTGAAGAAAATATAGCGGCTGTATATGAAGACCGTGGAGAGGCGATTTGGCGCCGTTCGCAGCAACCCGGACTAACGGACGGAACGACTAATCGACTATTTGATGCCTGAAATTAAAGCTCGTGATCTCGGCGACATTTGGTTTCAGCAAGACGGCGCTACTTCCCATACATCACATCAATCAATAGATTTATTGAGAGAAAACTGCGGTGAGCACATAGGCTGTTTTCATAAACGCAGTATGCAATGCAACATTTCATTGCATAAAGTTCATAATAGCAATTAGAATATAATTTAAAAACGTTTATCACATAAAATATTAAGCTATTGATTGGACTATTAAAGAGAATCTTAAAACAAAAATTTTTAAATTATATTTCTAAATGCTATTATGAACTCTATGCAATCAAATGTTGCATTGCATACTGCGTTTATGAAAACAGCCATAATTTCATGTTTTGGACCGGTCAATTGGCCACCAAGATCGTGTGATATCACACCGTTAGACGTTTTCCTGTGGGAATATATAAAGTCTAAAGTTTATGCGAACAAACCTGCTTCGATTTATTTATTTATTTATTTATTGAATTTTTTCATTTCCTGTACAACAAGACTAAGTCTTATATTTATAGTACAGGAACGCATTACGTTATAAACAATTTTATTATGAGCATAAACAAATTAGATACAGAAAAACCTATATTGATAACATCTTACGTGAAAAAGTTATATAAAAAATTTCTGAAACTATTAGCATTACTATTTATTTGTTGATTTCGTGGAAGATTGTTCCAAAGACGAGCGGCATGTACATAAAAGTGCCATTCAGACACTAGGTATTGATGTCGAGGTATTATAATATTTCGATTTCGAGACGATTGGAAGAAACGTATTTTTTCAAATATATATTTGGGTGTTTGAGTATTTATTATTTTGTGCAAGAATACAAGAATACGAATTTTTAATAGGCTATCAAGTGAAACTCCGTAAAGTTTATTGGAAACAGCAGAAACATGATCAAACCTTCTCAATCCATACACATATCTTATTATGTTGTTAAACAATATATTAAGCTTACTTTTACTACTTGAATCACAGCTTCCAAACAACTCGCACCCATATATTAGAGAAGGAATCAGATACGTCTTGGCTAGTAAGGTTCTTATTCTTATTGGTGTAAAATATTGTGTAGACCAGAGAGCTCGTAACTTTATGTATGTTTGACCAACCAGTGAGTTTATATGATCAGTCCATGTCAGATTGCTATTGAAGATTATACCGAGATTTTTCGCTGAATTAACAATTTCGATTTTTTCACCATTTAAAACAATATCTTCAGAAATGTAACGATTTAAGCTCCTTTTACATATCACAATGCATTTAGATTTGTGTGGATTCAAACAGAGTCCATTTGCACAAGCCCAGAGGTAAATTTTGTTTAAATCCTCATTTAGAGATGATATTCCTGAGGCTATATTTTGAACAGAGCTACTTAGAGTAAGTTGCACGTCATCTGCGTATAAATGGATGTTGCATTTAGAGAGTTGGTTTGGCAAATCATTTATATATAATGAAAATAAGAGTGGTCCTAAAATAGAGCCTTGAGGTACTCCTCTATTAAGAGATACGCTATCTGACCATGTATTGTTCACAAACACCGATTGTGTGCGGTTCGTAAGATACGAATATATAAGTTTAGTAGAAGTGTCGCTAAACCGAAAAAAGTGGTACAGTTTTTTAATGAGTATGTCATGGTCTACCGTATCGAACGCCTTAGAATGGTCTAGAAGTACTAAAAAATTCATACTACCTTTATCTAATCCTTGACGTATATTTTCGCTAACCTCCACAAGAGCCGTAACGCAGCTGTGATTCTGACGAAACCCCGATTGCGTGCTGGAAAGTAAACTATGAGTATCAATATATTCCATCATTTGTTTATACAAGAGCTTCTCTAAAACCTTCGATAGAAAACACAAGATAGCTATCGGTCTATATTCTCCATTCGATTTAGGTAATGGTAGAATTTTTGCGTGTTTCCAGTTTAACGGATACGTACTTGACATTATAATAGTATTAAATAGATAAGTAACATACGGTAGAATCATGGGTAAAAGTAATCTTATAAACTTCGGGTGTATGTCGTCAACTCCTACTGCATTTGATTTAATCAAAGAGCTTGTTGAAATAACGTCATATTGAGTAACGCACGAAAATTGGAAATGTTCACTAATTATTCCAGTATTTGTATTTGGCGAGCATGAGGAAAAATTAAAAAAAGTGGGATTTGCCTGTACTACAGGTATGTCAGTGAAAGTTCTGTTAAGCATGTTTGCATCCACATTACAATCTGTACGATTATTAGTATTGCCAATTCCTATTTCGCGAATGATATTCCAAGTTTGTTGAGAATTGATTGCTGAGTCAAAGCGGTTGGAATAATATTCAGTTTTTGCCTGTTTAATATGTTTATTTACATTTTTCCTGGCATTGGAATATTGTAATTTTAGTTCAGGAGTTTTAAATCTTTTCCACCTGGCATATGCTAAGTCCCTCAATTGTATTGCATTCTTAACAGAATTTGAAAACCATGGTTTTTGAGTATGTACTGTTTTTTTATATTTTAGTGGTACTGTTTGATCGAAAAGATATTGAATATTGTGTTCCAGAAATGAAGATTGTTCATCAACGGTGTACATAAAATAGATATCATTCCAGGCAATATGGGAACAATATTCATATAAAATATTAAAATCTAGATTCTTAAAGTCACGATAACTGAAACACTGTTCAATTTGTTGGATTTGAAAGTTATAAGTTAGGAATATTAGATCATGTTTAGAAAAACACGGAGCAGATATTTGATCATACAGAACTATATTCGTAGTATTGGACACAAAGAAAAGATCAATCAGCGTGCTTGCTGTGGATGTATGGTGCGTTGGATTAATCATGTTGACTGGAAAAAGACCAAGCGATAACATATTATCATGGAGCGTTGTCTCCACTAATACGTTTGAGTTAAAATCACCAGTAATGACTATATCATTATACACTGTGGCGAGAGTTTCTAGTGTTGAATACAAAACAGTTAATGGTATTCTCTTATTTGGCCTATAAACACAACCTACCAGCATCTTTTTGCCAAATGAAGAAATTTCGATAAATATAAACTCAACCGCTTGTTCAGTTGTACTGTATGTCAAAGATGATTTGTTGCATATTTTGCAAGAAATGCTATTCTTTGTAAAAATGGCCACACCGCCACCATGACTTCCTCTATCATCTCTAAATACCTTGTACCCATTGGGACATATATTATTATCTGGGGTTGATGTTAACAGCCATGTTTCCGAAACACAAATAACATCAATACCAGAGTTCTCAAAAACAATTTTAAATTCATCCAATTTATTATTTAAACTTTGTGCATTTATGTGTACAATTTTAAAACCTCTTTTATAGTTAGCCAAAATTCTAACCATATTCATTGTTAAGTCTTTGGACCTTCCACGATCATCACTGTTAAAAGTCATAAAAGTGCATAATAATGTGTGTAATGCTAATAAAATCAGAAATTATATAATATAAAGATAATATTAAATTAAGAAATTGAATCATTGTAATTGAAGCAAAAATAACAAAGTATTGAAAATGTAAAACTAAATTAAATGTTGAAGTCAGATAAAATAATAAAGTCATGTGTTGAAATAGTAAAATTAAATTAAATGTTGAAGTCAGATAAAATAATAAAGTCATGTAATTATTAAAGAAATTCAAAACAATTTTCAAAACAATTAGTAAAGCAACAAACAAATATAGAGTCATTATCATAAGGTCATTAAAAAACTTGTGTAGTGCAGCGAAAAAACTGCCTCAATTGCTCTGGAAAAATAATTTTGTTGGGTTCATCATTCTCATGTTGCTTAATGTAGACAGTTCCCCTCAGAGTATAAACTGATTATATAAAGTCTAAAGTTTATGCGAACAAACCTGCTTCGATTTAGGCCTTTGAGAAAACATCACGCCTGTCGTTCGCCAGTTACCAGTCGAAATGCTCCAAAGAGTCATCGAAAATTGGACTCAACGGATAGACCATCTGCGAAGTAGCAACGGCCAACATTTGAGAGACATAATCTTCAAAAAATGAATGCGAAAGAATGTTTTTTCAAATGATAATAAACATTCCCCATTAAATTTGAATTTTCTGTGTTTTTTTTTTTTTTTTAAAAGTAGGAAACCTCGAAATGGATCACGCTTTATTTGAAACTTCTTGATATTTTATGTTGTATTTAAACGTTTGTAACATTTAAAATTTTGTTGCAAAATGGATTGTTGTTTATAAGATTTGTACAAAGGAGGTACCCGGCTACCTTATCTTACATAACATGGGGTTAAATTTACAAAAAACTAAAAGAAATGTAAATTAATATATAAAAAAACCTTAATGTAGGTAGAATTCTAGCGAAATAAATAAACTAAATTTTTCAGGAATTTGGTATTATATAAAACCTGATTATGAATTTCTAAATCACTTTTTTAATCACTGAAATCTACATTAGGTTTAATTATTAAAGGTGAATTCACCCATTAGTCCTGAACAAAATATTTGTGCGCACAAAGTTTTTTCTCTTTAAAAATGAGAGGCTTCAAACTTCATATGAAAAAAACTTAGTCCGAACAAATAGTTTATTCAGAACGAATGAGTGAATCCACTTTTAGGGCATATTTTCTATAAATAATTAATGTACATAAAATCTATATATTCCTGTCACAATTGTGCTTAATTTTCTAAATAGAAATTACTTCACGGTGTCTCCGTTTGTACTTGATTTCAATTAGTAAAAATTTTCGAATAATCATTACTAGGATTCATCCTCATTAAGCAGAAGGAAATAATGCAGTAAGATTTTAAATTAACAACAAACAAATATAACTGGAAAAAAGAGAAAATTATATTTTTTACATTATTCCCGGAAAACAAATCTCTTAATGGTATATCCTTTTTATTTTTTCATTTACTCAGGCATGTATCCTTTAAGTTTTTTGTCATATCTGCAGTTGTTTCCAGCACATATACACGTTTTTTTTGGTAATCAGAAAAAAGGTAACATTTGAAAAAGCTAAATATACATACTTTTTTGTATATTTTATATTATATACAGATATGTTCAGTATCCCATATTATCTTACCCAGTTACATAGATATAAATATTATAAATACAAATACTATATATTTGAGGAAATTATTTTTCTCTATTTCCTTAAAATTAACATATTTTAAAATAACATTTTTTCAGTACTACAAACTGTTTGTGATTTTGAAATATAGAAATTAAGAGCAATAAACTAAAAGTCGATTTTATTTTACTTTTAAAAACCACATGGAAATACTTTATGTTAAACGACTAAAAGTGCTAAAAAAAACTTCATCAGCTCTCGTCAGAAATACTTTCGTAACATAGTACAATCCAACAAGCTTAATGCTTCAAATACTGATCGGCTAACTATTAATTATTGGGAAAACTATGCAATCCGTTTAGATAAAGAATTCAGCTCTCATCGGCTAACTGCTACTGGCAAGGCTGCGGCTAACAACTAATAGATTGATTACAACTGGAACCGTAACCAATGTCGACAATGAGTTTACATATATTTTGTATGCAAACAAGCAAAAAACTAAATACGGTCAAGCCCGACTTTTCACTATTTTCACCGAATTATCACTATATGATCGGCCTTAAAAATAACATACATATAAAGATAAACACCGCGTTCAAAAGAAACGCCATCTGTTAAGAATCCCGCATTTTATGTTATACACCCAATAATATAATTTCTTTTCTGTGGCTATATTCGACTAAAAAGTAGGGATATAGCGGATCTGAGTCGAAGACAAGAAGGAAGAATCCATTATGTATGTTAAGTAGACAATGGGCAAACAATTTTCGTCCGGCACTGGCTGGACTAGTAATTAAAATTCTTTAGATATAAGAATTAAATAACAATAAGTCAAGTTGTTAATGAATATTGCTTTAACTGATTGTTCGACCTTTTTATTTATTAAACAATTATATTTTATTTTATTTCTTGCGATATTTCGCTACAACAATGTGTAGCATCTTCACTTTGTTATTGTTTCCCTGAAGATACTACACATTGTTGTAGCGAAATATCAGAAGAAATAAAAAATAAAAACAGTATTAGACCTTAATTTCGAAAAATAAAATATAATAGTTTCTAATGAATATTAACTGCCGTATTCATAAAAAATAAAGTAGGTTTGAAGTGTGCTTTTAGACAAAATTTTCATACAAAATTTTCTTAAAGTACATTTGAAGTCTACCTTAATTTTTGGTGAATAAGGGCATTAATAAATGAATCAAAATAAATTAAAACCAGTATTTTAATAAAGTGTTATATGAAAAATTTAAAACTCTATTGTTTTTTGGAAAAAGTACTTTTTTGTTATCAAAAGTACTTTGTTCTAATGAAAGTTTTTTTTTATAATGAAAAGTACTCTTTTCTATTGAAAAGTAATCTTTTCTAATGAAAAGTACTCTTTTCTAATGAAAAGTACTTTTTTCTATTGAAAAGTACTTTTTGAAAAAAATCGTACTATTTCAAAAATTAATTAATAGAAATATTTTAATTACGATTTTTGTTAATAATTAACAGGTAGATTGTTTTTTGAAGAAAGTACTTTTTGTAGTAAAAAGTATTTTTTTTTGGCAAAATATATCAAAATTAATTGAAACCCATATTTCAATAAAGTTTTATGTTAAACATTTAAAACTCTATTGTTTTTTGGATAAAGTCCTTTTTTGTAATGAAAAGTACTTTTTTTACAAAAATACTACTATTTCAAAAATTAATTAAATGAAGTATATACATATGTATTTTTAATTAAGATTTATGTTAATAACGGTATGCTAGATGGTTTTTAAGATAAAGTACATTTTTGTTGTAAAACCTAATTTCGTGCAAAAATAGTACTATTTCAAAATTAATTAATATCAGTATTTTAATAAAGTTTTATGCTAAAAAGAAAGATGTTTCTCTGCTGATAATAAGAGCTGAAATGAAATAGAGTTGGCTTCGCGAGGTGCGAAAACGAAAAACGAAATGCGAAACGAAAGAAATGAAAACGAAATGCGAAAACGAAATGCAAACACGAAGAGCCGAAAACGAAATTCCCGCAAAGTGTGGCTAAATTGAAAATTAAAAGTGGAAATAGGAAAATAATAATGAAAGTTGAAAAAACAAATCCACTGAATTTAAGCTTTGGTTTGGTAAGTGGTTTATATGTGTATAAAATACAAAGCTTTAAGAGAGACATTTAAGAGAGACATTTTGTTTTGAGCTGTATGATGACCAGGGGCCAAATTACCGCATTCGTGATCGAATGAGCTATCGTATCGAAAAATGATTTCGATATCGAAATTATGATAAAATGTACTAAATTTCTTGTTCGATATCGAATGCCATAATCTCAAATAAGAAAATTACGATCAATTTTACTCGATATCGAATTAAATTAAAGTCTTGTCTAATTGACAAATGTTTCATGAATTTCACTATTGGATGCAGCTATATGGTATATTATATTCCTGAACTTTTAGACGAACTGAAGTCTCTTATGATCTTGGTTGTGGCTTAAGGCCAAATATTCTTTGATGCATTTGTATGCGGCGCAGCAGTAAAATCAACGACAAGGGTTGTATGTGTATTTGATTCTTAATACTAAAATTTTTACTTCCATACATTTCACACATTAATTGAAGCAATTTCAAACTAATATTTTGAAAAAATTTATGTTGCTGGTCATTCAGTTAATCAGATCTATGGCATAACTATTTTAGAACTTAGAGAGAGGGAGGACTTTGAATAAATCAATCTGCTCAAGGAAATGCTTGACAGGAACTGGTGGTTTACTATGACGGTGTTTAAGGTTGCGATCGGTATATAGTGTCTAGTAAATTCGTTGCAAACCACATAATTGCAACGTTTTTGTTTTATGAATATATTTATATTTATATCTTTCTTATTTATATTTTTTAAATTTTATATTTAGTTAAGCACATGATTTTCTGTGCCCAACAAAAGGTGCTATTATAAAAATAATTTCAGTTTCTCGTTTTTTGTTGCTGATTTTTTTTTTTTTTTTGGTTCTTTTTTGTTGTTCCTTCATATTGCATTTTTGCTAAACTAAAGAGAGAAAAATTAAAACTTAACAACTGTTTAGAGTAATTAAAAAAGTATTAAAGGAGGCAGGAAAAAGATAATGGAAAAAATATGCAAAAATTTTATTAAACAAAACAACATGGTATAAAAACTATAATAAAAGTCATGAAGATAATAATTATGGTTTTTCATTAAACACTAAATGAAACAACTGTGGCCGAAAAATAATTATTTCAAAGTTTTATAAACAAAAAAGGTAATTTATGTCATTGTAACGCTTTGGCTAGAATCTTGAACATTTTAATTGAAAAGCTTTTTGCTTCGCAAGTATGTTGTTTTCAAGTTGTTTATTTGCTTGACTTTAAATAAATGTCTTGTCTTGTCTTGTCTGGTCTTTAAGTTTATGTGTTTATATACGAGTTAGAGTTTACTATACAGCATTCTTAATTTTTAACAAACATAAATTTCAAGTTTTACCTTATTTTAAATTTTACCTTAAAATGGCATGAAATAAAATGGAAGAAAATACACATTTTCTGTTAAAAAAAAAACTTTTTGCTAAATCAAAACTTCCAGACTTTTTAAGGGAAAATTGCTAAACGAAGTATGGCATCTTGGATATTACACTTACTGATTTAGTATTTACCATCAGATTGTTGCAAGTTTAAATATATGTACATATATTGTACAATTATTGCTAAAGCAATCAGAGCAGGGAAATATGAAGAGCAATACAAACAATTTTTTAAAGAAACTTTAACTAAATCTCTAACTCTAAAGCTACGGTCACATTTGGCAAATATTTACTTGTTTTAGCACAAATTTGTTTGACGTTGTTTACTATTACAGGAGTTTTGCAAGATCAAACAGTGCTTTGGTGTAAATAAGAAAAGTTTTTTTTTAAATAAATAAACGTCTGCAAATATATGTTACTTTAGTGGTTACTTCTTTACCTAAAGTAAATATGTATCTTCAAAAGTAACTAATTAAAAGCCGCTTCAACTGCCCAAACTTACACTACATGTACTCAAAACCTTTAAAATTTTTTTGGCCCTTCATCTTTCAAACGTTGGTACTTAACGGCATTATTATATATTTGTGCACATAAATGTTTTGCCGAAATCATAAACTGATAGATGTTAAAAATTCAAGTAAAAAAGAAACGCAACAACATTGAATCAATATCAAATAAAATATGGGAAAAAAATAAAACAGAAAAATTAAAAAATTCATAAGAAAAACTAAACTAACAAATCCTAAAGCAACAACTACATAAGCAATCAAGTGGAAATTTTTCAATTTACAAATACAGATGTTTTGACGAACAACTGCTGCTGTTACTATACGAGTAATAGAAAAAATGCCAAAGAAATAAATTTCGAAAACGAAAAGTAACGAAAAAAAAACAAAGCAAACAAGAATATACAAAAAAAAAAGATCTAACATCCAACAACAAATACAATATGTACGTACAAATGTACGTCTTTATTTATGTATGAGTGTTGTTAGCTCGTGTGTGCATGCATGTGTGTAAAAAAGGAAACGGAAAATAAATTTATAGATTGTAAATAACAACTTCTTTCCAACACAGAGAAAATAAAAGAAATTATACATGGGTGAATTGATATGGAACTTGCTAGTTAAATAATAAATATTTACTCTTAAATCGTTACTGATACTGATACTAATACTCTTGATTAATTTGAGCAAAACGTTATACATACGAGTACATACAAACTATGCAAAACTTCTTGTCTGTCAATAAAGACCATGGCCGACTTACAACTTTACGAATTTTCTAACAACAAATCGTCATATGCGGGAAGTTTTGAATTATTTCTTTCATTTGGAACAAATAAGAATAGTCGTTCAAACCAGACCATATAATACCCTACACCCAGTATATGTGTAACAATAGATTTTCAGAAATAGGCCTGACGCAAAACTAACAGGAAATTTTTTTTATAATTTTTGCCCAACGCCAAATATCCATGGTACTAAGGTCACAACCTTCTGTATTAGTTGAGACCAAAATTGTCCAATCTATTATAAGCTGTTGAAATCTAGCAGGCAACCTGTACCGAATGCAATTGATTCGTTCAAAGCAAAATATGGGTCGAAACACGCCCATCATTACATCATGACAATGCTTGTCCACATGGTGCAATACCTGTTAATTAATTGTGTTAGCATATAAAGCGTGACCCATTTCGAGGTTCCCTACTTTTTTAAAGAAAAAGCACAGAAAATTCAAATTTAATGGGGAAGGTTTATTATCATTTGAAAAAACATTCTTTGGCATTTATTTTTTGAAGATTATGTCTATCAAATGTTGGCCCTTGTTACTTCGCAGATGGTCTATCCGTTAAGTCCAAGTTTCGACGATTTGTTCGAGCATTTCGACTGGTAACTGGCGAATGACAGGCGTGATGTGTTTCTCCAAGGCCTGAATGGAAGCGGGTTTATCCGTATAAACTTAAGACTTTACATATTCCCACAGGAAAAAGTCTAACGGTGTGATATCATACGATCTTGGTGGCCAATCGATAGGCCCAAAACATGAAATCGTGTGCTCACTGCTGTCTTCTCTCAATAAATCTATTGATTGATGCGATGTTGGGGAAGTAGCACCGTCTTGCTGAAACCCAATGTCACCGAATTTCAGGCATTAAATAGTCGGTTATCATGGCACAATATCGGTCGCCGTTGACGGTTACGTTCGCACCGGCGTAATGATCCCACCGGCCCACAAACCACATCAAACCATGGACGTGGTCTATTTGGTCGAATATTATCCAATAATGAATGCTGGGTCACAAAATGGGTGATGGTCACTGTTGCCAGATGAATTTCGGAAAAAATAGTCAAAATCCCGATAAAAAAGACAAAAAATCGCCATTTCGAAATTTTAAAAATCGTCAAAAAATCGGAAAATTAAAAAGTCATAATTTATAATAGTATTTTAAATTTTTATTTAAATGAAAACAAAAAAACATTCAAGTTTATATAGTCTCTTGTACAATACATAGCAAAATACAAAAATTTTAACTTTTTAAATAAGAAATCACAAAAAACACAACTTGTGTAATATTTTTATAATATCGTAGTCCGCTTTCACACTTTTCAATTCTGACTAGTCAAGGCAAGTATTTGTGGTTGAAAAGGAAAATGAGAATAAAAGGGGTACAAACATGACAAGTTAATTTTCTTATTTCCTTTTGTTTTTTTCATGCATTTTGATTTGCATTAAAAAGCACGAAAATTGAATTGACGTGTGTAAATAAAATGGCAAGTTTAAAAGAGAATTGAACAAAAACTGGTCAGCTAAGACTGAAGAGTGTGAAATAAGACTTAAGCTAGATTTACACGATTAACATTTTCTTCAAAATTGCTCTTCAAAATGCTTCAAACTCGTGTAAACAGCAAAAATTCTTCAACATTTATTTATTTAATAGTTATTAATAGTTTTTAAATAAATAAATGTTGAAAAAATTTTGCTGTTTACACGAGTTTGAATCATTTTGAAGAGAAATTTTGAAGAAAATTTCAATCGTGTAAATCTAGTTTTGCAGTATTTTATAAATAAATATCTGAATTTAGCATATTTTATTAATTCAGGTTAAATCAGGTGCAAACAATTTAGTTTATTAAGTTTTAAATAACATTTTGAGTATAGAATCCAATTCAGCCATCATATACAGGTACTTATTTTTAAAGATTTTCGTATTTTTGTTATTTGAATTTATTTGGCTGAATATTCTATCAACGTTTGGGTAAAATAAGAGAAGTTTTTGTCGAATTCCCCTGTTGAAATTCAGAAATTGTTTCCTCTAAAAATTTTATAAAATTCAGCATTTAAAATGTTTATGTTTACAGATAAATAAATAATTTCTACTATTCTGGCTCAATATTATTTGGAATTATTATACTTAAAATTAACACTTGTCAATAATTAAGAAAACACTGCTATTACTTAGTTTTGTTTTTGAAATATATCATGTTCTTTGTAATATTTATGATATTAAATGAGAAAAATAGTTGTTATTTCAAAACAATAGAGAATTTGGTAACTAATGGCGTTTTCTTTTCTGGCCAAAATGTTACACGTTTTTCTCATTTCGCAATTTTTTTTTAATTTTTTTGTGTTCTTTTCTGAAACAATTGTTGAACGATACGCTTGATAAACAAAAGAATTGAGAACACAAGAACGCTTGTTTATTATAAAGAAATTTATTGGTTAAAGTTAAGTTAAAGACTGCAAGACAAAACTAAAAAAGGAAATTCAAAAAGACACAAAATGTGGAAGGCAGTGTTGCATTGCAAGCGAGTTGCCATATTAGTTTAAATCTACTTCATATTGTGTTGCAATATATTTACAACAAAAATGTCAACACTGCTAAAGTGTAGTGTGTTCTTTTCTATAAATGTCACACTATATAAATTTAAAAAATGTTGCACCTTTCACACTCTGTATTTTTAGAGGGGGAGAATCGCACGATAAAACAGCTGACATTTGTTTTGTTTATTAATGTGTTTTTGTGTTAAGAAACAAAAAAAAATATATACAAAATGGAAAAAATTACTATTTTATATATAAATTTTGGATGACTTGTTGGATTCATCTTTATCATGATGATGATGATGAAATATTTGATATGATTATGGAAAGAAATCCACAACCGCGAGTGAAAGGCTTTGTAGAGAACGTAATTAATGAATACTCTGAAGTTGATGTATGTCAAATTTCATAGGACAATATCTCCTACTTCTTATATACATACATATGTAATGTATGTTTATATATATAATTTTTATAGCTTAAGAAGAATTTGCGTATTAGTCGGGAAGGTGCCATTGTTCTTTTTGAAAGATATTCATTGTCTTATTTCAAGCGATCTTACCATTAATAAAACCAACAAATTACAGAAAATTTTAATAATTAAAAAAAATCGTCTTTTTTTAATGAATAAATCGTCAAATCGTCAATATTTTTGAAACAAAAAATCATAAAAATGATGATAAATCCTCAAATCTGGCAGCTATGGTGATGGTGTTGCGAATAGTATGCTCAGTAGACCCATTCTGTTGATGATAAGTTTAGCGAAGTGCATGAAACCCATTCCAGACAAAACGTGAATTTTCGTAATAAAGTTGAACGATTTGTAAACGTTGTTCAGGCGTAAGTCCTGCCATTATGAAATGCCAAACAATACTAAACAAAAATAACATGACAGCATGACACGACTCACACGTCATCTGTCAAAAAAAAAAAGGCTATTGGAAAAAGTATCTCTACTTGAATCACTCAAGGTATAATCCAACGGACGTAGCATCATAACACTGTTCGCTCGAACAAGTATTGTGCCATAGGTCCGTAGGAATGCTGTCGCAACAACATATTGTCATTAGTAGGGAAATACAATTATGAATTGACCCTCGTGTATGTTTACACATACGTTTGCAATCATAAATATACAAATATGTACACAATTCTTAAATATATGTATGCATGTCTGTATGTAAATTCTGTATGAAGCAAGTAAAACAAAACATTTTACAAATTTGCATAATTTACCCCTAAACATAGACTTAAGAAGTCAATATTTTACTAAATAAAATTTAAATTTCTGCTTCAAAAGTTGAAAATGAGTAGAACAACAAAAAAAAAAAAAAATAGAAAGAAAGAAATATAACACAACATGAAGTAAAAGAATAAGCTGAAAATGATTTTATATCTTTGTTTTACTTTCATCGTCATCGCCATCATCATCAAGATCATCAAAAATGATTGTACGAGATTTAACATGTTTAGACAGGCAACTAGTTATAAGGATGTTGCTTTCATTCATGCAAATACAACAATACGTTGTGCAGCTAGGAGAAACTGAGAAAAGAAATCAAAACAAAAAAATCTATCTAAAATGATGTTTTAACTATGAGTATTCAGATGCTGCTGCTCCTGGCGGTGATGGCATTGTTATTGGTGTTATTGGTGTTGGTATTGGAAATTGTTTTAGTAGTTGTGTTTAATGCCACAGCACACTACTAACACTACAAACAACTACTAACTATTATTGCAACAATGACTACTAAATGACGTACTGGTTAAAATCGACATGACAGGCTTGAGATGAATAATGTTGACAAGCGCTGTGATGGATGAACCTAAACTGGAACAAGTTATTTGTTTCAGTTTTTCATCTTTATGCTGCCGCTTGTTCCTGGCTTTTTTTTTATGTTTGTGTTGTTTTGCAATATATGTATGTATGTATGTATATTTTGGAGTGTTTTTTGAGTTGGTCATTTGTATGCAGATTGGAGCACGTTTTATCTTTTTGCCAATTTGTAACTGTTATACTGTTTCGTTTTTTTATTATTTATATCTGCCAGTATATACGATGCCATAGATTATTAAAGGTTTATGTTGATATTTGCCAACAACACGGACGCAGCATCAGTAACAACATCTGTAGGAAAATGGAAATGTAACAAACATTTACTCGCAAGCCACTTGAACAAAAATCAACTTTTTGCATGTTATATTATATGATGTTCTCAAGTTGTTAAATAACCAAGTTATAATAAATCACATTTTATTGATTTAATTTGTTAATAACTATGTATTAAAGCAGCAAATATGATTAAAGAAAAGTTGGAAAAGATTGATGACAGAAGTCATTGCAATGGTGCATATTTACTAGAGGAGAATTATATAAATCCAATTAATTTAAACATAATTATTTTGTTAAACGATATTTTTATGGTTATACAGTTTATAGAACATGGCACTAAAATGATTTGAAGGTGGGAAAGATTGTAATATAAGTATTTAATTAAAAGATTATTTACCCGCAAGATGATACTAAAATAGCACAATGGGGAGGGAGTTTGAAAATTGCGGGATTTTGTTTCAAATTTTTAGCTTTGTTTTTGAAGAGTGGTTTCGAAAAAGAAACTTGTGTCAATCACCCTCTAGGATTAAATATAATGTAAAAACAATTCCTGCTATAATTTATTTATTTTTTTGCCACGCCTACAAAAACCGCCTTTTTAGTATTTTGTTCACTATGTCGCTATTTTCGGTCCGATCATAACGATTTGTATACCGATGTTCATGGCTCTGTGAGGACTACATTTCTGTTTTTAATAATTCTTACTACCTTGTCAATTTATAAATAACGCGGCCCTTTTTTCGTACAAAAAGATTAAGCATTATTGTGGGTATGAACCTTGTTTTTAAAAGTTATGACCAGGGAAACCGGAAATATGCTCAAAAAAAAAAAACGTTTTAAGCGCTTTAAATATGCAGTAAAAACTTGAAAATAAGCTCTTAAAAAAACTTTTACATAATTTTTAACCAAAAAAAATAGTTTTATTTAAAAAAATCAATACAATTCCTTTCCTAAAAGGTAAAGGCATAAAATAAACAAAAATAACAAGAACTAAAACAACTACAGGGTGGCGCAAAAGTAATCCTCTTATCCGGAAAATGCTATAAATTTTGCGAGGCCCCTAATGTCAGTTCTGTCAGCAATATTTCGCGTTCTGGAGCAGTGTAGCGTAACATTGTTTATTAACATAAATTAGGTAACTAATCAGGCTCGAGGGCTGTGTTATAATTAATTGTTCTATTTATTTATTTCAATATTTCGCCTACCATCGATAAGCATCATCAGGAAAATAACAAAAATGAGTTACAATAATCAAAAATTAGTCCTTAAAGTTAAACATTTAATATTGTTTATTAACGTGTATTTCGCATGTGTTTACTACACAAATGTCAAAACAGAACTGACATTAGGGGCCTCGCAAAATTTACAGCATTTTCTGATAGGAGGATTACTTTTGCGGCACCCTGTATAACAAAAACTAAATACAACATAAAAACAATAGGAACTTAAGTTATGAAAAGGCCTCGAGTGGTATTTTTTGATGATATTTTATATAAATATAAAGTTACTTCTTCAGTTAAGGTTATTATTGCAATAAATTACAAAATGTTGAGTTAAATTTTCATATAAAAATCGTTGTCTATTGGATCTGAAAACATTTCTATACGTAGAAAATTTTCTTTCTACATCAACCGATGTTAAAGGAGCAAATTTAAAAGCTAATATTTCTTTAACACTTAATTTTGAAATCTGTGTTGAGGAAAGTCGTTTAAACTGTTTGTTAACAAATGCTTTCTATAATTTTTAATCCTTCATTTTTTTAGATGACGCTATTATTAAAATAGTGCTTATTTTATATTTAAAAAATACATCTATTTTTCAATTTTGAATTTTAAACACAGGAAGTAAAAACCTGTAGCACAATCGCGAAAAATAAGTAAGACAAAATTTGTTTTTGATAAAGTCAAAATATGCTATTAAACAGTAAAATATGATCTAAAACGCAAAAATATGACATAAATATGCTCTTAAACAAATATATGCAAAAATATGCGGGTAAAAAATATAAGGGTAAAATATGGAAAAATATGCACTCATAAATCGATGCCAAAATTCTTAAATAGTTCTGAAACGTGTAAATATCTTATCCATGTGCCCATTAGACTCACCAGAAAAAACATGCATTTGCATATTTTGGTTTCCCTGGTCATGACTAAAGTCATGACTCTGTGACAGTCTAGCAGGTGGCAAATACAAAATACAATATAAACAATTAATTCTGGAACTGTTTTTACAATCACAACTCTTGCATAGAAGGCGAACCACTCTATTGTACAATATAAATTTATTCAAAGTATTGGCCATTGTTAGCTATGAGTTTTTTTCCATTTTTGTGGCTGCATATGGAATCGCGTAAAAAGAACTGAACATATTTTGAGGTCAAGCACGATTCAATCCAATTTCAGATACCCTGTTCAAAAGTGAAGCGTATGCCAGGGAAAACGTTGTGCATCGAACGAAGCAAATAGTAATCTGACAGGTTATTGTCAGGCAAGGTAGGAAGAACTTCCCAATCACTTCTTTCTAAACAGTTTTCAACGTTTAACAATGTATGTATGTGTAGTATTCATCTTATTATTACAAATGAATAAGATATGAAGAGAAATAAACATTAATTTTCCGTGGTCCATATAAATTATTATTTATTTACAAGCCCAGATGATGATACTCAAAGAGCATCGAAATATCGGCAAATAAAATAAAATAAAGGCCTCGAGCTTGAAATAAAAGCATTTTTATTTATTACACATAAAAAGGTCGAATAAAAACTACTTGAATTACAAATTTTGTATTAGAAATTTGTTTTTGTTTTTATTGCTGCCTCTACCGTTGGTTGACAATATCAGCAATGACTCATTGCTTTGAATACAACAATCTTAAATTTTAAACCTGTCTTAAATTACCAACTTTTTGTAAAATAGTTTTCATGTTCAGCATAACACAGAAAAGACATACAAACTTAGTTACTATTAGGGATGCCAAACGGAACTGGATTTGCAAATTCCGGGATTCGGGATTTTTGTTTCTTATTAAAATAAATTGATTTATTAGTAAGAGACACTATTTATTTTACAAAAGTAACTTTGTTCAATTCCCAAGTGATGTTGTATGTTGTATATTGTATGATACTACTACATTAATACTACTATCTGATTGTAAACACAATTTTGAGCAAAGTCGTATGTCAAGCCTTTAAAATAGCAAAATTAAAATATTTTAATATTAATTATACAAAACATAAAATATGAATAATATGCAAAATTATGAAAATAGCCAAAGGTAAAATTTTTGTTTATTAATTTTATTTTCTTGTTTGAAATTTGTCCATCAGCTTATGATTTAAGTGTTACCGTTTGCTTGGTTTTTTTGTGTAATTTTTTATGTGCAGATGTGTATGACAAAAAAGCAGACAATTAAAATAATCTGTATCTTGTAAACAAATACTAAATCTTAAGCTTGGCATTCCCAGTTACCATACACATCTGCAAAAAACGAAAAGTATATTTTGTCTAATAAATATACTTTTAATACAAAATATACAAAATCTTTGCCTTTTAACAGATATATAAATTACTTTTAAAATAATGTTTATAAGTCATTCTCTTGAAATGTCCTATTCTGCTTTAATTTTCAAACAATATGTATGTGTGTAGTAACTAGTAAATACATTTACTAGATACATATATGTAAAAGTCCTCATGTATATTTGTATGTATGTAGGTATATTTTCCATATGGTGAATTTCACGTCAAGTGACCCAATTTTAAAAATCGATGTCTTCCGATTTGGATGAAATTTGCACCAAGGTTAGTACTATTGGATAGTAGACCAGCCAAAAATTTTCAGCTCTATCAGTACAGAAGTGCCGGAGTTAGAGGGGGTCAAGGTTGGACATTTTGGTCAATTTTGTTTTTTATTAAATATCCCACTCGCATTCCATTAAGCGATTATAAAGGCCTTAAAGTGAATTGTGTTTCTTTTGAGCAAAAAAGGGCAAAAATTGAAAAAAAATTAAAAAAAAAATATTTAAGAAAAAAAAAATTAAAAAAAAAATTTTTTTTTAAAAATTAAAAAAAATATTTTTGAAATTACAGAAGAAATAACTATCTAAAGTCCTTTGGACAATTCTTGCTAGGACCAATAAGTGCAAAGCTACACTCATTTTAAAAAAACCCTGTATGACCAAAATGTCCAACTTTGACCCCCTCTATCTCCGGCACTTCTGGACTGATAGCGCTGAAAATTTGTGTCTGGTCTACTATCCGATAGTACTAACCTTGGTGCAAATTTCTACCAAATAGATTTTTAACATTGGGCCACTTGACGTGAAATTCACCATATATATATATGCATTTAAAACATTATCCTTCTTGTATTGTCATTTTGTATTTTATTTGCAAGTAATTGCAATTTTTTAAATCTTTCTCTCTATTTATTTGTGTTAAAATGTGTTTAAATACTCATTGCAAATACCTGTCAAGTTACAACATCAGCAAATCAACCATAGCAAAAAAGGAAAATATAAACAAGCAACATTTTTCTGAACTCAACACTTGAAGAATTTCAGTCACATAAAAGGAAGCATAGTATTCTGTGTACATTTCTTATAAAATTTAATAAATGAAATTCCAAATGCCAGAAACAAAATGACAGACTAGTATAAAATGAAACAAAGTAACAGATACTACTAGATTGCTACATTCATATCAAACAAATGCTTTTTATTTAAACAAAATATAAAAAAAAAAATACAGGAATTTCAAATGAAAGAGTAACAAATAAAGTTTTGAAGTTCAGCCTGAAGTTCTTTTACAGTCTTCTCGTATGATATCATATTTGAAGGGTTTTTTATAAGTTTAAAAGAAAATATATGTTTTCTAATATTAAAAAAACAATGGAAAGGGAATTAAATAATACCTTAATAGATTGACATACGAATTTAAAACCAATGGCAATTTTAAGCAGGCTGTTGTAGCATTATTACATGAATGCATTGTTTTAAGTAACTGAACAAAACAAGTGTCTTCTTACAGTAAACAAAACAAACAGATATACATAAGGTGCATGCCCATTAGCGGCTTGGTGTAAATAGACACTGTAGTAAACGTCTGGGTTGCAATGCCCTTGAAATGAACACACGCATTCAGCTACGACCATATGTATGGGAATACTTTAAGTCAAATCAAATTACCCAAAATATTCCCATACATTAGTTAAGAATTAGTCGTCTAGTATATTCTCATAAGTAGTATATAAGTAGAATGTATTTAGAAATAAGAATGAATTCTGATAATAAAGTCAAAGCGACAACTAGTTGCTATAATAATAAAAACTGACTTTCATTCATCACATGGCGATCCTGCCAAACTTCTTTGGAGTGCTTTAAAAATACAGAGCACCCAAAGAAATCCAAAGTCCTTGGAGTGCTTTAAAAAATACAGAGCACCCAAAGAAATCCAAAGTCCTTGGAGTGCTTTAAAAATACAGAGCACCCAAAGAAATTCAAAATTCCTTGGAGTGCTTTAACAAATAGAGCACCCATAAAAAAGGATGGAATAAATAAAAATTTTTTTTTTTTTTTTTGAAAATACTGTCAGTCCAGCCAATAACGGTCTGACAGAGAAGGAAGAAAACACCTGGCCAAAAGGTGCATGGATTCCAAAGAAGGCCCAAAACCCTTAACTCTAGAGGAGTATAGAGCAAGGCAGAAGCAGCCTAAAAAGAAGGACGATACTCCAATACCACAAGTGACAAGACCAAAACGCAGAGGTGGATTACTCTGCAGATGGAAGAGGGAGAGATCCCAGCTACTAAGAGAAGTCAACAGCAAGGAACCACCTACTTGGGAGCGGTCAACAATAATTTGGTTGAGAATCAACCAACTCGATGAACTAATTCAAAAAAAAACTACAGTGCACTAGATGCACGTATAGGTCGGTAGGCGTTAACCGCCGTTGACAAATACTAATTTTTTTTCTTTCTTTCAACAAATTTTTTTTAAACAATGTGTAATTCGAAGACTACCTTTGATCATCCACGAGCAAACGTAGTAAATGAAGTAGAGATAAGAGAAGAAAATATTAATACTTTTAAAATAGAAATATTCTTAGTTATAATAACTTTAATATTAATTATAAATTTCTTTTGTCGCATATATCAAATGCATCATAAAAATTTAAAGAAAAGATATCAAAATAGAAATAATGAATCAAATACAATATAAATAAAAGGAAGAAAGAAGAAAATTTGTATATGGATTGGAAAAGCATTCTTGAAAGATGCAGAAACATTAAAGTAGAAATAGAGAAATCCTATAAATGTCTGAATTTGGACAGACCAATAAAAGACGATACTTTACATAAACATTTGAAAATACTAATTAATAGTTTAGAAGAAATTAGAACCCTTTTAAATGTAAATTACGAAAGACTTACAAAAAATCATAAGATAGCTGCTGAAGCATTTTACCAAGACACAAGAGACAAAGTATTAAGAATAACAGCAAAAAGGAATTTCGATATAAATATATCAAATAATATCCATGAAAGGATACAAATCGAAAAAATTTTTCCAATAATAAATAAAATAGAAGCAACAATGTCTCAAACAGTGGTAGAATTTCTTAACACCGCCTCTAAATTAATTCCTGAATTTGACGGAAAGGCAGAAAATTTACGATCATTTTTAGATGCAATAGCCTTAGTAGACTCAATCAAAGGTTCACATGAAATCATAGCAGTATCTTTAATAAAAACAAAATTAAAAGGAAATACCAGAAATATTATAAATAATGAAAATACCATAGCAGATATAGTAAACAAGTTAGAAAATACAATTAAAGGCGAGTCAGTCGAGGTCTTGACAGCAAAAGTAATGAATATTAGACAAAATAATAAAACTGCTAATATATATTGTAGTGAAATAGAAGCTATTACTAAGTCATTAGAAAATGCGTACATAGCTGATGGAGTAACAAACGAAATCGCAAATAAATATGCAACACAGACAGCAGTAAAAGCAATGACAAAGAACTGTACCAATGATAAAGTAAAACTTATTATGGAAGCCGGACAGTTTAGTAATATGAATGAAGCAATCAGCAAGTTTGTCAACAGTTGTACAGAAGCAACTGGACAACAAAATACAATATTACATTTTCAACAACGACCAAATAATAATTCCTATAGATTTCGTGGACGAAACAACTACTCTCGAAACAATAATAATAGAAACCACAATAACAACAGAAATAAAAATAATACTTACCAACAAAGACGAACTAATTACAATAGAAACCGAAATTACGTACATACGACGGCAGGCAATGAAAGAGATTCGGAAAACTCGAATCTTCCCCTAGGATCAAACCAATAAAAACAAAAATATATAATCTTAATCTTAACTTTTGTTTTTTCATAAATGCTTACATTAATAACACAAATATTCAAATAACATTGTTAGTAGATACTGGAGCAGATATTTCGATAGTTAAATCAAAATATTTTAAATTAGAGGAAATCAATAAAAACAAAATAACAACATTAAGTGGGATAGGAAAAGGTGAAATAAATTCCTTAGGAACTAAATTTTTTGAGCTAAGAGCCCAAAACTTCCAGATACCACACAACTTTCATATAGTAAATGATGAATTTCCGATACCATGCGATGGTATAATTGGTATGGATTTTATGAAAAAATACAACTGCGTTTTAGATTTTAATGAGGATTTTGATTATCTTATCCTTAGACCTTTTAATATAGCACAAGATATAAAAATACCACTTACAAATAATAATAATAACATTGTCTTACCAGCAAGGTCAGAAGTAATACGTAAAATAAATATATGCTCCACAGAAACTGAATTATTGATACCAAATCAAGAACCAATACCAGGCGTATTTATTGCAAATACACTAATAAACACTAAGTTTGCTTATATTCGTTTCCTAAATACTAATAACACTAATACAACACTAAATCCAAACAATATATTAAACGAAAAAATATCAAACTATGATATAATCACAAATAAAACTAATAATAGTAACACCAATAAAAAATCAAAAATATTACAAATATTACAGAAAAATTTTCCAATACCTTTTAACACAACACTAACTAACATATGCTCTGAATACAGCGATATTTTTGGATTAGAAACAGAACCAATTAGCACTAACAATTTTTATGAACAAAAGTTAAGAGTAAAAGATCCAACACCAATATATATAAAGAATTACAGAATACCGCATTCACATAAAGAAGAAATAGACAGACAAGTTAACAAATTAATAACTGACAAAATAGTGGAACCATCTTACTCCGAATACAACAGTCCAATCTTATTAGTACCCAAGAAATCACTCCCAAATACTGAAAATAAAAGATGGAGACTTGTCGTAGATTATAGACAAATAAATAAAAAACTAATTGCAGATAAGTTCCCACTACCTAGGATAGATGACATATTAGACCAACTAGGTAGAGCAAAATACTTTTCTTGTTTAGACTTAATGTCTGGATTTCATCAAATTAGTTTAGAAAACAAATCTAGGGATTTAACATCGTTTTCGACAAGCAACGGTTCATATAGATTTACGAGATTACCATACGGTCTAAAAATAGCCCCTAATTCTTTTCAAAGAATGATGACACTAGCTTTTAGTGGATTAAAACCCAACCAAGCCTTCCTGTATATGGATGATTTAGTTGTATTAGGATGTTCAGAGAAACATATGCTTTCAAATCTAAGAGAAGTTTTCGAGTTATGTAGAAAACACAATCTAAAACTACACCCAGAAAAATGTTCTTTTTTCATGAAGGAAGTTACATACCTTGGTCACAAATGTACTGACAAAGGAATACTGCCGGATGACACTAAATATGCAATAATTGAAAACTACCCTAAACCAACAGATGCAGATAGTGCAAAAAGATTTGTCGCCTTTTGCAACTACTATCGAAGATTCATTAAAAATTTTTCAGAATATTCAAGACATTTAACACAACTAACTAAAAAGAATACAAAATTCGAATGGACAGATGATTGCAATTTCGCATTTGAATATCTTAAAAAGGCCTTAATGAAGCCAACATTGCTTCAATACCCCGATTTCAATAAACAATTTTGCATAACAACAGACGCAAGCAAAAAAGCTTGTGGGGCAGTATTAACACAAGAATATGAAGGAAAACATCTACCTATAGCATATGCCTCTAAAGCATTCAGTAAGGGTGAAAGCAATAAAGCTATTATTGAACAAGAATTAACTGCCATCCATTGGGCTATTACACATTTTAGACCATACATATATGGAAAACATTTCTTAGTACGATCTGATCATAAACCATTATCTTATTTATTTTCTATGAAGAATCCAAGTTCCAAACTAATAAGAATGAGACTCGACTTAGAGGAATATGACTTTACTATTGAATATCTTAGGGGAAAAGATAATTACGTTGCGGACGCGTTATCAAGGATAACCATTAACGACTTAAAAGAAATGAATAATTCTATACTAAAAGTCACAACCAGATCTATGACCAATAAACATGCAAATAATGATAATAATACAGTAGTTCAACAGCAGAAAATTGATGAAAATAAAAATAATAAGCCCAGTATATATGAACCTTTAAATAACACTGACGTCAGGAAATACTATAAACTAAAGATTTCCCCTGGAAGATGCTACATCAAACGAGGGAAATCTATAGTAACATATATACAAATAAATGATTTGTTTACTAACGGGAATCTTGACTTAGGACAATTTTTCCCTAGGCTCGAAAAAGTGGCCGGTGAACATAATATTTATAATTTACAAGTGGCACCTAGTGAGAAAATTTTTGAATTTATCTCTTTTAATGATTTTAAAATAACGGGCAATAAGGTATTAAAGAAAATTAAAGTAGCGCTACTAAAACAGGTGACCCAAATCAATAATAAGAATGCCAAGGCAATTCTTGATATACTGCAGAAATATCACGATGATCCAATAGAAGGAGGACATTGTGGAATATATAGAACTACACAAAAGATACGAAGATATTATTATTGGAAAAATATGTCAAAAGATATATCTAATTATGTAAAAGCATGTCACAAATGCCAGATAGCAAAAACAACGAAGCATATAAAATGTCCTATGACCATAACAGAAACACCGGATAAACCATTTGACATAGTATATGTTGATACAGTAGGACCATTTCCGAGATCAATTCAAGGAAATGAGTATGCAATAACGCTAATATGCGACTTAACTAAGTACTTAGTAACAATACCAATACAAGACAAGAGCGCTAAAACAATAGCAAAAGCTATATTTGAGAACTTTATACTTACCTATGGTCCAATGAAGACGTTCATATCAGACATGGGAACAGAGTATAAAAATTCTATCTTATCAGAAATATGTAAATTATTAAAAATTGAAAAACTAATCTCAACCGCCCACCACCATCAAACATTAGGAACGATCGAAAGAAGCCATAGAACTTTTAACGAATACGTACGTTCTTATATTTCAGTAGACAAGACGGACTGGGACATATGGATAAAATATTTTACTTACTGTTTCAATACAACCCCTTCAACAGTGCATAGTTACTGTCCATATGAACTAGTTTTCTCCAAACTTCCAAATTCATTTACACAATTTGATACTATAGATAGAATCTCTCCATTGTATAATATAGATGATTATGCCAAAGAAGCAAAATTTAGAATAGAAGTAGCTCATAAGAGAGCCCAATTATTATTAAATAAAAATAAAATTAATTCAAAAGAGATTTATGATAAGAACACTATAAATTGTAATTTAAAAATAGGTGATTTAGTTTTATTAAGAAATGAATCAGGACATAAAATAGAACCAAACTACAAAGGTCCTTTTCAAATTGTAAATATAGATCTAAGAAATAATATAACCATAGTGGATAAGAAAACAAATAAAGAGCAAATAGTACATAAGAATAGACTTAAAATTTATCACGATAAGTAAAAGAATTGTAAAGGCGCCATTACTAATTCAAATACCCTAATACTAATTCAAATACCCCATTACAAATTCATATACCATTATAAACTCACAATAATATTATATAAATATAAATAGTTTGTAAAAGAATGTCCATACAACAAAAAAAAAAAATGTTATATGAACATTCTTATTAAGAAAGGAGGTGTAGCATTATTACATGAATGCATTGTTTTAAGTAACTGAACAAAACAAGTGTCTTCTTACAGTAAACAAAACAAACAGATATACATAAGGTGCATGCCCATTAGCGGCTTGGTGTAAATAGACACTGTAGTAAACGTCTGGGTTGCAATGCCCTTGAAATGAACACACGCATTCAGCTACGACCATATGTATGGGAATACTTTAAGTCAAATCAAATTACCCAAAATATTCCCATACATTAGTTAAGAATTAGTCGTCTAGTATATTCTCATAAGTAGTATATAAGTAGAATGTATTTAGAAATAAGAATGAATTCTGATAATAAAGTCAAAGCGACAACTAGTTGCTATAATAATAAAAACTGACTTTCATTCATCACACTGTACTATACATAATCTGTTCCTGGTAGCTTTTCTAGAACAAATGTTTGGTAAATGGAACTGGCTGCTAAAAATCTGGAGTTAAGTTAATAAAAGGCATTTAAATGCATTTTTGCCGGCCTATTTTTGTATTTGTATTTGTATGCATATAAATCAATATTCAATAGGAACCTACATTCTGACAATATGGGATCAATCGATCGTATATTCAATATTTTGGCATTATTTTTATATAATATTGTTTAATTCTGAAACCTCTCTATTTTAAAGCCATTTTAGTGATATTGTCATTAATTGTTAGAATGGTGAGGAGATTTTTTTCACCTTCGTTTAAATGTAGTTTTTAATGGCTGTTACTTAGCAATGGCACATCAGTTGTCAGCGGTTACTGGTTTTGAACAAATTGCCTTCAGATCTGTCATGCTGAGGGCGATTACCCTGAGTGGAATGTAGGAAACCTGAAGCCGGCAAGCTAGAACATTTCACAATATGTGTATCAACTTTGGAGATATCAGATTAGTAAGATAACATTAAGCTATGCAAAGACGATTGTCAGATCATACAATGTTGTCAGATCTGGCAATGTGCTATCAATGTATTGACATAGAAAAATTTTTAGCAAATAGTAAATTGTCAGTACAGTGCAATTGTCATTGGCACACAATTGTCACACAATACATTTATTTGTCCAAAGAAATTGTCAGTTTACACGGTTGTCAAAATGTTGTATGGCGAAAATTGTCAGTTCAGACGACTGTAAGAAAACCTTACAATCTCATTGGCACACAATTGTCACACAATACATTTATTTGTCCAAAGAAATTGTCAGTTTACACGGTTGTCAAAATGTTGTATGGCGAAAATTGTCAGTTCAGACGACTGTAAGAAAACCTTACAATCTCATTGGCACACAATTGTCACACAATACATTTATTTGTCCAAAGAAATTGTCAGTTTACACGGTTGTCAGATTGTTGTATGGCGAAAATTGTCAGTTCAGACGACTGTAAGAAAACTTTACAATCTCAATGGCACACAATTGTCACACAATACATTTATTTGTCCAAAGAAATTGTCAGTTTACACGGTTTGCAAAATGTTGTATGGCGAAAATTGTCAAATTCGTTGTGTGTGTGTTTTAAAATGTTAAATATTGTCATGGAATAAAAAAGAGTAATTGAAACAATTTTAGCTTCATATGTATGTATGTACTAGAAAGTAGCACGGATGAAGACAAAATAAACAAAATAAAAAACTGTATGGAATCTGCGACCTCTAGACATAAAATATCTTTGGGAAGTTTTTATTCAACGCAACCAACATCTCATAAACTACGTCGTGTCTCAATTTCCTCTTTTACCTTAAATTTTAGAACTTTGTTTAAAGAAAAAAGTCTAAAGGTGTTAAACCGCACGATCTAGGCGGCCAATTCTGGTCTCCAAAACGCGAAATAACACGACCGGGAAATGACTGATGCAGCAATTGAATTGTGTCTCTGGCTATATGACATGTGGCGCCGTCTTGTTGAAACCACATGCCCTCCACATTCATTTCTTCAATTCTAGGCAAGAAAAAACTGGTTATCATTTCATGATACCGAACACCATTGACACCATTACGTTCTAGTTGGGACACCCTTTATATACAGAGTTGCAAATAAAAATAATTTCCCTGACAATATTCACATTGCCAGAAAATTATCTTAAAATAATCTTACAATGGCAACAAATGTGTTGGCATGATTGTTAGATGAGAAATTTGGGTGTTATTGTCGAGCAATAAAACAATTTGCTGGAACACAATTTGTTCGACAATAACACCCAAATTTCTCAAGTTTTCTTAGATAATATATATATCATTCGAAAGATCTCAGTTTCTTCTTTCGAAATCTAGTAAGAAATTGCTTGGATTTTAAATTTCAGCTCATTTGGATCATAAATGTATTTTTGGCGTTTTTTAAAAAAAATTTGAGAACCGAAATGTCGAACTTTGAAGGGCTAACCAGTGCCCCGCTTCCGTATACGACAGTAAAAACTGTAAATCAACTCAAAAACACTTCATATTAAAGCTGTGAAATTTCATTACTATATCTGTAATAGCTTTTGGAAATACAGAATTATTTTCAAAGTAAAAAGTTTCTAAACCACTGTGCGCAGCTGTTGTGAAATGACTCAAGGGTTTCGAAGCTGATTGAAGAGACAAAGATTCTTGGAAAATTACATAGACACTAATTACTGTTGGTGAGTTATCTTGGTCTAGACTAAATGACTTACTGATATGTCTTACTGCTACACTTTGTATTTGGTACTTTCCCAATTGATGTGATATTGTCAGTTGAAGTTCTTTCGCCACTACTGAACTTCATTCCAACCAAGGTGAATTTAAATACTAGGTGATAGCGTAGCGCCAGCTGATTATTCATGGTGAATTTGAAAATGCCAAAAAGTTATATAAAAAAAAAACTTTTTGACAGTGACGAAAGTTTTTCATATAGAAAAATGCCTGTTGTTCTTGCCTTGTTGTAATTGTTGTAGCAATGCGGTCACCTGGTATTTAATTTCACCATGATTCCAACCTTCAAATCAATTCCTTTTTCAAATTGAAAGTACTTAAGTCATTTATTAATATTAAAAATGTTTTAATTGTTCTGTGTAATTAAGAATGTATGTGTGTATGTACATTTGATTGTAACACAAATTTAACTAAATTATGAAAATATACGCCTGAAATATGTTTTCTAAACCTTACAGTCTCCTTTGATTAAAGTTCTTATTGTGTTTTTAAAATTGTCTGTCTTAAGCACGAGTGCCTTCGATGATTTAAGCAACAAAAAAAAAAAACATTTTCCGTCTGCCAACGACATAAATTGTCGTTTGCCTTTAGTTTTCATTTCAAAATCCTTTTTCAAATTGTTCATCAAAATTTTGCCAAATATTTTTCTTTTCTTTTCTTTATTTACGTTTTTGTGTGTGTTGTTCTTCTTCAATGAAACCAACACGTGTCTCCTTTAACTGATTTGTATTTTGTGTATTTCTTGTGCTGTGACGGCTTTTAAGGCGTTACTGGCTGAACAAAAAAAATAATCTTCGAACATGTGTATTTGCGAAAATTATAGGTTTTTTTATTGAACGCCATTATACAAAATATTTTCCATCATTTTCTGATTTGTGTGTTTGGGGCGTCTTTTTTTTTTTGATTCGTTTCGTTACAGTTTAACTGTGTTTGTGGCATAAAAATGTTTTCATTTTCAAACGGATTGCCGAAGAAATTAAATTGAGCATCAATAAAAATTCTAATAAAATATTTAGTATTCGATTTTCTTATTTCTAATTCATCTACTGTCTCAGTATCCGTTGCGTGTTTGTGTGAGTGGCGTGAGTGAGGTTTTGAATTTGCTTTCCTTTTTTGCTTTGGTAGGATATTCCTGATGAGCATTTTAAAAAGTTGTTTTTAACAGAGATTATACATGTACGTGAGGTAGTTGTATTTGTGTCTGTATGCATTTGTATGTAGCATGAATTCTATTGCTTTAAAAAAAAAAAAAAAACATTGTTGCTGTTGTGTTAGTCGTGCCTCTGTAGAACTGAAAATGCGCATTACACTCTCTGCATAATGATGTCGATGTTGACTATAACTATGACTATGCGTTTAAAAATGCATACAAACTATAAATGTACGAATTTTATTTAGTCTACAACTGAGTATACATGTATTTAAAAGGTAGTTACTGTTGATACCAGAGCATATATGTAAAAGCTAGTTACTGCTTTTCGGTCATTAAAAACCTTAAAGCTTTCTGGTAATATATTACAAAAAATGCCTTAAAAATTATGATTTTAGGAGTATTGACCAGCACATTAGTAGCAATTGGTCTATTGTGGCTTTCCATATTGATTCATCTTAAACTGTAGCTATTTTAGACAATATTTTCATTCTTGTTATATTTTACACCTCCAGAGTAGGGAGGGTGTTTTGGATATCCATGAAACAAATTTTCATTGAGTATTGTTTGGACGCCAAAGTTTTTAAGAGAGTTATGTTCTGGAAAGTCATTTTTGACATATGGTCCGATATGCACAAAATTTGTAAATATGATTAGGCTTCATGTTCAACTTATTATTAGTAAAATTTATGACCGATAAACCCATATCTTGCGAGGACATTTGTATGGGGTCTAGGTGACCGATTTCAGTCAATTTCAATCCCAATCGTCTTTGGGCCAACAAAAAATATCCAGTGCCAAATTTAATAGAACCATCTTGAAAAATGCGACCTACATATACTCTGCGCACAAGGTTTACATTGGCAGCCAGCCAGCCAGACGGAGGGACGGTCATCGTTAAATCGACCCAGAAAATTATTTTGAGTTGTTCGGTATACTTTAAGCTGGGTGTTTTAATAATATTTATGGGCGTTCGGAATTGTTTTCTAATTTTTGGAATATATGATCCCTACAGCGTATGAAAATATAATCATTGTTTTATCATTTCTATATCCTACAAGGATTTTTATCTCAGTCGATTTTATCTCAGAATGCAATGACGTGCAACTCAAATATCTGTTCAAAATATAGTTTCAGGCATATCATCTCTAAATAAGGATTTGATCAAAATTTACTTCTGGGTTTGTGCAAACGGACTCTGTTTGAATCCACACAAATCTAAATGCATTGTAATATGTAAAAGGAGCTTAAATCATTACATTTCTGCAGATACTGTTTTAAATGGCGAAAAAAATTAAATTGTTAATTCAGCGAAAAATCTTGGTATAATTTTCAATAGCAATTTGACATGGGCTGATCACATAAACTCACTGGTTGTTGAAATATACATAAAGTTACGAGCTCTCTGGTCTACGCAATATTTTACACCAATAATAATAAGAATCTTACTAGCCAAGACGTATCTGATTCCTGCTCTAATTTATGGGTGCGAGTTATTAGGAAACAGTGATTTAAGTAGTAAAAGTAAGCTTAATATATTGTTTAAAAACATTATAAGATATGTGTATGGATTGAGAAGTTTTGATCATGTTTCTGCTGTTTCCAATAAACTTTACGGAATTTCACTTGATAACCAATATATTTGAAAAAAATACGTTTCTTCCAATCGTTTCGAAATCGACATATTATAATACCTCGACATCAATATCTAGTGTCTGAATGGCAGTTTTATGTACATGGCGCTAGTCTTTGGAACAATCTTCCACGAAATCGACAAATAAATAGAAATGCTAATAGTTTCAGAAAATTTTTATATAATTTTTTCACGTAACATGTTATCAATATAGGTTTTTCTGTAACAAGTTTGCTTATAAAATTGTTTATAACGTAATGCGTTCCTGTACTATAAATATAAGACTCAGCCTTGTTGTACAGAAAATGAAAAAATTCAATAAATAAATAAAAACCTAAATATTGCAGAAAATGATTGAATACGAAAGGAAAAAACTGAAGAAAAAGAAAAACAACTATAATAGAAATTAATAAAAATGATAATTACAGAAAACTTCGAACCACCAGTCACTGGTTAAAAGATTGATGTTTGTCTGTTGACTAGCAGGCACCGTAGTGGTGCAAGGGGTCAGATCGCAAAAAGAATTCTGATGAGAGAAAGTGGTGTTTCTCGAAACACATGTAAATTCAACCAACAACCCAGGTTCGAAGCCCAGCCAAGAAAAATTATCAAAAATAAAATTTTTCAAGTTGTAAAACAATTCCTACTTCAGTAAAAATAATTTAATGAAAATTAAATTTAATGAACTCAAAGCCTAACTAAAGAAATATCAAAAATTTTAATATTAACAGTTCAACTAAAAATAATAATGATTTCAATTAGTTAACATATGTGCACTTCATTATTTTTAAACGATTAATACTTTTGCAATTAAAGACACTTTATTTCACGTGATTGAAAAATTTCGTAATTATTCAAGTAACGATAAATCAAACAGAAGAGAAATGTAAGAAGCAAATATAACAAACAATCGATGCATGCCAGTCTATTTTAAATTGGGCTAACAAAAGCAAAAATTTTGAAATCGAAACCCACCTGCAAAATCGAAGCATTACGGTCTAAAAGGGATAAGAAAGCAACAACCAAGAAGCTAAAAGATTCTATGCGGTATATAGTTACGCTGCTTCTCACAACAGTAATTAAGGTACGGTCACATTTGGCAAATATTTACTCAAAAAAGCGTAATTACTTGTTTTAGCACAAATTTGTGTGATGATGTTTACTCTTACAAGAGTTTTGCAAGTTTAAACAGCATCCAATAAATTAAAATTAAATATTTGTTGTGCTTTGGCCTAAATAAGAAAAGTGTTTTTTAAATAAATAAACGAGTTCAAATATATGTTATTCAGTGGTTACGTCTTTTTTGGCATATAATGGGTGGAGAGATACAGAATCCAACAACGTGTTAAAGTTATCCAGACTTATTATGAAAATGGGCGTTCAAATCAAAATGCATATCGTGCACTTCGTGTTTTTTTTTTTGGTCAATTTGATCGTCCAAATGTGCGTGCAATCACAAAAATCGTTGTAAAATTCGAGCAAACCGGGTTTGATACTGTTGGACTTCTTTCTTTGGGGTTATTTGAAAGAAAAGGTGTAGGTCGATAAGCCAGCAACAATTCAAGAGCTAAAGGATGAGATAATTCGGCACATTAACGGCATAGAACCTCCATTATGCCTCAGGGTCATCGAAAATTTGGACCATCGGATGGAGGTGTGCCGCCGTGGTCGCGGCGCCCATTTGGCCGATATTTTGTTCCATACATAATTGAGTACTACCAATATATCATAATAAAATAAAATTACAATAATTTCCTAAATAGTTTGTGTTTTATTCAAAATCAACATCGGCCCTTGAAATTTAACCACCCTTTATATTTGCCAAGTGTGACCGTACCTTTAGCCAACAAATTTACTACGTATAAAATATCCAGCAAATAAAATATTCGGAATTTTTGGTCCAACAACTCAATTCGAGGTAGCTTCCATATATTTTTATCACCAACATTCTTACCAAATTATAATACCATCTCAGCAAAAGTACAACATTCAATATTATGTCAATTCTTATGTATGTAGCTTTAAGTATACATATACTGTAATGTATGTATGTATGTATTTTGATTGCTAATGTTAAAGGAAATAAAATTTTATGATTTATATAAATATGTATTTAAGTTTGTAGACGTTGTTGCGCCACAAAATTGTAGACTAAAATAGAAATAATGATATTGGAAAATGGAAAATGTTTGTATTGATTTGAAATAAAATTCAATTGATGCTAAAAGATTTAAAGTCAATGTATAGACAAACTCGTTTATATACTATATGTTAGTTTAGGTAAGCTATGAATTTTGCAGGCTTTTGCAAGCTCAGCAGAATCCTTCATAAATGTAAAGACTTATAAAGCAAGAAAAACAACATTTTATAATGTTTTGGTTGGTTTGAGTAGTTGCCTGATGCCTGCAAGCATTCAAGTGAGATTTTTGAAGATCACACCGCTCCCTGAATGTAATGGGTGCTATATCCAGCCTGTTGCGTTCAGGTATCGGATAAAATCCCACCATCTAATAATTGATGTCTCCTGTAGATTGTTTAGTATATGATTGTTGAAAAATTCAGAGTCTAGAGTTTTGAAGAGCCGGGCATTCATAGCAGAGATGAAACCCTGTTCTTTCTACCGGTCCTGGCAACTGCGGCAGTGATTACTGAAGGGAATTTCGAGTCTGCTTGCATGCTTACAAATCGTACACTGACCGGTTATCATTGATATGATTCTCAAGATGTCCTTTCGTTTCATATTCAGGAGCTGCTCTCTTTATATACTAGTGGTGCTGCAAGTGTCTAGAGCAGTGAAGAGCGTTTTTTTTTTAATGATATACACGCGTGTATAGAAACAAAATTCTGTGTGCGTGACGTTGACACACGTATACTATCGGCCATGTCACAGAATTTAATTCCTTTCGGAAGTGGAATTAATTCCGTAGTTTGCTTTTATAGAAAAAGTAAAACGAAAATTTTTTTCCGAATGAAACCTAGAACAGCTTAAAATTACAATTCCACATAGCAAATTAAAAGTGGTTTAATTCCAAAAAAAAAAAATACAAAATACATAATTAATTCCACTTCCGAACGGAATTAACTTCTGTGACATGGCTGTATAACCTGTTTCGCTGTTTGGTCTCGCTGCCCATTTTTTTGAGTACACTCAAACCAAAATGTTAAATGAAGAATGAGAAAATGATTTTTTTACAGAAAACATTGATGGCGAATCACAATGCTTGATTTGTTATCTTATTGTAGTCAAAAATATTTAATTATACATTATGTTTATGTACATACATATATTATTTTATTATTTAATATTATTTGTATATATAAAAATACTAAAATCAAAAAAAAATGTCTTTAATTTTGGCAACCGAAAAATTATTTCAGTGTACAAATATAGTCGGTAGTTCTTTTTTTGCTGCTTCCAACACTAGTACATATGAGTGAGTATGTGTGTGTGCCCGACACTGGTCTAGATTCCAGATTTTTGAAAGTGGTTTTGTAATGCGAAGTTTTAAAATACAATTTGATACGCCAAATTAATAGTCTGGGAGTGCGAAGGTTTCTGATTAAATTCTAACAAACATAATTTATCATCAAATTTGTGATTATAACCTTTCATGAACTAAATCTCCCATAACTACCTGTACTTATTTTTTTCCAGTTCATAATATTTAAAGGAATTTCGAAATCGTTTTAAATAAAATCATTCCTCCTTACACACGTTTTTAAATAATTTAGCTAAAAAATTTGTCTAACAATTTCATTTCCTCTACATCTTCATTAAATAATTGTGGCTATTTTACCTTGTTTACTAATTTACCTAAAAGTTTTTTTTTTTGCAAAGTCTTTGTTATTGTCATAATAATTATCTCACGTAATAATGTCTCTTAGTGTAAGAATGTGTAATAAATAGTATATTTTCATAATTTTTGCTCATTTTAAAATCTAAATGTTTTTACTAGTTTTACACTTACACAACCCCGAGTACTTGGTAAACATTTAACTTCAAATGCACCATCTACAAACAAAAACTTGAATTATAATTACAGTTAGAGGACGACATAATAAGGAGGGCAAGTTGAAAAATAGAGCTTCTAAATTTATAAATAGAATTAAACTCTTTCTAATAAGGGAGAGACATTTTTTCATGTTCTTTGGTGTGGGGAAAACGTGTTAATGTTCATAGCACAGTGTTGCTTGAAATTGTTTAAAACTGTGAAAATGACATTTGATGGCAGAAATAGTTGTGCAAACAGATGTGCTTAAGTTTATCGTGAGTACTTGACTATTAGGCCTACTTGCATATTTGTATGGCCGAGCCAGGAACATACAATTTGCAATTTCTCGACACATGACTGCAACGTTCAATGTAAAGAGCACCTTGCTTAAGAGCTTTGGCTATCTAGTCCCTGCCATCTAATAGCTTAGTCAATCAACAAAGCCCACACCCAGAGAAAAAATATAGTTGTGCATGTTTGCCACAACTATTTTAACATGTTTAAAGCTTTTTTAAAAATATAATGGTCACTGTAATTATTTAAATTTTTTTTATAAAGAGAAGAATCACGCAGGCAATTAATATGCCTATATATAATTGCGTTACTTTCTTTGGAAAGGGGATAGATTGAAGAAGTAAAGGTGATGAAAGTAGAAGAAAGCTTTATATCACAACTCTGCAATTGCGCATTATGTTTGTTTTAGTGCAGTATTACAGCGCCTCTGGTGGTGAGTAGGCATATTATTTTTAAAGCTTGATTTTATAGACTTTATTTAATTATTTTACTTCGGTGGCGTTTGAATGCTATGCCACCGAAGGATACATTATATACATTATTGCATCCACTATAATATGGTTAATATGATTTACATGATTACAGTAATTAAATGCATGATTACAGTAATTATGTAATGTTGATCGGTGATCGGTTTTATGATGAAAAATTATACCATATTATGCTGTTCTATGTCATAATCAAAGAGTAACATACTATGATAAATGGATTCATCATAAATATGATTGCCACAAATATGTACATGGTTATTACAACAATATATATAATCATATGAATTGTAATTTAACCATATTATGACTACCACAATTATATAAATAATTACAGTGAATATAACATTTTTAAAACATTTTTAAAAATATTGACATTGTTGTAGTAAACATGCACAACTATATTTTTTTTCTGCGTGCAGGAGCAATATCGAATCAGTATCCAATCAATATAGCAATTACCCATAATGCCAAGGACATAAATCAATGCTGGCTTGTTAATCACCCAGTTCGCTGCGACCCCAATCAAGGCAAGTTTCTAACACATCTAGCACGATTGTCATGTCACCAATACATTTCCTGAGCACATAGCCAATTGCCATAACTACTTTCTAAGTCATTTAGTCACTTAGCATGCCAAGACTATTACCAACCGACCACTACTGCCAAGGACAAAGATCAGAATTTACTGTGATTGCCTTAGACTGCATATCTAACCTTGTCCTGAGGCGGATCATCAACACAAATGCAAAGAAAGCCACAATTTACGTACATTTCCTGAGCACCGAACTGTTGTTGTTCAGCAACCGCACCTAGGATATTTTGGTGGAGCGAAATTTGCTGCTCAAACAAACATCAGCCTTTTAAACAACTACTATTCTTCCCGCATTGGGTATCAACCGTGGCTGCGAACGTGAACCCCAAAGGGACCTCAACTAATTATTAGTAAGGGGACCTGCACCCCAATAGTTAAATTAGGGACAAGTCCCCGGGCTTTTAACTGATCCTGTAGTACTTGAGAGATACTCTAGTCAGCTTTAAGTTTCGTTGGGTGTTAAAATCGATAAGACTCTATCCAGTTTCGACCCGCGCAAGCTCGTGGCACCAGTGTCGCCATAACTCTCCCCAAGATTGAAACAGGGTCAAGGTAGTACACTAAGACAAATTTCCCCTGGGCGTAGTTGTGCGAGCAAATATTCTGACAACATAATTACTGAACAAAAGCGCCAAGTCCGCTTTTTCTGAAAACGTTACAAAATATTAGAATAAGTAAAGAGTATACTTTTACAATTATACGCTGTTTACTCGTACATTAATTGTATATAATTTTATATATTGTGATAATCTCCCTAATAATTTGACCAAACACTGTAATCCGTATATAAGATGTAACATTTTTACACCCACTGTTGACATATATATATTAGGAAGACTCCAATTGTATGAAGTAATACTTAGTTTGTGGAGTTTGTTTTTTCAACCGAATAAATGTTATATTCCAGCAGTGGGCACACATTGGATTTATTCGTGAAATTGGCCGTTAAAAAACAAGACGTTCTAAAATTAAGATAAAGGGTGTCGCAACTAGAACGCAATATTTAATTTTAAATAAAACACAGATATTTAAAAAAAATAGTAAAGCTTTATTATATCGTAAAGTAGACAGAATGAGGTTATGTATGGAACAAGATATTGTGCAGATGGCCGTCCCGTTTTTGCTGGCACACACGCGATCTTTTAATGAAATTTTCAATAACCTCTTTTAAGGAGTGAGTCGTCGACGGCTTATTCGGCTTATTTTTTTTTTTTTTTTGGTAATTTGATTTTTCGGTATCCAGAAGTTTAAAAAGGAAGAATGTCACTAATAATGTCTTCTGAACACATATGTATATCTGCATAATATAGTTTGTTCTTAGAAAAGAGAGCCAGTCTAATACACAAATGAATATAAGTGAATACATTGTTTGCCATATGTATGTGAATAATACACACTGGATATGTGTATGTGTGTTGAGTCATACGCGTAAAGCTGTATGAGCAGTGTAAACCTTATGTACGTTATGTGTTTTTTTACTTGTAAGACTAATAATATATGGACTAACAGAAACACATATGTATATATGCATACAAACACAAACACACATATGAATGCTCATATCTAAATGTATGTATGTAATAATATTTCCATCTATGCATGCATAAGTTTATGATAATGTGGCCACACACACACACACACTTGCATTAACAAACACTTAAACATGCATGCAACATATGCAAAAATACATAAGTATGTGTATGCTCTACAACTAAACTAACACAGTCATGAATAGACGTGTACAAACATAACTGCGTATGTGTCTGTGTCAGTAAATTTGCGTGATTTTTCCATTGTCTGTCATTTTTTTTGCTGGTTGTTTTTTTTTTTTTTGTTGGTTTTGCTACTGTTGTAGTTGGTGCTTATTGTTGCACAATATTTTTGTGTAACAAGTTTAGCTTTTGTTTACTTTTACCAGCAACAAAAATAAATAATCAAAATAGTGAACAGAGAAAAGGACAAAGGAAACACCGTTTAGCATAATTGTTTAAATAAACATGCACATACATATACATATGTATATATATAAATATGTTGTACATGTTACTTACATATGCATATTCATAATGTTTTTCAACGTGAGTGGCATGAGGACTATCCGAAAGGTTTTTTTTACACAAAAAAAAAAATAAAAGAGTTTAATAATAATGCGTTGTTTGAATAATGGTTTATTATTGATGTAACAAACAAACAATGGAATACTTTGTAACTATTAATTTTTACTCATTTATTAATTTATTTAAGAAAACTTAAAAAAAAAGAAATTGAAATTCATTTCCAACATAAACTCCTACGATGGAGGCAAACATTTGAAAACAAACCTACGATTGAAGCTCAAATTGGACAACATTATGACATATGATTAAAGTTCCAGTTGGTCATTATAAAGGTCTACGATTGAAACAACAGTGCGACAACATAAAAGCCTACGAGTGAAGCTCAAATGCGACAAGAGATAGATCTACAGTTGAAGCTGCAATTGGGCAACATAAAGACCCTACAATCGAAGCTTCAGTTGGGCAGCATAACGGCCTACGAGTAAAGTTCAAAGTGGACAACATAAAGACCTACGAGGGAAACTCAAGTTGGGAAACATAAAGACCTTCCAATGAGCCTTAAAATGATCAACGTGGATACCTACGATTATTATTGTAATGTAAACTTTGTATATTTCACTGGTATAACCAGCAAAATAATTGATTTTATATTTTTTCCGGTTAAAAAATAAAATAGTATGACATACACGATCAGAATAGGGTAAGGGAGCCTTTAGTGAGCTAGCTAATCAGTCGGGATGGGGGGAAAATATAAAGACCGATGATTGAAGCTCAAATTGGACAGCATGAAGAGCTAAGATTGAAGCTCAATTTGGCAAACATAAAGACCTTCCAGTAAAGCTCAAATTGATCAACGTGTATACCAACGATTGAAGCTCAAATTAGATAACATGAATACCTACGATTGAAGCTAAAATTGGGTAACATAAAGACCTACGAATGCAGACCTAATTGGACAGCAGCCAAATCTATGAGTGAAGCTTACATTAGACAACATAAAGACATAAGATTGAAGCTCTAATTGGACAACATAAATACCTGCGATTGAAGTGAAAATTTAATGACATATAGACATACAATCTAAATAAAAATTGGACAACAAAAAGATTTACGACAGAAGCTAAAATTGGACAACAAAAATATCTAAGAATGAAACTAAAATTGGACAACGAAAAGATCTAAGAATGAAACTAATATTGGACAACATAAAGGCCTATGATTGAAACTAAATTTGGACAACATGAAGATGTATGATTTCAGCATAATTTTAACAATATAAAAACCTACGATTGAAGCTTAAATCTGACAACATAAAAACCTACGATTAAAGTTCAAATTGGACAACATGAATATCTACGATTGAAGCTAAAATTGGGTAACATAAACAACATAAAGACATAATATTGAGGCTCTAATTGGACAACATGAATACCTACGCTTGAAGTGAAAATTTAACGACATATAGACATACAATCAAAGTTAAAATTGGACAACAAAAAGATCTAAGAATGAAACTAAAATTGGACAACATAAAGATGTATGATTTCAACATAATTTTAACAATATAAAAACCTACGATTGAAGCTTAAATCTGACAACATAAAAATCTACGATTAAAGTTCAAATTGGACAACATGAATACCTACGATTGAAGCTAAAATTGGGTAACATAAAGACCTACGAATGCAGCTTTATATATAACAGAAAAATCTACGAGTGAAGCTTAAATAGGACAACATAAAAACCTACGATTGATTCAAAATTTTGACAACATAATGACCTCAGAAATGAGTTCGATCTCCCTGTTTAACATACATAATTCAATTCACTAAAGACACGGTCACAATTGAAAAATATTTGCCGAAAAAGACGAAACCACTTAATAACATATATTTGAGCTCCTTTATTTATTTAAAAAAAAACTTTTCTTATTTAGGCCAAAGCACAACAAATATTTAATTTTAATTTATTTGATGCTGTTTCATCTTGCAACATTCTTGTAAGAGTAAACATCATCACACAACTTTGTGCTAAAACAAGTGGTTACGCTTTTTTGAGTAAATATTTGCCAAATGTGAGCGTACCTTAATGTTTTTGTTTAGTAGTCAGAATAAAAGTATTACTGTGCATAATCCTTCTTTGACAATAGCTGAATATTATTTAATTTGATTTTCTGAAGCCCTAGATGTAGACATTTTGTCGATCATATAGCCATCCATGGTCTGTTGACCAAAAATCACAAATTTTGCTAAAAGTGGCTTTTAAAGATCCAACACTTAAAGTTATGGTAACTTATTGTGTAAATATTAAATCCTATTTAAATAAACACTGACAAACTTTAATGTCAAATAACATTTTAGTCTACCCTCTTTGCCGTTTATCAATAGCTGCATTGTATATGTACTAGCATGAGCATTTTTAATTATTAGAATTAGGTAAAATAAAATTTACTATTTTATCAAAATATTCCAGGGGGGTTACTCTCTATTGCAATGCAAAAGCAAATTCAATGCATAAGAATATCAATTTGTACGCTTATCGCATCGAATTTGCTTTCGCATTGCAATAGAGAGTAACCTGCCAGCTAATCTTTGTTTATTTAATATTTTTCACTAACATCTGTTTAATTATTTAGGAACTAATTTCATTTAATTATTAAATTAATATTACACACACACACACTAATTGAAATAGATTTGTTGGAAAATTTTAATCAATTTTTAAGAAATATTTCTTTAAGTTTTTTGTTTTTTTTTTTTGTAATTTTCTGTTACTTTGCTGTAAAACGATTTCTTTTCATTTAGAGTTTTTAATCTTAAAAAGAAACTTTACTAAAATTCCCGGAGGTTAGTAGTAGATTTCGTTGCTATTTAATTTTGGTAAATTACATAAGAAGGCAGAGTTTTAAAGTATAAGCTTAATAGTTATAGTCATGCATATATGTGTATATTTATTGATAAAAAAATAACAAAACAAGCTTAAAGGCTTAATTTGAGTATACGTAATATACGTATGTATACGTATTTATATGATACAGATACATCATACGCCATATAGCACCAACTATTGTAGCTTTTTTTGTAAAATTTTAAGCAGCTTATAGCTTGTGTTTTAATCTTGGAACTAAAATAGAATGTTAAAGTCCTAAGATAACAATAAGTAATATTATTATACTATGTACCTAAAGCAGTAAAATTAAGGAAGCTATAAAATAAACAAACATACACTTTAGCAGAAACTTGTTAAGTCCCCGCTGGCATTGTCAATTTAATTGTTATCTGTTGTTAATTTTTTTTATATTGTAGATTTGTTTAAGCTTTAACAAGATTTTTATATTAAAAGTTGTAGTAAATATTTATTAATTTGTTTTCAGTTAAGCAACCACTATAAAACTGTTTCCTAATGGACTTTAAAAGCAGATATATAAAACTGCGGTTGCTTTTACTATTGCTAAATATATCGAAAATATCTTCAATTTATTTTTTAACAATTCAATAAAGTTTAATGTTTGGCACCCTACTTCATTAAGGAGAAAATATACGCAAGTGGTATGGTCACACGACTTATTTACTGACTTGTTTAAAGAGACATTTTATAAATCTAATATATTTTGGTTTTTTTGCAACATCTCATCCTATAATATTGAATGCAACAAGTTTTCCCTTTTTAATTATAAACTAATTTAAATTAAATAAAAACAACTTGTTTATGCAACTATGTATGTATTATTATTAAAGAATGTTGCTTTGTATTCAACAAGAGAATGGAATGTTCTTAAAGTATACAACAGAGAACAGAGAAACAATTTCTACTATTAGAAAACATTCTGTTATCCATTCATATATAAAAACAGAAATTCTAATGGAAGATGGAAAAGGTAAAAATTTATGAAGAACATTAAAATCTACAGGACTTTAGTTTGTTAAGCAAATAAAGGTTAGGTATTGTGCTCATAAGCACTTAAAGCAACTGATTTAGTTCTATTGCATTGTTCTATTCAAGAAGAAAACTTTGTCATGCTAAGTGTCCACATTATCTCATATAAAACAAGTAAGATTTTTAATAAAATTTTTTATTCGAAGATTTACTTCTAGTTAAACATAAAATTTATTTGAAATTTATTTTTGTATATTTCTGTTATATGTTCTATATTAGCTTTCCGTTGGAGAGCATAAATGTAAAATCATATAGAAATATACAAAGAGACACTAGCAAAATGTAATGCATTTTCTGGCCTGCTCATCAGCATTCTTTGTGTCTAATATTGTTTATTTTAAAATTTTTTATATTTAACTTTTTTTAAATTTTATATTATATAAGATTTTATATTCGTCTGTGCCGAATCTGATATACCCAACACCAAATCACCTCCATAATATATTTATGCGCATTTAAGTTACATATTTCCGAAAGCTGGCTTTATATGGGGGCTACGGTGAAATATGGACCGATCATCGTTAGTCTGTGATGGACGATTTTTATATCTGTATGGACTAGTTGTGTTGAATTTCAACTTAGTAGTGAATGTTGTACGGGATTTATACCCATTTAAGTGATTTTCGGAACTGGTTTTTATATGGGGGCTACGGTCAAATATGAACCGATCATCATGAAATTCGGTACGACAATTTGAATTTATATTTTGATTATGCTTGGCAAATTTTACGAAAGATTTATGTTCATTTAAGTGAATTTCAAAAGTGGTCTTTGAATGGGACTATGTCAATATTATGGACCGATGCAAACAAAATATTGTTTTAAGATTTCACTTTGATTGAAATTTATTATTGCAGAATTTTGTTTTGATACGAATTTTCTATAGATATTTATGTGCCATAAAGCCATATTCTGCGAAGACATTTGTATGGGGGCTATGAGAAATCGTGAACCGATTCCTATCATTTTCAACAAGACTTTTCGTTCTATAAAGTTTGCATTATATTTGCAGAAAACAGCAACAAATATCTGAAAAATATCAAGGTAGTCTGAAACTTTGATCCATAATTTGGATCTTACTGTACCGCTTTTGCCCATTTGCAATACAAAATATTTCGGTGGTAAAAATTTCATTATTCTATGTCTTTTTTGAGAAGCTCTATCGTGCCAAGAACAAACGGACAGACTGACAGACATGGCTAAATCGTCTTAGAATCTTATAAGGACCCAGAATATATAGAGTTTTTAGTTTAACGACAATCATTTCGATTGTATAAAGTATGATGGCTGTTAAGTGAATAACAGTGCAAAATGAGCTTGGGCTAAAAATTGCGGTTTTTGTCTGTTCTAGTTAAATTTAAATTTATCTTCACACACATGATATATCCACTCATCAAAGTTTTATGGAATATAATTGTCTTAATATGTAGTTGTTGACTTTATAATTGATCCTTTGCCAAACCAAGTGCAGTGAGGCTAAATTTGAGAGGCCAATAACTTCCCTATCAAATCCAATAGAATTCAGTTATTTTGGTAAACTATTGTCAGGGTTAAATCTTTACAAAACACAACAAGCTTTTAGTACAAATATCCAAGTTGATACATTTTTTATGAATATTCGAGTATGGTCACATTCAATAGATTGGCCCCATTAGACGTGCTCAGATTGTCCAACATTGCTTATTATCTAAACCAATATTTTAACAGCTATTCTTAATTACTCTCGGCTCAATATAGTCAACCTTGCGAAAAGTATGAAGACGAACAGTTAACATTATTAAAAACTCTTTTTATGTTCAAGAAGTGTTCGTCCAACAACATACCGTTTTATATCAATGGCACTTTCTAGATTTTTTAATTTTATGAATTCTGCTCTCTGGAATGTTATGGAGAGCATGTTGTACTATCATCTTGTCAATTACTTAGAATTAAATAGAGTTTTCAAACATAGACAATACGGACCTTTCAACAAGACCAAGTTTGGTAAACAGTTTATATCACATTTGGGGCCTGTCAATTGGCCACCTAGATTGTGAGAGTTTAGACTATTTTTTGTAGGGCAATTTTAAGGCTCACATGCATAGTGACAAGCCTGCAACAGTTGACACACTCAAGGCTAATATTGAAGAATTTATTTGTGAGATATCGGCCGTTGTATTGGAGAGAGTATGCCAAAATTAAACCTAGCGTATGAACCATTTGACGCACTGCCGTGTTCAATATTTACATGACACCGTTTTTAAAGATTAAATTATATAGATCGCTCTATCGTGTCAAATAGATTTTTTACATTTCTCTAAATTGAATGTGTTTTTTTTTTAATCAAATCTCTTCGCAGTAGAATAATTCATTAAAAAAATAATTAGCTGGTACTTTTGCACAATTTGTTCTGAGGAAAGCCATTCTCACTTGTCTGGATACAAAATAGACCAGTCGTTTTGCAAACGGCTGGAGGATATCTGACCGTTATCAGTCTTTAATTCTAATTGTTAAACGTTAACCTTTCCAATACAATAAACATTTTAATGATTTTCATATACGAGTATATTCTTAATGTGAATTGGTTTTGTTTTGAAAAACAAAGTTTCGTTGCATAACCCTTTTTAAAGTAAAACAATACTCCTATTTCTTTGATTGGTATCAGTGCTAAATTTAAAATTTTATAAAATATATGAATATGTAGTAAAATTTAAAATCCTTCTTTCAGATAAGGCTTCTCATATTGCTCTCCCAAAATCCATTTCCTAGCAAAGTCTTTAACTCAAAATCTGTTATTAGAGTTTTAAAAAGTCGACTCTAATTCCCTTTAACTTCATGTTTCTGCCAAACGTATTCCATGACTGTATGTAAGCATTTTACTTTAAGTAACCAAATAGTAAGTAAGTATAGCACAACAGAAAATTGGTAAAAAAAAAAAGAAAAGAAAAATACAAAACTTATATATAAACTCGTAAAAATTTTCTGAGGGAATATAGTGTTTTGTGGTTGTAGTTCATGCAACAGACACTAATGCTGCACATACAGCTGCACTTGCACTTGCATTTACAAACACTTACACAGTTACACTTACATACCAAGGCATACATCATACACAAACAGAAATCAATATGTGGCATACATTTTCTTCAACACTTTTGTGGTTTTTATGTTTTTAATTTTTTTTTGTACATATTTTGTAATATACTGGCAGTACTTTGCCAGTACAACAGGATATAAAAAAAACTGAACACAACAACAACAAGAATTCATAAGTAAAAATGTATGTATGTGTGTTTGTCTGAATATAAGACGAAAAGCGTTTTCAACAAAAATGCACCACAGTGATTTGTCTTAAAAGCTGTAAAAAAATACATATAATAACAAGTGAAAAAGTATAGTCGGTCAAGCCTGACTATATAATACTCTACACCCAGTATATAAATAAAACAGTTTTTCAAAAATGGGCGCTTTCTGAGAGATATTACTTATTATGGACCGATCATCTAAAAATTTATTACCATGACTTAAGTGTGAATACAAATATTATATGTGTTAAACTTTATCTCGCTATAAATACTTTTAAAAGCCTTATGGATGTTAAAGTGAATTACGGAGAGGGTTTCGACTAATTATGGACCGACCGTTATAAAATTAGGTGTCATCATTTCTGTAAATATGGAACTTATTTGTGTTCAATATTATTTGGATACCAACATTTTAAAAGTGATTTTCGGAAGTGGGCCTTATATGGGAGCTACGCGTAATTATGGACCAATCCTCACAAAATTTGTAGATGTGATTTAGCTTCATTTCTTACTCATTTTTGTTGAAATTTGTTTGGATACTTGTATGATTCAAACACTAATGATCGGTAAATCCAAATTTCAGGAGGACCTTTGTATAGGGACCAGGTGAAATAATGGACCGATTTCCATCAGTTTCAATCCCATTTGTCCTTGGGTCGAAAGATAACACGTAGTAACTTTTATTGAAACATCTTCAAAATTGCGACCTGGGGGGTTACGCTCTATCTCATCTCATCTTCTATGGCAATGCTCAGCAATGAGTGAATCTCGTACCATTCTTCTGGGGCAACCATCCTTTGACGACTTATCTGAATTCTCAGCTTCGAAGTTGGAGGATATTGATGCTTTTATCAGAAGCAGTAATTGGCTGCAGTAGCCTAATCTATACATCTGGATATCTGCGCTCTTTAAGTTTTGGTCTACACGTTTCTCTCTCACATCTTTCACACTTTTCACCCTCTTACACTCTACTCATCCTACTACTACCCTGCTTACTGTTTTACTCTATCTCCTCTCTATATAACCTCTTTTTCCTATTCAATCAGGTAACACAATGGGACCAGCGATATGGACCTAAGTGGGCCGTAATACACGGCCGCCTGCTAACCTAATCTAACGTACTCTCTATTGCGATGCGAAAGCAAATTCGTTGCGTAAGGGTATCAATTTGTACGCTTATCGCAGCGAGTAATCCCCCTGTACTCTGCGCGCAAGCTTTACATGGACAGCCAGCCAACCAGACGGACGGACGGACTGACGGACATCGTCAAATTTACTCAGAGAGTGATTCTGGATCGATCGGTAAACATCAGCACAAATCAAATATACCCTCCCAACTATAGTACTGTAGGGTATAAAAACTGAAAATTCCGCTTTACTCGAAAAAATCTTAATAAAATTTTAAGAGGTTTTTTGTTTTAGTTTTCTTTGGTTGCTGTTTTCTGTGGGTTATAAAAACAAAGTGTTAAAAATAAACCGTCATATGTGAATAGAATACTGCTTTATGACATTTGTTGGCAACATAAACTGAGGTACATACGTAACTATATACATATGTGACACTTACTTAGTAGTTTTACAGACTGTAAAGACGTTTTAAATTTTTTTTTTTTTGCGTTGCTTATTTAACAAAGTCATTTCTCTTTAAAGTTTTTATTCATTATATTTTAATAACTGTTAAAGCTTAAGGTCCTCAATACAATCCTTATGCTTGATTTTCACTATGTCGGTTTTGTTGTCAAATTGTCCAAATTGTTATGAAATTACCAACAATTTGGACAATTTGACAACAAAACTGGCATAGTGAAAACCAAGCATTATATTTTTTTTCTACAATATTTCGCTACTTCGTTGTGTAGCATCTGCAGGAAAAACATTTTTATAAATTTCAAATGAAAATTTTTAACATAACAAAATATTAAAATAATTTATAACAAATTACCAAACACTACTAATTACTAGGGATGCCAATCCCCACATCCCAAACCCCGGAATGTGTGAGATTTTTTCCATTTTGATTTAAAAGTTTATATTGTTTCAAAAGTTCTTATTTTTTTTACTTTTAGTCGAATTTTTTAGTATTCATATTTATTTTGTGTTCACAACAACAAAGAAACACGTTTCTTAATTTTTTTTTTATTTATTTTTTATTTTAGTAACGAATAGCTTTAATTAATACATTGCTAATTTATATTTTGCCCCCCCCCCCTAGATTTTATCCTAGCTACGCCCGTGTATTCGTGTATTGCCATCGCGAGTATGAATGCCTGTAAAGTTTTATCCATTTGCATTGAGTAGAAGGCAGTCAAAAAAGCATTTTATCAAAAAAAAAAATCGTTTCTGGAGATAACAATTTTCAAACAAAAATTATTGACCCCATAGCAAAATTAGTCTTTAAGCACACTTTTTGGAATCAGTTAAGTAACTAATATATTTCTTCCTGGATTTTTTGAAATTTTTGTGTGTATGGTTGTGTTTGTTTAAACATTTTATTTTTAGGCTTTTAATTCTTTAAATAAATAAGATTTTTCTTATTTGTTCTTGAAAGCAAATATTTGAAAATTTCTAATTTAAATTTTTTATGCTTTACCTACACTTATACAGTGGCTCAAAGCTTATTTTAGGCAGAGCATTTTTTTCTGTTTTTAAAGTTGCAAAAAAATAAAACTAACAGGAACTTAAAGAAGAAATTGGTGTCAAAGAAAAAATGTGATAGTCTAAAGGTATGTTTACACCTGACTAATATTTACTCAAAAAAGCGTAATCACTTGTTTTAGCTCCACTTTATTTGACGTTGTTTACTGTTACAAGAGTTTTGCAAGACATCAAAACAGCAGCAAAGAAAATAAAATAAATATTTGTTGTGTCCTACACTAAATAAACGAAGTTTTTACGAGTTCAAAAATATTACGTGTTTACGTTTTTCTTTTTTTTTTGGCAAATATTTGTCAATTTTGAACGTACCTTAACAAACAAAAATGAATGTACATCAATTATATTTTTGGAATAAATTATTGATATTTAGCCAAATAACCTTAAATCTGTTGTAGATAATAAAAGCTATCACACCAAATTTTCAATCGTGTACGTGCCAGTTTTAATTTAGAGTTTTTGAAAGCCAAACGTGACTGCATAAAATAAGCTGTGACGTGGAAAAACGTAAATTTTCTTTTGTTTCTTTAGTGGCTGTGAGCCACTGTACTTTATCAACCCTACCATAACTGTGATTATTTTTGTGTTTTTCGTTCATATTTTTCTCGATTTATCATTACAAATTAATTTAACATTTTTAACATGACTGGTTACAGTTTTATTACATGAGTTCTCCTGTTTGTTTGGAAATTTGCCACATTGAAATTACATTACATTTCGTTTCGTTTTTCTTCTTTTCTTTTTATACTTTTGGCAAACAAAATCTATAAATAAATATACCACACACACATGTACACAAGCATAATAAATAAAATAACATTTAATTGATTTAATTTGCACCTTAACTAATAATTTTATATTGGGCAATTTATTTTTTGGCACTCAGTTGCTTTATTTAACATGTCAGCAAAAAAAGAAAAAAAAGGCTACGAAAAGTAAATATTATTTTGTGAAATATTTAAATTTCATTATGGAGCATAAAATGAAATAAAAATCATTTCTTAATGCCGTAATAAAGTTAAATAAATAAAGAAAAGAAATCATAACAATAGTCTTGTCTGATGCTTTACATTTCATAGTTTATTCTTCTGGAAGTTTATTATTGTCTTTCTTTCCTTTGTTTTTTGTCTGTTCTGCATTTCTTCTGACATATTCTTATACTTGTGTTTTTATGTCTTTTATTGTTTTAAGTAAATTTTGCAGAAATTTGTTTTGTATGATGCACAAAATAATATGTGTGGCTTGTACACAATGCACAATGCCCTACTGAGAGCAGGGTCAGTAGCTTGTTTTAATACGTTATGTTTTAAAATCTGTATACAATTTTGTGCAGCTGTTGACAAGAAGTGGTGAATCAAGCATTAACCATTGAACTGCCAAGCATGAGATGTCAAATGTACTAGCTATATTAGGATTCTCAGCATTTACCATGCAACAAAATCAAATTATTAAAATTATTAGTATTTGCTTAAACATATACCCATATGAGAGCAATCTCTTTGCAGTATTTTTCGTTGTCACATAAATTCCAGAACACACCAATTATAATAATGTGAAATATAAACAAGACTACTCCGTAGTTGCTCCATGACTCAGACAGATTATTATTAAAAATTTTTTTATGTTTAGAAATGTGTAACTTAACAAGTAAATTCAACTGTTCAGGCCATTGCGGCTAACTGTTGAATACAACATCAATCCAATGGATCTACCAAAGCCACTTTAACACTGCTTCTAGCCCAGAGATGTTCATTTAGTTCTTATTAAATAATTGTATAGGGGGAGGGGGGCACCTTAGAACACTTTTAAATTATTGACTTTTTACATAATTTACCTAATATATATGGAAATAAGTCTACTAGTAGCTTATTTTTAGTTCGATTTATATTTTTTTTATTTTTTTAATGGATAAAGTCATTGTGTTCAAATGTGCAGCACTGAACTAGGCTGGGGCAGTTTTGAACGGCAATTTTTTCTTGTAGCGCTTATATCCAAAATTAACATAAACAGTTATATTTTTTATATATACAATAAATTCGATTTATTTAATAAGAAAAACATAAAGATTAACAATTAAAAATTTAAAAAAAATTCAGATCAAAAATAAGGCCTTGCGATTTCAGGTGACATTACATTTTCCTTCAAAGCATCATAAATCAGCTTTGGATTCGTCATTTTCAGAAAATAAGAGCGAATCAACAATGTTTGGTACTTCGGTTGATAAATTAACATGTTCAAAGGTGCCCCCTTTTTCTTTGTTCAAACCTGAACTGGCTTGCCATTTCACGGAAATTTATAATAAATACTTTTTTTTACATAAATATCAAATAACTTAACTTAATTTTGTTTGAAATGAATTTTGGACTGCAATAAATTTCTTTCGCGAAAAAAACGATTACTGAATACTTCTTACACTCTTACAAAAAAAAAAAAAAAAATAAATAAATAAAAAAATTTACAATGGCACTGCGAAAACTTGTTCACCCAACTACATTCGGTCGACGACTGAAAAAACTAGCAAAAGTTGTTAACGTTGCTAGAAAACAAGGTTGCCATGTGAAAAACTCGGTTAAGGGTCGGAAAAAATGTTAAACTGAGATTTTATCAACATAGTTCAAAGGTGCCCCCTCTCCCCTACTGCATTTATCATTATATTTGCGGACAATAATTTGCTAGTCTTTATATAGCCACATCAATCGCCATTCTTCTGAAGATAATGTTGGATGATGCGAGACTTATAATTGATTAGTCTCTGATCAACTCGTATGCCTATGCTCAGATCTGGAATTAAGTGACATGAAGCACACCGCCTATTGCTGTACAAAAAGTACTAATTCATGGGAGTAAAATTGTGTCTGCAGCAATACTGCCATTTGGCATGTTGTCGAAGGAAGCTATGAAAGCTCGAAATAAAGACTACAAAAATTTTCGCCTAAGCCACTTTAGAAAACAAATAAACAAATGAACATATCATGCACATGTTACTAGCGTCTTCAGATCCATATATAAATTCATACCGTAAACATTTCAAGTAACATATATTGGAATTTACTGATGGAGTAAAAATTTGTTATGTTATGGCATGACTGTTGCTATAATTGTTTTATCTTTTATTAATAGTTTATATAGTTTCCTATATGCAGGCTTTCAAGGTCATTAATTTAATGTAAATAAAAGATTATTTATTTCATTTTCAATTAAATCCGACGTTTCGTTGGTTTCTTTCCAACTTCTTCAGGGATTTGAGTTTTTTATTATTAAAATCTGGTAACATTGTAAAAATACAAAAGAAACATTTAGTCAATAATAACAATAATTACAAGCTTAATTTTTAACAAATTAACTTACAATAATCTTTTTTGTCAGTCTTTACATCAATTTATGATTTATATCACAGTATTTTTTTGTATATGTGGACAACACAACACAAAACTTAAAATATTTAAAAAATTAATGTAAATTAAAATAAAAATATATATCACAGAAAATTTGTCGTTTTTTCTTGGTCACAGTTGTTATTAGTACTAAAGTATTGCAATGGTGTAGTTTGCATTTGTATTGTTTTTGTCTTCTTTTGTGTTTATTGCAATTGTCGATTTTTGTTGTATTCTCAAGCTCTCCAACGTGTATCTCTTATTTTCCCTTTTCTCTTTATCTAAAATTTTCAAAGTTTGGTTTGTGTCCGTTTTCAATGCAGTGTTGTTTTATGTCAGCTTTATGTTCGTCTAATCTCACGCCTAAATTTCTCTTTTTTATCTTTTAATTAAATAAAAAACAAGAAATCTGTGTAGGTTTTTTTAGGCGATCTAACTTTTTTAACAAGAAAAATATTGCTTTTTATGTGATCATTTTATATGAGAGGTGGGCGTGGCTGTTAGCAGATTTTGTTTATTTTTCACCATTCATTAATATTATCATAAAATTGCAATAAGCAAAAAAATTGTGACTCTACGATGATTTTTAACTTTTGTGTCATATGGAAAGTAGGCAGTAGACAGTGCATTTTTCAGGATGTATTGGCAGTTCTGACTGACATTAAGCATGTCAATTTTGTTTGTTTACATATCCATTCAACCAAAAATGAGCTTCATTTCAATAAAAAAATGCACGATAGACTTTCTTAATCGAGCATTAATTTTAATAAAAAATAATAATGAAAAAAAAAATATATAATCTGCAAGTGTTATTTGTTTGTAAAGGTACGGTCACATTTGGCAAATATTTGCCGAAAAAGACGTAACCACTAAATAAAATATATTTGAACTCGTTTATTTATTTAAAAATACTTTTCTGATTTAGGCCAAAGCACAACAAATATTTAATTTTAATTTATTTGATGCTGCAAAACTCCAAACAAATGTGTGCTAAAACAAGTGGTTACGCTTTTTTGAGTAAATATTTGCCAAATGTGACCGCATCTTAAGTCGGTTAATGATTAAATTATAGACAAAACCAAACATGTTTCACAGTAACATGTTACGAAAATAGGGATTGGAAACATATTAAAATAGACCCGTGTACTGACGCCGAAGGAGATGATTTGTTAGCGGCTAGTCTCCTTTAATGACTTTAGATTCTTGGCACAGTTAGTAAACCTTACGAGTAGGGTAAAGGGAGACGTTTAAACCCACATTACTCCCAGATAGTTAATTACATTTCGCTATTGCGCTTATTTGTTAAATTCACAAATAGGAAAAGTTTACTAACATTTCCAATAAAGTGATACCTTATAGTAGTGTTTCAATTTCGCTTAATAAGGCAGTGATTGGAAAATAATTCTGCCACTTTATAATTCTGTCACAAATCAGTTACTCGGCATTTTACTTTAATACCTATTTTGCATACAATCTACACTCACCGACTGTAGCCATACCATCATGTTCCCACAAATTGTTTTGCTTCTGGTAACTTATGGCCTTTGTCTTGTAACTGTACAGCACTTGACTCCTTCATACGTCTCGTTAGTAGGGTTCTTTTTATACTCGTAATCGTTCTCGTTCTCTCAACCTTACTTTGCTTCGCTTCACTATACATTTCTCATTTAAGTTGCCTTTCTTTACTTTACCTTACTTTACTTATCTTAACCTCTTTAGCATTACTTTGCGTCGCTGATTTTGTTTTTCTTTCGAATGCCAGAAATGCCTGGATGTACAATAAATATATTTTTCGTATATTTGTTGAAAGTATTCATACTCCTCGAAAAAGCATACAAACTGGTACAATAACAAAAATGCAATTTAATTTTATACTATTTTACATTCAGGTCGTTGGTGTATCCTTAAGGGAAATTGTATTGTCAGTAAATATGACAATGTTCTATGAACACAAAAGCAAAAAAAGAAAAATTAAAAAAAAAAGAAATAAACAGTGAAAATCTGAAAACCCAAGTCAGTACACAGTTATATAACTCGACAATGCAAAGTGCGAAATTGTATAAAAATAAATGTAAACGTAAGCAAAACAGGAATTGCAGTATAAATATCCTTAATGTATTGTTTAAGTAAATATAATTATAAAAAAAAACTGTATACTAAATAGTTTTATCTTTCTATTTATTCTATGTTTTTTGTAGATATCAGAAAAAAATACACAAAAGGAATAAAATAGAAAATAAATGTTAATGTTTAACCTCATATTCCAAGCTTAAATTGTCAGCAAATGATTGTCAAGCATATTAAATGAATAGTATTTAAATATTGGACAAAGTGTGGAAGTATAACAAACGAAATGTAGAGCATAATTTTTCATAATGAACAGGGTTTAAGGAGTTAAAAACTGGGTCAAATATTGAATTTTAAAAGTCTAGGTAATTGTACTAAAATTGTTGACATAAATTCCAATCGCATAAATGTTTTAATTTTAACCAAACACTAAAAAATATTTGAATAATTTTGATTTACAAATTGCTACTCATTTAAGAGTTGAAAGAAGTATAACATTGCTTTGAATTTATTCTAAAAATGTGCCAATATTTTTCAATTGGCCCAAACTAGAGAAAATTCATATATTTCATATATGGTGAATTTCACGTCAAGTGACCCAATTTTAAAAATCGATGTCATCCGATTTGGATGAAATTTGCACTAAGGTTAGCACTATTGGATAGTAGGCCAGACACAAATTTTTAGCTCTATCAGTCCTGAAGTGCCGGAGTTAGAGGGGGTCAAAGTTGGAAATTTTGGTCAATTTTGGTCATATAGGGTTTTTTTCAAATGAGTGTAACTTTTCACCTACTGGTCCTAGCAAAAATTGTTCAAAGGACTTTAGATAGCTATTTCTTCAATCATTTTAAATTTTTTTTTTTTAATTTTTGAAAAATTTTTTTTTAAATTTTTTTTTTAAATATATTTTTTTTTTTAAAGAAAGCTTATACAATTTAATTTAAGGCCTTTATAATCGCTTAATGGGATGCGAGTGGGATATCTATAAAAAAAATTATTTTTTAACTCAAGAATAGAATTTTTCAATATTTGGCACATGTATCATTTTCATTTTCCCCCATTTTTTTATTTTTTTTTTTTTCAAAATGGAGTTTTTTTTGCATATTCTAGTGGTTTTTTTTCCACAATCTGCACATCTACGTTGTGTTGCTATTGGTATTATTAGGTGATCTTTGAGGTCATACAGTATTTTCATACAAACACTTCCTCCAGCAGCTTTCGACTTTTTTGGAGCTGTTCTTTTATGACAGACAGCCCAAAACTATGTTAACAGACGACGGATTGGGACAGTTATATATTGTCTTGTAGTTTGTCGCCATTGTCACGGTTTTGTTTTCTCTCCAACGAACAATCTGTATTTCGTGCTATTTATCAAAATTGCAGCCTCTTTAATTTTTCTTCTAAATTTCCTTACATGGCATTAGAAGACATTGATATCTTCTATTCTTAGGAATAGTTACTGTTGGCTTTAGTTTAATGTGCCCCAAGTCTTTCAAAAGTCCGTAGTTCGTAAAGAAATTATCAAAAACATCTTCGTGATCCTCTATTGTATCGGGTGGAATAACATCTACCAGGATTTTTACTACTTTGGAGCCTAAGGGAGACCTTCAGTTATATTATCTGAATTGCATGCGTAAGGTTCAAAATTTTATAGGTAACCATTGGAACTGCATTAACACCAAATCTTATAAACAAATTTAATAGGCATACCCTGCATATAAATATGTTTTGGTGGTTGCATTCTGTAATAGCTTACCATCATTTCATCTACAGATAACATACTGCTAAAAATACCAAACTGGGAAAAGTTTTTTTTTTTAATATATAGAGAAATGTTCTAAGCTTGTAAAATTTATCTGTTTTTACAAGTTTACTGTTGTCATTTAAATGAATATAACGCTTTTTTTATTTAGACTTCCGGTTTCCCTGTAGAACATATCGCAATCAAAATTGTTCAAAACTGACTTTTTTTCCATAAATTAATTCAGAGTGCACATCTCTAACTACTGCAAACATTTCTTTCACATTACTATCTTCTTTAACTAGAAAAATACATTTATGTCTATTTTTATATTAAGAGGCCCTTTACACGATGCAATTAATTGCTTGCAATTTTTTCCATTCTCTTTTAAAATTGCTACGTAAAATATTTTGCATTTATACGATGAAATTTTACGTGCAACAAATCATGAAATTTGTATGTATGTATATAAAATAATATACATACATATGATCAATTTGTCAAATATTGAAAAATCCTATTCTTGAGTTAAAAAATAATTTCTTTGATAGATATCCCACTCGTATCCCATTAGGCGACTATAAAGGCCTTAAAGGAAATTATATAAACTTTCTTTTGAAAAAAAAAAAAATTAAAAAAAAAATTAAAAAAAAAGTTTTTTAAAAATTAAAAAAAAAAAGTTTCTGAATGATTGAAGAAATAGCTATCTAAAGTACTTTGGACAATTTTTGCTAAGACCAATAGGTGAAAAGTTAAACTCATTTTAAAAAAACCTTGTATGACCAAAATGCCCAACTTTGGCCCCCTCTAACTCCGGCACTTCTGAATTGATTGAGCTGTCTAGCCTACTATTCAATAGTACTAACATTGATGCAAATTTCATCCAAATCGGAAGACATCGTTTTTAAAAATTGGGTCACTTGACGTGAAATTGACCATATATGTACATAAATACAAAAATTTTAAAAAATATAAAAAATGGAAGATTTTAATATAGAAGAAGTAATTGCGCATTAATTTTTATAACACACACTTTAAAGTCACAATAAGAATAAAACAAAATGAGTAAAACACAAACGATGGTAAAAGGAAATGTCAAAAAATTGCATGAAAAACGAAAGTCGTGCTACTTTTTCTACCCCTCCTGCTTCTCTACCCCGAACAAACATCAATTGCATGCAATTAATTGCATGAATAATTGCATCGTGTAAAGAGTCGCTAAGTGTGTTGCTTGTACACGATTTTGTGTCTCTACTGAAAATTTTAGTATTTTGAGTTGGGACCCTTTTGTATTTAGGGTGCGATATGTATATAATGCGAGCACACTTTCAGGCGTTATTGTGGTGGGGTTTCTTAAATTGACATTAAGTCTGGCAATCAGCCTAACCAGCTGTAAATTAGTAATATTTATGTATATTACAATCATGTTTTCTTTTAACTTAACCCCCTGCAATTTAACACACTACTACATATTTTAGATAAAAGAAATTCAATATATTACACAGCACTTAACTAAAGACGTCAAGGAGAACAAAAGTGCTTTGAACACTTTTAAACAATTCAAAATTTCAATTAACATAAATTATGCATTTAAAAATAAAATGCAAATCACATAAACATTCATATTATGCATATTTATTTAGGCAATAACAATACAAATAAATAAAATGACAATTAGCAAATAAATCTTTACAACCTTTTAAGTAATCAACACACATTTGTGAAAATGTATGATTTAAGATGTGTGTTATTAGGTGAGGGAAAAAGTATATATGTTATAGAAGATAAATCCAAAAAAAATCTGTATTTAAATACAATGTGAAAAAAATTAGCAAAATTGTATTTAAATGTCGAAAACTATCGATTCTTTTATTAGTGAGTTATGAATGAAATTATTAAGGTCGATATCCAGTAGCTGAGAATACAGCCTAATGAGAAGATAAAGGTGTGTAGTATAACAATAATATTCGTGGGTGACACATCGACACACTGGGCATCGAGTCCAACTAAACTCTGGCAAATACAGCTAATTGTTTGAAACCTTAACATGTGTTGTGGCAGTTTTAAACTTGAACTAAATCCGACCTACATCACATTTAAATATAACTTAACTCTTGAAAATACAGTTTACTGTTCCAAGCCATAATATGTATTCAAGTAGTTTTCATATCTACTAAATCTACTTAGACTCGCCGCTCTACGTAGTATGTAAGTTTTTGCATTTGGTCCTTCGATTCCGTTTAGTACCGTGGAAATCGCGGCTTCGACAGAGTTTGCATTAGTTTTAACTAATGAAATGCAAAGTACAAAAATATCAGGAGTATTCAAAATGGGTAGTGAATTTAAAGAACACGTAATGGGTACAAAAAAAAAGACTGAAACTAAAGATTAAGATGCCACTACAAGCCTATCAATGCAATCCTTGATGAAAGAAATGAGGAAAAATAAGGCAGAGATTATTGCAGACAATAATATAGGCTACATTATTAGAAGAGTTTGTGAACAAAACTTTCTGCAGATAAGTGATCGAATTGGGCCCTTTTTTGTGCCGATTAACTCATATATATTTTTATATAACGACTATTTGGTCTATCGAAGTAAGTGTTAGTCTTATGCCAGGCGAGCTCATCACAAATAATGCAGCCTCATAAAGGCAATGAACAGACGGGTGAACTGGTAAGAGGTATGTATATGTAAGAGGTTTCGTTTAAAACGTTTCAAATACAATACGCAACTCCCTCATAGGAAAATTTTCGACTTTTCGAGGCTAACAGCTTTTCATTTCCTTTGTAAATGTCCGACCCTTCATCTTTTAATTAAAAATTGTCATAAATATACGAAATGATCTATTTGAGTCATCTGGTATCAGATTCTGCGATCTAACTGTATACATGAACGTGACATGTTGGAACTAGTACGCCAACTTAATAACAACACTAGATCTCATGATCTCACAAAATCAAATAGATTCAACTTAAATGCTCACAGAAAAAATTATTGCCCAACAAATTTTAATTAAACTTTTAATTGAGTCTTAATTGATTTTTAATTAAACTTTTAATCATATCAATTAAATTTTTAATTGAAAATCAATATACTTTCAAACATTTTTTCTGTTTACTATACACAGTATTAACAACATCTTTATAAAAAAAACTCTAAATATGATTAGTGTTTATTAAAATATTAATATTTTTTAAAATTTGATTAAAGGTTTAAAAATATCTTAATTGTCACCAAAAATCTCAAAATAACAAAGAAATACAAAATATTAAATAATATTTTGTTTCCAACGTATTTAAACATTATTTAATATTTGCGCGGTTTTATAAAATCGTCATTGTATATTTTTGATGCGTGAGTATGACACACTCTTCGTATTAGAAGTTTACAAAAGCGAAGTTTCTTGTGTATTGAAAAGAAGAAGAAAACAACAAATAATTAGTTAATTAAAAATTCCAATACAAAATTTTTTGCTTTATTTAGAGGCTGAGATATGGGGATATAAATACACCACTAAAACAATTGTGTCAGTTTTTGAAAACGACTTCAAACTATATAAAGTTTGTTTGATTATTAAAACATCGAATGATATTCTCTTATGTTGTCAAACAATAATAAAACTTTTATAAAATTAAAAGAATTTTATAAGCATATTTATATTAACTAAAAAATTAAAACAAAAGCGATCGTATAAAATTTGTAAAAGCTAAGAAGAAACCTTGGATTCTAGTATACAAGAGCTGTTGCAAGAATGGGACTTGAGTCATATGCATAAACGACTCGAAGGTAAGTCTGAAATTTAATGCTTTTATACGCTAAAAATACAAAAAAAAATTATTTAAAAAAAACTTAAGTATTTGTATTCGACTTCCTTTTTCATATTACTTATAGAACAAAAAATTACAATAGAGGCCCTCAAAATATTAAAACCAAATCACATTTTACAATTAATGTCAACATTTCCAATTGGAGAACAAGCAATGTTTGAATCCCATTTGGAAAAATGGAAACAAAATTTTGAAAACATTGAAAATGTGGCTATAAATCAAAATTTAAAAAACATTTTTTCTGGAGCTCCAAAGGAGCCATTAGCTTTGTTATCAACTTTTTGTTGTTTTTTAGGAAATAACATCATAAATATGTTAAAAGTAGTTTTTTTACGCTTTTTTATAACATAATAAAAATGAATTCAATTTGTTTTTCCATCTTATTTTTTATTATAAAAACTTTTTATATATTCAAATAAAAACTGTTATTCAAATCCAAGTATTTTTTTTTGGGCGGTAAATTAAAATCTTATTTTTTTGGATTTTTTTAATTAATTAGTATGATTAAAATTTTAATTCGTTTTCGCCTAAGTTTTGATTAAAATTTTAATTGATTTTTGATTAGAGTTTTAATTAAAGATTTAATTAATTTTTTGTTTGAGTTTCAATTATACTTTTAATTGTATCAATTAAAAGTTTTATTAAAACTCAGAACAATTTTCAATTAAACAATATAATATTTTTTTTTAATTAAAACTACTTTTAATTAAATTTTTACAAAATATTTTAATTGATACTACAAATTCCTTCATCGGTCCACTTTCAATTAAATGTTTAATTAAATATACGAATATTTTAATTGAAAATCAATTTTAATTTTTTCTGTGCTTGTATAAACAATAGAACAACCAAGTCAATTCTATTGGATTCTATAAGTCAAAGTTATATTTTGTCATCCTAGCTCTTTGTTTTTTCATTTCAAGAGTTGAAATTTTACTCACATATAATATTTAGGCAAACAACAAAAATATGTAATATTTAAGAAATTCTAACTATGTTAGTTCTCATTATTTGCTCATATATTGATTGTGCCATACCTCCAATAACATGGCAGTTTGATACTTCCACATTCTTAGAGGCATAACTTTATGAAAAGAAATTATTTTTTTCCAACTTGATATTTTTTTTCTTTATTAAGCATGTAATATGTATGTATGTATTTATATTAAAGGCTGCATTAAAATAAATTGTACTTTATGGTTTTCTTATAACAAAACACTTCAAATCAAACCCCATCTTTGATGTACTCAACAATCATCATGCAATATGACCAATACCTTGAGCGAAATCATCAACACCACCACCAACATTACAATCAACATCATCAAAATAGTCATCATCATGTGAATTATGATATAAAAGGAGTTGTACATGTGTATATGCAGATACATTTGTATAGCTATAAAAATTAGTACGTGTTTATGAAAGGATTCTTCTTTTAAATGCCAACTACTACTTATACAAGCAAACAATCGCATTAACATACACACTTACACACACGTTAACAATGCCGCAATTATTACCGAAAAACAAAAACAAGTAAAAAAGTATAGTCGGTCAAGCCCGACCATATAATACCCTACACCTAGTATATGTATAAATAATGTTTCTGAAATGGGCGCTATATGGGAGATATTATCTATTATGGACCGACCATTTAAAAATTTAGTGTCATGATTTCTGTGAATATAAATATTATGTATGTTAAACTTTATCTCGATATAAATACTTTTATAAGACTTATGGCGGTTAAAGTGAATTATGGGAGTTTCGACTAATTATGGACCGACCAGAAAGTGATTCTAAGTCGATCGGTATACTTTAAGGTGGGTGTTGGACCAATATTTATAGGCGTTGCAAACATCAGCACAAGTTCAATATGCCCTCCCCACCATGGTGGTGTAGGGTATAAATACAGAAGAACAACAACAACAGCAAAACTCCACAAAATTGACTATAGAACGTGACATAACTAGCAATTCTTTCATCACCCATTCATTTGCCATCACAATCATCATCGTAGTCATTATCATCACATCAACAGCAACAACAACATCAACAACCCTCTTGCTGATAAATAAAATATTTATGTATTTATATACATATATACAAAGAAATATATTTATGTATTGTGTATAAATAAATTGTATTTGAAGTATGAGTTTTTCTTTTGTTTCAATATGTGCAAAATACTTTTCACACGTGTGTTTGTAGTTGAATTGCTGTACGTACAAAGGTGTCTGTTAGGGTGGCTCTTAAACTCTAAACTAGAAATAATAACTAAACGGTTTTTATATTTTCTTTTACAATGTTACAATATTCTAAATTTTCTTTAAAATAAAATTAATAAACTTTTTTTGTTTTTAAATAAATAACCGAATTATTTGAACTACCCTAGTATAATTTATAAAACAATATACAACTTTGGTATTTTTATGTCTTCGTATGCATGTGTGTGTGTGTGTGTGTGTGTGTGTGAGCGTGAGTTCATGTTGTGATTGTTTGAGATTTAAATATTACTTAAAAGCACCTTGTACAAAAAGTGATTGTAGAAGATTGAAAGGATGTGCTTAAAATAAAACAAAGTCAAAATTTATCAAACAACGAAAAATCCATATATAAATTCAAAACAATAAGTCACACTTGGTGGTATGACAAATAAAAGAGAAAATAATTACACACGATATTGACAACATGCAACACATTTATGCATGTGTGTAAGATCCCATTCCCATTTTCCTATTTTTGATAATCCTAAATCGTTTCGGTGAAAAAATTCACTGTATTCCTAAAGCTTTGATTAAATCTAGGCCCTTTCGTATTCCAAAATACATTTTAAATAAGCAAAGTCTTGATCACCAAAAATTTTGTTCACATAAATGTTTTTTATATTTATATAACAAAAAAAAGAACATTGACTATTAAAAGCAACAGGCTTTTTATTTAAAGTTTTCAAAAAAGTATTTATTTCAGTTTTAAATGTACAAAGTTAATTATTAAAAATCATTTGACAATTGTGTGTGTTTATCATTCAGAGACGCGATCAAGACTGCCATCTTTTATTTTTCGGGGCTGCCAGCCTTTCATCTATCCAGCGGTTTCACCAGTGGTGCTAACAGTCGGCCTTTCCTGCACCTTCGGAGTGACCTCACTACGACTTCCATTGGCATTGTCATCATAGATTTGTTCATCGTTTTCTTGGTCATGGCTTGACATCTCATCTTGGCATGATGTGTCCTCTTCTTCATCAGCAATTTGACACCAGGGTTTCAATTTATCAGATGCATATACACCTGAATAATGTCGTCTAGTACGGGTAGACCCAGGTATATCGGAGATTACATATCGATCGTTGTCCAACACACGACTAATCAAGTACGGTCCTTTATATTTCGGCTCTAACTTTCGGGATTCGCCTGTACTCGGAGCTTCGTTTTCAGCTAAAACCAAATCATCAACGCAATACTTTACTGGTTTTAAATGCTGGAGATCATAACGTTCCTTTGCCTTCTGCTTAGCCTGACTTATTCGCTGTGCAGTAGCTTCACGAAGTTCATCTAAATCAGTTGGGTGATCATCACTTTCATCGTGTAGAACAAGCGTTAATTTATTTTTCAAAATATCACGTGGAGTAAATCCATAAACCAAATTATGGGGTGTCTGTTGAGTGGTTTTATTTTTCATGGTATTAAGAGACCACTGTAAATTGCGCAGCTTATCATCCCATCGTTTGTCAATATCGGTGGACGTTTTAAGCATGGACAGAAGTGTCCTGTTGGTACGTTCAGCGTGCCCATTTGCACGAGGTGTTCGAACAGCGTTCTGTATATGCTTAATCTCGTAATCTTTGCAATAACGGCTAAAATCTTTCGACGTGAAGGCGGTGCCTCGGTCGGTCACGATTCGTGTTGGTACTCCCACATAACCACTTATCTCATCCAGAACTGCTAACACATGTTTCGTGGCTGTCGATTTAACGGCACGTACTATAGTATATTTAGTGAAAGCATCCATAACCACAAGAATATGCTCGTTTCGACGACTGCTTCTTGGAAAGGGTCCCAGATGATCGAGGTGAATAGTGTGAAAAGGTACGGGTTCGACGTCATTGTAGTGATATACTCCTTCTTGTTTACCACCAGGCTTCTTGTTGAATGCACAGTCGACACACGACTTGAGGTATGACTTTACAATGTTCTTCATTCGTGGAAACCACATGTATTCCCGGATACGTTGCATCGTCTTTTCGACTCCCAAATGACCAGCGTTGTCATGATTGTTGTTTACGATACGCCACCACAAAGATTTCGGTACGACCCAAAGCTTTTTACCATCTACGATACGAAAAAGTCTACCGTTAGAGAGGCTGTAGTCTTTTAACGTTGTAGGATCCTTTTCATTAACCTTGGCAATAACCTGTTTGATTTTGTCATCCTGCAGTTGCATACTAAAAAGAAAATCTTCTTCAGAAATCGTGGACTTCATTATCAGGAGGGATGCTGTATCAATTTCGTGAGATTCCTCACTTGGAAACCGACTTAAAGCGTCCACATGCTCCATACGTGTCCCAGGGCGGTGTTCAATAGTGATGTCGTAATCCTGTATGCGTAGCCACCATCTTGCGATTCGCGGAATTAGTTCACGCTTTTCCATTGCTGTACGAATTGCGTTACAGTCCGTTACGACTTTTACCTGTTTACCATACACATAGTATCTCATACGTTCTAGTGTCTCAACAACAGCTAAGGTTTCTAGCTCGTAGCTATGGTATTTACGTTCATCATTACTTGTTGAGCGACTGTAATATATTACAGGCTTCCAACCATCCTCCTCACGTTGCAACAAAACACCGGCCAACCCAACGCTACTGGCATCGGTATGGATTTCATGCGCACCTTCGACTCGGTATGTCGTCATCACTGGTTGTGTCATTAAAGCATCTTTAAGTTTTTGGAATGATGTCTCTTGATCATCATCCCATTCGAATGGAACATCCTTTCTCAAAAGTCTTCGCATCGGTTCGGAAATTAACGCGTAACATGGCACGAATTTTCTAAAATAACCGCTCAAACCTAAAAATTTTCGGACCTCGTGTACGTTCAATGGAGTCTTAAATGTTTGAATCGATAACGTTTTTATTGTTCCAGGGCTAATACCATTCGGAGTTAATTTATGACCCAGAAACTCGACTGATTCTTGGAGAAATTCGCATTTCTTTACGTTCAACGTTAACTTTAATTCACGTAGGGCTGAGAATACTCGAGTGAGCTTATCAAACATTTGCTCGAGCGAATTACTTCCGATGAGAATATCATCCATATAGTGTAGCATATCATCCGGCTTCGTCCTCTCCTTTATGTTTGCCATAAGACGTTGAAAAACAGCAGGCGCGTTTTTGAGCCCAAACGGCATACGCTTAAATTCGTAAAGACCATCAGTGGTTATAAAAGCCGTATATTTTCTATCGTTACACGCGATAGGCACCTGATAATAACCACTATTCAGATCAAGGGTTGTAAAATATTTATAACGAGTAGCGTTCTGGAGTCTCTCCTCTATATTGGGCATCGGATACACCTCCTTTTTGATATGACTATTTAATCGACGGTAATCTACGCACATTCGATCAGACCCATCCTTCTTCTTCAACAAAATTATCGGACTAGCATAAGAAGATTCTGATTTCGTTATGATATCGTTACGCAACAGCTCATTTATCATTCCGTTGACAGTTTGCCTCTTCGGTTCCGGCACGCGATAGGGTTGTTGATTTATCGGTTCATCCGTGTCGAGTTCAATATGCATTTCGACCGCATCCGTTTTCCCTATTTCACTCATATTATTAGCGAATACGTCCGAATATTCATTTAAGAATTTCGTTAAATTGTCCGTTACAGAACCGTCCTCGTATCCACAGTTAATATCATCGTTTAATATGAGCGTTCGGTGCCGTATTTCAGTTTTTAATATTCGCTTTTCAAAAATAAATTGTTCATTAAGGGTACTTACATTGGCACCGTTGAAAATATCTTGACCCAAAAGCAATTCCGTCGTCAACAAATCGTCATCTACTATATACGCTTCGATTTGCCGCACAAGGTTGTCTATTACGATTTCAACGTAGAGTTTTTCAGTGGCATAACGCGAACCTCCACAAAAACCATTAATTTTCATGCAACATTTTGTACGATCACCATTTAATATTTTTGCAATTGATTCTTGAATCATGTGACACTGGCTTCCAGTATCTAAAAATGCACTGAAACTCTGTCCATTAATGCATATGTTTTTTACAAAGTTTTTCTCACACTCAATTTTACGGACGTTGGTATCTGTCGGCCTCTTACCGCAATTTTCAGGTTCATTTCGTTTATGCACCCTTTGACAATCGTTGCACCGTTTTCGTGTTGGTGGTTTAGGACACTGACTCGAAATATGACCGGGTTCTCTACAATTAAAGCATGTTAAAATCTTCTTTTTCTCACTTTTCGAATCAGCATTCACTTTATTCGGGATTAATTTCGGTCGATCGTTTGAAATATTTTTCTGTGCCGGCATGTTCTGCATATAATCTACGATTCGATCCCGCATTTCTCGTATGGTATTAAATTTTACGGCCGCGATATTATTTTGTAATGTTCGATCACATAAGCCTTCGCGAATATACCGAATTATAGCAGCGTCACTAAGACCGTAACGTCTGCCCAGGGCACTAACCCGAAAACAATATTCAAGAAAATTTTCACCATCGTTTCGTATCGCGCTACTCATTTTGTAATGTACCTCTGCTTCATTACTGGCAGTACCAAATTCTTCTGACAAGCCCTTGGCAAATTCTTCCCAAGTCTCGTACAACACTGGTGATGTATCCAACCACATTTTTGCAACACCTTTCATCTTCGAATATACAGCCAGCAACAAACTCGTTCCCTTCCACCTAAACGCCTCAATACCCATGTTCACACGGTCGATAAATTGTATTACTGAAACTGAAGATTCACGGGTCGGATCAAATTCGGGAATAGCCTCGGCTATTTCTTTCACTGAATAATTCGATTCTTTTGTTACCATCTTCGGCAGATTTTCAACATTCGGTGGGTCACCATCGTTCGTATTGTTATTATTCGATGAATTACCCCTCGGTGGTACGTTGTTTGGTAAAATGTACTCGGCATCTTCATTGGGAACAACGTTGGGTAGCCGTTGCATTAGAGCATTCATCATCTCTCTCATTTCATTGAGTTGTGTTTGGATTGAGGTGGTTTCTACTACCCGTTCCTCAACGCATTCAATTTCGTCACTTTCCGCCTCTGTCATCAAACGTTGCACCAATTCAGCTTTTTGGCCTGTTGTGCTTAAACCTTTTTCACCTAAAATCGCCTTCAACTGGTCAACACGCAATGAATTTATCGTCTTGAACATTTTCTTTTTGTTCTTTTTTTTTTATCAAAATTTGTACGTTACGATTTTTTGAATTTTCGTTTTTTTCTTTGGATGTGTGCGTGTCGTTCAAGTATTTACACGTTCACTTTTTTCCGCCACACACCCCTCGTTACCGTCTTGACGAATCGTTTTTCTCGTTTTTCTTTTCTCCGTACGTACGTAGTTAGTTTCTAACTCTTCAGAAAAAACACATACAACACACTTTTTTTTTGTACGTTTAACCGGGCTTTCGTATAGCACTTTGGATTAACTTATCCCACTTCTGAACTAAAAGCAACAGGCTTTTTATTTAAAGTTTTCAAAAAAGTATTTATTTCAGTTTTAAATGTACAAAGTTAATTATTAAAAATCATTTGACAATTGTGTGTGTTTATCATTCAGAGACGCGATCAAGACTGCCATCTTTTATTTTTCGGGGCTGCCAGCCTTTCATCTATCCAGCGGTTTCACCAGTGGTGCTAACACTATTTTTGGACCACAAATACTGCTTTATCAATAAGTTAAAAGACATTTAAAAGACAAAACTAATAAAAATCGCTTATGGCAGAATTCTCGGTCATTAGTTAACCATTGGTAAACTAAAATACTAACTATTGTTTAACTATTACTTGGTATTCTCAGTGTAGCATTTAACTAATGATCTTAAGAACCAAAACCTTTGGCATCCCTACCAAATTATTGTATTTTACTTTTGCCAGCACTGCTAAAACATATGTTTTCTGTTTATATTTGTCATCCAAAATAGTTAAAATGGATAAAATAAACGGGCGGACAGCTAATTTTACTGAAGAAGATATTAAATTGTTATTAAAATTAGTGGAGGAAAACAAAAACGTGATTGGAAATAAAAAAACAGACAATGTTACTAGCAAACAAAAAGAAGATACATGGCTGCGGTTGTGTGAATCCTTTAATAGGCAAAGTGGATCACAGCGGACTGCAAAAGTGTTGCGGACAAAATACTACAATCTAAAATAAATATGAAGAAACGAGCTGCTGAAGAAAAGAGGAGCTCTTACGCCACCGGCGGAGGGCCACCTATGAAGGAATGTATGTCTCAAAGCGACCTTAAACTAAAATCTATTTTGCATGATGCTCAGATCTCAGGCTTGGACGCAGTGTACGATTGCGACTTCATCAATGAAAGTGGTAAGTTTGAACAGCATTAAATTAAGTTTATTTAAAAAAATATGTACATATGTATTTTTTAGGTAATACGCTACATAGTATTTCCTTGAATTCTGAAGGCGACGAGAACGCCGAAAAAAAAGACAATTTTTGTGTAGACGTTGAAATTGAAGAATTGGAAGGACCGTCATGCAGCTGGCAGAAATATAATCCCGGCATGTTAAAAAAGCCAATCAACCAAAAACTAAATCATCAAATAAATCCATACAGCAAACCAAAAAAAGTCACATCTTGGTCGAAGCTAGCCGAAGTAAAAGCAAAGTGGTGTGAAGAAAAATCAAAGAGAGAAATAGAACTTATGGAAGAAGAGTATAAGTCACGCCTAGCTTATTGGGAAGAGAAAAAGTTGTTGGAGAAGAAAGAATTCGAATTGCGAATGAAGATGTTGCAGGAAAAACATGAAAAAGAAATGGAAAAAGAAAATACAGCTGTTTAAACATTGTTTGTAAAACATAAGGTGATCTCTACAGTAGAACAAAATGTATAGTCCTATATTAGTAGTATAATACTTTATTTATGTATGTATAACATACCTACATGTACATATATGAATTAATTTTAATTATTTTTTTTAAATATTTTTATTTTTAATTTTTTTTAAATATCATTTGGTTCTTTCAATTAAATATATTAAAACATTTTAATTACATTGAAGCAAAATACTTATGTATGAGATTTTTTCTTGTGGTGTTGATAGTTTCTACTCTACTGTTTCGATTGTGAGGCACACTTAAAACTTCATTTATAGCTTCGTCCATGTATGGTGGAAGTATTGGTGCTTCCATTTCTCTATTCAGACAACAAATATTGTGTAATACTCCTGTTGCAACTATAATGCTTTGAACCTTTTCCAAATTCATGCGAATTCCTAGTGATAACACAGGAAATCTTCGCTTCCACACGCCGTAAGAACGCTCAACGCAGTTTCTTGTCCTTATGAGGGATTCGTTAAAAAGGTTTTCAGATGGTGTACTAGTCCTTAGTAAGGGTGTTATTACAAAATTTGAATTTTCGTAGCCACTGTCTGCAACCACAAGACTTTTCCCAAATTCCTTAGACTCCAAACGGTAACAAATGCGTGAGTTACGGAAAATTGTGGCATCATGAGTGGAGCCTGGCCAGCGTGCCACAATATCTAGAATTTTAAGCTCACTATCACACAATGTTTGGACATTTATTGAGAAAAACCCTTTCCTGTTGCGATACAACTCCGCATTGTCACCACCTAAATCATTCGGCATGTTAAAAGAAAACGGTTTCAATATTTTGACATAAAAGCATACCAGGAGAATGTATTTTTATATGAGTGCAGTCCATAGCTGCAATAACAACAGGAAATTTTGCCAGTTTTAAAAATTTTGCTTTTACATTATTTAACTCATCGCTATTCTTAGGAAATTTTATATATTCATCCCTTAGAAGAGCTATATAATGTGAGACTAATGTAATAACCCTAGATGCTGTAGGTTGTGAGACACCAAAAAGATCTCTGTTCATTCTTTGCATGCAACCCGTGGCATAGTACCGTAGAGTCAGCAGAAGCATCTGTTCAGGCAACACAGCGTTATTCCTAAAAATTTATTAATTAAAACCTTTGATATTCAATGTTTTCGCTTTTTACCAAGTTGTTTTTCTCTGAATTCTTGGGCGTATACATTCCAACACTTGCCACGCGACTTCCTTACTCAGACGAAATCGGTCCCGAAAGTCTTTGGAGTCGTATCGTTGAAAGAAATTCGGTCGATTTCTTATAATATGTTGGCGGCGATCAACAACAATGTGCCAAATATCGTCAATATCAGCTTCACTCTCAATATCGGACTCAACATTTTCAAATTCGTTAGACATATTTAGAATTTGTATTTAGAATTGTTGAAAACAATTGTAAACTTTATTTTCATAGCAACAGCTGTTATTTGACTAATAGTTAACCAACGACGTTTGGGGGTTTAACTAATGGCAAACTAAGCATTGCGAATAAAGAATCATTAGTTAAGCCTTTGTCATTAGCTAACTAATGACTGAGAATTCGGCCATTACAGTGTTGTTATTGTCAACAACTACAGCACAACTCCACTCCATTAACAGTATTTCGATAAGAGCAATATGTTGTTCAATGGCCCTGATTTGGGAATAATGTATCATTCTGTACTTATCTATTTCGTAAATGACAGAGATGGGCATAATGCACTATATTTTTTAGTGCACTAACAATTTCACTACCAATATTTACTTAGTGGTAGTGCTATTAAAATTTCACTACCACTAAATGGTTAGTGGTTGTGCAATTTGATGTTGCACTACCACTAATTATTTGATTTTTAGTGCACTAAAAATATAGTGCGATATGCCCATCTCTGGTAAATGATTTTAAATTTTGCGTTTATGGCCGAGGCCACGCCTCTCTGTCCACTCTTAACTTTATATAGTCAAGAATTTATTATTTCGTAATAATATCCTATTGTGAAAATTTAATGACGATCGGTCCAGTAGTTAAGACTTTATTACAATATTTAATTTTCCCTAAAAGGGGTGTGGTGCCACCCACTTTTTTCCTAGTACGTATTCCTAATTATGCAAATACCATATGTACCAAATATCATGGGTGGAGCCACACCCGTTGGTCCAATCAAAACTTCATATAGCCTATTATATCTTCCAAGGTCAAGGTAACATGCTGTGAAAATTTCAGGAAGATCGGGCCACGGGTTTGGCCTCCTATTAAGCACAAACGTACAGACAGACAGACATTCATTTTTATATTAACATGGAATATATAGATTAAATTTGTTTGTTATCAGAAATAAAAAAATGAAGAATGTAATTTCAGTATTTTTTTTAAGAGAAGCAACACTCTGACAATTAATATGCCTATATATACTTGCGTTACTTTCTTTTTCAAGGGGCTAGTTGAAGAATTAAAGGTGGTGAAAGAAGAAAGCTTTATCACAACTTTGCAATTGCGCTTTATGTTTCATTTTAGTGTAGCATGGCAGCGCCTCTGGTGGTGAGTAGGCGCATTATTTTCGGTGATTTCAGTGACGTTTCAATGCTATACCACCGAAGGAGGGCGCTGTGATAAATATTAGTTATGATAGGATAGAAAACTAATAATTATCAGAAACTGATGTTGTTTGAGTAGCAGCGGCTGGGAATTAGAGGCTAATATTTCAATGTAATATTATTATGTGCTCAAATTATTAGAGGTTTATAAGATTTTGTTCACAAAATATAAAATTTGAAGAAAATAATCTTCATTTAATGACTAACGACAGAGCTAATACTACCATAACCAGAGTGTCAAACATGTTTCAGTGGGATGTGATGAACGACCATATTTCAATTGATTAGCAATTGGTAATATTTATGAGATAAACGGTATCAAACTTTAACAAAAATATGTGTATAAGTAACATCAGATAAGTCCTCTTTATTATTTAAATTCAGTACGAAAAATTTACCACCTTTATATTTAAGTGTATTTTAATGATTACGTACAACCGTATACATATTCCTATGTAAAGAAATATATGTGTGTATAACTGCTTGTTCATATCTGCATGTTTATAAAGTTTTAATGGAAATATTATTTCAATAAATGAGAGTTGCATACAAAGGTATTTTTAAGGGTGCAAAATCCTTTATTAAATGTGTATTTCTTTCTATAGCTTCTAATAATTGTATGCATGCATAAATATATTATTAAACCCACCATCAAAAAGATGGGGGTTATATTAAGTTTGTCATTCTGCTTATAACACTTCGAAATATTGGCGGTAGAGCCCAAAAGTCTAAATATTTTTGGGGCTTATAAGATTCTAAAGTACATTAGAGCTTCGAAGAAAAAAGACACAGAACAATGATATTTTTGCAAACATTCTTAGCTTATGTTAGGTCAATAGGCAGCCATAATTGTATAGCTCACATAGGTCCATTCATTGGTCCATTTGTGTTGCCTGAAAAGAAATGGGACAGAAGAAAGGAGACATATGTTAATAGAGATAGATATAGACAGGAAGAAGACACACTTCGAGTCGCTCAACGACCAATAGTTCCACTATAAGAGAAAGTTTTGAGTGTCAGATCACGTTAGCCAATTGCTATTCATAATGAAAGCGTTGATACGCTGTAATTTCAAGTCTGATATATCAGATAGATTACTAAAGGATGGTTGTCCCAAAATATGATACGCAAAGTTCTGTGCAATGACAGAGAAAATGAGAGTTTGTTTCCTCCTCTTCTTCATCTTTGCAACTTCTGCAAAAATCATTGCAGGATACACCTAAAGTTCTAGCATGGTTGCCGAATTTACAGTGTCCTGTGATCATTGACACCAAGTCACATAATTGTGATCGCTGTAGTTTTAGCAAGTACAACGTACGTTCTCTATTTAGCACAGGTGTGTTCATTTGCCCAACTGGTTTGAGCAAGCTCCAAGTAAAAATCATTAATTTGTTGCTTGCATGCTGATATCAGAATACCACATAGATGGCCAATGTCATCATCAGGTAGCATGGAATCATTTTTTGCCAAGTTATAAGCAACAAGGTTTCCTATTGTGTCTCTATGTCCACGCACCCATATAAATGAAACTCTCGAATGTCTCGCTATCTTATTTAAGGATCGCTAGATCAATTATATTATAACTGATCCACTTAGCTGGCTTTTTTATAGATGATATTTCAGACTGTGGGTACTGCAGTCATTCGGAATTCTACACACCATCCTAATTCCAAATTCTTGAATGTACCAACCTCCGCCAACTCTCTCCCCTTCTTCGGAGCCATCTGTATATACAGATAAGCTCGTAGGGTTCAGGGATAGACCTTCTACTGATTCCGTGTTATTCGAAATAGAGTAGCCGAAGCTTCTCGATAAGAAAGGTCTAGAAGTGAAATAATCAGCGCACGTTTCCGATGTTGCTTGCATGTCCATTATGTGCATACTTCCAAGCGCCTGTTGCATTTAGCCTACGCTTTTTTGAATAAATATTTGCCAAGTGTGACCCTACCTTTAATAGTTGATTTGGTGTTGGGTATATAAGATTCGACACAGCCGAATATAAACATTTATTTATTTTTAAAATATGTGTATATAAAAGATCTTTGTTTTCACCCTCTATTTTTAACTACTTACGGAAATTGCCACTTGCCATTAAGTGGGAAATGCATGCAATAAGACTGTTTAATGAGTTGTCGCAATTCTTAATTAGGTAGCGAGCGTGGCATATTGCATATTTTAGATATTAATTTTTAGTATTTATATGAATGTGTAAATTATATGAATAAAGTGCTTGAAATCAAAATGCTAACATTACCATTTGTATATTTTGTTTATATTCATCTCAGAAGATTTCCTGACATGGAGTTATTATTTGCAATATACAATTTGCAAATTAAATCTACCAAAACATTTTAACTTTCCTAGTGAAAAAACTCAATAGTATTTACAATGAAGTAAATTTTCACCTTAATGTATTTATTAATCGTCAATTTAACATATTTGGGGGTTTAGACTTTCCAACCACTTCTTTCTAAATAGATTTTACAGTTATTGCAATATATAGCCAAGCGTTTTCATGATAGAATATTATGCTTTCATGTTTGGCGGTATATTCTGTTGGTTTACTGGTCGATGCTGGCTTCAAAAGAAAAGCCTTTGATCGGTACAGTTTACCTGTGCTGGACTGGCCAGATTTTAGAATCTCATAATATATATAATAGATAGGACTCTCCAATTCATGGTCTACAAACGTTTTTGGCTGGCCTGGACGATTATTGTCTTACGTGTCAAAATAAAGAAATTAATGTGGAAAAAATACCAATTGACATTAAGAACCAGTTTTTAGGATATATTTTAACCATGTTTATTGTTTTAACTTAGTTTAAACTCCAAATTAAGTTTTTAGGATGTAGTTTACTTTGTTTTAATTGGCGTTTAACCCTTCAAGAATGGGCGTTTAAACTCGATTCATATTTGTCAAAACATTTCAGCTGTTTAAAAGTATTTTAAAATAAAGAGCTAATTGTTTTAAGTTTTACCTTATAACATAAAATAAATTATAATAAAATGGATTTTTCCTCAGATGTTGAGGATTATAATGATTCGGAAATTTTTAAAAATTAAATAGAACTATATTAAGAAAACCCCGGACATTAAGAGCTCGTCCAAACCATTTTCATATATATGATGATGGCGAATTTTATCAGCGATTCCGTCTGTCCAAGCTATCAGCGTATAGAATTTTGGAACTTATTGGTCCGCACATTAAAAATCTAATGAGTTGGTAAATATTTGTTTTTAATATTTTTAATATTTTTTTTTTGTTCACCAATTCAATTGAAACGGGGTTCTTTCGACTCTACTTAAGTGTTCGCACGTAGTGAACTACCACGTAAACCAACCAACCAACCAATGCTATTAATCTCGAAGTAAAATTGGTTGAACGTTTTAAACTATTTGTACCGACCTTGTTCATTTTATGATTTTTTTTAATTTTTTTCTTTTTTTTTTGCTTTGATTTTACAATGTTTTTTTATTTTGCCGCATTTATATAAGAAATTTTTAACGACGCCATAATTTTATTATGTGTAAAATATGGTAACATTAAATAATTTGACGTTTCTTAAACTACCACTGAAAAACGACTAGGTGGATTAAAAAAAGTTTGAATGGTATTAAAGTTTAACTAAACCACTAACAAACCAATTTTAATCCTTCTCCTAAAAACTGGCCCTAAAAAAACTAATTATATATTAAAGCCTAATACTTGCTTTTTAAACTAATGGTCAATTATTGAGACTTTATAAGGAATCTTTTACCTGTAATTGAAGATTGGAACAATGACATTTTAAAACATTTCCTTCCAATACTCATGAGAGAACAACACTTACAGCTAAAGGCTGAATTTAAAAGTTTTTAAGAAAAAGGCCACTGAAGAAAAACGGCAATTAAACAAATCCTTGCTGTGATTAAAGTGAAAATTGCCACTATCTTTACAGCTTTATTATGGTAATAATTATTCGACCTTATAATATTAGCAGTATATCTGTAAATTTAATTAAAAGTTTTATGTACAGAATATATACATAGGTATAAATATGGCCGGGCAATGATTTTTAATACAACTACAGTAGCGCACAAAAGTAGACACATCACGGAATATTTTGTGAATGTGAAGATTTGGATTAATTTTTGTAAAATACATAAAAACTGGACAACGGATGACAGGAAATATGTGATATGGTCGGATGAAACAAGAATGCATCGTTTTCAATTTAATGGAATAAAATATTGTTGGAAGAAGCCGGGTGAAACCATTACGCGACACCATTTAAGCAAACGAACAAACACGGTGGTGGAAGTATAATGGTGTGGGAATGTTTCATTTGTTTGGGCATTGGGATCCTCTATTTTAAGGAGAAGGAATTATGGTTAAGGAATTTTATGTAAGCATTTTACGAAACAATCCTGCAACAGAAATAACTTTTCAACAAACTGGCTTGCTGAACAATGATTCCAAATAAAGCAGTGAATCCCATCGAGAATTTATGACCAATTGTCAAAAAAAAAATCATAATAATTAATACGAACGAGCAACGACCAACTTTTTTTTTAAGAGAAGTAACACTCAGCCAATTAATATGCCTATTTATAATGGCGTTACTTTCTTTGGAAAGGGGATAGTTGAAGAAGTAAAGGTGGTGAAAGAAGAAATCTTTTTTTTATATTGCATTGTAGCGCCTCTGGTGGTGAGTAGGCGCATTATTTTTAAAGCTTGATTTTATAGCCTTTATACTAAGCAAATTAGCTACAGCACCCTCAAAGTTAGAGGATTTTTGGTGAAGAGTTTCAGCAGAATGGATTAATATTCTACCTCAAACTTAAACAAATCTTGTGGAAATCATGCCTATTTGCATAAAATATGTATGTTATAAAGAGCAAAGAACTTTGGACAAAATACTGAAGAAAAAAGTTGTCAAAAATTTCAAATATGGAAAATACTGAATAAAAGCCGCTACAACTTACATTGTTTTTATTAACTTCTTAATGATATAATGTACTATTTTTAAGTTTTTATTGAAGAAAAATGTTTAAGTTTTATGTTTAAAAAAAATTTAAGTTTCTATATGAAATAAAAAATATATAACAAATTTAAAAAAAATTTAATTTAATATATCCAATAATATGAATACATTAATAAGAACAATAATAAGAATACATATCGTACCTGTTCAATAAAAGGGTATTAACTGAAAATTTTTAAATTTTCACTTTTTATTAAAAAACGATACATAATGATCTACTCTACCCACTGTAAAAATCTTCCATTATTTTGTCTACTCTTTCGTCAAAAAATACCGTTATGTCACTCTTCATGTCTTCAGAGTTACTATTTTTATATCAACAAAAGATAATTATTTTTGGTTTATTTCAATTTTGAGTTACTACCCTTTTGTTGATCAGGTGCGATATGTAAGAGTGGGACGGATGCATGAAAGTCAGAAAGAAGAACATCATTAAATTGGCCCAGAAAATGATTTTGAGTCAACTGGAATATTTTAAGCAGGACAAACGCATAATCCTAGTAATTACTCAAAGTTATTGTTACACATTTATTAAATTCATGTTGAAGTAACACAGCTTAATACATCGAACGGCATTCTCAACACAAATTTTAAGATATGTATGCTTGAAAATGGCAAAAAATATAAACGTTTTTTTTTAACAAACGAAATCACTTAACCCTTATATTTCTTTTCATTTAAATAAATTCAAATTTATCATTAAATCATTATAAAGACAAAATGACAGAAAAAAAGTTGACTACATTATAGGACAAACATACGACGCCATTCATTCATTCATTCATTCATACACTCATTCATATGTAAATTATTATTATTTTTTGTTTTCCTTTAAAATGCCTCATACTTCCTCCTCACACTTGAACACAAACAATATGTTTGAAAGTATGAGTTTATGTATGCAAGGATTTAAGTGTATTTGAGTGTATGTGAGCACATTAATACTTTTACTTTATGTATTTATCAAGATAGATTTATGTATGTGTATATGTGTATTTTATAAGTGTTATTGTATGAGTTTGTGTATTATTCATTCATTTCATTCATACTGGTACAGATTATCCTTTTATTATTATTTTTTTTGCTACTTGGAATCCCTGTGTCATTTCAGTTTCCAGTTATATGTACATAAGCATATAAATGTATATAGAAATATACACGACAAAAAAAAACCAGTATATCTCATCACTTAACTTTAAAACATCAACCAGAAATAAAAAAAAAAACTTTTCTTTTTTTTTTTGTATTTTATTGTTAAAATGTTTAATTTGTTACAACTTTTTGTTGCCAGAACATTGTAAATTACGACCAATTGATGCAATAAATTTATCCTTTTCAAAAATTTTATTGCAACATGTCAACTCTTGCAGAATGATAAATATACATATGCACACATTCATATGTACATATGTAGACATATTTAAATTTATATAAAATTTTTAAAATGGAATTATATTTTTTAATCATAAATGAAAGCTATATTTGTGTATATCAAGGCTAAATAAATTTATTCATAGCTACAGTTGCTAGATAAGTTTAAATGAAGTGAAAGGTTTACAGGAAGACAATCTTAGTTTATCAGTACAAATACTAAAGGCAATATGGTTTTCTCATCATGACAGTATACTCAATCAGCCTGTACTAAATGCAAGTCATTATTTTAGAGTATAAACTCAGAGGAAACGTAAAAAAATAAAATGTTGAGTTATTGAAAATTCACTTAATTTTTTCTTCAACTTTTGTTATCTAATAGTGCATTTACACTTGTAATTTTCAAACCAGTTTATGATCATAAGCTACTTTCATAAACCATACCGTTTACATCAGCATTTTTGACAGTTAAGTGGTTTATCTTTGACTAGTCATAAAACAGCTGACATTAATATTAAAAACTTAATAAAAATATGGACGTTGTTATGAAAAAAAAATTTTAAATTTGTGTTTTTCATCCAGGATGAATTAAATTCAATTACAGTTTCTTTTTTTAAAGAAAACTTTTTTTTTATTTTTGAGCAAATGTCAAATGTGGCCAGTGTTGCCAGAAAATGTTGAAAAAACAGAGTTGCATTAGCAGAAACTGGTAACTAGTTTATCTCAAAAGGTAGTTACAAAACCTGTTTTTGATTTGTATGGATAAACAAGTTTCTCAAACTAGTTTATCACCATAAACAACTTATAACTAGTTTATGGCGTAGGTGTAAATGCACTATAAATAGCTTGTCCACTCATATAACATGCAGCAATTATACTGCTTCTCAATAGCAAAAGAGTTTAGGTTATTTCCCCCGTTAGAGAATGCTAAGACATTTCGGTTATTATGCACACACAGAGAAAAAATATAGTTATACATGTTTACCACAACAATGTCAAAATTTTTACAAGTTTATCAATAATATTATGGTCACTGTAATTATTTTTATGCTTGCGGTAACCATAATATGGTTAAGTTACGATTCAAATTATTACTTCAAACATATTTACGATTGTAGAAACTATGTCTATATTTATTGCAATCATGTTTATGATGAATCCATTTATCATAATTTGTTGCTCTTGGATTATGACTATTTTTCATCATAAAAATCAACACCATAAACATTACATAATAACAAAAATATGATTGTTATAATAGTGTGAATGGTAACATAACCATATTATGGTTGCAGACATCATATAAATAATTACAGGGACCATAATATTTAAAAAAATTAAAAATGTTTAAATAGTTGTGGTAAACATACACAACTATATTTTTTCTTTGCCTGCAAGTGGTAATAGTAGACCACCAAAGAGAAAAGATAACTCTTTCAATGATTTAAATGGTTTATTGCTATTGACGCTTTGTACCTTAAATTAAATTGATATAGATATTTAGCGTGGCCTGAGGAGTAGTAACTATTGACACATCAATACCGAAACAGTCTAGTTTCAGTACCTTACTCAAAATATACCATATTACTTTAGTCCGCCTGATGCTTTGAGCCGTGGTAGTAGTCACCTTAATCTCGAAGGAAAATAAATAACTATCATCTTCACAATGTGGCAACAGCCAGGCAGGCAAGTTTTTGTACTTTATTTAGAATGAAGAGGTGTGTTTTAATGTCCTCTCTTTGCCAGACAAGAGTAAGAATCGAGTTTGAAAACGCAGCGTATATACAGTGTACACCATAAGGCTTGAGACACGAGAAAACAAATGTTTTCAAAGGTTGCCACTATAGCTTTGACTGTAGAAATTATGCCAAGGTATTTTGCTTTCTTAAAACTTTCAGAATAGTACATCTGCGGTATTTTTGGGATTCGCCCATAAAAATATAGAGGCTCTAAAGGCTGATTCCATGATTTAGTTGATGATTTCTGTTTAGTAAACTGTTTTTTTTTAATAAAAACAAGTAAAAAAGTATAGTATATCAAGCCTGACCATATAATACCCTACACTTAGTATATGTATAAAACTGTTTTTCAGAAATGGGCGTTATATGGGAGATATCACCTATTTTGGACCTAAATTTAGTGTCATGATTTCTGTGAATATAAATATTATGTGTGTTAAACTTTATCTCGATAAATAGTGAATACTTTTAAAAGATTTATGGAGGTTTAAGTGAATTACGGAGAGGGTCTTATATGGTAGTTTCGACTAATTATGGACCGACCATTATAAAATTAGGTGTTATTGTTTCTGTATATAAGAAACTTATTTGTGTTGAATTTTATTTGATTACCAACATTTTTAAGAAATTTATGACCGTTAACGAAATTTTCGGAAGTGGGCCTTATATGGGACCTACGACTAATTATGGACCGATCACAATAAAATTGTACCGTATTATTTGTATATATATATGAAATCTATTTGTGTTAAATATTATTTGGATATCAAAATTTTTTAATGAGTTATGCTTTTTGCTATGATATGCAAAGTATGCCATCTGCCAATTTTCAGTAATAATACTTATACGATAATTTAAATAAAATCAACATTTTTCCTTTCTATTTGAATGAAATTCTATTTAATCATATTCAAGTAAATCGACATTTTTACTTTATCCAAGTCATGTGTTTATTTGTTTATTTCCATATTTATTTGTTTATTTACTAAGTGCTTCGTATCTGGCCTGATGCATTGCTCTCTAATTAACTACGAAATCCTGACTGAAGCATGCTGTTTTGTTAACATGTACGTGCTATTCGATAAAATCATATTCATTATCATAACAATGGAATCATTGGTATGTTTTATCTCAATTTATCGTTAAGGATTATTTTAAGGCTTAACTTTAGTTGCAAGGATAAATATGCATATGTAAAGACATTTGCTGCTACCTAAAGTAGCTGGTTTGTATGTAATATATAAAACTTCATGATGTCCTTGTACAAACAAAACGTATGCCCAGGGATTTGTTATATAGCTTAAATTAGGAGGACCACTTAAATTAATTTTACATATATTCATAAAAAATAAAGTAGGTTTGAAGTGTGCTTTTAGACAAAATTTTCATACAAAATTTTCTTAAAGTACATTTGAAATCCACTTTAATTTTTTATGTATAAGGGCATTATAATATCCAATATGGAACTAACCTTTTATGTCTTTCTTATTTGTTTAGCCTTAAAATTCTAATCATTAAAATTTAATTTATTAGGAAATGTTTAACTTTTAAATGAAGGAATTTGAAGCAGTCACGTCTATTAACTACTGGGAGTTATAAAATTAGGATGGCTCTTATTTAATTTTCATTGCCCAAAAAGTCTAAAAATGTTTGCGTTCATCTAAAAGACAAAATTGAAATGTTTAATAAAATCGAAAGCAGGCAAATTAAGGGCCATCCTACTATACATTCATTAATGTATTCATCAGTACAGATATACTCATTCGGGTGTACATGTATGTCTATGCATATTTAACAAATGTATTTGCTTGTAATTTTAGTTATGTTTCATATAATTTCATACATGACAACCATTCATATTTATCCTCAGGCTTTCAAATTATACTACGTAACACACAGTTAATTGAATTCTCATAAGAATTTCTACTTTTAATACATGTCCTTTCTAAGTTTACCAGCAGCAACAAAAACAAAACAAAATAAAATAAAACAGCAAACAACAGTAATAAATACACTTAATATCATTTATTTTACTAAATCATTTTATTAAAGGCCATCTAGGGGTTAAATGGATAAGCCACATTGGGTGAGGTTGAGTTATATAAACATGCATAGTACATAACCTACAGTGGGAAGCAAAACTTTCCGGATGTTTTCAATTAAGGATGGTGGTTTTGCATACGCTAATGCGGCCTATTCTTTTCCATCAAACTGGTATCAGTTGAATTTCGTTGCTTCTCTTGAAATAACCCTGTCATCTACTGTCCAAATTTTGTGGGCTTTACAGAAATAAAGGCATTTTTTCACATTTCTATCAGAAAGTGCTGGCTTTTTTTTTTGACAGTGGCTATTAAACCAATTATATTTAATGCGGGTCTGTCTAACCGTCCAGGAACTGACATCCTTACCAATATTTTTTGCACCATGCATAAGGTATTGATGCCCTTATTATGTAGCAAACGTTCAATCTGCTGGACATCACCATTAGAAAGCAGTCTTGGTCGACCCCCCTTAGTTATTACTGCATGTTACATTACGCCCTTGTTTTATATCATTTACCGTGGATTTACTTAAATTTAATTTTTAAGCAATTTTACGGCATGAAAAATTATTTTGCAACAAATTTATCACATGAGGGTACTGTAACCTAATTGGTTAGCGCATTTGATCATTAAGCATGAGTTGGTATTTGTAACCCGGGTTCGTTTACCAGCCGCTGCCACTCAAACAACATCAGTTTCTGATAATTATTAGTTTTCTTTTCTATCCATCATAACTAATATTTATCACAGCGCCTTCCTTTGGTGGTATAGCATTTAAATAAAGGCTATAAAATCAAGCTTTAACATTAATGCGCCTACTCACCACCAGAGGCGTTGCAATCCTGCACTAAAAACGAACATAATGCGCAATTGCAGAGTTTTGATATAAAAAGCTTTCTTCTGCACAAATGCACAAATAGAGCAAAACAAAAAAACCAACGGATCAAATACCGTCACATTCTAACATCGTGATAATGCTTATTTCTTGTACTGTGCAAAACTGTCCGAATAGTGAATTTTTTGATTTTTTTTTAATTTTCTTTTACTTTTTTAAAGCAATTTATGTGAGATTTTGTGTTTTATAATTTAGAATAAGGTTCAATTAAATAAGAAAATACATATATATGATAATATAAATATATTTGTATTATTTTCATTACCTTTACTTCCTTAATGCAAAACATCCGGACAGTTTTGCTTTCCACTGTATATTAATACGAATGAATTATATGTATTTGTAGATACAGCCGTATATCTCATATTTAAAATAAATATATGTAGGTTTGTATTTATTTATTAAAATACACCTAAATAAATGTCATAGTATCTTTATAAATTAGGTATATTTATGATAAGACAACTTATACAAATTAGAAATTTTGTAGCAAACCTATGAGTAGGTGAAATACAAAACTCGCTCGTTACACGTTAATAGAATTTTGGAAAAAAGCAAGAAAACATGTAGCGGCTAATAAAATGGACAAAATTAGTTAAATGCTTTAAATTCTTAAATATTATTCTATTCTTGATTAAAACTAAACAAAAATTGATACATACTGCAACATAGACAAATAATAGTTAAAAATTTGGAACTAACGAGTTTTGCATAAAATTTTCGAAACAAACGAGTTTTGTTACAAACCATATGGCATCGAACGAGTTTTGCAGCACACTATAGACCGCCAGGAAATTTTATTATTCTACTTTACTATATTATTTTACTAAATGTTTGACCTTTATATCTTTATTAAAAATTATTTTGTTTTGAGCTTAAGGTCAATTTTTTTTATTTATTTCAATATTTCGCTACAACAATGTGTAGCATCTTCAGGGAAAATAAAATTTATTAACAAATTTATAAAATAACAGTAAAAATATTTTTCAATATAACAGAATTTTAAATATTACAAAAACAAATATGAAAAAATAATTTAGTTTCCTTCTCCGTTTTTAGAAATTAAATTAATTCCAAGAGTTTTTGGTATTTTTTTATTTTCTGTTTTTAAAACTGTTATGTTCTCAAAGTCGGGATTTGTAATTCAAATTTGCACAATGTGATGATAATGCTTTTTTTTTGGTGATGATATATCTCTATATTCTTGATCGGATTTGCGTCCAGTTATTCTAGTTTTAGTTTATTTTTAGTTGTACCTACATATACTTTACTACAGTTTTCATTGTCATTACCATTGCATGATATTTTATAAACTACGTTTGAATAATTTAATGAATAATCTGCCTACTGTATTATACATTTTTGGAGCCATTTTATATTTGTTATTATCAAATATATTCGACTTCTCTAATCTTTGGGATATTTTAGGTAAATAAGTTATTGATTTATATGTATATCTTAGGTTTAGAAAATCGCTCTCTGATATTCATTATACCGTACACCACCATAGTGTGGAGGGTATATACGATTTGTGCTGATGTTTGTAACACCCAGATTGGTCCAACACCAATTAATACGGTACAATTTTATTATGATCGGTTCATAATTAGTCGTAGCTCCCATATTAGGTCCACTTTCAAAATTCACTTTAACGATTATAAATTTCTAAAAAATCTTGATATCCAAATAAAATTTGACACAAATAAGTTTCTTATATACAGAAATAATGACACCTAATTTTATTAAGGTCAATTTAAGCTCCATAAATCTTTTAAAAGTATTTATATCGAGATGAAGTTTAACACATATAATATTTATATTCACAGACATCATGACACTAAATTTTTGGACGATCGGTCCACAATAGGTTATATCTCTCATATAACGCCCATTTCTGGTCGGGCTTGACCGGGAATACTTTCTTACTTGTTTTATTTTTCAATTGTCTTATTAATTTACAGATTCTATTAATAGGGAAATTATTATTGTTCAATATATTTTTAATTGCTTCTATATTCCTCTTGTGGAATTCCTTATCACTTATTGTAAATATTCTTTCTATAAGATTTTTAGCTCTATTAATTAATAATAATTCTTTTTGGATGTTTTGAATAAAAATTAATAATCCTTCCTGAGGACGTAGGTTTTTGATAGCAGTCTATTAGTAATTCATAACTTATCTTGCTTTTTCTATAGTAAATTTAATGTTATATAGTTACTTTCATAGCAAATAATACTTTAGCCCTGTTAAAGCCCCAACAATCAAACAAATTCAGCTGGGAATAGTTTTTCTAAAAGTAGAAAGTGTTTTAAAAATAACCTATGTAGGTACATATTTTCATTATCTGTCATTAAGCTAATCCTAATAACCATAATTATAGTTTTCAGATATAAATCACTTACCTTTAGTTAGTATGTAGTAGTAATGTTGCTAAATTTATCATTTTGCATTAAAAATACAAAACATTTCTTTTATCTTTATTAAATAATTTTATTTACTTTTTTCTTAGCATTTAACCACGGTACACTATTTAACCTGAATTTTTTGGAATAACTATAACAACAACAACATATTAATGCTGTGCTTTATATTCTCCCACTTGCACTCTCACTTGTTTTACTCATTTCTCTTGTTCTTTTTTTTCTAAACAAACGAACGAACAAACAAAAGCAAAACAACCACCGGCCGGCCGGCATTAATTTACATTTTTCGGCCAACTTTTTAAAGCATTTTTCTTTTAATTATTTAACACTTTTTATTGAAATTTTTACATTAAACTATCAAACAAACTATTATTTGTATTTTAATACAAAAATATTTTAATAATGGCGATTAATTAAGGCGATAGGTTAATAAAAACAAACGCACCAAAATAATTTTTTGGGAAACTTTTTCTTAGATATTTTAATATAAATTTATTTAGCATTAATTTATTTATAATTTAATGCAAAAATATTATACTATACGCAAATAATTTAGGCGCTAGATTAAATTTAATACGACAATTATTCACTAAACTACCGCACGCTTTGAAAATTTCTAGAAAACTAAAGAAGAAGAGAGTATCACTAAGTACAAGAGATTGCTATTGTTGTTGTTATTATTACATTATTAAAACTATAACAAAAACAATGTAGTGTTAGCAGAAATGGAAATTAGTAAAATTTATGTTTGTACATTTTTAATAGAAAATGCAAGGGACTTTATAATAAAATATATTAATTAATAAGGGGATTTGTTGTTTAAAATGTTGCATATTAGTACTAATATATAAAAAAATTGCTAAATATAAAATTCTTAACCCATTTAGAACAATTTTAATTTCCATTTCAACTATAAAATTTCTATCATCTAAGTTATTAAACATTTATTAAATTTATAATATTTACTTATTTTCCCGCACTGTCCGATCACTTCACACCCATAGAATTTGGTAATGTTAAATTTTTATGGGCAATGAAATCTAGTCTAGTCTCTATTCTAGTTTCTAGTCTAGTGTCTATTTTAGTCTCTAGTTTAGTGTCCAGTTTAGTATGTAGTCTACTCTCTAGTCTTGTCACTAGTCTAGTCTTTATTCTAAGTTGTGTATAAGCTGTGTTTGTTAAAAGTACTTTTTCACAACCGTTACTATTGCTCCCCCTATTTATTGAGAAACAGTTGTCATTATGTCAACTTACAGTATATTTGCTAAAAAACTGCCACTATTACTATTTACCAAAAAAAAAATAGTATCAAAATGTACCATAAAAAAGAGTCTAAATACGTACTTTCTTAAATGCTTATGCCGCACACCAAACCAACTATTTAACCAACTAGTCAGCCATCCTACAACAAAAAAAAAACCGTCATCACTGTCACAGTCATCAACGGAAAAAGCAACAGCCCTCTTCTCGTACAGGCAGTTGTGTTTTGTACATTTTCAATTAAATTAAAAATGAACGCCGATTCCTCATCTATTTATTGATTTTGTTGTTTTCGAACGGAAAGTGCGTTCAGTTTGGCACATTGCTTAAGCAAATGACATTTGACGATACTTGACGAAAAGTTTCATTAAGTACATTATGGTTTGTCACATACGTTTTACATGTATTCGCACAGTTTCTAAAGTTGGCTTAAGCAAGTTTATGCACATTATTGTTGGGCTTTTAGGGGTGCAAAAGTTGGTTCTTCAATTAATCTCCCCCCGCAGAGTCAACAGTGCTTTCCGAGTTTTTTCTATTAACATTTTAAAATTTAAAGTTTGGCATTTAAAATGAAGTTGACCTGGGGGCTAATTCTCGCATTCGTATGCGAATAAATTTTCATTCGAACGTTCGAATTTTTTAACATTTGGGATTCCCTCATTCGATAGCGAATAAAATGTATCGCAATTTCTAATAATGGCATTCGATAACGAATGATCATTCGAACGCAACCTTACGAGTTTTTACTCGTAAGCAAAGAAGCATTCGAAATAACGTTGTTTTTAGCAAACAGAAGAAAAAAAGAAAATGTAAGTAAAAAAATTGTTACTTACTTTAAAAAAATATCATAACATTAATTAATAATTTTATTACTTTTAGGTCAAAAATATAAAAAATAATTTTTTTTATTTTGAATCTAGAAAAACACATAAATATGTATGTACATACATTAATACATACATATGTATGTATGTATGTACTTATTTATACTTATTCAATGTTTGTCAATTTTAAGGGGTCGGAGGTATTTCTACTTATGTCTTTTTCGACATAGTTTCGATTTTAATTTAAAATGTAGTTCAAAAAAAAAAAAAAAAAGGGAGAATCCCGCCAAAAGCGCAATATATGGTCACATTACTCATAACTTACTTGGAATTATTATATTAAAAAATAGTTTAGCCTTTCAAAAGCTTAAGTTTATAGGATTCGATGCAATAACCGAAAATATATTATTTGTATATAATATTTAGTAAAAACAAATGCTATCAATCAATTTAATTTCACCAACTCCAACCAACGATTATTACTTAAGAACGGATTACATTATGAACACAAAATAAAGTTAACAGTAGCAACAAACAAAAAAAAACTCATCCAATCCGTCAGTATTTATAGTTGTCGATTTTGCTATTCAGCATGACAAATCCTTTAAAAGGTTTTGTATGGGCAATACAACAAAAAAAAAGAACAAAAAAAAAAAGAATCTGCTTTTTAATAGAACGGGGAAGGGGAGGGGGGTAATGCTATTAAATACATATCACCAAATATTTTTAACTATCACATTTACACAATCATTCAACTATTGAAGAGGTGTATGAGAGCAGTGCAATCATTCAGGCAAAACAAACAGTCATGCAGCCAGCCAGCTAGCCACCTCCAGCCAACCATTGCAAACATCCTGTTATTCTAGCAATCATCCTGCAATTCATTTAATACATACTCAAATATATATATATATATATTTAAATATGTACAACTAAGCCTTATTTTTTCAATATCTGTTTATCGTTTGTCGCAACGATATATTGCCTGTTAAAACAATTTTTGATGATACGTGTCAGTATATCGTTACAATAAAAAAAAAATTAAGAAAAAACCAGACATTGAGATAAACGGAGGTAAGTGAACTCTGGCAAAATAAAAATAAGAAATTTATTGCCGTAATATATAAAGGCGTTAAATATTATGATTGAACGTGCAGTTAAACTTTTTAAGAGACCATATGGCGTGTCATATCATAAACAGTCATATGAATTATTTCTAAGTCAGTCTTGCAATAATTATACCCTACAAAACCATAGGTGGGGAGGGTATATTGGATTTGTCCTGATGTTTGTAAATATAATATGGTAGAATTTTATGATGATCGGTCCATAATTAGTCGTAGCTCATATATAAAGCCCATTTCCGAAAATCACTTTAACGACCATAAATCTCTTTAAAATGCTGTTATCCAAATAAAACAACAACAATTTCATATGTACAGAAATGATGGCACCTAATTTTATAATGGTCGGTCCATAATTAGTCAAAACTTCCATATAAGACCCACTCCGTAACTCACTTTAACCTTCATAAATCTTTTTAAAGTTCATATTTATATCGAGATAAAGTATAACATACATAATATTTATATTCACGAAAGTCATGCCCATTTCTGAAAAAAACTGTTTTTTATATACTGGGTGTAGGGTGTTATATGGTTGGGCTTGACCGACTATACTTTCTTACTTGTTTTATGTAAAAGTTAAACAGTTTCACATACATGTAGGTTAAGCTTAATATAGCCACCATCGTTTTGTAAATTGAAAATTCAAAAGTAAAAAAAATTTCAACTTTCATTAATAGATCAAGAGCTAAGCATTTCAAATATTCTTTATTACATCTTTCATAGCGTATAGTTTTAGCTTGGTCTAAAAATTATTCCATGAGTATCAAATTATTACCACTGCCTTCTTCCCTAATTAAATCATCTCTGCTAATAAAAACAACAACAATAATAACTGCATTTTAAAATAAAGCAAATATCATCTGTCAATTTAACCAAATAAACTTACCTTAGCAGCTTTCCTAAAATCTCTAGACATGCAGATGCATCTGGCAACAGCATCAACAAGTGCCTATTATTAAATCACTACACACACAACATTCTACATGATTTATCCACACATTTTAACACCGTACCGTACCGTACACACAAACAAACATTAATCACCATTTTTTTTAACAACAACTTGCTATTTTTCTATACATACTTTTCTGCATTTTTATTACTTTGATTTCTCGCTTATTTTCAAATTTAAACTCTTGCAATTGCACACAATGAATAATAAGACTTTATATTTTAATTATTTACAATTAGATATTTAATTAACACTTTAAAATTTTTTTAATAAATATTCTAAAACTTCACTGGCACGAACACTTGTTGACGGAACGATTTATTAAAGCGAACTAAATTAGAAAAGGAAGAGAAGGAAGGAAGGAAGCTAAGAAAGATAAAAGCTTTAAATTAAAAAAATACGTTAAGTCTAAAAGTGATATATCAGAACAGAGCTTGCATTTGAAAAGCAAAGACTACAACCATTTTGCAAACGGCTTTAAGTAAAGCTTTTATTAAAAACTTGTAGGTTGATTTTAAAGACTTAACTTTAGTAAGCTTTAATTTGAAATGTAAAAAAAAAAACTATTTGGATTTAATTCAGCAGCATTTTATTTAAGCTACATTTTCAGTTATGGTGAAAGTTATTTTTATAAAAGAGTGTTCTCAATAATGTTTATTAATTAAAACTTCTACAAAAGCTCAACAAGTTGAGTGTCGATAAACATGCGGTTTGTAGATAAAGATGTTGAATATTGATAAAAATGTTTTTTTTACCGACCGTTAATTTAAATTGAAACACAATTTCGTAATTATATACATATGTATGTATTAAAAAGTTAGCAAAGGAAAGAAAAAGTTATTCAACTTAATTATGTTTTAAACATTTAAATTAGTTTTCTTCAATTTGACTGTGACACCTAATTGAAAATGATTACAATTCTGTTAAAATTTTAATTAATATTGTAACTGTTCTAGAACCTTGTTGGAATTGTCCACAAAAAATGTCTTGTTTAGCTTCATTAGATCATTTAGTATTTCCACGCAATTCTCGCCAGTGAAGTTTTGAATATTTATTAAAAATATTTTAAAGTGTTTAATCTAATCTAATAGTAAAAATTAAAATATAAAGTGTTGTTATTCATTGTAAGCGTTGCAGTTTGAAAATAAGCGAGAAATCAAAGTGATAAAAATGCAGAAAATGTATGTTGTATAGATTTTAGTTGTTGTTAAAAAAATGTTTGTTCGTGTGTACGGTAGGGTAGTTAAAATGTGTGAATAAAACATGTAGAATGTTGTTGTGTGTGTAGTGGTTTAATATTAGGCTCATTTTTATAGATCATATTTATATACATAATAGCAATCTGACATGGACTGATCATATAAACTCACTGGTTGGTCAAACATACATAAAGTTACGAGCTCTCTGGTCTACACAATATTTTACACCAATAAGAATAAGAACCTTACTAGCCAAGACGTATCTGATTCCTTCTCTAATATATGGGTGCGAGTTGTTTGGAAGCTGTGATTCAAGTAGTAAAAGTAAGCTTAATATATTGTTTAACAACATAATAAGATATGTGTATGGATTGAGAAGGTTTGATCATGTTTCTGCTGTTTCCAATAAACTTTACGGAGTTTCACTTGATAGCCTATTAAAAATTCGTATTCTTGTATTCTTGCACAAAATAATAAATACTCAAACCCCCAAATATATATTTGAAAAAATACGTTTCTTCCAATCGTCTCGAAATCGAAATATTATAATACCTCGACATCAATACCTAGTGTCTGAATGGCACTTTTATGTACATGCCGCTCGTCTTTGGAACAATCTTCCACGAAATCAACAAATAAATAGTAATGCTAATAGTTTCAGAAATTTTTTATATAACTTTTTCACGTAAGATGTTATCAATATAGGTTTTTCTGTATCTAATTTGTTTATGCTCATAATAAAATTGTTTATAACGTAATGCGTTCCTGTACTATAAATATAAGACTTAGTCTTGTTGTACAGGAAATGAAAAAATTCAATAAATAAATAAATAAATAAATAAATAAAAAATAACTTAATCACTGACTACACAGAAAAAATAGAAAACTAGCTTCAATTACGAAATTCATCCAGTTGAGTAAAAATATGTTTGTTCAGCCTATGAAAATATTTGCAAATTCAAGAAGAAAACTTTATAAAATAAACAGGAACTCACAATGTAGAAGGCCAAAACAAATAATCAACAAACAGTGAACAAGTTTACAAGCAATGAACAATTGAAATTAAATTTTTAAAATATTTTCATTTATGTGAATTGAGAATAGCAAAAGTAAGATAATTTTTAAATATTCATTGCAAACAAATGGAATATTAATAAAACAAGATTAAAAAAATATTCTTTGCTACATCTTTCCTAACTTTCAGTTTTAGCTTGCTCTAAAAATTATTCCATGAGTATCATATTATTACCACTGCTAACTCTCTATGGACAAAAAGTACCAAATATTATGCCTTCTTCCCTAATCAAATCATCTCTGCTGATAAAAACAACAACAATAACAACTGCATTTTCAAAGCAAATATCATCTGTCAATTTAACCAAATAAACTTACCTTATTAGCAGCTTTCCTAAAATCTCTAGACATGCAGATGCATCTGGCAACAGCATCAACAAGTGCCTATTATTAAATCACTACACACACAACATTCTACATGATTATCCACTCATTTTAACACCGTACCGTACCGTACACACAAACAAACATTAATCACCATTTTTTTTAACAACAACTTGCTATTTTTCTATACATACTTTTCTGCATTTTTATTACTTTGATTTCTCGCTTATTTTCAAACTTTAACTCTTACAATTGCACACAATGAATAATAACACTTTATATTTTAATTATTTACTATTAGATATTTAATTAACACTTTAAAATATTTTTAATAAATATTCTAAAACTTCAGTGGCACGAACACTTGTTGACGGAACGATTTAATAAAGCGAACTAAATTAGAAAAGGAAGAGAAGGAAGGAAGTAAGAAAGATAAAAAGCTTTAAACTAAACAATACGTTAAGTCTAAAAGTGATATGTCAGAACAGAGTTTACATTTGAAAAGCAAAGACTACAACCATTTGGAAACGGTTTTAAGTAAAGCTTTTATTAAAAAACTTGTAGGTTGATTTTAAAGACTTACAGCTTTATGCAAAAAAACTTAAAACAGGCTGATAGAAAACAAGTTTTAGCTTAACATACGACTGTTAAAGCAATGATAACATCAAATAATTTAAAGCAGCTACATACCTACTTTAAAGTGTAGTTAAAATATGGTGTTCAGACATGTATTTTTAAGTGAGTCAATTATTGGTTAATAAAAAGTGTTCACATATGCTCAATATTGCTAATTCAATTAGCGTTTGACAGCAGCTGACAAAAAAGAATACAATTACAGTGAACTCGGGAAAACGTCAACGCTCGTTTACGTGAACATCCCGAAGCGTTAACCCTTTTTTTACATTACCTGCTCTAAAATTTTATGAAATAAATAGAGAGAAGACTCTCTTCCAAGTGTTGGAAAGAAAAAAATAACAGATTTTTTTTAATTTGTTAAACGTCAACACCCGCGGTTTTAATTGATTGACGTTTTCCCTAGTGCACTGTATTTGGTTGTAATATTATAATTTTCAGCCTAAAAATATTCTTTATACCATTTTAGTTATTACTTATCACAGGGTTGTATTTTTAATTTTAACAATTATTAGAACAATTAAGTCTTAATGAAGCAATTATCTTAATAGAAATTTTGTATGGATAATTGAATTCAATAAGGCGTTAATTAAAAAATTTCAATTAAAAATGCATCTGTGAACACCATATAAAATATTTTATTGTTTTAACAAATAAAGTTTTGTGAATTTTTGTGTAGATTTTTACATAAAAATTGAATACATGGATATATTTTTTAAATGAATATATTTTTTAATGTAAAAATATATACATAATTGAAAATAATTGAAATTCTATGAATTTTTTACATAAAAAGGCTTAAGTCGGTTTTAGTGAGTTTTAAATTCTGACTAAAATAAAAAAAGAGTGGACGGGGCTCCAAAGTTTGTAATACATATGTTTAGCTATATCTTGAAAACTATTTTTTGGACGATATATATTAGGGCGGGTCGATTTAATAATCGCCCATGGCTCAGTGAAAATCGTATTCTAGGGATCAAAATCAGAAACTTTGCCGAAGAAACCATACCTCTAAAACGAATTCTACTAACCCCCAACTGTTGACTTTTGTCCCGTACAAACATTTATTTTGATCCCTAGAATACGATTTTCACTGAGCCATGGTCGATTTTTTTGCCTCCCCACAAATCGACCCGGCCTAATATATATATACATATATATCAAATGATAGGTATTTTAAATACCTTTATATGAAGTTCATCTTATGAACCATTTAGTGGTCAATATCAAAAAAATTATTTTTTTATCCGATATTTTTTAAAAAATCTAAAAAATCCGGAAAAATACATACATGAGTGTGTATATAAATTACAAAATTTAAAATTCAAGAAACTAAGCTTTAATTCAAGGTGTAATATAACCGTGTAGGTAGTATATATCCAGAGATATTTATGAAAAATAATGACATTTCTCCATAAAAATTACAATAAATTTGTACTATGCGAAGCCGGTGTTCTGTATACCATATAGGAGAACATCTTGTATTTAACTTATTAAACATAGCTTATATATAACATTAATATTAAAAGTCTGAAATTTGATTTCAAGCATTTATACCAAAGTTTGGATATTATAATTTAAAGAAAAATAATTCTGTTTTTTTAATTTTTCAGAACTTATAAATCAGTGATATTATAATACCTAAAGCTTAATGTCTTGGCTATTTATATTAATAATCTAAAATAACGCTTAAATAGCCTGTTTTTAAGATTTTTTAGATATTATAAAAAAATTGGGTAAAAAATATATATCTCGAATTTAAGCCATAGTGGGTCCATATTCTATAATTAATGTCTTGGCTATTTATATTAATAATCTAAAATAACGCTTATATAGCCTGTTTTTAAGATTTTTTAGATATTAAAAAAAATTGGGTAAAAAATATATATCTCGAATTTAACCCATAGTGCGTCCATATTCTATAATTAATGACTTGGCTATTTATATTAATAATCTAAAATAACGCTTATATAGCCTGTTTTTAAGATTTTTTAGATATTAAAAAAAAATTGGGTAAAAAATATATATCTCGAATTTAAGCCATAGTGGGTCCATATTCTATAATTATGGTATATTTCGTTGGAAAGATATTTTTTATACCATTAATTTGACGTATCATAAATTATTAGACACCGAATAGTTTCTGAGATATAGGCTCATATATTTTCAACTTTGAGGACCCGCCCACTCAAAAATAAGCGGGACCGACAAAATAAAATACTTTTATCTTCTCTAAAAGCCATATTTGATGATTTTTTTTATTTTGAGCAATATCACTGAAACCGACTTGTTCCAATTTGTATTTAATTCAAACATACAAAACATTATAGTCATGTACATACAATCAACAAAAGTAAATAAAGCTCGTTTTTAAAATAATCGCTTTAAAGATAGGAACAAATAAGAGTATTTATTATTTTAAATTATTATAAATGTGGTTAGTTTATGTTTTTATGCAGTATAAATATTATTTGACATATTAAAATAAGAATAAAATTTCATTTTATATTGAAAATATACAAAACATTTTAAGATATCCGAATATCCGAATGAACTAATAATCGTTGTTTTACATCATTTACTATAAAGGGACAAAAGAGAGTGATAGTGTTGCCAGTATCAACATATACAATTAATTGATGTATATAATAGTTAACGTACTGTTTTTGCATATGAATTTTTAACACAGGTGTGTTACCCTTAAAGTGTCTGTTAACTAACATGCATTTCAATCCTCAAATAAGAATTTATTTGCATAAGGCTGTAAGTCTTTAAAATCAACCTACAAGTTGTTTAAAAAAGCTTTACTTAAAGCCGTTTGCAAAATGGTTGTAGTCTTTGCTTTTCAAATGCAAGCTCTGTTCTGACATATCACTTTTAGACTTAACGTATGGTTTTCTTTCTACGCTTCCTTCCTTCTCATCCTTTTCTAATTTAGTTCGCTTTATTAAATCGTTCCGTCAACAAGTGTTCGTGCCAGTGAAGTTTTAGAATATTTATTAAAAATATTTTAAAGTGTTAATTAAATATCTAATAGTAAATAATTAAAATATAAAGTGTTATTATTCATTGTGTGCAATTGCAAGAGTTAAAGTTTGAAAATAAGCGAGAAATCAAAGTAATAAAAATGCAGAAAAGTATGTATAGAAAAATAGCAAGTTGTTGTTAAAAAAAATGGTGATTAATGTTTGTTTGTGTGTACGGTACGGTGCGGTAGTTAAAATGTGTGGATAAATCATGTAGAATGTTGTGTGTGAAGTGATTTAATAATAGGCACTTGTTGATGATGTTGCCAGATGCATCTGCATGTCTAGAGATTTAAGGAAAGCTGCTAATTAAGGTAAGTTTATTTGGTTAAATTGACAGATGATACAATTTGCTTTAAAAATGCAGTTGTTATTGTTGTTGTTTTTATCAGCAGAGATGATTTGATTAGGGAATAAGGCATAATATTTGGTACTTTTTGTCCATAGAGAGTTAGCAGTGGTAATAATATGATACTCATGGAATAATTTTTAGAGCAAGCTAAAACTGAAAGTTAGGAAAGATGTAGCAAAGAATATTTTGATCTTGTTTTATTAATATTCCATTTGTTAGCAATGAATATTTAAAAATTATCTTACTTTTGCTATTCTCAATTCACATAAATGAAAATATTTTAAAAATTTAATTTCAATTGTTCATTGCTTGTAAACTTGTTCACTGTTTGTTGATTACATATTTGTCTTGGCCTTCTACATTGTGAGTTCCTGTTTATTTTATAAAGTTTTCTTCTTGAACTTGCGACTATTTTCATAGGCTGAACTAAACATATTTTCACTCAACTGGATGAATTTCGTAATTGAAGCGAGTTTTCTATTTTTTCTGTTTAGTCAGTGAATAAGTTATGTATTTAAATATGATCTATAAAAATGAGCCTAATATTAAACCACTACACACACAACAACATTCTACATGTTTTATTCACACATTTTAACTAGCGTACCGTACACACAAACAAACATTTTTTTAACAACAACTAAAATCTATACAACATACATTTTCTGCATTTTTATCACTTTGATTTCTCGCTTATTTTCAAACTTCAACGCTTACAATGAATAACAACACTTTATATTTTAATTTTTACTATTAGATTAGATTAGACACTTTAAAATATTTTTAATAAATATTCAAAACTTCACTGGCGAGAATTGCGTGGAAATACTAAATGATCTAATGAAGCTAAACAAGACATTTTTTTGTGGACAATTCCAACAAGGTTCTAGACCAGTTACAATATTAATTAAAATTTTAACAGAATTGTAATCATTTCCAATTAGGTGTCACAGTCAAATTGAAGAAAACTAATTTAAATGTTTAAAACATAATTAAGTTGTATAACTTTTTCTTTCCTTTGTTAACTTTTTAATACAGACATATGTATATACATAATTACGAAATTGTGTTTCAATTTAAATTAACGGTCGGTAAAAAAAAATGTTTATCAATATACAACATCTTTATCTACAAACCGCATGTTTATCGACACTCAACTTGTTGAGCTTTTGTAGAAGTTTTAATTAATAAACATTATTGAGAACACTCTTTTATAAAAATAGCTTTCACCATAACTGAAAATGTAGCTTAAATAAAATGTTGCTGAATTAAGTCCCAATAATTTTTTTTTAACATTTCAATTTAAAGCTTACTAAAGTACTTGTTAAGTCTTTAAAATCAACCTACAAGTTTTTTAATAAAAGCTTTACTTTAAGCCGTTTGCAAAATGGTTGTAGTCTTTGCTTTTCAAATGCAAGCTCTGTTCTGACATATCACTTTTAGACTTAACGTATTGTTTTAAAGCTTTTATCTTTCTTAGCTTCCTTCCTTCCTTCTCTTCCTTTTCTAATTTAGTTCGCTTTAATAAATCGTTCCGTCAACAAGTGTTCGTGCCACTGAAGTTTTAGAATATTTATTAAAAATATTTTAAAGTGTTAATTAAATATCTAATAGTAAATAATTAAAATATAAAGTGTTATTATTCATTGTGTGCAATTGTAAGAGTTAAAGTTTGAAAATAAGCGAGAAATCAAAGTAATAAAAATGCAGAAAAGTATGTATAGAAAAATAGCAAGTTGTTGTTAAAAAAAATGGTGATTAATGTTTGTTTGTGTGTACGATACGGTACAGTGTTAAAATGTGTGGATAAATCATGTAGAATGTTGTGTGTGAAGTGATTTAATAATGGCACTTGTTGATGATGTTGCCAGCTCATCTGCATGTCTAGAGATTTTAGGAAAGCTGCTAATTAAGGTAAGTTTATTTGGTTAAATTGACAGATGATATTTGCTTTGAAAATGCAGTTGTTATTGTTGTTGTTTTTATCAGCAGAGATGATTTGATTAGGGAATAAGGCATAATATTTGGTACTTTTTGTCCATAGAGAGTTAGCAGTGGTAATAATATGATACTCATGGAATAATTTTTAGAGCAAGCTAAAACTGAAAGTTAGGAAAGATGAAGCAAAGAATATTTTGATCTTGTTTTATTAATATTCCATTTGTTAGCAATGAATATTTAAAAATTATCTTACTTTTGCTATTCTCAATTCACATAAATTAAAATATTTTAAAAATTAAATTAAATTTTGATTTCTTCGACCTTTTTTTGATAAAATAAAAAAGTTTTATATTTTCAACTTTGAGGACCCGCCCACTCAAAAATAAGCGGGACCGACAAAATAAAATACTTTTATCTTCTCTAAAAGCCATATTTGATGATTTTTTTTATTTTGAGCAATATCACTGAAACCGACTTGTTCCAATTTGTATTTAATTCAAACATACAAAACATTATAGTCATGTACATACAATCAACAAAAGTAAATAAAGCTCGTTTTTAAAATAATCGCTTTAAAGTTAGGAACAAATAAGAGTATTTATTATTTTAAATTATTATAAATGTGGTTAGTTTATGTTTTTATGCAGTATAAATATTATTTGACATATTAAAATAAGAATAAAATTTCATTTTATATTGAAAATATACAAAACATTTTAAGATATCCGAATATCCGAATGAACTAATAATCGTTGTTTTACATCATTTACTATAAAGAGACAAAAGAGAGTGATAGTGTTGCCAGTATCAACATATACAATTAATTGATGTATATAATAGTTAACGTACTGTTTTTGCATATGAATTTTTAACACAGGTGTGTTAGCCTTAAAGTGTCTGTTAACTAACATGCACTTCAATCCTCAAATAAGAATTTGTTTTGCATAAGGCTGTAAGTCTTTAAAATCAACCTACAAGTTTTTTAATAAAAGCTTTACTTAAAGCCGTTTGCAAAATGGTTGTAGTCTTTGCTTTTCAAATGCAAGCTCTGTTCTGATATATCACTTTTAGACTTAACGTATTTTTTTAGTTTAAAGCTTTTATCTTTCTTAGCTTCTTTCCTTCCTTCTCTTCCTTTTCTAGTTTAGTTCGCTTTATTAAATCGTTCCGTCAACAAGTGTTCGTGCCAGTGAAGTTTTAGAATATTTATTAAAAATATTTTAAAGTGTTAATTAAATATCTAATAGTAAATAATTAAAATATAAAGTGTTATTATTCATTGTGTGGAATTGCAAGAGTTAAAGTTTGAAAATAAGCGGGAAATCAAAGTAATAAAAATGCAGAAAAGTATGTATAGAAAAATAGCAAGTTGTTAAAAAAAAAAATGGCGATTAATGTTTGTTTGTGTGTACGGTACGGTGCGGTAGTTAAAATGTGTGGATAATCATTTAGAATGTTGTGTTGGAAGTGATTTAATAATGGCACTTGTTGATGATGCCAGCTGCATCTGCATGTCTAGAGATTTTAGGAAAGCTGCTAAGAGGTGAGTTTTTGGTTAAATTGACAGATGATATTTGCTTTGAAAATACAGAAAATACAAATTAAAATATTTTAAAAATTAAATTAAATTTTGATTTCTTCGACTTTTTTTTGATAAAATAAAAAAGTTTTTTCAAGCTCGAGGCCAATTATTTGTAAAAAATATATATATTATTTATTTATTAAATTGTTACTTTTGCATTTCAGTGTGCCATTTTTCTAGAAAAATATAGTTTTCACAATGGTATTATTCGAGTTATTAAGTAAAAAAAGTTAACTCAAGCCTAATTAAAAAAATTTTTCTCTAATATTAAATAGAATCTATAAAAACGAATTTGTTTGATTTTAAGTTAAAAATTGGCCATAATTTCATTATTTATAGACCCCTTAGTCTGCTATTTCGGGAATCCAACAAGATGTGGGAATTTTACAAAAGGGAAAACTGGCTGATATAAGGGGTTTCTCAACAAGAAACAAACTAAAACTAAGAATATATTCGAAAATCATTTAAATGTTTACTGCATTGAAATGTTGCATTTAAGGCAATTAAGAATTAAAACTGATAATGGACAGATTTCCACTACAATTACTTATACAGATGTCGCATAGTGGGGGAATTTGGAAAAAAGGGAAGAAAATCTATAATTTCTAAATGATAAGTCAGATTGCAATAAAATTTCACGTGCCTAGAAAGGAAGTGTTGTTGTTATACCCACCACCACCAAATTTTTCAACAATCATGTACTAAACAACCTAACGGAGACAGCAAGTATTGGATGGTGCGATGTCATCGGATACCTGAACGCAACAGGCTGGATATAGTACCTATTATATACATATTATATTGTAATGGTGTGGTTGTTTTCAAAACGGAATCGAAAGATTATACTTGAAAGCTTGCAGGCAACACGTAAACCAAACCAAACAAACCAACAAAAAGATGGGTATGGTATATTAAGATTGTCATTCCGTTTGTAACACATCGTACTAAAAACTCTATACATTTTGGGCAGGGCTGCCAAATGAATTTCGGAAATATATACATATGTGTCATTCCGGAAGAAATCGTCAGAATCCCGATAAAAGAGAACAAAAACGTCATGTAGAATTTTAGAAATCGTCAATAAAAAAAAAATCGAAAAAATAAAAAGTCACTATTTCTAATAGTATTTTTAAATTTTCAAGCGCCCAGGAGATGAATAAATAAGCAATCACATAGTTGATAGCCGATTATTTGAGCATCTCCGGTTTGATTGACAAAAAATTAACTTGCTTTCTATTTGCTGTTATAAAAAGTGTACTGGTGAAAAATATACATATCGACCTCAGTCTGATTGAGAATGTGTATGTGGGTCAATTTAAAAAACAACGTACAAAACGAGTTTTTTTTTTGCTTATTTTAAAAGTTTATTCAATTCGCCTGTAAGAAAGGCCAATTTATGTAGAAATTATTGAAGAATCCGGTGGTACTTTTAGGCTCTCAAAAAAATCAATATTTTTGGATTTTTTTTAGGTTTTCTATGATTTCTATTTTGAGCGTCACACACCAAATATGTATAAAAAATCGCTAAAAATGCAAAAATATGTGAAATTCAAGCTTACTACGATGTTCTTTTGTTTCTTAAGATTGACTTTTGCGAAAATCACCTTTTCGATCATAAACACAAAATCACGATTCACTTTGATGTTGTAATTTTTTTAAAAGTGACTACATAGTTATTTTAAAATTTTAAGATAAAAATATGTAAATTTTTGTTAAAAAAAGACTTGAACTTAGAGATTACTTGCAAAGTAATAGGTTTGTAACAATGTATTTAAAAAAAAATGCAATTATAAGCGTTTTAAGGAAAAAAAAATTAGTGTGACACTCAAGATATTTTGTGACGATCAAGAGATTTTGTTACACGTAAACAAGAAATAATGCCAAATTTAAAGTTTAATGAAAAAAAGTTTATTCTTTTACAAAAAGTAAATAAAAAAAAAACAAAAATTCTTCAAAAAACAAAAATTTTCATACAAAACTAAACATGTACCTTAGGGGTATTCTATTATGACTTTTTTTTGTTTTTTTAAATTTACATGGCTGTACAAGATGAGAAACATTAAAAAAATCATAAGTGCGTTTTTAGTTTTTTATTTCATTCAAAAAAGTTCACGCACCAAACGATTTTAAAATTTACATGCGCATATACACACAAACATGTACATTTGCATTGGCAATGTATAGCTGTTAACCGCTTTTGCTATTTGTTTTCGTTTGCTTTTGTTTTGTTTTGTTATACTTGAAAACGAAAATTAAAAAATTCTTACATTGGAAATATTTTTAATTATTTAATTTGACATTAGAAGAAATAAATTTCAAATTCAAGGTTCTTCCATTTTTACAAAACGAATATAAATCTTTCACTTCCGTTTTAAATTTGGAATGGCTGAATCTTCCTTCACCCAGTGTCTATTTAAACATTGGTGTGCAGTTTTGAACGGCTTCACAGATTCTTCCCAGCATTCAAAATTATTGTTGCGAAAACGTTGGTCGGAAAACCATACTTCGTACCATGCACTGCATATAAATTGACAAAGTGGTAAAAGTTTTTCTCTGTGATTGGGAAGGAGTATAAATGTGAGCAATGCAAGAATAGCTCTGGAGTTCCAACGGGCGTTACTGAGCGATGGTAAAACTCGAAAGTTAATGAACGGAAAAACGTTATGTTCAAATATTGTGACACTTTTTCCATTCTCAAGCACCATTACCGCTACTCGCACTTCTTTAGTTTCATTTGACAATACCACTACCTGCACTTCCTTTTTTCCAAACATTCTCCCGTCAAATTGAAGACACAAATTCTCTTTTTGTAACGTTGTCATATATTTTGCTTCCAATCGCTCGGCTGATTTCATTGAGGCTTTATATACGGCAGATTGTGTGGGTGCTGGAATAGCAATGCCTGATTTCACTAATGCTTCACATACTTTAGTTGCTTTCCTGCTACTCAAACTTGTTTCCTCTATCATGTCTACTGCGACCCTTGTTTGACACTTGACTTTTCTAAGTCTTTTTGCAGGTGGTTCAGGGTGATACAATTCACTATCTCAGATACACTTGAATTTATATTACTTTTGTTTTGTACGGTCACTGGTTTAAGTAAAACAATTTTTGATTGATGAATATTTGTTTCCTTTTCAGTGGTGTATCCAACATTTCCATTGGAAGCAGAGGAGTAATTAGTTCTGACTGCAAAATAGCGGTAAATTTTTACCACTACTTTCAAAAAAAACCAAAATTATAACACAACAAAACAAAATAAGAATAAGAACTAGAAAGCAAACGAAACAAATAGCAAAAGCGGTCAACAGCTATACATTGCCAATGCAAATGTACATGTTTGTGTGTATATGCGCATGTAAATTTTAAAATCGTTCGGTGCGTGAACTTTTTTGAATGAAATAAAAAACTAAAAACGCAGTTAACATTTTTTTAATGTTTCTCATCGTGAATGGGCATGTAAAACATAGGTTAAAAAATAGAATACCCCTAATGTACCTACATATTCTTTGATGTCTTTAACAAAAATGGAAAAAAGGAAGCAATTCTTGAAGAAACTTATACACATATGTAAATATTGAAGCAAAACAATAACTTAACTTAATTTAATTTATAAATTTTCATTCGAATTCTTATTCTGAATCTGTATAAACTTCATGAAATGACAAGCGACTTTGTTTTTTTTTCATTCTCATTAATTTATACCACTTTCGAATTAAGTTTGTGGCAAAAACAGAATCAGGCAGTAACAATAAAAATTAAACTCAAATATACCACGATTATAACTTTCTTTCTTTTTTCTTTTATATTCGTCATTACTTGCTTTATCAAGCTTTATTTTCTCTCTATATCTCCGTGCTCTCTCACCAGCCGTTAATTTTGTTTTTTTACTCTTGAAAATTAAAAAAACAAAATCAAAATTAAGCATTTTAAGCTATAAAGCAATATATTTCATATATTTTCAATATTTTTTTCGTAGGCAATTTATTTCTCAAATTCACAAATTATAAAAAAATGAGTTGAAACCATGTAAACAATGATTGTCAACTTCAATCTTGTACATTTATTATATTCACTTTTAAAAAAATTAGTGTGACCCTCAAGAAATTTTATCGCGAAATATTCTACAAACAAATATTTTGGTATTTTGAGCAATATCCATTATTAAATTTTTTTGTTTATTAAATTTAGTTTTCTGTTTTAAATTTGTCAATCAGTTTATGATTTCAGTGTTACCGTTTGGTTAATCTTTTAAACTAAAAAAAGTAATTCGAAAAATATGTACCTACATATATATAAAAATGTCGTAGGTGTTGTACAAAATATTTATAGAGAAATTACCAACAACATTTGTACAACTATTGTAAATTCAGACGATGTACAACTTTTACGACACTACAACATCACTTGTGAATTGAACAAATATAAAAATCAATTATTGTCAATCTTATACATCATAAGGCTTTATTCTTTATTATTTTAGCTTTAAGATACATTTACACATGGCAAATATTTCACGAAAAAGACGTAACCACTAAATAAATATGGTTTTAATTCTTGTGTTTATTTGGAAAACCTCTTTTACCAAGGACAAATCACAATAGAAGTTTAGTTTTATTTTACCTGATGCTGTTTGCTTTTGCAAAACACTTGTAAAGCAAATAAAAAATAGCAGTTAGTAGATTACACAATGATTTCAGCATGTTTTTTTTTAAAACTCCTGTAAAGTGAACTTAATATGTTTTTAAACTTTGCTAATTAAATAGGTTGCTACAATTATCCATATTCACTACAATTAAATTCTTATTTCCATTAAATTACAAACTAAAAATTCAAAATGTTTAATTATATGACGCTCTAACATTGTGAACACACCCCCTACTGCCTGAATAACCTTCATATGCATACGGGTCAATTAAAAAAAAAACGCAATTTTTGTGTCCACGCACTTTACACTGTGTGTTCTGATTTGTTATAGTCGTCAAAACTTAATTAGTGCCAATTTGGCGTTGCAAAAAAATGTTATCCCCACAATTTGCATTGAGCGTCACTTTTTTTTATAAAGCAAGTAATATTACTAGTTTTCAATTTGCATTTAAATAAAGTAAATAACGTAAGGAAAGTACAAACTTTAATTATTACAAAAGTGAAAAAGCGAAAAAAAATCTATTAAGAAAAGTGTGCATTTGCGTAGTTTTTGTGAACACCATGGTAAGGGCGCGATAAAATTTCTTGAGCGTCACGCTAATTTTCTTAAAAATGAATATATTAAATTTGAAAAATTGAAGTTGATATTCATTGTTTAATGGTTTCAATTAATTTTTTTATAATTTGTGAATTTGAGAAATAAATTGCCTACGAAAAAAAAACAAAATAGGCAAACATTTCATGAGCATCACTTTTGAATAATATTGCTTCATAGCTCAAAATGCTTAATTTTGATTTTATTTTTTAATTTTCAAGAGTAAAAAAACAAAATTAACGGCTGCTGAGAGAGCACGGAGATATCGAGAGAAAATAATGCTCGATTAAGCGCGTAATGACGAATATAAAAGAAAAAAGAAAGAAAGTTATAATCGTGGTATATTTGAGTTTAATTTTTATTGTTACTGACTGATTCTGTTTTTGCCACAAACTTAATTCGAAAGTGGTAAAAATTAATTAGAATAAAAAAAAACAAAGCCGCTTGTCATTTCATGCAGTTTATACAGATTCAGAATAAGAATTCGAATGAAAATTTATAAATTAAATTAATTAATTTATAAATTAAATAAGTTATTGCTTTGTGTCAAATATTTACATATGTGTATAAGTTTCTTCAAGAATTACTTCCTTTTTTTCCATTTTTGTTAAAGACATCAAAGAATATGTACATGTTTAGTTTTGTATGAAAATTTTTGTTTTTTGAAGAATATTTGTTTTTTTATTGTATTTACTTTTTGTAAAAGAATAAACTTTTTTTCATTAAACTTTAAATTTGGAATTATTTCTTGTTTACGTGCAACAAAATCTCTTGATCGATCTAAGTTCAAGTCTTCTTTTTTAACAAAAATTTACATATTTTTATCTTAAAATTTTAAAATAACTATGTAGTCACTTTTAAAAAAAAATTAAAACATCAAAGTGAATCGTGATTTTGTGTTTATGATCGAAAAGGTGATTTTCGCAAAAGTCAATCTTAAGAAACAAAAGAACATCGTGGTAAGCTTGAATTTCACATATTTTTGCATTTTTAGCGATTTTTTTTATACATATTTGGTGTGTGACGCTCAAGATAGAAATCATAGAAAACCTAAAAAAAAATCCAAAAATATCGATTTTTTTGAGAGCTTAATAGTACCACCCGATTCTTTATCAATTTCTACATAAATTGGCCACTCTTACAAGCTTTTTAATTGAAAAAGCTTTAAAAATAAACAAGACAAAACTCGTTGTGTACGGGTTTTTTGAAATTGACCCATACACATTTTAAGTAAATGTGCATATGCCACAAATATAAGGGAATGTCTAAATGTACCAAAGCAATGGGTGAATAAGTGTAACTAACCACTATAAATAATGCAGCTACTAACCTAAAATCAAAAAATCTGTTTTTAATTAAGCTCATATTGATGACTATGACATGACGATAATGATGTAACACATATTTCATTTTATCTTTGTCATGTTTAACCAAATTTTATACTCATCATATGACATCAATGGCATGAGTAATCAGATTTTGTAATTAGTCCAAATGCATACGTATGTATCTAGCTGAACACACTAGGTTGGTACACATTTTGCAAATTTTGTGATTTTCAATGCTGATAGGGACATAAAATTATTATATGTTCTTTGAAAACAAAATGTTAAAAAGTTGAGCAAAATCATAAAACGTTTAGAGGTTACATATTTTAAATATTGCTAATTATAGTAACGGAGAACAATGCTAGCCCTTGGAAGCATTGTAAATTATAAAACAGCAAACTAAACGCCACCCTACTGTGTTTGCATGTGCACACAGATTGCAAAAGTACAATAATCATAGAGATGGTCAAATTTACATAGAGATATAAATATGTGTAGGTACATATTTGTCTACACATACATACATATGTATGTATGTATACATATGCATACATACCTATGTATGAAATGAAGTATACATATGAGTCCGAAAAGAGTCTTTTCTGACACCTTTTTCGGAGCGTTAACGCTCTTTATGAGCCCAAAAAACAATCATAATTGCTCCGAAAACCTTCAGAAAAGAGGGTCATTACATTCGAAAATGGTCCGTCAGAAAGAGCTCTTAGATAATGTCAGAAAAGAGTCTTTTATGAGGGTTTTTTTTGGGTTCTTAAAGAGCTCTTAGATAATGCCAGAAAAGAGTCTTTTATGAGGTTTTTATTGGGCTCTGTGTAATCTTGTTTTTATCATTCTTGTGTGGTTCAGCTATGTTTTTTTTTTGTTCAAAGCACAAATAGCAGGAGAACAACGCTTTGGTACACACATAATTAAGTGGAATTTCTGAGTCATACTGCGTGCCGACTCAGGACAGTAACAAGCAAATTTTTCTTTCGCTCCGAAAATGCTCTTTAGTTGAATTCTTTTCTGACTCCTTTTTTTCGGAGCGCTCCGAAAATGCTCTTTTGTTGGACTCTTTTCTGACTCCTTTTTCGCAGCGCTCCTAAAATGGTATGCTGGGATCATTTTGCAAAAGTATATTTATGTATATAAGTGTTGGTAAATTGTACAATTATTGGTACATTTACTTATTGAGTATGTAAAAAGCCATTTAAACAAATGTAGAAATTTACACACCCTCATGCTCCAACGTTTTCATTTGCATGTATTTTAAAAATTAACCACATTTGTGGTTTTTAGTAGGCAGACTTTGTTTATTATAAAGTTTGCTGCTTTTCAGTATGCAAAAGCTTGTCCTGGCCAAAATCGATTTTGTGTATTTATCAAATTAACAGCCTGAATATAACACTGTTCACATAAAATACCGTTGCATAAAAATATTAAAAAGCGCTTAAACACTTTTGAAACACAAATTGTTACTTCGAACAACAACTACACAAGAATTAGACTAAAACTAGCCAAGAAGTGCAATGCTTTGCATAACTATAATTACATAAAACTTTTCTCAATTTTGTAAATTAAAGAAAAAATAACACCATTTAAACTAAATGTATGTGAAACGAACAAAAAAAAACAAATAATTAAAAATAACATAATTTTTCATTTTATCTTTTAAAAATTTTGAAAGAAATTATTTAGTATCATGGTGAAATTATACATCAGGTGCCAGCATTGCTACATCAATTACAACAAGGCAAGAACAACAGGCATTTTTGTTTGTGTAATACTTTCGTTACTGTCAAAAACATCTGGCATAAAAACAGAAAACAAAAAAAAAAAAACTAACACTTTTAGTAAAACAACTCAAAAAACAAACACTCTATTTAATATAAAATCGTTCTTTAAGACTTTAAAACTATTTTACGCAGATAAAACGGTGACAAAAACTCACTTTTTCATACACAAAATCATTTTTTAACTTTTTAATATTAACTTTTACTATTTGTAAACAAGTTTTTGACATTTTCATGATATCAAGAGTTTCACCATGAATAGAGCAAAAAATAATCAGCTGGCGCTATGCTGTCACCTGATATATAATTTCACCATGATTATTATAACTAGAAATACACTGAAATTAAAATAACTTAAAATATGAATATTCATTAAAAATTTAGACTTTAATAATATATTAGACCGCCTTTTTTATATCAATTTAAAAACAATTGATCAGGCCTACTATTCACCAGATTTATTGCTATGTCTACAGATATAGATTTCCAAGTATTTATAACAACTTCATTTAGGTGATATATGCTTTCATATTGTCGCTTTTTAGCATAATTCAACGACTTAATATTACCAACATGTTCACACTGGGGTTCCGATCTTGAGAACATGCGGGCCTTGGTTTGACCTTGGTCGTCAATTACAAATTTTATTTAACAAAAAAAAAAAAACATTTGTTATTTTACCTCTTAAAAGTTTTATAAAGATATTCATTACTATAAATACACTGAAATTAAAATAATTTAATATATCAATATTCCCAACAAATTTAAACTTTATTAAAAAACGATATCCAAGTATTTATAACAACTTCATTTAGGTGATATATGCTTTCATATTCTCGCTTTTTAGCATAATTCAACGACCTAATATTATCAACATGGTCGCACATGGTCGCACTTGAGAACACGCGGGCCTTGGTTTGACCTTGATCGTCAATTACAAATTTTATTTAACAAAAAAAAAACATTTGTTATTTTACCTCTTAAAAGTTTTATAAAGATATTCATAACTATGTATAAATACATTGAAAATAAAATAATTTAATATATCAATATTCCCAAAAAATTTAAACTTTATTAAAAAACGATATCCAAGCATCTACAACAGCTTCCTTTAGGTTATATATGCTTTCGTTTTGTCAGTTATCAGCATAAATTCTACGGCTTGTTAATCCCCAAATGTTCTCAATGATGTTCTGATCTGGTGATCAAGCGGATCATTCAAGTTTTGTTTGTCGTCTGACATGCAGACCATTTTCTAAAACTAGTACTAATTTTTTACTAATAATTTGGAACTGCCAAATTAAGCATACTGTCTTCATAAAAAGCTCAACAAAACAATTAAAGAACCGCTTCCTTTATTTATTTTTGATATAAATAAATAGCTGTTGAAACCATCTGGACCATAAAGGTTGAATTTTTTCTTAGTCCAAAAAATCACATTAAACAAAGATTATCGGCTTATCTGTTTCCATTTAGTATGCGAGTTTCTTTTAGCAAATTCAAGTCTAAGACTGCTGGCAGAGACAACAGTATTTGTTGAGTAATAGTTTGGAATTTTTTTTAGCAGTCTTCTTATGGTTGATTTGGACACATTTACCTCACATTCATTAATAATCTGGCCGAAACTCTTTATTGTGTTGCTGCCACATTTTAAAATTCTACGATTGTGCCTTTTTTGGGGTAGCCATTTTTAGTATTTATAAATTTTTGTAACTACACGTTACAATATTGAGAGCAACTGAGAGAGTAAATTTTATTGCTCCAATTTTTTCTCAAAACATAAGTTTTTTTTTATCTTAATTCAAGTAAAAATAAGTCTTAATTTTCGCTTTAAGAGTTATCTTTTTGATTTAAGAGCAAATTGAACTTAAAGTAAGAATTTCTTACTCAATAAATTATAAAAAAATGATTTTGAGAGCTTCTGAGAGAGTAAGTTTAACTTCGCTCATTTCTTCTCTGGGATTGATTTAAGATTTTTGTTCTTAATTTAAGTAAAATAAGTCTTAGTTTTCTGTTTCAGATTTATCTTCTTGATTTAAAAACAAATTCGACTTAATTTAAGAGTTTTTTACTTAAATCAAGAATAATATTCTTGTTTTAAGAAAATCTGCGCTTGATTTGTCAAATCCATTCCGATTTTTACTTATTTTAAGTATGAACTAGTAAAAACGTACTTGAAAATTTCAGGCTAAAACTGAGAAAAATAAACTTAATTTTAGAATGCCATTTTTCTTTCTGTGTACAAAAATAATTTGGATTATTAGCTAAATTAAATCAGCATTTCTATTAGAAATCACAATTAGAAAATTCTGAAATATAATTGGAAATTTCTGAAATAGGAATGGATGTTTCTGAAATTCAATTAAAAGTTTTTGAAATATAATTGGAATGATTTAAAACACAATGGAAAATTCTAAAATAAAATTGGAAATTTCTGAAATATTCTGAAATACAATTGAAAATTCTGAAAAACAGTTGAAAATTCTAAAATATAATTGAATATTTTTGATATTAAATTCAAAGTTGAAATATTTTGAAATACATTTGAAATTTCTGAAATACAATTGAAATATTCTGAAATATATTTAGAAACTTCTTAAACACAATTGAAAATGTTGTAGTATTCTATTTGGTTTCTTATAAAATGTATTTATAGTTATGAAATACTAACAAAATATTAATGCACAATTTCTCTCTTTTAAATTAAACAAGTGGTCTCTCAAATTTTGAATGAAAATAGATTGTTTAACCATACTCTTAAAATATTGTACAAGTTGTAAAAAACTGTGTCTAAATTTACCACAAATGCAAACATCAAGTGTAATTATAGTAATGCAACACAGTGCATGTTTTATGGTCCATAATAACACAGTTAATGAAATTTGTTAAAATCTTTTTGGAAAAATTGCAACAAAAGTATTGTTAATATAGTACTTGCACTGGTGTTGCCGTGGCGAAGGGTAGTCAGTTTTTCACTGTGCGTATAACTGAGTTCGAGGACTGTTTCTGTCACCTATAGCTGAGAGTTTCAGGATGAGCACGATACTAAGAGCTACACCCCGTGTTTAGTAGCTTCTGTATAGCCTTTATATGACGGTCACCAGATGTTTCTGTCAAAATGTTTTCTCTTTCATTGGTATTTGGCGTTTGAGCAGACTAGTCCGATGGATAATTACTGGCTGTCGTTTCTGGCTGAACGTCTTATACAATTGTTTTTGTTTTCACTACGATTTTGTTAGTCAATTTCAAGTATACATTTTCTTTTAGCGCCACATAAACTGTTTTCGATTTGCTTGTCATAAGGCATGATGTTTAAGTGGCACGACCCAGGTATTTGACGCTGTCAGGGCCACCTTTACCTCGTAATTAGTCTGATGTTAGAGCTGTTTCTTAAGGTGGACAAAATTTTTTTTTATGTATGAAGTTTGACTCCTCTCGTTTTAAGAGAGATAGAAAATATTCATATGAATCCACCTTTAGCGTCAGTCACTCTAAACTCTACTGGTGCGCTCAAACTAGTTGATTACTTGAGACCACGCATGCGAATACAAATGCGGTATGTTTCTGTCATGAATGTCGCAGAACTATTTCACTGGGGAATATTCCACTTCCACTGTTAGCAATAATCACATGACGGCCTCATTGGAATTTTTGCTAAGAGATTTAATTTACCTTATAACGGTTTCTGCAGAAAATGCTATGAGGATATTGGCATCACATCTGTCAACTCTCGACCTTGACAAACCAGATACTAAAAGTGTAAACAATTTTTGTCTGCAAGACTTTTATCATCTGTCGGGTAAGCACGTCCAAAGGCTAACTGCCTTCATATGTTCATCAGGATGGTTTGTTTGCCCGATGTAAATTTTGACATTAGCCTAGAAGTATATGAATTTTAGTTTCGTATATGGTCCCACAAAACCAGCTGGAATGGATCTGTGAGTTCTCAAATTAGGCTACCTTTGAAGATGTTTATATTTTCTGAAAGTCTTCGTCTAGATAATAAAAATAAAATAAGCAAGTCACGTGTTATATTTAAGTCTTTTTGTTTTTCAAGTTATACGTATTTTAAATTTAAAAATTATGGCAAACCATAATTTTTGAACTTTTTCTGCTAAATATTATAACAGGGCCAATGCAGTTTTTAATAAAACTTTTGCTTTCGTTTTGTTTACGATCTGTTGTTAAAAATTGTCTGTATCGTTTTATAGCATCATGTAAACTACTTTTAGTTCATGTCTATTTACACCTCAATCATACTATCAGTCTCTAAATTAGTCCTCGTTTCTAAAACTTAAAACCTTTTTGACCGACTCTAGCGTGGCAATCTGAAAAACTAATAATTATCAACTAATTTCAAATGAATAGCCACAATTTAAAAGCAAGTATTTTGTTTAAATTATTTTTCCATTCGATATAAACTTTCACAAACAATGAACTAATATTACAAAAAAATAGAAAGCTCAAATACACTCTCCCATAAAATCTATCACATATACAACTAAATTCCCCCACATATACTTACATAGAATTAGACAAATATAACCGTTACATACATGTGTATAGAATACATTGTCTATGTAAATGAGTTTTGGTTTGTCATGTAGTGGTCTGTCATACATTTTATCCTAAAAACACTCTACACATTTATGTAAATTCTCTGGTTTTTAAACATCAACTAAAGAGTTTAATGGCAACGTTTGGGTTTCCTTATTTCCGTACCGTCAGTGTATGTATTTATGTAATTGTGTGTGTTATTTCTAGTTGTTTTTTTAATGTATAATATTGTATGTATGTTTTAGACAAGTGATTTGTAAGTTAATTAATATTAAAATTACACTGAAATTTAACACTTATTAACTCTTGGGGTTTTTGTGAGCAAGTCGTGAACAGGTTTTTAATATAGTTATTTTTTTTTAAGTTTACTTATTTAAATGTATAAATATCTTTAGGTTTAGTATCTGAACTATGTGTATATGTGTGTGTATGTGTGTGTATGTGTGTGTGTGTATATGTACTTGTATAAAGTATAGGATGTTTTGAAATTATACTTAATTTGGCTTTAAGTTTTAAATAAATGAAATCTCAGTTTTTCAATAAGGCTCACAAAAGTTGTAATAAAGAAATTCCACTTAGGTTAAACTGTTCTTCAGTTATGTTACTCAAAATATTGTAACTATGTAATTAAAAAAAATATATTTATCATATCTGGAAAACTAGAGCTGATTCAAAAAAAGTGAGTGAAAAGAGTTGAAGCCCTATATAAGATGTATACATATTGACCGCAGTGGTGCAGAGGTTAGAACCAGCGTTGTCAACTTGGTGAGTTTCGCACCATTTTGGTGCTTTTTAAAATTTTTGGTGCGAAAAATTCTTTAGCGGTGCGCTTTTTGTTAAATTTTTGTGCGCTTTTTAATTTTTGGTGGCACTAAAGCAACACAACTTTTTGTTTCAGTATGAGAAAAAATCTTTCTACAATAAAATACACCTGTTAGAGTGTTTTTTAATTTTTTTTTTCGAAAATGTGATGAAATCTTTATTTTTACTAATTTTTAATTGCAGTTTTTTAATAATTGAAATCAAATTCTTCAAAAATCTTTGTTTGAAAATCAAATTAACATTTTAAATATGTAAATAAAAATTCTTGTATAACCTGATGGTTTGGTCTACTGAACTGTAGACGAGTACCAGTGCAATCCTAACAAATTTTTTGAAAAAAGCAGATAGAAGTACTTTAACTAGAAAACAAAAATATATAAAAAAGTACCAAATATGTACTGAAATTAGTTTTTTTTTACCAATTAGTACTTCAGTTCCCAGTATCATATTGTGAGTTAAATTTTGAGTGGTTAAATACTTATTTTATCTTTATTAGCTCATTTATTAAAAAAAGGCTTTTTAAATATTACTTTTACTAATAATCGTGGATAAAAAGTTTTTTTTATAGAATTTATGATATTAAAAAATTTCAAATTAATTCAATAAATATTTGAACAAAAACAAAATTCTTAACTCGGTGCGTTTTTTTTTGTAAATGGTGCGCTCTTTTCTCCATTTTGGTGCGTTTTGAAATTTCAAAGTTGACAACGCTTGTTAGAACGAAAAGAATTCTGATGAGAGAATGTGGTGGTTCTCGAAACATGTAAATTCAACCCAGGTGCGATCCCCAGCTCAGCCAAGAAAAATTATCAATATAAATTTTAATAATAATTTTCATGTAACAATTCCTACCTTCAGTAAAAATAATTTAAAATTTATAAATTAAATTTAATGAACTCAAGCCTAACTAAAGAAATATCAAAAATTAAAAATTAACAGTTCAACTAAAAATAATAATTGTAAAAAATTTAAGGCTTGAAAAAGTTGGATGTTAAAATGATCAAAACTAACTAAAATGGCGAAATATTTGAAATAAATTATGTTGCTCGCAAAATTGTTTTTCAAACAAGATATAAAAATACTAAAAAATGTTGAACTAAAACTGAACAGAAAACACAGAATAAGGAAATTCTAGTTTTTGTATTTCTTATTGCGTTTTGGTGGAAGGTTTTACAGATTTGGCACAGCCGAATATTGCACTCTAACTTGTTATATATTCGATGCCTCTAAGGTTTTTGGGTCAACATTTGAAGACCTCAGCAGCATCATAAATATAAAATTGCAAAATAAGGACCGCCCTAATGTGTAGCTTCCCAATAAGCACAATTTTTTTGTGAATTCCAATGTTGGAATTCCAGTGTGAATCCAAGCTTGAATTACATTTGAAATCCATCCTCTTTCCAGTCTGAAATTTCATGCTTGAATTCAACGGTAAACAGGTTCGGTTCGACTTGAATCATAAATAATGTTATTCAAGGCTGGAAGTACACTGTAATTGTTCGACTGTAATTAAATGGTTAATTTTGCTGGATTCGCTATTGAATTCAACTGTGTTTCAAGTGTAATTCAACACTGAAACTAGGAAATTGTGACTGGATTTCAAATGTAATTCCACTTGAATTCTAGCCAAAATGCTTATTGGGTTAACAATTGTTGGCCTAAGTGTGTGTGTGTGTATTGCATGCATACAAATACGAATGTCTTTATGTATTGCTATGTAAATATTTGCCAATTCTGTATATACTTAAGATAACATACTATGGTTAATAATCACAATTGATTAGATGTAAATTTTGGTGGTTTTACTCAGTGATGCCAACTGAGCCCTTTTCGGGCTAGATTTAGCCCGATTTTAGTCACTCGAAACGCGAAAAAAGAAAATTGCCCCTAAACTAAAAAACGCGTAAATCTAGCACGTTTTACAATTATGTTTTGGCCCTTTTAGCCCGTTATTACTTTTTCGATATGGCTACATTTTAGTTTTTTTCTTATTTTTTTTTTCTTTTAATCTAACAATATAAAATAAAAATAATGCTATTGGTCCATTCTTTAAACTGTACAGTTTTGCCAAACACATATTGACATATCCGTATTCAAACGCAGAAGCTGAGAGGAGTTTTAGTGTCATGAATTTAGTCAAAAATAAAATTAGAAACAAAATATCATTAAATACGTGTAACAGTTTAATACACATTAAATTTAACCTAAAGAGAGATAATGTCTGTTCTTCAAACTACAAAATACCAGATGAAGTGTGCTCAAAAATTATTCCTCGTTTATAAAAAATCTAAATATTTTATTGATAGTGTCTTGTGGACTGAAAATTATGATGAACAAAAAATCGAAATTTTGTTCAGTAACGACCAATTTTAAATGTTATACTATTTAATACTATGTATTTAATCTACGTATGTAGCTTAATTATTAAAATGTAATATGAAATGTAATTGAAATATGTGTCTCATAAATTATTTTATAAAAATGTGTTTGTTGTTTTGATTTTTAAAAGAAACATTTTATAATTTCGCCCTTTTTCGCACTTTTTTCAAAAATGTTTACGCGTTTTGAATCTCAAAAGTTGGCATCACTGGTTTTACTCGTATGTTAATTTACATTAGCGTTAATGAATTATATACATATGTATAAATGGTTCAATAAAGTTAAGTTTGTTGCATAGACGTTGTGCCACGAATTTACTTTAAACAGAAAATTACTTTGTTGAAATTAGTTTTAAGGAAATTCTGTAATAAAGCCAAATGTTATCTTGAAATCTAACAAGTGTTTTTTCTCAGATAAATTTTTAAAAAAAATTCATGGCATTTCATTTCAATAAATTTATTATTTGCCTTATTTGTAAGCGTCATAAAACAAAGCTATATCCTGTCACATAAACAAAACTTTATTAAATAAAATTTCACGTTTCATTACTTTACAATACTGGAAATAATGGTTTATGGAAAATAATCAAATGTTCTTACAACTCTTACCCTCAGCAGTCAATTCAAATTGAAGATTTTGTTTTGTTAGCAAAAGAAATGGTTTATTATAGAAATCGTAAAATATATATGTAGGAATAACTTTCTTTTACACGATTTATTTAGACAGTGACAAACAAAACATTACAAAGAAGTTACATTTTTTTTTAATTTTTTTTTTGTATAACTTCTATTTATTTATTTTATAATCATTAAAAAAACAAACTAACAATAATTATTTCAAATCTTATACCTAATGAATTTTAATTATTTAGTGCAGCCAGTGCGGAACGAAAATTGTTTCATCGTTGTTAAATCTTCTTTTTTGTCTTCGGCTGAGATCCGCTGTATCACTTCTTCTTAGTCCATTATAGCCACTATTATTCTATACGCGGACGGTTAGGAAACTTCTTAGCCTAAAACAAAAAGCGCGCTGAAAAAAAGTTAAGCGTTTCGGAAGCTTCCATCTCTGCTATGAACACATGTTAAATTTCTTTTCGATCTGCCAACTGTTTCATATAGAAACAGGTGTTCAAAAAGAAAACATCCGCAATTTTTTTACAATGGAAAAATCAGAAATTCGTGGCGTCACTAAATATTTAAATAAAAAAGGTTTATCGGTACAAGAAATTCATAATGATATGGTGAATGTGTTAGCTAAAAAACCTCTGCATGAATGTATTCGTTGTTAACATGAACTTTCAAAACATGTGCCCTTACTCGAAGTATATTTGAAAATAGTGTTCATATTTTTGAGTACAATAAAAATACCGAATATGTATATGCTGTTACTCGGCTTTATGTTTACGAGTTAAGTACAGGTTTATTTTACGCTCGCACTCTCATCAGACATGAAGATAACATATCGAGTATCAAGCGACAACAATATTTCACGTGGTACTTGCAGTACTGCGTGAAGTTTGGCAAATAAAATTTCAATTTAATATTTTGTTAAAGTGTTCACGTTCTCTTCATAAGAAATGGAAGTAAATGAGGTAAGTTTAGAATATATTTTTTTATTTCTTAAACTATTTTTAAATCTGATATTAAATCTTTATTATTTTTTATTTGCATTTTTTACCACCATGAAGAGAACATGATTTTTAAGGTACTTCTTTGTTATTGTTCATATTGCATAAGTTCGTTTTTTTTTTGGTACTCTATGAACTTTGGCTACTTACTTATTCGTATTTAATAAGCAAACATTCTCTTCACTTCCCTACTTGTTCTCTGAGTAAGAGTACAAATATATACTACATTCGACAGCGAGTTTCACACATGAAGAACAATCTTACTCGTTGCAACTCTCTATTAGCTAAATGTGCTCCTTCGTATGCAACAGTAAACAATTGGGTTGCTGAATTAAAACGTGATAAACGTGATGATGTACCACGTAGTGGACGTTCAAAAACAGCAACAACAACATAAATTGCACCCAAAGTACATGATATGGTATTAAATTATGGACGAATAAAAGTGCGTGAAATATCATGGGCATCTCAAATGATCGAGTGCATTTAATTTTGCATGAAGAACAACCGATGAAAAAGCTTTCTGCAAGATGGGTGCCGCATTTGTTAACAGTCGACCAAAAACGCTTAAGAATGAAAATTGGCTAAAATCAACAAACTAAAGCATGAGTTGCTTGACCACCCACCTTATTCTCTTGATTTAGCTCCCATTGACTTTTATCTGTTCCCAAAACTAAAAAAATTCCTAGCTGGCAAGCGTTTTACCTCAAATGAAAATGCAATTGCAGCTGTAAACCAATATTTTGAACGTCTTGAGGGAAACTATTTTAATCAAGGGATAGAATTGCTAGATAAGCGTTGAACTAAGTGTATTGAAGTTTCAGGAGATTATATTGAAAAATCAAAATGTTTTTGAAAAACTAACTATTCTCTTTCTGTGCTAGGCTAAGAAATTTCCGAAGCACCCTCGTATGTTGCGGGCTAATGGGTTTAAGTGTAATTCAAGCTTTTTAAGTATTTTTGTTAATTTTTTTTTTGGATCTCACTTTTTACTAAAGGCACGTTTAGGTCTTTATGAATATTCGAATTTTTTTTTATACAGGAAGGCAATTGTATTCATTCGTAGCAATTTGTTTTGACATTTTTGAATTGTGTCTACATTAGAGCTGTGTTGTTCATGAACGAAGGGGTTAAAATGAACGGATCACTTCATTGAATGAAATGAACGATTTTCGTTCAATAGTGCATGGATGAATTTCGTTCAGCTGCTGTTTATCAAAAGACAAGAAGAAAATCACATTCAAAATGAACGATTGAACGAAATGAATGAACGAATCAGTTTCGGATAAATGAACGAAAATGACCGGTCACTGAAATGAACGACCGGGCACAACTCTAGTCGATATTTGAAGTTAAAAAATCTCTGGTTATCAACAACAATTAAATATATTTTTTAAAAATTTACCGCCACTGTAAAAATATAAAGCAATAAAACTCCAACTTTTTGAAGAGACTGCAGTACTTGATGTTCTATATTATTTATTTATTGATTCCAAACATTTTTTGACTTGTTATTTAACGGTTATGTTTGTGGGCTGTTCCTTATGGAGGGGTTGGAGAATATTTTATTTATTCAATAAAAACATTGTATTGTGTCTAAAAATAAAAACATAAAAAAACAAAACAATACAAAGTTGAAAAATCTTATGGATCTTATAGAGCATTTGCAGTTGGTATCTTTTTTTTATATAAAAAAAAAAATACAATATTTGCATGCCATGTCATTTTAATAAATGCTGGCGTATTGCGTGTTAAAAACAATTTGAAAATCAATTTGAATTTTTTGTGTTTTTATGGCAACAACTACTTGACACCTGACTAGTTAGATATACTTTAATAATAATGAGAATATGCTACAATTTATTCATAAACATTTACATATATGTATGTAACTGTAATTACCTTTGTTCTTTTAGTTTTGCAACTAAAGCATATTCCATACCATTAACCTATTTTTAAAGCATTACCTATTTACTGGGTGGAAAAAGCAAACAATTTTAATTTAGAGCTTCTATTGCTAATGGCATAAACGTGGCAACATTAGCTAGAGGAAACACTTCAAAGTGCAAAATTATCATTATGCTCTAACAAGGTACTAATTTATTTGTATTTAACATACATGAATTAACAGCTCAAAGCTAAATTTGTATAACAAATACAATTTAATATGTATACTAAGTAAAATTTATTTAAAATACACTTTATTTAATTTAAATAAGTCAAATTTAAATTTAGTTTAACTACAAGTAGTTCTTGTCATTCATATATGCACCAACAATACAAACAGTGGCAAGCACAAATGAGTACATGCTGTTAGTACTTTGTTCACTTGTTATTATTGTATAAGTTTAAAACTAAGTTCCAATTTACACGAAGTAATTCTTTAAGCTAAGCTGGTGGGTGACCTTTTAGGCATCGTGGTTGAGTGCACACTTGTTTTTACTAGCAATTAGTGTTGCTGTCTTACGTATTACCTGTGTATACTCTCAAATAAAAATACAAGCGATTTAAGTAATAAAAATTGTGCTGTGTGAACACCGAAGAAATTTCAAAGAAAAAATTGTATCAATTTGGCCGTTTCAATAATGACCTAGATAGTGTTAAAAAATGGGCTTCAGCCAATGGACTCCCCATAAATGCCAAGAAATCTAAAGCTATGATAATTGGTAAAACCGAATCATTGCAAATTATGTTACCACCAATTCTGATCGGATACTCTATAATCACAATAGACGCAACTGCCAAAAATTTAGGAGAAATATTTAACAAGAAATTAGACTGGTCTAATCACATAAATGTTATATGTGGTAAAACATATACGATGTTGAGAAACCTTTGGATATCGCAATATTACACACCTTTTGATATTCGAATGTTAATTGCTAAAACATATTTATTGCCTACGCTCTTGTACGGTTGTGAACTATTCACTAACTGTGATACTTTAAGTATGAAAAGATATGTGTTTGGCCGCAGTAGGCGAAGCAGAATCTCACAGTACTCTAGACAAATATGTAATATACCATTTGATGGCCTATGGAAGCTTCGAACATTATTATTTTTTTCATAAAGTAATTTACACTAAACAGCCTGAATACCTATACAATAGAATAATCTTTTCAAGGTCTGACCGAGGAAAGAGGGTAAATACCTTTCGCATTAAAAAAGATATATCGAAAAGACATTTTTTCTACAATGCTATCAATCTTTGGCGCCAACTTTCCCCTAATATTCAAACCATTAGCAATGCAAAGCATTTTAAAATGGCAATATTTAATCATTTAGGGTAACAATAAACTAATTATATATAACTCTTAGATATTTAATGTGTTAACTTATATTTATTTGATGTTAGTAATAATATTTGCTTTCTTCTTATTTAATTTAAACATTATAATTTTTGAAATATCGTTTAATATTTTTGTTTTTTTTCAAAATTTTATTTGATTTAAATTTCTTTTATTTATTAAAATTAGTATTAAGTTATTTTATTTTTTTACCAACAAAATCATATTGTGCCACTATCTCCCCAGTACTATTAGATAAGACTAGTTCTTGTTGTACTGTATTGATTAAATAAATAAATAAATAAATCTTTTTAATAAAAATTGCTTCATGTAAATTGGAACAAAGTTAGCACAGATGAAAACCCGAAATTTGTTTTAAAAAATCCCGAGATTTTTCGGGATTAATAAATCTGTAATAAATTAATAATTCTCGAAAATTTTTATTTGTGTAAAAGATCCAGACAATTTTTATACCCTACATCAGCATAGTGGGGAGGGTATATTGCATTTATGCTGATGTTTGTAACGCTCAGAAATATTGGTCCTAAAACCACCTTAAAGTATACCAATCGATTTAACGATGTCCGTCTGTCCGTCCGTCCGTCTGGCTGGCTGGCTGTCCATGTAAAGTTTGTGCGCAGAGTACAGGTCGCAATTTTGAAGCTATTTCGATCAAATTTGGTACAAAATATTTTTTCGGCCCAAGGATGAATGGGATTGAAACTGGTGTAAATCGGTTCATTATTTCACCTGGCCCCCATACAAATGTCTTCCCGAAATTGGGGTTTACCGATCATAAATGTTTGAACTATGCAAGTATCCAAACAAATTTCATTACAAATAAGTGGTAAATGAAGCCAAATCACATCTACAAATTTTGTGCAGAATGGTCCATAATTACTCGTAGCTCCCATATAACCCCACTTCTGAAAATCACTTTAAAGAGCCGAATTCTCTCAAAAATGTTGGTATCCAAATAATATTTAACGCAAATATATTTCATATATATATAAATAATACGGTACAATTTTATTATAATCAGTCCATAATTGGTCGTATCTCCGATATAAGGCCCACTTCCGAAAATCTCGTTAACGGTCATAAATTTCTTAAAAATTTTGGCATTCAAATAAAATTTGATACAAATCAGTTTCTTATATACAGAAATAAGGACTCCTAATTTTATAATGGCCGATCCATAATTAGTCGAAGCTCCCATATAAGACCCTCTCCGTAATTCACTTTAAGCTACATAAATCTTTTAAAAGTATTTATATCAAGATAAAGTTTAACATACATAATATTTATATTCATAGACATCAGGACACTAAATTTTTGGATAATCGGTCCATAATAGGTTATACAGGGTGGCGCAAAAGTAATCCTCCTATCAGAAAATGCTATAAATTTTGCGATTGGCCCCTAATGTCAGTTCTGTTTTGACATTTGTGTAGTAAACACATGCGAAATACACGTTAATCAACAATGTTACGCTACACTGCTCCAGAACGCGGAATATTGCAGAACTGACATTAGAGGCCAATCGCAAAATTTATAGCATTTTCCTGATAGGAGGATTACTTTTGCGCCACCCTGTATATCCCAAATTTCTAAAAAACTTTTTTATACATATACTGGGTGTAGGGTATTATAAGGTCGGGCTTGACCGTCTATACTTTCTTACTTGTTTTGTTATATTTTTATTTAAATTTATGAATTAAATAAATAGTTGTTTCATTAATATTGTATTTTTTTTTTTTTTTAATATGAAACAAAAATCCCGAAAATCCCGATTTCGGGATGCCGGGATTCATTTACGAAATCCCGAATCCCGGGATTTGAAAAACCAGTCCCGTTTGGCATCCCTATTCCGAAGTGTTCAGTCTCTCTTTTATTATTGCACACAAATATTTAATACAAAATTTTAATTAATACTAATTAAATGTGTAACTTTCAACTGAATAAAGTTAACATTTCTTTTTCTATACATACTTCCTTTGAGCTACAGAAACATTGCATTAAACTCTTAAAACTTCAAGAGGATAAAGCTTACATATTGACTTCAATACTAGTATATACGACACAAAAAAAAAATGGAAAAGAAAAACTATTGTAAAATACATTTAAACCATTTTGTACAAAAGACATTTTAGATACCGATATAAATGTAGATATAAATACACTAACTAAGATAATTTTACTTAAATCAAAAACATATCAAACTATAAAAAACTCTAAAAAATAAATTTTAAATGCACTTTTAACTATAACCACTACTGTCTATCAATATAAGTAGTTTTTTTTTTTTGAAATACAATTGAGAGTAAAGTATTGTCCAAAATTTGTAAAGCAAAATACCAACAAAATACAAGATAAAGTTTTGTACATCTGAAATTAATATAAAACTTTTAGCACTGCATCTGAGCATTGCAATAATGTTTGTAATGCAAAGTTTAATGGATGTTTTAGGGGCAGTATATATTGATTTTTGCTTGAATTAATTAAAACAAAATGAATTGATGACTTTGTGTTTTGCCATTAACTCGATTTAATGTCTTAAGCAAAATTTTTAAGAGAATTTAATGAAAATTTCGGATGTTGGTGTAAGAATTTATTGAGTTACAATAACTAAACTTTTATAAAGAAGTTAATGGGGGTAAATTATAGTTAATAACCAAATTAAAAAATGCAAAAAATTCTGCCTGAAAATTCAAACGAAAAAGACCGAGTTAGAAGACCACCAAAAAATATAAGCGCAAACAAGGAAGACTCAAGTAGAAAGACCAATTAGAAGAATATCTAGGTGCATAGAAAGGTAAGCAAAAATGGGAAACAGAGAGTCTTTAAAATCCCTAAAAAATATACAGAACAGGAGAAGGCAAACACTGAAACTACCGTGGGAAGTGAAAGAAACAAACTTGAAAAAGACATTAACTATTACGAAAGATAAGTATATAAACTCTACTGTAAGGACAAATTAAAAAAGAGCTAAAAATCTATGGATAATCTAGGTGGATTGAAAGTAAGGGCAAATGAAGAAGATTTACGTTCTCTCTGTTACTTTTTTTACTATCTATATAAATGATCTTCTGTGTCAAACTTTCAATTCTATAGCATCATTTGAGACTCATACTCATTCAACCATAGACCTTTAGAAATTGAGGAAATGAGAAAAACATGAATAACACACTTAACCAAGGTCTTATGACAATCTCAAAATGGGAATAGAGCGAATAGAGTCGATTTTAACGCACGTAAGACTCAATGTTGTACGTTAACACACAAACGCACGACAGATCATGTTCCTGCATTTGTTTTTATGGGCGGTGTAATTATTAAGAAATCAGACGCTCTTGATGTTTTAGGCATAAGAATCCAGTTTGATGTCCGCTGGACCAAACAAATTTTTCAAGTGTCGAAAGAAGCGCTCAAGTGCCTTGGTTTTTAAAACGGCGTAGAAAATACTTCACTCTATCTGATCTTCTTACTATTTATACCACCTATATTCGACCGAAAATGGAATACAACTATCATGTATGGGCCGGTGCTTCGAAGTCTATTTTGGAGTTACTCGACCGCGTACAGGAGAGGGCGAAGATGCTTATCGGTGACAGTAGGGTACCCAACTCTATTGATTCATTGGAGTATCGCCGCAATGTTATGTTTCACTTTTCTATAATTTCAATGCTGAAATTAGGGAACTTGTTGTCGAAACACATAGTTTTTTTGCCTAATACAAGATGGTACAAAAGTAATCCTGCTATCAGAAAATGCTATACATTTTGCGAGGCGCCTAATGTCAATTCTGTTTTGACATTTGTGTAGTAAACACATGCGAAATACACGTTAATAAACAATGTTACGCTACACTGCTCCAGAACGCGGAATATTGCTGACAGAACTGACATTAGGGGCCTCGCAAAATTTATAGCATTTTCTGATAGGAGGATTACTTTTGGCCCATCTTGTACACGTTCTTCAGTCAGGGCCCATCCATTCATGTTGGACTGGACAGTGAATCGCACAACACATACTGTTCGTATGTGTAATAAACTAGCTGCAGGAGTATTCCCTGTCACTTTCAATATAGAAAAATTCAAATCAAATGTTCACAAACACTACTCCCTCTATCCTCCCTTCCATAACCAATTTTCCTAGTTTCAACGCAAGGTATTGCAAAATTAATTAATTTTCCATTTTCATATTTTAATTTATTATTATTATTTATTTTGATTTAATTACAATTAACAATTATAATAAACCTTAAAACTATAGCACTAGCAACATAGGCTATCGGCTATATTTAAATTTAAATATTATTTTTACTGAAATTAAAGTTAATTTTTTTTTATACTGTTAACTAAATTTTCAAAGTTAATAAATATTAAATGCAATCCTAAAATTTTATTTATATGTAAACCAACCAAGATAAAGACATAAATCGTAAAAATCATGTTTTAAATAAAATCACTTATTTACTCTAAAAAACAAAAGACTACTCCTTCACCTTAAATATCATTTATATTTCATGGCACAAAATCCGTATGCTAATTATAAAACATGACCAAAAGGATAACATATGTTAACATGGCTGTAGGTAATAAACTTGTTGTCAGTAGAAAAACAAGTCAAAATAAAAAACAACGAAAAGGTAACAAAAACAAAAAAGGTTCTAAAATTGAACATATTTTACGATTTAAATCGTAAAAACTGTAAACTTAACACATTGGTTTTGTTGGCTTCCTTAACGTTGTTTTTTTTTTATACAATATTTATTTTAAGGACGCTAGAGCTGGTTACACTTACAAATAAACATTTTACCTTTAGCTTTCACATACAAACAAATTAACATGTAAGAGTTTTACATACATTCAAATACAAATACTATCATACATACATATGTAGATACATATACAGTTAACAAGTAAGTAAAAATAAGATTTATAGGTCTTAACACTAAATTTGTAGGTGGTCTATTAAAGTACATATGTACGAGTACATTTAAGTGTATGCATATTCCTACCAGTATCCTGGTGAATCTCTGTGTCTGTGTATGTACTTATAATCAACCAGCCAAACAACCACCTTTTAGACGACTCCTTCATGTGTAACACATAAAATTATCCTAAAAATTGAACATATGTATATAAAATTTACGTTCTAACTTTACTTGTTTACATGTGTGCTTGTATTGTTCATTCACCCCCATATCTACATACATATATGATGGTCTATTTCTTGATTTTATAAAATAGAAATTACATACCATTTTTTTCCTCTTCATTTTGTTTTTATGCTAGAAGATCTTTAGCAGATGAAGGCAACACCAAAAAAAAAAAAAAACGAAATTGGTCATAAATTTAGGTCAATGCTGTTAGCAAGTAGATAAGAAAATTGCAAGACTCTTAGTCATGTTAGCAGCAACGAATGTAACAACAACTACAGACTCTAATACACCGAGCAAATAGAACAGGGAAAGCAGTTTACTGCAATTCCAAGAAGTGGACAAACATTGTTTTTAAACGTTTTTTATTCTGCCTTAGAGTAGGATGATAATTCGTAAATCTACCTAGGAAATGTTCTGACAACCAAAATTTTTCCGTGTGCATTGTCAGTGTGTCTTATAAGAAACAACAAACATTATGCGCTCTGATCTTGTTTGATTACTGTTTCGGTCTGGATTCTACAAGTATTTCTAAATATTATTCTACTGGGTCTTTGCAACGTCTCAGTCTTTGCCTTCTCTTGTCATATGGATTCGTCAAGAGTTAGTAGGTCCGTTTCCACTTTGTTTCCTTGTTTAACCCGTTTGAGCTTACGTTTGTAATATTTATTCTCAATCTTATCCTACATAGTCTTAAGGCACGGTCACATTTGGTAAATATTTACTCAAAAAATTGTAACCACTTGCTTTAGCACAAATTTGTTGTTTACTGTAATACTACGTTTCCACAGTACATGCTTCGCTCTCTATTCATGCTTCACACCCCAATCATTAGTGAAACAACTTGCTTCACCATACAAAATTTTAAGAGCGAATCAAGTAGATTCATATTGAATCAACTTGCGAAGCACGAAAAATTGCACTCTTCTCTAATTTTTATCGCAAGTTTATCTGCACTAGCTGTTATTTTCTTGTTGCTGGAAGTAAAGAAAGTAAATACGTACGAATGTATGTTTTTTTTTTCAAATAAGCTAACTAATTTTCACTCAGTTTTTTTGTCCATTAAAAAAAATATTTTCCACAAATTATAAATTCTGTTTTTTTTTTATTCTGTTTGTTTATTAAAAACAACTGTCAAATCGAATCAGGTTTTTTGGTCATGTAAACATCATGATTCATAAACATGATTCAGAGAGCGAAGCAGGTGATTCAAGTCGTCGTGGAAACATAGTATTACAAAAGCTTTGCAAGATCAAAGAGCATCAAATAAATTAAAATTAAATATCTGTGTTGCTTTGGCCTAAATAAGAAAAGTTGTTTTAAATAAATAAATGCGTTCAAATATATTTTATTTAGTAGTGAAGTTTATGAATATATATATGAATATATGCCTACCCGACAACCTGTTATATCTGTTTGGGGGGGGGGGGGAGACACAAAGTATCACATATTCATATCACAAATTTAGGGGAATTAATTGCCCAACAAAAACAGAGGAGTTAGGACGCTTTCACACGTTTCAATTCTGACTCTTCAAGGCAAGTATTTTTGCCGGAGAAGGGAAAAGAAAATAAAAGGTAGGGTAGAGGGGGGCACTTTCACACGGCCAAAACCGCCTGAAGGAGCATTCCAATACTTTTGCGAAGTACTAGAAAGTTCTTAGCTATTGTCTTGGCTACAATTTCTGTCCTAGTATTGGATCGAAAATCTCAATGGTTTGGCTGTATGGACCAAACTATCCAAAAAAAACGTGACAAAAAGTGGTAAATTTTCTACATTTTTAACTTTTTGACCATGAAAGCGAAGTTTTTTCTAAATAATATGTTCAGACAACAGCTATAACTTTACCATTCAAAATAAGTCAACATTTCAAATAGTTTACGAAATATGAGCCCAAGAAAATTTGCAAATTTTCCAAAAAAAATAAAGTCTGAGAAAAAATTTCAAGTCAAAATCGGGAGGCTCGGTTTTCAACGTAGACATATGGTCTAGTGGACGTTTTTCCTCAGTACAATCCCAACAATCAGAAACGCAATTCGCCCATTAAGATGTTCAAATCGCCCCACCCTAATGACCATACCTTTACCGTGCCTTTACACATGCAAGTGCCGAACGAAAACTTATTCGAAAAACTCGACTAGCTCTGCAAGTGAAAAAATGTGAGTGTATTAGTAAAAAAGTGTGAATGTATTGACTTTTTTGAACTTGCACTTGCATGTGTAAATGCCGGGTTAGTTATTAGATTTACTGGGAAAACGTTTTCAAATAGCATACAGTTCAAACTATTATTTGATCCTATCCACTGCATAGAGATCTAGGAACCGAGTTGTGTAGGCAAGCCAATGGACGCTTGGCTGTTGACAATTTGACTGTTATGTGACAGATTAAGTAACGTCTTTGATGAGACAGACTAATAGAACTACAAGAAAATTTTAAATTGCCTGCTATGACACAGACTGAAATTTTTTTAGGAAACATCCCAGCAAGCCATATGAGTCCGAAAAGTGTCTTTTCTGACACCATTTCCTGTGCCCAAAAAACAATCATTATTGCTCCGAAAACCTTCAGAAAAGAGGGTCATTACATTCGAAAATGGTCCGTCAGCAAGAGCTCTTAGATAATGTCAGAAAGGAGTCTGTTTACGCCAAAACAACACTTAGCGATTCTCCTTATTTTCCTTACAATTCCAATTTTCCTTAATGTATATAAATGCAGAAAGCTGTGTGTTGCACTATGCTTCCACTTGTCACAAAGTACTGACCCCTGGCAAGGCACACAAAGTATTTTCTCTATGAGGCATATTTCTGTGTCTTGCAGGGGCATACAATGCGGTTGACGGGCCGAGTCCGTCCTGCGTTTGAGTGCGCTGTGAAGATAAGCCAACTTGGCAGGTGGTACACATAAAAACACATTTGTCACAAAGTGCTAAATAAAATGTCAATGTTCTAAAAAGATCGTAAATACTTATTTTCGGCTAGATACAAACTAATCGTTCAACTGTTCACTTCATTCACCTTTACTGGTAAGAAATCCTTTGTTCAAATAATTTAATAAATAATAAGAAAAAATTCCTAATTTCCTTGTTTTCTTTCATTTCTTTTCATATTGTTTGTTAAATTGTTCTGAGTATCAAATTCTAAACGATTTGTTTTCGGCTCAGAGTGTTTGATAATCTCTTCCAATTGTCTTTTCAAGAGCTTTTCAGCTAAACAGAGTTTTTTATGAGGTTTTTTTGGGGGGCTCTGAAAGAGCTCTTACATCATGTCAAAAAAGAGTCATTGCAATTTTAAATGCAACAAATTTAAGGGCCGCATTTATTATTTTTTTTTTATTGTTTTACTTAAACAAAAAGGGAAGGGAAGGGTTATTAGGTTTATGGATTTTCGGAAGTCCATAAAGTCGGGGTGCTGTTGCGGCATTCGATGTCAATATTTTCCTGTCATATCCACTTATATATTCTTTTTTATATAAGTCTATAATGATATTGTTGTTTGCCCTTTGCAATTTTTGTGTTGGATCAATCAATATGCGTTTGTATGTGTGTTTATCTTCCAGCAATTTGTCATTCCATCGTCATAATCCTTTTTGTACATTAAAACTGTTTTATTTCCCTTGTCTGCCTTAGTTATGACTATCTCGTCTTTAAATTGTCTTAGAAATCTTCTTGTATCCTCATAAATGCCTAGTATGAATTTTTCTTTACCATCATTTTTCATTGTCCTTTTGTGAGTCATAATTCTGTTCGCTATCCTGGATCTTGTGATATCTTTTTCTCTATCATTTGTAAGAGTTTGTACCCACTGTTCCAAATCGGCTATCAATCCGATCGTACAGAAGTTTTTATTGTTGATTGGTAAAGCAAACTTCGAACCAAGAGAAAGAAGCCATTTACTATCATCAGGAATAGTTATTGTTGTATTGTTGACAAACCAATCGGAATTGAATGTTAGGTTATATTTCACCAATTTTTCTCTCTTTAAGTTGTTTTTTTTTTTTTTTTTTTTTAACAAACACAAACTGCGAAGCTTTTTGGCTTATCTGCAAAAAACACCCAGAGTCTTTGGCAAGAATCGAACCTGCAAACCTCTGACTGATAGTTCGGCAAACTTTCGCCTAGTCTATCGGGGTACCCAATTTTTAATAAATGTGATTTTTTGTTCTCTAATGTGATCTTCATATATCTAGTTTTTTGTCTCGTCATAAAGTCTTTAAATTCCCTCTTACCTACGGACTGTGCAATCAGCTGTCTAATTTTTCCTATCTCGCTCCTCAGGTCATTTAAATTATAATTTGTCTCCTTTATTTCCAAATTGAGTATTTTCATATGAAATTTACATTTAACCTTATCCAGTTCACGTGATATCTTAGTGGATGTGAATAACTGTCTCGTGATCTTCGTCGTGTTTTCCAAATGTTTTGGTATAAGACTCCTCTTTCTGCAGTTTAGGAGATATTTAAGTCTCTCAGTCTGTTTCCCCATCTTCTTTATAGTCCTACAGTATCTCTTTATTAGTGTGCATGTGTCCACGTTGTATTTTTGCTTGATATGTGTAAAAAAACTCATCTTGTTCTATTGAACCATACAATTCGGCGGGCCCTCCGATTGAATCTTAATTAATAAGTGTAACTAATAATTTGGCCATGAAAATGAAAAAAAAAATAATTTTTTAAGCAAATTTTTCTTTCGCTACAAAAATGCTTTTTAGTTGGACTCTTTTCTGACTCCTTTTTCGGAGAGCTCCTAGGGATTTTGCATGCTGGGATTTTGTTATTTATAACTTGTTTCCTTATTCATATTCTATTTGGTGTACAAATTTATTATATGAGAGAAATTTTAGATTTTTGTGTCTTTAACATTATATTAGAATATTTTGTTCGTGTATTTTTTTTTTTGCTTCTAGTGTGTGTGTGTGTGTTCCTTTTGACAACTTTATGTTTATTTAACCCTTAAAACAAACCCACTAAAAATTAGATATATGTATTGTGTGCAATATTCATGGGGAATATTTGAACATACGCAAACAGTATAATAGCAAGTACGAGAATATATGTGCTGTATACGGCGAAATAAAATGAAACCAAAATGAGCTGAGAGTAAAGGCAAATAGCTTTGCATAGATGTGGAAATAGAAATGCTAATGTGATAACAAGGGAAAACTGTCAAAGCTTTGACTTATGAGTTTGTATGAGTTTCTTATTTTTATACTTTTAGCTGAATGAATGGTAATAAAGATTTATGTGCTAAATTTTTATATATTTTTCTTTTTTGTTTTATTTGCTGTTGCTGGGCTGGGGCTACAGACAAAAAGTACGAAATCATTATGAAAATTTCTCAACTACCTCTACTAGGGGGTGGGAGGGGGTTGGTAGTAATACAGACATTTTTATATATAAGTTATTTTTATCTATTGTCTGACGTTATTGGCAATTGGTGATAGATGGCAAACGTAAGACACATAAGAAGACATAAATATTGTCTATGTGATGGCGTAGAATAAAATTTAGATAAGTGTCAACAAAATGGAAAGTTTTTTTTCTTGTTTACTTTGAGGTGGATCGCCTATTATTTTGGTAGTTTGTTATATTATTATTGTTATTTTATTAAAGAAACAGTTTATAAGTAAGTGTATTTTTTTTAATTTAAGTCAAGATATTCTTCTCTCTGCATATTATTTTAAGTTTTAATATTTCTAATTCTTGTAACAAAGTTTTGCTTTATAACTCTTTGAAGTACAATCTTATCTGTTTTTGTGCAAAGTTTAAACTAATTGTATGTATTTACAGATAAATTAGAAACTTTGTAATAAAACTTAAGAAATACACTTTGGCTGGCATTGTATGTTTTGTATTTGTTGGTAAGAATAAATTGCAGCTACTTGCTAACACATGAGTCTATTGTACAAATAAAACAATTTTCTTTTTTGTTTTTGCGAAACAATTTCCAATTAAAGTCGCTGTCTTTCAGCATGTTGAGTATTAAAGAACATGTTAGTGGCAAAAGACCAGCGATGCCAACTTAGCCCTTTTCGGGCTAGATTTAGCCCGTTTTGAGTCACTCAAAACGCGAAAAAAGAAAATTGGCCCGAAACTAAAAAACGCGTAAATCTAGCACTTTTTACAATTATCTTTTAGCCCTTTTAGCCCGTTATTACTTTTTGCTCGATATGGCTACATTTTAGTTTTTTCGTACTTTTTAGTTTGCTTTACAATTTATAAAAAGAAGAGGAATCTAAAATAATCTACATACATACATTTCTTTCAAATTGATGTGCTTTGAAAATTGTTCTACAAATTTAACCGTCATAATTGAAATTAGAGCAAAACTTCCATCCAACATACAAATATTTCAAAAAAAATCGTTACTAAGTACTGAAAATATTTTTTCGAATAATATGAAAAGCCTTCTACCAAGCTTTAAAGAGTTTATTGTTGATGATAAAGAAATTGATTGTTTAGAGAATTGTCTTCTAAGTTTAAAAACATGTGAATGGAATAATAGTGAAAGAACTGACAAGTTTCCCAAATACGAATGCTATTGGTAATAACCCATTCCTTAAATTATCCAGTTTTGCCTTACACATATTGACATATCCGTACTCAAACGCAGAAGTTGAGAGAAGTTTTAGTGTCATGAATTTATTCAAAAATAAAATTAGAAACACAATGTCATTAAATACGTGTAACAGTTTAATACACATTAAATATAGCCTAAAAAGAGATAATGTATGTTGTTCAAACTACAAAATAAATGCCGAAGTGTGCATTAAAATTAATTCGAACGAAACATATAAAAAATCTAAATTTTTTATTGATAGTGTCTTATGGACTGAAAATGATGATGAACAAGAAATCGAAATTTTGTTCAGTAACGACCAATTTTAAATGTATACTATTTAATCTACGTATGTACCTTATTTATTAAAATGTAATATGAAATGTAGATAATTTAAATATGTATGTATCTTATTTTAGTAATTTTTTTTCTATTGTTTTTTTATGTGTTATGTAGACCTTTTATATTGCTAAAAATCTTTTTATTAAGTAAAAATATTTTTTTTTTCTAATAAATTATTTTATAAAAAGTCTTTGTTGTTTTGATTTTTAAAATAAACATTTATAATTTAGCCCCTTTTCGCACGTTATCGAAAATTTTGACAGGATGTGGCTTTAAATGAATTTTTTTCAATTTAGCCCTTTTTAGCCCTTTTTTCAAAATTTTTACGCGTTTTGAGTCTCAAAAGTTGGCATCCCTGCAAAAGACACTATGTAACAGAAATCTCAAAAAAAAACAATAATTTAATTATGTTTTATAAAAAAACCAGGATATTTAGTTTATATATAAACTTTAGCTTTAACCAACATTTTCTTTTTTTTTTTTAGAGATTTTGCCTTAAGGCCTTATACCTAATGTTTGATCCAACTATAAAATTTTGTTGAGTAGTGTAATCTGTAAGAATATTTTGCTTTGACGCCTTTTGGATTTACAAATAGTTTAAGTTGTGTCGTACATATGTTGTGTTGTTCTTTTTGTTTTTTTTTAAGAAAATTCCTTTTATATTACACGCATAGCACTTATATACTTACACATTTTACATTTAGTTTATGTTTCTAAAAAGGCCATGTATGTGTGTGTGTGTGTGTTTTAAAACACACATAGCCCTGGTGGCAAACATACTTACACAACAAATCACAACATTTTTCGTTTTCATGTAACAGCATATGTGTGATGTGTAAGTATTAAATTTCTACCATGTTCTATATTTATACCCTTTCATGTGTAGTGAAGCCAAGCAAAATATTTCAAAGCTGAGCTTGTCAAAATGTTGCTAAAATATTGCAATAGAGTGTTGATATTTAATAAACATTGACGTTTAGTTAGATATTTCTAAACCGCTTAAATCAGGAGTGCCCAAGCCCTATACTCTTGGTGCTCTTTTGTATTTGTAAAAACTCTTAGCTATAGGCAGTGTGTTTTATATACTTATTACAGCACTCAGCATTAGCAATACGAAATACACAAACAACTTTGCCATATTTGTTTTTTTTATCGTACTTCACTCTATATACGCAAGCGCAAAGCAACAACACTTTCGTATGCTCTACTGTTAAACATTGGTGACTGCGATCGTCAATGTAGATCTTGTATGTATTGGCTTTTACAACAAAAAATACTGAATAAAAATTAGTTTTTATTTATATCTATTGGTGTTTGCTCTTACATAAGCAACTTTTGGGCACTCCTGGCTTAAATTAATACAATCTATACAAATGGCAAAGAAAATATTATGTCAGTGTATGGTAACCAATGTTGCCAGTTAAGCCTTTTTTACGTTAAATTTAACCTTTGTATTTAGTTTTTAATCGGGGCTTTTTAACCATTTTTTTATATCCACCACCAACAAAATGGGGTCAATATTATGTTTGTCAATCCGTTTGTTACACATCGAAATATTGGCCGTAGAACCAAAAAGTACATATATATAATCTAAGACCTTATAAGATTTTAAGACGATGCACACAGTGGCCGTGTAGTGTATTTAATGGCTATAAATCAAGGAGGTTGCGGAACTTTATGAAATTTTGCACACATTTATTTTAAATTTTTTAAGAATTAAATTTTTTTTTTTACAAAAATACGCCCACTTTTACGCCCACCTCCCATACAACTTAAATACAAAATGTGGCATAACTTCCATGATTTTAAATATATCAACTCAATTTTCATAAACCATTAATATTATAATTGTAGAATAAGCTCCTGAAAATATGAACTTAATGCGCCCATTTTTACGCCCACCTCCCATACAAATGATATTTAAAAAATGCCATATCTTCTGTACATTTGTAACTAGAATGTTTATTTTTCGCAAAAATGCATATAATATCTATTAAATGCTGTTTTGAAAATATGAAGGATATCCGCCCACTATAACACCCATTCCTCATACAACTCCAATACAAAAATTTTTTCAGTTTCACTCTATTTCATTTATTAACAACTTTTTCACATCTTCGGAAAATCATAAATTAAATGTTTATTTCTTTTGGCTCAAAATATATTGTCAAAGGAAATTTTTTTTTAAATTTTTATAAATTTTTTAAAATTTTTGTTTTAATTTACATAATGCTTAATGTCTATTTTAAGTGGAAAAAATACTTATAAGGTACATTCGGTAAATAGTTTATAAGTAACAAGCTTTTGAATATGAAATAGAAAACTATCACATTTGAGACTTGTTCACATACTTCAACTCTGCACTGCTCGGGACAGAAAACCAATGGAGATATTTGCATGAAATTTTCCACACATGACCTTTAGATAGTTTTTAACCATCTGTGAAAAAATCATAGAAATCGGAGAGCAGGTCCAAATTGATTTATTGTCTTAAAACAGGGCGAAATTGGTTTAGTGTGTATGTATATACGAGTTATAGAACAAAGTTTTAGAATATCTAAATATTTTAGTTTTTTCAGATCTAATTAAGATATTACCATGAATTTGCCACACTTTATTTTAAATATAGAAGGTCAAGTCCTATGAAAAGTGTTAAGAATCGTTGCACGATTTCTCATAGCCACCATACGGAATTTGGCTCTATGGTACTTTAATGTCAACCAACATACTGGCCGACGGATTCCTGTTTCCTATTTACAAGTTTTTAGTTGACAGTAAGCATGGACTAGATTTCATATTCCCAGTCAAACAATTTGTTGACCATATACATAAACAAAGATTTAGGAAAATATATGTTGTTTATTTCCTGACTATTTGTCTATAATAATCAGGTATTATGGCGCAAATCTATTTAAATTTCCTTTAAAAATCTCACAGTCTTCAAATGTGAACATAATCTTTTGAAGCGGTGTTGTTGTTGAAACTAAACTAAACCTTTAGGGATTAGATTAACCTTTACTGCTATTCCAAATTATTGCTTGCATGTATACAACGTTTCTCCTTCATCAGCAGCGTTGTCAACTTTGAACTGTCAAAACGCACCAAAATGGAGCAGAAAACGCGCCATTTAAGGAAAAACGCACCAAGTTTAAAATGCTTTTGTTTAAAATGTTTAAGGCATTAATTTTACATTTTTTTAATTTCATCAATTCTATATAATAGTAAAAGTAATAATAGTATTCAATAGCCTTCTTAAAAATTTTACTCACAATATGCTATTTGGAACTGAAGTACTAATTGGTAAAAAGGGCTAATTTCAGTATATTTTGGTACATTTTTTTTAATTATTTTGTTTTCTATTTAAAGTATGTCTTTCTATTTGAATTTTTTCAATAAAATTTGTTAGGGCTTCACTGGGACTCTAAATCTGGTTATTCGTCTAGAGTTCAGTAGACCAAATCATCAGGGGCCAAATTACCGCATTCGTGATCGAATAAGCTATCGTATCGAAAAATGATTTCGATATCGAAATTATGATAAAATGTACTAAATTTGTTGCTCGATATCGTATCTCGAATAAGAAAATTACGACCAATTTTACACGATATCGAATGCGGTAATTTGGCCCCAGGCTGTACAATAATTTTTATTTTCATGTTTAAAATGTTAATTTTATTTTCGAACAAAAATTTTCATCCTATTCAGCTTTAGCAATAACCTTCATGTGACGAATGCTGGATAATCATACATTCATATATAAAATGCATTCAATGGGGTCCTTTTTCATCGTATAGATTTCATGATAATGAATTATTAAAAGACTCCAATTAAAAATTAGTAAAAAATTAAGATTTCATCATGTTTTCGGAATAATTAAAAAAACGCACCGAAATTAACAAACAAAAAAAAAACCCATCGCGCACTAACTAAAGAATTTTTCGCACAAAAAAATTACCAAAAATGGTGCGAAACGCACCAAGTTGACAACACTGTTCATCAGCCCAATTTTTCATTTTATTGAGCAAGGTTTTCTGACTTATAGTATATGTCGCAGATATATACAGATTTATTAAAAGCGACGTTTGCAAAAGTGGTATATCAGCTGAACATTAAATAACAAAAACGAAAGACAAGGAGAGCCATACATATTACTAGAAAATTTTCTGTCCCTTACTTACGATAAGGTCAAATGTGTGATGCCAATTTGACACATTATACTAGCACCACTGGCCGTTTCGTATCTGGGCTTATTGTGCAATATATTTTTCTTTCAACATCTTTTCAATTTATAGCTAATAAACTTTTGAAACTAAACTCATACGACTCATAAACTCCCAACTTATCTGAGAAAATTTCGCTGGGATTGTATTTTGCAAATGCTTCAGTATGAAAGTACGTACTTGGTGCATTTATTTCCCTGTGAGTGTCTGTGTTCGTACGTGCACTACAGTTGGACATATTCATTTACAATTCTAATTTTCTAATTTTTTTTGTCTTTCTTTACACGTTTTCCAAATGCTAAAGAAATGTGCAACATATAAAGGGAACTTTGTGTATAAAACAAAAAAAGGCTAGTCAGAATTTGCTGGCAAGTTGGTAGCGATTTTTAGGTGCCCTATAAGAAAAGCTTAGTGCCAATTTACACAGAGCAATTCTTATTGAAAAAATTTATACAATTTTTTCCTTGAGATTTTTTCGGTGTTCATACAGCACAATTTTTATTACTTAAATCGCTGTTATTTTTTTACAAACACATACTTATATAATGTAATTGCTCATAAGGGAGTAACACGTATTGCTAGTACAATCAAGTGTGTACTCGTCTTATATTCTCCTCACCCCGATATCTAAACGGCTTAGCAAGAATTAAAGAATTGCTTCGTGTAAATTGGAACTTACTAAAATTAAGATCTGAAAGTTGCTTCTAAAACAGTTTTTATTCTGAAGATAATTTAGTTCATGTACAAACGAAAAGTGTTTACTCGTAGTGATTTGTAATTTAACTGCCGTATTCATAAAAAAAATAAAGTAGGTTTGAAATGTGCTTTTAGACAAAATTTTTATACAAAATTTTCTTAACAATTGCAGAAATAAATTTTTGTTCTAGCATGTATTTCATCTGCAATTTCAGTTCCAATTCAGAAAAAAATACTCCTGGAAAGCTCCAGGACAAAAACAAGGAAGACAGTCTGTAGACGGTCTTAGTGGCTAAACGAAAAAAACGGGTTTTTTTAATACTCAACTGATGACCATCTATAGACGGTCTTAGGCGTTAAAGGGTTAAAGTACATTTGAAGTCTACTTTAATTTTTTGTGAATAAGGGCATAAATGTTTAAAAGTTTTTCTTTGTAAACAAAACTGATTTAATTGTTGCTTTTATCGATAAACTAAACTGTATATTTTAGATTTAATTAAATAATATACTTTTGTAAATCTTTCTTTCCTGAAACTAAATAAAGTTGTCCTTTAAGGCCAAATGAGCTTAACATGTGACCCGTTCTGGCGTAGCATATTTCATATTAAACAAGCACAACTGCAAACAGACTGTCATGTGACAACATACAATTTATTCACACAAAGAAAACATAGAAAACGGAATGCTACGGAAATTATTACATAAAGGACATTATAACATTACGAGAAAAGGAGCCAAATAGAAAACAAAACAACAAGGTAGCAGCACAAAAAAAACTTACGTTTTTTTTCCATCAAAGGTAAAAAATAAAAAAATAAAAAGCACACTAAAAATAGCATTAAAACATTGCAACAAAACACGAACATGTATAGGTGACATGATAATTAAAGCTAAAAATTCCAACCAGAAAATATCCAAAAAAAATGTCTGTACTTAAAAGTACTTACTCTGTATTAACATTATTGCACTGAGTGTCATTTTTACATTCAAGAAAGTTGTAAAAAATAAATTACAAAGCAGACAAAAACATTTAGAAATAATTTCAAAGATTACCTTCGAATTTAATAGCAAAAAGTTAAAAATAAGTCACAATTTACACGAAGCAATTCTTTAAGCTAAGCCGATTACCTTTTAGACACCGAGGTGAGGGTAAGATAAGCTGACTAAACATTTGATTGTACTAGCAATTCGTGTTACTCTCTTATTCGTTTTACATATGTATGTGTATACAAATGTATGCTTACTCTCAAACAAAAAAATTGGGCTGCGCGAACACCGAAAAAATTTCAAAGAAAAAATTGTATTAATCTTTTCAATAAAAATTGTTTCGTGTCAACTGGGACTAAATTAGAGTATTATAATAGGCTATGCCGTATCTTAAATACCCTTCATCTAAGTATAATGAGAAGTACAGAAACAGCATTAGTACAAGGTGGCGAAAACGTAATCCTCCTATCAAAAAATGCTGTAAATTTTGCGAGGCCCTAATGTCAGTTCTGTCAGCAATATTCCGCGTTCTGGAGCAGTGTAGCGTAACATTGTTTATTAACGTGTATTTCGCATGTGTTTACTACACAAATGTCAAAACAGAACTGACATTAGGGGCCAATCGCAAAATTTATAGCATTTTCTGATAGGAGGATTACTTTTGCGCCACCTTGTATATGGTGATGCATTTATTCGTATTTTTGGTATTTATGCGTTTTTAAGTGATTTGTGTTTACGGATTACTCGTGTTAAATTTCAATTTGTTAGTGATTTTTAGAAAAGATTTATGTGCATTTAGGTGATTTTCGGAAATGGTCTTTGTATGGAGTTATGGTCAAAATATGGGTCAATGCAAACAAAATATTGTTTTAAGATTACACTTTGCATGAAACTTATTATTGCTGAATTTTATATGGTTACGGCTTTTCTATAGACATTTATGTACCATAAAGTTATATTCCTGAAAGACGTACATAAGACATGTATGGGGGCTTTGAGAAATCGTAGACCGATTTTTACCATTTTCAACAAAACTTGTCGTTCTATAATAAAAATAAAGTGTGCAGAATTTCATTTTATTAGCTATATTATTTTTGAAGAAAATAATAAAAAATATCTAAAAAATATTAAGGTAGTCTGAAACTTTGATCAATAACTCGGATCCTACTGAACCGATTGTACTTATTTTCAATATCAAATATTTCCGTAGATCATAGAATATTTGGTAAGAATTTCATTGTACTATGTCTTTTTTTCGAAGCTCTATCGTGATTTCAACAGACGGACGAACATGGCTAGATTGTCTTAAAATCTTATAATGACTTTTTGGGCTCTACGACCATTATTTAAATGTGTTATGTGTTATGTGTGGTTAAAAAAATGTATGACAAGTTCATTTGTTTGCGAATCCACTTTTACCATTGCTATGTCCAGTAAATTTGCTTGTATCCACAAAAATGGGAAATCCCCTAAATTTGTGATATCAACATATTTTGCAGAAATTAAATTAAAAAAAAAAATTAAGCATAAAAGAATTTGAATTGTGGTAAATGGAATAATATCGTATAAAAAAATTTAAAATTTGTTTATTTTCAAACCGTATTGCGGATATTCCCACCTAATAAGAAAATTTGATTCATTTTAAGACTAAGTTGCTCAATTTTTTTGGTCTGGGGTCAATATTTGGTGAGCTGGATCAAAAGATAAAAATGTCCTTTTTAGAGGTTTTTTAATTTTTTTTTCACATTTCTTCCAAAGGAACTATATGTAATTTTAGTATCATATGAAAGGTCTTTGAGAGGCGCATTTAATGGGTTATTAAAAATTAAAAGACAATTTTTTTTAATTCAAAAATTTTTAAAATTTCAGACAAAATTTTAGTGTTTTTTGTTTTTCCGTAGAATTTACTTAAATATGTAAATAGTTGAAATTTCGTGATTATAACCATCATGCAATTTAACCCAAAAGGTTTTTCCCGTTTTTTAGCTTATAAAATTTATGTTATTTTAATACCCATTACATTAATGAATTGAGAAAAAATTAATAACAATTGAAATAGGTTGAATTTTAAAAAACGGGAAAACCCATTTGGGTTATATTGCATGATGTTTATAAACAAGAAATTTCAACTATTTATTTAAGTAAATTCTATGAAAAATTAAAGAAACACTAAAATTTTGTCTGAAATTTTCAAAATTTTTTAATTAAAAAAAAATTGTTTTTTAATTTTGGATAAACGATTGAATGCGCCTCTCAAACACCTTTCATATGATGCCCAATTCACATATAGTTCCTTTGGAAGAAATGTGAAAAAATAAAAAAACCTCTAAAAAGGACATTTTTATCCTTTCATCCAGCTCACCAAATATTGACCCCAGGACAAAAAAAAAATTGAGAAACGTAGTCTTAAAATTAATCAAATTTTAATATTAGTCGGGAACATCGATACTTTATTTATTCTCCATACAAACGTGGCCACCCTAATGTACATATTTAGCTCTAATATCAAAGTTCTGTATTCGGTCATTACTTTATTTGTATTGTTGTATGTTAAAATTTTAGTTGCTTCTGTTGTTAACAATATGCCTGAATGAATTCTGCAAATAATTTTATTTTACGAACATATTTATTGCGGTTTTGCAAATATATACTAGATAATATTCATACAAACAGATAGATATTTTTGCTTTGCACTCACACTGACGAACAGTGGCGCCCGTAGAGCAAGCGTGGTTGCAAAAATCAAAATTTTCATAAGCGCCGACGATTTCAAATATTCCACTCTTAATAATATCACATTTTTAGTTTAGAAGATATAACCGTTCAAAGTTGACCTACTTTCGGTTTTCAAAAAAACACACAATTTTTAGTCAATTTGTTGCCATTTCAGGTGTAATATCACGAAAAATAGGTAACGAATCGCCATATTTTTTCTTTGTATTGATTGATGTATTTATTAAATGTATAATGATAAAAAAATTACCTGTTTGCTTTGTGTTTCTCCTGGTAAATCACTATGATTTTTGCAACGAAAAAACTCAAATGGCGCGACTGTGCGACGCGTCGTGTAAATTGGCAATTTACGCAAAGCAATTCGTATCTATTGGGAAGATTGATACAATTTTATTCTTGAAATTTCTTGAGTGTTCACACAGCACAATTCTTATTGCTTAAATCACTCGTAGTTTTATTTGAATGAGAGTATAAGCAAATTTGTATACACATATGTATGTGTTACTTTTTCATTCGGATGTAACAAGTACAAGAATTGCTAGCACAATATAGTGTGTACTCATCTTATCTTCCCCTCCCCCCGTTGTCTAAAAGATAATTAGCTAAGCTTACAGAATTGCTTCGTGTAAATTGGTAGTAAGCGTTATAACTAAAATATAATTTTATTTGCTGCCAATCAATGAATGTTTGTAAAATTTGCTTGTGCACTATGATGTTTCAAACAATTAGTTCCTTTAAAGCTCTTATTGTTTAACACCAACTAGAAATCATCAAGTATTTATAAATGAGCAATATCGAAAAGGAGAAAGAAAGTGCATCAAAAGAGAAACTGAATAATTTAATGCTAAAATTTTCCCACACATATTTTAACATTCGAATAAATTGTATTGGAAAATAATTTACAAATTAATTAATTCGAATTTGAAATGATGTCATGTGTAAAATTCATTTTGATTTGTTTAAATGGTATTTTACATTTTATTACATTCACATTATCAAATAAGAAATGCTGAATTATTTTGAGAATAACAAATGGAAGTGGTTGAGTAAATAGCACAGAGCTTTGCAATATAATTGTTATAAGTCATACAACTGGTAGTTTCTGGTCTACTGGTAGGTAGTCAGGGCAAAATCACAAAGTCGTTAATATCTACATCACTGCTGTTTAAAATGACATGAAAAGATTGTTACAATTTTTGTCTTGAAATTTCGTTGGTGTTCACACAGCATAATTCTTATTGCTTGAATGAGTCGTATTTTAATTTGAGACACATTTGTAATACGACTAAGAGAGTAACAGGAATACAATCAAGTGTGTTGTCTTCTTATATTCCCTTCACTTCGATAACTAAAAGGTAATCAGCTTAGCTTAAAGTATTGCTTTGTGTAAATTGGGACTAAAGGCCCAACTATAATATGCATGTGCTAGCTTAAGCAACCGTGCGAACACATATAATTTTTTTCCATTGTAAAAAAATTGCGGATGCGTCTTTTTTGAACATCTGTTTCTATATGAAGCAGTTGGCAGATCGAAAATAAATTGAACATGTGTTCATAGCAGAGTTGGAAGTTTCCAAAACACTTCATTTTTTTTGTTTATACGGCGCTTACTGTTCTAGACTAAGAAGTTTCCGAACTGCCCTCGTATATGTAAGGTCAATTGACATTCGCCTAGGATATCATAGATGATAGCTAAGGTCGTTAGAGCATGATAAACACCCAGAACTATTGGGTATGTAGATATGCATTGACAAGTACATACATATGTATGTATATATAACAATATTCAGAGGTCTGTCATTAGTTAATTGTTGATACATTTTTTATGATAACAAACCTAAAACAGATCCTTTGAGATACGAATTACAACAATACTAACAACACACAACAAGACAAACATAAATAAATAGAACACAAACTGAACCATAAACACTCACCAAACAAATGAAACTTATATAGATTAGTATGACTACTTTGCAATTAAAATAATTGAATAACGGATGACATCAATAAGCATTTATGACTAACTCACTGATAAATTAGAAATTATAAACTGCCACAAAACCCCACTGACCATCATCACTAACGTATCACTTGGCCATCGTTTATGCCGGCACTCTTATTGATGCCATTAATTGTGGCCTATAAATGTCAACCAAATATATGAATGTGTAAAGGAAAATACTTAATTTTAATTATAAATTTTACTTCTATGTTCGCCAGCGCCTGCAAGCCTGTTGAATTATTAACAGGTACAAAAAAAAAAAAAACACTTAACAAACTTTTATGTTTTCCACTTAAATATTTTAATTAGTCATTCAAGGCCAAATGGAAATCCGTCAACAACTTTATTTTTATGAAATTTATTCCACTACCAAAGTGCTAACATATGTTCTCAAAAATGCAGCCAAATTATGGAAATTATACAGGAAAACATGAAGGCGAATTATGACAACGGCTACCGTCATAAAAACACCGAAACACAAGTTTTATATTATGCAAAACTCGTGTAAAAACAAGAAGCTTAAAAAAACTTTAGTGATAATTCATTGTTATTCTAGGAGAATTATGCAGAATAAAAATATGTTATTGTGTTGAGAAGCTGCCGAAATATATGTATGAAAAACAGGACCTTTAAACAGTAGTAAAGTAAAGCAAATTCATACAGGTTATATTTTTGCATGGAGAACGAATCTAGCGTGTGAGGATAAATGACTGAGACAAGAGCAACAACCGCCACGACTAACAAGATTTGTGCAATACTTTTGCTGAATAGTAATAGAATTTGAGTGACGCTTCTTAAGGTACGGTCACACTTGGCAAATATTTGCCAAAACGTAACCACTAACTAAATAAATTATATTTGAACTCGTTTATTTATTAAAAGAAACTTCGTTTATTTAGGATAGGACACAAAAAATATTTAGTTTTTTTTTTATTTGATGCTGTTTGATCTTGCAAAACTCTTATAAGAGTAAACAACGTCAAACAAATTAGTGGTAAGACAAGCGGTTATGCTTGTTTTAATAAATAATTGCCGTATGAGACCATACCTTTAGGCCTTTAAAAAACCATTGTCGTCTTACCGACAATGATAGAAATAAAGATTACTCCATTCCAAACTAATAATATTCAGAGAAATTACGGCATTATTCTAAAGTACATATTTTTATTTCTTTTTTGCTTCTTCGCTGTCTTTTGATTTCGTCATATGTGTTTGCAAATATCCAGTTGTCAGTAACAACTTATATCCATTTAAATTTATGAAAATGGCATCACATAATGAAAACGCTTAAACCATTAACGAATTTGAGGGCTGACTTAGACCACCTTCGCTTAGATAATTAATCCTTGAGTAGTTCATGTCCTGAGAAGGATTAACAGCAATGCCAGGATTTATATTTTTTATTTTACAGGCCGTTATATTGCAGGTTTGCCATCATTTCCTTTTAGTGGTGCGACTTCTTTGATGAAAGGGTTGATATTCTTAAGTATAGTACCTTAAAAAATAAAGTTAATAATAATAAGCACCTTACACAAAGCTTCCTTTGGAGATCATCTTTGGGGAAACTGACAAACAGCTCACTTGGTTCCATCATGCTGATCACATTGTTGACAACATGCCGATCACTCGGCATAGGTTGTTTCCCTTTCAAACCATTCCGATTCCATCGCAAAGGTATAAACGTATTTTTGATTCATACTTGATTGGCAGAGGAAATGGGTGATTGTTTCATCTTCCTCCTCGTTATTACAGCTGCTAAAGTAATCGTTATACTGTAGACGTAGCTTTCTGACGTGTGCTCCAAAAGTCATATGATGTATAAATTACTAAACAACAACTCAAAAATATGAGACAAAGTATGTAGAGAAATTCCACAACGGGGTATAGTTTTTAAGTCTATTATACTGAAGATTTTATGTGATTGAAAGTTTTGAAAATTGTTACCCAAATCATAAGAATATAAAGAAGTTTCCAAACCTAAATAAAGCAATACTCAGAAAACTAGTAAATGTACCTTAAGTGGATACATGGATCACATCTGGCTAGTATAGGTATAAGCAATGACACCATCTGTTGAGTATATAAGGAAGAGGACCAAACTGTAGAACAGTACCAATTGAAATTGAAACTGAAAAAGTTCATTAATGGGAGAAAGTTTTTAACCTAGTCTACTTAATTTTTATAGGTTTATGAAAACTTTCCCCAGAACCCACAAAAAGACATAATTGTGAGGACATACATATACAGTGAGCGTCAATATAAAGTAAACACCTAATATTGTTTAAAAAAATGTACTACTACAAGTATAAATTTAAAATTAAAATTATGCCAAACATTTGCTTAATTTAAAAGTGATGTTGTAGTGTCGTGCGAGTCGTACGTCGTCTGAATTTACAATGGTTGTACAAATTTCGTTGGTAGTTTCTATATAAATATTTTATTTTCACATACATATGTTTTTCAAATGTTGAATGAAAGTTGAAGTGTTGCAAAAAGTTAAATTATTTATTGTACTTAGAAAGAAAGATAAGCAAACGGTAACACATTTCAATAATAAACTGTAATAATTTATATTGCTGAAGATATTAGGTTATGTTTTACTTTTGGAAAATATTCATTCATATTTTATGTTGTGTATGTGTTTCTTCTGTCCTTTTCAAGGTTTGACAACATAAACATACACCTTTGCTCAAAATGTTGTTCACAATCAGATAGTTGTATCATACAATGTAAAACATACAATATCATTTGTGAATTGAATAATTGTATTTAATTTGTATTGTGCTTATAGGCCTTTTGCTTTTATCGCAGCTCACAATATTCTAGACATAGAATCAAAGAGTATTAAAATTTTTTTGTCTAGTATTCCCACTGTTGCGCAATTGCATTGAGGTCTGAGGACGAAAAAGGATGAGATACTGTTTTTCCGCTCTTTTACAATTTTAGAGTTATGCTAAGAATTATTGTCCTATTGGAAAATTCAGTTCTGCTCCAGTTCTAATTTCCCTTGCCTAGAGGCTGTTTTTGTGGGCCTCTGTTAGAGATGTGTTAAACGAAAGCCAACGAAATGTGACTACAAATTTCTATAAGAATCGACCAGTTACAATAAAAATTTTAATATTTTTTACAAAAATTCTTAGTTTTAATTAAATGAGAATTTTTCCTCTTGCGAGTATAAATTGTAAAATTTAAAAAAATTTAAAAATTTTTATTTTCAAATAATTTGTATATTTAACTTGAAGGCAACTTCGATTAAAAATTTTTAAATTCTTAGTTTTATTTAGTTTTCAGCAAAATGATCACCACCAAATCAACTCGAAAAGTGTAAGTTGTTTAATATACTTTAAGATGGTAGTCAAACTATCTCTTCCTTTTACTTATTACACATATTTGTGGCTCTTCATTATTCACGTTATTAAGATCTAAATCTTACTTACATTCATTAACTGAATTATCACATGTAGAATTCAAATTATTTTATTAGTGAATTATCACACTACTTATATGAGGCGAAGTAGCCAATAACAATAAAGTAATGAGAAGAATTTTATGGTGTAATTATACAAGGTGAGTGCAAGTCGGCAACAATTACAACACAATACAAAAACAACAGGCATTCTGTTTGTTTGTAAAATAGTGTAGTACACTTGAAAAATTATTACTTTTGACATAAGTAAATTGTAAACAAAGTTAGTCAGCTGTGCTACTGCACTCAACTGGTATAGTCACACTATGGAACATTTAATTCATTAACAAAATGACACAATGAAAAGCGTTTGACATTCGAAAATTGATTTTCTGATAATAATAATAGATTTTAACATTCGTTGTAAATAATATTATTAGTTTTGCTCTATTCATAAAAGCTACTCAATTAAATTATTATAAAAAGCTTAAAAAACTTTTCTTCTTATTATCCAGCCACTTTAGCAAACTAAATCGCATTTTGATTGCCAACTTTAATTAAAGTTGAATATGTTCTTTCCTTCCCGTCTAGCTCTCTAGCTATCTTATATATACTTACTTGTACATAAGTTTGTGTTAATAAGACATTTTACAATGTTCACATGTTAATATTGCGAAATTAAAAGAACATGTTGTCTGTTTTATTTTATTTAATTTTTTATTTAACAACAAAAACTCTGCTTGCGTTTTAGTAAACAAAAGTTTTGAAGCGCAAAGTTTTTGTTGGCAAAATTTGACAAATTATAAATACTCATGAACATGAACATGAGCATGAAAAGTTTACAGTTTTTAACTAAAAAAGACGTGCTTGTATATATTAGACAACAATATTTCAAAGGTAAATAAATCACTCACGTAATTACACATACATAAACACATACAAACACCTACACACACATGCATACGTACATAGATGCACTCACACACTTGCAATGTGAAACAAAGTTTTGTGAAAAAAAAAAAAATTAAATAAAACTATTTATTATTTTTGCTGCATATGCACAGAGTAAGCAGCAATATGTATGATAATCAAAATTAAATTTCAACAAGACGTTTAAAATAACAAAAGCTAAACTTTTTTAATAAAACAATTTTGTATGTATATAATTATTGCAAAAGTTATCGCAAAATATGATTATAATTGCTGTTGAAATGTAAAGTTTCATTATAATCAAATGCATGTGCAACTAAATGAAAAGAGTCAACGGAAATATCATCAGGAAAATTAAAAAAAAATATTTATATATTTATAATATATTTTTAATAAACAAAAATTTATTATTAGTTTTATATGTATGTATGTATGTTAGGGCGGGCCAAATTTTTTGTCGATTAGAGCCGCCCCCTAGGATGATTCTATGGACAATTCTAAGCAACTTTGGTGAAGGAACCATGGGTCTATCTCGATTTTCGAGTCTCCCACTTTTCAAAAAATGATTTTTTTTTCCCCAGACTTGATAGCAAGAAAGACTTTCAAAAATAACTTATTCCGCTTTTCTTCCACTAAATTAATTTTTTTATACACATGTTCCTATTTTTTAGGTTGAATTTCTGTTGAAAAAAATAAAATAAATATCAATTTTACCAAACATTTTTTCTCGGAAAATAGACGAAAAATATTACAAATATGCATGAAAGGTGTTTATAGGTAAAAATAAAGATCAAAAATGAATTTCTCGACCCCAAAAACCCCCCATATACACATAAAAAAGATAATATAACGATGAATAAAAAGTCGGATTTCGAATCAAAATGATGTTATAGAGATGTATTTGCATTTATAAAGCGCTGGGCTAAGGAATTTGATGATCCCTGTATCACAAAACAATTTACATTTCCTTAGTAAGATCTATATTCGTATATAGCTCGGTTATCTGGTACCACTATTATAATATGCATATTCATCATATAGAGTTTGTTGAAAATCAATTTTTACTATTTTGCCTACACAGAAAAAAATGGCATTCTAAAATTAAGTTTATTTTTCTCAGTTTTAGCCTGAAATTTTCAAGTACGTTTTTACTAGTTCATACTTAAAATAAGTAAAAATCGGGATTGATTTGACAAATCAAGCGCAGATTTTCTTAAAACAAGAATAGTGTTCTTGATTTAAGTAAACAGCTCTTAAATTAAGTCCAATTTGTTCTTAAATCAAGAAGAATAATCTTAAAACGAAAACTAAGACTTATTTTACTTAAATTAAGAACAAAAATCTTAAATCAATCCCAGAGAAGAAATGAGCTCTCTCAGAAGCTTTCAAAATCATTTTTTATAATTTATTGAGTAAGAAATTCTTACTTTAAGTCCAATTTGCTCTTAAATCAAGAAGATAACTCTTAAAGCGAAAATTAAGACTTATTTTTACTTGAATTAAGACAAAAAAAAAAAAACTTATGTTTTGAGAAAAAATTGGAGCAATAAAATTTACTCTCTCAGTTGTTCTTAATATTGTAACGTGTAGTTACAAAAACAATGCTCATGCTAATTATTAGTGGTGTTCAAAAATAAAATGTAGATGTATTTGTGAGAGATTTTGCACAGCAAACATATTGTCAAACGCTTAAAATCAGAAAAAGTAAAGAATTTTTTGCAAATATAAACACCTTATAAAACAATATCAAGGACCGTAAATAACAATTATCAATATCGAAAACCAATTTTATAACAGTTATTTTGATAAAAAACAAAAATAAGTCTATATAAAACAGTTTTTTATTTTTCGTCTTCAATTGTAATTGAATCGCGTGTGTTTGCTGTGCTTCGATCAACAAGAAGCAACAACAATGCTTAACAAATTTCTGAAAAAAATGACGATAGTCCATCGCATGTGTTCTCATCGCTTGCTCAACGACGGCTGAATTAATGTTTTTAAAAGAGCATAACAAATGTGTGTAAATTTTTCAAACAATTGTTGTATGGGCTGAACATCACTGTGCTAATATAACGTGTTGTTACAAAACACACACGTTAAAATTCCCTATTATAATTCTCAAATAGTCTATGTGAATTTTAATATAAGATATATAAGAATATCACAATAAAGCAAGTAAAAATAGGAGTACCGACATAGCTGCCAGATTTGACGATTTATCGTCATTTTGACGATTTGTTGGTTCAAAAATAGCAAAATGACGATTTGACGATTTTTTGTTTGAAAATGACGATTTTCTTCATTATGAAAATATGGCACCATTAGTTTTTATTATTGTTTCTTTCAACAACCATTTGTCGCACTTATTATGAATGTGTAAGTGTACAATGTTGATCTTTTTAGTATGAAATTACACAGCGAATGTAATTGTCATTTTTAAAATATGTACTTGGTGTTATTAATAGCATAAATCATTTATTTCAAAGTATAAATGCCGAAATCCACAATATGCATTTTCAAATGGAAAGACTTTTTAAGACTATAATTAACAATTTCATAAAACATGATATATTAAGTATTGGTAAAATACATTTAATAAATTATAAACAGCGTTGCCGTTTTTGGTTATTTCTAACCAAAATTGGTTATTTTTTTTCTCAATGTGTACATGTGTAGATTTTTTCTGTTTTGGTTATTTTTTTTTACTGAAAATATTTACTATGTGAATTTAAATTTTGGGATAAAATTTTAACATACAAAAATGGCCTAAACGAAAATTGTTTTAAAGAACTTGTAAATTTCGTACAAAATTTATTGACATTACCCCACAGTTCCGCTGCAGCTGAAGGAACATTTTCTCAGCTTAGTTTGATTAAAACAAAATTTAGGAATAATTTAGATTTTAGGACAATTAGTAATATATTGCAAGCAAAAGAATTGTGCAAAAATCAACAAAATGCCCATTTTGTTTGGTCTGCCAAAGACAAATTTTAAAACTCAAGCTGTGACATTTTAAGTAAAAGTGATCTCCATATTTATTGTAATATAATTACATGTTTTTTAGTATTTAAGAGAGTAACTTTCTAGTTCCCTATTTTATTGCCAATGAAAAATTTTTTGTTTTTATTATATACTTTTTATTTTTGTTTAAGACATTAAAAATTAATAATTAAACTTGCAAAACTTAATGTAAAGTATTGGAATTTTAAATTTTACAAATTGTAGCATTAGCTTATGTTTCTTTGCATTACTTTTTGCAAAATATGACGCTTAGTTTTTTAAAAAAAATAGTTTTTAGTATTAGGAGTTGTGTTGTAAAATACGTTGTTTTATGTTTTTTTTGTTACCTTAAAGTACAAATTATAGTAAAAATTACAAAAAATAAATAAATAGTACATGCATTTAAATTTGGTTATTTTTTTTTTAATTTGGTTATTTTTTTCATAAATGTTGGTTACAAAATTTTTTTTTTCGTGGCAACACTGATTATAAAGACCCAAGCAACTTTTTGAAATACAATCAAGTATATTTGGGTGTATATGCTAAGGACATTATTTCAAAAACAAAACTAAATCATAGTGACGTTCTTGAAATTACTGATAATTGTATTAATTTTTACATTGAGTTGTGCAACCAAATTTTAAAAAGATTCGACTTTGAAAATAATTTAAAGAGTTTAAGTATAATTAATCCCAATAATATTATGAGTGAGTATTGCAGTTCCTCATTTTATGAAGTACTTGAAGAATTTCCACGTTTGATTGGTGAACATGATAAGCAATTCCGTGAATTAAAATTTTTAGATTTCAAATCATTATTTCCACATACCGAAGTTAATTTATGTAATTTTTGGAAAATAATTTCTGAAATAAAACGGGGAAATTTCCTATTTTGACAAAATTTATTCAAAATATAATGACTTTACCTCAATCATCTGCAAACGTCGAAAGAATCTTCAGCCAAGTAAATTTAAATAAAACAAAAATACGGAATTCTTTAGAAAATAAATCTATTGAAAGAATTCTTTACTCAAAATATTATTTAAAACTAAATAAATCAAATTCTTTTGACATTGTAGTTAAACCTGAATTAGTAAATATGTTAAATTCAGATATTTATCTATAAAATACTTAAAATACTGTAAGATATTATAAAAATATTACACAAGTTGTGTTTAACATTATACTTTTTGTGATTTCTTTTTTAAAAATTAAAATTTATGTATTTTGATATTTATTATACAAAAGACTATGTAAACTTGAATTTTTATGATTTCGTTTAAATAAAAATGAAAAAATACTATTAGAAATAGTGAGTTTTTATTTTGACGATTTTTTCGACGATTTTTAAAATTCAAAATGACGATTTTTTTCTTTTTTATCGGGATTTTGACGATTTTTTTCGAAATTTATCTGGCAGCCCTGAGTACCGATCCAGTTATAATCTGTTCCGAACGAACAACATATAACTAGACGAAGCATTGGTTCTTACTTCATGATATGGTAGCCGTAGTTAGCCGTCCGACAGCCGAAGTATTTATCTCGTATTATTTAGCTCATTTTGGGATTAATTATATCTCGGGCATTCTTAAAACAATCCGATTTTAGGATTACATCAAATATGAATTAGAGCTTAAATTTAGTTTATAATTCTTGAATCAAGTTTATTTAGGGATTAATTCAATCTCAGCCATTCTTAAGGCGAGCTAAAATTAAAATTTTTTGACTTGATGAATCCGTACTTGAATCAAGCATTTTGTACTCGGTATAAGAAAATCCGTACTTACCCTACTATTGACACCGCTACGAATTGATTTGTGTACGGATTACTCAATTTTTTTTAGTGTACATGGTTTACCTTGGAATAATGCCAATAATCTTCCAGCATACATTCATAGACTTAAATTAATAAAATTACCAACTTTATTTTTTTATTTTTTATTTATTTATTTATTTAAATTATTATTTAGTAGCAGAACTAGTCGTATGCTTATTGTAACAGTTATAATATAAATAATTAATGCAGAAGTCTGCTGTGAATTTCTAGTAAATAATGTTGCTCAACGATTTTCACATCATTTTAAGCCACATTATGTCAAACTTGTTAGAATGAATTATAATCAAGCTGACCCATTAGGATGATTTTATTGTCTAACAAACAAATGTAATTAAATATAAAATAATTAGTTTACTAAATAATTAATAATTCTAAGCTATTTGTAAATAAATTGTTATTATGTACAAACTTTTATAAAAGTCTATAAGAATTTAGTTAGTCCTTAATAAAGTAATAATAAATGAAATTAAATTTGTAGTTCTTTAACAATTTTTTATTTTGCTTCCAAAGAAACAAAACAAGTTCATATGACAGTTTTATAAGTTTCTTTGTTTTTATATATTTTTCTGTCACCTACATTTCTAAGAGTCGTGTTTCCATACAACCTAAAAATAAGGCAACACAAATGAAAAGAAAATAAAAATATTATCTTATAAACATATCAACTTTTTGCCTGTATAAACTAATATAAATTCATGATAAATAAGGTGGTAGAATAAAGCGTTGGAAAAATTTTGCTTAAAATTTATAAGGAGATGTATATAAATTGTATTAGTTCATTCTAAACTTAGCATTAGTCTAAAGATAATTTAGGAACTATGGAACTAGGAATGTGAAACTATGAAGAAAGTTTAGAGCGCTTTTGAGTTTTATTCATTTAGTAAAGCTTCTCCCTTTTAAGAGTTTGTTTGCCCACGTTCTTTTGTTTTGCGAAACTTCATAACCTTATATAGTCATATGTACTATATCAAGGAAATACCTCAAGTACATATAACTGGCTGTCAATTCAGTAAATATTTTTTTTTATTTTTTTTTTTATTTTCCTGTCGCTGTCATTTCTTATATTTTTTTCTATTTTATATTATTTTTCTTAAGTTTCTCACATATTTGTATAACTTTTCTTTTATTTCAACCGTTTCCATAGAATTTTTATGTTTATATTATAAACATGTTTTATGTTTTCCGTTCATCTTCCTCAAAAATGTCTTTAGTTTATTTCTTTTGCAATATACAATTGGTAGCAGGCAATGCAACTGTTTGTTTAGGAATTGTGTTCCAATCTTTTGAAAGTTTCATTCGTAGAAGCCCTTATCAGTCAAAAGAAAATCATTGTCAATATTCGACTAAATCTGCTTATGATTTTATGCATGTAGTATTTACTAGAAATAATGTTTTTCAAGAATTCTCTTTCTGGACAACTTTTTTGTCACCGTCTATATTATTTAACACATACTTATGCATAAATTCAATGTGCAAAAATGTAACATATTCTATTGCATGTCACTCGAGCAATTTATTGTAAAACAATAGAAATTCTATTGCCACATGTTCTATGAAAACGTGTAAACACAAAATGGGCGATATTTAAACAACAACTAAAACTACTGTTTAGAAAAGTTTTCAATATATTTATATTGTACATACCCAATAAACATATTGACAAACGTTTTGTAAATTAAGATTGCAGCAAGCTTGCATAAATTTTGCGAATGTCTTTGACAATTTCCTTGCTAATGCAAGTGTTTTGCGAATGTTTTTGGTAATTGGCTTGCAAATGCAAAAGTGTTTCATAAATTTAAGCAAAACGTGTCATTCTTTCGGTTAAAAATTGTGCTAACAAGTTGTGTTAATAAATAGTGTTAATAAATAGTATTAAATTGTTGTTAACCCTTTCATGCCCATAAGGAAACCAGTGTTATTTTTAAATATCCAAAGGATTTTTTTAATTGATTTTTAAGCAAAATAAACTAAAATTGCAAAGAAACAAAAATCTCGTGGTTAGATTTTGTGGAATTTTTTGGGAAATATTTTTCCCAATAGACGCAAAAGGAAAAAAAATACTTCAGTTTATTGATTTTTTATTAATGATTTTACAACTAAAAGATAGCTTTAAAAATATAAAACAAACTGATATTCTGCAAAGGCTTCTTTTTAATATATTGTTTCATCATATTGTGTCCTTTAAATTTTACCATGTGCTCGTCAATATTGCCTCATAGCAGATTGAAAACAATGGTTGAAATGATCAAACACAGGTCATAATTTATATGCTTTGTCAGTAGTTGATGACACACACTCATTATTGCAAAAATGCAAATTTTGACGTATTTGCTCAAAACTTGTTCTAGTCATAATTTTAGCTATGTAAGGAACACCCATATCTTCATCAGTAGACCAGTAACTACGATACTTGGCAAAACTTTGTAGCTCGTTACAAAACTCATTCCTAAAAATGCTTTCATTTCGTCTACTACAACAGTAAAAGATCATCCGTTTTGCTCCGCATATCTTGTACTTTCCGGAATGATAATATCACACAACATCTCATTTAGCTTTGTAACTTCAAAACAAATTTCCATTGGAGCCAAAAATATGTTTATGCGATCAAACTCATAATTACTTTCACAATATGTATGAGGTGTATAAGAGCAACTTGTCCATCTAAAAGTAGGTTCTTCTTTCTTATGAAGAGCTGTGCTGGCATCTATGTTATATTTTGACCAGTTTCTTTTATTGCATTTTCGATTTCAAACACATCTGCAACATCTTCAATGTCTTCTTCTAACAAGTTTTGATCTTCTTCATCTAGGTGAAGTTCATCTTCCACTTCACTATTGTCCGCCATAATCAGCTGTAATATTTGACTTTCGCATAAATTGAACTCGCTACACATTCTGCTTGTTATTGCTAAAATTTAAAATTAATATTGTGACCGTGTAAAAAACGCAATATCGATAGACAAGAAGAGGGAAAAATGTTTCCCATAGAATAAATATACACAATAAAAGCACTATTGGCCACTTATTAATTTTCTGTTATTATTCGTCATTTCTCTGTACTCACCATCATTTACAAAACTTAGTAACTTTATCCGCTACAAAACGAGCCATATCAAAACGACTTTACGGTGGGGAAAAAGTGGGATTTCCCATCCTTGACTAAACTATACACATTTAAGTATTGCCAACTTTTTACGTTTATTTACAATAAATCATCGCTGTTGTACGACATCTAGTTGTCAAAATTAATATTTTAAAAAAATTCGGTACTAAAATAACCAATTTAACCAATTTGGGATTTTTTTTTAAAGCTTATAAAGTTGGGTGCTTTTCGATTATAAAACCCTTGCTTTGATGTCGTCTGTAAATGTCACAGCAGCGTTTTATAAGTGTTTTGCTTACATTTGAACACTTACAAAACGCTTATTTTTATATGTAAATGCTGGCTGGGTATTTTGAAAGAAAATTCTGTTATCTAATTTATATAAATAATAACTCTACTCACATTTTAGTAGGTCGTATAAATGTCGTTATCGATAAACAAATTGCAAGTATCAAAAAATCGCACTCAAGGTATATTAGTAGTGGGTATTTAAGGTTCGGCACAGCCAAGTAAAGCACTCTAACTTGTTTTATTTTTATGAAATGCTTAAATGAAATAGTGACGTATGAAAAAAACTGTATTTCTGCAATAGCTTAAAAAACGTAAATATTTTCACTGTTCTCATCCTTACAGACGCTGCCTCTACATGAGCTAAACCTGCATTAGCATATTGTTTAAGTACAATAGAATTCGGGTTTAGAATGTCAACACTAGAAGCTACGACTACTAGTGTTGATAGATAATTCCTAGTCAGAATCTTCGTCGCATTGTCTGGACGTGACTAAAGTTGAAAGGTTTGAGATTTTTAAAATAAAATGTTTGTTGATAAGTCTATTATTCCCCGCTTTTCATCGGATAGGTTTCAAATGGTTGGATAAATTTTAAGTCATCAAATTTGAACTTCTAAAAAATATGAGAATTTTTAAAGAAAGAATTTTGAAATTATTTAAAATACTTTAGTTAAATTAAAAATAAACAATTTAATCCACTTTGCACCACTGTACTTCGATTAGTTGGAGGTATTGTGGTGGTGTTAGAGCGTGATTTTGTAGATTTCATGAATCTGGGAAATCGATTTCCTGTAAATTGTCTCATATATAAAGCAGAAATTGTAGTGTTCTTCACGATTTATAACTGTGACCTGCTGCTTTGAATGGCATATGCGATCATCTGTGTTACTATTGATACCAAGTATGATTTTCAATGTTTTTGAAAATTAGCAATAACATGAACAGTTCCTCGGAATTGCTTTATAATTGTGCAACAGTAGTGTCTAAGACATAACTCCTCTTGTTGATGATAAAAATCGAATAAAAACTTGCGATTGCCAAATGGCTATTTTCCGCCTGTACTGCAGTGAGACTAGCTGCTATTTGGTTCTGGAGATTCAGAACGTAAGGGGATAATATGATTAGTGGATATGACTGTGGCGCTCGATCTAATGTATTCCCTGATCTTTCGCATAAAGCTAGCGTATTTCAGGCAGAAATATTGGCAGGTAAAAATTTTTTCCAAAAGAAATATTTGTAAGAGCACGTTGACAGCCAGGCTGTACATATGTCACGTAAGTGTTTTCCTACGACATCAACGTTGGTGAGATAGTGTAGCGATGAATAGCCCAGCTAAGTTGCTCTATGTAACATCACTCTAGTTTGATTCTCTGAAGACAGGGACTACTACGGTAATTATTAGGCAAATGAGCTGGCCAGTGAAGAAAGTACCTGTCCCAGTAACGTTTGAGACTATTACAATCGAACTCTTTAAACACTATCTTCAGAAAGCTGATAGGCCATGTGTACATTTATTACTATAGTTTTCCTGTTTAATCGAAACATTAAGTGACAAAACTACTTTATTTTCTGTTTAAATTAAAATCCAACTTAATAAAAGGCTTTAAACAGCACACGTTTAATGCTTTCTATATAACATTGTATTGCTTGCTACTGGTAGTAAACACATTATTCGTTTTACTTGAATAAGTCTAGTTTTTCATGCGAAACGATGTTTTCTTTTATCCTTAATTGTCCACTTAATACAGATTATACTGTTACGACAACAATGCCATCTAAGCAGATAAAATCTACTTATAATCATTATTTTTAATTAAGTTTTTGCATAAAATACAAGTAATTATCAGAGGAGAGTGTAAAGTGTTTTATGAATGCCAACAACAGCAGCAGCAAACAAAATGAAATATTCGCAGACACTGAAACAAACAACGAATAAAAATTCAAAGTAATGACATTAAAACCACTGAGACATGTAATAAATAATAGAAAAAAAAAAGAAATGTAATTAACACGTGACAAAGTCAACATTATTACGATGAATGGCTAACAACAAATACGGCGCGGAGTCAGTAAGTAACAAAAATATATAAGTACATACAGTGGCGAGCAAAAGTGTTTTATGTTTGCCTTTAATAAATGGATAAAATTTTATATATATTTCTTATTTAGTTGTTTTATGATAAAGTGTAATAAATAAACAATAAAACAAAAGCAAAATTATACTGTTGTATTTTATTATAAAAAATTTATGAAGCAATAATTGATGAGTCTCTCAACATTCATGCACTTTTGCTCGCCACTGTACATATCTACTAGTTACTACTAATAAAACCACTTTAATGACGTATCTAAAGATAAACAGCAACAATTGGTAGTGCTATTTGTGTACTTATGATTTTAGCGTAGACAACCAACTTTCACTCAAATAAACTAATGAGAAATTGTATAAAAATCCTTACCTTAAGGCTAAGTTGTAGTTGTGTATTTATTGGAAATCCTAGCATGCTTTTAGATTGTATATGAAGTTGTATTCACTTTCAGCCCTATTTTTTTTAAACATTTTCTCATTTATATAGAATTTAGCAACTCAATTATAAATGCTATTGAATTAACGAGACTTAAGAGTCTGCTCACCTGAAATATTAATAATAATTACACATACGTTTAAACTTATAAATAACTGAACACCATTGCTAAAGATTTATTTAAGCTAACTTTGGTTATTTATGTATTTTATGGCCTATTTTATTAAAAACTCTACAAAGCACTGAAAATTCAGTTCTTAGTTTAACATGATGCCACAACTAAATATAGAAAAATTGCTTTTAAAGCTTCTAACTGTCTTCTAAATTATGTACAGATAAGTACCAGTTCACATGAACATAAACTTTCTACCTAAATACGTGTTAATAAAATAACAGAGATTAAACTTTCAGTAGTACTAAGTAGCGTACAAAAAGTTGTGTTAAAATTTAAGTTATACATTGTATAGTTTAAAATGTTATGTAAAATTATTTCAGTACAATCAGATAAAAACTCAAAACCAAATAATTACAACCAATATTTTTCGCTATAGCCATGCCTGCGTATGAGCAATATGTATTTCAGTTATAATTCATAATAATCATACGTGATTTTGTATACCTTACACAAGTATAGTGTGGAGGGTATATTGGATTTGTGCTGATGTTTGTAACGCCCAGATAAATTGGTCATACACCCACCTTAAAGTATACCGATCACCTCAGATTTTTGAGCCGATTTAACGATGTCCGTCCGTCTTGCTGGCTGTCCATGTAAAGCTTGTGCGCAGAGTACAGGTCGAAATTTTGACCTTTTGTCTAATGACATCTATCTTACTAAAGACAAAAACCGTGTTAAATATATCTGTTATAGATTCATTATTTTATTTTTAACACATTCGTCCAATTTTGAAAAATATTTTTGATTTAAGTCAAATATCTCCTAAGCAAGACAAGATATCCTGTTATTATTCTTATTTTGTATATGTAAAAAATCTTCAAAATCTGTTAAAAATCACATACTCTAAGGCTCCAAAACGTAACAACAAATACTTCATTAAAAATGGTTGCTAAATAGCTGTAGAATTTATTGTTTCACTTTTTATAACTCATTTTCTAACTTATTGTTATGAACCAAAAAAAAAAAAAAATAGCTTTTAAACAGCAGCAAGCAAAACCTTAAATTAAAACTGATTACAAGTATTTTACTGCAAACAAACGAACGCTTTGTTCTAGATAGAAAAAATGTAAGAAAACTTGTTAAACATTAAGAGCATTTTGCAGATTTTGTTTAAAACAATGCAGCTAAGAAGTCAGTGAGTGATATATTTTTTTTTAAACCAGCTGCTTGTCAGCTTTAATAGTACGAGTAGAATAATAATGAAAAACTAAGATTTAATTTAAAGATAACAAGAGCTTTATTTTAAGCAGCCAAAATAATTATTTTGTAAATTTATAAATATCATGAGTATTGGAGTATTGGCTTTTATTTAAATTATATTTTAAACTTAATTATACCCTACAACACAATAGTGAAGAGGGTATATTGGATTTGTGCTGATGTTAGTAACGCCCATAAATATTGGTCCAACGCCCAACTTAAATTGTATCGATCGACTCAGAATCACTTCCGTCTATCTGGCTGGCTGGCTGTCCATGTCAAGCTTGTGCGCAGAGTACAGAACGTAACTTTGAAGATATTTCAACAAAATTTGGTGCGTGATATTTCATCGGCCCAAGGACGGATGGGATTGAAACTGGTGGAAATCGGTCCATTATTTCACCTGACCCCATACAAATGTCCTCCCGAAATAGGAGTTTAAATGGTTGAATTATGCAAGTATGTTAAAGAAATTTTACCACAAATGAGTAGTAAATGAAGCCAAATAACAGTTACAAATTTTTGCAGATCGGTCCATAATTGATCATAGCTCTCATATAAAGGTGGATTCACCCATTCGTTCTTAACAAAAATTTTGTTCGAACAATTTTTTTTTTATATGAAGTTTGACGTCTCTCTTTTTGAGAGAGAGAAAATATTTTTTCCGAACTTGAATTGGTTTCTGGACAAAAATGAATTGAGTTGCCAATAGGTTGCATTTTTTTCATACAAATAACAATGCCTTATGTATATCCATGGCCATCAGCAAAAGCAACTTTATTTTTTCATTCATTTTGAATTTATATGTGTGATTTTGAATACACAATACTTTAAAATAATTTAATATTTGTATTTTAACACTTAAAACCCAAAGTAAAATAAATCAATGGCCGCACTTGTAAAACTAATAGATTTTGTTTACATATGTCAGCTTTGATTTTTCAGAAAAATCGTTCGAAATGGGTGAATTGTGCTGCAAAAAACTCTCAGTAAAAAAATTTTTCTCCGGAAAAAATTTTTGTTAAGAACAAATGTGTGAATCCACCTTAAGCCCCACTTCCGAAAATCACTTTAACGACCATAATTCGTCCATAACTTTCAAAAATGTTGGTATCCAAATAAAATTCAACAAAAATAAGCTTCATATGAAATGATGACACCTAATTTTATAATGGTCAGTGCATAATTGTTCAAAACTCTCATATAATAATTCACTTTAAGCTCCATAAATCTTGTAAAAGTATTTATATCGAGATAAAGTATAACATACATACATACATAATACAGTTCAACCTTAGTATAACGAATCTTAAGGGGATTAGAAAAAAAACGTTATATCGAATATGTAATTCGTTATAATGAGGTTAGTTATATCGAGGTGAAGTTGCACTTCTATTCATTATAACGAGGTAATAAAAAATTTTGAATGTATATTAATCATCATCTGCTCACCATGTTATAGCGAACGATTTCCGCTAATAAATCAAAACACATTTGAAGGAAAACAGTGTTCTTGGCAACAATAAATTTTTCTTCGCATATTTCAGCTGTTAGTTTAATGCATGCTGCTGTGGACTACGAATGTTGGTTTGCTGGAGACGTTGTCGTTGCAAGCACAATAATTTTGTGTGTATCTGTTTCATATAGTTTGGATTAATTGATGGAAATCGTTATGCAAAGGTTGCAAGTTGACAAAATTTGTTAATTAGACGTAAATAATTCTTTCTTTTCGCTAGTCTGCAGTGAATGAAAATTCGTTATAACACGGCTATTGGCAAATGTATTCGTAATAGAGAGGTTTATTTTATATTAAATCTTATGCAGCGTTGTAGGGGATTCGTTATAGTGAGGGTCGTTATATCGAGGTTTGACTCTATTCACAGAAATCATGAAACTAAATTTTGGATTATCGGTCCATAATGGCTTATATCTCTCATATAGCGCTCGTTTTTTGAAAATCTGTTTAATATATATACTGGGTGTAGGGTACAATATGGTCAGACCTGACCGACGATACTTTCTTACTTGTTTTCAATATTTTTGAAAAGTTTATAAAGGAAAATTCCAGTTTTGACTAAAATATTCTTCTCAATTTAAATTTCATCTTATTGAATAACACCACGAGCTTCCGTTAAAAAATCGAATACAAAAAAAAAACAACCAGCTAGTTGCATTAAATTTAATAATATTTTAAAAATATTAAAACTAACAAAAGTTTTGCAGGCAACAACAAAATATTAAAACTTTCATATAAAACTAAAAATCAGCAAAACGAAAAAGAAGCAAATAAAAATTTTCCACTTGATTTGCGTACAATAAAATCAAAAAGAAAAAAAAAACAACTTTTGGATATAAATAGTTTTAAAATATGTATGAACACGACTAAACTGACCTGACCTTGAAATACTAACATTTAATTTTTTTTCTTTCTTTCTTTCCATTTTGTTGCCATTTATTTGCAGAATTTTTTAGTCTATTTTATTTTGCATTTTTTTTCCTTCTTAAAATACTTAAAATGCTCATTCACACTGTTGTCATAAAATATTTAAATACATAGAACATGCAGTTTCCAAACATAAATTACACGTTTGTGAAATGTCATCGAAAAAACAAACAACAACAGCAATAAAAAAATACAACAACAACAACAACAAAAATATTTAATTACTGTTGTTGTACTCATAGAATTGCACTAGAGAACTTTTTCAATGTTCAGTATTTCATAATACGTTGCATAAAGTTACATTGCTATAAAAAAACACCCCAGCAGTTCTGTATGTCTTTCCCGTACTAAAGATTTCACCAATTCCCACTTTTTACACATTTAGCTATATAAGTTCAAATTAAGAAATAATAAGTTAAAATTTAGGCATCCAAATTAATATTGAGAAAAGACAAATTGAAAATGAAAAATAAATTTTTGTATTAGATTTGTAACTCCAAATCGTGTTACGTACATATTTGATAAGTAAAAAAAATGTATGAAAAATTTAATACAAATTTCAATTTCTCAATTACAATTTTTATTTTCTCAATATCAATTTCGATTTCTCAATTTCAATTTCGATTTCTCTATTTTAATTTTCATTTCTTAATTTAGGTCCTAATTTTGTAAATCACTTGCGTTCAACGCATCACCTACGCTTTTGCGAACGCCTTACCAAAAATATGAAATTTTGTTTAGCAGACGCCGAAATATTACGTTGTTACAATACTGTCAAATCAGTGCCGGGTTAATGTTGCCATTGTTAATGTTGATACTGAAATTTAAAATAAAAATTTACATAAAGCTACACTTATTTTGCATTGGCAATGCTACTAACCTATCAGCTGTTCAATAATTTTATTTGATTAGCAAGAAAATATTTAAAATTATGAAGAAAAAAGCTTTTAAAGCAATTAACTATAAATAAAAAGATACTAAGAGGTATAAAAAAAAGGTCGCACTTATGGATATGTCTTCTCCTTAGGATGATGAGAGATTCTTCAAGCCTCCTAGACATATCCATTGAAAAAACCCAATTGCGCTCTACTATCAACATCATGAATTAAGCGAATAATGACTACGTGATATAACAATGTGGAGATTTACAATATTTTTAGTTTACTTTTTAAAGATTTCAGAGATGAACTTGCAAATGAACAAGAAAATGTTTTCATATATATTACGTGAGATAGGAAACTCTTTCGAAAGGAAACTCATCGTGTGACAAACTTGCTACAACAATACGATTTTTGGCATCGGAAGGGTATCAGAAGGGAATTTTGGGATGAGCTTATAACATCTCTTTCACAATCCAAGATTAGTGACGTCAGTAATGAATGTTTGTCAGCTATGGAACAGCCGCTTTGTCCAAAATGGATACAAGTTTAATATTACGGTTGAAGACGAAATTAGAGAAATTAGGTATTCCACGAGCCGCATCTGAGCTACCGTTGTGGGTTTTTTTTGCCCTAAGAAAATTTTTAGTAGTATTTTATACAAAATAAATTTGTTTGTATATATTTACTTACATCGTATTAATAAAATTCCTGTAAAATATTAAATTAATTGAATAATTTTGTATTTTAATAATATTTTAATTCAACTTTTAATACTAACGCCAAGAAAATGGAGGCCCTAAATTTAACAACGCAAGCGATAAAAAATTCAGCGTTGCGTTTTACAAAATACACAATTTCAAACAGTTGTATTAACAACAACGTAAAAATCAGCTGCTTGAACGCCGTGATTTGCAAAATATAATTTAACACGAAAATTAGGGCCTTAAATTTGTTATTGCTCAATATTAATTTGGATATCGCACTTTAATTTGTTATTTCTAAATATCAATTTGCTTTTGTAAATTTCAATTTGTTTTTATTATTATTAATTTGGATTTCTGAATTTCAATTTGTCCTCTGTCAATACCAATTTAAAATTTCTTTGATTGTTCAAAATACTGTTACGTTTTTACCTTTAAAAACGGTATTTTATTTTCTTTAAATAAAACGGATTCCTTTTTAATTGCAAAATAAAAGCATCAAGTAGTTTGAAGGAAATATAACGAGTCTTTATTAATTTGATTTAATTAATTTCACAAAAAAAAAAAAACAATTGTAAAAAAACACTCTGTTTTTTACACACTTATACATGTTATACTTTGTATAGACGGCTGTCAGATCTTACAACGTCGAACGAAAAATGTTCAGAAAATGTCTAACAACCGTGTGAACTAAAAACGTTGTAAGAAAAAACGCTGACAATTTACCTATTGCTAACAATGTTCCAATGTCAGTACACATTGCTAGATCTGACAACATTGTATGATCTGACAACCGTCTATACATAGCTTTATTGTTTAAGAACACACTTAAATTATTGTTTGAGAACACTTTAATCTTTACTCAACAATGACTCACAATAAACTGATTAACTTGAGTTGCCCTGTTAGTCTATTTATACATCAATCATAATTTCTGGAAGGTACGGAACTAAGATACTAGAATGTTCATGACTGCAAGTCTAGAATGTTCATGTCTAGAATATTCAGCCAAAGTCGTTAAAACTTGATGTTGCCATATTGCTCAGCTATGTTTATAACAAGGTGTTATCAGTAATGTTTATAAATGAAAACTTCTATAAATGCCAACCAAGTTGTATGTCGATAAACATGCCATCTGTTGATAAACATGCTGTATGTTGATACAGACCTTTAAATTGAAATACAATTTCGTAACAATACTATAGCGTGTTTTTTTTTAGCTGTATAAAACTTTAAATTGGCAAAACTTTTTTAAATTGCAGCCATTTTTTCAGCTGTCAAGTGATTTATGTTTGTCGTCACTAGTCATCTAAAAAAAAACACCCTATGTTTCTAAATGCAATACACAAAGTGAAAGTGACTACACTCTACACTACTTAGAGACACTAAAGTGACAATTGACTTTACCCTAAATTACCGGGGATGTAAAAAGTAACCAATTTTTTTTTATACAAAAAGCAAATGAACCACAAATTTAGAAATTGTGGAAAATCAGCCAAGTTATTAAACATTGAGTGAAAATAACTGTCCTTCATTGACTTTTTTAGTCTTTTGTAGTCTGTTCAGAACTACTGTGACAGGACTAACACTAATACACTCTAATACAAAGAGCTAAATACTACGTAGTTGATATAAATATAAATACATATACAATTTAATATTATGCTGATGCTATTGCAGTTGTGTTTGTTACCAATGTTTGTTGTTGAATAGTTTTAAGTTTGCCAGATCATTATAAGCACGCAGTTGTAATAAAGAGTGTACAGGATTAAAATTTTACTCTGGCTAATATTATGCTATACTAGTTATACATATATAAATTAATAAAGAGTTCCTACTGTTTGTTGTTGAAATCTGGAAAATGGAACTGGGTTACAGTTTATACATCAATTAATTATATGCTGGTGGTTTACAATATTTTCAAATATTATTAAAAAACTATTTATCTGTTATGTATTAGAAGCATTGAAGCATTGAAAAGTTTCCTTAGTCTTAACATTAGTGTGTGTAAATCACTTTCAAGTTCCAACTACTAAACAGAATTGAGTGAATATCATATCGAAGATGTATTATGGTCCTAAGTAGAATGATATTGAAAATTAGAGGAATCGGTTCAGTAGCAAAAAATTTAGAAAAGAAAGTGTAACAAATCTGGAATATATTTAAAATATTATTAAACTGGAATAAGTAGTGATTGTGATGCGTGTTGTTGCATAATTAATTTCTGTTATATTTGATCAACTATTTAAGTCAAAAAGTACCTGCTTGTTTCCCTGGCTGATCATTAGTGTGTGTAAATCACTCTTAAGCTTTAGAATATAAAGCGGAATTGATTTAGTTGCTCTTAAAATATTTCTTATAGTTGTAGTAAGTTTGATATTGAAAACCAGTGGAATTTGTTCAGTAGCAACAAATATATAAACCAAAGTGTGGCACGTCAATGAACAAATATAATTTGTTTACCAAAACAATTATTGTTAGGCTTGTTATCGAATATGTACCAGAAGAAAAGTGGGTGGGACCATGCCCTTTTTTAGGAAAATTAAAAATCGTAATATATTCTTAACTACTGGACGGATCGTCATTAAATTTACGAAATAATAAATTCTTGACTATGTAAGTGGACAAAGTGGCATGGCCTCGCCTAAAGCATTGGCCCACGATGTCGAACGATAACGTTCGCTTAGATAAGACTTAAGACACAAACTTTTTATCGTATCTATTTTTTACTAAATCAAGTTTGTTTACTTCACAATCAAGTTTGCGAATGTTATCGTTCGACATCATGGGCCAGGGAGTAAAATTAAATAAATAAATGTTTATAAATATATAAATACGTTTTATTTTCTTTTTTTTATGACGAGGGGGGGTAGCGAAGCACTCCGGGTTTAGCTAGTTAAAATTTGATTTTTCGAACGAAATCATCAAGTCATAACAAGAAAACAAGTCTATTGATATCGTTTTAAATGTATTGCAGCCTTCCTTGTTGCACAGCGACTAATTCTAAGAATAAAGATTTGTAGGAATTCCATAAAATTTTCAGTTGTGAAAGCAGTTTTTGTGAAATAAATACCTTAACAATAATTTCGTGGACACACTGTAACAATAAGTGAACAACACCGCAACATTGTTAACGTTTCAGCATCATCACGCAGTCATTGTCATTCAACATTATAGTCATCATAACAGACACGGTTATTGTAAAACAACATGTCGGTTAGTTTGTTTTTTCTCGTGCAGTTTATGGCAGATGAGCCTGAGCCTGAGCCCGATATGTTTAGACAACAGAAGTGTCCAATATTTTAAAATATAAATTTTTAAAAACAATATAATTTTCAAATTATATAAAAAATAAGACACATAAATGAAGCATAAATCTAGATTGTTTATTACAGAAAGACATATTTGTAGTCTAGATTGCAACTTTGACCTACAGACATGACAACTCTGACTTGACTCGCATACTTAATATTTTTTTGGTTGCGGCAAAACAGCACTTACACCAGTATGTGTGTCAGTAACACAGAAGAATACAAATGACAATTGCATATTCAGCACAATTTTTTCTCTTCTACACAGCATAAAGTAGACATATATATATGTTCAATTTACAAGTGATGTTGTATGTTGTATATTGTATAATACAACTAGCTGATTGTGAACACAAATTTGAGCAAAGTCGTATGTTTGTTTTGACAAATCTTCAAACTGACAAAATTTTTCAAAATTCACAAGTGATGTTGTATGTTGTATAATACAACTATCTGATTGTAAACACAATTTTGAGCAAAGTCGTATGTTTGTTTTGACAAATCTTCAAACTGACAAAAGACAAATATGAAACAATATAATATGATTATTTTCCAAAATTAAAACATACATACAACATTAAAACATACACAAGTGATGTTGTATGTTGTACATTTTATGATACAACTATCTGATTGTGAACACAATTTTAAGCAAAGTTGTATGTTTATGTTGTTAAAATGACAAAAGAAAGCTATTTTAAAAACAAATATACAAAACATAAAATATGAATATTTTCCAATATTAAAACATACATATGTATTGTTGTATTCTCAGCAATATCAATTATTAAAATTTTTTTCTTATTAATTTTATTTTCTTTTTTTAAATTTGTCACTTAATGTATGATTTGAGTGTTACCATTTGGTTATTGTTTTAAACTTAATTTAACAATTTTAATGTTGAGATATATATTTTAACTTTTGCCAACACTTAAACAGTCTTACAACATTTGAAAAACTTATGTAAAAATGTCTTAAGAGTTGCACACAATATTTATATAAAAATTATCAACAATATTGTATTGTAAATTCATACGACATACAACACCTACCACACTACAACATTAGTTGTGAATTGAACAATAGTGACAAACTTAACTAAACTAAACTGCAAGCCATACAGCTTCCCACCATTTATACGGCTATATGCGATGCTATGAGTTTATGGCAGTCCTGTGGCACTAGGAACACTTTTCAAAAATTCAAGGATAATGACGCACATAAACCCCAAGTACATGTTTTAATATTCAATTGGTTGCAAACAAAATCACGAATTCTTAAATATCACCAAAACGAAACAGCTAAATTTAGTAGAAACAAATTTATAAAGTAGACAATATTTTTAGGTTTCCTTAAAAATGAGAAATTTTAGTTTAAAGATTGATAGCTGTTACTTTCTCATTGTTAATAGTTTTTTTTTGTGTCTCTCCTTAAGCTTAAGAAAATGTGCGAATATTTCAAATAAAAATAATCTTATCTGACAATGGAAAAAAATAAATATACGGCATTACAAATTTTCTTACGTGGCAAAAAATGAAATAAATTTAATCGCATGTAATATTTCTTCCTTAAGATGTATGTACTCGTATATATGTATGTGCGAATACTTTAATATACTAGGAAAAATACTTACACTATAGGCGATTTAAATAAGTATGGAATTTATTAATTAAGTTTGACATTATTTCTTGTCAGTGTAGGTTCTTGCAAGGCGTAGAAAATCGTCAAAATAATATATACGTTTAATTACAATTAATGAAATCGAAGTGTAATTTTAGAAAAAGTACAACCGAAACATTAGTACCGCTATTGAATACATGCCATTCGAATTGTAGAGATGAAAGAAGAAAATTTGCAAATAAGGAAATAAACTGACGAGCAGGCCCATTAAATTTAGTAATAGAACAATGCAAAAAGGAGTTATATTTGCACTTTTGTAAAGTCTTATGGAGAATAAAATGTTTTTCAAGTAATGACGTTGTTCTTAACATTAAAGTAAAATGGAGTCCTATGATACGATTAATTAAGAAGTCAGCTATTAAGATACATTTTCTATCGATCAATAAAAACCGATTAACACTTTAGAGAAACCAAAATAATTGGCATAACTTTGAACTGCAAATTCAATGTAATGCTAAAAGTCAAATATGATCTACAAGACCTATATTCGAGAGCAATAAATATATTGTTATTCAAGATACTATAAAGGCGCTATAGGAATATTAGATATAGTGGTCTGCTTTCCTTCGGTGGTATAGAATTTAAATGCCACCAAAGTAATATAATTAAAATAATGGCTATACATTAAGCTTTGATCAATGCACCTACTCACCACCAGAGGCGCTGCTATTAACAAACATAACGCGCAATTACAGTGTTGTCATATGAAAAGCTTTTCTCTGCTTTCACCACCTATTCTTCTTCTACCTATCTCTTTCCAAAGAAATTATGACCATTGATGAATAATTTATTATATTTTTTGTTTGTTATACAATAACTATATATGCTTATAATCAAGAAATGTCAACTATTTATTTAAGTAAATTCTGTGATAAAATAAAAAAAAACTATAATTTTGTCTGAAATTTTCAAAATTTTTTAATTAAAATTGTTTTTTTAATTTTTGATAACACATTGAATGCGTCTCTCAAAGACCTTTCATATGATACCAAATTTACATATAGTTCCTTTGGAAGAAATGTAAAAAAAATCAAAAAACCTCTAACAAGAACCTTTTTATCCTTTCATCCAGCTCACCAAATATTGACCCCAGGAAAAAAAAATTAAGAAACGTAGTCTTAAAATAAATCAAATTTTTATATTAATCGGGAATATTGATACCTTATTTTTTCTCCATACAAACGGGGCCACCCTAATATACATATATAATTTTTCATTAGAGTAGCCAATTTATAATCTTTTATAACGGTTAAACTATATACAGAGATGTTCAGACAATGTCTAACAACCGCTTGAACTTTGAATTGTTGTCTTCCTACGTTGTAAGACAAAGCATTGTCAATACATTTTAAGATGAAAATATTGTCAGGCATCTATCATGCGTATGAACACACTACTTAGTCATAGTTAGATTATTGTCAGATTTGCGAAAATGTATGAATTTGACAATGGCACCATTGTTGCTCTACGATTATCACTTTTAAAATATACACATTTTAGCATTTGTTTGGTTCATGGTCGAGACTCTATTAAACTTTTGGATAAATTTCGTATATCTGCGTAACAACTATTGCAGAATTGTCTGGAAAATTTAAAACTACATATTTTGTATGACTGCCTGACTGTAAATATGTTATCTACCCCAAGGTCTATAAGGACTGCCTGAGAAATTTTACATATCGTCATCGAAAATCCAAAAGTACGTAACATCAACTTTTCTATTTTTACAGGAAAACCAAAAAATACTTTAGGTATAGAAACAACTAATGGAATATGGAATTAACCCAGAACAACTAAAATAATTCAATTTTTATTAAATAATTTCGAAATCGAAATCTTTTATAAAAAATAAAAAAGGGACCTCAAGCTTAAAAATTATTTAATAAAAATCATTAAAAAGGTTGAAGAAAATAGAATAAAATTATTTAAAATAATTTAAGCAAAAAAAACTATATTTTTCATAATATTTTTTAAGTTGTATTTGTTACGTACTTTTGTGTTTGTGTTTTCGGAAACAAAATGACGTATCATCATAAATTAAAATAAATATTTTATAGTAATTTCTTACTGCAAGTTTGATGATACGTTCATTTGACTTGAGAAAATAATGCAAATGTTAATACGTTATTTTGATCGGAAAAATCCAAAAACTTGTAGAGACACTTAAGATAACTTAACAAATAATAATCAATCAAAAACTGGAGTTTGTTTTTGTTTTGGGTATTATTACGCATATTAAGTAAATCATAATATGATTAATATTTATAATGATATGAATACTTTAGATCATATTTTGTTTACTTTAGATCATACTATGATTAATTTAAACTATAATATGGTTATTTCGGTTCATAATATGATCATGTATGACAATTTTTTTTAAATATATTGAGTTATAATATCAAATTATGATTAATAAAAAAATATTATGATAAAATATTACGTTGATAATTGATCATAATATAACATTGCATGATACTTATATTCATCATAATGTGTTTTGACTACAATCATAAAGCTTATCATAATATGTTGTACAAAATACCAGGATTTTATACTCAAATCTTTCAATTTGTAGTAAAAAACTTTGTAAAATAGAACCTTGAATTAATTTCAGAACAATTAAAATTCTAACTTCCATTTCATTAGTATATGTAACGAATAACCATAACTATTGTGAATTGATATAATATTGGAAATTGTCGTTATTATGTATGTATACCTAAGTATATAAGTTTAGATAAGCTAGAATTTAAGAAACTTGAATTGTTAAAATCACTTTGTTATAAATCGTTAGCCTGAAAACAAGCATTAAAAATTGAACTAAATTACACTCTAAATTATATTCTAAAATAAATACTAAAACCTAAAATATTAAATCTAATTTCTTTAAATAAATAATTTATTTGAAAATTTAAAGTCATTATCTATATTTATTTATACAAATCACACACATAACACAAACACACACAAAGGTGAGCTCACACAATCATTTACACACACACACTCATTACACAATCCCAATACTCTAAATTAAAACTAATTATCTTCTATTATACTCTACTTCTATATCTTGAAATACCCTCTAATTATTTCTCATATTTATAAGAAATTATATATATTGAGAAATATTGGCGGATTTACATTTATATCTTCACTCAATACAGTCCACTTGTCGCTAAACTCAAATCCCCAAAATCCCCAAGTTTCTTCAATGTTGCTCTTAAATAATGTTTACCACGACCATGTTTTTTCTCTGCGTGTAGACAATATATTCCTATTACAGTATAGCGGTAGTAAGCTTCTAATGATAGCTTATTAATAGAGAAATCTTTATTTTCGGAAAATAATTATGTCAACATAAAGCTACCATATAAAACACAAGTTTGGTGAAATAATTAAAAGTTGAAGTATATATTAAAAAGAGTGCTGCGGTATTTTGTTATGTTAGGATTTCCAATTTAAAAGTAGTCTAAACTTTATTGCTTTCATTTTTTTAAACTATTCCCTATTCATATAGTGCACGATGTAATTACAAATTCATATATATTTCTACGCAGAGTATTAAATTACATGTCCTTGACACAAATCAGTTGTAACAACAAAATGAAATCTATCTCTTTTCTTCACATTCTTTTGTCATTTTTTTACTTTTTTCTTAAGACTAAAAAATTAAGCTCGTATTTGACTTCTTAGTTAGCAACAACCTACAAAATTATAAGGAGGAACAAATACACACAATAAGTAAATAAAACAGGGTAAATAGAGGTGTCAGGAAAAGCAAGATAATGAAGTTTTATATACATATGTCTCTTTCTTTGAGAGCTGCTGTATGTTACAATTTTTCTTTATTTTTCTGTGGAAATAAAATTCATTTTTGGCACAGAGTATTTCTGTATTGTTTGTTTGACACATCACTGCTTGTGCGTGAGTGTTTGGCCAAAAACAAAACCGTTATCATTCCTCAACCACCGTATTCACGGGACTTGGCCCCCCTGACTTTCTTCTCTCTTCAAAATTGAAGACCCCGATGAAAGGAAAGCATTTTACTACGACTGAAGAGATAAAAGAAAAATCGAAACAGGAGCTGTTGGCGATACCAAAAAGCTCGTTTCAAAAGTGTTTCGAGGATTAGAAAAAAACACTGGCATAAGTGTATTATATCTGAGGGGGATTACTTTGAGGGGGACAAAATAGTTATTGATGAATAAATAAATACGTTTTAAAAAAATTTTAAATAACGGGTATTTTTTGATCAGACCTCGTATATACTCGTATGTATCAATAATAAGACTGTTGCTGATATTTTTAAAACTTTGTCAAAATGAATTTATACATCTTTTACAGCTACACCATTCGGCATTTCACTACGAATTGTATATTTAATTCCACATATTTATAATGCCATTAAGTACTCTGAGCGTCAAATGAAAGTCAACACCGCAAAACAAACATTTATTATATATAAATAAAAAGTGATATGTAAAAAACCAAATTGCGAAATTCATTGGTATTTAAAGACAAATTAAATTTATTAAAACAACAATCTAAAATAAAGGCACTAAAAATATATTTTACTTTTTATAAAAATATCCCGATTTTTTCGCGTCAACTCCAAGTGAACAGTAATCTTCATTATTCGCTAAAGTTTATTCTTAATATTTTGTTTGCCGTCCTTTTGACTTTATAATGGCTTCTAATCTTCGAGCCATTGAGTGAAAAAGGTTTTTTGTGAAATCAGGATGACCTTTAGGTCATCCGTGCAAGGAATGCTTCTTTCTCTCACCATTTTGTCGAGATGCTCCCAAGGTGCTTAATGAGTCTGGCTACCATGGCAAATGGTCAACAGTTTTAGGGGTACGATAGAGAAACCAATCCCTTACAATTTTTGAGGTATGTGTATGTCTCATTTTCCTGTTGAAATATCTAGTTTTGTGGTAAGCTCAATTTCTCCACACTAGGGGCAACATTCCTTTTTCATTGTGGATTCGATAAAGACAATATTACCGACCCCCGATGCCGCCATGTCGTTGGCAATCAAGGCCAGATGTCTGATACAAGATGTAATTGAGAAGGGCAATTGGAATATCTAGCAATGCCTCATAGAAGACGTAATTAAAATCTGCTAAATTAATAATTTCACTGAGGAAAGTAAAAAAAGAGGTTTTAAATAAAATTAGAATTTTAAGTTAATTAAAATTAGAGTAAAAAACCACATGTATAAAGTACTGCTCCAGCCATACCTTACACCACAAACTTTCATAAAAGATTAAATTTATAGAAGATCTCTTCATTTATTTTTATTACTCGTATAAAAAAGTGAGCAAAATAAAGTTTGTTGTTGTAGAAAAAATTGCAAAACCATTCATGTTTGTTATTGAAATCATGATTTGTTAACATTCTTTTGAAATGCAATTTAAAGTTTGTATGAGACGCCTTCTAGAATACCTTCTGAGAGCAAGCATGGTGGAATGGGTCTTCTATAATGCCTACAAAAACCACGTGCAATTTTTCCCGCTTATTGCGTTTATGCATCTGTAAGTGTAATAAAAAAAAATTACAAAGATTATACAATGGCCAACAAAAGTCTACGTACGAACGATATTTTTGGAACGTAGGCATTTAGAAAGCAATATAATGAAAAGTAATGATGCAGATAAATTACTTTTATTTACTCGTACATTTATCAAACTTAAAACTTTATTATCAAAAAAACTGAAAAAAAAGTATTGATAAAAGTCTACATACGTTCTGGGCATTAACATTAAAAACCTAATTTATGTACAAAAAATTGTAATTATTTAAAAAAATTAATATTTGGTTGGCCCACCATGGACGACTATGACAACTTGAAGTCGTCTAGGCATTAATGCTACTACATTTTCCAACACCGAAGATGTAATATTTCTCCAATCCTTTTGAAGCTACTCTTTTAGCATTGACGCGTTAGTAATGTGATGTTTTCTGATTTTCTGCTCAAGAATTTTCCAAATGTGTACAATAGCATTTAAGTCTGGACTTTGGGTTGGTGTGTATATATAACTACCGGAAGCATGATTTAGCAACCAGTATTTGATTATTTGAGCCGTAACCTTCTGGACGTTATCTTGCTGAAAAATCCAACTCTCAATAAGATTTAAAACATCGACCGATTGTTTTGAATTTTCTTGCAAAATAGTTTTGTAAAACAAACTCAAACTATCTTAAAATACAAAAATGCAAAATGAATTATTTTCTTTTTTACTTGTTCACACCTTCAAATTCGTTTGACTGGGTAAATGACTGATACGCATCTGCTTGGAATGTGCAAACAAATGTAAATATTTAATGTGAATTTAATTAAATATTTGAAACAATAAATTACTAATAGCTAAATAATGAACTCCTACAAGTCAGGCAAATTTTGATTGTTCCCTGTTCACTATTAATTCCTCTTGCATCTTTACAACATGAAGCTCTCCCTATTCGATTTAGAAGAGAATTAACATTAAACGCGTAGATGTTTGTTTAGCTTCAAAAGATCTGTAAATAATCAAACATAAGTATGTATATAAAATTTGTTAAGGAAATCTATATATATAAAAATAAGTGTACATTTTGATTGTCACTCCATAACTCGAGAACGGCTCGACCGATTGCCATAAAATTTTTAGGGAAGGTACAGGGAGGAGTGATGATGGTTAGTTGATTTTGAAATCTAAAATCGGTCTAGCCATTCTCCAGTTATGATTTTTTCCTGAAAAAATTCAACATTTGAAAAAAAAAGTCCCCTAAAGTATGCTGTACAAATTTGCAAATAAATAAGAGCAGGCAGGTTGTGAATACATCTTATTCTATGAAATACAAATCAATAGTAAATACCGGGCGAAGCCGGGGCGGTCAGCTAGTATATTTATATTTCTTTGAAAATGCCAGGTGTGGTATATGAAACACATTTGTCGCAATACTATTGAATTATTTAGAATAATTTAAAAACATTTTTCATTGATTTTTCATCTATATGTATGTATAAACCTAAACGTATGTATTGAAAACCTACTTCCTTTTTTTTTTGCTAAAAAGTTAAATAAATATTGTTTTTTGGTCAATTGGCTTTTATGAGTTTACTTACTATGGGAAACATATTTTTCAAGTATATCCGTAAATTTCAAATATAATAAATTTTAAAATTTTAATAATAAATAGTTTTTAATTCATAAAATATGCAACAACCTAAAGATTTATAAACAAATACAAACACAAGTAGTAATACATACATACATACATACATAATACCCAGTAAACTTTGTTGTCAACATGTTTGATAGCAGAAATGATTTTAAACTTTATCAGGCAATTAACCAAATTGTCTAGAATTCGTTGAGATATATAAGAAGCCAGAAGAAATCATATATATCAATAGCTTTATCGAATAAACTATTTCTCCTTTTCTCTGACATATGTATAGTCCATTTTGTTTGAAAAGGTTACAAATTAGTTTTATACCTAAGTATCCGAGAGACTTCCACCCAATTAGCTGATACATATATCCTGTTGAAAACCTTGGAGAGATTCATCGGCTTATAGATAATAATGGACTATTGAGAGATCACTTGAGTTTAAACAATACAGCTTAAGTCTATGTCAAGAAATGATGACTTCCACAACACAAAACTTTCAACAGCATATAACTATTATCAACGATCTAGATTTCTGAGAGCCTACATATGTATGTACATACATTTCTGAGACGTCCTAGCTTAGTTCACATGAAATATTGATAATTAACCGAATACTGGCTATAATAAATCTGACTGAATTTCAAAAAATATGTATATTGGGTATACCCAATATGCAAGTATCTATCTAAATTACCTTCAAGGGTAAATATAACCTATATAAGTATTTACTTGTACATTTGCATGTGTATATAGGTATTGAGAAATACAGTGACTGGCCATTAAATGCCTACAGCATTCAAATATATTTAAACGTACTTTTTAAATATGGTAACGTCCTCGGTCAAAAGGTTTTCAATTAATTAAGTATCAGGGATTTTAAAACTGATTATTTTAGATTGAATGATAAGCTGGCTTACTCTTAAATTAAACTTTAACTAAATAAAGTAGGTTTGAAGTGTGATTTTAGACAAAATTTTCATACAAAAGTCTGCTTTAATTTTTTGTGAATAAGGGCATAAAAGTATAAGAATTTGCAGTTCACCAAAATGATCAGTAAACTTATAATAAATTAAACAATACTGAACAGTTGAATACAAATCGATGAAATTACCTAAAATTACGACTTTAATTGACAAATCTAAATGATTTCATTTACACGTGTAAATAAAAGACATTGATCTTATGCAAAATAGGTGATTGGTTTCTTGTCTCTAAACCCAATTGAAATTAGTGAAAAACAAGGATTTTTTAAGAACAACTATTCACGCCTTTAATATTAAATCACATTTACACAAGGATAGTTATTTAACAAAAAGTTATACACTCTTAGCTTAAAAGTAATGTAAAAAAGAAATTATGACGAGTTAATTTGATTATATGTACTAAAAGGAAATTCCCCGAAATTTGTGCTATTTACAATTGCTCTGAGCAATAAATTTAATTACATCCACCAAAAGGGATTCCCCCCTAATTTTTAATATAAACATATTACGCAAAAATTAAATATAACAAACAAAATTTAAGCCCAAAAGACTTTGAATTTTTTGAATTGTGCTAAATGGAATAAAATCGTGTAAAAAATTTAAATTTGTTAAAAAAAAAAAACTGTGTAAAAACATAATTAGGTCCCCTGGCTCACGATGTCGAACGATAACGTTCGCTTAGATAAGACTTAAGACACAAACTTGATTGTGGAATAAATAAACTTGATTGAGTAAAAAATAGATACGATAAAAAGTTTGTGTCTTAAGTCTTATCTAAGCGAACGTTATCGTTCGACATCGTGAGCCAGGGGTAACTTTTTCCTGTTTTAACTATGAATGCCATTAAAGGTTTTTTTTTTATTTATTTTTTTTAAGGAGAAAGACTTGTCGTCGGTAGCCAAAGCTCCGATTTTTCTTATTTGCAAGCATAACCAAATTATACAATTATTGAAAAAAGCTTATTCTATAATTGTAAGTATAAGCTTATCTTTATTTAGTTTAATAAAATATTATTTAGAGAAGTTTTTTCTAAAATTGAGAATATAAGCTTATTAAATAATTATTTCAGTACTATTATCACGAGGGTTCCTTTTTGATTATTCTACAATAATTTAAATGTTTTTTCTATAGTTTCTGAGGTCTTTTTAAAGCTTAAGGTTTATGCTCGCAAGCTTTATTATAATATTTTTCTAAAAGGTTTTGGTCTATTGGGTATATGGACACAGATATAAGTGTGTGTAAATAAAATAGAATATGTGTGTGTAAACAACTTGAAGTATTTGTTATTGTTACTGGAAACATTTATAAACATACATAAACATATTTTGGTAATCAAATATTAGTACATATGTGTATATTAGGTTGGCACTTATTTGCTTCGTTTTATATTCAATTGTTTTCCATCAACTAAATATCAAATGCTAAATAGTTGAGCAAAATCGAATAACGTTTAGAAGTTTCGCATTACATTAGCAAAGTAGCAATATTATAAAAAAAAGAAAATTGCCTGCATTCCAATGTGCCAATTGTCTAAAAAATATTTTTTTACAAAGGAATTCTTTGAGTTATTAAATTAATGAACTCAAACCAAATAAAATTTTCTGTAAAAATAAAAAAAAATTTTAATTTTTAATTTTTTGGTTTTTATTTAAAGTAGAACATTGAGATTATTGCAAAATTGTCAAATTAGACCCACTTTTATGCACATGCAAATAGACAATCTAAGTGTATCCTAACTTCTATTTATCTGCAGCAGTACAAACATACATATTTATATAAATGCGTTTACTGTAAGTTCTAAAATATTAAATAGGCTAAAAAGGTAAACATAAATAAATTTAAAAAACAAACCCAAAACAAGGTAGAGAAATTGGTCATAAATTTAAGGACAATGTTTACTTTATGTCTGTCTAGATTCTAGTATCTATACACTAAATTTTTATTAGTGCGTAGGTGTGTCTTTCTACATGTGTAACTAAATAAAGACCCCAGACAATAATTTCAAGGCGGGAGGCGTTCACACAGTAAAGGAAAAAAGCAAAAAAAGGTTGTTAAATAAAATTAAAAATTGACCAAGTTATGTTGTACATCTTCATGAATATGTGTATACGTACACCTATGGACAGAGAAATAGCACACTTTAATGTTTTAGTAGTGTAACGAGTAGTGTATAGTCATGGCTTTTTTTTCGATATACAAACGTTGTTTGCGTCAGGACCAATCAGCTTAATTTTGCTTTCTTTTGTGAAAAGCACTCTTTTCCAAAATTTAATATTCTTTCCAGCAAGCCATATGAGTCCGAAAAGAGTCTTTTCTGACACCTTTTCCGGAGCGTTCATGCTCTTTATGGGCCCAAAAAACAATCATTATTGCTCTGAAAACCTTCGGAAAAGAGGGTCAACACATTCGAAAATGGTCCGTGGTCAGAAAAGAGTCTTTTATGAGGGGTTTTTTTGGTCTCAGAAAGAGCTCTTAGATAATGTCAGAAAACTGTCTTTTATGAGGGGTTTTAGGGCTCAGAAAGAACTCTTACATCATGTCAGAAAAGAGTCATTGATTGCAATTTTAAATACAAAAAATTAAAAGTTCAAATTTATTATTTATTTTTTAAATTGTTTTTACTTAAACAAAAAGGGAAATCATTTACAAATACACTAAATTAGAAATTGAAAAAAATTAAATAAATTGTTAATTAGAGAGAAATTGTATTTACAGTTAAAATAAAATAAAATGGCATTAATTTAAATAAAATATATAATATATATTAGGCTTGAGTTCATTCAATTTAATTTTCATTAAATTATTTTTACTGAAGGTAGGAATTGTTACATGAAAATTATTATTAAAATTTTTTTGATAATTTTTCGGCTGAGTTGGGGATTTGAACCTGGGTCGCTGAATTAACATGTTTCGAGAACAACCACATTCTTTTGTCAGAATTCTTTGTGTTCTAACCTCTGCACCACTGCGGTGCACAGTGGCACCATCCCATACATTTCTTGGAAAAAATAGAAGAAGTGGTCGTACTGCAATGAAATTTTGCAAAAACACTTCTTTGGGCTAAATTAAGAATTTTTGAAAAAATCTTGGAAAACCGCCCACTGCCACACCCACCTCCCATATAACTGCACTTGTCAAAATTTTTATTTTTGGACCTAGTGACTTGAAATTCGGGACACTTCTTAATTGAGTTCTCCTTATGAAAAAAAATTAAACATATTGGGGATGCCACGCCTACTTTAGATTTTACGCCCACTGAAAATTGTAGATTTTAGGTGTTTTTCTTCCCTGTCTAGAATCATATGAAAATTTAATATAAGTTAAAAAATATTAATTTTTATTCAAACTCTAAACATTTGTTGTCTCCATACAAAAGAAGACAATATCCCCAACAACACTCCTCGAAAGATATTAGCCTTCAAATACCCCGAAAATATCGCACAAATGCATGCCGCTTCTCTAGTCAAGTATATGCCAAGTTAACCTAAGTCATTGAAACAAATTGATATAAAATACAGTTATGAACCCTTTTTAATACTTCTTAATGAAAAAAAAATGGTGTTGCCAATATTGAAAAACAATTTTTTTTGCAATTTTTATATCAATTACTAAGTTTACAATTTAGCATCATCTTGATGTTGACTATAACTTGTCTATCTTGGGCAACGTGAACAAAAAGCCAATATTTGTTCCAGCTGAATTTTCTAATCCGAAAGGATAAGAAGTATAATCTTTCGTTTTTGGATTTATATATTCCATAAAAACAGACCGGTTGTGCTTCTATCTATATCTCATTATAATATCAAAGTTGGAGGTATAAAACAAGGATAAGGATACTGGAGTACAACAAGAGCAAAGGTGGAGTTGACAACATGGGCAAATGTCTTGGATAATATATAACAAAAAAGACAACATCTACAATAAAAGCAAGCGAAGAATGCAAAATACCGGTACCAAATGCACAAATTATGTAAATAAAATTTAATTTATGAATCTCTGTATCTTCAGTCTTCTTTTTATAACCAGATGCCATTTTTTAATGAAATGTGAAATGAAAAATAATATTGAAATTTATTAAAGCTAAACATACATACAACTATGTACCATTTTTTGCATTTTTAATCTAAAAATTGCTTGACTTGTTCTGCACCTAACCGGGTATGCCGGTTGTGTAAGGATGATTTCCATAAATTGCTGGTGGATTTTTTCCATAATTTTTTTTTTATAAATAGTCTTTTCAATAATTAAAAAACAATATTTTAGGGGCATATACAAAATTTCAAGTTGATAGCTCAAATGGTGGCGAAAAAATATACCCCGGTAGGTGGTTTTTGGCATAAAGATTAAAATAGAAATAACTGTGCGCTATTTTAATGTCCAACCTAAAAACTTAATTTAAAAAAAAAAAATTACCAAATAAAGAACGTGCAAAAGTGAACAGGATATTTCCAACGCATTTTTAGAAAAGCACAGTGGAGCAGAAGAATAACTTAGAATTCCATGGTATTACCATTCCATTTTTCAATTTAATAAGTTTGGCACTTCATACAACATTGGTGGGCTATTTCTCTGTCCATAGCTATAAGTGAAGAGTTGATTTAACTGGCACACTGTTCCGTAAAGTGGGTGTAAACTAAAATTGTTAAATGGAAAGTAAAACAAAACCACATGTCCTCAATACTAAAGACCTTAATGTTAAGGTCTCACTAAACAAGATGTTGGGAAAAGTTTGCAATATTGAGAAAGCTTTACTACATACTTTTAATATATATGCAAGAATTTAATAATATATTTATAAATATTTAATTTAATCTCTATAGATTTTTACAAGTGTATTTGTATTTGCCTACAATACAAATGATTATTACAACTGGGATTAAAGCTATTTAAGACTTATAATCTAATCACATTAACAATGACTAAAATATATAAAAGTCTCTAAGGCAAATAACATTATGTTAAACAAACAAGCAAAATAAATAAAAAGGTATATTGCAGCTAGAGTAGATTTTTAACTGCGAGAATATATAATTATAAAACCTAAAATTTACTAAATATTTAACTCTTTGCAGGCAATATTAACGGCTATCTATAAAGCACTTGACCATTTGGGAACAAATGTAATGTTTATTAACATTTATAGAGGACAACCAAGGTTAATTATAAATATCAAAAAATAGATTAATTACATGAGCAAGATAATGAAATAGCTGGTCTTGGCGGCACATTTTTTTCAGTCGTTATAAACTAATTTATTTTTCCTAAACTCATGTTTCTCATGTCAAGCAAAGCATCGTTTAGATAAGGAGAGCGGTTTTAAAATATTTTTTTTTTTATTTTTTAAAATAATTCTGTTGCTTAATGAAATTTTACACTATTAAACCTTCTTTGCGTGATTTTTTCTTTATTGGTGATATAAATCAAGATGCTAAATTCATGTTCAAAATTACAGGAAAAATGTTTAAAAAAAAATCTTAATAAATGTTTGTAGTATAAATTTAGCAAAAAACAATATTATGGAAATTTCCATCATCATGCAATGTGAGATCATTATCTTAGTACTAAATAGAAATAAGAGAGATTATATGATGGAAATGTCCACCATTTGGCAAAAAAGGATTAAAGCTGGGGTATTTTTGGATTGATTTTCAATTCTTAATAAACTAGTTTCAGCAATATGTCACTGTTTTGTTTTCAAGATTCGAATTATATAATTGTTTTTAACATTTCACTTGTGGGCATATCATCAGCTTTTGCAATTTTGCATAATAGGTTATAGCTTCTATATAGAGTCCATTTCTGAATTTTTTTACACATATACTGGGTATTATATGGTCAGGCTTGGCCTACTACACTTTCTTACTTTTTATTATTATGTAATTATGTTTTAGATAGATGGAAAAACCTTTCGTTGTTTTATAAATGCGGGCTTATTGTGCACTGTGGCGAATGCGTATTATTTAATTTATTTGTATAATTAAATAACACTAATACGCCACCGTATACATATATATTAGGCCGGGCCAATTTGTATGGAGCCGAAAAAATCGATTAGAGATTAGAACTTTGGTGAATGAACCATGGGTCTATCTCGATTTTCGAGTCTCCCACTTTTCAAAAAATGATTTTTTTCCCTATAACATCATTTTGATTCGAAATTCGATTTTTTATTCATCGTTATATTATCTTTTTTATGTGTATATGGGGGGTTTTTCGGGTCGAGAAATTCATTTTTGATCTTTATTTTTACCTATGAACACCACCAGAGGGCGTTTCATGCATATTTGTAATATTTTTCGTCTATTTTCCGAGAAAAAATGTTTGGTAAAATTGATATTTATTTTATTTTTGTCAACAGAAATTCAACCTAAAAAATAAGAACATGTGTAAAAAAAATTAATTTAGTGGAAGAAAAGCGGAATAAGTTATTTTTGAAAGTCTTTCTTGCTTTCAAGTCATTCATTTTTTGAAAAGTGGGAGACTCGAAAATCACCAAAGTTTCATGAATATTTGTAATATTTTTCGTCTATTTTCCGAGAAAAAATGTTCGGTAAAATTGATATTTATTTTATTTTTTTCAACAGAAATTCAACCTAAAAAATAAGAACATGTGTAAAAAAATTAATTTAGTGGAAGAAAAGCGGAATAAGTTATTTTTGAAAGTCTTTCTTGCTTTCAAGTCATTCATTTTTTGAAAAGTGGGAGACTCGAAAATCACCAAAGTTGCTTAGAATTGTCCATAGAATCATCCTAGGGGCGGCTCTAATCGATTTTTTCGGCTCCATACAAATTGGCCCGGCCTAATATATATACATTATGGTGGGGCGATTAGTATGGAAGAAAAAAAAAAAACTTAATGGGCGTTTCGCGTTTCTGATTCCTTGGATTGTACTGAGCAAAAAAGTCCATTAGACCATACGTCTACGGTGAAAATCGAGCTTCCAGATTTTAACTTGAAGTTTTTTTTCAGTCTATTGTCACGTTTTTTTTTTTATAATTTGGTCTATAACAGCCAAACCATTGAGATTTTCGATCCAACACTCAGACAGAAATTATAGCCAAGACAATAGTTAAGAACTCTCTGGTATATCGCAAAAGCATTGGAACGCTCCTTCAAGGAGTTTTGGCCTTGTGAAAGTGCAAATTTTTCGTGAAAATATTGATAAATTACCATTTTCAGTTGTTCATAGCGTAACATAATAAATCAATATTTTCACGAAAATTTTGCACTTTCACAAGGCCAGAACTCCCTGAAGGAGCGTTCCATAACCTTACCAGCCGATTGAATTGGTTTCGCCTTCTTTGGGGCACTTCCTCCAGCTTCAGGCCACTGCTTGGATTGTTCTTTTGTCTCTGCAGTATAGCAGTGGATCTATGTCTCATTATTGATTAATTACATTAATTGCCTTAGTAAAAATTACTAAATTATTTAAAGGGCCCTCCCCATTCCATCTGTATTCAACTAATGAACAAACCTATAGGAATTAAACACCCAATTTTTATATCCATTAATATAAAAAGAAGTTACCTCTGTTACTATTACAAATAATCTCTTTGGTCATAAGTACTACATATAAAAGACATTCATCAAAGTCTTTTAAGCTTCTTGGTCATATCAGTTGTAACAAAAATGCTATTAAATTTCATTACCTTTTGCTATATGGCCAGTAAATACGTCTGTTTGTTGGGCCTGTATATAAAACTGTCAATATAAATAATAATTCGTCTATTTCAGTTTATTTAATTACATGTGTTGTGTTGCACACTTACACACATCCTGTACACACCTACACATGATCTACAATCATACAATACAATAACAGAATGTGAACAACAATTCAAACAATAAATAAAAAAACGGATTATTTTCTATTGTTTGTTATTTTTATGGCCATTGTTATACGTTGTACGTACCACTATAAATTTGTTGTTTATAATTTCTATGTTTGTGTGCTTAGGTTTACAAAGCAAAGGTACGTGTAAATAACAGGAACAAATAATAAAATAAACTCAAATTGTAATTGAAATTGAAATAGAAATCGAAAATTTTCTATGTACGAATAGATTTCTTGATTTTGTTTGTTTTTCTGTTTTATTATTTTTTATTTGCAGAAAAAATAAAATCATTTTAATCATGTTTTAAATTAGAATCGAAGTTTGTTTTACACAACTGTACAGAGGAGGTATGGACGTTTTGTTTAGAAATTATAAAGCAATAATCTGAAAAGAAATAGTAAAATAAATTAACTCTTATGTGAGTGACAAAGGCACTCCATGTTTTGTACGATAAGGTGCCCGGCTACCTTCTTCATACAAATCTTATGAAAAACAAGTCGATTTGTTAATAGAATTTCAAATGCTACTATCATTTATATACAATAAAATATCAAAAGTTGGGAGCTCTCTAGCAGTTTCAAGTACGATGGTGGCCAAAATTAATTTCAAAACCTAAAAGGTACCCGTATAGCTTGCCAGTCACATAAGGGTTAAATAAAATAGACATATAAATAGTGCCTTGAAAAGATATAACTTTTCAATTAAATAATTGGAAAACTGTGGGCCAGTCTTATAAAAATTTTATTTTTCTTGTTTATGCAGGAAACGCAAATGACTAATAAGCGGCAGCAGCCACTTAAGCAGGAATTTCATATTAAAAACAACATTTATGGACCAGTTATTCATTCATGCATTCATTATTGTTTTATAACAACACCATTCATTCTGTTTTTTACTTTGAATTGGATACTTAATTGCATAATATTTTCAAAAACCAGGAAGACACTGTTAGTTTTCTTTTTACGAAGATTTGAAAACAAAAAACTGCACTACATAAAATAAACTGTGAGCCACTGTAAAGTTACACTTGGCAAATATTTCCTGACAAAGACGTAACCCCTAAAAAAATATTTTTGAACTCGTTTATTTATTTAAAAAAATTTAGTTTATTTAGCACAAGACACAACAAATATTGTGTGTTCACATTGTGTGTATTTGTCATATGGAATGTCACTTTTCTATCCACATGTGTTTTCATGTGTATGTCAAAATTTGAGTTTCACATACGGTTTATAATTTACATGTTCAAATGTTGGTATGTTAAGTACATTTGACATAACCTATCAAAAAAAAAAAAAAAATCTTAAAACAGCTGATTGCTGTATGTGTATAATAAAAATTAAGTTTATAATTAAATAAAACTGTATTTTAAAATGGAATGAGAGATTTTTGTTTTACTATAAATTATATTTATTAAAATTTCAATTAATTTTTGCCGCCACAAAATTTTTATTATAAAAAACAGCTGATGTCAGATGGTTTGTCACAAGAAAATAGAACTCGTTCTAAATAAAAAATGTCATGTGTATTGCACACATAGAAATAACACATGCTATTGTTTGAAGGTGTTCAGACTATATGTACAAATTTGACATGCGCAAAAATGACATTCCATATGACAAATACACATAATGTGAACACATCTTTAGTATTGTTTTAGTTAATGCTCTTGGATCTTGCAAAACTCTTGTAAGAGTAAACAACGTTAAACAAATTTGTGCTAATGTAAGTGGTTACGCTTTTTTGAGTAAATATTTGACAATGTGTCAATATTGTCACATACATGCACGACAGATCATGTTGCTTCATCTGTTTTTTTGGGCGTTGTCAATATTATGGAATCAGAATATCTTTATGTTCTAGGCATTAAAATAATGTGTGATGACCGCTGGAAAACATATTTTTCCACTGACAAATTCGAAAACAAAAATGTTTAAGATGTGTATCGAAAGAAGATGAAAATGCGTACTTAAGAAAAATTTAAATATAGCCTCTAAAGTCTAAAAAAAGTTTTGCGATAAAGCAGCCATTCAAACTTTAAAAAATATTTTTAATAATTACTTCCAATTTTGCTGTTTTCGGTAGTGATATTAACTGCATTTATGAATAAATAATTGGAATATAAAAACTATTTTCCAATTTTTGATAATTTTTGTTAGGCTCAAATTCACTAAATTTAATTCTCTTAAATTATTATTTTTACTGAAGGTAGGAATTGTTTTTACAACATGAAATCTTATTAAAATTTTATTGATAATTTTTCTTGGCTGAGCTGGGGATCGAACCTGGGTTGAATTTAAATGTTTCAGAAATCACCACATTCTTTCATCAGAATTCTTTGAGTTCTAACCTCTGCACCACTGCGTTGCTTGCTATGTGGAATCTGGTGAATCTTGAAACATGTAAATTCAAATAAAATAAACTTATAAAATAATTACTTAGTTTTGAAATTTCTTGAGCATAAATTATAATTATCAATGTTACATTTTGTTAGTAATAAAGACGCTGTTAAAAATGACGATAAAAATGAAGTAAATAAGTTGCTTGTTCCTGTTTCTTTTAATGTCAGACGTTTTTGCTGCTGCTCTTTAGCAAAGTTTTATTTTTATATTTTTTTTTATTTTTATAATGTAAACTCTACAGATATTTAGTTGCAGTAATTTTAAGATACCTTGAAGTAACTAAACACGTAATTTAAAGTTTTACAAGATAATCTGTTTTTCTTAACATTATTGCAGACCAAGAAATACAACAATTGTTGTGTTCTTTATTCAGTTTAGGGGTTTCGCTTTCAATTATTTTACATATTTACCATATTTATTAAAAAGAAAATAAAAAATTTACAAAAATCGTTTAGCCAAATTTAAATATTTGAGCAACTAAAGTGTTTATTTTTTAAAATTATTTGCTTTAAGTGAATCCCCTAACCCTTTACGTCTACGTTCTATAAACATTTTACAATTTTACGTTTATTTGTTTTGCTTATTTCTTTAAGCCAACAAAAATAAAACTTAATTTTACAGTTTAATATAAGAAAGTTTGTGCCATGTTCTAAACCACATTGCGGTTTTTGGTATTTAAGGACTTCTTTTCCTTACTTGCAATATATTTTCTGGAACGTAAAATCTTCTGTCAGAAATGAAATCAAAACTTTTTATCAATTGTGAAATGCATGACCTTTTGCAAGCAATTCAATTTTAATTGTATAAAAAAAACTGCATTTGCTAGAGAAAATTTTTCAAAATATTTCTCATAAGCAGTAGTTTGTGGGTAATGGATGGCTATTGAAATGCATTACATTCACAAAATATGCAATTGTTGAATTCACAAGTGATGTTGTAGTGTCGTAGGAGTTGTAAGTTGTCTGTATAGACAATAGTTGTACAAATGTCGTTGGTAATTTCTATATAAATATTTCGTACAATATCTGCGGCATGTTTCATTTTACTTTAAAAAAAAGACAACCAAAAATTAACACACTCAAATCATAAACAAAAAATGTTAATAATACCGATGTTTTCTGATAATACTACGCTATGTTTTAATTTTGTTTGTATATTTGTTTTTAAATATATTTCTTTTGTCATTCTGAACGTTTGACAATGTAACAATACGACTTTGCTCAAACTTGTGTTCATAATCAAATATAAAGTTGTATCACACAATTTACAACATACAACATCACTTATAAATTGAACTAATATATTTCTAGTTGAACTGTTCATTTTTCAATTTTTGAAAATTTTAGTTGGGCTGGAGTTCATTTAAATTTAATTTTCATTAAATTATTATTCTTACTGAAGGTAGGAATTGTTTTTACAACACGAAATCTTATTAAAATTTTATTGCTAATTTTTCTTGGCTGAGCTGAGGATCGAACCTGAGTTGAATTGAATAATCACCACATTCTTTCATCAGAATTCTTTGAGTTCTAACCTCTGCACCACTGCGTTGCCTGCTAGCCAACAGTCAACTCAGCCAAAAAAATTATCAATAAAATTTTAATAAGATTTCTGAAGAATTTTATTATAAATTCAAAACTTCAGTGTGAAATTGAGACAAATCTAAATGATATTAAAAATTTCGATTTTGAAAATGAGAGAATTTTTCAAAATTTTAATTGATAATTTGTAACATTTCTATAGTGTAAAATTTTTCAAAGTATTGGCTTTTCTTTCTGGTGAAATATGGATTCCACGATCAAAGCACTGCTGCTTATCTGTCGAGGCCAAGAATGAATCAAGCCAATTTTGTTTAACCTGTCAGGGCTTCAGGTAATCATAGGAGATCCCAAGGATTTTCTAAACTTTAGATTCTGTATCGCATTAGTCAGCATGCAACTTGAAACCACCAATATCGCAGAAATTCGCTGTAAAATAACAATTTTATAATTATAAACACTGCGTGGCATAACTATAAATACATACAACTTTTCTCAATTTTCTAAGTTAAAGAAAAAGTAAAACAATTTAAGCTACATATGTATGTGTAACGAACAAAAAACAAATATATATTTGAGTTTCATAACTATAAATATACTGTTATTTGAATAACTTAAATTACCAATACTCACAAAAAAACTAGACTAAATAATGTCACTGCGAGAAAATTATGCTGTAAGGGCCGTATTTTTCAGACACAAGGACTTACAGCCGCATTGTAAAATCATGTTATGGGCACTATACGCCTTGTCTACTGATTAGATATCTAATAGTAGAAGGCCAATGTAAACGGTATGCGGTCGCAAGAGGCAACAGTATTAGCAGTGAATAAAAGTTTTGTTTGTTTACAAAATTATTCATACAAAAAGTTTGAGGTATCGCAATTCACTTAATCTATAAATGCTGTAAGAAGTGGCCGCGCAGCAATGTTCAATTTTGTTTAACTTTTTTCTTGGCCGCTCGAAACGCTGTTACCATATAAAGGGCGAAGAATTTTTGCTGTTTACACGAGTTTGAAGCATTCTGAAGAGCAATTTTGAAGAACATTTCAATCGTGTAAATCTATATTTATTCATATTTTTGAATAAATTCTGTTTCTTTTTTTTTTACAAAAATCAAAACAAACTTTAACTTTTTACATATTATTAGCTTTTTAAATAACAACAATAAAAAAGCAACAAAAGTACACTTTCATTGTAGTAAGTAAGAAATATAAGTAGAGACAAGTTTTAAGAAAAAGATCTCTAAGTCCATGAAAACATACAAACTAAGCTGCAGAAAAAGCTCCAAGTCCAAAAAAGCTTTTATCTCGGCAAATACTTATTTTTTCACGCAAATAAAAAGCAAAGAAAAATACAAAAACAAATTGCATTTACAGATTTCAAAAATGTTTATTGAAAAAAAAGTTTGATTGTTTTTTGTCTCTCCTGTAAAATTGTAAAATATGGAATGAGAGCCTTTACATGTTCAGCCAGCGAAAAAATATTCTACTTTTCAAATCATTTTTACAAAAAATATAGAACACAAACTTAATGCTAATTTTACATTCACTTCATTTTACAAATATAAAACCAAGCTGCAAGTATCTGCACTCCAAAAATCATCAAAGAAGAACCACCTTCAAAATTTCTTTTTGCGAAATATCGTGGTTGCTTCCATAGGTCTCTTCAAAATCTGTTGAAACTATCGGGATCATTAAGATTGAATTTGTTCCTCATCGAAAAAAATCAAATATATATTTAAATAAAATGCTCAACTATTAACAAGGATTATTGACTTACTTATTTCCAGCAAGTTTGTAAGTTTCTTTTAGCGTATTCAAGTCTGGCATTTTAATGGCGGAGTAATAACTTTTTTAACATACAACAGATTTTTATCGAGTAATAGTGTTGGATTTTTTTTTAGTAGAGTACTAATGGTTCATTTGGGCACATTAACCTCACATTCATTAATCATTAATCTGATCAAGACTATTGTACTGCTGTTACAGTTTATAATTCTGTGATTGTTCTGTTGAGCAATTTTTTTCTATTATTTGTCTAATTTTTTACTAAAACATGTAAAGCGATTAATTCTTTTGGCAATTGCTGGACAACTGAAGTCTGATGTTTTCAAAATCACTAGGGTACGAAGTACTTGTCATTTTATAGCAAAATGTTGCAAATTGCTTAATGACAACAAATAACATTTAAACTTTTGTTTTGCTAGTTTTCTTCTTTCATTTTTCTCATAAAATGTAATTATAGTTATGAAACACTAATTTCTCTCTTAAATTATTGAAGCGATTTACCAAATTTTGGCTTGTAACTTTACAATAAATAACATACAGCAAGTGTAATTATAGTTATGCAACACAGTGTATTGCACTAGATGCTTATATGCTTAATAATTTTCATTATCTCTTCATCTATTATTTCATAAATATACGTAAAGCATTAGCTAAGTAAATACCATGTATATAAATAATATAAACTAACAATCTATAACTAAACTTATGTGCAAAATTCTAAGTCAAGTAAAATAAAATGCTTTTAACATTATTAAACTGACAGTTGTACACTTACTCACTGGAGTATAATACACTAGAGTGCTTTAATATTATACGAGTATGAATGAATAAATAACTTCAAGATACTGGTTAAAACTTTACCTAAAATTATGACTGCGTTTATTAAAACAACTAGAGTGGAGGAAAACAATTCTCTTGGAAGTAAATATAACATTTTTCTTATTACTATTTTTCTAAATTAATGCAGCGTATATTAATAACTCCTAATAAAATTAAAATTTAAAAATTTTGGTAAAACACAGAAAAGACATTAGCAAACTGCAAGAGCTTATCAAGAGGTAAGACGGTAATAGGTAAGAGAAAGGTGTTTTTGTAATAATAAGAGCATTTGTAGAAGGAGACAAAATCGAAATTCATCTCTTAGAAGCATTGAATTCAATATAATTTTAAAGCTGCTACCAGTAAATATGCGCTAGTCTAATATATACGCGCTAGTATGTACGACAAACATTACTTAGATTATATAAACATTTTTAAATGATACATGCGTTTATTTTGTAAAATTTAAACATGATGTACTTTAGTTTTAACAATTGTACATTGTATGTCATAAAAACAATAGAGCAATTCACAATATTGTGCAAATCGTATTGCAACAAATATTTAGCATATTTTTGCTCTACACTATCAAAATACACAGCCAGAGCAAAAATATGCACAACCTTTTTGCAAATGCAATGTTGCAATACGATTTGCACAAAATTGTGAATAGTGCTAATATATACAAATACAACCCAGCAAGCCATATGAGTCCGCAAAGAGGCTTTTCTGACTCCTTTTTCGGAACGTTAACGCTCTTTATGAGCACAAAAAAAAAAAATCATAATTGCTCCTAAAACCTTCAGTAAATAGGGTCATTACATTCGAAAATGGTCCGTCAGAAAGAGCTCTTAGATAATGTCAGAAAAGTTTCTTTTATGAGGGTTTTTTTTGGCCTCTGTGTAATCTTGTTTTTATCATTCTTGTGTGGTACAGCTATGTTTTTTCTTTGTTCAAAGCACAAATAACAGGACAACAACGCTTTGGTACACACATAATTAAGTGGAATTTCTAAGTCATACTGCGTGCCGACTCAGGACAGTAACAAGCAAATTTTTCTTTCGCTCCAAAAATGCTATTTTGTTGGATTCTTTTCTGACTCCTTTTTCGGAATGCTCCTAGAATGGTATGCTGGGAAATATGCATAAGATTTATATTCACATACATACCTATACATGTTTACACCTTCTATAGGGTGTTTTTTTTTACAGGTTTGTTTTTCGAAAAGAGATAAAACTGGCATTTTGTGGTCAAATCTGGCAACTCTAATGTCATTTATGTTCAGTTTGGTTTGCCATTTCATCATGAACAGGTTGACAAAAGAACAACGCTTGCAAATCGTGCAAATTTATTTCGAAAATAACGGTTCAGTTCGCGAAGTTTACCGCAAGCTCCGTCCATTTTATGGTCGACATAATCGTCCATCAGAGCAATTAATTCGGTTAACCATGGATCGTTTTCGCACTACATTTACTCTATGTGATAATACGCATCCGCAGAGACGTCGAACAGTGCGCACCGAAGAAACAATTGCCGCTGTAGAGCAAAGTGTTGAAGAGGACCCGAATTAATGGAGACCGGTATAGAGCCATGATAACCGACTATTTTGTTCCCGAATTGGATGGCATGAATGTGGATGAGTTGTGGTTCCAACAAGACGGCGCTACATGCCACACAGCGCACGCAACAATCGATTTATTGAAGGAAACATTCGATGAGCGCATAATTTCGCGGAATGGACCTGTCAATTGGCCACCAAGATCGTGTGATTTGACACAATTGGATTATTTTCTTTGGGGATATGTGAAGTCGCTCGTCTACGCCAACAAACCAGAAACGTTAGGGGAATTGGAAGCCAACATTCGTGGCGTTATTGCCGACATACGGCCCCATATGCTCGAAAAAGTGGCTGAAAATTGGACCTGTAGAATTGGCTTTATTCGAGCCAGCCGCGGCGGCCACATGCCTGAAATCATATTTAAACATTAATGGCATAAAATTATCCTTCCAATAAAGCCAAATTGATGGTCATTAAAACGATTTTCTTATGTTCTATTTCAATTCGAAGTTCTATACCTCTCAAAAAAACACCCTATAATACCCAATAAGCATTTTGGCTGGAATTCAAGTGCAATTACATTTGAAATCCAGTCACAATTTCCAAGTTCCGGTGTTGAATTACAGTTGAAACACAGTTGAATTCAATAGCGAATCCAGCAAAATTAACCATTGAGTTTCAGTCGAACAATTACAGTGTAATTCCAGCCTTGAATAACAGTACGATTCAAGTTGAAGCGAATCTAGTTGACCGTTGAATTCAAGCATAGAATTTCAGACTGGAAAGAGGATGGATTTCAAATGTAATTCAAGCTTGGATTCACAGTGGAATTTTAACATTGGAATTCACATAAAAATTGTGCTTATTGGGTATACATACATTAGGGTGGCTCAATTTTTTTTTTCTAAGTAGGCATATAGAAAAATCAAAATCTGCAATAAATTCTAAGAAAATTTGACTTAAGAAAGTATGGCTCTAAAATCATAACCTAGCTGCCGCCCCGCGACATAATGGATTCTTGGAAAATGTTTTCAAGTAATAGATAATGAGAGTAAAATACTGTTATGCAAAAAAGACCACATTTTTAAGCTTCCGTACTCAAAGACTGAAAACGCAAACCTTATTACTGAAACTTCTTTGTCATTTCGTCCATTTGTAAACCATCTTTTTAACACTTTTATTTAGAAAATTTATCTAAAACATTATGGTTGTAATATTACTGAACAATCAGCAAGAACACCAGCCTTCTAATTAATGTCTTATTTAGTAATTCACACAATACCACCCAAGTCTTTTTTACACTCATTTCGGGGTGTTTGAGTTCGACTTTTTAAAGTCACTGTCATAATAACGTCACGAGTTTAAAGATGAATTTGTACAAAGACTGAAACTATTTTTAATATTGAACTCTTATTACTCTCTTTTGATAAATTTCATAGTAGACTTACACCTAATTCTGTTTTTGCACGGTTTGAAAATAAAAAAATTTTTAATTTTTTTTACACGATTTATTTTCTTTTTGGTTTAATTTTTTTTTTTTTTGTTAAATTTAATTTTGACGAAACATGTTCATATCACAAATCTAGGGAAATTCCCTTTTTGTGGACAAAAGCAAATTTACTGGTAAATAGCACACATTTAGGGGAATTTTCTTTTTTGAGTGCATACAATCAAATGAACTTGTCAATGACAAGTTGTCATACATTTTTTATATTACTTTTAAGCTTAGAGTGCGTATCTTTTCTTTTCTATAATAATCATGCTTGTGTACAAACACATTGTATATGTGATTTAATATTATGAACCTGAATAGTTGTTTTTAAAAAATCCTTGTTTTTCACTAATTTCAATAGGTTTTAGAGATAAGGAAGCAATCACCTATTTTGTATACGATCAATGTCTTTTTTTACACGGGGGTTTTCTGGAACCAATTACCGTGTAAAAACAGAATTAGCTGTACTAATATCTTATTTGACTATTCGCCCCCAAAAAACGATTAAACATTGCTCGCACCACAGTGCGTATGTGCAATTTTTAATGAGTAATTCAACAATTAAATAACACTCATACGCTTCGATGCCTTTATTTGTATCGGTGTTTTTTTACACGGGGATTCTTGGAACCAAATACCGTGTCAAAACAGAATTAGATTAAAAAAAAATATTCTTGGCCTCGAGCTCGAAAAACTTTTTATTTTATCAAAAAAAAAAAAAAAAGGTTGAAGAAATCAAAATTTAATTTGAAAATTATTCTAATTCGTATAAAGACTTAAACATAATATCGATGCAAGAACAATGTTGCATATTTCTTGAGCAACACTTAGTAAAAACATAATAATTTATTTATAATCAAATAAGGTTTAAGAAAAAATGGGATAAATAGGTCTAAAAAGTGCAAAAGTATTTGTGTTTTGTTAGGATATACTACAAGTTGATAGTTTTTTTTCTAGTTTCAGTGGGTCAGAATTTTGATATAAACTTTTCTGTGATATTAGCTTTAAGTTAAACTTGACTTAAGTTTTGTGGTTGTGTATTATATGTATTATATTTTTATTAATTGTTTGATTAATTATACCAAAATTCTGTTCGTGATGTCCCGTTTTTTAGTATTTGAGTAACTAATTAATAATAAAAATTAATATCCAATTATAATAAACATCAAAGCTATTATTTAGAATGAGACCCCTGAAGAACTTAGAATAAAACTAACGAAACGTTGCGTAAATAAAATAAAATAAAATAAAAATTGAACAAGTTTTTTATTTACGTTTGGAAACAAACATTTGACCAAATTAGCCTGAAGGAAACTCCTTAATAAGTATAATAATAATAAACATTGGTCACAAAAACAAATTAATTAAAATAAATTATGTTGGCCGTAAAATTGTCTTTCAAACAATATATCAAATACTAATAACATCTGTACTGTATTCCATATATACATCAGACTTAAAAATTCTTAAAGATCAGTCAGTTGCATTATACGCAGACGATACTGCCATTATAACAAGAGGTAAAGTTTCAAACGCCATAGTAAAAAGAATGAAAAAAGGAAATGCACAAAAATACTTAAAAAATGGAAAACAAAACCCAGGCAATAATATTTCCTTTCAATAAGATGCCGAAAAGAATACCTTCGATACCATTATCTGTAGAAGACGTTGAAATTCCTATTCTCGATACCATTAAATATCTGAGAATTGAGTTAGATAAAAAGTTGACTTTCAGACATCATGTTCTTAAAAGCTGTAAAAAGGCGATTAAATGTGGAAGAGCTCTTTTCCCATTACTAAATCGAAAATCAACTTTGAATTATACAAATAAGATCCTTCTATACAAAATGTCTATACGGCCTATTATGACTTATGGATGTCAAATTTGGGTAAATAGATGTGCCAAAACTTATTTAAAAAAATTGCAAATAATCCAGATTCCAGTAATAACTAGTTTAACACAAAGATTTAAAGTTCGAAATAGAACTTCAAACTATGATATAATAAGAAATTTGTAATTTTAATCTCTTCCTCAACTTCAGTAATGAAGCTGAAAGAAGGTTTAATTCAGAATTTCTTTAAATTTTACTAGGTTTTTCCCTATCTTTTTTCCTAACTATGTATTAATGAAATTAATTAATGCAATTTTTTATACCACAAAATTAGTTTATACTTGTTGCAATATTTTTTTAAGTAAGATCTCTAAAAATGTATTTATTATAAAAATTTTTAAAAAGTATTTTTAATTGTATGCATGATAGTTCAAATAAAAAAAATAATACTAATAAAATGGGCACTAAGACTGAATAAAAAATACGTAATAAGGATATTTTGTCCTTTAACCAGTGTAGTTTTCGTATTTCTTATTACATTTAGGTGGAGGGTATTAAAGATTCGGCACAGACGTATAATGCACTCTAACTTGTTTTTAAATTAATTTTTAATATTTAAATAATATGACTTGACAACAAGTAAACTGTAAAAATTTGCATGTAATTTTCATATGTGCCTAATGAAAACAACCCATCAAACAACATGCGTTATTTAGCTTTTTGTGCAACAAATTTTCTTTCACATTCAATTTAGGAAAGTGTAAATCAAATATTCACAAACACTACACCCCTGCTCTTTTCCATCATAACCTATTTTCTTACATCCTACACAATGTCATGAGTAATAATTATTCCCCTAATTTCTATTCTACGAAAAAATCTAAAGCAAGTTCAAGAGAAAATCATATTTAAGTGAACTTATTCCTATTTAGCGATTTAATTAAAATTTAATGATTTTTGTTCACCCAGTTTATAAGTTAAGCAAAGTGCTTGCAAATACTAATCAATAAATAAACAGATTTGCAGAGTTTTTAAAAATATTGACAATTTAAAATGTTCGATTATAAAATATTTATAGCTTTTCTTTACATACATCATAAGCGATAATAAAATTCACCTTTAATTTTCATTGTCATTGTTGGAGATAAAATATATATTAAAGTTTTGCAACGAAAAATATTCGACAACAGCGCCAACAACTGGCAATGAAAAAAAAAATGTTTTTTAAGTGAAATGATAAATGTGCGGCATATGTGAGCATGTTTATACACATGACTTAATATGTGTTAAATCACATTCATGCCAAAACACATAAAATGATATATTCAAATATGAATACATACAAACGTAACATAGTTACAAAATATATATTTCATACGTACATACTTGCATATAAGCATAGACACTGAACCGTACAAATTATATACATCCATCTTGTCATTTACAAATACAGTACTCGTGTGTAGAATTTTAGGTAATTCAAATACATGCATACACTTTCTCACTTGCGCATACAGAGACATAAACGTATAAAATACATGTGCCTAGTCTGATATACACTTCACTATGGGGCCAGAATACAAATGGTTTGAAAATATATAAACTTATTAGGGTGCCCCGATAGACTAGGCGATAGAGTGCCGGACTATCAGTCAAAGGATTGGGGGTTCGATTCCCGCCAAAGACTCTGGGTAGACGAGACAGACATATGTATACCAGTCAGACATATAGAGATAAGTCACACATTTGTAGACCAGTCAGACATACATATGCACCTTAGCAAGTTATTGAATAGCATTTTGTAATCTTAAACATGTAATAAAAATCTTTTACTATTTCATACCTGTAAAACATAAACATACAATTTGCGCTTCCACCACAACCCATGGTGCAGCATACAACTAACAAGTTTAGTAAGAATTTATTAAATTATATACACAATGTCTGTATGTATGAGAATATGACTACAGTATTCATTTGAATTGTAATGTGTGAAATTATAAAAATGCTCATGTATGCAGTCACATCCAAATATTCAGCCTTGTACCGAGTAAGACTTTAATCGTAAGTTTGTCGGTACGTGTGCGTTTTTATTTTAGGCATTTCAAGCTAACACAAAAAAAAACATATACATACACAACACTTATACAATACAAAAATTTAACAATATTTATTCGTTGCTGTTGTATGCAATAAAAGTGATAAATTGTAACATATTTTTGGGGAGGGTGCCAAATGTTAAATTGTCTTTTATATAAATTGGTTAAAGTGAGAAATAATTTTAAACGTATTTTCGTATATATAATTAATAGATTTTTACAGTATTAGTTTGTCAAGCGTATGTTTTAAGGATGAGGTGTTAATATGGAATATACAGGATGGGCCAAAAGAAACCAAGGAGTGTAAAAGTTTAATAACTTCTTCGTTTAGTAATTTTTTTTTATTTTTTCTTTCAGATTATATAATATGCAAAATGGAAATTTTTTTACTCTAAGTATGAAAAATGATGTCTCTTAAATGACCACCGTTTTCAGCTTCGCTCTGATGCGTACGAATTTCTGCAACAATGTTTGCCAAAGAAAATAGTCGGGTGCTAGCTATCAAATCTGGCGATCGAACTCAAGGTAAACATTGTTGCAGAAATTCGTACGCTACAGCCACAAGTTTTGTATATTATATAATCTGAAAGAAAAAATAAAAAAAAAATTAATACACGAAGAAGTTATTAAACTTTTACACCCCTTGGTTTCTTTTGGCCCATCCTGTAGAAATGAATGGAAATGATTTTTGAAATTATATGAAAGAAAAAGAAGTTTTGTAATACTTTATAAATTAATTAGGCAACATTTTAGAGGACAACATGTTAAATATGGAAGTTTAACTAAAATTTTTTTAAATTTAAAAAAATAATAATGTCAGAATTTTCTCTAAAGTATAAAGTTTTGAGTGTTGTCTTGACAATGCAATTTGAACGGGAAATATTTGTTGTTAAATACAAAAGTTTTAGCAATTTTAGTAAATTTATTCAACATTAATATTAATCATACGTCCGATGCCTTTATTATTGTTTTTTTTTTTAAATTTCACTAACTGAAAGAAAGAAAAAAATTTAGATTTAATAAAGCCATAGTAAAGAAAACGAAAACATACTTTATAAAGAAATTGAGCAACAATTTAGAGATACAAATTTAAACTTTAAAGTTTAACTAAAGTTATTTAATATTTAAAAAGCAAGAAATGCTAATATTTTCTTAAAAATCTAAAGCCTGATTTGTTGTCTTTGCAATGCAATTGAAATTAGGAAAATCGATTTGTAAATGCAAGATTTATAGCAATTTTAGTAAAGTTATTCAAAATTAATATTAGTCATACGTCTGTATGTCTTCGAAATTGTTTTTTTAAGTTTTATTAACTCAACAAGCAAAATCTTTAGATTTAGTGCATCCAAGGCATAGAAAAAACAAGCACAATGCATTAACTGTATATAAAATTTAATGTATGTATGTATGTATGTATGTAACGTATGAACTCCAAAACGGATGAGCCGATTTTGATGAAATTTTCACAGCATGTTACTGTGACCCTGGAAGGAATAATAGGCTATATGAAGTTTTGATTGAACAAACGGGTGTGGCACCCCCCATATAAGCCAAAAATTTAAATCGCCATATTTTGGGAATTTTTTGACATACGTCAATGATATGTGGTACATATGGTATTGACATAATTAGGAATACGTAACAGGAGAAAAATGGGTGGGACCACGCTTCTTTTTAGGAAAATTAAAAATCGTAATATAGTCTTAACTACCGAACCGATCGTCATTAAATTTTCACAATAGGATATTCTCAAGAAATAATAAATTCTTGACTATGTAAGTGGACAAAGAGGCATGGCCTCGCCCACTAAACTAAACCATTGCAATAAATACATTAAAATTAAATAAATAAATGTTTGTAAATATATAAATACGTTTTATTTTATTTTATAACGAGAGGGGAGGGGGTAGCGCAGCACACCGGGTTTAGCTAGTACTTTATAAAGTAATTGTGAGGAATTTAAGTGGAAATTTTTTTAATATGTAGGAAATGCTAATATTTTCCTTTAAGTCTGGAGCCTGATATGTTGTTATTATCATGCAATTTATTGTTAAATACAAAATTTATAAATTAAATGAGAATTATTCCTCTTGCGAGTATTAATCAACAAATTTTAAAAAATTTTAATCGAAGTTGCCTTCAAGTTATATATACAATTTATTTGAAAATAAATTGTTACACTACATTTATTTTTGAATATTTCTGTTATATGTTTTACATTTATGTTTTCCAACGGAAGGCTATGTAAAACATATAACAGAAATATTCAAAAATAAATGTAGTGTAACAATTTATTTTCAAATAAATTGTATATATAACTTGAAGGCAACTTCGATTAAAATTTTTTAAAATTAAAATACAAAATTTATAGAAATTTTAGTAAAATTATTCAAAATTAATATTAAGCATACGTTCAGTTGGCTTTAAAATTGTCTGTGCACAAAATATTTATTTTCAAAACTTAGTTGGTTGCATTACAAGCGGCATTTAAATTCTAAGTAAAATGTCGGCCACGCCTATTTACGAGTGGGCGGGGCTTCAAAGTTTGTAGTATTTTTTTTAAAGAAAAGTAATACTTTTTATCATAACTTTTTTATATCACAACTCTGTAATTGCGCATTATGTTTGTTTTAGTGCAGACTTACAGCGCCTCTGGTGGTGTGTAGGCGCATTAATGTTAAATCTTGATTTTATAGCCTTTATTTAATTATTTGACTTCGGTGGCGTTTCAATGCTATACCACCGAAATAAATATTAGTTATGATGGATAGAAGAAAACTAATAACTATCAGAAACAACTCTTGCTTAATGATCAAATGCGCTAACCAATTAAGCTACAGCACGTCTCGAATGTGTTTAGTTGTGATTTGAAAACTGCATTTCTTTCTTAGGCGTTATATATGTCGAGTGATATTTTCAGGTATTGTAAATACCTAACCAATGATATATAACATGAACTACTTATATACATACATATATTGGACGAAAGAGGCCAGACATTAAAGGCAATATTTTATTATAACAAAGCTTGGCAACATGTTAAAATATCTGTTTAGAGAATAATTAGTATTTTTAGTTGAACTGTTAATATTTAATTTTTGATATTTCTATAGTTAGGCTTTGAGTTCATTAAATTTAATTTTCATTAAATTATTTTTACTGAAGTAGGAATTGTTTTACAACTTGAAATTTTTTTTTTTTAAGGTTAAAAGATTGATGTTGTCTGTTGACTAGCAGGCACCGTAGTGGTACAAAGAGGTCAGAACGCAAAAAGAATTCTGGTGAGAGAAAGTGGTGTTTCTCGAAACATATGTTAATTCAACCATCAACCCAGGGGCTAAATTACCGCATTCGATATCGAGTAAAATTGATCGTAATTTTCTTATTTGAGATTATGGCATTCGATATCGAGCAAGGAATTTAGTACATTTTATCATAATTTCGATATCGAAATAATTTTTCGATATCGAAATAATTTTTCGATACGATTGCTCATTCGATCACGAATGCGGTAATTTGGCCCCAGGTTCGAATCCTAGTCAAGAAAAATTATCAAAAATAAAAAAAAAAAAAATTTTTCAAGTTGTAAAACAATTCCTACTTCAGTAAAAATAATTTAATGAAAATTAAATTTAATGAACTCAAAGCCTAAAAGCGATTGATCCGTTCCAGAGAAAATCGCATAAAACAAATTCGCATAAAACGATACACTACCTCCATACTAAAATTAATGATTCGTCCCTGAATTTAAAAAAAACGCATAAATTCAAAGTAAAGCATTAAAACTCAAACAAAATCGCATAAAAAAAGTAATTCATTTATTAAAAAAAACAAATAAACATAAATTCACTACAAGAAAGAAACAAATATTTACAAATATTTACATTGAAGAACTAAATTATATGTATCTCATAATCAGAATCACTAATATAGCGTGTGCCGAGATTCTGAATTGGCTCTATATCGCTTTCATCACTAGAGGAAACAAACACATCTATGGTGATTAAAAGGGATTTCCCCTAAGTTGAAAACTAGAATGATATTCACACTAAGGTTGACGACAGAGTGAACGCTAGAAGCTTTGCTATGCTAGAAGCGTGAACCACTTTTGCTGAACAATTTTTGACGTGTCAGAGTAAGCGCTAATTAATGTGTGTATTGTGTGCAGCGTTGTCAACTTGGTGCGCTTCGCACCATTTAAAAAACTGCAATTAAGATTTAGTAAAAATAAAGATTTCATCATATTTTCGAAAAAATTAAAAAAACGCACCGAAATACACAAAAAAATGTTGCTGTGTTAAATGAAATGGTACTCAAACAGGTGTATTTTATTATGGAAATATTTTTTCTCATACTGAAATTTAGAAAATTCAAAATCGCACAAATTTGAATTCGCATAAAAAAAAAATCGCATAAAACGAGGTTTGAATGTAAATAAATATCAAATCAATGTTTAGAGCTATTTACAAACACCTGGTTAGGAAGTTTTACCATACCCACCTTTGTTTTTGACGAAAAATTGGTTTGATTCGTTCTTGACCTCAATAGATGAGCAGTTCTTTTGGGCGTGGAATCCATATATTGTAAGAAAGTAACAATGCCCAATAATTTGAGTAAAATATATATTGTACAAATGCTTCAAAATAAAATCTAAACATGTTTATTTTGTATGCGTAGGTGTGGCCTACGCAGATCTGATTAATGCAAAGAGAAGAATATTTTAAAGCACTTTGCACATATTGAAAATATGAAAATATATAATATATTTATAAATTTATTTAAAGTATGGGTTAGTTATAAAAATGTGTTTATAACTTTTATAATTAGTTAATTATAATTATTAATTTTTATAATAATATTTATACTAGTCATGCGTTACTTACAATTTAGTTGAATAATTCAACAAACATATAAATCAAAACTATGTTGATTTTTGAATTGCAACTTTCTTATCGCCATATAGCGACTTAAATATTACACACAATATTTAAAGTTCTTAAGAAAAACTATTTGTGTGTATTGTTAAAATATACTTGTTATGCAAACTAATTTCCCTATTGATGCAGAAATTGGTTTCTCTGTTATAAAGAACAATTTTGTAAAAGCATTCATAGAATTCTAGTAGCTATTTTATTTTAATATTTTCCAAGTGCTTCATCAGTACTTGTACGTATAAATCTTTAAATATATAAGTACTTTTACGTATGCTATTAAATATTGAATTTATCGTTGTATAAAATGCTATTTAAGTATACATACTTAAACTTTAGAAATAACTATATGTAAGTTATATTTTACATATGTACTTGTGTTTATTTTATACCCTAATAAGTTAAAGAGTATTACCGGACATGAACGATTATATGATGCCCTACTCTAGTACTTGTAATAATTATTTGAACAATATGCACAGCTGGAGAAAGTGGCTCAGCGTATTGCAATTAAACAGTAAAATCAGTAAAAAAAATTGATATAAGTTTGAAAAATTTTTTACACATAGAAAATTTGTTATAATATTAAAATAACTCCTGAAGAAGATTTCTAAAGGAAATCGAAATATTGAGTTAATTATATATAAAAATAAAAAAAATCTTTTATAAAAAACAAAAAAGTGAGGTCACTAAGCTTAAAAATTATTTAATAAAAAACATTAAAAAGGTCGAAGAAAATAGAATAAAATTATTTATCTCCCTATAATATTCAACATAAATATGTCTTATATATACACAATTCGTTGGCCCAGCTTAATGATGATCGATCGATCCATAATTAGTTATAGCTCCTACTTTCTAAAATCACTTTAATGATCAGAAATCTCTTAAAAATTTCAGTATCCAAATAAAATTCAACGCAAATAAGTTTCATATATATACAAATCATGACACCTAATTTTATAATTAGTCAAAGCTCCCACATAAGACTATTTTTGAAAATCACTTTAACATGTATAAATCTTTTACCAATCATCATGTCACTTAAAGTTTTGATGATTGGTCCAAGGGCGCTCATTTCTGAGAAACAATTTTTACACATACATATACTGGGTGAAGGGTATTATATGATCGGACTTGACCGTCTATACTTCCCTCCTACCTGCTTTCTATTTATAATTGTTAAACCCTCTTCTTACCAAAACAATAAATATTTGAATGACTTTCATATGAATTCTTTGTCATAAAGTTTGCCACTTAAAGTTTTGATGATTGGTCCAAGGGCGCTCGTTTCTGAGAAACAATTTTTACACATACATATACTGGGTGAAGGGTATTATATGATCGGACTTGACCGTCTATACTTTCTTCCTATCTGCTTTCTATTTATAATTGTTAAACCCTCTTCTTACCAATGCAATAAATATTTGCATGACTTTCATATGAATTCTTTGTTTTATTTTGTTGGTTGTTGATGTCATAAAGTTTCTTTGGATGGGAGCTGGGGACAAAGTCTGTAGTATATTTTTATTTTATGTTAATTTCATTTACATGTGTTGAATTGTATAATTTTAATAAGTCGTACCTAAATCACCAGAAGACCACCTGTCAAATATTATTTTATTTTCATCAGTCTGGTGGTTTTTAGTAAGATTACAAGATTTTCATGACTGGCTGGACATTGTTAAATCAACTTACAGTTAGAAGCAAATAATTTTGCTCGTTACAAACATCAGCATTAACGCATATTGCTACCCACTGTACAATAGAAACAAAATATTTTGAATCCCTAAAGTAAGCTACAAGTTTTCAAAATTTTCAAACTTTATTTACATTTCCGATTGTTTTTCATTTTACCTCTTTCACTATGTTCGAAGAGTATGTGGGTATTAGTATATGATACGTACATGCTCAGACAAACTATATAAAGTAATATCCAGTAAAAAAGAAAAAAAAAATACAAAAAGTTTGTAATCGATCAGAGGAAAGTAAAAGAAATACGTATAATGTGGCCTCAAATCTTAAAAAAGTACAAGTTTTGTTTAAAAACAATTAAGCCAGCAGCAAACAGACGAATCGGAAGAACTGCAAGAAGATTTTATGCTGTTTTTGAAGGCTGTATATAAGGTGCAGGAATGCTTTATATAGATAGTATATTTATAATTTTCCTTTTAGTATGTTTTGGTTATATTGTTGTTTTGTTTTATTTTTCTTTTCATTTCAAACAAAACCCTTGAAAACAAATTTACTCTGAGGGATTGTAAATCGTCTTAGAATATTTTGCAGAAAATTAGTTTTAAATATTTTTTTCCATAGAAGTTCGTTTTTACAAACATACTAGACAAACATCACATAGAAATTAGCTTGCAAGTTGTATTGCTTAGCAAATCGTTTTAGCTTTCATATATAATAGAGATAGATTTTGGGTAATTTGGTCACATTTTATGTGCGCTGTGTAAAGCTTTAACTAGAGTAACAAAAATCAAGTGCTGGAGATTTTTAAAATTTAAAATTAGCTTAATTCTTAATACACATCACCAGTGATGTTGTAATGTCGTAGGAGTTGTACGTTGTCAGAATTTACAATAGTTGTATAAATGTTGTTGTTAATTTCTAGATAAATAACACAGGTCAACAAAAAAAAAAAATTTTTTTGAGTCTTTTATTTAGTGATTATTTTCTGATTATATAAATGGAAAAGTAAACAGGAACTCCATTAATAATAAATAAAGTTTGCTTTTGTACTTAATGGGAATAAATTTCCATCACTTCCTCTGGCTCATTCTGTAATGCTCAAAGAAAATTACGAAAGCGTTAAAATGGTTCTTCAAGTTTTAAAATATGAACAGTATGCCTGGACCGTGATAGGAGATTTCTGGTGGGAGTGCAAGGGGGATATACTAAATATCCGTGTTACCTTTGCTTATGGGACAGTAGAGCCGATGCACTTCACTACCGGCAGTATTCATAGCCTCAACGAAGCGAGTTTCAAATCGGACAACATAATGTAAAAAATAAACCAATTGTAGAGCCTGGTCGTATTTTAATGCCTCCACTGCACATAAAATTAGGACTCATGAAGCAATTCGTAAAGGCTCTCCTTCAAGACTCACTCAAAGTGCACATGCAACATGCGCACTTGGATAAATTCAAAGATAACTTGGGTGAATATTCAGAAGAGCAAGGGAAACGCTTCCACCAGGGTATAATGAACTTTGAACAAATATATCAAGGACAATATAATAAGAACATGATGGGTGAAAGTTCTGACGATTACACTAGAAATACTAAAAGTGTTAATTTTTAAAGCTTCTTTTGTATCATTTTTTTTGTATTTTTATGTTTATTTGTGCTGTCTTTTATAATAAAAATATAATTCATAACTTGTTTTAATTTTAAATATGATTAACATTGAAAAATAGACCTCTTCCATAAATGTTGAAATTTCGTTCTGGTATCTACAAAAGCAAACTTTATTAGATAAAAATATTTTTTCTTTCTTTAGTTTGGCATAAGTAATCAAAATCAGAGGTACAGAACTCAGTCTCAAAAATCGTGTTGACCTGTGTAATTTATACAACTTCTACGACATTTTTTTTAAATGCTTTTCGAATGTTGTGTGGAAATTTAAATTTTGCCAAATATATATTTTGTTCAAATATATATCTCAATCTAAAAATTTTTTATTCTAGTTAAAACATACAACCAAACCTTAACACTCAATTTATAAACTGATTGACAAATTTATGACATGAATATAAAATCACTAAACAGCAAATTTAAATAGTCGAAATTGCAAGTTTTTAAATTTATAAAAAACGATCAGTTATTTTTCCTTACTTGATTCAATTGTTAAAATGTCTGTATTATATTTTTCATGAATTTTTTTATTTGTTGATTTTTTTTTTTTTAATTTGATTGACAACTTTGCTCAAAATTGTGCTCACAATTAAACAAAATTAACTCGATTTAAACCGTATTGTACTAGCAACGTCAATTTCAGTATTTTTGTTAATGACAGAGAAATCATGGAAGTTAGTTTTATTTGCAAATATTTTTGCAAAATAATTTGTGTTGGCGTCGACATGTACAATATTTGAAATCAAAAACTGCACAATCGGTTGGATTTTTGTATAAATTTAAAAACAATTTTGATTGTAGTACTAAATTGCTAATATATAATGCCTTAATTCAAAATCATTTTAACTACTTGGCCTTATTGTATGGCTGGATGAAAAGTACTGAGCTGAAATCACTTCAACGAATGCAAAATAAAGCACTGAAAGTAGTAGGTGGCCATTCAATTAGGCACTCAACATTATCATTATTGACATGTTTCTAGATAACAAGTGGCTAAAATTGTTTGCCCTTATGAGTACAAAAATTAGTTTTGAGGTTTTATAACACAAGTGTTAAATTTCTGTTGAGTTAAAACGTAAGACTATAGTTTTTATGGTTTCTACATTGCAATTTCAATTGTCACTACTGTCAAAAACAGACAAGTAGAAATAAGTGCTTGTGTGCATCACAAAACAATATTTTATATATTATTTCGTATATTTCTACAGCATAAACGGTTATCCACACTTTCACTTTTACATTCAATTTATTACAAAATTAAAAAATGCATACCAATTTGAATTGACATATGTAAATTATTTTTGTATTGGTTTCTAGGTGTTGCCTCTAAAAAATTAAAATGTTGAATATTAACATGGAAAAAAGTAAACAAAATATCTAATTAAATAATTTGGCAATAATGCAATTTAACAACTCAATATTACCAAGATAACTAAACGTATGTCAGACAAGTACTTTATAAAAACTCATTTGCTTACGTACTCGCCTGTGTACGGCCTGTTTGCCTGAGAACTTACTTGTGATGTAGAAACAGGCCATTAAAAACTAGCTGATAATCTTTGTTAATATTTGTACTCTTTAAATATATATGTATGTATTTGTTTAGGGTGAAAAATACGACATTAATATGAGTTGTCATGGTGGACAACTCTGCGATATCAATACCATAAAAACTTGAGAGATTTTCTTATAAATTCTTTATTTGGAAATAAAGTTTCTAAAAAAAACTCTTTATAGAAAATAAACTAATGCAACTTATTTAGTAATAAAATTTTATATATTTATCACACTCAAATCCCAATTAAATTTATTTATTTATTTATTTAAAAACTATTTGATACTTTTTTGATGGAAATTTAAAGTAAAATATCTATATTTTATAATAATATAATTTTTTTAGATGTAAGCTTAAATATAAATTTGTTGTGCACTTCGAAGCATTAACCACCTGACCCACGATATCGAACGATAACGTTCGCTTAGATAAGACTTAAGACACAAACTTGATTGTTGAATAAACAAACTTGATTGAGTAAAAAATAGATACGATAAAAAGTGTGTCTCTTAAGTCTTATCTAAGCGAACGTTATCGTTCGACATCGTGGGCCAGGGGGTAAGATTCATAGATTTGGCGCGAACAGAAAATTAATACGTGGTATGTAACACTTGTTCAAAACAGCTGTTATTGCCAGATTGTGATCATATTTTTATTTTGTATATTGAATCAATCAGCGATATAAAGAAAAATGTAAGTAATTGTTTTTAGTTTATCAGAAAATTTATTGATTTTAAAAATCTAATGTTAACATGTTGCACCCGTCATGCAAAACGTATAAAAGTCTACTTTTTTCATAGAAATGAAAAGCCAATGTTTTTAAACTTTGTGAAAGTTAGAAAAAGTCAAAGACAAATAGAAATCTCTTAAAGTGAAGTGTAGATTCTGGTTAGTGTTGAAATTAACGTTAATTCAAAATGCTTGCACCCGTCATCATAATATTTAAATGACAGGTGCAACAGTTTTTGTTGATTTTTAATTAATGACAAACGAGTTTTTTATTGTGTATTTTTATTTATTGATTAATAAATATCTATATTTGGAATAATTATGTGAAAATGAAGAAAAACTGGATTTTTGTTTAGTTATTTTAGACGTGTTGCAACCGTCATAATTGCATGTTAAAGACAAATTTCTTATTATTGGATTATATTTCTCTACGATGTTTGTTTTGATAATCAACGTCTGATATCTCATCTTTTACAATAAAAAAGAATAATACAATTAAAGTTTAAAAATTACCAGAGTTTTATGTTTTTGTGTTATGATCTTATGAAAGTTGGCCAATTTGGTTGCACCCATCATGCACTTTAAAGGTCTTTCGTGGCTATTTGGTCGTTTCATATAAATTCTTGTAAATCGATAACAATTATATATAGAAAAAATATTACCCTTTCCAGAAATAACTTAATTGAAAATGTGTTTCTTTCTAAATGTTGCACCCGTCAGAATAGAATCGCCCATTTATAATATTTCTAATTTTATTCATCTATATTAATAACTCACTTGTCTAAATTTCATTAACCAACAATTAAATCACCGAAAAAACATTTGTAACATTGTAAACAATACCTTAGACATCGCCCAAACATGCTTAAACATGGTTGTATATAAATAGCTCACACTAATTCAAAGTGATATATACTATACACTTTAATTTCCTTTTAGGCCCCACCCATTTCCAACAGTTTTTCATAAAAAATATTGTTTAAATGTTGCGTGCCTACTTGTTACCAAATCAGCTGACATGAAATGTAAGAAAAACAATTGATTTGAAGTTATTTTGTGTTGAAAAGTTTTCTTTTTCTATTTGCGAACAAAAAGTCTTTGCAAACAGCCTAAAGTCTAGGAATAATTATAGGTGTATTTTTTTGTGTTTGTAAACGAATAGGTAGAGCAAAACTCACTTAAATATAAATAGTAACTAACAAATACATGAATGTGTGGATTTTTTATTTCCTGTTTTATGTTTCTCTAACAATCTGCCTTGCCTTTGTGGGCGATTTATTTCATGGTATGTATAAATAATACTTATTCTGTTGGCTTGTAAATGTCTTGTAATGGGAAATCATTATGACAACTTTATATCAAATGTAATAAAACTTCAAAAAATAAATAGAAAATACAATAATATTCGCTATACGACAATAGCAACATGAAACTCAAGTAAAACAATTGGGGTCTGTGTAATGTAATTGAATTAATATTATTTATATTTTAAAAATAAACTGAAATAAAGGCAGGTTTTGTTTTATTATAACTTAAATCGCCCTGTTGGGGAAGGGTATTATGAGTTTTTAATGGTGTTTGTATTTGGAACAGAATAAAATGATAGAATAGAAAATGCATTCCAATTTGCCAATTGTTCCACTACTTTACAATAATATTCTTAAACATTCGAACTATTAGCCTGGCTAAAAAAACTTTTCTCTTAAAAAGATAAATAATAGTTAAATTCCTTCTCTAATTGGTCCATAATTTAAAATTTTAGCAAACAAAATCATATTTTTATTAAAAAACATCATTTCGTATGTTTGTAAATAAATAAATAAATAAATTCTTAATTTTTCTAAATTTGTTTCATCAAAATCGGACAAGTGGTTCTCGAGTTATGTTAAACTACGTTTTTGCCAAAATGTTACAACTAAGAGAAAAAAATCAAGATAAGGAAAAAATTTCAAAGGTCATAAAAAAAAACTGACACATACGAACGCCAAACCCTTTGAGGGTTTTACTATACTGACCTAGTACCATCAGCCATGTCACAGATTTACTTTGATATGTGAAATTGTAATTTTAAGAATTTCTAGGTTTCATTCCGAAAAAGCTTTTTATTATACTTTTTCTATAGAAGCAAAATATGGACAGCCCAATCATGAATAAAAATTCCGCGGGAGTTTTTTCCCTTTTTATTGTTTTACCATTGAATTTGAATAGGAAACATGGGAAAAGGGAAAAAACTCCCACTGAATTTTTATTCTTGATTGGGCTGGGAATTAATTCCACTTCCGAAAGGAATTAAATTCTATGACATGGTTGTATATTTAGTTAAGCAGGTCTTTGTTATTATTACAAAGAAATAATTAAAAAAAATATATATACTAACCCCCTTATTCATAAAAACTTACAACAGGTTTATAAAGCAAATTTCAATACAAAATTTTCTTTATAAACGTCTTATAAACCTGCTGTAAGTTTTATGAATAAGGACATAAATATGTATGTACTTTTAAACAAGGAATAAAAAAAGGAGAAAAAAATCTCTTTTCACGTGTAAATACTAAAGGGTTGCAAATGTTGTCTTGAATGCCACTTAAGACATTTTATTTTTTAGCAAATACTTCAATGCACTTACTTCTTGTTTTGCATGACACACACAATGTGTGCCAACAACAATAATAAACAACGAGAGAACATAGCTGATGAGTAACAAGTTGAACACATGTATACAAAAAAATGTTTGTTGTATTGTTATTGTGTGCGCTCGCTTAGATTTTTTATATGGTGCAGTGTACAATAATCAGATTTTTACATTACTGTCATATACACTGCAGCATAGTCTTTAGTGTAGACAGAAAACCAAATGTTTAAAAATCAAAGGCGTAATACAATTTTTAAATAAAAATTTTATTAAGAAACAATTCAATAACTTAAGCTAAAAAACAAAACAAAAAATAATACAAAAATTCAGTCTTTTTGTTACACATTGATCGGCCAAACACAAAACAAACACACTTTATTTTTTTTTGTTGTATTGTTATTGTGTGCTCTCGCTTAGATTTCATTGCTTGACGAATAAACACATGCACGAATAAATGGCAGGTCGTGCTATTGATCGGCCAAACACAAAACAAACAAACTTTATTTTTTTTGTTGTATTGTTATTGTGTGCTCTCGCTTAGATTTTTTATATGGTGCAGTGTACAATAATCAGATTTTTACATTACTGTCATATACACTGCAGCATAGTCTTCACTGTTGACAAACAACCAAGTGGTTTTGCGCAGACCTTTAGTAAATACACACATACATACCTAAAAATTAATTTAATAGCACGTAACTTTATATGGTTAGTGTGAATAAAATTGTTACACACAAGTAGACAAAATATTCAAATGTAATTATTGAATTGTGGTAAAAAGCGACACAAATCGGAAGCAAAACGACACAAATCAGATTGATACAAAATTTCAAAGCCGACGCAAATCGGAATCAAAACGACGCAAAGCGAATTAAACCACATTTGGAAAGGCGACGCAAATCAAAACTACGTAAATAGGGGCTCTGGTGTATACAAATACTTATGTTGTCAAAAAAAAAAAAAAAAAATCTCGGAGACGCATGCAGTACCATTGTAGTGTACCTATAACAATAGAATAATGCGCTATAAGTTAAAATGTAATTTTAGAACATAAGAATTTTAAATAACAAATACAATTTTAAATTTAAAAATTAAAATTAACAGAAATATGACAAAATTGTTTTGTCATACTAAAAAATTTAATTGTGACAAGTTTTTAGTATAAATAATTGAAACTAAAACATAAACAAAGCAGAAACAATTTGGATTAACACACAACCACTTGTCTTCTGTTCAAAATGAACTTTTTATATAATTGACCGATATGTACAATATTAATTCATTTATATAAATAAAAGGAAATATATATATATACACTTGTCTTCACAATATTCTGACTGAGCACCTTAAACAGTGCTTAGGTGAATTAAAACTGCTGCGACCAGACGCAGTATTCAAAACAAACTGAGAAAAATACACTATTACAAAATATTTAGGAATTTGAACAAATAACAACATAATACCATTCGAAGTTGCTTGCAAGATTACTAATTAGAACTCAGTAATCAGAACAGAAATTAGCTAAACTAAATAGTACTACATACTAGAGGTCTGCATGTGTGCGCTTAAGCGACACATGAATTCACACATCAAACTAGCAAGTAGTGTGTTGTGTGTGCTTTAAGAATCCTACAAAATTTATTGTGTGTAAGAAATAACATATTGTGCAAAGCATTCAATTCATTATGTGAGTGTTGTGAGAGAAATATTTGATTCAACTGTAAATAACAAATATGCTGTTGTACACGAGTAAATACAATTGTATTTATGTTAATCCAAACTAAAGAAAAAACAAGACTGCTGTGCAACCGAAACATAAAAACTTAGTAAACGCCCATATCAAAACAAAGAACGTAAGAAAAATTTATTAAATAGGGGAAAGACCAATTTTAACAAAATAAGAAAGACAACAAACACACGAAGGAATTGTGTGATTTTTAACTTCACACAGGTATTTTTTTTATACAATATAATTGAGACGCACACACAATTAGTGTTAGTGTATGTGTTTCACTTTTTCATGAACGGTATTGTGTTGATCTTTCATTTAAAATGATTGAACGTGAATGACTAGCTCTCATTTGTTTTACACATTTGAATTGAAAATCAAATACACACACAACACTCATTTGGCTGTCAAATATATTTGAGCAGACCTCTACTACATACTAAAGTATTTTTGATAGGAGCTAAACTTGTATTTCCTTTAAATGGTTACAACAACCAAACATTTCCATAGAACAATTAATCTTGTTACTAATTATAATTCCGGAAACTAAAGTAACAAAGATTGTTTTGAAAAGTGTTTGAAAAAAAATTTCAACAAAGAAATTAATTAATAAATAGACAAAATTTAAAATAAAACTTTTAATATTATAAAAAACTTAAAACTTGCTCTACAATTCATATTTATTATGCCTTCCTTAAAGGCAATTAACCAATTGTATGCACAACTTTAATATTGTTATACATTAAATAATTGCTATAACATTTACTTCTATTATAATACTTTTAAATTTAAAACTTTCCCAAGTAATTGTCCCACAATTGTTTTAACATGTTATTGTTTTTGAAAATTTTCCACATAATTTCCATTCACGTTTCATTTACAAATAAATTGACTCAACGAATGAATGACTGAATGGATATACAGTTGCTTGACAATAAAGTTGTCAAATTTTTTTTGAAATACAATCACAAAGTTTTCAAAACTGTCAGAAACGTTTTGTAACAATATGTCAACACTTAGACAAAAAAAAAAAAAAAACAAAAAACAAAACAACAAATTGTTAAACTAAAACAAAAAGGAAAAAAGTAAAAATATATTTAAACCATTACATCCTTAAATAACACATACAGATACACACACATACAAACTGTAAGAATGAACATATTCGTCGTCTACTTTATAAGATCAGGAAGCATCTAAACATGTCTTTCTCAACCATGAACAAGAGATATTTTACACAAATGACAGTTTGATTGACGCACTCCTCGTCATAGAGGAAATGAGCTGGTAAACTCAAAAAACTTGTAACTTTAAGGCAAGGTAGGCAAAGTATATTAGTATAGGTAAGATTTACATTTAGAAATATACTTTAATTGATTTTTTATGATTAATAATGAGGGATACACGCTAAATTAAAACAGACATTTTTAATAAGAAAACTGGATTATTTTAAGGAGTTTGTGCAGGCTTTAAATTTTAGGCTTTAAATGTATTTATTAGTACAAGCAAATCATGATAGAACATGTGTGGTTTTTATGAATATTGTAAAAATTCTAAATAACAGGTTATTTATCTTATTATCAACAACAACAAATAAGTTCAAAATTACTTACTGAGCGTGATAAATATTCAATTGTTTAGCGTATTCTGATAGGCTAATTCGGCAATAATTAAATGGAAACCTTACTTGGTTTAAGCGTCAGTTATCTGTTCACACACACCTGTTCTAAAATAAAGGCCAAAAAGTTTTTAAATAATTTTTTTTAATAAACATTTTTTTTTCAAATAAGTTTTATGTTTAACTAGAAGTAAATATTCGAATAAAAAATTTTATAAAAAAAAAAATTTTACCATAATACTCGCAAGAGGAAAAATTCTCATTCAGTTTTTTTTAATAAATTTATGGATTTGATTGCAAAAACAACTTTTCCAAATTACAACTTAAGGTGTACTAGGTAGGTGGAAAAAGGTTAATGAGTGCCTTAAGACACTGTTTGGCTTTTATTGATTCTAATAAAGTAATTTCTAAGAAGGTTTGTATATTTTGTTGATTTTTATTGCCAATAGTTTACATTAGTTGCCAATAAATGAAAAAGATACATTATTTGTGTTTATGATAATCGAAAAAACAATTTTTGTTGTTTGAGCAGCATAAGTAAATTTTTCGACCAAAAACATTGTGTCTGAGACTTTGTGCAATGCTTGCAGCTTTTTTTTACCATTTTGCCTATTTAGTCCGTTGGGGTAATGATTAATGCTATCATAGCGAATATCCACAACTGAGGGTATAGTTTTGCTGCCTATTTTTAATTGATTCGGTTGTGTTGAGTTTGCTTCGATCTAAAGCTTAGGCGACTTTTCTTGATATGCATCTAGACTACTTGAGATCAAAACAAACTGTACCAGATGAACATAAATTTCTGTAAGCTAAAAACTTTACTTCTAGTAAAATATAAAATTGAGTATTAATTAGAGAAGGGAATGAACTAATATTTTAATTTTTAAGAGAAAAGTTTTATTTTGGCTAATAGTTCGAATAATCAAGAATACTATTGTAAAGTACTGGAACAATTGGCAAATTGGAATGCATTTTTTACCCGGCCAAGGGCTTCATCAGCAATCTTCATTGTCCACTATCGAGTATTTTGAAGAAATGTTTGCTACTATAATAACTGCATCAAATTAACATTGAATCATGCTGTATATTTGAAAATCCACAATTGCTCCTAATAAAGTTTCTTAAACAACAAAAACGTGGAGCATAACTGACCTGTCGCAACAAAACAAAATGCGATAGTTCATTCCTCTTATTACATTGTATTTACGCTACAATGTTTTATTTATTTAAGTATGTATTAATTTTTGTTATTTTTTTTTTTGTTTCGTCAACTATATTACACAATAGGGACGTGTCAATACACGAAGGTACATAAATATATTGAGACAAAACAAAATTGTCCATTGGTATACAAAAGAACAGAGGCAATGTGCACAGCAGCGATTGCGAATGATATCTGGTGTTCGGTAAGCTCAGAGCAAGGAGATAACTGAGGCAGAGACGGTTGATGGAAAAATAGGGCTGGGTCAGGACAAATAGGGACAGGAGGATATGGGAACGGGACTATATAAGACAAACTTTTTGGTACCGAGGGGTACTAATTCTTTATGTGGATAAGTTCCATGTCGTTTGTGCGTAAATTTATATTTTGAGTTAATAGTTGTATCGAGTTTTATTTAAGTATGTTAAGTGAAAGTAAATAAATGTATAAATAATGATATTATAATGTCGATGATTGCGTTTTATTTCAATGAGAGAGAGAGAGTGGCTTAAAATCTACATATATGTACATTAGAGTGTCTCGCCTTACATGCAAAAAAAAAAGTTCGCAGTACACCACCGAATATGAAGTATAGTTGCAAGACAATTTCGAGAAAAAAAATTTTTTTTTGCCGAAAGTAGGGTTGCCAAAATATATTTTTTGTTATATCTTTGGTATTTATAGTCCGATCTCAAAGTGTGATATATCGATGTTATTATCTTTCATTTACCTCAAATATCCGGTTTTAGTATTTACTCACCAGATGTCAGTTAATACCACCCTAATGTACCACCCTAATACCATTAAATAAAAGCTGACAAAAAATCGTTAAACTTTTGTAAAGAAAGTTTTGCGATAATTCCAACAGAACTATTGAAAAAAATTAATTTTTGTTTTTTGCCGAACGTAGGGGTTAACTTTTTAAATTTTTTTGTCATATCATCGTCATTTATAGTCTGATCTCAAAGTGTGATATATCTATGTTTTTGTATTGAGAAGACCAATGTTTTGCATTTACTCACCAGATCTCAGTTCCTACCATCCTAATATCAGAAAATTTAAGCTCACAAAAAATCATTAAACTGAAAAATTTTAAATTTAAATCATTAAAAAATTTTCAGTTTATGAAAAATGAAAAGTGTTTTGGTATTAAAATATTATTTAAATATTATTGTTCGGAGCAGTAGCCGTAAAAGCAGTAAACACAATCTAATCATTTTTGAATTCTATTAATTTTATCCTCTTATACATAAATGTTTACGAATAGTATTTCTTACAAACCACTGTGTAATATTTTTGCTCAAAACCACATTACATACAAACATTCAGCTAATCCCGTTGCATAGCTATGTATGTATGTATGTCCATATGTATGTGATTTGCCCTTGAACATTATTTCTCCAAAATCAGCATTTGCTTTACAATGCACACACAAATTCACATGTACATACACATACCTGCTAACGGTGCGATCACCAGACAGAATTTTTAAGTTGAAGTATTGTAAAATCTTATTTTGTTAGTTTTAAATTCATTCCGATAAGTAAAGTGAGCAGATTAAGGCGTAAAAGTAAGAGAAAATTTGTGAAAATAAAATAAAGTGTTTCAAAATAAAAGGAAATACTTCTTTCTTGGTCTGAAATTTCGTTAATTTCAAAAAAGAAAAAAGCCTGTAAAAAAGATTACAGGCCCAAACAATTATAAAAAATTAAATTCTACGTGTGTGCTGAAAATTTAACATTACATTCAGAATATCGCGAAATTTTAATCAATCATATTTTGAAATGAACCAGGTTTACCGTATTTTTGCCGGTTCTCGAGTTTGGAAAAATGTGGCCCATGTGTTGCGCATCGGTGACAGCCATGGCAGATTTGTGTACAAAAACATCGATATATCACACTTTGAGATCGGACTATAAATGCCGAAGATATAACGAAAAATATATTTTGGCGACCCCTACTTTCGGCAAAAAAAAACAAAAAAAAATTGTTTTTTTTTTAAATTGTCTTGCAACAATACTTCATGTTCGGTGGTGTACATATCAATGGTCTAATGTAGAAAGGCCCTAACTCGCATATTTGAAACTTTACAAGAGAAGGTAAAAACATAATAGAAACTGCAATATTCAACATGTAACTTTTTTTGTACAACTGCTTATAAAAGCGTTATTTTTTACACTATTGCAATAAATTTTTGTGAGAAGGTGTATTTGCGTTAAATGCATTGGAATCGCAAAAAAAAAACAAATTTCGAGAAAATAGCGAGTTAGGGCCTTTCTACATGAGACCAACGATATATACTTTGTTGGGTCTTACATAAATATTACAAAGTTTCACACGGAATGATAAACGTAATGTAAACTCATTTACCACTTGTGGTGGTGGAGGTTATTTTAATACTATTTTTGGCTTTGTTTTCTTCACTCATCCTCATTTGACCATAACAATAGTTTGACCATAATAATAGTGACCGCAATTGTGCTTTTAACACTAGCTTTTTAAACAAAAATATTATTGTTGTCATTATGCCAGTGCAAAACACCTGTCTTTTCTATTTAGTAAAAATTCTACGCAATGGCAAACTGTTGAAATATTCAACTTTTTTTTTAAATAATTTAGTAAATTAAAATATAATTTTTATAGAAATACTTAAATTTACTATAAGAGAGTATTTTGTAATTATTCCTTTCCAAAAGCTAAAATTACATTACTGAACTCTTTAATTTTTCCAGTCGTCATTTTGCTTGCAAGTAAAACTGTTTCCAAAAGTTTTTTTTAACATAAAAGGCAGTATTTACATTAATTCAGAAAACCACAAATAAGTTTTTTTTTTTTATTTTTAAGAAATGATTGATAACCTTAATTTGTAAAACCACATGCAAAGTATAAATATTTTATAGGATTAAAAAACCTTATTTTTCGTAAAATATGTTACAATGATGGTGAGGGTAACCAAATATTTGTATAAATTGTTAATAAGGGGATATGCATATGAGGAAAATCCCATATATAATAATAGTATTGTTGTAAATGGTTAAATAGGTACAAGTTTTAATACAACATGTGTCGTAACTGATAAACGACGGCTATTGTTGCACCCTAAATATGTTGTTAAGTACATACTAGCGATTTATTAAGCAGTGGGGAGCACAAATAAGTACATGTTAGTACTTTGTGCACATATTATTGCATAAAAATAAAAATAATAACAAAAAAAATTATAAATCTTGTTTTGCCATTTATTTTCTGTTTAATATCTAACAAAATTATTTTTAAATAAGAACTAAAACATTTAGTCCAAAGTCCGTTGTTTCGTAAACCAACTTTTCCGGACTCTTTTCTGGCCAATGCAACAACCGAAAATTCTGTTTGCTAAGGCATTCTTTCATGACTTTGGAATTGTGCTTCGGGTCTCTATCCAGCTTAATAATAACTTTAACCATATGATAGATATTTTTTATAAAATTGGAAAAATGTGTTTGCAAAATACACAGATAATCTTCTTTGTACATTATTACTGTAGGAATGGGACAGTCTACGAAATATGACAGGGATAAAAGTGGAAAGCACAGTGACTGTGTATAGAATGTTAATAGGCGACTGATGTGGACCTGACGGTATTGAAATTGATTTATATAAGACTGTTAACAGACTGACAGAAAAACATTCATTTCATTGACGTAGAGTTGATATTAAAGAGTTGAACGATGTGGAGCGCGCAGTAAAGTTATGTTGAATTAATGGATTTAAGTTTTAAAGTGTGCAAATAAATATAAATACATATTATAAGTTTGATTGATGTGCTTCATTTTATGGTGAAGAGTGCGCAATTCAAAAATCTACATTACTTTGCAGTGGTCCGAGATGCATCCATATAAAGCAGCCACATATCATGAAGAACCTCCCACCGTGCCTTACTGTTTTCTTTCTATAGTGTCTTTGAGAGCTGTGAGCAGTTCAGCGCCAGCAATTACCTTCGGCTTAAAAACGACTAAATATGAATTCTTCTGACCGGATTACATATTTCCAGTCTATGTACTGTCCAATTTCTGTGCTCTCTTGCAAACTTTAAACGTGCCTCGACATATTTGATTGGCAAAGCAGTTTTTAATTTTACAATTTTATTTTAAAATTTTAAATTGTAACATTTTGTCATATATTGCTTCCAAAATGTACATACACACAATGGGACAGAACCAAAATTTATTAAAAAAAAAAAACACTTCTGGCATTTCTAAACTGCTAGTCCGTAAGTCGTAAAATTAGTGTTATTATCGTCCTTCTGATACCATTATTTGGACTTTTGACAATCTAAGAGTAATTGTTGGGAAGAGTTTGCAAGCTGAGCTTGTCATTACGGGATCGCGAGGTGTGATTTGACTTAAAGAGAACAAACGATTTTTGCCCTTGTAAGAGCATTTTAAAAAGCTAAATGTGTTTCCACACGACGTATCAGCATTATGAATTATATTTAAATAACATTCATACGTCGTGGAGTTTAATGAAGTTGCAGCCATTATTGCACTCTTGAAAAAAAAATGCAATATTGAAAACATATAAAAACACTTTCATCAAATATATAATTCAACAAAAAATCATTATTTCTTGCTAAATACTTAATGAATTATAAAACAAATAGTTAACTGGCGTGACTCGAACCTACCTATAATATAATTTATTCCGCCATATTATTTTAAATTATCAATTTAATATTTGTCCTTCAACTCGCAAACACAAGAAAGAAATACTACCCGAATTAATTTAACAAAAAGTAATTAATAACATCTAAATGACTTTATATTAAATGCACACATTTATTATATTTTTTTTTTTGTTTTATGTGGGGCAAAGACAAACACAAGGAATTATTTCTGTGGAATTTTGACAAAACAACCAATGTCGAAAAACTAAATTTTACAGGAGAGCCAAAAAACACTTTCATAGGGTCACAGAATCGTCCCAGAACATATCTAAGCAAATGTAACCTATTTTTATAGTGGAGAATTTAAATACCTTTATTTTACAATTTGCATCTTTCTTCCAGATACAACTGTTGCCGAGAAAATGTCCAAAAACCGAGATGTGTTGTTTTGTCAAAATAATTTTTGATCGAAAAATCAACCCTTCTCTAGATAAACTCTTTTTTCATACTGAAGAGTAACAAATATTTCGCAACCTTTTTCGGGACTAGTGCTTTTATTAAAATGAAATAAGAAAAATTCAGTGACATATGTTGTTTTCTTAAATAGAATTCAGTTTATTTTAAACGAATATTATAAAAAGTTATGCTTTCTATTAGACCAATTACATGAATTTTTAAGTATGAAAAAGAAAAGTTGAAATTAATTGAATTAAAAACACAAATAAGAAATAGTTAATATACTATAATATATTTTAGTTCACATTTATATTAAATTGCTTTAATTTTTATAATTCAGAAAATTCAGTCTACAGCTAATCATATTCGTCAATATACTAATCATCTTCCAATTGTACTTCACCTTCAACGTGAAAGTTATTGTAAAAATTATGAAACTCTGCATTTATAAATGACAGAACGGACGTTTTTTATTAGAAGATATTGGCAAAAGATCAGAATAACATTTATTAAATTTTAAATTTGTTATTTTCCGTCGTCGCTGTGTCTTGTTCCTAGAAGTCCTCGTCCGGCTGATATCTTTAGCTTGTACTGTAAAATTCCAGACTTAGATTTCTCATATCGCATCTTGTCACCTTTACAAAACAACAAATAAAAATTATACTAAAAATATACAAACAAAGTTGGTGTTACACGCACCTAATGTATTAGTATTTCTCCACGTGTATTTGTTCTTTAATATACTACCAAAGTCAAAGTATTAATCTGGAACCATCTCGATTGCATTGTATTTGTGATTTGTAGCTGTTATTAAAGTAGCCCCATCATGTGGGTGATGTATGGAATTCACACATTTTTTCTTCTTTTTTTTCTATTATTCCATAAGCGTGTGTCCAACACCCAGAAACTTCTATAGTATGATGATCTTATAAATATCGGTAGTTGAACAAACCCTCTAGAAAATTCTAAAATCATTGAAAATTACATACAAATTGACAAACTCTTTGGAGCCGTGACGTAGTTACCTTCAAAACAGCTGATAATTGTCGTAATCTTGTATATATATATTCCTGTAGTCAATGTATTCACTTGCGAGAGAGTCAATGCTCCTCCAAAACTTTGGAACCTTTGTATTTTTGTTGTCTTCCTCTGTGCATTGTTTATGTTTTTCTATATTAGGAAACAACATATTTTCATTTTCTGAATTTGTTACACATGCACACGACAAAAGCACTTGATTTGATATAGGTTCCTCTTATATCGGTAATTCCGACTACACTAAAGCACTCATGTTAACATAGGTTGTTTTGTCATAATGAATGCTAGTGATCAAATGGCTATTAAAAGAACTTAACTTTAGAAGGGAACGTGTTATTTTCGTTTATGCATTTGATAAAAGAACATGAGTGCAAATAGGTTGTTTTGTCAAAATAATTTTAGTAAATTATTGGAAACCCATATTCAAATAGGTTCTTTTGTCAAAATTACGTTATAATATTTTTCTTTATGCCCTGCAGCATATTTCGATATGGGTTCTTTTGTCAAAAGCAGATTGTAAAAATTGCGAGATAGGTTGATTTGGGGGCTTCTATATCTTCCGATCTACACTATCTAGAAATATGCTGAAAAGACAGAAAGATGCGCTTTTAAAACTTATACATATGGTTTAAAAAGTGGAAAATTGTCCGATCTCGAGTTAGGTTCTTTTGTCAAAACTCCACAGATTTATTCCCTGCTATAACTCCAAATATTGTGTTATTAACATGTATGGCATGAACAGGAGTTAAAATAGCAACCATACTCAACATGCTTAGAGACCATATGCCAAACATTTGTCATATAAATTTCAGGCGATGGCTATACGAGTATATGGATATTAGGGTGAACCTTAAGATAAAATCTAAGGGGGGTTATGCTAAACTGAAAACATGAAGTATGATTATTAATAAAGTGATATTTTTGAAGATTTATATTATGTAAAATTATATGTTTTAGACACAAAACTAAATACCTATTGTGAGTTCTTATTAATTATTATTAAAAATGTAAACCATAGAAATAAGTTTCTGTAATGGACGTTTATGTCCCCATATAAAACAAAACCTCTTACGTGTACTAGGCGAGATGACGATATCTCAAGTCATTAAAATTTGCTACTTTCAGATTTGTGGTGTATGTAATTTATGTAACAATGTAAAATACATAACGTATATATTGGCACTCGATAATAAAAACTTGTGTATTTATTATTTATATTTTTTAATTTTTACGCAATATTTTATTATTTCTGTGCACATTGTTTCTTAAATTAGTTGTTTTCTTGATTGAATTGATCTTTACGATCATATGGTTGTGGAACATTATTTTGGTTTGTTTTGTCTTGTTCTATTTTATTGGAATTAATGCATAAGACAAATATTTTGAGAGTATAAGAGTTTTGTCTGAGCTAAATGTTGTCAGGGTTGGAATTTTTTTTGTTGTTATATGGAGAATTAATGAGGAAAATTAAAAAAAAAAAAAAAAAAAAAACACCTATCAATATAAATAAATATATATAATAAAACCAGGTGAATTTAGTTATTTATTTAAAGTATAAATTAAAAGACAGAAGGACCTGTAAATAGAAATTTATTTAAAAGAAAGATGTGATTAAATGTTGGCTTAAAACAAATCTATCTCAGGACAGAATAAATGTTAAACATGAATGGATTTGAGTCTTGGATAAATGAATCATTATTTATGTGGCAACATAAAATTACCTGTCAATTTGTCATCAAATTGTCAAGTTGTTCTAAATTTTGTCAACCAAAAGTTTCTTTGACAGAAAAATACTTAAAAGCATCCTTTTCCTGAGATTCATTGACGTGAAAACATCAAACAATTTTATTAGTGGAAGATATCTGCAATTTTCAAAGTCATCCTTTGTCAGACTGACAATATTTATAAGGAAATTGTTTGCCTAAAATTAACACCGAAAACGATTTTTTGGAAACTCAACTTTAGTTTGAGTCAACCAATTTTTTATGTATTTTAAATTTTGGATTCAAAAAGAAAAATGTAAGTAAATTACAGAATATATACAGAAAAAAAAATTTGCCACCTAACACACGTTATTTCTATTTCCTAAACAAAATTTCCTTTCAAAAGCACTCAAAAAATTAAAGAAAATCCCCATACCCAAGCCTGATAAGAGAATCCTCTTCCAGGGGATTCCTCTTATATACCTACGTCACCAGACCGATCTGCTGCCGATGATTGCGCACTTATTTTAGGCTTAAAGAAAAGCAAATACTTTTCAACATACAACAACCACATCAACAACAAAACAACCCCGATGAAATAACATCCAACTTTTCTCTCTACTCTATTCAACTCCAACTTTATTAAATTCAACCAAATACTCAGTTCTAACCAATTAAATAGTACTCTTTAGTGTGTGTTCCAATCATACCTTAAGTAAAACAACCTGAAAAAAATGTAAAAATAAACAAAACAGTGTTTCCCAAATCTTAAAATTACCCAAAAGTAAAACAACTAAAAATAAACAGTGATTCAAATGACTTAGTAAATCTTGCTAAAATTTGTTTGAAAATACGGAAAATATAAGTTAATTGTCATAAGATGAAAGAAAACTAAAGTTTATGAAACAAAAACAATTGAAACGTCTGCACCCTATAAATTTTGTTATTTCCATTGCTAAAATTTAAATCGTAAAAATGGAGAACAATTTTAAAGATAAAAAGAAATAAAAGTTTTTTTAAAATTGTTAAAATATAAATCTAAATTAAAAAAAGAAGAAACTTTGGTTATTGCTACTAGCACAGATATAACTTATAAGTAAAATTAAAAGCAAAATTACAAATAGTTAATTTTGGCGTTGTAATGAATAAATAACTAAATATAAAAATTTGGCTAGTTAAAAAATTGATATAAAGTTAGAGTTTAAGGACAACAAATTTAAAAAAAAATTTTTTTTATAAACAAATACAATTAACACAAAGACCAAACATCATGCAAGAAAATTTAAAACATCAATAAATTAATGACATTTCCCCTAAAATGTGTATAGCTCTCGTCGTGATCATGGAGAAGGCCTTCTGCAGAATCTACGATTGATTGGTGAGTAATTAATAAAATTTATCTTTTTTGTTACTTTGTTTTTATTTTCTTGCATTCAAATATAACAAATAAACTAAAACAAAACTTAATAAAGATCGAACGAACATGCTGTAACATTATGTTTTCCAACTTCTATTAAATCGGTTGTAACCTATTTCTTTATTTGTCATATTAACAAAAGAGAGTCAAACATGTCGTGACCTACTTTTGGCATGCAACCTAAAGTATACATTCACACAAACCCACATGAATCGATCAGCTGTTCCAACCAAGGTTCAATAAACTTTAATAAATTTTGTTTTGCTTTATTTGCTAATTTTTTTAACATAAGAAACCCAAAAAAATTCACTATGGGTCAACCCGCCTAGTATTTTAGTTCCTTTAAATTAATTCTTTAAATTAATTCTTAAAATTAAACTTATAAATAACTTGATAAACCAAGATTAAATTTTATCTATTTTCAAAAAATGTTTACAGTTGTTTTTTAGATTTATTCATGGTAATATTATGAATTGAAATATTGGTGAAATCTTTAGTTTTTTTATTAAGTATTTGTTTATATTAAACTTAAGTCAACTTGAATATGAATTTTGAAGTATGAATTTGTAAATTTTAATAAAAAAAAAAATAAAATGAATAGTATAACATATCATAAAATAAAGAATTGTATTATGAATGAGTAAAGTTCAAAAATTTGGTCTTCTAAATCAGTGGTAATGTGAGAATAGGCAGGTGAGATTTGATTTTTGGGGTTCTAGAAACCTGATATGCCACTAGAACGAAGGATGGTGAGGGTTTAGAGGCATTTGCATCCACTAACACCTGGATAGCATAAAATTAGGCAATAATTTAGAATAATCAGCTATACTTTTGTGTAGAATTCCACCTATAACTAGATTAGGGGCTTTGGTTGTAAAAATTTTCAGTAGATCTAGTTATTTTATCCACCAAAATATCATCGATTATATATTTAATTTTAGGGAGTCTATAATAAAGAGCATGTAATAAAATTGAAAAGACAAGGAAATGGGACACGAACCCCGCACCCGACTGCTAGCTAGCGTTTCAATGGCTCCCATCGTCCATATTTCTAAAGCTTTTATTTACCGGAAATCATATGATTGAAAATTGTAAAGTAAAACTTGGCGTAAACGTTGGCCTTAATTCCCTTATGGTTTTCTGGGTTTAGACCAAGCATTTTTTTAGTTAAGGAAATTGCTACCTCTAAACATAAAACAATAAACATAATTATTTTATGTTAAGAAACGATACATTACATTACATTTCCGGTCTAGCTTTAAGATTAAAAAGAACCCACTATCACTTCTCAGAATAGAAGGAAAGGATGAGCATCTAACTTATAAAAATAAATAAAACCTTTAACCTCTATTAAATTCCAACATTCCATCTAATCCATCTAATTTATAATACCCACATCATTTTGGGTATTATAAAACTATTGAGGCAAAGGCGTATTTTTTCTTCAGGGCCACAGCTCTACTATATACAGTCCACCACATCCCTCCCAGAATTAGTCATCTTCTCATACGGAGATATTTGATTTCCAGGAATAAAAAAGACGCAATTGTTCTTGAGGTTTTTAATCACTAGAACCGAGATTTCCGAATGGCCGAATTTCGGCCATATATTTACCGAATAATGAAACCGAAACTTTTATAAAGGAAAATCATAGATCATGAAATTTTAAAGGCGATAAACGTTTTTATTATTAATTAATAGAATACAAAAATTTATATTTTATTGTAAAATATTTAATAATAAAAACCGTTCTTTAAAAAAATCCACAATCAAGTTACATCTCCTAAACGATATTTAAGTCCATGAATCAAATAATAAGATTGCGCAAGGAATGTAAACAAAATGTTCTCTCTTTGCGCATGACGTCACAGGTAATTTTTTTTCGTATAATCAACATGTAAAAATAACATTTGTTAGCAGTATTTAAAAACAAAATTACCCCCTGGCCCACGATGTCGAACGATAACGTTCGTTTAGATAAGACTTAAGAGACAAACTTGATTGTGGAATAAACAAACTTGATTGAGTAAAAAAATAGATACGATACAAAGTTTGTGTCTTAAGTCTTATCTAAGCGAACGTTATCGTTCGACATCGTGGGCCAGGGAGTTAATTTTTCGTTAATTTTTTGATTCAAAATAAAACATTTAATTTTTTATTATTTTACACGTGTTAAAATGTATTATATTTTTGTTAATCAATTTATTATTTTTTTTTGCTTCCGGTTGTGTTTTTTTGTCGCATCCGCTAGGAGTTGGTTTAGTTTTCTTATTTGAAAAAATATTCTCGATAGAAGAAAAGTGTTTTAACTTTAATGTTCGCATTAAGCTTCGATAACACTGTTCAAGTTGTAAAATAGTACTAACGTGAAAACCGATAGACTAGGCGATAATGTGCCGGACTATCAGTCAGAGGGTTGCGGGTTCGATTCCCGCCAAGCACTCTGGGTGTTTTCTGCAGACAAGCCAAAAAAAGCTTCGCAGTTTGTGTTTGTTAATTATTAAGTTAAAAACTGAATTAATTAAAATTGAATTGATAATCAACTTTAACTTTACTTTTTTTACTTTACTAACGTGAAAACAATGAAGATTGCTGAGGACGCTAATTGTTCCACTACTTTACAATAGTATTCTTGATTATTCGTAATATTAGCCTAAATAAAACTTTTCTCTTAAAAATTAAAAAATATTAGTTCATTTTCCTTCTCTAATTAACAAACATATGGTTGTGTTTGGATGAGCCCCCTGACTACTACTCCACCCATGAAAGTGCCAATTTGGCTCAGTGGGAAAAATGTATGGCGTTTTGTTTGCACTTCGATCAATTTGTCAATTTTTCACCATTTTTAGCCCATTTAAGTCGCTTTTCGTATTCAAAATTTCTTGTGTTATCCATTAAAATGCACATTTTAACTGAGAAAATCAACATGTTTAACCTATTTTCATGATTTTTGCTCATATTTCATCGATTTCCCCATTTTTTTTTTTGCTGTTTTTATGCTTATTTTTATAGTTCTTACGCAAACTTATCGACATAAATTGGCAATTGAAATTAAAAAATATGCAATGGAATATCATTCGTTATCCTGCAATTCCTTTAACAAATTCCAACAAAGATCCGCCAAAAGTGAATCTAAATTTTTCCCACTGTACCAGTGTTCCTATGATTAAAACCATTCAAAAAATAGACTTATGTTTAAAGAAATATGTTGAAGAATGAGAATGAACTTTGTTAATATTATAACTTGTTTTATATATTGTAAATTGAATCAATATAGTTTGTTTTTTATTGTACAATGTTTTTAGAAATTAGAAAATAAATTTTCACTTTTTGACTGTTATTCTAAATATACGTATCACATACTAACAGGTTATGGGCCCCTCCGCGAAATAAGAGTTAAATTATAGTGCGTGAATTTAAAAGTGAGTTCAAGAAGAATCAAGATTTAAGAAAACTCAAGATTCAAGATATTTCAAGACTCAAGATTCAAGATATTTTAAGACTCAAGATATTTCAAGATTCCAAATGGCAACCAACAATCACATTGAGAAGCTTCGTGGAAGCGAGAATTATGAAGATTGGAAATTTATGGTTGAGGCATATTTCCAAATGAAAGGTCTTTGGAATGTTGTCCTTGGTACTGAAACAATGGAGGATAAAAAGATTCAAGCAAAATCTGAATTAGTACTGTTGATGAATAAGAAGGTGTATCCCCACATTCGTGATTGCAGTAATGCACTAGAGATGTGGAATACACTAAAAACTATTTTTGAAGATAGCGGACTGGTAAGAAGAGTGGGATTAATTCAAAAATTTTGTTCTACAAAATTACAAAATTGTGCAAACATTGAAGAATATGTTAACGAAATTATAACGACAGCCCAAAAACTAAGAGCAGCTTGCCTCAATGTCGACGAAGAATGGGTAGGTTCAATGTTGTTAGCTGGATTACCAGAAGAATATAATCCAATGATAATGGGAATTCAAAGCTCAGGTATTAAAATAACTGGTGATGCTATCAAATTAAAATTATTACAAGATGTTAAAAAGGAATCAGCAGACGTTGCTTTAGCTGGCCAAAAGAAGGTATTTAAAAATAAAGGACCTAAATGCTTTAATTGTAATCAATATGGACACATTGCTGCAAAATGCCCTAATAATGGTACGAAATCAAAATTTAAGAAAAATGTAAATGCGATGTTGGGTTGTTTTTCTGCACGAGATTTAAATAAAAATGAATGGTATTTCGATTCTGGAGCAACTGCACACATGTGCTCAAATTCGAAATTTTTTGCTGATAATTTTCAAGAAGAAAATGCTGTAGTTACCATTGCCAATAATGAAACAATGCAAGTAAAGGGTAAAGGTCAAGTTAATATGACTGCCAAGATTGGAAAGAATAAAGAAGAAAATGTTATGTTCCGTGAAGTTCTCTATATACCAAACTTGTATGTCAATCTATTGTCCGTTTCAAAAATAGTTGACAGTGGTTATGAAGTCGTATTTAACAAAAAAGGTTGTAAAGTTATAGACAACACTGGCAGCATTATAGCAACGGGAGATATGATAGACGGTATGTTTAAATTAAATATAACAAGCAACAAAATACTTATTTCAGAAGTAAAAACTCAAGAATACAACCTGTGGCATAAACGTGTTGGTCATGTAAATGATGAAACTTTAAAGAATATGAATTCTGGTGCAGTTGTTGGTGTCAAATGCGAGATAAACAAACAAAATTGTATTACTTGCTTAAAAGGTAAATTTTCAAGATATCCATTTAAGAATTCCGAAACAAGGTCAACTGAAATTCTAAGCGTAATACATTCAGATCTTTGTGGACCTATGGAAGAGAAGTCAATAAATGGCTCAAGGTACATGTTAACATTTATTGATGACTTTAGTAAAAAAGTTTTTGCCTATTTTATTAAAACAAAAGATGAAGTTAGTTCCAAATTTTCCGAATTTAAAAAAATTTGTGGAAAATCAAACTGGAAAAAGGATAAAAGCTTTTAGAAGTGATAATGGAACTGAATATTGTAATAGCAAAATGAAGAAAATTTTTCTAGAATGTGGTATTGAGCATCAAACGACAGTCCCATATACGCCGCAACAAAATGGTATGTCAGAGAGAATGAATCGGACAATTGTAGAGAAAACTAGATGTCTACTAATTGATGCCAGTTTAACAAAAAAGTTCTGGGCTGAAGCTGCAAATACTGCAGTATATTTAATAAATCGTACTCCTTGCAAATCATTGAATGATGTCAGTCCGGAAGAGGTATGGTCTGGAAGAAAACCAAATTTAAAACATCTAAAAGTGTTTGGATGTAAAGCTGTGATACATATTCCGAAAGAGAAAAGAAAAAAGCTTGATGCTAAGGCAAAAGAAAGCATTTTTGTTGGATACTGTACTCATTCAAAAACTTATCGTTTTTATGATGTAAATCGGAACCAAGTCGAATTAAGTAGAGATGCTAAATTTTTTGAAGACAAGTTCTATTCTACAATGCCTAGTGATGACTCAAAATTTTATATATTTCCTGGATGTGATTCAGTGGGGGATGTAGATGTTCAAATGAAGCCTATAGAATTAAGTTCTGATGAAACAATTACAAATTCTGAAGATATTTCAAATATTGTTGAAGAAAGTAGTTTAGAAGAACAATATTTTTCAGGAACTGATGACACGTCATTGAGAGAATTAGAAGATCAAAGTATTTCTTGGGCACCTGGACCATCGACGAGAAGAATCACAACTCTAGAAAATACAAGGAAGTCATCGAGAGTTCCAAAACAAGTACAAAGGTATGGTTTTAATGTGATTCAAGTTGATGAAGAACCCAAAACAATGAAACAGGCACTAGAAAGTCCTAATAAACAAAAATGGCAACAGGCAATGAATGAAGAACTAAACGCATTAATAGAAAATGGAACGTGGGATATTGTAAAATTACCAAAAGGCAAGAAACCTATTGATAGCAAATGGTGTTATAAAATCAAAAGAAATTCAGAAGGTGAGATTGAACGTTATAAAGCTAGATTAGTCATTAAAGGTTATTCTCAACGTTATGGAATCGACTACGAGGAAACTTTTTCACCTGTTGTTAGGTATTCTTCAATCAGATTACTTTTAAGTTTGGCTGTTCAACATGATTTGGATATCGATCAAATGGACGTAGTAACAGCATTTTTACAAAGTGAATTAGATGAGGAAATTTATATCAATATTCCCGAAGGTTTAAATGAAAACAAGGATTTGGTATGTAAACTTAAAAAGTCATTATATGGTCTCAAACAAGCAAGTAGAGTATGGAACAAAAAGTTAGACCAAACTTTAAAAAATATAGGACTATTTCAATCCAATACTGAAAATTGTATATATTATAAAGTAAATAGTAATGAAATAACATACGTCGCAATTTATGTTGATGATATTTTGATCTTTACAAATAATCCTGAAAGTAAGTCTAATATAAAGAAAAGCCTTACAAATATTTTTAAAATGAAAGATATTGGAGAAGCAAATTATATTCTGGGGATGAAAATTACAAGAGATCGATTGAACAAAAAATTATGGCTTGACCAAGAACAATATATATCTAAGGTTTTAAAAAAATTTAATATGGATGATTGCAAACCTATCTCAACTCCCTTAGACATAAATAAAACGGTTACCAAAGAGATGAGCCCACAATCTGAAGAAGAAGTTGAAGAAATGAAAAAGATTCCATATCAAGAAGCAATTGGAAGTATTATGTATGCAGCTCAAGTAAGTCGTCCAGATATTTCATTTGCAGTGGGGGCTTTAGCCAGATTTAATAATAACCCAGGAAAGGCACACTGGCAAGCTGTAAAGCGTATCATGAGGTATCTTAAAGGAACTATGAAATACAAACTACAATTTTCTAAGGATGAAAATGAATTCATCGAAGGATTCTCAGATGCAGATTGGGCTGGAGATGTAGATGAAAGAAAATCAACATCGGGTTATGTTTTTAAGTTTCAAGGTGGCTGTATTTCATGGAACTCTAAGAAGCAGCAAACAACAGCGTTATCCACAACAGAAGCGGAATATATGGCATTGGCAGCAGCTGGTCAAGAGGCGTTGTGGTTACAATCTTTGTTTAATGAACTTGGAAGACCATCATCAATTGTAATAAAATGTGATAACAAAAGTGCTATAAATTTGTCTCACAACAACACTTATCATGCTCGTTCAAAGCATATTGACATAAGACATCACTTTTTAAGAGAACTAGTTAATAATAAAAGGATCATTATTAACTATCTCAGTACCGAGAATATGGCAGCTGACATCTTAACAAAATCCCTATCAAGTGTGAAACATTTTCATTGCTGTGACCTGATGAATCTTGGCGTTCATTCTAGTGGGGGTGTTGAAGAATGAGAATGAACTTTGTTAATATTATAACTTGTTTTATATATTGTAAATTGAATCAATATAGTTTGTTTTTTATTGTACAATGTTTTTAGAAATTAGAAAATAAATTTTCACTTTTTGACTGTTATTCTAAATATACGTATCACATACTAACAAAATATGATCCAAATTTGAAATGACTTACAATAGGAACTTATTCAACAATGCAGTTTTATAATTAAAGCCAAAACTGGGTAAAATATAAACATTTGATTAAAGCTACAATTTCTAAAGCCTACGATTGAATATAATGATCAACGCAGGGAACTTGAATTACAATTGAAATTTTTTTAAAAACACTTGATGGAAGCTAATATTTTTCCGCAAAAGAACTTTGCAATAAATCTAAAATTTGCTAAGCATTGGCTTAAAGGACACCCTTAACTCAGCGCAGAAAAATTATATTACAACAAAAAACAATCAGCAGCAACAACAAAAAAATTGTATTATTATACAGTTTCTTTTTTTTCGAGTATGAGTCTTACTGTTTTCGTTGTGTTGTGCTGTTGCTGTTTCCGGTTTAAGGCTTTAGTAAAGTACTTTACTAAAGGATCTAAAGTTTTTTTGCACAAAATACAGAGTACGGCTGGAAAAAAAGAACACAACACAACACTACATACAGTAAAAGTTAAAGAAAAACACAAAAAAAGAAGGCATGAAAATTAATGTATGTTTTAATGTTAGAAACACATATAGTTGCATACATACAAACTTGTAGGTATGTTTATAGCAAAAACGTAACAAATTTATCATAACAAACTAATACTTACATATATACAAAGATATACTACAAAGCAAACACAAAAAATAAAGAAAATAAACCAACAAAAACAGCAGAAAAAAATGTGCTAAAATAAAACAGGATGTTAATCTGAATTTCCTGCTAAAGTTGCTACAAATACACACACGCACTCAACACAAACATAGAATTCGATTTGATGAAAGTAAAAGAAAAAATTCATTAAAACTGGTATCACAGAGAAAAAAACAAGTAATGAAACGAAATAAAAATGATATAGGTATGTATACAATTTGCATGTAGTGTATCTGTATGTTTGTACATTCATATGTATGAGTATTAGCAGTTTTGAATGTTTAAACACAACCATCTGAGCTTACAACTTAAGAAACTGTAGTAAAATTAATCACTGTGCCACTACAGGTATGTACTGAAACTTTAATTTACATTTTTCTTTTAGCTTTTACTACAACAGGAACAAAATATATTTAAATTGCGCTACAATACAAGCAAAAAGAATCTACCATTTCTCAAACAACTTAATTAGTTGTCTTGCAGATACTGACAATTACCGGTTTTAACTTAATTTTTAATAAAGAAATAAATATAAAATTTACTTTTGGCGGGGTATTTTTTTATGGTTTGCCACAGCATATAAAAGAAATTTCGGCTTATTTTTTAAATTTTCTTAAACGTTTTCTTTAAAAAAAAACAATGTAACTTTATACTCTGCGGGTGCTTAAATGGTTGTAAGAAAACGCAATTGCTTTAAGTTGTCATAACATTTGAAATTCTTTGGAAACAACAAAACTTCCTTGGAAAGTTGTTACTGAATACTGGATTTCTTTCAAAACAAATTTAAATTTAAAACTCTAAGAAAAAAAAACCGATATAAATTAAGGAATCTATCTATACGTTTAAATTTGGCACAGTGCTTTTAAGAAAATAATACGAACAAGCAAAATTACAATAGTGAAGTATATTGATTTATCAGAGGTTTTCATAAACAAGTAAGCGTACAATTTTCATACTTACAGCTATGGACATATAAATGGCACATTTTACCAAGAAGTTTTTCTTCTGCTATAATATCGTAAAAACTATTAATAAACAAAAATTTTAGGTTTTTTTTTAAGGTTTATTATGCATTCTTAAAATTGATATAAACTTAAATTGAAATTCATTTATAAAGAAAACAAAAAATCATCATTAAGAAAAATACCACTAAAATGACCTGGACACATAAATGGCGCAATCTCTATAAAATAGAAAAAAAAAAAAATATTTTAGTATTGAATTTGTTGTTTTTTTATGTGAAAATAATTTACCGTTAATATTTAGTACTGTAGCCTTTATTTTTGATGACAGCCTCGCACCTGCGACCCATACTTTCCACAAGTTTTTGGCATTTTGTTTTGGATATGGCATACCAAGCTTCCTGAGCACCCAACCACAGGTCATCCAAATTTTTATAATTTTTTTTTTGCGATTTCAACCTTGACTTCGTTCCAAAAGTTTTCTATTGGGTTTAAGTCAGGGCTCTGGGCTGGCCAATCCAAAACGTCAATATTCTCTGCACAAAACCAATTTTTTACTAGTTTGGAGGAGTGTTTGGGATCATTGTCCTGCATAAATTTCCACTTAATTGGCATGAAATCGAAGGCATACGGTTCCATATGGTTTTTTAAAATATCTAAGTACTGAAATTGTCCATTTTTCCGTTAACCTACGCCATGCCAGGAAAATGCACCCCATACCATGATGCTACCTCCACCGTATTTTACCGTCCTCTGAGTGAACCGATGATTGTATTCTTGTCCTTTCGGACGATGAACAAAGGTTCTACCATCTGGTCCTATTCTATTAATTTTAGTTTCGTCACTCCATAACACGTTTTTCCAAAAATTAATGGGTTTTTCTTTATGGGTTCTAGCAAAGACTAGTCGCTTTGAAATATTTTTTTTTGATAGCAGTGGCTTTTTTCTAGAAATTCGCCCAAACAAATTTGCCTCATTTAATCTTCTTCTAACAAGTCTGCTTGATATTTCCAAGTCCATAGATTCATTAATTTCTGATGCTATCTGGCGTGATGACTTGAATGGATCAACTTTCGCCAATCTCACAATAGCTCCATCCGTACGCACATTCGTTTTTCGAGTCCTTGGCTTCCGACTTTTTCCTTCTATCAATACATCGGGACTCTCAACACATGATTTAATTGCATTGTACACTTTTTTTCGAGAAATTTTCATTATTTCAGAAATTTCTGCCACTTTCTTTCCATCTTTATACATTTTCCATATGATCCGCCTTTCCTCAGTTGTGGTATGTTTGCCTGATCCCATTTTTAATAATTTTTTGCACTTTTCACTTATTTTTTAATTACGAAAAATATCAAGTGGCTTTAACAAAATTGACGATAAACTGCCTATACTAAACAAATTGGGCCATTTATATGTCCACTTAAAATCAGCATTCTTTTTGCAAAACATAATAACGGTAAACTATAAGCAGAATATAGTGGAACATTTGAGCGCTGTTGAGACAAATATTCCAACAACAACAATCGTAACACTTAAAACTTCCATTTTTGGAAGTTTTTATTTGGAAAATACTTAAGTTTATGCTCAATATGAGTTTGTGCCATTTATATGTCCATAGCTGTATATGTATAAGCAGAATTCATTTTAAGACTATCCAGAGCTTGAATTTAACCTTTTAACCTTTAGTCCTTTTGGGTCAATTTGACTCAGCTTTTAAAATATGAGTAAAAACAACATTATTTGTTTAAAAAAATGTATTTATTAAATATACAGAAAAACTATGTATAAAAAGAATTAAAATCCTCTTTCAGGGTGACTAATGTTAAGGTTTTCGATAGCTTTATATCTTTGTAGCTATCAAAAACCTTAACACTAGTCATTAACTAACTTTAAAATGAAAATTTTTAAGAATTATAAGATTTTTTTATACAGTTTACACAAAGTAGTTTTGTGAGTTTGGCAAACAAAGTTCTTGCAACAATCACAGTTATTAGAATATTTGTTCGATTTTTTACCATGTTGGCAAAAGTCTTTTGCTTGAAGCACAATTTTTGATAGCAGATTATGTTCCTGCAATCTGTTCAACACGAATTGAGGACTGCGGTTGTTGGATAGTTACAGCCATATGACACTCCATGGGGTTTTGTTTTCCTTTGCAAAATATGTTGGTTTATTATCTGCTCTGCCAGTTCTACTAGGTATAGTCGGTGTCTGAAATTTTTATGGCAATTCCAAGTAGGATTCATTTCCGTCCATATAACATACGAGTTATATGCAGAAACATCTATTTTACTTATTAGAAAAAAGGCAAAGGGCCAACGCCTTGTAGAATGCTTACATGTGTAATTTACAACTAACTGGTCAAGAGCATCAACACCAGCTTTGGTTTGGTTGTAGTAAGGTATTATTTCCGGTTACTTATTTGCATCATTTCTCACATTAGCAGTATTGTGAAGAGAGCTCATCTCTTCGGCACATATGATGCAGTAGTTATATCTTTAGTAAATGCAAATTCTGAATGCAGAACTGGGGCCAAATTACCGCATTCGATATCGAGTAAAATTGATCGTAATTTTCTTATTGGAGATTATGGCATTCGATATCGAGCAAGAATTTAGTACATTTTATCGTAATTCCGATATCGGAATCATCTTTCGATACGATTGCTCATTCGATCACGAATGCGGTAATTTGGTCCCTGGTTTCTTTTTTATGTCTAAAATATGAGGCGGTAAAAAAGTTTTCGGACGGTTCCTACTAATGTAATGTTCTTGGAAAGTAGTTTTAGAGCAAGATTATATGTTGTAAACAAATTATCTAATGTAATTGTTATCCCTGCAGGCAGTGGATCCGATAAAGTAAGTACCAACCGTTCACCTAGATGATGACAAATGTATAAAATATAATTCAATGCATCAAAATTTTAGCTTGATTTTTTTCTGGCTGAGTATTTCTGTCTCTTCCTGTCTAGACTTCCACATTACATGCATATTTACTTTTAGAATCACACACGGCCCAAATTTGTATGCCATATTTGGCCGGTTTCGATGGTATGTATTGCCTGAAACCGCAACGACCACGGAATTGAACCAACTGCTCATCCACCGTTACATTTTCGTGTGTATTATAATATAACCAGAGATAGTTGCACCACTTGTCCCAAAAATTTGTCTTATAGGAGCCAGTTTGTCATGAATTCTCCTATCTTCTCTGTCTTCAGATTTGTCAAATCTAAGACACCCCGAAATGCTTGAAAATCATTTTAGACTCATAGTCGCTCAAAAAATTTACCTGTCGTGTTTTTCTTTCCATGAGATTTAAGTTTATTATTAGATTATTTGCAAAGCAATATATGTTTCAAGCTCTACAACATTCAATTTTTCCCAACTACTTCCATAAATTTCTAATCACTTTAGATAAGTCATTTCCACCATAATATTTTTTATACTTGGAGTAATAAATAACTCAAATGAAGACTTATGTCTGTGACTTTGCAAGTAACACTTTTTGTTGGCCCAGGTTTGCTTTTCATTATTAGATTCTTAGATATTCTTTCAGTTTGATGAGGTGGCTGTCCTTGCCACAAATGTAATATGTTGAGTCACATTGACCCAACAAGACTATATGTGTATATAAAGTTAATTTTTTTATATAGACGAAAAACAAAACAACTTTTTTTTATCATTTTATTACTGGTAATTTATATTCCCGTTTAGGATAAAAAAAACCTATATTAGTAAAGTGAAAATAATTCAAGTTTAAAAATAAAATTGGGTCAATTCAATCGTAGATATTTCAATTCTTAAATTTTAGCATCACTTGCAAGGGTTTAAGGTTTACCTTAAAATGGTCTTTATTAACTTAAGCTTGATGTTTGGAAAATTTTAGTTACAATTTCTAGAATTATTGCAAGTTTCTTTATTGGAAAATATTTGCCTAAATCATGGTAGCCTCATATTAGCATATTGAAATCATATTTTATTTCAACCTTGGGATTATTTTTTGCCTAATTTCAATTTCAGGAAAATTTATATTTCAATCATTATTAACTTAAACATATTATAATTATCACACTCATAAAATTATATTGTTGCTAATAGTTGACATTGTTGTGGTAAACATGTATATGTATATTTTTTCTCTGAGTGTATACACATTCTGTGATGTATACACACTTCATCAAACATTTGCATTAATTTATTTCCCATTTACAATTTAAAAACTAATAAAATGTAACACAACATTTACACAGATCCTTGTTAATGTTCTACAATTCCTTGCATTAATTTCCGGTATTCATTATCCATTATTCATAAGTATTGAAATGATTAAATGTTTGCATGTGAAATGTACGTAAGCAAAACATGCACTTCTAATTAAATTTTTGATTATTATTTATAATCAATAACCAAAGTGAATGAATTTTTATTTATGATAGTTGGTGAGTTTTCTAAACCGTAAATATTGGTCTGGTTTTCAAAATAATACTTAATAAAAATATTATTGTTGTCATTATATTATCACTTGTACTATTATAACAATTTAATCAATTTTATTTGAATGTGTTACAGACTATTAGGAAGGCTCTTTTTTGATGGCCTCATGGTTTAAATTGGTTTTAAGTTAGCTATTATAAAATTATAAAAATCTTAAACAGTTTGGGCTGCACAGATAAAAGCTTTAGTAAATTCGTAGAAATTAAAAATTATCTTCCATCACGAAAAGCAAATTGTGACTCATGTTTTTTTACATTTTAATAAACTAAAAATTTCCTCGAAAACTCCCAATTTTAAAGCATTGCCCATACCAAAGCCTAATAGTTTCAAACGTTAAAATTTGAATTTATTATAGTCCTTTCGTATGTAATATAATCGAAGAAATTACTTTTAAAAATATTTTGAAACTTTCAAATTTGAAACGCAATTTTACATTTAAGCAAAACTTGCATCCCCCTAATACACACTTACACTCTTATGTATAAAGAATTCAAGTAAAATTCAGGCTTATTCTATGTAATATGTATATGTAATGTACATAATTAAATATATTTAGTAATTTGTAAAATGATATTGTGCTTTGTCAAGCATTATATATAATATTGTTAACAATTTACGACTAAACTGAATTGTTATACACACTGGTCATACACCAGTCAAACCATTATATTTGTACACATATTCATCTTTATCTGTACACATATATATTCGTTTATGGTTTACAAATTACACTTGCCACAGTTATAGCAGGTCAAATTTCATCCTTCACTTGCCCTAAAATTTTCAATATGAATTTAATGCAACAAATATTTCATACGTATAATTAAATGAGAGTATTTGTAAAAGAATATTTGTAGCAAGAACTGTACAGAATTAAACTAAGGAAATTTTCTTAAATGAAAGTATTTTTAGCAACTAAAGAGATTTACCCTCTGGCACACAATGTCGAACGTAACGTTCGCTTAGATAAGACTTAAGACACAAACTTTTTATCGTATCTATTTTTTACTCAATCAATTTTCTTTATTCCACAATCAAGTTTGTGTCTTAAGTCTTATCTATGCGAACGTTATCGTTCGACATCGTAGGTCAGGGGGTTAGTTTAAAAAATTTGTATGAAAAAGAGGAGTCAAAAAAAGTGGTCAATAATTTCTTTCTTAACGGTGTAGACTGATAACTTCACATATCTCCACAGAGGATATTTAAGTGGCGTAAGATGACACGATCTTGAAGTCCAATTAATGGGTGCGAAACCTGAAACTATGCGGTTACCAAAAGTTTCCGTTAATAAATCAATTGTAACGCGAGCTGTATGAAATGTTGCGCCGTTTTGTTGAAACCATAATAAGCCCATAATAATTTGGACCAAAATGGTCTCTTCAAACAAGATTCGCATATTTTTTTAATCTAACAGCAGGGTTAAGACAAGACAAGATAAGACTCAACAAATATTTAGTCTTATTTTATTTGATGCTGTTTGATTTTGCAAAACTTTTGTAAGAGTAACTAACGTCAAACAAATTACGCTTTTTTGAGTATAAATGTGTTATTTCGAACAGACCCGCGATATTTCAAAATAAATTTGCACAATCTGGAAGCGTTGTTCAGGCGTTCATATGAAAATAAACATAACTCACTTGACAACTGATGGCCGCCAGTTGAGAAAGTTTTTTGTAATAAAGTTTTGCCAACTTAAGGTTCTATGCAGCTAAAAAAGACACCCTATATATTGTGCATAGCTAGTATTTGTAACAATGTGTAGGTGTATATGTATTTGAAAATTCATGTGTAATATATCCAACATAAATACACATATTATGTACATTTGTATATATAGTGGGAAGCAAAAATGTGCGGATGTTTTCAATGAAGAAAGCTAGGTAATGAAAAAAATACAAATACATATACTAGGTATATTATCATATATATGTATTTTCTTAATTAATTGAACTTTATGCTAAACTAGCGAACAGGAATAATTTCACACAAAATTTCGTACAAAAAAAAATCAATTTTCCAATTTTCTGACTTTTGCGGAGAGATTTTCCAATTTTCCGCAATTTCCCATGAGTTACAACAAGTACTTTCTATTTGTACATTTGGAAAGCCATTAAAGAATAATTTCACACAAAATTTCATACAAAAACTCGATTTTCGAGATTTCCCATTTTCCGACTTTTTCGAAGAGATTTTCCAATTTTCCGCGTTTCGCATTTTTCATGATTTACACTATTATTTCAGTTTTTTGATTTGGAAAGCCATTAAGGAATAATTTCATACAAAAACTCGATTTTCGATTTTTCCAATTTTCGGACTTTTCCGCAGGGATTTTCCAAAATTTTCGTAAAAACCTTCTCTCCGAAAATACGAACAACTGACAAAAAATTTTACAGAAATCGGCCCAGAGTTCTCATTTTATGAATTACTATACAAAAACTTTACTATTCGGACACTTGTGCACAGTACAAGAAATAAACATTATCACGATATTGCTCTGTTAAAATGTAAACAGTATTTGACCCCTTGATTTTTTTGTTAATTGCGATCTCGTTATCAGGCTTTTATTGGTCTATTTGTGCATTATTGTTCGACCTGTGAAGTGATTAAATTAATTTTTAAATAAAAAATTAAAAGATCTTTAAAAATGAGTAAAACGCCTGAAACTGATATTGAAAACAATGCGATAAATTTGTTGCAAAATAATTATTCATTGCTGAAAATTTAAATTTATGTAAATCCACGGTAAATGATAAAAAACAAGGGCGTAATGTAACTCGCAGTAATAACCAAGGGGGTCAAGCAAGACTGATTTCTGATGGTGATGCCCAGCAGATTGAACGTTTGCTACATAATAAGGGCATCAAGACCCCAAAAAATGCTGCAAAAAGTATTGTTAAGGATGTCAGTTCCTGAACGGTTAGACGCGCATTAAATAGAATTGGTTTAGTAGCCAGTGTGAAAAATAAAAAGCCAGCACTTTTCGATAGAAATGTGAAAAAAAAACGCCTTCATTTCTGTAAAACCCACAAAAATTGGACAGTAGATGACTGGAAATGAGTTATTTGGAGCGACGAAATGAAAGTCAATCGATACCAGTCTGTTGAAAAAGACCGCCTCCAAAAGCACCATCCTTAATGCAAAACATCCGAATAGTTTTGTTTTCCACTGTACATACATTATCATTTATATTTGTTGACACATCTTTCAATTCATTTACTAACTAGTATATTTGTCAGAATTATTTTTTTTTGTTTGTATTCCCTTAACCTTCATGGGTCCCCTTCCAGTATCACATTAATTCCCTACACACTGTCTGGTGTTTTGTGTATTTCCTTTCAAAAACATTTACTGAAATTGCTACTGTTGCTTATTTCACTTGTTGTTATTGTTGCGATGACGAAAGCTTTTCTTTATGCTTATATTGTTGCTATTATTGTTGTATCTTCAGTTTGTTGAATATGACATATTTAACAAGTAGAAGTTGTGATTTCTTGACATGATTTATAGAAAATCATTTAGTAGACAATACTTAACATGTATCTGCTGATGTTAAATGTTCATATAGACTATTTAGTTAAATATGACATATAAATACTAGTACAGTGATATATTAGGGTGTGCCCTAAATCAATGACTTTTTAAATATCAACGTAATTCTTTAATTCTTTCCATGCAAAGAGAGTCAATGCTCAGTTGGCAACTGCTCTATTAGTTTGAATTCTATAAAAATTTTTTGTTAATTCCAACATTTTTATTAAAGGCACACCCTAGACTACACACATCACACAGCCAACCAAATAAAAGAAAATTCCTTACTTACAATTGATGATTAAATGCAAACGTATGTAGTTTATTTCTTTTGTAAATTAATGATGGTCAAAATGTGTTATTTAGAAAGAGATCCCTCAGATAAATACCCAGGCGGCGAATAGTGATTAGCAAAATAAATTGGTATCATACGTATGTCTTTTAGCTGGACTATAGCAAGTAGCAGGGAGGGAGTATGACGACATGGCAAATTAAACGAAAGTAAATTAGAACAGACAAATGACCATCAATAAGGTTTTTCTTTTTCTTTGTTTGATCAAGACCTTTAAGGGCAACGAAAAAAATCAAGAATAACAATTGTATGTCAACATTAATTTTCTTTTAAAATAAATGACTCGGCAAAGTTAAATATAATTGTTTTTTGGAATTATTAATTGTTGTAGTAACAAAATGTTGATAAGAATAAGTAGGAGCTCATACTAAAAATGAGGGTGCTGTAGCGTAATTGGTTAGCGCATTTGATCATTAAGCATGAGTTGGTATTTGTAACCCGGGTTCGATTCCCAGCCGTTGCCACTCAAGCAACATCAGTTTCTGATAATTATTAGTTTACTTTTCTATCCATCATAACTAATATTTATCACAAGCTTTAACAATAATGCGCCTACTCACCACCAGAGGCGCTGCAATTTTGCACTAAAAACAAACATAATGCACAATTGCAGAGTTGTGATATAAAAAGCTTTCTTCTGTCACCACCTTTACTTCTTCAATCTATCCCCTTTCCAAACAAAAAAACGCAAGTATTTATAGGCATATTAATTGCCTAAGTGTTACTTCTCTTTAAAAAACATAAAAAATAAAGCCAATGGAATATATGTAGATGGGCATATAGAATTCACACTTACGTTTGAAAAGAGTCTTGCCCTTAAGTTAGATTTAATTTTTGCTTTCGCGAGAATGCGAGTTTGGTTACTACTGTTCGCATGATCTGTAAACGTATCTCGTCAGGGTTGGTAACGTGGTAGAATTTTACTTTTTTTTTAATACATTTTAGACACAATCGGTACCGTGGTATTACCACGAGTCATTTGGTACGATTTCAAAATATTGTTGATGAAAAATTTTTTATTTCAGTTGAAATAGCTGATCGGATTGTTTCTGACATAAAAACAAAACGATAACTTGGGATTCTATGCTACGAAATTGTGAAAACAATTCTGGAGTCTAATCGCCGCATTCGCTATCGAACGAGCAACCGTACGAAACAAAAGTCTGATTCGAAGCCAATTATCTAAGTACGGAATTCGATTGCTTTCGAATCGAACTTTTTTACTCATTGTAAAAGATTTTATTATATTTATAATAAAATATAAACATATGTTTGCATAGAATATTAACAAAACTTAAAGAAGTAGAAAATTTAAGCAAATGTAAGTGAAAAAGTAAAATTATTGTTGCTTTTATTTAATAAAAATAAAATATTAATTCTCAACTATTGTCCATGTATTTATCCTCATCGGAATCGAAAGATGAATGTAACCAAATGCCTGTTAGAAGACAGTTACGAGATAAAAGTGATCCTCTAACCTTATCAGCTAAAGCGTAAATAACAAATTTATTAATTATAAAAAAACTTATTGAAAAACAAATAAATACACATTATAAATTTTGTTTGCACATTTAAACAGCGATTTAGATCATAGGTCGGCATCCTATAGCACAATAGTGCAGAGAGCACTTCACACATACATACGCTTAATCTCTTTCATTTAGTCGTCATTGAGACGGCAATGTGTGCACATGCGGCGGATGCTTTTATATTTTTTTCAGAAATACTTCCCAACAAACGTTTCAAATTAATAACGAATTACGAAAAATATTTTATAATTGATAATGCATTTGGTAACATGCATGTAATCAGCTTTTGAAGTATTAGAAGTTCCGTTTATATATCAATCTCGTTGTTAATTTCTTATATGTTACGGAAAATACATTGTGAGTGTATGTTTCCTATCTAAGTTGTTTTGTATAATTTATATAATTATGTTTATGTTTGCTGGGTAGTTTGCTCACACACACAACCTCATTTTACGCTTTGCCTACCTCTGATTTAGATTGTCCAACGATGCTTTCATGTATGTTTCCTCGCAGCTAGATTTTATGGGTTCAATGTCCACAGCAGTACCGCCAGTTCTTCAACTTGCAGCAGCATTTTCACTTTTTGCTACAGGTAGCTTTCAACATGCAGTTGAAAATGATTATTTAATCGGAATGAGCCAAAGCCCAATAAACAAAATGGTTAAAAATGTGCCAACGAATATAGAAGAAAAGCTGTGTGCAAATCATATACTTACGTTTTTCGCCTGAACATTTCATATTAAATACTGTCTTTTTCATTAAAATAAAAAAAAAAAACATATTTTTTCACAATTTATTAAAAAACACCAATTTAAACAATTTTTGTCTTGCTTACGATAGCTAGTATCGAATAACATTTACAGAGATTATACTCGATCGGTAGCTCGTTATCGAATGCCATCATCTCAAATTTTGTTCGATATTGAATGCCGAAATCTCAAAACAAAAATATTCGATCACGTTTACTTGCTATCGAAAGCCGCGATAAGACCCCTGATTCGAAAATGAAACCGATAATATGACACCAAAATCATTTTTTTTTCGGTTTCAATTCAGATTCTGGTCAATACAAACAAGATTCGCCGACTTGTATGAAAAAAAATAAGGTATCGATGTTCCCGACTAATATGAAAATTTGATTCATTTTAAGACTACGTTGCTCAATTTTTTTTTATCCTGGGGTCAATATTTGGTGAGCTGGATCAAAGGCTAAAAATGTCCTTTTTAGAGGTTTTTTGATTTTTTTCACATTTCTTCCAAAGGAACTATATGTAAATTTGGTATCATATGAAAGGTCTTTGACAGGCGCATTTAATGGTTTTTCAAAAATTAAAAAACTATTTTTTTAATTCAAAAATTTTGAAAATTTCCGACAAAATTTTAGTGTTTTTTTTATTTTTTCATAGAATTTACTTAAATAAATAGTTGAAATTTCTTGATTATTAATATCATGCAATTTAACCCAAATGGGTTTTCCCGTTTTTTTTTAATTCTACCTATTTAAATTTTTATTATTTTTTTTTAAACCCTAATTCTTCCCTATCTTACCATCTCTGTTAACTCAATTCGTTAATGTAATGGATACTAAAATAACGTAAATTTTATAAGCTAAAAAACGCGAAACCCCATTTCGGTTAAATTGCATGTAAATTAATGATTCTCTATTTCTCTATTCAAAAAAAAAAATATTTTTGCATAATTTCTCCATAATGTTAATTTCTTTTGTAATAAGAAACAACTAATAACAGAATAAAATCATTTATTGCTTGAAAATTTGTGGTGGCGCATAAGTGAAATTGTCATTGCCATTATAAAAATTTGTGGTGCAATATTTTAATGGAAAACTCTTCAACAAATTTCCTAATTATTTTGTTTGTTTTAATTTATTTCTTGCTGTTTATTTTTCATTTTTATATATTTTTGTATAATAAGTGAAAGCAAAACAAAATGTTGCATTTCTGAAACAGCAAATTAGTAACTTTGGCATAAATATTTTGTCATTTGCCATGTAATTTAAATATTTCTATGTTTTTAAATTCCTTGCCACTGACAGTAATAACAGTAACAACAACAACAACAAAAACAACAAACCCACAAAGATGGATGACTGCATCCCTTTATTGGAGAATATTTAAATGGAAAGTTTGTTAGGGCCAAAGTTTTTAAATAGTGGCAAAAATGTTTGCATTTGCTGCTGCTGTACTTAAATATTTTGTACTTGTTCTCTCCAGTCCTGGCCGTCCTTTGTGTATATTATTTGTTTCTGTGGCCACCATTTGCTTAATGCTTTTTATTGTTAGAGGTTTTCTTTTTCATTTTCATTTTAGTTATTTCATTTCATTTCTTTTTTTTTTTTCTTTTTTAGTTTGTTTGCTTGCAAAAATATTGTTGACATGATGGAAATATTTTTTGGTTGAGCATTTTTTTCCAACGCCAGTGTGTTATTTTCGGTTTGTTGCACGTTTTGTTTGTATATTTTGTCCACCGACAAAAAGGTCAACAATACACTACTGCTGTGCATGGACCCAGGCCAAAATCTACTCGACCGAATGTACACTAAATTAATATATGTCCATGCTGGTTGATGCCTACAGGTAAGCAAGCAATGTACTCGTACAAACTTCTGGTAAATGATGAAATTAGAATAATTAAAATGGTTTTGTTTATTAAAATAACTACAACAAACAACAAAAACAACAACAACAAAAACAAATGCACACAACAGGAAAGCTGTAATAAAACAAATGTATAAAATTTAATTTTCCTAATGTTTTATAATAAATAAAAAGGAGTAATAGTAACAGATGAGGAACTCACAAATAATTACAACCGAAATGTGTTGGCTGGTTCACTTAAATCTCGTCCAATAGATGTGACAGATGTGAAGCTCATGGTGTTTTCTTTTCTGAAATAAAATGTTATATATATTATGTCCTGTGGTTCCTAGTAGGAACAAAGGGTCGCAACGAACTCTTTCCATTCGATCCGGTTTGATGCTAGATGTTTAATTTCCCTCCAGCTTAGCCCACTTTGGTTTACTTCAGATTCAAGTTGGCGTCTCTAGGTGTGTGACGGGCGGCCAACTCTTCTTGTATTACCATGGGGGTTCCAGTCAATCGCAGATTTAGTAGGGAAATAAAATGTTACACCTTTATTATGTACATTTTTATAATGTTTACCCCACATTTTAAAGATGTCGCATTTTTCATGGTCAGAATAGAACATAAATTTACAACAGTGTAACAGATAGCTCCCTGGTAAGATCGCTTGAAATAAGATAATGAATATTCTTCTTAAACTATAAAAATTATATATTTAAACATAGATTTTACATATATCGTATAAGAAGTAGGAGATATTGTCCTATGAAATTTGACATACATCAACTTCAGAGTATTCATTAATTACGTTCTCTACAAAGCCTTTCACTCGCGGTTGTGGGTTTCTTTCCATAATCATATAAAATATATGAAGTTGAATCCAACAAGTCATCCAAAATTTTTTCAGCACATAAAAAGGTAGTAATATTTTCCATTTTGTATATATCTCTTTTGTTTCTTAACACAAATACACATTCATAAACAAAACGAATGTCAGCTGCAGCGATGCCAACTTAGCCCTTTTCGGGCTAGATTTAGCCGGATTTTAGTCACTCAAAACGCGAAAAAAAGAAAATTGGATGTGGTTTTATATGGATTTTTTCCATTTAGCCCTTTTTTCAAAAATGTTTACGCGTTTTGAGTCTCAAAAGTTGGCATCACTGGTCAGCTGTTTTAACGTGCGATTCTCCCCCTCTAAAAATACAGAGTGTGAATGGTGCACCATTTTTTAAATTTATAGTGTGACATTATAGAAAAGAACACACTACACTTTAGCAGTATTGACATTTTTTTCAGAAAAGAACACAAAAAAATTAAAAAAGATGCGAAATGGGAAAAACGTGTAACATTTTTGCCAGACAAGAAAACGCCATCAGTCTCAGTTCATAAATGATGATTTTTTAATAGCAATACTTAAAACCTATTGGCTATGACTTAAAATTTGGTGATATTTGAAACATTTGTACAATATTAGTTTACTCCAAGTATTGGCCATTGTTAGCTATGGATTTTTGGCATCTTTCTGCTCATCTTTTAAGGCCAAAAACGTTTTAACCCAATTTTGGAGACCCTGTTCTGAATTGAAGAAAGCTTTCTGCGTCGTCAAAAACTAATAGTGATAGAACGGGACAAGGTCTGAACTATAAGGAGAAGTGAGAGAAAACTAACTACTTCTTTCTAAATAGTTTTCAACAGATAGTTATTGAAAGATGTGGCCGAGAGTTTTTTATGATGGAATATTACGCTTTTATTTTTGGCCGCATATTCTAGGAATTTTCTGGCCAATGCTCGCTTCAAGTGAATCAATTTCTTTCGATACAGTTTCCATATGATGGTCTGGAACGCCTTCAGTAGCTAATAATAAATAGGACCGTTTTCATCCCATATATAATTGATATTTGGCTTTGGTGTCAGTTCGACTGTATGGTCGAACTTTAGAAACCATCTCTTAGACTACGTAGAGTTTTAGCATTATTTCGGATGTGCAAAATGGCTTTTCAAGGACTGTCAGTTTCAATTTATAATAACAGTCCAATTTTCCTGCTTTCGCCTGAATCCTACTGCCCGTAAACATTTTAAAATTGCTCCTTCAGTACCTCCCTATAATTTTGCAAGCTCTCATTATTTATTCTCAAAATATTTTTGGCTGCTCTTCCGTGCCACGAGAGGTCATATTCAACATAAATAAATAAATAAATATTGCTTCGGTAAGCGGAATGATGCTTTGTTGGTAGTAATTTCTACATTTTTAAGCCAAAACTTTAATGCTCAAAAACTAGTAAATACTTGGAAGCAAAACTTTGTAGAGCTCTGATAGATGAAGTCTTTAAATTTTCTTAGATCCCCTCTATGATGGTTAGAATGTATAGAAGATAATCAGAGACCCTACTATAATATAAGTACTCTACTATAATATGATATGATATAATGTGTTTCAATTTTCGTAATCACTGGCGAGATACCTATCGATCTTCTGGCAAGTGAGCGAAAGACAGCAAGGGATGAGAAAAGAAGAAATTTCAACATTGGAATGAAGGAACTGCGAAGTCAGACCGTACAACGATGGCAAGAAAGATGGAGTGCAGCTGCAACCGGAAGATGGACGGCGAGACTCATACCCAACATAGAGAGATGGATTAAAAGGACTTTTGGAGAAGTCAACTATTTTTGACTCCGTTTCTCTCTAATCACGGATATTTTAGAAAGTACCTATATCGTATAGGAAAGCTAAGCACTTCAGAGTGCGTATCAACAATCGACGATACTGAACACACTTTTTTTTCGAGTGCAGCAGATGGCAGAAGTAACACATTGATGGAACAAATTGGTCCTTTCAGACCCGATAATAGAGTGGAGAAAATGCTTTAATGTGAGCAGAACTGGAATGCTATAAGAAAATACGTAGACCTCATATTAGGTGAGAAGAAAAGAGATATAGATGATCTGCAATAAAACGAGACATAAGAACATAGGAACAAAAGAACATAAGAAGATGAGCCGATAACTAAATACAGGGTTCAAATGTTGCACGCCCAGACATGGGAGAGTGTAAATGGTCCTTTTCAGGACATCGCTCGGGGCCTTTTCGAAGTAATGCAGGAAGCGGTTCTGGAAAGGTATTCTCACCAGAGGTGGAGGAGTGATTGTTTTAGTGGATACACCACTCAATGTAGTTGCTGATGACTAACTGTAAGTGCGAAGTCATTTTAACTCATACGCAAAAAAAAAAATTATATAATACGGCTGAACTTGCTCTATTGTTACACTGACCTTGCTCTTTAACAATTGCTGCATTAAAACTCTAATATATAAACTTGACCTTAATTATATCGTGATTTAAATTAATTTTCCAATAAAATTTTATCATTACTTTATTTTGTGCTGCTTTGCTGGTGCTCTTCAGTTTAACTACAATATTTGCAATTGCAGAAAATAAATAAATGTATTTTATGGGGTAAATGCAACACAATAAAACGAACAGAAATATACAGACATAAATAAATACAAGCAATATTTATATGTATTATTAGGGGCGAGTTCAAATAAGCAGGATGTGAAAAATAATTTCAATGATTTTTAATTAAAATTATGAGATTGAAAAACAAAGTTACACACATGTTGTAAAAATGTTTTAACGAAGCAATTTTAATTGAAATGATTTATACAATTTTCCTTGAAATTTCTTCGGTGTTCATACAGCACACAAGGGAGACATGAATTGCTAGTACAATCAATCGTCTTATCTTCTCCTCACCCGATGTCTGAAATGTAATGCTTAGCTTAAAGAACTGCTTCGTGTAAATTGGGACTTAAAACTCTATAATTCAAAAACTTTAAAGAACAAATTTTCTATGAATTTAAATAGATTCTGATAAATAATAAAACATGTACTTTTTCAAATCTAAAAATTTTTTTTAAAAAAAGGAAGTTTCATAAAAAGGCATTGTAGCATGGTGTAACTTAACAAGGTAAGTGCAAAGAGGCAACAAATACAGAAACAACAGGCATTTTGTTTGTGTACAATAATGTACTACTGACAAAAACTCTTGAAAAATTAGTACTTTTGACAGAAGTAAATTGTAAACAAAGTCAGTCCGCTTTCACACTCTTCAATTCTGTCTCGTCAATGAGAACGAAAAAGATAAAAGAAAAAAGAGATTAGATAATTAAAAGATAAAAGATGAGAAGGAAAAAGATAATTATCTTTTATCTCTTTCCTTCTCATTAAAAACTTCTCATTGAAAAATACTTGCCTTGACGAGACAGAATTGAAGAGTGTGAAGGCGGACTAACAGTAGGTTACAATGTCAAAAAAAAGCTTCATAAAGATATAAAAAATTAACATAAAAATTTATATATTTTTTCAACGTAATTTGCACTTTCGTAGAACATATTTGTTCACCTACACAAAGTAATGGTTCTAGCGGAACTTTTGAATATTCTGCATATAAAACATCAGCTATGGGCACTGCTACACGTTCAATAAATATCGTGATATTTGAATAGCGATCCATTTTAAAGTATTGATGGATCACGAGCGTGTGCAACATGTTCAATATTTATCGCGTCAGAATTATGTTATTTTTGTGCTGTGCGGGTCGTTTATAAATGTCGCGAGAAAACCAAAAGAAAGCCTGTTTAGCTATTTTGCTTGCTTTTTCATTGAAGAAAAAAGTGGAAAGAAAAATTTGGAGAAAAAGGTGGGAAAAATATACGCACTTAAGTTTAATGGACACAATTACTAATTATTATTATTTGTCACTTTTTACTGACTGAAAATACTTCACGTTCAATATTTATTACGAGATCCACGATCTGCGATCTGGATTTCATCTGCGATATGGATCACGATCCATCAATATTGCATGCTACACGTTCAAGAAATATCGTAATATTTCTATCAGAGTCTGGATTGTTTCTTGGCTGACATTTGCTGTTGTCATTGAGGTGCAGCTACTGTCTTATCATTTCAAATATATTAGCATGCATAGTCTGTTGAATAAGCGGAGTAACTACCAAGAACGGAACTCCAATGGTTGGTTACTCTAGGCAGTTGAATCAGTGACATTATGTAGGCCATACCTATACATTTTTGGAATTCTTATTGAGATACATTAAAATTATTGTTGGGAACTTTTTTAGAAATTTTCTTTGTAAGCTCCTTTGAACTGTATAGGAGTTTCGAGATTTAATATATCAGAACTCAACAATTCATTGCCAGTGAAATTGAGCTGCTGTGCAATGAGGTTAAGGTTCATCTTTTTTCACTGCAATGTTCTTTTTACAGCTTGTTGACGTTTTTCGATTAGACTTATCGAATTTGGGGCATTGGAATGGAAAGATGTTGGTTCTTTTTTAGGATAAGAAATAATGTCGTGATCGATTTCGTCTTCTAAACACACTTCAAGAAACTCATATAAATCCGGACCTCGAAATCAATACCATCTGCACTTTCTTCACTTGTTTGTAGTATTCGGGCGATATCCTCGTCATTTAGCTTATGTCGGCGAGTCATTCTAAAACAAAATAATATTCCTATAAATGTTCCTATTATGTATACACACACTAAAGGCTTCATTAGTCTTTACTTTCTGTTGCTGTTCTGTTCCGTGTCGTTCCGTTGTTAAATATTTGTAGTTAGTTTTTCCGTATAAACGTATCAGCTGTTTTAGGTAAACCGCGAAAATAAATCAACAAATACAATACAAAGTGTTTTTATTGTACAATATGTCATTACTTTCGACTAAAGTAATGAGTTTTTCATCATCCATCGTTTAGTTTTTATATTTTTACAACTTTTATGCAAAAACTTAATTAAATTCAAAGAAATTGAAAATTTTTGTAATAAACCAAATTTTTTTTTTGTTGTGCGGATGTCAGCTGTTTTGTGCTGTCAATTACAATTACTTAGCAAATTTTTGTTTTTAACAGGTTCGTCCGCAACGGCACGGATAAGCAACTTTTTGGCACTCCTGTTATAGAGGGTTAATGCTTTTACTTACTCTACCTATACATACATACGTTTATTATTTAAAACTTAATAAAGTACTTGCATTTGGATGATTGTTTGACGAGCGCGATCATTTCGCGACTCTTTTTTAATCGTTCAGACGATTGTTAGAGTAGATTTATATTTTTCGCTTCCAAACGGTGCTTTTGCGATTCATTTCGACGTTTGTTCGACGAGTGAATCGTCGTTTACACATTTTGGCGAGCATTGGAAGATTGTTTGCAGTCAACGATCATATTTAGCTCTTCAAAATGATACTTTCACGAGTCATTTTGATGTTTGTCTGACGAGTGTTTTTAATGATACCCCACAATCGTCGTTTAAGTATTCTTTGCTCATCGTCGACGATTGGAGTTTGCTCATCGTCGACGATTGGAAAGGATGAGTCGCCGTCTTGACACAGTTACTTCAGTTGCTCTGAACGTGTGCGATTAGAATACGACATCGCGCACGATTACTTTAATCGTCGGCTCCGATCGTGATAGAATCGTGCACGATTAAAAATGCTAGCTGGGGTGTAACATGTAAAAAATAATCTAAAAAATAAAGACCCCCTCCTAATGGTAACACATAGTCGTACATAAATATGTTGTATGTCCATTTGTAGTAGTGTTTAATTCGTATTTACACTAGAACATTTAAACATTTACAATGTATGCCGCAGCAATTAATCTTATTTAAAAATTTAAATTTACACATACATACATAGTTTTCTCTTCTTTACAATTGAGGAAAATACGAGTATTACAATTTTACAACCAGATTTACAATGTAAAAAATCTGTAACTGCATAGATTTATACACAGAAATGTATAAAATTGAATAACTATGTCGCTGTATAAATATTACACTTTGGTTGAATTTGAAAATATGCTTTTAGCAATGCTCATAATTTGCGTCAAAAAAGACGCATCAGCGATTTTTTTTTACAATAGAAACATAAGAAATTTGTGGTGTCATTCAATATTTAACTAAAAAAAAGGTTTATCGGCACAAGAAATTTATAATATTATGGTGAATATTTTAGGTGAAAGTGCTCCTTCATATGCAACAATAAAAAATTGAGGTTAAAAACAGTAACAACAACAAAAATTGCAACCAAAGTGCATGATATGGTATTAAATGATGGACGAATAAAAGTACGTGAAATAGCTAATATCATCTCAAATGATCGAATCCATTTAATATTACATGATGATATACACTAAAAAAAAAAATGAGTAATACGTACTTAAATCAATTCGTAGCGGTGTCAATAGTAGGGTAAGTACGGATTTCTTATACCGAGTACAAAATGATTGATTCAAGTATGGATTCATCAAGTCAAAATATATTAATTTTAGCTCTCCTTAAGAATGGCGAAGATTGAATTAATCCCTAAATAAGCTTGATTCAAGAATTATAAACTACATTTAAGCACGAATTCGTACTTGATGTAATCCAAAAATGAGACTGATTTAAGGATGTTCGAGTTTGAATTAATCCCAAATGAGCTTGGTTCAAGAATTTTGAACTAGATTTAAGCTCGCATTCATACTTGAAAAAGCTTTCTGGAAGATTTGTTAACAGTCGACCAAAAACGCATGAAAAATAAAATTTCTCTAGCTTGCTTGGATCGTTTTAAGAAAAATAAAATGAATATTAAGCGTTGTTTTATAAATGTTGATGAGACATGGATGCACTAGTATACTCCAGAGGCAAAAGAACAATTCAAGCTGAAGCTGGAGGAAGTGCCCCAAAGAAAGCAAAAATAATACAATCGCTGTTAATCTTATGGCTACGGGTTTTTGGGACTTCCAAGGTATTTTATTGATTGACTATCTGCAAACGGGTAAAACATTAAATGCAGAGTACTATTGCAAGATTTTTGAACAACTAAATGTAAAAATTCAAGAAAAGCGTCCTGGCTTACAACATAAAAAAATAATTTTTCATCAAGACATCGCACCAGCGAACAAGAGTGTTTTAACAAAGGCTAAAATCAACGAATTAAAGTACGAATTGCTTGACCCTTTACCCCAATTTATCGTCCTTGGCAGTAGTGGTTGATCAATGGAGCGCTAGACCAGTTTGTAGATGGAGCGATTGCTGCGTATCTTGGCCTAAATTAGTTGACTAAGCTATGGAAGGCAGGGACTAGATAGACCGAGCTCTCTAACAAGGTGCTTGTACAGTTATCTGTGCAATTGCTGTATGAGAAGTTGTGAATTGTGTGTCTTGCGAGACATGTAATGCGTTGGTGTGAAGATGATGTCATTATTTGACGATACTGCATGTAAAACCCCTGGACTCTGTTCCCAAATCTAAAAAAATTCCTAGCTTGCAAACGTTTTACCTCAAATGAAGATGCAATTACAGTTCTACTATTTGGAACACCTTGAGGAAAACTATTTGAATCAAGGCATAGAATTGCCAGATAAGCGTTGGACTAAGTATATTGAAGTTTCAGGAGATTATATTGAAAAATAAAAATGTTTTTGAAAAACTAACTATTCTCTTTCTGTGCCAAGCTAAGAAATTTCCGAACCACTCTCGTACATACAAAATTATATAAATTATACTTCAGTGATGCCATAAAAATATTATTTCTGTTAGTATTTATAAAATCTGCACCCACTTATGTTTGCTGTTGGCAATAACATACTTATACATCAGTGTCGGGCCTATACGTGTGTATAGGAACAAAATTCTGTGTGCGCGACGTTGACACACGTATACTATAACCTGTTTCGCTGTCTGATCTCGCTGCGCACTCAAAACAAAATGTTTAATGAAGAATGGGTAAATGATTTTTTTTATAGACAACATAGATGGCGTTGCACAATGCTTGATTTGTCATCGCATTGTAAGTCAAAAAATATTTAATTATACATTATGTTTATGTACATGCATATATTATTTTATTATTTAATATTATTTGTAAATATTTTCTTTCGTTTATAATTATTAATATTAAAACTTAATGATAAACTAATTAACAATGAAAGAAAATATATACAAATAATATTAAATAATAATATAATATTGTATAATTAAATAAATTATAATTTACCCCCTGGCCCGCGATGCCGAACGATAACGTTCGCTTAGATAAGACTTAAGACACAAACTTGTTATCGTATCTATTTTTTTACTCAATCAAGTTTGTTTATTCCACAATCAAGTTTGTGTCTTAAGTCTTATTGTTCGACATCGTGGGCCAGGGGGTTAATTTTGCAAATTTGCAAAAAAATAAAAATCAAATAAAAATACTAAAATCCAAAAAATGTCTTTAATTTTGGCAACTGAAAAATTATTTGAGTGTACAATTATTGTCGGTTGTTGTTTTTTGCTGCTTCCAACACTAGCACATATGAGTGAGTATGTGTGTGCCCGACACTGCTATACATACATCAGTTTATGCTGATGATTATCGTTATCCATAAATAATAGTGGCAAAACGTTTCTTATGCTATTTTCATGTTTTGTTTTTAATAGTACATAGATTTGCAATTTAATGGGCTTTTACACAAAATAATATTTCAGATCGTAAAAAATTTAGCTTTTGATAATATATAGCTATTACATAAGAATTAACTTGCAAAACTAATTTTAATGTGGCCAGTAACTAGTTGGATTTCGAATTGTATTGCATTAAATTATTAGTAGGAATTTGAAGAACAATAAATAATACCCTACGTAACATAAAACTGACTAGTCATCATTATGTCAGAAAACGGAGCAAACGTCGACAGAATTATGGACATAAATTTCTTCATAAACTTATGTGTGGGGAAAACGTTTTACTGTTGATGTTCATAGTTATCTTTGCTATTAATTAAAATGGCCGCCTTTTGGTACGAAAATTATATTTCATGGCAGACATACAGTGAATGGACAGCAAGAAGAGCACTTCAAAGAATAGGATATATGGCAGCATTACAATATTACAGGGAGTACGAAAATGACTGGATGTGTTCTTGGCCTCAATAGGTGAACAGTTCTTTTGGAACGGAATCCATCTGTTGCTAGCAAGAATGGAAAAGTTTATAGCTAACAATGGCCAATACTTTAAATAAATGTATGATGTGTAAATGTTTCCAAATAAGCTCTAAACATTTTGAAAATATCCCACATTTCTAAGTTATATACTCAATAGATAGCATTGAACGTTTAAGGTAAAAGAGCATTTAGAAACGATATATACGCAATAGTACTGATACACTTTCGAACTCGGATGGAGGTTGACAGCTTTCTGGTAAATTTGAAGTATTTGCAAATAATTCACACAAAAGTTTAGCTTTATCATATGGATCATTAAATGACTACTCATTTCTCAAAAGAATAGAATTGAAGAACTGGCATTATCCTTTATGTTTTTAACGCTTGAAACACAGCCTGAAGGGGAGAGGGGGGCACGTTTATACCCGGGGCATCTTTGAACTATGTTGATAAAATCTCAGTTTAACATTTTTTCCGACCCTTAAGCGAGTTTTTCACATGACAACCTTGTTTTCTAACAACGTTAACAACTTTTGCTAGTTTTTTCAGTCGTCGATCGAATGTAGTTGGGTGAACAAGTTTTCGCAGTGCCAGTGTAAATTTTTTTATTTTTTTTTTTTTTGTAAGAGCGTAAGAAGAGTTCAGTGATCGTTTTCTTTCGTGAAATAAATTTATTGCAGTCCAAAATTCATTTCAAACAAAATTAAGTTAAATTATTAGATATTTATGTAAAAAAAAATATTTATTATAAATTTCCATGAAATGGCATGCCAGTTCAGGTTTAAACAAAGAAAAAGGGGGCACCTTTGAACATGTTAATTTATCAACCGAAGTGCCAAACATTGTTAATTCTCTATTATTTTCTGAAAATGACGAATCCAATGCTGATCATGATGCTTTAAAGGAAAATGTAATGTCACCTGAAATCGCAAGGCCTTTTCCGTCTTAATAATATAAAACTTATTTTTGAACTGAATTTTTTTTAATTTTTAATTGTTAATTTTTTTTTGTTTTTTTGCATATTCTTTTTTATTGTATCTTCATTTTAAATGAACTAACAATAGGTATTCAAATCCTAAAACTAAAGTTAATTAAGATAAGTCCAGCCAATGCTAGACAAAATCTAGTTTTCAAATTCGATAGGATATAATGAGCAACTTGTATTTATTCATCTGAGAGCGGTGGTGTCACTCCTTCTCAAACGGCTATGACCGTTGTTAATGTTTATGTTTTTCTTAATAAATAAATCGAATTTATTTTATATATAAAAAATATAACTGTTTATGTTATTTTTGGACATAAGCGCTACAAGAAAAAATTGCCGTTCAAAACTGCCCCAGTCTAGTTCAAAGCTGCCCCGTATGGGGGGCACATTGTTACGCGCTGTTTTTATAATAATAATAAAAATAAAAAAAAAACTTGATATAAGATGAAAAAGAGAAAAAAAAGGTTTAGTGGCATGTAAATATGTGTCCGGCTAACTCTACATATAGTAGTATTGGTTCTCAACCCATTTTATTCTGCGCGTAAGCATATAACCTTCTCCCCATGCCAATATTTAAACTACTAAAGAGAAGGCAAAAATAAAAATGCAAATTATCAAAAGAAATAGACATGGCTAGATCTGCACCATGTAGGGTATATTTGTTCCCTCCCTTGTCTTCACACATTGACAACTAAATACCCCGAGTTTACTCAAGTTGTCCCTAAAATACATGACCTAACTCATTACGCAAAATAACCCATTGTTGTTGTTATTCCCCACAAATTAAACTACTGAGATCTCATATTTACAAATTAAACTTAATGAGAAATTTATTGATTAAAAGAAATAAAGAAAATAAAATCAAAAGAGAAACATAATATAGACAACTCATATATATTTATATGTTAATACACCGAGTGCAGAAAGCGTACTATTGTAAGTAAAATAATAAAGTAAAGAAATGATAATAATAAAAAAAAATATTTTGTGTAAGAAATGAGAATATGGAAAGGGGACAAAATAGAATCGGACTGAATCGGACTGAATTAGAATACGTATATGAATTAAATAATAAAAAAATGAATTTACATATTATTATTTTTATGATTTACTTACAAAATTTGATGTTTTGAATAATGTTGTTTTCGTTCTATATCGTTCCGATTGGTGGGCCCATCAATGCAAGAATATATGCGACGAGATGATTGTGATGATGAAGTATTAAAAATTTTGTAAATAATACATAGTATAGTGTAGATTAGATATTATATACACTCATAAAAATAATTTAGTTAATAAAAAAAATATATACGTATTCATAATTATAATACTTTACAAAATTCTGAAAATAGTTTAAATATATTTATTATAGTAAATTTAGATAATATAGAACATTATGAATGCATTAAATTTAATATAATTTATATAAATATGAACATATAATGTTAAGTTAACAAATGATAGGTAATTTAATGCAAATTAGAATAGGATATTTTAACAAATCTTGTGTAGTGATAAATAAAAAAAAAATTTAAGTATTTCTTCAATTTTATATTACTTTTCTTCCAAATCAGCAAAGTATCATGATTTTAATAAAAATTTTAAAGTACAATTCAGATCATATAAACTTAATTTTATTTAATATAATATATAACATATTTAATATAATTTCAATTTTCATAAATTTGCAATAAAAAAAAGGTGTTGACAATTGTATAATAATTAGTTTCTAAATTAAGAAAAAATTATAATTTACCATTAAATTAATAAAAAAATTGGATATTAATTATTAAAAGAATGCCAATTGGCAGCAAAATTCACATAATATAGTTTGTATAATATATATAACTAATTATAACTCGAGTAGTAGAATTGAGGTTAGGCTCGAAACGTGCTTCAATGATGCTGGAATATCTTATCACTTGATCAGATGATTTACGGAATATTTCCATATATTTGGCGAAAGCATTAGATTCCCCAATTCAATGAGAAAAAGAAAACGAAACGTGGTAATAATTTATCAAATGACGTCAAGTGGTCACTTTCCTGGTGCACATATGTATGTACGAGTATAGGCTTAAATCCAAGTGCAAAATGTGCGTTGGACTTATTTCTTTTTTTTTTTTATATGAAAATAACAGCAACGTCTCGTTTCACAGTTTTTTTACTTTTTTTTTTATGAAAATTTAATTTTATAGTGATTGACTTTATCTGAGATTAACTTTACTTCAGAACTGTCTTTTTGTAAGTGATCGTTAATTAATATCACATAAAAAGCGTTGGTTTGTAAAAGGGAAAGCTTTATTTTATGTGCCAAATTATAATGAATGTAAAAGAAATAGACTAATTATTCTTTAACATTGTTAAAAGATAATTTGTTTGTCCGTTCGCAAAAGGGAGACAAAAGATATTGAAAATCACGAGATCGACAACGGTATCAACATCTGAGAACATGCAAGTGCATTGAATGTACAAACAAACATACAAATGCAGATCATATATAAAAAAAATTATCAAGAGAATATATATCACATGCAATAATTTGGGAATGTATGCTAATTGCCATTAATATACTTAAATAAATATGTATGTAAAGAAAAGAAATCGTTACAAAACTGCTTCATTTTTAACTTGTTATAAAAATGAACAGGAAAAGATTTTAATCGCTGAAGGCATAGAAACAAAAAAAACTGTTACTATTTTAACTAAATTTTAATTTAATATTATAGGTATAATTAAATATTACAATTAAATGTGATAATTAAGAAAATAAATATTTTTTTTTTGTTTACTGCAAAAGACCCAGTGTGGCACGACCCACGAAAGCCGGGCTAAATTACGACTTAATATCTGACGCGTGATATTTTCCTATATATTTACCATTTAAATCTTCTATATCGTATAATGTGTTACCTATTTTATCACGAATTTTACATTTCACATATTTCGGCAGGAATTTTCTGTTGATCTTTTTAGATTGATCACTGAGGACATGGTTTTTCCTGAATACAATCTGTCCCTTATGAAAATTTATTTTTAGAAAAATTTTTAGAAGATGATTCAGAATTTAATTTAAACTCGGGGTAGGGTGACCTGGACGAGTGTCCCCGGTAGCCATTTCGCCCATTTTCTGGTTTCTCTGTCTTAAAAAAGAGTGTTTGTTTGGACATTTTGGAGTAAGGACTCCTTTCTGCCCACACTTAAAACAAAAGGCTTTTCGTATTTCCTCGGGACAATAAATGTAAGAATGTCCTAAAGACAAACAGTTCCAACATTGTATTTGTGAATAATCGTACGGGTTCTTTTTCTTTGATAACTGAATAGCTTCTAATTGAGGGTCGTTATCTTCTAAATCGTTATCCTCACAAATGGCGCTTTCAAGTTCATTTACATTACGAGTTGATACTAAATTGGGGTTCTGAAATTTGTTATCTCTGAGGACTTTTTCCGCTTTACGGGCAATATCTCTGAAATCATTCATAGACTTTGAATCAGAGCTGAATAACAAAAATCGGAGGTTTGAATTAACATTTCTCTTCACAATGTCAATTAGAGTACAATCAGGCAGAGGTGTTCGAAGTCTCAAATTCATCGAAACAATAGCGGCGTGAAAATCATCATACGCTTCTTTGTACTGTTGTTTTCTCAACGAGATTTTTAATATTATATCGTGGTCAGACTCTGAGTGACCAAATTCTCTAGTAAGAGCTCTACAAAGAAGAGTATATGAAACATCTCGGTTTTGCTTTGTAAAGAGCCAGTACCACTGCTCAGCTTTACCGTCTAATAGTACATGGAAGTTGGATAAAATATGTTCATCTGAACATTTCGATCTGGCTCGTAATGTATCAACTTTAAAAAGAAAGTCTGATACTGACCCAGAACCGTCATATGAAATTTTCCATTTTTCCAATTTGACGTTTGATTCGGCATTAACATTGGATTGTGTTTGAAAATCCATGGAATGACTCATAGTTGAAGGATTTGTATTCATATTGAAATTGTGTAAATTAGGTTGGACAAAATTAGTTGACAAATCAGGTGGTCTGTAAGTGATAGAAGCATTCGTATTTCCTATTTGAGATATGCTTTCTCTGATTGAACTTAATTCTCTCCTAAACTCTTCTCTAGTATTCTGCATAGTTTGCTCCATGAGAGCTATCAAAGAATCTAATGGAGTACCCATATTTGCTTCTGAACTAATCGGATCAGTGTTTTGTGGAATACATCTTGAGCCAGAAGGTAGCTCAGCTTCTTCTATATTGTCAGTTTGTTTAGTTGATAGAGACAATTTTTGAGAATGTGAAGAATTAGTGGTATTGGTATTCATTGTTTGGTCTTGTTGTTTATTTTGAATTGTTGGTAAAACGTTAGAATTCTGAGTGACTTCAACCTTTTGCTTAGTGCCTTGCGTTTTAACAGGGGAATGAATTACTCGCGATTTGCGTTGATTCACCGAATCTTGTGAAATGTTGTTGCGAGATGCAGATAGACTTCTTCTATGACCTCTGTAAGAACTATTATGTAACCCTCTACTCGAATTTCTCGTATTCATAACAAACAAATTATATTTAGAAAAAAGAAATATTTCTACGAATATTTATAATGTATTTAAAGTAAAAAAAAAATATAGATTTGTGATAATTTCTAATATGATAATCTTAAGGGAATAACAACATACTAGATTATTTTGCAAAAAAATTTTTTTTTTTTTTATTTTTTTTTTTTTTTTTTTTTTTTTTTATATATACATAGTTGTAAATATATATATATACTGTCATGTATTTAAGCACTTTTATTTTCTTCTTTTCTTAAAATTAGCGACGAATATAACCTTTTGAAGGCATTATTTACGGATCTAATTTATTTTCTAACATTGTTAATTCATAAAGACAAGTGATGTTCTTTAGATATAATTCTACAAGAATCCGAATTATACGATTAACAATTTTCCTGGTATCTGGTGCAACGAAAATTAAAATAAAAGTTTCAAAATTCGGACTTCCAGAAGATAGGTATTGAAATTATAAAACATTGTCAATTTTACCAAATTTTATGTAATCAGTGCTGCAACTAGAAACAAAGTTTCGAATCTTCAAATAACTAGGACTAACACGATTGATTTGCTGGTAATAGTCTATACTTCTGTATATTTCTTTAACAGCTTGAAAGAAAAAGAATTTAGTTATGCTTGTTTAAAAAAAATAAACTTTAAGATAGCTTGCGTTGGGCGCCATATATGTTACGCGCTGTTTTTATAATAATAATAAAAATAAAAAAAAAACTTGATAGAAGATGAAAAAGAGAAAAAAAAGGTTTAGTGGCATGTAAATATGTGTCCGGCTAACTCTACATATAGTAGTATTGGTTCTCAACCCATTTTATTCTGCGCGTAAGCATATAACCTTCTCCCCATGCCAATATTTAAACTACTAAAGAGAAGGCAAAAATAAAAATGCAAATTATCAAAAGAAATAGACATGGCTAGATCTGCACCATGTAGGGTATATTTGTTCCCTCCCTTGTCTTCACACATTGACAACTAAATACCCCGAGTTTACTCAAGTTGTCCCTAAAATACATGACCTAACTCATTACGCAAAATAACCCATTGTTGTTGTTATTCCCCACAAATTAAACTACTGAGATCTCATATTTACAAATTAAACTTAATGAGAAATTTATTGATTAAAAGAAATAAAGAAAATAAAATCAAAAGAGAAACATAATATAGACAACTCATATATATTTATATGTTAATACACCGAGTGCAGAAAGCGTACTATTGTAAGTAAAATAATAAAGTAAAGAAATGATAATAATAAAAAAAAATATTTTGTGTAAGAAATGAGAATATGGAAAGGGGACAAAATAGAATCGGACTGAATCGGACTGAATTAGAATACGTATATGAATTAAATAATAAAAAAATGAATTTACATATTATTATTTTTATGATTTACTTACAAAATTTGATGTTTTGAATAATGTTGTTTTCGTTCTATATCGTTCCGATTGGTGGGCCCATCAATGCAAGAATATATGCGACGAGATGATTGTGATGATGAAGTATTAAAAATTTTGTAAATAATACATAGTATAGTGTAGATTAGATATTATATACACTCATAAAAATAATTTAGTTAATAAAAAAAATATATACGTATTCATAATTATAATACTTTACAAAATTCTGAAAATAGTTTAAATATATTTATTATAGTAAATTTAGATAATATAGAACATTATGAATGCATTAAATTTAATATAATTTATATAAATATGAACATATAATGTTAAGTTAACAAATGATAGGTAATTTAATGCAAATTAGAATAGGATATTTTAACAAATCTTGTGTAGTGATAAATAAAAAAAAAATTTAAGTATTTCTTCAATTTTATATTACTTTTCTTCCAAATCAGCAAAGTATCATGATTTTAATAAAAATTTTAAAGTACAATTCAGATCATATAAACTTAATTTTATTTAATATAATATATAACATATTTAATATAATTTCAATTTTCATAAATTTGCAATAAAAAAAAGGTGTTGACAATTGTATAATAATTAGTTTCTAAATTAAGAAAAAATTATAATTTACCATTAAATTAATAAAAAAATTGGATATTAATTATTAAAAGAATGCCAATTGGCAGCAAAATTCACATAATATAGTTTGTATAATATATATAACTAATTATAACTCGAGTAGTAGAATTGAGGTTAGGCTCGAAACGTGCTTCAATGATGCTGGAATATCTTATCACTTGATCAGATGATTTACGGAATATTTCCATATATTTGGCGAAAGCATTAGATTCCCCAATTCAATGAGAAAAAGAAAACGAAACGTGGTAATAATTTATCAAATGACGTCAAGTGGTCACTTTCCTGGTGCACATATGTATGTACGAGTATAGGCTTAAATCCAAGTGCAAAATGTGCGTTGGACTTATTTCTTTTTTTTTTTTATATGAAAATAACAGCAACGTCTCGTTTCACAGTTTTTTTACTTTTTTTTTATGAAAATTTAATTTTATAGTGATTGACTTTATCTGAGATTAACTTTACTTCAGAACTGTCTTTTTGTAAGTGATCGTTAATTAATATCACATAAAAAGCGTTGGTTTGTAAAAGGGAAAGCTTTATTTTATGTGCCAAATTATAATGAATGTAAAAGAAATAGACTAATTATTCTTTAACATTGTTAAAAGATAATTTGTTTGTCCGTTCGCAAAAGGGAGACAAAAGATATTGAAAATCACGAGATCGACAACGGTATCAACATCTGAGAACATGCAAGTGCATTGAATGTACAAACAAACATACAAATGCAGATCATATATAAAAAAAATTATCAAGAGAATATATATCACATGCAATAATTTGGGAATGTATGCTAATTGCCATTAATATACTTAAATAAATATGTATGTAAAGAAAAGAAATCGTTACAACATTTGAACACAATGACTTCATCCATTAAAAAAATAAAAAAATAAATATAAATCGAACTAAAAATAAGTTACTCGTAGACTTATTTCCGTATATATGTATTAGTTAAATTATGTAAAAAGTCAATAATTCAAAAATATAAATTTTTATGTGGCTTGAAAGCAAAAATTGTTCTAAGGTGCCCCCATCTCCCCTACTATCTTGAGTAGCAGTAAGATCATATCATGTAGAGATTTTTTACTTTTTAGAAATTTGGCACATAAAAAAGTTGCCCTTTAATAAACCAAGCCAATAGTTATCATAAAATTATCACAAACAAATGTAGATCCAGTTGTCTCTCTTATTTTCCAGCTTTACATTTACATGATTAGCTTTATGTTTGCAAGATATTAAAGTTATACCCATCTATTCCAAATTGTATTCTACATCGTTACCGTCTTTTGTTCGCCAAGCAAAGCGGGAATGCTCATCTTTGGGTTAATTTTAACAATACTGAATATATCAACATTTTTATTGGTTCTTAAATACAGATGTATCAAAAGTTTGTAATTTTTTTTTTCTGTTCCATTTTTACAGTAAATTTAGTGGTTATTTCTCTAGAAGTGAACATCAAAAACAAGTGATATAAAACAAATAGATACAACTGTTGGTAATAACATAAAACTAACGCTCTTAACTGTAGAGGTATCAAACATACTTTCTATCTAAACTGGCACAGTGTTACATCAGTTGTACAAGTTGCTGGCAATTTTTATTTAACAGCTTCATAAGAAAGCCGTAAAAATGTTTTTTATTGTCATAAATACCACTAATTTTTATGGCATCTATTATAATCGAGAGATAACTAAGAAACGAAAACCATTAAAAAAGACATACAAATGGTATATGTATATTGAAGTACATACTCGTATAAGTATGAACTCATACTCATTTGTTAGGAAAACTTGTTGAAAACTTCTAACGAGGGGGTGCACTGCACAACTCATAAGTAAGTGGTTGTGCTGTTGTTTTCTTTTGTCTTTATTTTATTTTTCTTTACAAATCAACGAACGAACTTGCATGTCAGCAAAAAAAAAGAAAACTTTATTTTATCTGTTTTGAGGGGTGAAAATTTAAGAAATAAACAAAAGTTTTCTTAACACTCTGTGAAGTGTTCGAAGGAAAGACTCAGCAAATTAAGCTGGAAACTAGAGTCTGTCATAAAAAATTAAAATAAATCAAATAATTCCTTTATAAGTGGCAACTAATAAAAAAGCGTAATAAAATAGTAAAATAATTATAAAGAAAACTGGTGATGTAGAAGAAAGGACAAATAAAACATAATAAATTTGACAGCCCAAAAGTCGGCAATAAAATTTAGAAGTTTTTTGTTTATAATGAAAAAGCAGAAATAAATTAAACAAATAATGTTTAGTTTTGCAAAGCTATAAAACAGAAAATTTCCAATAACTTTTGAAATTAACTACAAGTATTTAGTTTATTTTTTACAGCAAAAGTTGTTAGAATTACGTGATTACACTATAGGTAAGACATAGTTCCTATTTATGTTATATTTTCTTGTTTTTTTTTACTAGAGTTTTAAATTTGTTTTTATTGAAAATTGTTTTTTATTGAAATTTGTCATAAAAATTTGCGTAATAGCTTTGCTATGCTTTAAAAGATTTTTACTTTGTTTTAAATTACCTATAAATTGTCTATAAAGTTTTTAAAAAGCTTTAATTTTAGAAATATGTGCTTTAACAACAATGTTTACCCTAAAAGCCTGCAATAAATCTTAAGTATTTATTATACAAATATATACTATAAAGTATTAAATTTTAGACAGTTTATGAACATAAACATAAATAGAAATTTTATTTTAATTAAACAGCCTTGAAATATGCAACATAAATAACTAACAGTCTGCTATACTAAATAGTATATTGTTTACTTATTTAAGTTAGTTTTATTTGGTAAAATATAAACAATTTTATTACATTTTTCAAGCATTTAATACTGCATCTAGTATAAACTAAATAAACCGAAATTTCACACCCTAAAAGTAGACTGCAAATATAATTTCAATTTATTAAATCTACACCAACAAACACTAATGAAATTGTAATAAATTGATTTATGGCTAAATATAAAATAAGGAATTTAAAATGAGCAAATAATTCCATATATTAAAATATGCTTTGTAAAAAATTCTACAAACATTAAATAGGATTTTATGTGTATTTTATTTCCAATTAAAATATGTCAAAATTTTAAACTTATGTTTAAGTTTGTTGAAATGATTTATTAAAAATTAACACTTTTACAATCTATTTTATATTAAGTTTGCTAAATTATATCACAAAGATTTAAAACACAAATTTGTTAAAAAAAAAAGAATTGCCTAAAAATATACAGCATTTTTTGCCACTTCAGTTTGCCTAAAACTAGACAGTTAGTATTTTTTGCTATTCCATTTCCATAGTTTTTTTTTTTTGTTTTATAGAAGAACTCTGTTGCCAGTTCTTTTTTTTTTAAAGAAATTTGACAAAACGAATAATCCTTAAAATATGTATGCTTTGATCGCCATATGACACTCGCTATGTCATGTTTGATTTTGTTATACAAAGTAAAATTTTAGTGGCTCTCACTCAGTAGTTTTTTTTCCAATTTTTTGTTTTTTGCTCTACAAAACGCTGACAGTTTTGTCATATAGTTTTTCTTCATTTGTGTTGACAAATTGCTAAAAATGTGGCAGAAAAAAATCTAACAAAAAATACCGCACCTACCCATCCACTAGACAACCAGAAAACATTCCATTTCTGATGCTGGGTATAAATTCGCTAAATAAAGCAAAAATTTGATTTGGTTTGCAACGAAATACAACAAAATACATAATAACGTACTCGTAGTTTTTTTTCTACTTGATTTCAAAACTTTTGCGAAAAATCTGCTACAATTTCCTGATACTGTGATTGATTTATAACGCCACACACTTGTATGTGGCACGTTATGGAAATGCAGCATTAACAAAAAAAATATATATATTGAATCAAAATCGAAACAACATACTGTCAATGTTTGATATTAATTTCAAAGCAATATAAACAAATGATCAATTTTATGTTAAAAAAAAAATTGAAAGAAAATTTCAAATAGCGATAAATCAAATAGACAAACTAAATATGAATGGCGAAAAATATGTGTGAGATTTATTTGATTTTTGGTCATTAACAATTTTGTCAAACGTGGCATTTAAAAAACGTTATATAAAATTAAACAATACCATGACATCGATATTTTAACTGCTCCCTCAATTTATGGAAATTATTTGCGACGATTTTTTTTGCTTTGTATGCAATTCTATAAAGGGTAACATTTTGTCTCATAAGACAGACAACTTTGTCTATCTTGAACAGCCATTTACCTTCGTATTTTCGAAAGCATTAATGGTTCTTTACGTAGACGCTTGGTGTGTACGTTCCTATAACCCCAGCCATTGTTATGCCTGTTTACCTTGAGCTTGCAGAGCAATTTTGTGGCAATGGCAAGAATAAGTTTAGCCAATGAGAGTTAATATTGAAATAGTCGCGATTTAAGTATTCTCGCAAAAATACTCATACAAAACGGTCTGAACAGACTGATCGCTTGGTCTAGTTCGATCATGCAGCTTGTTTTTATCATACAGAACTGTAGTTAATTTAAGCTATAGCTTATCATCAGATCATACTGTCATATTTTTGTTGAAAATTATGCTGACATGAGCACAAGCCATACAAGATTAACAACCAATTCCTTGTATAAATGTAGAACAGTAGCATAACATGTATGATTTTGTTTGCACCCACAGAGGGACAGAATCAAAATTTTCAAACATCTGCTTAGCAAAGGAGTATTTAAGAATAGGTTTTGTAGATGGATCCCAATAATCTCCGGGACGAAGCTGTTTGATATGTAATTTGCTTTTACACGTGCATTTTTGCTTTCTATTTTATTTCGAAGATTTTTATACAGGTTCAAATATACACGATTTTCAATTTGCATATTTTAAGGCAAACTAGTTTTTAGTACAATAAAACCTTTGGAAAACCATTAGCGAAAGATGCATCATTTTGAATTTCGCCCAAGATTTTTTTGTTTTCTTTTTGCCCACTAATTTGTTGAATGAAAATGTTGGTATTGGCTTAATATTTTTGTGCCAAATTTTATCAGATTCAACTTCATTCACGTCAGTGTCGTTAGAGCTTGAATATCCCGAAAGGTCATCAACCACCGACATTTCTTCTTTAATATCTCCTAGAATTTCATGATAATTCTCATATTCTATTTCACAAAAATGGTGAGTTAAATAGATGATATTTACAGACTGATAGTGGACAATGAAGATTGCTGATGATGCCCTTGGGCGGCTAGAAAATGCATTCCTATTTGCCAATTGTTCCAGTACTTTACAATAGTATTCTTGATTATTCGAACTATTAGCCTAAATAAAACTTTTCTCTACTGTTGGAAATTTTTTTTTGCCATTTTTTTTCAAATACATTATACAATGGTTAGAAGAATTATTTTTTATATATTTTTACCTGCTAGCAAGTTTATGAAACTGATTGCACTTAAGGTGAATTCACCTATTCGTTCCGAACAAATATTTTGTTCGGACAAAGTGTTTTTTTCAAATGAAGTGAGATAATATTATTATGAACAAAACTTTGTTCGAACAAATAATTTGTTTAGAACGAAGGGGTGCATCCACCTTTAGAAACTAATTTAAATTAACTTCCATATATGTATGTATGTATTTCTTATAGACTATTGACGGGAATTCCCGCAATATGTTTTTATGAGAATATTTTCACACAATAGAAAACAAAAAGGTGCGTTAACCAAATCTTCAATTTACCGAATTTTTATTTTGTTGATCAGAGCAAGTATTTCAGGATATTAGCCACACTTCCTTTGTACAAAGAACAAAACAATTTAGCTGTAACAGTTAAAACACTTGCTGTAATATCAGCCGAAATTAACTTCATTAGTTAGTGAAGAGACTTCTGAATGTCGGAAGTGGCGTAAGTGCAACATTATTAAAAAATTGTATAATAATTTATACTGTAACGTTCCCTCGCATAATAACTTTCAAACAAATATAAATTTGTTGCACAATTATTCTTAATACTTTCGGCTGAAGTTCGGAAAGAAAGGATTAAGAATAAAAGTATGTATAACAAATTTATAATTGTTTGAAATGTATCATTCCAGGGAACGTTACAGTATAATATCATATCCAATTTTCCAACAATGTTGCACCTATGCCATTCCGAATTAAAACCTCTTTTTTATAAAAATCTTAACTTTAAGCCATATGTTCTAAAATTTCTAAGCTGAGATTACAGTTGCGAAAACCTTTGCACATGTATTCCTTAACTATGTTGAGAGTATTTTACCAGCCTCAATACAAAAGTGGACCTTATGAGCAAAAGTATAAAATATTAGATTTTTGATATTTTTATCTGTTTTTTTTGTTTTTGTTAAATTTTGTGATTTTGTTAAATTTTTTTATAAGCAAAATTAATAATAATGACAAATTACATCTATATTGAAAATTTCATTACATTTTGTTAATATCCCAGCTTCAATCTTTACTTACATTCTTAATTTTAATGTCTTCCAGAATTCATTATTTCGTAGCTATATTCCCCACTTTTTGTCTTACTAATTATATACAAGGTGGCGCAAAAGTAATCCTCCTATCAGAAGAATACTATAAATTTTGCGAGGTTTTCCTGGAATCAATTACCGTATAAAAACAGAATTAGGTGTACTAATATCTTATTTGACTATTCGCCCCCAAAAAAAACGATTGAACATTGTTTGCACCACAGAGCGTATGTGCAATTTTTAACTAATTCAACAATTAAATAACACTCATACGCTTCGATGCCTTCTTTTCTATTGGTTTTTATTAAACGGGGTTTCCTGGAAGCAATTACCGTGTAAAAACAGAATTAGGTGTAAGAGGTCTGATCAAAAAATAACCGTTATTTAAAATTTTTTTAAAAAGTATTTATTTATTAATCAATAACTATCTTGTCCCCTTCAAAGTAATCTCCCTCAGATATAATACACTTATGCCAGTGTTTTTTCCATTCCTCGAAACACTTCTGAAACGCGCTTTTTGGTATCGCCAACAGCTCCTGTTTCGATTTTTCTTGTATCTCCTCAATTGTAGCAAAACGATAGAATTTCATCGGTGTCTTCAGTTTTGGGAAAAGGAAGAAGTCAGCGGGGGCCAAGTCCCGTGAATACGGTGGTTGAGTTTTGATAACGGATTTGTTTTTGGCCAAAAACTCACGCACAATCATCGATGTGTGAGCTGGTGCGTTATTATGGTACAAAATTCATGATTGGTTTTTCCACAATTCTGTGCGTTTCTGATGAATTGCTTCGCGCAAACGGCGCACAAAGGTAGTATTTCTTGACCGTACGACCTTGTGGCAAGAATTCATGATGCACCACGCCATTGCAGTCGCAGTAAACAGTGAGCAAAACCTTCACATTTGACCGAAGTTGACGTGTTTTTTCGGTCTTGCCTCTTGAGGACGTTTCCATTGGGATGATTGGGCTTTGGTTTCAATGTCAAAGCCATACAGCCATAATTCGTCACCAGTTATGATCTTTTTGAGGAAATCTGGATCCACGTTGACGATGTTCAACAGCTCCTGAGCGATGTCCATGCGACGTTGTTTTTGCTCAAAATTTAGCAATTTTGGAACAATCTTCGCTGCCGCACATTGCATGCCTAAAACATCCGTACAAATTGCTGGGCATAAACCGAACGATATGCCAAAATCATCAGCAACCTCGCTGATATTCATTCGACGATTATCCAAAATCATTTTCTTCACTGCTTCAATGTTCTCATCGGTTGTTGACGTGCTCGGGCGACCAGAACGATCATCGTCATTGACATCTTCTCGGCCTTCCTTAAACCGGTTATACCACAATTTAACTTGTCTTAACATAGTAGACTCGCCAAACGCCACAGTCAACATTTCAAATGCCCATGCGCACTTAGTTTCATTTTTTACACAAAACTTAATACAGTTTCTTTGATCCATTTTTGTGAATAGTAGAAAATCAAAGAGCACACGAAAACACGACTTACCTTTTTATCTGTCAAAAACAAACTGACAATCCAAAATGGCTGATATTACCAACAGATATGACAGACATGTGTACCAACATAACAGAAAAAAATGCGAAAATCGAACATACGTAACTCACGAAATTTGAAAACAATGGTTATCTTTTGATCAGACCTCGCTCTCGTATATGTGATTTACTATAAGCCAGATAAGTTGTTTGTAAAAAAACCTTGTTTTTCATTAATTTCAATAGATTTTGGAGATAAGGAACCAATCACCTATTTTGCATACGATCAATGTCTTTTTTTACATGGCTTTTTTTACACGGAATTTCCCGGAACCAATTGCCGTGTACAAACTGTAAAGCTTCAAAACTAATGCAAATTTTAATATTGTTGTAAAAAATGTAAAGATGATGCAAAATTTTGAAATTTAGTTAAATGTTAGTTACACGATTTTGCATTGTAGAGAACAATATGTGTGTTGCTATTGAAAATATCACTCAGCCATAAATAAAATATCTTTATTAATTAAACATCTTTTTTTGTATACCCTTCACCTTCATGAGAAGGGAATATATAATTTGCCTACCCTATAAAGTATATATATTCTGGATCCTTATAGATAACGGAGTCTATTAAGCCATGTCCGTCTGGCTGTCTGTCTAACTGTTGAAATCAATTTTCTGAAATCGTCAATAATTCTGTCAGACATGCTTTCGAGAAGTTTTCTATTTAAAAACAGCAAAATCCGTCCATAAATAACGAAGATATGAGCAAAAATCCATGACAACCTCTGAAAATTTCATCAAAAAAAAAAAACTATCAGACAAAGTGTATTAATATAATATATATTTGTATGTATATAATATAATTATGCATCCTCAACAAAGGTGAAGGGTATATTAAATTCGGCATAGCCGAATATGGCACTCTTACATGTTTATTATCAAATACTATATTCTCCATCATTAAGAGTTGCGACATAATGTAAGAAACAGCACCTGATGCCTTAATTATTGTCTGATGTTTTAATTTACTCAACTAAATATTTCGTTTAGTATTTAGTTTAAATGTTCAATGAATAACTGAGTTATACGCAGCACTTTGTTTTCAGTTGTTAGCTCATGAACTTTCCACAAATATCTTTAACTGTCCTTTAAATATTTGATTGTACCAACTTTCAACAGTTACACTTGATACTTTACACCAGTGTGCTTATCATTAACAAATAGAGAGTAAAAAAAGACATCCCTTTCATTAAATCACTTCATGTTTTTATTATCACACAAAAATATCTGTACGCAGCAGGGGTTGGCACTCATAAATATAAGGGTACGAACCATATAAGTATTTTATATATGTAGACTGAGTAAAAGGAATCTTTGAGGAATTTGTGATAGTTGCGCAAAAGTTACGGGTCATCTGACTTGTAAAGGCAATAGTAGTGTAAGTCAGCTGAAAATGTATTAAATAATTAGAATATATAAAATATTGTTAAAAAATAAATTAGACCAGTATTATAAAACAAAACAGGGGCCAAATTACCGCATTCGACATCGAGTAAAATTTATCGTAATTTTCTTATTTGAGATTATGGCATCCGATATCGAGCAAGAAATTTAGTACATTTTATTTTATCATAATTTCGATATCGAAATAATGTTTCGATAGGATAGCTCATTCGATCACGATCAGGTTTCTCTAGGTTAGTTCAGATATCTGACAAAAATTATCAAAATAGAGTCTACTTTTTCGAATAACAACGACATATTAAAGTACAAATCACATGTGATGTTGTATGTTGTACATTGTATGATACAAGTATTTGATTGTAAACAAATTTCTGAGCAAAGTCGTATATTTATGTAAACAAAACCTTCAAAATGACAAAAGAAAAATATTTTGAAAACCAATATACAAAACATAAAATATAAAAAAAATAAGTGACTTTCTATCAATGACTGATAGTTATATAATGAGTTTAGTACTCGTATTAAATTTATTTTTAAACTTATAAAGTAATCCAGATGCCGATATTTACTACTTCTGATTTCAGGTTTTGAATATGAAGAAATGTTGTTAATTTAGTTTCAATGATTTGATTTCCATTCACATATATTTTAAAACTTTATCCATTTACTAAATAAGGTCTAAATCTTATTAGTTTAGTTTTTTGAGCATTGATGATTGGTCATTTTATTGATTCTCATGTATTCCACAATTATAGTTGCATCATATTCCATTTGAGTTTTTAAGACAGTTTCATGCATATACGGTTACAGAAAATTTATATCATCAGCAAATATTGTTAGCTTTCCAAACATAGTCAAGTTTTGCATATTATTTAGATAGATTAACCCTTAAATGCATACTGTACCATATATGGTACATAAAAAAAATTTACTTTTTTGAATTTTCCGGAAAAACGTTGCCGAATTTATATTTAGTGAGTGGTTTAATATAAGGGTAGTGTACTCACGATTCAGGGTTCTGACCTCATGCAAGGGATAAAAACAACAAAGGTCCCAGAACACTTCCTTGAGGAACTCCAGAATTGATAGTGCTCGGGCAGCTCTTTCTTCCATTTATTTTAACAAATTGTTGCCTTTTTTCTAAATAACTTTTAATCAACAAACTTGAACTTTGCTTAAAACCATAAAAGCTTAGTTTTTCTATCAATAGCTGATGATCAACATGATCAAACGCTTTCGTCAAATCATAAAAAATACCAGCCACGTCATTAACTCCATTATGGAAATCTTCGCAGATACCATTTATTACATTAATCACAGTTTCTTCTGTGCTACTTGATTATTTCCAAATACAACGACAATTGTTCATGTATTATTTTTTCAAATATTTTATCAATTGTAGGTGACACGGTTTCAGGTCTGTATTTTTCTATTAGTGCAGTATTATTTTCTTTCGGTATAGGTACAATTTTTGCTATTTTCAGTACATCAGGGTATAAAAATGTATCAATTATGCGATTGAAAATTATGAAAACATACGGTGCAATAAGATTGTTAACTTTGAATAACAATTTAGCGAAAATTTCATCATGGATCGCAGCTCTTATTAATTTTAAGATTTGAAATAATTTCACTTATTTTTGCACAAGTTGAGTTTGAGAAACTAAATATACTCTGACATACATTTAGAGTACGGAAATTGTTGAAAGAGTCACCAGGTAAATTCTCAATTTGGTCTTTTAAAGTTTTTGAAGATTCAATAAAATATTTGTTGAAAACGTTACTCTTCTACATTTTCGTCTTTAATATTTATTTCAGTTTTAATATTTCGACCAAGATTATCATTCAGGAATTTCCAACACGTTTTAGGTTCAATGGACCAAAAGGTCTCCGGGTGGAGGTGCACTTTAGCACTACCCTTCTATCCTAGGTTCTTGTTGCAATTGGCATAAATTATTAAAATAAAAATTGTTTAAACATTCTCTAGTTGCTCTGCTAATGATTGTACTAGTCCTCTTGATTCTCCTATCGACATTATATTTTCGTTTTCTTTGCAATTTTAATCATTTATTTTTATATTCAATAAAATTTTGCAGATTTCTACTAATTATTTATATAGAAATTATCAACAACATTAGTACAACTATTGTAAATTCAAACGACATACAACTCCTACAACACTACAACATTAGTTGTGAATTAAGGAAATGTATTAGAACTGAACTGAGCACCTACCACTTAGGAATCAGTCAATTGACTAGTTAGCTACCAATTCCCTTTGTCCTGGGGAGGTTATTTAAATTTGTCTTCAGTGCAGTTTTACAAACACTTTTAAAATTTGGCATATTCTCTTTGTGCCATCCACTAACCTATAATATGTTTAAAATTATATTTTTACAAGCCAAAATACACACACCCACACACACACACAAAGCTAAAGTGAAAAGGCATCGAAAAGAAAAGGAAAATAAAAATAAAAAAACAACTGTTTTTACAAGAGCTTTTGTGTGTACAATATTCTCGGAAATAATGGATTACATGGAAATTTATGTAGATTTTGTGTAACGAGTATTTCTATATGTTTTTTTAAGTTCTTGTTTTTTTTTCTATATTATTTTTACTCCATTTTGATTTTATTTTTCTAGTTAAAGTTGTGGTAGTTTAAAGATTACAAGTGGTTTGAATTTATACATGAATAAAAAAAATCACAAAAATTAAAAAAGAAAGCACACAAAAGTAACAAAAGACTATTAAAGGAAATAGAATAGAATAAAATATATTGAATTGAGTTTAGTTGTAGCATAAAGAGAATTTGAAAATAAAGGAAGTATGTATTTTAAAATTGTTAAGTAAAAAAGTGCATTATTTTATTGCAAACATTATGGCAATTTATAAATATAAAGGATAGTGTATTGCAATTGCAGAGTATCATTTAGAAATTAAAACTTAAATAACAACTAATATCAACATAGTTTCTTATTTAGTTACAAAAACATTACGATTTCAAAGAAGTATATGTATATTAGGGCGGGCCAAATTTTTTGTCGATTAGAGCCGCCCCCTAGGATGATTCTATGGACAATTCTAAGCAACTTTGGTGAAGGAACCATGGGTCTATCTCGATTTTCGAGTCTCCCACTTTTCAAAAAATGAATGACTTGAAAGCAAGAAAGACTTTCAAAAATAACTTATTCCGCTTTTCTTCCACTAAATTAATTTTTTTTACACATGTTCTTATTTTTTAGGTTGAATTTCTGTTGAAAAAAATAAAATAAATATCAATAATTAGTAGTATTTTTGTTGAACTATTAATATTTCAATTTTGATATTTTCTTTTAGTTAGGCTTAAGTTCATTTGAATTTAATTTTCATTAAATTGTTTTTACTGAAGAAAGAATTATTTAACAACTTGAAAAAATTTTATTTTTGATAATTTTTCTGACTAGGATTCGAACCTGGGTTGTTGGTTGAATTGACATATGTTTCGAGAAACACCACTTTCTCTCATCAGAATTCTTTACGTTCTGACCATTGCACCACTACGGTGCCTGCTAGTCAACAGACAACATCAATCCTTTAACCAGTGACTGGTGGTTCGAAGTTTTCTGTAAATTATCATTTTTTATTAATTTCTATTTAAGTTGTTGTTTTTCCTTTTCTTCAGTTATTTCTTTCGTATTCATGTCGAGACTTCGTCTCGAAAACAAATGAACTTAAGCCTAACTAAAAGAAAATATCAAAATTGAAATATTAATAGTTCAACAAAAATACTACTAATTATCCTATAGCTAAGGCACAAGCCGTAATGTTTACATGTGTACGAAAGTGCACAACAAACATAATAAAAAACAAATGTATTCAGGTTTTCGAGACGAAGTCTCGACATGAATACGAAAGAAATAACTGAAGAAAAGGAAAAACAACAACTTAAATAGAAATTAATAAAAAATGATAATTTACAGAAAACTTCGAACCACCAGTCACTGGTTAAAGGATTGATGTTGTCTGTTGACTAGCAGGCACCGTAGTGGTGCAATGGTCAGAACGTAAAGAATTCTGATGAGAGAAAGTGGTGTTTCTCGAAAAATATGTCAATTCAACCAACAACCCAGGTTCGAATCCTAGTCAGAAAAATTATCAAAAATAAAATTTTTTCAAGTTGTTAAATAATTCTTTCTTCAGTAAAAACAATTTAATGAAAATTAAATTCAAATGAACTTAAGCCTAACTAAAAGAAAATATCAAAATTGAAATAAATATCAATTTTACCGAACATTTTTTCTCGGAAAATAGACGAAAAATATTACAAATATGCATGAAGCGCCCTCTGGTGGTGGTCTAGGTAAAAATAAAGATCAAAAATGAATTTCTCGACCCCAAAACCCCCCATATACACATAAAAAAGATAATATAACGATGAATAAAAAATCGAATTTCGAATCAAAATGATGTTATAGGGGAAAAAATAATTTTTTGAAAAGTGGGAGACTCGAAAATCGAGATAGACCCATGGTTCCTTCACCAAAGTTGCTTAGAATTGTCCATAGAATCATCCTAGGGGGCGGCTCTAATCGATTTTTTCGGCTCCATACAAATTGGCCCGGCCTAATGTATATGTTTATAAATTGTTATTGATGATATTGATTTATTTTGTTTATTATTTTTAAAGAGCTTTAGAAATAGACATTTAATAGAAGGAATTATTTTAACCTTTCCTTGGAAATACTCTTCCTAATAATATGATTTATATTAATGTTCAATAAATCAGGTTATGTTTATCAATTAATTGTGATTTAATGTGGACGAACGTGCAATTTAACCCACTATTTGTGAATTTTCACTGTAACAACAACACACTTGCCGAAGTGGTCTGATAAGAATCTCTTCAATAATGACATTTATATAAAACAATAGAAACATTTCCTGCCTTTACGCCTCTACGACGTTAGCACTCTTCAGTGACGTTTTGGCTCTCTGTTATTATTCTAAAGCAGCAATGTTCCCGAACAAATCAGGTCGACGCACAGAGGGATTTGTTCATACAATGTTTGGCAAAAAATATAAGGAGTGCTCGTAGAATGTTGAAATTTGGCACAGAGCCTTTGGTTAGCTTAATTAAGAAAAAAATAAAATTTCATCAAAATTGGCCACGCCCACTACCCACCGCCCATAGAACCAAAAATTAATTTTTGGCCCAAAGTTTTTGAAATTTGGCACAGAGCCTTTGGTTAGCTCAATTAAGAAAAATATAAAGTTTCATCAAAATTGGCCACGCCCTCTACCCACCGCCCATATAACCCATATTATATTTTTCCCCACAACTTTTTGTTTCATTACCAAAACTAATTATTTTATAAATAAATTTCAATACATGCATTTAAATATAGACTTTTATTCATCATCTATCATTTCTGTAACTATATCATCAAGTTCCATAACCTGTTTACGGGGTTGACATCTAATGCTACTTATAAAAGGATCTGACGATACTAGAAGTCGATGAAAAACATCTGTATTTGTTGCAACTCTATCACATTTTCTGGAGAACCTTAATCTATAATTTCTATAATCTTTATTTCTGGCTTCTTCGGCTTCTTCAGAAAGCATGCCAATAGGAAGTATTGCCGCATCCATGATATCCTTTCCGTGTATTAGTATTTTGTGTACTGTTACTGGCATATAATACCAACTATATTTTTCAACAAAAAGTTTTGCTGTATCTTGAGCAAAATTCTTGAACTTCAAGGAATTAACTTTTTTGCCACAAGTTATTATTTGTTGTATAATGCGAAATCGATCAATAAGTTGCTCCTCTACACCAGTCACATCGGCAACAAGTGCGGGGTTAGAAAAGAAACGCCTGGACGTATTTCCATCGTTAGTAGACCCAGTTCCTTGTTGAACTGCATCCACTCGTATACCCATCTGTTCCTTTGAGGCCTTCTGAATTCGAAGTTTGTTTTCCAGTTTAAGACTTTTGTGTTCGTCCTTGAGCGCGGACCATTTTTCAAATGGTTTGTTGTAGGCGATATGAAGTATGCACTTCATAAATTTTATGCGAGCATGTAAGAAGGAAACGCCCATTTTGATTGCTTCACCATCAATAGAAAATAAACTCATTTTAATAATATCTTTTCCACTTCGATATTTTCACAAATTGTTTTATTTTTATTGTTGTTAAATCATATGGTTTTGTTTTTAATCTATTCTAAATAAGTTATTGTTGTAACTTAATGTCATTATAACGCACGTGCCTAAAATTATGCAATATATTTTTGTAATTTTTTAAAATTAAAAATTTCATGAAATCGGAAACCAATTTTATGATTTTATAAAAGATTATTAATTATTTAATTTTTTTTTTTTTTAATGATAGTATGGAGTCTTACCTTTCATTTTATTATAGCGAGAGCACCGAGCACGACCGAGCAACCTTTTTTTTTTTCCAAGGAAGTTTGTAATCACGGCACATTATAGAACAAATTTTATTCTATCATATCTTTTAAACCATATGAGCGAATTTTATAATTTTTTTTTTTAAAATACGCAGAAAAGGCTATATTTGAAGAAAATCGCTATTTAAATCAGAGCAATAAAATTATCTTACGTACAAACACTTTAGAAGTGCCTTAACAGTTTTCAATATTTTGGACCAAAATTTACATGTGACTTTACTTCATTATTTCAAAGACAAATAAACGTTTTTTTTAGATTCTGTTTATGGATTCTTCATACTGAATCAATTTTCTACAAAACTGCATCATTACATTTTTAAATTTTATGTGTCGAAAAAATGACTTATTGCACAAAAAATCCCACTGTGCGACGTAACAGCAAACTATATGAGCATGCCTAACAGCCATCCCTAAATACCAACGGTAAGCATTTTTAAATGTCAAAATTTCTCATGCTCATACATTTTGTATGAAGCATACCGAAACAGCGCGGCGGCAACGCTTTGCTATTGGAAAATTCGATTTTGACAAGACGTTTCACAGTGAAGTTAGTTGCAAAAGAAAACAAAAAAAAAAAAAGAGAAATAAAACAACAATGTCCAGCTGTTACAATAAACAGGGTCGTTTTATTTATTTGTTTGATAATCCTGTTTTTATCGTTTTGACATAACGTTGACGCTTTTGTTTTGGAATGGGGTATCAGAGTGAATGTTCAGCTTAAAAAAATGTTCCGCTTTCCTTCGGTATTTAGGGATGGCTGTAATTGTCACACACATTGGTAAATTGAACAATCGTGGGATTTTGCTGTATCGCTTTTAGCTGCCACGTCCTCAAATTCTGTCTTGTTGTTTGGTGTTGTTGCCATTGAGTCCCCGTGACCATTGAGTCCCCGTGAAGAGCCCTGTGTTAATTTTTGTTCATTATGTCCTGTGCCAGTGTTACACGTATGGCAAATCAATGGCTGTTGATGTGCGTTCCATGTTTTTGTATGTTGCTGCTGCTGTACATCACCAGACCCAAACTGTTTGCAGATCAACTGGTAAAAGTTCCTAATTACGAAATCTGACTAGAGACTTAATTTTGGTACCACGGGAGTGGAGGATCCTCTGAATCTTAGGTTTCAGCCTAACTATGGTTTAATACTTCGTGGAGCAACATGGTGGTTGTGGTTTAATGCGTTGAGAGTGTAAACTGAGCGTGGGGTTGCCTTGCAACCGGCTGCCTTTAACCATAAAATGAATGGGCTCCGCTTCTAAAAAAACACGAGCTTTCAAACCAACACAGTATTATCTTGTGTGAGCCTATGAGTGGACGTTCATTGCACAACGTTTTTTCAATGCGGAGATTTATTAGTTTGTGTTGCCTGAGAGGCGCTGTTTAGTGTTAAAGGTATTTTTCTGCCTGCATGTTATTATTAAATTTTTGCATTTTTTTACGAATTTGACAGGGGTCTTGATAGTTTTTTGTTTGATTTAGATATGTGCACTTCGGATTCTCAAATAGAAAAATGGTTAAACTAGCTGTCCTTAGATGGAAGCGAAATAGAGGATCATTTAGAAGAGGATTTCGATTCAGACGATAGTCTAGTTGATCCTAATTTTGATATTAAATCTGAGGATGAAGTGAAAGGGAAAAGATCAATGTGCAATTACTGTCTATCCAGCAAGAAGCGTATGAGTATTTATTATTGTGCAAAATGCAATAAAACATACTAACTAGAGCATAAATCTCCAAATTTCTATCAATGTGACGTAAGAAAAAAGGTCTAAATTTATTTTTATCTACAAAGCCAAATATTAACGATAAACTGAAAATACCTTATTTTGATGAAAGCCAGTACAAATAACTTTAAGAAAAATGTGAATTTAAGTTTTTTATTTTAAATGTAAAAAATATATTATTATTTTTCCTCAATGATGTCTTTGCAAAAAAAAATTTGGAAGTGTAACTTTAAGGAGTATTTTGTTGTATAATGAAAAAGTTTTAATGAAATATTTTTTTAATTTCTAGCTAAGTGCTTCAATTTATATATATAAGCCGTTTTCAATAAAAAAGAATCCTTATAGAATAATTAGTATTTAGTTGAACTGTTAATATTTTAATTTTGATATTTTCTTTTAGTTAGGCTTAAGTTCATTAAATTTAATTCTCATTAAATTATTTCTACTGAAGAAGGAATTGTTTTACAACTTATAAAAAATTAAAAAAAAAATAATTTTTTTAAAAAGTAGCCTGACAGGCGGGCTTTAGTTTTAAGCGTTAACAAAAAAGGTTTATCATTCTAGGGTTAACTGAATCTTGTGTTCTCTTCAGAAGGCATGTGGTGGCTGTACTTGGTACGCAGAAAGTAGATTATTGATTAAATAATTGCTGTTTGTGCTATTGGAAAATTTTGATCAACCAAAGGTGCTGTTGCCCAAATATTAAACCTATGGATTTCGGCCAATTGCACAATATTATGCAGCTATAACTATGCCGACCAAATGGATCGAAGGCAGTTAATGCTATCCATCAAAACAAAAAACAACAAGATCTGTAAGAGAAATATATTTTACCCCCTGACCCACGATGTCGAACGATAACGTTCGCTTGGATAAGACTTAAGACACAAACTTTTTATCGTATCTATTTTTTACTCAATCAAGTTTGTTTATTCCATAATCAAGTTTGTGTCTTAAGTCTTATCGAAGCGAACGTTATCTTTCGACATCGTGGGTCAGGGGGTTAGTTTCTTTTTTTAGCTTTGCGGAAAGCACTAGTTTCAATCTTTGTTACATAAATATTAACACATTTAAGCTACCAGATTTTATATGAACAATACCGAATATATTTTCGCCGAACATTAATAATCGTGATACTAGAAATATCTAGATATTTATTGAACGTGTAGCAGTGCCCTATGACACCAAAGCATTTTTTCTTTCCGGTTTTAAAACCAATTCTGACAATATTGGTTTCTATGACACCCCTGAATATTTTTTTTAAACAGTCTCATTAATATTGCATAAAATTTTATTTATTTTTTTTTCAACTTTCCTTTGTTGTTATTAAGCAAAATATAAAATTATATAAAAGTTTTGCTTAAAGTAATATTTTCTTTTCTGATTTTACTTTTGGTAAATTGTGGTTAAAATATAATTTTCTTTCTGCAGTTCTTTTTTATATTACAGTTCAAGTTTCCTTGTGTATGGCTGGATGTTTGTTGTTCGGTTTCTTTAGCAAACTTGAAAGTTGAAAAAAAAAAACAATAAAAGTTTTTCTTTTTTTTTTTAATAAACTCAAAACTATTAAAAGTTTGTTTTTGCCAAAAAATAAATCCTAGAGATTTTTAAATAAATTTGACTAATTAAAAGGTATTTGTTACTGCATACTTGTATTTGATTTTGTGTTGTATTGGATTCAAAGGAAAATAATTTTTAGAATTTATTGAGACAAAGTACATACATATATGTATTTAGGTATTAAAAATAAAGTTTCTAAGAGGTTTCAAGAAAATTAAAAAAATGTATGTATTTTCTAAAAGATTTTCTAGCTGGATTTATGCAGACACAAAATTAGTTATATAAATCTAAGCAGAATGTAGAAAATACAATAGATGGAAACACTTGAAGCTTTATTTTCGTATCTTAGTCTTAGCCAAATGCATTTGAAAGAACACTACTTGAAAGTCCTCTATAAAAAAGACTTCATTGAACTTTTTGTTTTACTTGTTCACATTAAATGCATTTTGTTTACCACCACTATAAAATTATCTTTATATTTTTCTATAATATAAACAAAAATTTCAATTTATTTCAATTACTTGTCTGTAAAAACTTATAAAGTGCTAAAACCAAAAATGATTTCCTTTCATGCCAACACAAATAAAGTTTCTTTTACATACTCGTATAAAATGTTTTGCTCAATTGCTTTATATTTGAGCGAAAACACCAATATGAACTCTGCTGAACTTTTAGTCAATACAATTTTTTAACCACAATTTTCAATAAAGCAAAAGATTAAAAGAAAATTAAACTTCTGCTAGCAGTTACCAACAAAAATATATATATATGTACGTTGTAGACTAGAGAAATCAACTGTCTTGTAGTGAGTAACAATGTTTTGTATATAATTTAGCTTATTTTTACAAACTTCATCAGCAAAAGTATTGAATGAGTGTATGGCTGCCTTTAACCATAAAACGAATGGGCTCCGCTTCTAAAAAAAAGGTGGAGATTATGTCCAAATGCATGGCTTCAAATTGGTAACAGTGTATGGCATTTTGTAATGCATGAAAGCCTAGGTGAATGAACTGTATTTACCTGGTATTAAGCGCTTGGACTCTCTGCCCCATCATGCCCAATGGCATGCAAACTTCTTTCTCCTTGATGTTAGTGCTGTTGAGTGTCATGAGTTCCATCTAAATAAAATCTTGTTTGTTTATTCATTTAAACCTGCCCAGAGTCTTAATCCTTTATTTTTATAGCCTTCACCAGCAAAAGTATTGAATGGGTGTAAATATGTAAATATGTCATTTCGTTTGTAACAATGAGAAATATTAATCCAATACCCCACAAAGTTAGCCAATTCACAATGTGTTCTAAAGTCCTGAGTCATAAAATACTATTTAAGGCCAAATTGCACTGTTGTGAACGGCCTGTCGTATATTATTTATTTTCATAAACGTCATTACTGAATACACTCATTCATTAAACATCAAACGTCAAATATAAATAAAAATATTTTTATTATTAAATTATTAAAATAAAAAATGGTCAGCAAGACAGAAAAAGAAAAAATTATGGAGGAATTGTGTGAAAAATATGCAATGGATACAATTATGGCAGATTCAACAAAGTTCAAATGTAAGTCTGTCAGCACTGAATTAAATAGCTTACCAAAAAACATGAGTTTCAATGTTGTATTGTCATATTATATTTTTAAATATGAAATACCAACAACATTTTTATGACAATAGGACAAATAGGATAGAATATCACCCACTGTGAATTGGGTAAGTGTATTTATATATATTCTTGATTCCTATGTATTTCTAATCCGATTTAGCCATATACATGTCCAAAATACACAACCAAAATTAATGGAAATATAAAATTTTTAAGAATAATTATTATTTTTATTTGAACTGTTACTTTTAAATCATTGATATTACTTTTTATTTCGGCTCGAGTTCATTAAATTTAATTTTTCATTAAATTATTTTTACTGAAGGTAGGAATTGTTACATGAAAATTATTATTAAAATTTTATTGATAATTTTTCTTGGCTTAGGATTCGAACCTGGGTTATTGGTTGAATTTACATATGTTTCGAGAAACACCACTTTCTCTCATCAGAATTCTTTACGTTCTCACCCTCTGCACCAATGCTGCGCACAGTGTCGTGATTTCATATAACGAGTGGCCATAAATAGAAGGAGTGGTTGTAAAGAGTTGAAATTTGGCACACGTATTTGATTTGATAAAAGAAAAAAAATATTAAAATTTCAAAAACTTTGGAGGAAGGATTCGTGTCCTTCCCATATATCCTGAAATTAAAAACCGTCACGTTAAATTAACCCATTTGTGTATACGCTGTTTTTCACGTTTTTTGTGTGCATATTGCATACTTACCAAAAACTTTCAACTTTGATTGGCTATAACTTTGTCAAAAATATTTTTTTTTTCAAAAATTCTTTTTCATTATTGTAATTTGAAATCTAGTTTATCAAACTGTTTTAGCAGATTTTTAAAATTCCAAAAGTCGTTTTTTTTATTTTTGGCCGCTGACACCACACTGTGCGGCGCCCGCTAGCCAACAGTCAAACATCAATCCTTTAACCAGTATTATCGGTGGTTCGAAATTTGCTGTAATTATCATTTTTTCATTTATTTTACATGTTGCCTCATTTTTCTTCAGTTTGTTTGTATTCATGCCGAGACTTTGTCTCGAAAACCTGAAATTTTTAGTTCCACTAAATACACACGCACAGAAAAAATATAGTTGTGCGTGTTTACCACAACTATTTCCAATTTTTTTTTTCAAATATTATGGTCACTGTAATTATTTATATGAATTCGCCAACCATAATATGGTTAACTTACGATTCATATGATTATAGCAATCATATATATGATTATAGAAATTATCGACCCAATCATGAATAAAAAATCCGCGGGAGTTTTTTCCCTTTTTATTTTTTTAACATTGAATTTGTATAGGAAAAATGGGAAAAGGAAAAAAACTCCCGCGGAATTTTTATTCATGATTGGGCTGTATGTAATATTTACGGTGATCACTGTTCTGATGAAAGATTATACCATATCATATTGTTCTCTATCGTAATCATAGACAATAAATTTTGATATTTAAATTCAACATAAACATGATTCCCACAAATATATAACTAATACCTACAATTGTAGATATGACTGTAGTAATCATCTGACCCGTTAAGTTAATTATATTATGTTTACCGCAATCATATAAATAATTATCTTGACCATAACATTGTTAAAAACAAGTTGTAAAAATATTGTCATTGTTGTGTGTAAACATGTACAATTATATTTTTTCTCTATGTGTAGACTATTACAAAGAAAACTATGAAAATAGCCAGTAATAGTTAACGTTTTATTCTAGAGCTCACAAATGAGGGTTCGTCAAGAGGAGTGGTAACAGCAGTTAGTCTATCAACATAAAGGGCTTATCAACAAAAACTTTGTTTTCCAACAGAGGCTTATTGGGTGTGTTTTGAAATATTTGTACAACATCATTTTAGTTAAAGTATTGTCAATTGTTAACGATGTGAATTTGTTACATCTTTCTGGCAACATATTGATTCTGCTCCAAGAGAACTGTTAATCTTTGAAGACCAAGAAAGAATCAAGCCAATTTCGGATACCATAAAAGAAGAGCTTGCTGCATCGGGGCTAGTTCTAGACTACAATTTGAGGATGAGCCAACAGTCCCAATTATTTCTAAATAGTTTGTAACAGGTATTGCTACATGTGACCGAGAGTTGTCAAGATGGCATATTACACTTTCCTGTCTGGCTCTATATGCTGGGCATTTTTCAGCAATAGATGCGATCCTTATGGTCCTACCAAATCTAGCATATAACTTTAGCGCCATGGATATTTGGTTTTGCCGATGATTTGACATTTTGGCAGGGATTAACAAACGATCTCTTACGCTTCGATGGATTTTTTATTGCAAATAATCATTGGATGCAAACATTATTTTCTTTTATATAGAGTTTAAGCCATATTTAGAACATGGAAATTCGTATTTCATTTGAAACGCACAAACGATCTCCTGCACATTGAAACTGTTCAACATAAGCATCGATGACCAATTGGTATGCATTTTGTATAGCCACCAGCAAAGTTTGTCATTCCCAATGAGGTTTTTATCTTTAGTAACTTAAATAACATTTTTTATTTATTGAACATTATATCGTAAACAAAATTTTTATACCCGCCATCATAAAGTCAAAAAGTTTATTTATTCTAAGTCTTTGTAAGATTCTAAGACAATCTAGCCATGTCCGTCCGTGTGTCCGGTAGAACTTCCAAAAAAGATGCGCGATACCGATCCAGTAAGCTCCGAGTTACTGAACAAAGTTTCCGACTACCACGATCTTTTTCAAATATTTTTGGCTATTTTCTTCAAATATAATTTAGATAATCAGGGATGTCATAGAAACCAATATTGTCAGAATTGGTTTCAAAACCGACAAGAAAAAATGCTTTGGTGTCATAGGGTACTGCTACACGTTCAATAAATATCGTAATACTAGAAATATACTAGAAATATTTCGATATTTATTGAAAGCATTTTTTCTTGTCGGTTTTAAAACCAATTCTCACAATATTGGTTTCTATGACACCCCTGAAAATCACAAAATTTTGCACAGTGTATTTTTTTATAAAATGACTTCTTATTGACCCCATACAAATGTCTTCCCGGAATATGGCTTTAAAGTACATAAATCGCTATAAAAAAGCCGAATGATTTTATGTAAACAATTCTAACATTTCAAAATCAAATAACAAACACTGAATATGATTATTCAAGTACTCATTACATTATAATTTCTATCATTTTCATAATATTTAGGTGAAGGGTATTAAAGATTCGGCACAGTATTTCAACTTGTTTTCTTTTTTAATACTAACGCAGCCATTCACTTAGAAAGAAACCAAACTAAAGTTGTTAGGTTTTTACGGCAACAACAATTTGCCTTTGAAACTGATTTGCAATTATTTCACAAACACATATAAAAACCACAAACACATTCATGTTTTCTACCATATACATACAACTTAAAAATAATAATAACACCCTCACAAATGCAGTTGTAATACGCACACACAAAGACTTGCTGATAAAGTGCACTAACAAGCAAATTGAAGAATTAACAAAGGATGAGGGAAACTAAATTTACCCTACAGACTTTAATGAAAATGCAGGAACGGGGAGATTAAAATTAACTTTAGTCAGTTAGCTTATGATGCATTGCATAATAGTCTTATATGATGTTGGTATTTCAATCTACAAGCATAAACTCGTTTGGGGAACTTATCAGGTAGAAAATTTGTTCATTACTGGTTCAATTTACGAAATAAAGCTCTTTAAATCAAATATTCTACAAATTGGAAATCTCATATACCAAACAAAATGTTTCTTAAAAAATCCAGTTACATGGCTAAATCCAGCAGTAACGAATCTGAAATACCCTCCACATCAAACTAGTATTTCAAAATGTCCTTATAAATACATTACATGCATTCTACTGTTAAATTGTTTTAAATTTAATAAACATAAACAAAACAATATTAGAAATACTTTTACAATTTGATGTATAACATAAATATTTTCCTACACACAGAGAAAAAATATAGTTGTGCATGTTTACCACAATAATGTTATGATCACTGAAATTATTCATATAATTGCCGTAATCATAATATGGTAAACTTATGATTCGGATGATTACTACAATCTACACGTTTACTACACGATTGTAGTAATTATGTATGTATTTATGGCAATCATGTTTATGATGAATTCATTCATGTTGCTCTTTAATTATGATAGAGAACAACATAATATGGTATAATAGTTCATCAGAAACTTGATCACTACAAATATTACATTATTATTTTAATCATATATATGATTGTTTTAATCATGTGAATCATAACTTAACCATATTATGGTTGTCGCAATCATATAAATAATTACTGTGACCATAATATTTTAAAAAAAAATTTAAAAATGTTGGAGTATATATTTTCTTCTCTGTTTGTTTGCTAAACTAATTTTTGGCATCTTCTTCGTTTTGGTGATGTGTTGTGGAATTGAGCGTATTTTACATAGACAGATAGTTAAATCAAAGAATTTTATAAAAACAATCAATTCATATACTTTAAGCTGCTTTAGGTAAATATTTCCCAATAAATTGCATTTGATAATTCAACAGTGCTAGCCACGATAAGACAAACCTATTTACAACCTCAGTCATGTCCAATGATAGGTGCAGGGTATAAAAACAACACAACTGCTTAAAATAAAACAACAACTAAGAGGAGGGTACATAGAACTATAAAGATGAAGTGAAGTGGTTTACTATCATTCAAATAAAAGTGTAAGTATACATAAACACTTTTGCTACCAATGCATATTTTAGCCTATGGGGTCCTTTGTGAGCACTTGTTTTTTGCTTAACATTTTCAACTGCTGAAATCACACATTTACACTGCACTCTTGCACTTCTTAGACTTACTTTCTCTCCTTTTTTTGTAAAGGAAACGTAGAGCAGTAAAATATTATGAAACCGAAAACGAAAACGAAAAAATAAAATCCACAAAATTTAAACGATACTTAACCCAGATTCAGTTTTATATTCTTCTGCATTTCAAACCACAAAAGGCAAGAACTATATGTAGTTGCTGGTAGTTGTATGGATTTGATGCTCATACAAAAACAATAACAACTGGCGTTGGAACTATATAGACATACAAACAGCCATTCATAACGCTAAAGTAAAATGCAAATAGCGCACTATGGGATGAGTTTCAAAATGAGAATATCACATGAGTTGATAAGTTCTAGCCTACAGGTTTTAAGAAACAAAATCAGTTTTGTTTTTCAAAATAAGGTTTTTAAAGTTAGCTTAAAAGTTAAAAAAATGTTTTGCTGTAAAAAATACTTTAATTCTCATTTAGTTCTTAAGGAATCCTAAATTAAGTTCCACTGATAATTCAACTATTTTGGAAATAAATCAGTCATTGATTGACATGAAAATCACATGGATCCATCAGTGGAGTATTCGAGTTTAAGCATTGTGCTCTGGCATTTATGATTTGTAAACACCTGGGAGTCATGGTGAATACGATACTAATAGTACGGTCACATTTGGCAAATATTTACTCAAGAAAGCGTACCCACTTGTTTTGGCGCAAATTTGTTTGATGTTGTTAACTCTTACAAGAGTTTCGCAAGATCAAATAGCATTAAATAAATGAAAATTAAATATTTTTTGTGCTTTGGCCTAATTAAGAAAAGTTTTTTTTAATAAATAAACGAGTTCAAATATATGTTAGTTAGTGGTTACGTCTTTTTTGACAAATATTTACCAAGTGTGACGGTACCGTAAAAAATATTTGTTTGCTTAACTGATACCAGATGTTACTGTCAAAAAGTTTCCCCTTTCATTGAGATTTCACATTCACACAGAACACCCTGTTGGTTGATTGGGTTTCCGTCCATCGATAAAACGACAGTAAAATCTACTTTAGTCTATTTTTTAGATTACAAGGTATTTTCCGACCGTTAAGGTTGTTCCCAACCTTAACGGGTAACGCCAAACCCCAAAAATACATTACAGCTTCTAGAGTGGCCTTCCTAAAGCATTAATTCACCAGCAAAACTGGTGGGCTAAAACCACCTCAAAATTTATTTTTTATAAGAAGAACAATGAAAAGATAAGGAATATATTAGAAGACAATAATTTCTCAGTTCAGCTGATTTAAAAATTAATAAGACAATATAAGACCAAAAATAGAAACAATACAAGAAACACAATAGAACCGAAAATTTACAAATCAATAATTTATATTCCGGAAATATCAGAACAATTGAGGAGATAACAAAAAGTTAAGATATAAGGTGACAGTTTTTTGAATTTGACCTCAATAATATTATTTACAAAAGATTTATGGGTGGTATAGTAAAAGTGGAACAGTTATGGACTGATAGCTTCTAAATACAGTATCCACTAATGTGGTTTCTACGTATTTGAGGCTTATTTTGGTTGAATTTCATATCCATAACGTTATTTACAAGAGTTGTATGGTTGCTTAGTATACTCGAAAGTGGACTTAATTCGGGAGCTATTGCCACTTATTGACTGACAGGTAAAAAATCCAGTAGCATAATTTCCGTATAACCGATATCAGTATGATTTCTGGAATAAAATTACTGATCCATATAAAAATTGGTTCGATACCGATATTTATTAGACATTTTTGTGGGTTCAATTATTATTCGGAAATGGGTCTTATATGGCAGCTATGATAAATTATGGGCCGATCTTCTTAAATTTTGGAACAGTGATTTTCATAAATATGAGGATATTTCACATCGAATTTCAACATAAAAACAGCATATTTATTAAAAATTAGTATATAGTCACATAAGGGCCGATATTCTCAAAATTCAGCAGTTTGATTTTGACATGTATGTAAATGATCCGTATAAAATTTTGGATCACTTCCGTTATTTATAAAAGATTTATGAGTATTAAAGTGATTATCGGAAGAGGGCTTTATATGGGGGATACGGTCAAATATGGACCGAAATTCACAAAATTCTGCAGAATGATTTTTGTGTATATGTAAATAATCTGTGCAAAGTTTTGAGTCGGTAACGATATTTATAAGATATATATGCATGTGGTCCTTGTATGGGAGCTGTGCCCAATTATGGGCCGATCACTATAAAAATTAGTACAACAATTTATTTACCTATAAGGATTATTTATGTCAAATTTTTGCCCTTAAAAATTATTTATATCAGTTTTATACGTATTTAAGTAAATTTTGAATGTGAACTTTATATGGGGTCTATGGTCAAACATGGAATAAACTCAAAAACTTATTCGTGCTGAATTTTGTATTGATATTCCAATTTTATAGGCATTTATGCATAATTGAGCAATATTTTGGGAAGATTTTTGTATGGGGGCTATGAGAAATTATTGACCTATTCTTACTATTTTCCCCACACTATTTTCTTTGATTATAAAAACCACGTATACATATGAGTCATTCCATGTCAGACCGAACACCTTTTTTACAACACCTCATCTTGTTCGAAGGTGGTGGAAAACAGAAAATAAATAAAAAAAAGAAAATTTTAAAAATAAAAAAATTATAAAAAAAATTTAAATAATAATTTTTAAAAGGGAGGTTCAAATACCTTCAAAATAAGGCACTGGTCTTTAAAATCCATCTACAAGTTTTTGCGAAATATTAGTTCAAAAGTTGTCATGTCGGAAGATTTTTTATGATTTTGACGATTTTCAAATGCACATAACTTGTTGAAAAAAAAATTATTTTTTTTTTCTGGAAATACGTGTAAAATATTTTTTAATGAAGAACACGTGCTAAAATTTTGCAAGACTTCGGCGACATCAAAGTCAATTTTTAGCAAAAATCGTTCGGTCTGACATGGAATGACTCATATTTAAAAAAATTGGAAGAAAAATATTTAAAAATATAAATTTTTTTTTTGATCCATAACTTTTGTTCTACCCTAACAGACCACAAAATAAGTAAAGTATAATAGTACTTTAGAAGAAGCTTTTTTAAAAAAAATACTAAAGTTTTTTTAAATAATGTTTGAGAAACTACTATCCTTCACAATATGTTTTTAAACATAGTATATAATAAATAGTGTACATTAAATATATATTAAACATGCTTGTCATATTTTGTCATTGTTAATTTTGATTTAAAATAAAAAAATATATTTGGAAAAATGTTTTGTTTATCCAAAAAGTTTTGATTTTTTTTTTTTTTTTGAAAAATTAACCCCCGGCCCACGATGTCGAACGATAACGTTCGCTTAGATAAGACTTAAGACACAAACTTGATTGTGGTATAAACAAACTTGATTGAGTAAAAAATAGATACGATAAAAAGTTTGTGTCTTAAGTCTTATCTAAGCGAACGTTATCGTTCGACATCGTGGGCCAGGGGGGAACTTTTTCCTTTTTTAACTATGAATGCCATTAAAGGTTTTTTTTATTTATTTTTTTAAGGAGAAAAACTTGTTTTCGGTAGCCAAAGCTCCGAGTTTTCTTATTTGCAAGCATAACCAAATTCTACAATTGTTGAAATAAGCTTATTCTACAATTGTAGGTATAAGCTTATCTTTATTTAGTTTAATAAAATATTATTTGGAGAAGCTTTTTCTAAAATTGAGAATATAAGCTTATTAAATAATTATTTTAGTACTATTATCACGAGGGTTCCTTTTTGATTATTCTACAATAATTTAAAAGTGTTTTTCTATACTTTCTCAAGTTTTTTTAAAGCTTAAGGCTTATGCTCGCAAGCTTTATTATAATATTTTTCTAAAGGGTTTTGGTCTATTGGGACTAAACCGATTTTTACTAATTTTCAATACCAAAATGCTTAGGAGAACTATAAACGGTTTTTTGTAAACTATGTTCATTTCGGTTGTGTCCTTTGGACGTGAGAGTGTTTTACACAGACAGACGGGCATGGTTCAATCGACTGCGTAAGGGCCTAGCATATACATATATACTTTGTTTGGTCTTACATGAATATTTATCAGTGCTACATACGGAATTACAAGCTTATGGTGGTAGAGGGTACAAATATAAATTTCTACTGAAAAATCTCAATCAGTCAATCTATTGTGCTTGACTTAAGCCGAAAAGCAGGTGCTAAGAAAAAATCAACAGTTTTACAAAAACTAGAAAGCAGCAAATTTACATTATAAAAGAAGAACATTGAAAAATATTAATAGTAGTAAATAAAAAAAGGAACAAAAAATACAAAACACAATCCCACACAACAAGAAGGTGATAGATAGTACATACATATACATATAATCCATTATTTAGCACAATCATATTAATATTGTACCAAAAATAAAAAATAAAAATAAAACTACTTGGCCTCATACTCTATACCAAACAGGCTGTTAGTTGTAGTTGAATGTCTATGAGACTATTATGAAAATAACTTTAGTGACTTAAATTTAAAAGTGATTTTTATTCCAATACACATACACAAACACAGATGTATGTACATAAATATGTATTGGTAAATGTCTGCATACATTAATATGCAAGCGTTTACTGTAGCATGCAAGTGTTAAGAGTCGTATGGCAGATATGGGGCTCCTTGTGCCACATAGCTCTTCTTATAACAAAGATTTGAATATTTATGAGCAACAATGAACAACAATGACATGGGGTATAGTTAAAAATAGCTGAAAAGAGAAAATAATATTTAAGGACATAGTAGTTTCAAGTAGCGCAGTAAAGCGAATGAAAATGCATAGTTAAATATTAGACAATTTTTTAAATTTATGTTAAATTTTAAGGTTTCGAAAACTTGGGGAACAAAATATGATTTTTGATTAATTGTAATATATATTATCAGAAATTACTTTTACAATTACATTAATAAATATATATAAAACTAATAAGAGAGTAAGTTGGCCAATCCCTACTATAGAGCATTACATACTCTGAACGTCAAAATAATGTCAACACCTTACATTACATTATTAATAGTAAATCTTAATTATATAACTATAGTTATTTAAGTAGAATTGAATTCATAAAAAAAAAAGAAAAGAAAAACACCAACGTATACAAAATTCAATTGATTTATTGTTGACATATACCAATTTTTACGCGTCAAAATAAAGCAAACAGTGGCATCATCCGTATGCAAAAAACACTCTACAACTTAACAATCAAACAAAAGGTTTGAATTTAGAAAAAAAAAATGAATATATAGATGAGGCACAAATTGAAATCACTAAACAATTGAAATTTAGATACATAATATATATTTAGAACCACCCCTTAAATTTCTTAATACTTATTTAATATATATTGTTAAGTAATCTTATGAAAATAAATATTAACCACATTTCTGCAAATTCTTTGTCATAAGAAATTCTTAATTGACTTAAATATTTGTCATACAAATGAAAGTATCATATAAATCACAATTAGACATATTAAATCTGTGTTTTTGCTTTTAAACATTTCAATTGCACAGATTTGTCTGCAGTGTGTCACTGCTCACAACTCATACCTACGATAAAATAAAGAACTTGTAAATTTAATAAAATTAACAAGACATAGTCTACTCATGTATAAATCATTTGAAAGTTTATTGCACAACAAGAACACGTTTGTTAGCAGAGAGAGAGAGAGAGAGAGACAGATAAAGAAAAGTAGATATTTTCGTCTTTCAAATAGACATAAAACTTATAAAGATATTATTATTAGGGTGTATCAAGTAACAAGTTTTAAGTTTCATATTTAATATATCTTTAGATTTATGGACCGATTTGCATAAATTTTTTTGTATGCGTTTGCGTGGCGCCCCGGGTGGTTTAGATTTACAATTCGGTCCAATTACACAAAGGAGCGTGGTACCTCCCATACAAACCATAAATTAAAAAGCTATTATTTCTGCTTCTGATAACGGTATGTGAACAAAATTTGGTACGTTGGTTTGTTGTGCATTTTTTAAGTGCTGCTGTAAATATGGTCCGGATTGTACAAAGGGGCGTGGTACCTCCTATATACTACACATCTTTGGTGGAAGTAGGCAATGCTACGCCCCTTTTCAAAAATGGCACTTGTGGCCTTTCTTATTATAATAGACTGATTGGCATGAAACCTTTCCAATAAAAATAAAATTTGAAGGCAAAGCAACGTTTGCCGGGTCAGCTAGTTAAATATGAAAATCTCATATTATAGAAATTATAGGAGACAGAAACAATTTTTGGAATTTCTTTCTAAACAATTTTATACTTAAAACATTTATTTTTTATTTTTATTTTTGGAACTCCCTATTAATCTTATTTCATATTACATGTTTACACAGAAACTCTTGTATAACAGACAAACACTTACATGCAAATACATTAATTTATATTTCTAAATTTATGTTTGTTTTTATTTATTTTAACCTCTTAAAACCTTTGTAAATTTTAAACATAATTTATGTTCAACTTCCCAGCTAAAGCGTAAAGTAAGAAAAAGAGGAAATAAAGTGTCTGCCTAAAACATTTAATAAATTACCGCAAGCTAAATGCAAAACATTTTCACTTCGCATACATATTTGCCAGAAAGATTTTATTAGCTTAACGTACAAATATAGACGTAAATTAAATATAGCTGGTGACAAACCATTACAAATCAAAGCTGGAGAGTAATTCAATGGCGAGAATTATTTGCGGGGTTGTATTTTCAAATATCCCTAGTAAAACAAACTAGTTACATGACTAGTTACTTGGGATATGTTAGCTGTTATGCTAGGAACACAACTGAGATGAAGGGCGAATTACGCCAAAAACGACATAAATTCGTCGTCTGAAACACAATAATGACGAAAAAACTGTCATAACGACTGTTATAATTGACAGCTATATATTTATATATGTATGTAAGAGTATGTAAAACTTTTTATTTTTATTTTTACAAGATAAATTTGCCATCCTACCAATTGCATCCCATATTTTGATATATATTTTTATTGTTTTGTTTGATATTGTTTAAGATTTTTAATTTTTAATAATAGCTTTTATAAATCAACAACGCTATCGCATTTGAAGATATAAAAAGTGAACAACAACCCAACCAATGGCTAAAATCCACAAATTGTAATAAGCCATCCAGCTTTAACTCCCAGCTCTTATTTCTTGTTTCTAAACCTAAAGGGTTCAACGGTAAGAGATTTACAATGAATGAACAAGCCATTATTTTAAGGACTTTCAAAGAATTATTATTTGAAAAGAAACAAAACACTGGAAAACTGATGGATCAAGCAGAAAGAAGAGAAGTAAAACGCTTGTTTGACGAAAGGATATACTTTATTTAAAAAGTAAAAAAGTTTTAAAATTTGCCTCGTATAAAAACATATGTTCAATTCACAAGCGATGTTGTATGTTGTACATAGTATGAAAAGAAAAGTCGTATGTTTATGTTATCATAGCTTAAAAATGACCAATGAAAAATATTTTAAAAAGAATTATACAAAACAATATTTACCGTTTAGTTATTTGTTTAAAGTAAGATGAATAATTTGTGTGTAGAAATACATATTTTAACTTTTGGTTACAATTAAACTTTAATACAACATTTGAAAAACATATGTAAAAATGTCGTAGGCGTTGTATAAAAAATTTATATAGAAATTACCAACAACATGTGTACAACTATTGTAAATTCACACAACTTACAACACTTGTGAATTGCACAGCAGTTTTGACAATTATCACAACAAACTTTGTCATGTCAGTAGTATTCTTTATGTTAGAGTAAAGCAATTAGATAGCGTTGCAATGACATAACATGAAGAACTTAAAAAGTTTTCTTCTTTATGCATACTTTCTAAAACAGTTGGCTTTTTAAAATGTAACAGCCTCATAAACATTTTTGTCGTTAACTGTATATCCTTAAATATGCAAATTTTACCAACACATATCTCTCGCATAGATATACTCGTATATACTTAACACACCACTAACAAATGCTTTAGATATTTTGTGATATATTGTAAATAAGTGTCATACACTTATTTCTGTATAGCTTCGTTGCTTTCGATGTTGCTTCTCTTTAAATACATATCACTTGATTTTGAAAATGGCATACAGTGATTTGTGCACGCTTTACGAAAGAAATTAATACGTCTATTAATAAATCACAAAATCGCTAAATATCAAATGAAAGTAATTTCTTTGCATATGTAATAAGTCGTTTTTTAATGCATGATTTTAAATATTTACGCGAATGATTTTAAATATTTAACAAAATTAAGTCAATTAAAGTAACTTAAGACATTAACATCGAACAACACGGCGCACAGAGGAGTATTTGGCCTGAAAAGCTGGCCAAAAAGGCAAAACTGAATTTTAAGAAATCTTAAGAACTAAGTACGCAGCTCGACAGACAACAATATTTTACATTATATTGTAAATTTTGAAGACTTTTAGTTGCGATTGGTAGCTCTGAGAGCCTGCTAAAGTCAGGAAAGTGAAGAAATTTATATGAGATTTTAATGTTTTTTTCGGTTTCTGGATGTTTATAAGATATTTTTTTTGCGACTAAACGAATAAAGGTTTAACAAAGATTATTTTTTCGCTGAAAGGTTTGATCAAAAGTAATTTAAAAAAGAAAAAAAATTTAAAATATGTTGAATATTCATGTTGAAACAATTCGTTCAAAAGCTAAAAAAAAAACAAATTATACACTTTTTTTGCAAAAAAAGGAAAAGAAGAAGTTTTTAAAAGTGAGGTTAGCATGTCTACGAATTATGTTTGATACCACAAAAAAATTTGGAATCTTTAATTTTAGAAACAAAAAAAAAAAAGTGTGCGCAAGTTTGCGCCATTATTTTTGACGATTTTTTTAAATTTTCACAATTTTTCTATTTTTGTCTATTTTTTTCTAATTAAGTCATAAAAGCATACACTTGAAAATACTTATAAAGGGTTATTGCACACAATTTTTATCAAACCCGTTTTGTAACTTCGAGAGTCAATAGGAAGTTTACACAAGATTACAGCTATTCCAAATAGTGAAAAAATCTAATGCTGGAACCATTGACGAAAAATTGGATTTTTTGGTCAGAAAATTGAGCGAAATTTCAAAATGTGAAGGGGATGGGGATATATTAGCACTGAAGCAGTGTTTGAAAAATTTCAATATTATTAAATAATATAAAATAAATATAATAAAGCCTTTTTTATAAAAAAAATACTGTTTTATAAGAGCCTTACAATTTTGAAATTTTTTTTTTAATTAGACTGTAAATCATATGTATGTATGTACATACAGTCTGTCAAGAATGAGTTTAAAATCAACATTTGTTAATTGAGTTTTGCGATTTATACCAACTTTTATTCCTTAGGAATGTGGCTTTTAGAAAAATCTTAAAAACTTTAACGTTTTGGTTCTTAAATTTTTTTATTGCATTTTGAAAACAAAAAGTTTTACGCATTTTGCATGTAAATTTTTTTTTTCGCCATTAAATTTTTAATAACTCTAAATTAGTAATAGATATAAAATAACTGTGTATGGTTAGTTTAAGCAGAATTTTCCGGTGCATCTTCTGATCCTCCTGCTATTAAAATTGGAGAACAGGTTTTCAAGTTATGGCAAAATATATAAGGCAACCCAACGATTTAGGGGGTGAAGTATGCCACGCCTTTAAAAGAAAATCCTTACGTACTAGAGAAAAACGGAAAAAAGATTTGAATTAAGGGCATCAAAATCCATATAGTCCACATACTTTTATTTCTAGGGTTTGTTGCGCAGTGTAATTTTTTCAAAATCTGAAACTAGACTTTTTATATCATACTACACCTAAAACTATCAAAAAACTAAAACTTTTAATTCAAAAAACACGCTTAATAATTTTGGCCAGCTTTTCAGGCCAAATACTCCTCTGTGGCGGCGGTTCTGGCTTACAACATTATTTTTCATCAAGACATATGGATAAAGGTTGGGATCACAGCACGGCTCCACATGTCATACAGCCATCCAAACAATAAATTTATTGCAAACCAAAATTCCCGTTCGTATAATTTCACGATATTCAGCGTTGGCTGCCGCGATCATGCTGGATATTTTTTTTTTTGTTTTAATAAAATTATAGCCTAAAAAGTGAAAATCCGTGACATGATTAACGAAAGAAACTTCGATAAAATAAACGACATGTATAAGACATGTCTAAGAGATAGTGGTGGACATCAGTCTAATATATGTAATTTTTAATTTATAATTGAGGGCAATCAGAGCAATATTCGACCTTCGAAACTTATGCATTTCTTGTTGGCATTTCTTTTGGTAAATTGTTGAATATCCCTGTCTAATAATTTCAATACATCAGTAAACCAACGACCCATTAAGTACCTATATAAGTAAAGTTCTTTCATTCTTAACACTTTTATAATTTTAAACGTTTTATAACCAATATTTCTATTCATTAGCCCCCAAAATATGGTGAAATTACTTCTCACAATGCCCCCAAAACATAGAATAATATTGTATCTATAGAAACGCAACTGAGAGAGCGGAAAAATCTAAAACGTGAGAATGTATTGGTAAATAATTTTATGCTCGTGTTGGTTTTAAAAAATAATTCACCAGAAATAATTCACTGAAATTCAACATACAAGAAGTTTTATCAATTGTTCTAAAAAAATAACTTCATCACTTTACTTTCCACATTTCAATTTTAATAAAAAAAAGTTGCAACAGAGCGCACAAGAGTGTTTTAACAATGGGTAAAATTAAAGAATTAAAGCACGAATTGCTTGACTACCCACCTTAGTTTCTCGTCCTTGGCAGTAGTGGTTGATCAGTGTAGCGCTAGACCAGTTTTTAGCTGGAGCGATTGCTGCGTGTCCAATAATTGTGTTGGCCTAAGTTAGTTGTCCAAGCTATGGATGGCAGGGACTAGATAGCCCGAACTCTCTAACAAGGTATTTGTACAGTGATCTGTACAATTGCTGCATGAGAAGTTTTGAATTGTGTGTCTTGCGAGACATGCAATGCGTTGGTGTGAAGAACACCAGGTGGTCATGTCATTCTTTGACGATACTGCATGTAAAACCCTGGACTCTGTTCCCAAATCTAAAGAAATATCTAGCTGAAGGTGCAATTGCAGTTGTAAACCATTATTTTGAAGGTCTTGAGGAAAACTATTTTAATCAAGGGATAGAATTGCTAGATAAGCATTGGACTAAAGCTAGATTTACACGATTGAAATTTTCTTCAAAATTACTCTTCAAAATGCTTCAAACTCGTGTAAACAGCGAAAATTCTTCAAAATTTATTTATTTATTGGGTTATTAATAGTTATTAAATAAATAAATTTTGAAGAAATTTTACTGTTTACACGATTTTAAAGCATTTTGAAGAGCAAATTTGAAGAAAATTTCATTCGTGTAAATCTAGCTTAAGTGTATTGAAGTTTCAGGAGATTATATTGTGCTAGGCTAAGAAATTTCCGAACCGTCCTCGTATTTTGCCATACAAACAGAAATGCCAAGTTTAATGACTTAAATAGTAAACAATATGAATGTGCATTATGTATTATACATTTAATACAATTTCTTTAACCCTGCTACTACGTTTCGGGTCTTTTGATGACCCATTCGTATTTAACATTGCATAACTTGCAAAAAAAACAACGTGTTTGTCCGTCAGACCGACACACAATCACGCTAACGACGATATAGTGCATTGATCATAAGCCTTAAAAATATTTTCGAAATGTACAAATTTCAATTTTCTCAATTAAAAAATGTGGGGCCAAAATATGACCCAAACATAACATGTGTATTTTTTTTTCTAACATTGTAGCAGGGTTAATGGTTTTTATATGGGAACTGAAATTCTAGAAAAAAGCTTTTTGATTTTAGCAAGCAAAGCAACTCTACAAGTTAAATATAAAGATTTTAATATATTCTTTATAACATGCCTTAAATAATAATAATTATATTATTTTATGCATTTATATATTATTTTATGTGAGTCAAATTATATGGCTTTTTATGCCTTTCTTGGCCGCAACTTCAAATTTCATCTTTGGAAACGTTTATATGCGAATTCAGGTAAAAGCTTATTTATGTTGAAAATCTTTTTGTGTTTTTTTTTTTTTTTTTTTTTTTTTTTTTTTTTGTAAAATAAATATTGTGTGTTTTAAAAGCTAAACTGTTTCAGGTTTTAAGAGCAAAACCCAGCAAAGACAAGAAAAAAAATAATAAAATACTTAAGCTGTTTTTCTTGATTTCTTTATTTTCATTTTTATTTTTATTTCTTTATGCAGTTTATTTTTGCTTTAACCTACTCAACAAAATGTATATGTATACAAGTATAAAATAAAATAAAAAAAAAACTCTTAAAGTACTTCCTATTGTACTACACAATGATTATGCATACATATCCGTTTGTGGTTGGTTTTCTTAACCTTACTTTCAGTTTTTTTTTTTTTTTTTTTTGCTGACATTTTAAATGTACTTAGTACCCTACAGCGAAAATGAGAGAGATGTTGTTGACAACAGTTGTTAGCCATTTTAGCTGCTTACATATTACAAATCGCTAAGAATTGGTTCTTAACGACTTTTTTCTGCGACATTTCTCCTGCGACTTTTTACTGCGACATTTCTCCTGCGACTCGAGTTTATAGTGGAGACTACGAGGTCGCAGATATTGCGAAAGAAATCAACAAATTTGCCATTTCTATTTTGCATATTCTTTTCTCTTGTATTATTTTACCCCCTGGCCAACGATGTCGAACGATAACGTTCGCTTGGATAAGACTTAAGATACAAACTTTTTATCGTATCTATTTTTTACTCAATCAAGTTTGTTTATTCCACAATCAAGTTTGTGTCTTAAGTCTTATCTAAGCGAACGTTATCGTTCGACATCGTGGGCCAGGGGGTTCATTTCATTTACCAGCAGTGTTGCCAGTGTGGTTTCATTACGAATATCATGTACATAAAATACATATAACAAACCTTTAAACATTCGCCTTTTAAAGCCCCTAGATCACAAAATAAAAACTGCTGGATGCAACAATATATTATTACACATAAATTTGCAAAACTAAAAAAAGCTCCTATATGGCAACACATCTGCTAAGGCACTAAATATGAGAAATGAACAGTTTAACGTCAAATAGTCTTTAGAATGGTGCAACAAATGTTTCATCATGTGAACAGACGATGAATTTAGAAGGGAAACCAAAAGAGAAGCGTTACTACAAGAACTGCTTTAGCAATAGTCCAGTGTTCTTTAATTGGCCAAAGCTGAGCGCAATTGGAAAACTTCAAGTATTTTTCTACTTGTAGTATGACCGTATTTTATATGAACAATGCTTTATGTAGGTGTTTGTTAATACAACCTATGCCCATTGCTAGCAATTCTTATGTATTTATTCTTCTATAAACATAATTTGTGTAGTTTTATGTTGATTCTTTTCCCCCAGCTCCCGAAGTATTGTTTCTACTAGTTAAAACTGAAAAAAGAAAAGAAAAAGAAATTTTGTGCTTAGTAGAATAGAGAACAAAATGTACTTGTGGCTAAAAAGGGTTCAAGCATATTTGAATAGAAGTATACAAGAAAAGAACAAGATTGCAGAAAATTTTTCAACAGTAAAAAGCAAAATATAGAAAAACACAAAAACGGAAATGATGTTTTATTAAAGATTTGCTTTAAAAAGAAAAACAAAACGCCCTCACATACAGCCACACAATCATCATAGTCACACAGGAACAAAAAAAAAAAACCTACAAAAAAGTATAATGTGTTAAAGAAATTTGTAAGAAAAATATTTTCTTATTTAAGAATTATTCTCGTAGTATAGTTTTATTTTGACAAAGATACTCACTTGTATTTTTTTTAAATGTTTGGTATTGAGGTTTCGATTTTGTTTAAAGTTTTGCTTTACAAGGTTTTGTTTTGTGTTAATAATTATGTTATAGTGCATTTACACTTGTAATTTTTAAACTAGTTTATGATCATAAGCTAGTTTCATAAACCATACCGTTTACATCAGCATTTTTGACAGTTAAGTGGTTTATCTTTGACAAGTCATAAAACAGCTGACATTTTGTTTGTGTAAAATAATGTACTACTTTCAAAAATACTTGAAAAAATATTACTTTTGACATCAGTAAATTGTAAACAAAGTCAATCAGCAGGGCTACTGCACACACCTTGTATATTTACACCATGAAAAGTTTGTTTTTATTTTTGAGCAAATGTCAAATGAGTCCAGCGTTGCCAAAAAACTGTTGAAAAAAACAGAGTTGCATTAGCAAAAACTGGTTGTTTGTAACTAGTTTATCTCAAAAGCTAGTTAGAAAACCTGTTTTTGATTTGTATGGATAAACAAGTCTCTCAAACTAGTTTATCACCATAAACAACTTATAACTAGTTTATGGCGTAGGTGTCTGGGTCCTTATCAGATTCTAAGACGATCTAGCCATGTCCCTTCGTCTGTTGAAATCACGATAGACCTTCAAAAAAAAAAAAAAAAAGACATAGAACGATAAAACTTTTACCAAAATATTTCATATTGAAAATGGGCATAAGCGGTCCAGTAGGATCCGAATTATAGATCAAAGTTTCACACTACCTCGATATTTTTCAGATATTTGTTGCTGTTTTCTTCAAATATAATGCAGATAATATCATAAAATTTAGCACACTTTAATTCTGTTATATAAGGACAATGAAAATGTTAGGAATCGGTCCACGATTTCTCATAGACCCCATACAAATATCCTCCTGGAATATGGCTTTATGGTACATAAATGTCTATGGAACAGCCGTAACTAAACAAAATTCTGCAATAATAAGTTTCATGCAAAGTTAAATCTCAAAACAATATTTTTGTTTGCATTGGTTCATAATTTTGAACCTAGCCCCATACCAAGACCACTTCCGAAAATCACTTAAATGAACATACATCTTTTGCAAAAACGACTAGCAAGTTGAAATTCGTTAAGCGTTATCAAAATATATATTCAAATCGTCGTACTTAATTTCATGATGATCGGTATATATTTGACCGCAGTCCAAACATAAAGTCCAGTTCCGACAAACAGTTAATACGCATAGATGCCTTATAAAAACCACTACATATCTTGTTTAAACTCAAAACAAATACATATATAAAAATTGTCCATCTAAATATGATGATGATCGGTCCATATTTAACTGTAGTTCCCATATAAAGAATACTTCCTAAAAACAATTAAATTCGCATAAATCTCTTATAAAAAACACTAAGAAATCGATATACTACACCAGAAATCCGTATATACATTTAAATCATCTTACTGGATATTATAATAATCGGTCCATATTTGACCGTATCCCCAATATTGCTGGCTTAACATGTAAAGGCTGTAAGGCTATATTTTACAATATTACAGGAGAGACAAAAACAATCAAACTTTTTTTAAATAAACATTTTTGAAATCTGTAAATGCAATTTGGTTTTGTATTTTTTTTGTTTTTTATTTGCGTAAAAGCAAAATGAAAAAATATGTATTTGTTGAGATAAAAGCTTTTTTGGACTTGGAGCTTTTTCTGTTGCTTAGTTTGTATGTTTTCATGGACTTAGAGATCTTTTTCTTAAAACTTGTATCTACTTATATTTCTTACTTACTACAATGAAAGTGTACTTTTGTTGAAAACAAAAATTATTCAGTCTTATTTCATTGCTGTTATAAAAAACTAATATTAATTTAAATTTTTAATGGACTTTAAGATAACTGGTGTTTTATAGGCAAAGTGGATTTTAGATATTGTAAGTCTTCGAACTTTCTAGTCGTCATTTTTCTTCTTTCTTGATGAAGTTGATTTAAATCCGACCACTCTAGTGTGACCACATTTTCATTTGTTTTTTGGTAGAGATTTTACGATTCATCAGGAAATCTAAGTTTGAAATTAATTTCATCATTTGGTGTGTATAGTATTTCTCGAATGTCCGTCACTTTGGAATCGCCTTTTACACGGTCAGGGCGAATATTTTTACAAAATTGTACATTGTTAAATTTATTTAAAAAATTAATGATCCAAATAAATAGCATCATGACGATTAATGTCATGACTGTCAGTGGTGTTGATACTCAAGACAACGAGAGTGTAGCCAATGATAAATAATATTATGTCAATTGGTTTGACTCTCAGACTATTCTGCGCGAAACAGTTGATATTTCAACATTGCAAGAAGTGAGATAATACACAAAGATGTGATAAATTGCACTTAGCGCCTATACTCAGCACTACAAAATAACAACAACAAATAAGATAACTGTATTTTTTTTACTTATTGAACACAACTGCACAAAATCTCAATATCTAAAAAAAGTGGTTTTAGAGCCATTACATGTTAAGCCAGCGATATATAGTCTACTTCCGAAAATTACTAAAATTCATGTAAATCTCTTTCCAAATGACTATCAAGTTGAAATTTGAAATGCATAATCAGAATATACATCTAAATTATTGTAACAAATTTCATGATGATCGGTCCATATTTGAACGTAGCCACCATATATTACTTACATTTCTTGAATTGTTTGCCTTAAATTAAATGTAATTAAATTACGTAAAACTAGATTTATTTACTTATGTAAAGTAAGCGGCCGTAAATATATAGCAGGTGTATATTCCACGTTTAGGTTACCCACAGAAATCCAGGTATCTCTAAACGAGATAGCGAAACTTTCAAGGATAACGCTAATATGAGTCCCTGGACATAGTACATAGTTCAGTACAGGGCAACTATATTGCTGATGATTCAGCCAGGAATGATACAATGATGACCGATGAGGCGATTGACCCTTTTATTGGCATCACCATTACGAGTCTGAAAATATCTGTTCAAAACGAAATGTTCAGACTTGCTTAGGAAAAGTGGTCGAATGAAACCGCGAATTCATTGCTTAGCTTTCGTCGTAACCTAATTAGGCTTATTATCTCTTTAATAATAGATCACTGTACTTTTGGAGCACACGTAAAAAGACTAGGTCTACAGTATAACAATTACTGTAGAAGCTGTTATAATTAGGAGGAAGAAAAAACAATCACTCATCTTCTCTGCCAATGTCCAGTCCAATCAACAAAAAGGAAACGTATATTGGGGGCACCCCACCTATCATGTTTGGGGGAACTATCAAGGATGAATCCAAAATGCCTAGAAGTCTGGATAGTTTGATAGGGAAACAACAATTGACGAGTGATCGACAGGGTAACGAATGGGTACACAATGGGATCAGCATGATGGACCCAAGTGAGCTGTTTTTCTAAGGACGGTTGTCCATGGAACCCGACCTAACCTATGTAAAAAATTCAAAAGAATTCCAACAAGTAACCTGACTGTGAGTAAATAGTAAATAAAATATGTAGCAGAAAAATATCAAAAAGGAATGAGGAAGCTTACAAAACCGCACTTTATTTTGTACGACAGTGTATATATTTATTATATATTTTATATGATAAATTATTGGTCATTACTGAACATTTTGTGAAAATTTCCTCAGCATTATCCGAGACTTATGTTAGTTTCAATTTATTTTTAAGCACTAACTTTTTATTGTGTTTATTTTTAATGACAATATTTTCTCTCAAGTTTATTTTCTGATTGAATTTTTATTTACTTTTTATTTTAATTTTAATCATATTACTTTATATAATTTTTTGTTTTTTTTTTAGAAAATTTATTTTATATCTTTTATATTTTCTAAAGTCAGCAAATACTTGTTCATCATTAAAAGTTTCGTACTTCTTGTACTTTTTTCTAGCAAAACTTTCAAGAATGTTCACAGTGATTGCATGCATGATGTTGAATGGAGAGGGAACAAACATGAGCAAAACATAAAGTATGTACATCTTCTTGAGCTACGAGTAAATGTACATATGTATGTATGTGTGTGTATGGTGGTTGTACTTGAACAAGAGAACATGAGCACTATAAAGACAAACTCGTTAATGTGACTTTTAGAAGATTTGAAGTTACATAAAAATAAAATTTAACCCTTAAAGGAGTATATTAAACATTAAAGGTACATGATTAGGAGGCAGTCATTGTTAAAGTATTGCAATTAGTGCTAAAAACCTGCTGATTTGTTTCTGTTTTTGTAACATCTTTTTTCAGTCTTAAGGTCTGGTCACACATGGCAAATATTTACGCAAAAGAGCGTAACCACTTGTTTTAGCACAAATTTGTTTGACGTTGTTTACTCTTACAAGAGTTTTGCAAGATCAAACAACATCAAATAAAATAAAACTAAATATTTGTTGTTCTAAATGGCGTAAATAAGAATAAGAAATGTTTTTTTAAATAACTTTTATTTAGTAGTTACGTCTTACTTCGGCAAATATTTACCAAGTGTGCTCGTACCTTTAGTTTATGTTTTCCCCTCCTCTAAAGTTTTTTTTATGACTTTTGCTTGCCAACATCATAATAAATGGCTTGAAGAGAGTATTTCTATTAGCAGCATAATGTATTTGCATACTTTCTTCACACAAAAGTCAAAAGTGTTTTAAGACTTTTCGAATGCATTTAAATGTTTATTGCTTTAATTAATGTATGTACAATGTACAAACAATAAAACAAGAAATTTATTTATTTAACAGTTTCTGTGTTGCAAAAATTTTAAACAACTGAAACTACAGAATTATAAAAAACAAAGTCCATGTTATGAACGTAATTAATAATTGCTACAATTAACATTAATTTTAATGGACATTAATAGTTTTATTTTATTTAATATTGTATTATTAAACACTGGTAATAATGGCTTTAAACACAACACACCAACAGCTATACACTTACGCATACACTCATGTAAACAAAATAATGACATGATTTTTTAAACCATTAAACACCAGCAACGTATGTATATAAAGCTAAATATTAAAGCATTGCATACATAAAATCTCCCTGCATAATTGTTTTAATTTCGATATTTTGATTGAATTATTTAGAACCATAAATAAATACATAACCAAGTTTTGAAAAAAAACTTTTCTAGTGTGAACGGATTTTTTGTGAACAATATTTTTAGATAAACCCAGTGTCTTATTAATTTTGGCCTCTTTATTATCAAAATTAGTTTTTTGCTAGATGACAGTTATGTAGCAGTTTAAATTCGGCTTTACTTTTATAAGTTTTTTGGTCTCTTAAAGCGTTAAAATAATCGCAATATTTATTCACTTAACAAACGAAAATTATAATAAGCAATTAATAAGTATTAATGCGTTAAAAAATAAAAACTTGTATCGATAAAAAATTTATTATAAAGGGATACAATTTAACAACATATATATAATAAATAAAGAATAAAAAAAATCTTAAATGAAAGAATTAAAATTTTTTTAATTTTTATATGAAAAATCGATTTTCAGTCAGATCACAGATTAGGAGTAAACACAGATCATTTAAACGCTTCTTTACAAAGTTAAGAAGGATTTAAGATTTTTTTAATTTTTTATACGAAAAATCGATTTTTAGTCATAAGTATGAGTGATCACAGATTGTGGCCCTTTTTTATTTAAACGCTTATTTACAAACTTATGAAGGAATTAAGATTATTGAGTTTTTGTTTTTATGAAAAAATCGATTTTTAGTCAGTGATCACAGATCGGCGCCGGAGGGGATGGGTCATAATTACCCGTCACTTTTCGAACTGATTGTATTTTTAAAACTGTACTTCTCTACGCTCTTCTCAGTAGCTGGAGATATTGAATCTCTCTGAATGTTATAAATTTCAAATCAGTCACATAGCGATTGTACTTCGAGTAACACGTGCTTAAAGTTAAAAGAGGTAAATATGACCCACCCATTCATATGACAATAAGTGTTTATTATATTTAAGCTAGAAGAAGCCTCCTTTGTTAACTTTTTTAATATGAAATGTTTTTTGTTTAAAATTAAAAATAAATACGTTATTTTTTAACAAAGTCATGTTTTATTTCTTTAATAAGATTAGATTCAATCTAAATTGTATATATTTTTTCATAAATACAGCAAAAAACCCGAGTTTAATAAGTCGGTCATTATGACCTAACCCCCATGTCAGTGTAGCTAAAATCCAACCCCCCCCCCCCGGCGACGGGTTAAACGTTTCTTCATTTTTGATTCAGAAATATGAGTAATCACAGATCGAGACCCACTTCTCACTTAAACGCTTCTTTACAAAGTTATGAAGGATATAACATTTTTTTAATTTTTTATATGAAAAATCGATTTTTAGTCAAAAATATGAGTGATCATAGATCGTGGCTTTTTGTTTATTTAAAAGTTTATTTACCAACTTATGAAGGAATTAAGAGTTTTGAGTTGTTGTTTTTTTACTCACCACCAAAAAAAAATGGGGGGTATATTACGTTTGTCATTCCGTTTGTAACACATCGAAATAATGGTCGTAGAGCCCAAAAAGTCTATATATTCTGGGTCCTTATAAGATTCTAAGACGATCTAGCCATGTCCCTTCGTCTGTTGAAATCACGATAGACCATCAAAAAAAAAAGACATAGAACAATAAAACTTTTACCAAAATATTTCATATTGAAAATGGGCATAAGCGGTCCAGTAGGATCCGCATTATAGATCAAAGTTTCACACTATCTCGATATTTTTCAGATATTTGTTGCTGTTTTCTTCAAATATAATGCAGATAATATCATGAAATTTGGCACACTTTAATTTTGTTATATAAGGACAATGAAAATGTTAGGAATCGGTCCACGATTTCTCATAGCCCCCATACAAATATCTTCCTGGAATATGGTTTTATGGTACATAAATGTCTATGGAACAGCCGTAACTAAACAAAATTCTGCAATAATAAGTTTCATGCAAAGTTAAATCCACTTCCTTAAATCACTTAAATGAACATTAATATGTTATAAAAATGACTATCCAGTTGAAATTCCAGGAGCATAATCAAAATATACATTTAAGTCGTGGTAACAAATTTCATGATAATCGGTCTCTATTTGACCGCAGTCCAAATGTAAAGTCCAGTTCCGAAAATCTCTTAAATGCGCATAAATCTCTAAGAAGTTTAAATTCAATACAAAGAGTCCATACATTAATAAAAATCGTCCATGTGAATAGGATGATGATCAGTCCCCATATAAAGCCTACATTCGGAAATCACTTAAATGTGCATTAATCTCTTATAAATCTCCATAATAGGTGATTTGGTGCTGGGTAATACAGTCATGTTAAAAACAATAGGGACAGTTGTATTTGCCGTCTTTGGTGCTTCCGTATGCATATAAAATGAAAGAATTAGTGATAAAAGAGAGTTGTTTTGCAGTGATTGTAAACGACATTAAGAAATCCCGTTACAATTTGTATGTTCTAATTCAGGAGTGCCCAAAAGTTGCTTTTATAAGAGCAAACACCAATACAATTAAATAAAAACTAATTTTTATTCAGTATTTTTTGTTGTAAAAGTGAATACATACAAAGAAACAACACACTTTTTTAAACGGTGTCATACGTTAAACAAAAACAAAAGCTACATTGACGATCGCAGTCACCAATGTTTACCAGTAGAGCATACGAAAGTGTTGTTGCTTTGCGCTTCCGTGTATAGAGTGAGTGAATTACGACAAAAAAAAACAAATAAGGCAAAGTTGTTTGTGTATTTCGTATTACTAGTGTTAAGTGCTGTATATGAGTATACAAAACACACAGCCTATAGCTAAGAGTTTTTACAAATACAAAAGAGCACCAAGAGTATAGGGCTTGGGCACTCCTGTTCTAATTTAAACGCTTATTTACAAAAATTTAAAAATTTAAAATTTATATGAAAAATCGATTTGTTATTTTGAGTTATAGTTATGAAACACTTACAAATTATTAATAACAATTTACCTCTAAAATTAATGAAGGGTTCTTCCAATTTTTTTATAAAAGAATTTTAAAATTTTGAAAAACTGTTTTTAAGTTTACAACAATTAATTATAGTGCTTCTGCACACTGTATTAATCACTGGCTGCATAATATCATAAATAATGGGGTATTTCTTCCCTGTAATTAGAATGAGTTATCTTTATTGATTCACTAAACAATTTTATTTTTCGAGATTAAGGTCAGTTTTTATTTTTATTTTTTTATTTTTTATTTTTTCCAATATTTCGCTACACAATGTGTAGCATCTTCAGGGAAACAATAACAAAATTAAAAATTAATAACAATAAAAATATTTTTCAAAAAATAACAGTAATCGTCAGAATTTAAATATTACACAAACAGAAATATTGATATGAAAAATATTTTAGTTTTTAGTTTTTGTGTTTTTATAAATTAAGTGTCTATAAGTTTGAGCAACATTATCTGTATCTACTTTAAAATTGATTATAAGATTTTTTGGTACATTAATAATTTCTAACATTTCTAACATATAACGACGTTTATAATTATTTTCTGTTTTCAAAACTGAAATGCTCTCAAAGTCGGGATAGTGATTCAAATTTTTAAAATGTGATGATAATGCTGTTTTTTGTGATGATATATCTCTATATTTTTGATCAGATTTGTGTCCAGCTATTCTAGTTTTTAATTTATTTTTAGTTGTACCTACATATACTTACTACATTTTTCATTGTCATTACCATTGCATGGTATTTTATAAACTACGTTTGACATTTCTAATTTAGGTATCCTATCTTTTATCTTACTGAATAATCTGCCTACTGTATTATACATTTTTGGAGCCATTTTATATTTGGTGTTATCAAAGATATTTGATTTTTCTAATCTTTCGGATATTTTAGGTACATAAGTTAAAGATTTATATATTTTAGGTTCAGAAAATCATTTTGTGTTATTCAGTTTATTTTTGAATTGTCTTATTAATTTACAAATTATATTAATAGGGAAATTATTTTCCTTTGATATTTTGTTAATCGTTTCTATATTTTTCTTGTGGAATTCCTTCTCACTTATTGTCAATATTCTCTCTATAAGATTTTTAGCTGTATTAATAATAATTCTTTTAGGATGTTTTGAATAGTAATTAATGATTTTTCCTGATGATGTAGGTTTTTGATACCAGTCTATTAATAATTTATTACCTCTCTTTATTATTAAAGTGTCTAAATAAGGAAGTATAGAATTACATTATTTTTCCATAGTAAATTTAATATTTGGATGAAAAGAGTTAAAAATCATCAATATATATATTCTATTTCACTTTCTGAAATAATGCAAAACAAATCATCTACATATTTTGTTAAAATTTTTGGTTTTATAATCAATTTTTCAATACAAGTGTCAAGTAATTTTTCCATGACAATATCAGCAATAATTGGAGAAGCTGGTGATCCCATTGGAAGGCCTATTTTCTGTTCATATATATTGTTATTGTATTGAAAATATCTGCTATCAATTATACAACATTTTCAAATACGTAAAAATAGATCTTTAGAAATATTTGTATGATTATTTATTGATTGACTTAGTTTCCTTCGTCTTAGGGTAAAGTTTCTAATGTCTTAATATTCACAATGAATTTATTGTGACATTTGTTTAATAACTTCATTTTTTGTATTTTTTAAATATCTTTAACTACAGCAGCGGTAAAAAACATAGCACAGAAGGCAGGATTTGACTGTGCGAGTACATATGAATTTTTCTTCGATTTAGTTCGCTAGTTATTTCCGCGACTCATAATTGAAATATGGCAATCATTTATTCAACGTAAAAAAAATGTGTGTAACTTTTATTGAAAAGTTTTACAATTTCAGCTGAAGTACAAAAATTTGGATGGTAAAAACATTGCATTCATTATAGATTTTAAAAAATTTAACTATATTTCAAATAAATAAAATGAAAATCAAGCTAATAAAACCAATAACTTATTATTATTTTGTTGCATGCCCTTTGTTGGCAATAATGGTGGCGCAGCGCTTCGGCTTGTAGGTAATTAAGTTTTCACATTTTTCTTTAGGTATGTTCGACTACGACTCAATCACTACAGCCCAAAGTTGCTTATTGTTAGTCGGTTTTGTTTAAGATACACTTTTATTTACATCAGCCCAAAGATACTCTATTGGGTTCAAGTCCGGTAACTGCGCTGGCCACTTCATGGCCTTTCTATTGTTGTGAACCACTGTCATGCTTTTCTGCTTGTGTGTTTTGGGTCGTTGTTTTGTTGGAAGACCCAAATCAATTGCATTTTGTCGAACCTTGCATAAAGCTGTGGAGTACGTGCTTTAACAATCGAAATCGTTGTTGTAAAACTTTTGAAGTAGTTACAAGGAGTAGTTTTGGGACTAGTCCTGTGTTATGCACAGTTGGGTTATATGATCCAGTCATAGGACATCGTAATGTTAAATAGACTAGTTTTTTTCATACAAATGGATTATGTTTCGAGTCCATTTTTTGCAGAGAAGCATAATATTATTTAGTATATCAACATAAACATGTTGAATCATTGTTGATTTTATGCAATGTATTGGCCATACTCCGTACTATGAAAAGCATCGCCATACCAAAATGCTAAAACCTCCTCTAGGCTTTACTTTATTAGAAGTGAATTGTGTATTATATTCTGCATTTCAGGGACGTGTAACATATCAACACGAACCGTTTCCACCAACCTAAATGATTTTACTCTTGTGGTGCCTCTAAAACAAACACTTTACAAAAATATACTTGTTGCACAAAAATTGTAACAAACTTTTTTAAATTAATCACATTTGCTTTGCTTTAATAATGACAAATTAAAAAATAATTTATCAATCGTTTTAAGAATTTGACAGAATAAAGAAACTGTTTTATAAAATATTGTTGGTCTTTTTATTAAAAAATAAAATATTACGCCATTTATCCGTAAATCACATAAATCATCGAAGTGCTATTAGTTTTCCCGGCACTGTATGCTATCGTGTTTTTTAACAATTCCTTTTTTTACTGTACTTAATAATTTAAGTGTAAATTTATGAGTATGCAAAAATTTGTATTTTAAAACACTTTTCAAGGCATGATATATAAATTTCATTCGTAAAATTACAAATATTTTAAAATAAAGGAAATAATTTCAAATTATAAATGCTTATAATTAAAAACAACACCAACAATAGTAGTAATAGTAATGATAAAGAAAAGTAATCATTAACTTTGAAAATAGTTATGGTTATGAAAACATTACTTTGAATGAAAAAATTCTTGATGTTTTTTTTATGGAATATATTTTTTTTTTTTGCAGAGTGAAACAACAAGGAAACTACAGGAAATTCATTATTATTCTATTATGCAAATCTTTTGGGTAACAGCAAGTAACAGTGCAATAACAACAACACTGTAGCAGTAATGTAAGTATAGGAATATAAAGAAAAATACTCATACATATCGTCACCTAAAATTCAAAAGGCCATAACAGCAAAAAATTAAAAATTTATTTTTTGATTGATTATTATATAATTAAGCGAAATACAACTTTCTTTAAAATTTTACTCTCATATGCCGAAAAACGTTGATTTTATTAATACATTTCAAAAGACCGCAACTACAATGTATAAACTAAAGACTAAAAAGTCGTAACTGTATAATATATATCGTATAACATCAATCAATTTACCATCTGAGCTAACAAATTTGATTAAGGACTTACGAAAAAACCCATTTCCTCCATCTTGATTACAAATACATATTTCCTTGATTATGACAGTCTTCCTAAGCGATATGTTTCTATTCGGCATGGTAACTTTGTATACTTATTGTATGTGTACATATTTTGTGTTCTTTTTTAAAAAAATGTCATTACTGCTAAAGTGTAGTATGTTCTTTTCTATAAATGTCACATTATAAAATTAAAAAATGGTGCACCTTTCACACTCTGTATTTTTAGATGGGGAGAATCGCACGTTAAAACAGCTGACTAGTGATGCCACCTTTTGAGACTCAAAACGCGTAAACATTTTTGAAAAAAGGGCTAAATGGAAAAAATCCATATAAAACCACATCCAATTTTCTTTTTTTCGCGTTTTGAGTGACTAAAATCCGGCTAAATCTAGCCCGAAAAGGGCTAAGTTGGCATCGCTACAGCTGACATTTGTGTATGAATGTGTATTTGTGTTAAGAAACAAAAAAAAATATACAAAATGTAAAATATTACCACTTTTTTATGTGCTGATTGGATGACTTGGTGGATTCATCTTCATCATCTGATGATGATAAAATATTTTATATGATTATGGAAAAAAACCCACAACCGCGAGTGAAAGTCTTTGTAGAGAACGTAATCAGTGAATACTCTGAAGTTGATGTATGTCAAATTTCATAGGACAATATCTCCTACTTCTTATATATGTTATATACAATTTTTGTAGTTTAAGAAGAATTTGCGTATTAGTCGGGAGGTGCCATTATTCTTTTTGAAAGATATTCATTGTCTTATTTCAAGCGATCTTACCAGGGTATCTCTGCTGCTTCTTTTTTAACAAGAAAACAAAAACAGCTGTACAATAAAAAAAAACTGTTACACTGCTGTGATTTTATGTTCTATTCTCACCATTAAAAATGCGACATCTTTAAAATGTGGGGTAAACATTAAAAAAATGTACATAATAAAGGTGTAACATTTTATCTCAGAAAAGAAAACACCATTAATTTCAGGCAAAAAAAAATCTGCGAGCCGACTGTTAATATGTTTCGTGCCTTGGCATATGAGACTTCTGGCACAATTTTCTATAAAACCAAATTAAAGACGAATATGAGGTTGTGCCACAACGCATACAAAACAAGTTTAAAGATGTTGGACCAGCTCTGTTACATAAGGAAGAAATAAATCAAGTAAGAAAGTATAGTCGGTCAAGCCCGACCATATAATACCCTACATATAGTATAAAATAGTTTTTCAGAAATGGGCGCTATACTATAAAGGAGATATAACCTATTATGGACCGATCATCCAAAAATTTATTGTCATGATTTCTGTGAATGTAAATATTATATGTGTTAAACTTTATCTCGATATAAATACTTTTAAACGATTTATAAATGTTAAAGTGAATTACGGAGAGGTTCTTATATGGGAATTTCGACTACTTATAGACCGATCACCATAACATTGCATCGTCTTGTTTGTATAAATATGAAATATATATTTGTGTTAAATATTATTTGGATACCAACATTTTTGAGAGAGTTATGCTCTTTAAAGTGATTTTCGGGAGTGGGCTTTATATGAGAGCTACGACTCATTATGCACCGATCTGCACAAAATTTGTAGATGTGATTTGGCTTCAATTACCACTTATTTGTGGTGAAATTTGTTTGGATACTTGCATAATTCAAACATTTATGATCGGTAAACCTTATTTTCGGGAGGACATTTGTATGGGGGCCAGGTGAAATAATGGACCGATTTCTACCAGTTTCAATCCCATCCGTCCTTGGGCCGAAAGAATATCACGTACAAAATTGTATCGAAATATTTTCAAAATTGCGACCTGTACTCTGCGGACAAGCTTTACATGGACAGCCGGACGGACATGGTTAAATCGATTCAGAAAGTGAATTTGAGACGATCGGTATACTTTAAGGTGGGTGTTGAACCAATATTTCTGGGTGTTACAATTATCAGCACAAATCCAATATACCCAACCCACTATTGTGGTGTAGGTTATAAAAATATCCAAAAAGAAATGAAGCCATCTCCAGGAACTTGAATGTTTACTGCCACAGTTTTTACGATAATTTATCATAATCAGATTAGATTTATAAATTTTACTTCGCAATGTTAACTGCGTTTCTTTTCATGTCTACAATAACGAATTCTTGTTCTTTTTTCTAAATTTTGTTTTCTTTTCTTATATGTATAAAGTTTTTATATTTTTCTCGAATTCGTTAAAGTCGTTGTAATGAGTTTTGTATATTTTATATTCAAAACACAGAAAATAAAAATTAAATTTTTTTTATAAGACTGAAAAACGGAATTTTTTTTTCTAATATTAACTATATTAACTTTTATTAAAAAAAAATTTTTTTTGTTACGGCTTTTTGGTTTCAGAAAAAATGATTCCAAAAGGCCTTAAGTACAATTACTACAAAACTAATATTATTTTATAGTTTTTTATATAACCAAATCCGCAATAGTTTTTTAAGGTTAATTCTGAAATAATAAGGCCAATAAGAATGAAATAGTATTAAATTTATAAAGTTCTTTGCTTCTCCTGTAGAAGACTAAAATGTGTAGTTACGGCCTTTTGAATTTTCGGTAACGATATGTATATGAAATCACAGACTGAAGTTTTAGATCCACTATCACAATATTTCAAGTTGCACTCAAACCAACAGGAATACTTTTTTATAGAAAGGAGTGATATTTTTCTGTTTATAAAGGTTTACTTGTATACATGCATATTAGAGAAGTGCAAATATACTTTTTTTATATAAAAAACCTGTAAAAATAATTTAATGAAAATTAAATTTAATGAATTTGAGCCGAAATAAAAGAAATATCAAAGATTTAAAATTAACAGTTCAAATAAAAATAATAATTGTTCTTAATTTAAAAATATTTTAAACAATGAACGGGAACGTCATACGCAACTCCCTGAAAAAATCTTGAAATATTTTGAGTTGCCTCAATTTGATTATGTGAAAATATTTGCAGTTTATTTGAAATGTATAGTTAAAGGATGTAATGTATTATACAAAATATTATCCTCAGAAATATGTCCTAAATATAAGAGCTAAAATATATTGCAAAAATTTATATTGTTATTTATAGCCATTAACATTTATTTTTTTATTAATTATGTACTACCCTACTATTAATCAAGCTATAAACTACCTAAACAAACACAAGAACATAAAGTAACAGTGACCTCGACAATGTTTTTAAACTCAACACACGAAACTCTCATATTTCCAAAAGTATTTAAAAGCAACTTTGGCTGCTTGCAACCGCTGTTGTTTTCATTACAGACCAGGGTTTAATTTGTACCATATTCTTTTAAAGAATTTTCAAGTAACAATTCCTACTTCCGATAAAAAAATAATTTAATGAAATATCAAAAATCTGTAGAATTATTAAAAGTAATCACTGAATTTGAGTTTTCATCCTGTAGATGGTAAACTTTAGAAAATATACTCCTTTATGGGTGCCCCGATAGACTAGGCGATAGTTTGCCGGACTATCAGTCAGAGGGTTGCGGGTTCGATTCCTGCCAAAGACTCTGGGTGTTTTCTGCAGATAAGCCAAAAAACTTCGCAGTTTGAGTTTGTTAATTTAAAAAAAAAACACATATTTGTAGGACCATAAAAAAACTAAAAAAACTCAATATTATTTAAAAACATAATTTACCAAATTTATTTGGCTCTTCAGAAATATTGTAAAATTGTCTCAGCTTCCAAATAGCACTAATGTGAACCACTGTTCCAGTTATAGTCAGTCAGTTGTTACTAGTGCAAGATGTGGTGGCATTGATGCACTGAATAAGAATGTGGGAATGCAAAAAGTAGTTGAAGGAAACCTGTGTTTATGTTTTTACAGCGTCAACATTGTTAACCTCGTGCCACATGCCATCTTAATAATGTTATGTTTTCCCCCAAAATAACAAACCTCTTTATGTTGCACGTTGCATGAGTCTAAGAGAGTGTTTGTGTGAGATTGTTGTTTCATTCATAGGAATTACCTTGCATATGTTAGTTTTTGTTTTCATTGTTTTTCCTTTGCCTTTCTTGCGTTTTGTTTTACATTTAGTTTTTTCAACAGCATGCAATTATTATACGCCAGTCAGTCTTTTATATTAGTTTTTTGCTGTGTTTTTAATATGTTTTTTTTTTACTCTAACACTCACTCATTTTTTTAGTTACTAACACATGTAGACATATAGCTATCGTAAAGATACCGATTTACGTATATACTATTGTTAAAGGAAAGGAAGTACAATATTTATAGTGGAGAATAGTCGTTAAGATGTTGCACTACATCAAGGATATGCAAATCAAAATAATGTCTTTACTCTTTAACTAAGTTTAATTAAAACAAGTTTAAAGCCACGGAAATGGACTTAATATAAATCCTAATTTATATTTCACGAGAAGATAGCACTGCCTTGCTTGAATGAAGCGAAACTTCTGTTGTCAGATAGTGAAAACTATCTTTGAAATTATTCGGTTTTTGAAACACTCTATCTATGCAAATAAAATGACCTAAAAAAAGTCTTTGAAAGGACACATTATCAACCGCTCTTTGGCCCTGATTAGTTGATATTATGGCCAAGGGACTACCACTTAATCGGCTGAACTACTAACATGTCACTGTGCTTGAAATCCTGCACAATGTCGATTATTGCGCAACCATCACATTCTTCTACAGAAGCTGTTTATCCGAATAGCTGTTAACTTAATATAAGATTCAGTATAATAAATAGTTATGTAAATACGTTTGGATTCTAATATCACCAAGACTTTCAAAGCATCGCAAAGCTATTCAGAGAGAGAGAGAGAGAGAGAGGGAGAGATAGAGAGAGAGATACTCGCAATCAAGGAAGTTACGGTCTTGTTGCAATCAAACTTATTTTACTAGCGAACTGCGAACTTCAACTGCTGTTAACATATATAGTAACCAGGATATCTTTGCACCAAAGACCTACAAAATTGATTCGTATTTAGGCATTTGAGTTACTCTGTTATATTCTCTTATTTTTAAGACAGTGATTTATTCTATAATTTCTTTTTTTTTTTCAAGCACTTAGGTCACTTATTATTTATATAAAAATTTTCTTTATATTTATATATCCAATATTTCATTATCACAATGGATAACTTCTTCAGGGATTTACAATTTTAAGTGATTTATAGTTTGGAATTTTCTACTTTTCCGTGAACATACTAATTTCTATTCAGAGTCGTCTCACTCGGTTCCAGTTAGAGAATATTGTTGATACTGTCCAAACTTTCTTCTCTTTCTGTCACATACAAATCTTCACTATTTTCCTCTGATCAAAAACGCGACAACATTCGTTATGAAACCTTTTTATGCTCTTTATCCTTTTTTGTGTCATATTAACAAAGAGAGTGTGGTTATACATTATGTCTGCCAGAAATCGATGGCTCTGATAGAGATGTATCAACAAAAGCACCCAGCTAGTAAATTGAATAATTTGCTATGACTTTTGCACTGCTAAATCGGGAACAAGGAATGCGAGATTGTGCGGCTCACTTCTCTTACATCTGATGGATCTAGCGTTTGTTAGTTTGATATTCCTGATGCTTTCATGTTAAAATTCGCTAGTAAAATGTGGAATTTATGGATATACTCGTCAGTACTTCGTCATTATCAAATCTTTAACGAGTGCCATTAGTCGGTTCTCATTGAATCATGGAATACGAGTTGGGTTATAAGCAGTGCTGATATTCAGCCGGTTCGGACCGGTTTGCTCGAACGGGTTGTTAAAATTTTAAAAATTTTGCGAACCGGTTGATGCATATTCACCCTTCTCGTGAATAAAAATTCAATATGAAATTTGTTGGGGTGATTATGTTTTTTGTTTTAACGGTTTTATATAATGTGTATTTATCAAGGTGATATAGTCTCGGCAACAAACACAATATTGTTCAGTTGTTCATTGTCCAAACGTACAAACAAACGAATTTTATTTTGGTCATACATTGGATTCTTGGATGATGATGTTTTCGATAGCGTTTTCTTTAATCTTTTGAGAAAAAAATAAAGCAATTTTTTTTACTTTTATTTTGCAAAATCAAAACTATTTTTTTATTAAACAAAAGTTTATATTATTTCCTTCAAGAGGTCTGTTACTGTGATGCGACTTTAAAATTGTCGCTATTTTTATCAAAATTTGGCAAAAATATAATTTTTTTAAGCGAACCGGTTGTTAATTGTTTCGAATATCACCACTGGTTATACGAGCTTAGATCACATAATCGTCCATTTTGTTATACAACTTCCTGTTGAGCTGTCTTAATGAATGTGTTCTTTATGTAGGCATGTATATTGAATTGCATTGCCCTGTCTGGTGGGTATTTGTAGTTTTTCAATATGCGGAGGTGAGAAGCAAAACTCGTATTTACATATTTACAAAATTTTGGTAAAAAGCTAAAAACTTGCTGCAGCTTAGTAAATGAGCCAAATAAGTTGAAAGCTACTAATTATTAATTATTAGGATATGTTTTATTAAAACCTTAAAATTTACAAACTCAATACTCCTTAACTGAAAAAAAATTAAGTTTTGAAGTTTGGAACGAACAAGTTTTGCTACGAGTTTTCGAAACAAATGAGTTTTGCTGCATTCCATATTGGAACGAACGACTTTTGCAACTTACAATAACCCACCAGTAAAATAAATTATTTAGGAAACTTGTTAAAAAATTGAAATAAAATATATGAACTTTTAAACAGACAAAGTTTACTCCTCGTAGTTTTCTTCCACGTTATGACCAGCATTGGCGTTGTCGAAAATCGAAACATAAAATTCCAAGGTTTTGTTTTGTCTGCAATTTTCTCTAAAGTGATTGGATAAAAGGGCTCCAACATCTTTTTTTTCTTTTCAGGTTTAATCGAATAATATCTTTGGTTCAGGGTCACAGTAATTCATTCTTTAATTAATCTTCCCTTGCAAAGTTATCTGACCATTTTAATGGTTGTTGTATTTCCAACAAATCACAATAATGATCTTAATAATTGTGAGTAATAATCTTAACCATTACAGTAATATAAAGAAAAATTAATACAGGTAAACCCCCTACAACGCGGATTACTATAACGCGTTTTCGCTACAACGTGGTACCCAAAATGCGGACATTTTCTTACAACGCTACTCTTACAACGCGATTTTTATGAAAATTTCTTCAAATATTTACTATTACAGCCTTTAGATCAGGGCATAATAGCAGCATTCAAAGCTTACTACATTCGGAAATCCTTTGAGGTAATATTAGAGAAGATGGAGTCAGCAAATAGTATTACGGTTAAAGAAGTCTGGAAACAATTTACAATTTTAAATTGTTGATGCGTAACTTAAAGAAATTCGTCTTTCAACACTAAAAGCTTGCTGTAATGCACTAATACCGGAAATAGACGTTCAGGGCACTGTTTCTACACCAATAAAAGATGAAAGGAACATAGTGAGATTGGCACATGCAGTAGAAGTTGATCGATTTGATGACATAACAATGGCTGATTTTCAAGAATTAATTGCGGACGACGAAATAAACGAACCAGATTTAGTGGCAATGAGAAATGAAGAATCAGTTGGAGATAGCTCTGACGATCTTTCCGATCTTGAAAATAAAAACTTTTCACTTAAAAATATCGAGAAAGTTTTAAATATGGCAAAGCAGTTGGAAGAATACGTTTTGGAGAACGACCCCTTAAGTGACAGAGCAGAAATATTTAAACGAAATCTTCAAAACAATTTAACTTTCTATCAAGAAGTTTTTAAAGATTTGCGAAATAAGAGCAAACAAACTTCTATGAACGATTTTTTTTCAACTTGAATATTTTACGTAGAATTGAAATTTTATTTTGTGTTTCTTTAAATAAATGGAGTGTTATTAAATTACATAATATGTATTATCTTATGACTCAACAAATAAGTACACAAAATTATATTTTTACTATACAAATTCCATTATTTTATTGAATGAAACGCGATTTCCTATAACGCGGAGTTTTTCAGGAACCTATTCACCGCGTTGTAGGAGGTTTACCTGTACATACAAATATTTGGAATTTCACCACATACTTTGGTACTTTGGTTCACTTCTAACAGAGAATTAATGAGTTTTGCTACGAGATATGCAACGAGCCAGTTTTGATAATGATTGTTAATTGGAACGAAACAGTTTTGCTACGAACTGCAATTTTAGGATATAAAAAGTCATAAGAAAGAATATGAATTGATACCAGCGGTATATTTATACTTATAAAGCAGCAGAAGAATTATCAGCATTCATTGTTAACTCAATTTTTAAATTTTTGGAACAAAAGAGTTTTGGAACTCACACGCTCATATGAATGACGTTAAGTTTATGGAAAGATATGACTTTATATATAAGTAGATTTCTTTTCATAGTATTGCTAGCATAATATGGGTACTCAGTCTTTCTTCCTTGGAATCTATTTTTATTAGACTTCCGTTTAATGCTGAATAATTATCCGTCATTAAACTTAAGACTAACTATCAGTGTGATGTTTAAAACTGCTATGTAAAGCTTTTATATATAATTTTGCTTTCTACAATAGTTAAAAGAATTAGCTTATTTTGTTATTTGACAAGCAATTTTATCAAAACAAATATGTAGCAATATTAAAGGACTTAAAAAATTAGGTTATACAAAATTGTCTATACAATTTAAAGTATCATACAAATCGCTCAGTTCTTTATACTCGTTAACTATTTGGTTGTTATGGGTGTTGCAAATATAATGAATTGCAAATTCTAAGACAAATCGAAAACAATAACTACTCAAACCTACAATATGTTTATTATACATATGTAGTTTGCTTTATATTTACCAACAACATATGTATGCATTGCACAGGTATGAAGTTGAAAACTCCTTGGGATAAACTTTATAAATAGCACAAAATACAAGTGGAAAAAATTGACTCTGTATGAGCTTGCAGGTTATTTTTTTCCAAAGGTGCAAAATTTAAAAAAGAAAAACTATATAAAAAGTGCTACTGAAAGTGGAAAAAAAAGAAATGTGTTAAATATTAAACAAAAAGAACAAAACAAAAAAAGCCCCAACAACAACAAACATGTTGAGCAAAACTTTTTCATTTTCACAGCAGTTTTTCTTGCTTTGCTTTCTTTTTTTGTTTCCCATTTTTTTTCTACTAGTTTGTTTTAACGTTTTATTATTTTTATTATACAAAAGTGTCTGTGTGTTAAATTGTTTATTGTATGCTGGTGTATTGTTATAAAAAAAAGAAAATTAACATTGTGTTTTTTTTTTCAAATAGAAAATACTATACACTATGCAAACATGCATATCAAATTCATTAATATATTCCAGTGTTAGTGTTTGTGTGTTCAAATGCAAACGGGTGTTGGAGTGAATACTTGTGCCACACTTTTAGCAACTTAAGATATTATTTTGCAAGTCGTTGTAGCTGCAAGTGTTGTATGTTGTTATACTTCGTTTTGTTGAGTTGCTGATGCATTGGTGTTAGTTTTAGTACAAAGAACAAATACTTTAATACCATATGAACATACATATACTTTATACTTAATTGCATTTGAAACACTTAAGTTTTTAACTTAATCTTATCATGAAATTTTTATAGTATTTATTTATAATCTTATTTTGTTTTGTTGGCTTACATTTTCACATCATAATTTCAAATTTAACATTTAACATTTATAATAAACAATAACCTTTTTGCGCACAATAGTCAGAAAGTTTAAACTTTCTCCTAGGGTTTATAACATGGCGTATGATTAATATCATAATTATTATATACCACACCTACGTCTTAGTGGCTGTTTTAGATTTAAATAAAAATACGATATATTAAACAAATATTAGTTTCTGGATGTTTATATAGGGTGATGCAAGTAGAGATACTTTTTCAATAGCCTTTTTTCAACAGATCACGTGTGAGTCGTGTCATGTGCTGTCATGTTATTATACCCTTCACCTTAATGAGAAGAGTATATGTAAGTTTGTCATTCCGTTTGTAATTTCCACAATATAATTTTCCGACCCTGTAAAGTATATATATTCTGGATCCTTATAGATAGCGGAGTCTATTACGTCACGTCCGTCTCTCTGTCTGTCTGTCTGGATGTTGAAATCAATTTTCTGAAGTCCCCAGAGATCGGGATCCAAATCTTCAATAATTCTGTCAGACATACTTTCGAGAAGTTTGCTATTTCAAATCAGCAAAATCCGTACATAAATAATGGAGATATGAGCAAAAATCCGAGACAACCTCTGAAAATTTTATCAAAAAAACTTACAGTCTAATTCATAAAAACTTATCAAGGGTTTATAACAGGCTTATAAAACAAATATCCATACAAAATTTGCTTTATAAGCCTGTTATAAACATTTGACAAGTTTTATGAATAAGGGGATTAGTGTACTAATATTATTCATCAACAGATGGCGTTGATCAAACAAAGTGTTCGAAAACTTTAAGTGTGTTTTTAAACCGTAATATAAGTGTGTAAAAAGACAGTGTGTTCATTATGCCCTTTTTTTAATTGTGTTTGTGTACATTTAAATAAATAAAAACTCGTTATACATATTTTCTTGAAACTACTTGACACTTTTATTTTGCAATTAAAAAGAATCAAAGAAAGAAACAAAGGTGAATGGTATGTAAGATTCGGCATAGCCGAATATATCACTCTTACTTGTTTTTGTTTTGTATAGTTTGGCATTTCACAATGGAAAGACTTACGCCTGAACAACGTTTAGAAATCGTTCAACTTTATTACGAAAATTCACGTTCTGTGAGGAATGTGTTTCGTGCACTTCGCTCAACTGATGCTCATTATAATCGGCCTACTGAGCGTACTATTCGCGACACCATTACTCATTTTAAAACCCAGCATTCATTATTGGATAATATTCTACCGAATAAACCACGTCCAGCACGCTGTGAAGAAAATATGGCGGCCGTAGCTGGGAGTGTACACAAAGACCGTAAAGAGTCGTTTCGGCGCCGTTCGCAGCAACTCGGACTGACGTATGGAATGATTTGAAAGCGCACAAAATACACCTTGTGCTACAACTGAAGCCTCTTGACCTTTACTGATTGTATTTATTTAGAGAACACTTTAGTGAGCACATATTTTCACGTTTTGGTCAATTGGCCACCAAGATACTGTGATATCCCACCGTTAGACTTTTACTTGTGGTGCTATGTAAAGTCTAAAGTTTATGCGGACAACTCCGCTTCCATTCAGGCCTTGGAGGAAAACATTACGCGTGTCATGCGCCAGTTACCAGTCGAAATGCTCGAACGAGTCATCGAAAATTGAAATCAACGGATAGACCATCCGCGACTTAGTAACGGCCAACATTTGAGAGACATAAACTTCAAAAAAAAATGCCAAAGAATGTTCTTTCAAATGATAATAAATATTCCCCATTAAATTTGAATTGTCTGTGTTTTTTGTTTCTTTAAAAAGTATGGAACCCCGAAATTGATCACGATTTAGTTAAATAAGTAATTAATCGTATGATTAATGTCATCAAAATTAAATAAAACTGTCAAAAAAGATTATTGTAAGTTAATTTGTCAAAAATTAAGATTACAATTATTGTTATTATTGACTAAAATTTTCCTTTGTATTTTTAAAATGTTACCAGATTTTAATAAAAACTCAATCCCTGAAGAAGTTGGAAAGAACACCAACGAAACGTCGCATATAATTGAAAATGAAATAAATATCTTTTGACTATATGAGAATTTTTCCTCTTGCGAGTATTATTGTTAAAAATTTTTTAAAAAAATTTATTTATTCGAAGGTTTACTTCAAAGTTAAATATAAAAATTAAATATACAAAAATAAATTTCAAATAAATTTTTATATTTAACTTTGAAGTAAACCTTCGAATAAATAAATTTTTTTAATAAATATCTTTTGTTTACATTAAATTAATGACCTTGAAAGCCTGCATATAGAAAACTATATAAACTATTAAAAGTAACCAAAAAGAGGTCGATCAACACTTATAATTATAAAATTAAATAAATCTAATACGTTTAAATGGCTATTATGACTTTACAAAAACGATGGTGTTGAATACAAATAATAGTATTAAAAACCTGTTTCTTATAGCGTAGACAGACGACACAGTTAATTTGCATTTACAGTCTTAATTCAAATTAACTCGTGAATTATCCCCATCTTAATGCGCATTAGGTTAGACGTAAATGCACAAAATCAAACTGAATTTATACTGCATTTAGCTATTTCAATATGGCAACATCGTCGAAAATCAATCATATGTTATCAAATTGTTTACTATTCTAAAAGAAGAAGAAAACAATAGTAAAATAAAAATAATGAAAATAGATTTCCAGAATTGTTTCTCTCTTATTCCAGAGTGTCCTACTGCGGTGTCCACTTGAAGCAACACGTTCAGGTAGATGGTTGCTAGTGCATGAACAAGTTTTGCATTATGAAACAGTTTCAGCAAAAGTAATTTCAGCTTTTTTTCAAAGAAATACTGATTTTTCACCAACAGCATGGCTGCTAATCTTATTTTCTGCTTTCTTCCCATTTGATCACAATGTAAATGCCAAACAAATTTTTTCACAATTAAACAGTGTTGTTTACAAACAAGCAGCTGTTTACTAAATGCAAAAACTGTCGTCTGTCAGGGTAAAATCTTAATTCACATTAGTGAGATTTTAATGCAAATTAAAGCTGTTATTAATATTTATTTTCTTTGATTTATTTATATATCGAGCCATAACCGCCAAAATAATGTATCCCACACCATAATCGATTGTTGTTTTTTAATCGAAATCGATAGTTCAACATCATTTAAAATTATTAAAATTAAATGTATTACACAAAACAATATTTACATTATAAATTTTAAAATAATGGCTTTATTCAAACTGATTTTATTTAAAAAAAACCTTCCCCTGTAAAATTTTGAGTTTGTGGGATACATTTTTTCGGCGGTTATGGCTCGATATGTGTATATAAAAACAAAAATTAGTCAACCGAATTTTTTTTATTCCTTCAACAATTATGTGTATCAGACCTATAATTTAAACAAATTGATTTAAACAAAGCCATACATATTGAGCCTAAACGACGATTTAAACAATTTGCGAATTTCTTTGATGCCTTGGAAATCAATAAGCAGCAATTTTAAATACTTTTGCAGTGTATCACCAGAGCGTATGATTAATATCATGCTAAATAAAAAAAAACTCATACGTCTAAGTGTTGGAAGTGAAGATTATAAAACTATTCGTTACAGCACAGAGGAACTTAAAGTACGGTCATACTTGGCAAATATTTGCCGAAAATGACATAACCACTAATTGAAATATATTTAAACTCGTTTATTTATTTAAAAAAAAACTTTATCTATTTCGGACAAGACACAACAAATATTTAGTTTTATATTATATGATGCCGTTTGATCTTGCAATACTCTTGTAAGAGTAAACAATGTCAAACAAATTTGAGCTAAAGCACGTGGTTACGCTTTTTTGCATAAATATTTGCCATGCGTGACCATACCTTTATTTTACATAGAATTTAGTACCTAATATTGTACAATATTCACTCTATTTGATTAACAATAATATGCGTATACTAATGAATGTTCATACTTAAGTTTAAATAGTGATAGTGGTTTAAATGTAAATCCAGGTATTATTCATTTAAACACCATTATCAATTAAAAGTCTATTAAGCCCAATCTAGTGCTAAAGCGAAACCTCGATCATCTAGTAGCCGACTAGGAATTATGCACCGAAACTCAACTAATGTTTAAGACCCCACAGCTGCATTTTTGAAGGTACTTCAAAGTCTGTCATGAAAATGTAAAACTGAATAGTCTATCTATTTTTAAATAACTAAAATTTGGTTTTGTTTTATTCATATACTTGAGATTTTTGCCGGCATTAGTTTAATATTAATACATTAATAACATTCTGCATCCAATTCCAAATCGATAAATATCAATCTCATACCAGTTCATTTATAAAAAGACTGCACACAATTGTATGTATGTGTATAGGTATATCAATTGATTGTATTTTATTAAATCTCTGCCGCCTTTAAACAAACTCTGCTCATAATTTACAGCAAGCAATTGAAAAAAAGTTTTTTAATGATGTTGCAATATGTCTGCCACCATCAGAAATCCCAGTGTTCTATCTACTTCACCAGTAAAGCATACTTTGAAAAACAACTAATCTTTTAGTTCCTGCATAGAATTCATTGAATTTTACACAATTTTAATGATTTCATGCTGGTCTTTAGTTATACCCAAACTTTTTGCTGAATGGGTGGAAAAAAATATGCTCAAAATTTAAAACGAAAAAAAAAGAAAATGCAAAAACTCAAAACTTTACTTTTCAATTTCTTTCCATTATATTTTTGATTTGTACCACAATCACACAGCAATAAAAAAAAAACGCAAAAAGTCTACTGTGAAAAGAAGAAATATATTTTGTGTGTGTGTGTGTGTGTGTGTGTGTGTATGTGTTTGTTTTTTGTAGAGTTCAGATTGTGGCAATTGATTGGAATGAAGATGCAAAAATTAGTAGTGTTTTTGAAAAGTTTTTGATTAAAAACTAACATTTAGGAGTTTTCATATTTAATGCTAAGGAATTTAGTTTGATTTAGTTTTTCCTTTCATGTGACTAAATTGTCAAATGCACTACAAATGATGAACAGATGGTGCTTTATAAATAGCAAAAAAAAAAGGAAGAAATTAAAAGACATTTTCAGTAAACTAAAATAAAGTTAGTGGACAAAACAAATCTGTTGAAAAAAATTAAATATTAAGTTATAGAGCAACGGCGGCGAAAAAAGTTCTCAAAGTAACCTCCTTTGTTTTAAAGCATAATTTATGACTATACTTGTGATTATTGTATAGCCAGAGAAAGTATTATACAGTATTAGGAGACCCATGAAGAAATTAAAATGACAAACTGAATTTATACGATTCTGTAATTTACGTTGGGTACATCTGATGAATCTATTTAGATCAGTGATGTTCAAAAATCAAAATGAAGATGTATTGGTGAGAGATTGGTGAGAGATTGGTATTTTGGCGTATTGGTGTCTTGGCTCTTTCGCGCCACAAAGAGCACAACAGGGTTTTGAATATTTTATAAGTGGCAATCGAATATGCCTTACTTTCTCTCATTTCACATTCTTATTCCCGTATGCCTTTTTGTCCTGGCACCCAAATTAAAGATTAATTAGAAAATTTACATAACCCAATAGATATTGTGACTATCGTGTTGCAAGGCTATTCGTGTTGCAAGGCTATTCGTGTTGCAATGCTATTCGTGTAGACATCAATAATGAAAACTCTAGATTAAATTCCTGTAAAATGTTCGTAACTACCCAGTAAAAAAATCGTGTTTTTTGAAGCACTCACGAGAAAAAGCGCATAATCGAGCGCTTCAATAAAAGCGCTCTTTTGAAGCAGTAAATGCTTCCGAATAAAATATACAAAATATATGTTTTTTTAGTGCTGACAACGAAGAAGGTTTTAAAGCGAAAAAATAAAAATGAAATTATAGCCTACAGATTAACGTATGACAACGAAACACAATTACAAAACGAATATCGCGCCGCTTCTCAGTTAATATGAATTCAGATAGAATTTGTTCTTTGATTGGTGTGCGCGAGGTGACGTAAAACACTTTAGAAAAGTGCTTTATTTGCAAGTTTGATTAGGTTAAAAGAAGCGTTTATTGCCAGCAGAAAGTAGTCCTCCAAACCGGGATCAGCTCATACAAAAATCATGCATCCCATCAGCAGGTTTAAAGCGATTTGAGGTATGAATTCATACATAAAACTTGCTCCTTTTTGAGCACATTTTTTACTGGGTATTCTTAAATTTCTCTTTGGCTAAATTCAAATATCAGACAGTCAGAGATCTCAATTCATTCATTCAAAAGAAGTATGCGTGAAGACCGACCAACTAGCCAAATCGACATCAACTCCAAAAAAAACCATGACCAGACCTCTTTATTTAGTGGCACCAAAAAGTTTCTATTTATTAAAGGCTGCCAGACCATCACAGGAAATCTGATTCGATGTGATTCGACGAGATGAGCAGTTGATTTGCCAATGAATCCATATTGTTAGGAACCAGAATTCTGGGAATTTTAGCCCACACAAATGTGTATTTGTTTGTATTGAAAAAGAGAAATAAATGAGCTATTTAGGCATGTGACAGAAATCGAAAACGAAAACGAATGAGTTTTAGAAGTCAATTTTTTCGTAATATTTCTGTATTGAAAAACTTTTATCACATAAAATATAAAGATATTTGGCTACTAAAGAGAAGCTTAAAACAAAAATTTTAAAAATTAAATTATAAATGCATTAAAATGTATTTCCAAAACTGATTCGTTTTCGATTTCCATCACATGCCTGCGTAGAGAAGGGAAGACATTCATCCATGTGGGCCGGATTACATCCCGTAAAGCGGGTTTATTTCATAACAGATTTTCCGGAGGTCGTTGGGGTACAGGAGGTCGAACGAGTTGTTCAGTCAGGGGCAGGGACACTGGCTGCGAATTTTAACATCAGACACTCAGAGAGTGTTTTCATAAGAGAGTGTATTTTCAGCAGAGGGTGTACAACAGAGATGATTATTCATAGTACAATTGCATTAGTGTTGCCATTTTAGCACTTTCAGTGCTAGATTTAGCGGTCCCTGCTTTTAGCATAATTTGTTTGATAAAATTTGTTTTTTCTCGAACAAATTTTTACTATTTTACTCCAAAAAATACTTTTGGAGAAATAAAAAACAACTTTTTTTAATATTTCAACTAAATTTCTTTCGGTGTGGTAAGTAAATGAACACGGAAATTTTTGAATTAATACATGAAATGTCATCTATTAAAACAAGTCAATAATTTTTATGAACAAAATTAGAAAAAACTACAATTTATATTTGTAACATTTGAAATAAAAATTGTATTGTTGCATTGAAAAAATTTAGTACTTATTTTTTCTTCTGTAGAACATTTTAGCACTTAGTTTTTCAAGCTTTAACATATTTTGAAATTCATTTTCTGGCAACACTGAATTGCTTATTTGTCCAACCCACTACTTTGTTATGCTCTTTCAATTCAGTTGTCTTTCACATGGCATGTTTTTACAATACAAAAATTATGCCACCATTATGAAAATTTTTCCTAATAAAAAATTAATTTAATAATTGTCAATGCCTTTAATTTTTTAACTATTTTTTAAAGTATAAGGTAAAATTTTCTGTTTTACCAAATAACAAAATAATTATAAACTGAATTATTAAAAATATTTTTTCAACCAAAACATTTTTTATGATTATTTTATAAAAATCTTTCGTTTACTTTATCGTTTTACTGTACCTTTAAATTTGTCTCGTTTTCTCACCACTATATATAAGCTTTTAAAGTTTGATCACATTTGGTGTACAACAAAGAGTTTCAGTAGACATAGTCAACAGACTGTATCAATAGGGAGACATGAAGTAAGACATAGAAGGAAGAAGAAAAGTACATAAACAATATCAACAAGAATTACAACACACATACATTCAGCACCATAGCACAGTAACACACACAGTTCAATAACAAACGAACAACACTCATCGAACATTTAAGATGAGTCACAGCGGTAACAACCGCTATCGTTTGATACATGACAGAGCAGTGCTAGGGTCGTAGTATAATCAAATTGGTAACACCAATCTTGGTTTTGTAAGAATAGGGCGCTGGTTGTACAATCAGTAAACATGGACGATTACAACATACCTTACCCAAAATATATTTACATCCATTGAGGCACCACTGGCTCAGGGCAAAAGTGCAAGATATTTTTCTTGGAATATAACACTGGGAAAAATCAGGGACTGATAGATTCCAGAATTACATACCAGAATATCAAGAAAAGTATGATCTAGAGGACAGGACAGGAGTCACCGATAGATTACAAAACAGCCGGCACATTGTTCTCAATAAAGAAAAACACAAGAGTAAATTAAATAAAACCTGTGAAAGTAAAGCAATGAAAAAATGTTTACGTAAGGGATCCTGAACATACTGAGAATTAGCCCAGCTTAAAAAAAAAAAAATCACAATGAAAGCTAAAAATTTAAAAAAAAATATCGCGAATTTTTAAGTTTTATGGAAAGTTGAAAGGTTTGTTTCTCATTCAACTATAACTTCGGATATTTGTATAAAAGAATGCATGCTAAAACGTTTTCTAACTCTTAAAAGTAGCAAATGATTGGTTTAGAAGGAATAAGCTCAGTATAAAATTATATGAAATATTAATTATCCCCAGCTGCGGCCATTTGTTAATTTGTTAAAGGGAATAAGATTTATAAATTTTTATAAGAGAAAATAAATTTTTGTTAAGAAAAATAACTATTTGTTTTAAATATTAATTAATTAGTAAAGGTACGGTCACATTAACCAAATATTTGCCGAAAAAGACGTAAACACTAAATAACATATATTTGAACTCGTCTATTGATTTAAAAAAAACTTTTTTTATTTAGGCCAAAGCACAACAATGATTTAGTTTTAATTTATTTAATGCTGTTTGATCTTGCAAAACTCTTTTAAGAGTAAACAACGTCAAACAAAATTGTTCTAAAACAATGGGTTACGCTTATTTGAGTAAATATTTGCCAAATGTGACCGTACCTTAAGCATACTTGTTATTCGAAAGTAATTTAATTGATCTTTTGTTTGAAACGTTTATGCGACCAGATTTTATATGGAAAATGATTTACTTCATTTCTTTTTTTATAGGATTTAGAATTGACAAATTTTTTCTTAAGAAAGAAGTACATGAAATCAAGCAAAAATCAAGTAAAATGCAATTCAAGTTAACACATGCAAATTAAATAAATATTTTGCATAGATTTGCAAAACACTCCCAGCCTTTAATAAATATTATTTTACATATGCCAGCACAAAAACATTATTAGAATTTTTTGAAACTAAATTGCCATTAAATTGATATGTTTTCAAATAAACAGACAAATATTGACATATTTTTTTTTTATATTCCAACTTTTATGGCGTTTGGTTTTTTTAATACTTGTTTTTTCAAATATTGATTTGAGGGGATTAACGCTTAAATATTAAAAATCAGTTGCATTTGCATATAACTTTTTAAATTTAAATTGTCGAATAGAATTTTTGTTGCAGTGTTTTTTTTTATTAGAAATGATGTTGTAAAATGCAAAAAAAAAAATGTAACAAATAATTTGTAGTGACAGCAAACTATTTCATATTCTCACACACTAACTTGCATACATGGTGCAATTATATAAGGTGAGTGCAGTAGCACATCTGACTGACTTTGTTTACAGTTTACAAAAGTTATAACAGTAGTAGTACATTATTTTACACAAACAAAATGCCTGTTGTTTCTGTATTGTGTTGTATTTGTTGCCAAATTGCACTCACCTCGTATAATTACACCATGCTTACATATATAGATTTAATGGATTTGTTAAATTCTGTATGTTTTTTTATACGTTATTTTGTAATAGATAGAGAGATGTAATAAAATAGCTGTAAAAACAAAACTATTCATTATTGGTTGGTTTAACCCTTAAGCAAACACCAAAATGTGTTCATATAAGCAAACCCCTGGCCCTAGCTGGGACTTTTTTATATTTTGTATGGATTTTCATTAAAAATCTTCAATTTCATTATCAACTTCTAACTCGTTCCCATTAACAGAAACAGCGTCTTCATTTCCATCAACCTCATTCTGAATTTCGTTTTCTATATCATTGGCAATTGCCTCTGCCAATCTATCATAATAGTTACTGTCAGTTTTTGAAACTGTGGCAAAGATTCTGTCTACTTCAGTACTTATACACTTGTTAACCGCCAACACAACAAAAAAAAAACTAATTTCTGAAACATTGAAAAACAATTATAATTTACTAATTATACAATACGTTTTTTATTTGGAAAAATGTTTGAATGAAAGGAGAGAAAATGAAAACTTTCATGAACAAATAAATCTAATCTAATAAAAATGTTTCATATAATGAACACCAAAAACTAATCCCCTGGCCCACGATGTCGAACGATAACGTTCGCTTAGATAAGACTTAAGAAACAAACTTGATTGTGGAATAAACAAACTTCATTGAGTAAAAAAATAGATACGATAAAAAGTTTGTGTCTTAAGTCTTATCTAAGCGAACGTTATCGTTGGACATCGTGGGCCAAGGGGTAAGTAAAAACTTTAGAAACTTTTATTCTCTCTCCTTTTTATAACCTTCACCAGCTCAAGTGCTCAATGGGGGTATATTACGTTTGCCAATCCATGTGCAACATTTTTAATATTCATGTGAGACCCAACAAAATATATATTTTCTTGATCCTTATGAAATTCTAAGACGATTGAGGCGATTTATCTCTGTCTGTCCCTCACTCTCACTTCCAAAATACACAACATAATTCAACAAATTTTCCAGAAAAATACTTTTCATATTGTAGGTAACTTTGGTATTGAAACACAGCAAACTCGATATAGTAGAACCAGAGTTATGGACAAAAAGTGAGACAACCTCCCTAAAAATTTTAAATTTTTTTTTATACAATTTTTAAGGATATTCTAAACCTATAACCAGTGTAGTTTTTGTATTTCCTATTATATTTAGGTGGAGGATATTTAAGATTCATCACTGTGGTAAAGGTACAGTGACACTTGGCGAAATATTTGACGAAAAAGACGTAATCACTAAATAAAATAAATTTGAACTCGTTTATTTAAAAAAAGATTTGCTTATTTAGAACAGGACACAACAGATATTTAGTTATATTTTATTTGAGAATGTTTGAGCTTACAACACTCTTGTAAGAGTAAACAAAGTCAAACAAATTTTTTGTGCTAAAACAAGTAAATATTTGCCCAGTGTGACCGTACTTTAACTTGTTAAACTTATAAATATTTGTTCCACTATCATATTAGCTCTTAAACCTATTTACAAACAATTGCCAAATGTTTAAATTCTTTAAAATCCCAATAAAGTATTTACAAGGATTTATTTTTTATTCTATTTGTGCCAAAAATACAGGACCAGATAACTTGCCATAGAAAATAGCATTTGATGCCAAAAACCAAGACTTTCTTTAACACTTCACGTACACGTAGAAGCATGATGTGTTGCTGAATGTATAAATGTAACCATAAGCTGACATGATGAAAATTTATGAAAAGTAAATTTAATAATAAATACATAAAAAAAAGAATACAAAAAATTTGTCTCATGATGACAATGTCTGCATTTACATACAATAAACATATTCTTAATATACTATAAACACAAAGCTGTACGAGAAGACAGACTGACTGACGGACAGATTTGTGTAAATACAAATATTCTTATAAAATAAATTTACACATGCTCATAAATGTAAGTATATGCTCTTACTCATATAAAAATATACAATATACATATGTATGTATATAAAAGGATGTATGTATGTGTGTTGAGCATGAATGAAAATTATTTATTTGCCAAAAGGCAGCCACAAGGAAAATTAAATAAAATCAAAAGTGTTGCAAATATTACAGACAACAATAACAGCCAGAACAAAAACACAACATGCATACACACATAAACAAACAAATAGCACCAACACAATGAAAAGGAAAATCTGCAATTACAACAATGACAATAATAACCAAATATTACAGAAACAAAAGACGAACCAGTGAAGGAAAGACATGCTTGTCTAGCAGAAGATGCCAAATAAAAAATATATTTTATACAGAATGAAATGAAAAACTTTTGCTCAGTGATGGTTAAATATTGTTGGGTTCTAGGAGAACTCCTAGTACGCTGCCTGTTCCTTTGTTTATTTCCAATATATAGCAGAGTTGTGTAATAATTGCAATCAAAAATCACACTGTAAGAATTTATTAACACAAGACAATATTGGTTGTATAACTTAAAACTGGCGTATCTTTTAAACGTCATTTGATATGTAATTTTATATGTCATTTTAAAGGCTGAAATGTCTGTCATTGACTCACACTTCAAAAAATGTTAAATTTTGTGCCAACAAGGCGTCATATGTGGGAAATTTTGTTTTACTTCTTTAATTTGAAAAAATTGCTACTTTTTTGTTTATATTTACTTTTTATTATTTATTGAATCTGCCTTATTTCCTTAGGCCTAACAATAAGTATCCAAATCTTAAAACTAAAATAAATCTAATTTATCTCTAACAGAGCATTAATTTTTTATTGGCTGTTAAGCTCTACGAATCCTCGACTCCGTCTGGCTCTGAGCTAGAATTCTAGCAAGCGGATTCGTGTGGGTCTGTAGCGACCTGCTGTTGTGTCAGCATATAATCGTCACATGGGTGGAGTCGATGGAATGGATCAAAACGTAGCAAACTATCGTATTTCTATTCGCAAGAAAAAGTGGTGGTGGTCAATTTTTATCTGTACTATTGATGTGGCTATTCAAAATGCCTGGCTCTTACACCGAAAATCCAAAAACAGTATGCCGCAACTGGAATTCCGACGAAATTTAGTTCAACCTTTGTTACAAACTTGCAGTCACAAATCAAGATCTGAATTGATTACACGACGATTTGCTTATACTGAAACCTAAAAAAATTCTTAGTACGTTGAATAAGTCAAGTGGTATGACACTCCCCCATGGGACACCAAATTTGAGTTTAGGATACATGCACAAGTTTAGTGCAAATCGATACACGGGCTATCCGTGTCCACTAAAGGGTTAATAGCATGACCAAAAACTTATAAATTTATATATTCCTCCTGTAGGGTATAGAAAATGTCTGCAAAATCTGAAACCTCATACAGGACACTTTTTCCTGTTTGTGATACATTACATGAATGTATATGAGTAGCTTGAGCAAGACTTAACTTTCACAAATTTTCTTGTTCTTTTCTTTTGTTTATGTAACAATAAAGATGTGTAAGTGTTTGTTGTGTATACATACTCGTATGCAAGTATACATACATATATATATAGTAATTATAAAATACATTTAAATGGTCATGGTAGACACTGTGCACATTTTGTACACATACGACGTCCACAGGTAAATAAAATAAAATGAAGAATGTGTAAGCTGTAAGTGGGTAATATTTTAAATATATGTTATAGTTTTATACGTAGTCGTATGTACGTATATATGTATAAAATGTGAGAAACTGAATGTTGCATGTAATTGTATTTACTTGCTTGTTTTTTGTACTTTTGTTCACATAACCATCATCATCATCATCATCGTCGTCATCATTGTACAAATTAATGTTCTCTGTAATTTAATTATATATCTCAAATAAACTCAAATATACATACAGGCATACATACTTTTGTATACAAATGCACGCAAATAGTCACTTTACATTTACGTCTGTATGAAAAGTAAGGTGGCACTTATTTTTCAGTTTATGGATTTTGTTCATAATGAAACCTAAAAAATTCTTAGTACGTTGAATAAGTCAAGTAGTAGACATGAGTGCCATATGGCACTCCCACATGGGACGGGCTAAGGTCTAAAACTATATTTGTGTTTTCAATACTTTGACCAAAATTAAATAAAATAAAAAACTTGTAAACATAATCAGGGGCCAAATTACCGCATTCGTGATCGAATGAGCTATCGTATCGAAAAATGATTTCGATATTGAAATTATGATAAAATGTACTAAATTTCTTGCTCGATATCGAATGCCATAATCTCAAATAAGAAAATTACGATAAATTTTACTCGATATCGAATGTGGTAATTTGGCCCCTGTTTTTGCTAAAATTTTCAGCATTTAGTTTTAAGACGAGGCAGTACAATTTAAAACCACCCTATTGTACCAATCCTCATTTGGTAAAACACATTTACAATGTCGATTTATTTGTGTTTCTGTAAAAACAAAGTGAAAATCTACATTGCTATCAAACTGGGTGAAATTCCTTGTGAGAGTGTTAAATAAATGTTGTAAGTAAATGAATTTAATTGCGAGATGCATGTAAATTGTGTAAAATTTTTACAAAAATTTATAAATGATAATCACATGCAATATGGTTGCTTTCTTATTGCTGTTGGTGTGCCACGTAATGTTTTGCAATTAAATGTTTTTTTTATTATGCATGGCAGTTTTGAGAGGAAAATGTTTAAAAAAAAACTGATTTAATTTAGTGTACGCTTCTTAATATTAATTGATGAAACAGTTTTTTATTTAAATACAGAATTAAAAAAAAGAACTATTATAAGTTACAAGCTATTTTTAAGTTAAGATTCTTAATAAAAAGCAAGCCAAAAGGTTACTAAGCAAAAAACATTTTTTATGTGGAATACAAACCAATAAAAAACTTTATGCAAAAACAAATCAGCTGAGCTTACGACATCACCTCTGAAAGAACATATATATAAAACAAAATTGATTGCCGCGAAAACTCTTCACATGTAACTTGAAATACTTGACGCTAAAAAGGCTGAGAAAACTATAAACGCGTTGATGCTAAAAAGCAGGGTGTGGATCTCCAGCTTAAGCAATTGTAAACAATTTGCTGTAAAATGCAGCTTAGCTCACACCTTGGAGATTTTGGAAATTGTAAAATTTCAGTTCATATAAATTAAAAGAAGATCATAGATTTACAAATAAAGGTAACATATTGTTTACTTGATGAAAGGATAATTGTGTTGTCACAATTGCAACAAATTTTTATGTCAATGATATGGGATATGTTAAAGGAAGAGGGTGCTGTAAGCATTTTCCAACCAAAAGTGTTTCAGCGATATAATATGAATATGGGAGGCGGTGATAAGATGAACCAATAAGCTGAAGTCTACCGCTTGCGATGCAGACAAAAGAAGTGGTGGTGGCCAATATTTGCACATCTCCTTAATCCTTAATTTGTTAATGCATGGCTGCTGATGAAATAGTTACATTCCAATGATCCGGCAAGTGCATCTCTTCTTAGTTTTCGCCGAAATCGTGCTACATCCTGTCTGGAAAGGTATGGTAACCCATTTCTTAGTAAAAAAAAATTGGTGTTTTTTAAGCACTTAAGAGAAAAAGCGCATAATCGAGCGCTTCAATAAAAGCGCTTTTTTGAAGCAGTAAATGCTTCCGAATAAAATATACAAAAAATATGATTTTTTAGTGCTGACAACGAAGAAGGTTTTAAAGCGAAAAAACAAAAATGAAATTATAGCCAACAGATTTACGTATGATAACGAAAGTGAATTACAAAACGAATATCGCGCCGCTTCTCAGTTAATATGAATTTTACTTAAGCAAAAACTTTCAGATGTAATTTGTTCTTTGATTGGTGTGCGCGAAGCGACGTAAAACACTTTAGGAAAGTGCTTTATATGCATGTTTGATTAGATTAAAAGAAGCGTTTATTGTTAGCAGAAGCGATTTGAGGTATGAATTCATACATAAAACCTGCTCCTCTTGGAGCACATTTTTTACTGGGTTATAAAGGATTCACGCAATAACAAAGTGACCACAGATACACGACATAATGGCAGCAATCACCTTATTGTATATTCCAAAACTGATAAGCGGGAAAAAGCAAACTCTATTTGCAACAAATGTGAAAAATGGCTTCACCCCAAAGACTGCTTTAAAAGTTATCATATGCCTAGTGTAACTGTTGCACAGTGTCACTTATAAGGAACAGTCCATAACTCAAAAAGTTTTTTTTAATTTTTTTTTGAATAAAATATTTTAAAACAAATTAACCAGAACATTTTTATCAATAATTAGTGCAAATTATTTTAGGATGACTCCGCTTAGGACACTCTAAGTTTTTCCACGGACATCTATTAAAATTATCCATTAATAAAATCTGCGACTGTAATGTTTCACCCTCAAGTTCCATTGAGCACATACCTCTAACGTGCCCAAAATTTAGGAGGCAACGCGATCTGACCTTTAAGAATAAATCAAACCCCATATCATTACTTGGCATCCCTAACAAAAACAACCTCCTCCATATCATGTCATTTTTAAAAGAAATTCATATATACCAATTAATATAATAAAAAAATAAAAAAAAAATAATAATAAAAAATAAAAGAAATGTAATCTTGCAAAATTGTTAATTATAATTATAAAAATATTGAGCCTAAGACCAAGTTGTCATGGCCTTTTGTATTCCAATAATTATAATTTAGAATTATCTCCTAATGTTTAAAATTAATAAATAAAAAATAAAATATTTTAGGATAGTGGCCAGGGAACTTCGTTCAACTTCGAGCAAATGACAAAAAGAAATTAGTCAGTCTAACATATTTTCAGTTTCAACATATTTTGCAAATAATCCGTATTATTACTGGTAAACAGTAAAGTGGTGGCATTCTGTAGGGGATGAAACTGTGAAAGCAACACAATAAAGGTCTTGGTCAGATTATTATTATTGATTATTATTGAGGTATTTGAAGTTGCTGTAGTTTAATTGATTAGCGCGTTTAATCATTAAGCAGGAGTTGGTATTTCTGACCTGGGTTCGAGTCCCAGCCGCTGCCACCCAAAACAACATCAGTTTCTGATAATTATTAGTTTTTCTTCTAGTTAGTGCAAATGGTATTGCAACATTGCATTTGCAAAAAGGTTGAGCATATTTTTATTCTACACTAACAAAATCCTTAGCAAGAGCAAAAATATGCTAAACCTTTTTGCAAATGCAATATTGCAATACCATTTGCAAAAGATTGTGAATTGCGCCATTAGATTGATATTAATTTAACAGCGTGTGGTAAATTATAAAAAATAATGAAAAAATTTACCAAGAGCCATTGCGGAAAATATTCTAGAAAATACAATAGTGGTATTCGATAATCGATGCGTTTTGTATTGCAAACGTTAGCACTTGCAAATGTTTTGACATTGATTGTGAGCACTCCATTTATTTCGTACTTTGCGATACTAATGCAATTTATGCACTAAAACAGCTGATATACAACAACAACGATTTCTAAACGTGCCACGAAAAAGTTCTAAAGAAAAAATTGCTGAATTTTTAGAAGAAAACAATTTTGATTTCTTCAGGCGTCCACTTCTTGTTTGGTTTTTCCCTTTTAATTTTCTTCTGTGGAATTGTTTGCTTCATAGTTTTAATTTTATTTCTTTTATTAGTGTTTACATCTGTCAGCTGTTTAAATGTCAGAGTTGCAAATGCAATACACGTAACGAAAAAACTATGCCATTTTAGTGTTGCATGAACGCAATATTTTGACAAATGCAATTGTCTGTATTTTGTTGTTGGATTGCAATAAAAAGCTACGATGTTTTGCATTTGCAATTTTACAATGCCATTTGCACTGAACACTGAACGCCGCTAATAAGTGACTATATTACGCAAGTAAATTAAGTCCAAAAAGACGAACCTCAAATCAAACAACGCAAAAAGCCTGTTCTTGCTCATATACTCTGCATGGGCTAGAGCTTGAACAACCACACTTTCTTACTGGGTTTAAATGTAATTCAAATGTGTAAATTTGTTGAACTGTGTGTATTTCTTTAAGAGCTACAATATTTTATTACTATTATTGGTTTGTTAAAGACCTTAAAATCCATATCGAAAAACGTCTTTAATATAAATCAGAGATAATAATATATAATCTACAGCACACTTACTACATTCATATAAAAGAGAAATAATTTTTTAAACCAAATGAAATAATTATTATTATTATTAATAAATACCAACATATTGTGCTATGAATTAAAATGATACAAAAACACAAATATTTCTCATAAATCGTCTGCTTTAGACATTAAATTATTTTGCCTTTTTGCTGTCTCCCCATGTATTTTATTTTATTTAATTCTGTTTTTTTTTTGCTTGAGCCAGACACGAGTCAAAAAGTCAAGTGTCATTAAGGAAAATATAACGTAACATTTACACTTGTATCTATTGCAAAACGTTGTATTAGAATTTTGTTGTTGGTATCCAAGTGTATGTGTTTTTATGTCTACAAAAATGTGTCTGTGTGTTACTTTGGTTACAATGATACTTTTGCACAACATGTAACATTAATATGGGATATTTCATGTAAATAGGAACTTTCCAGCCTACCATTCTAAGAGCGCAGAGGAGTCAGAAAAGAATCTAACCAAAGAGCATTTTCGGTGCGCTCCAAAAAAGGAGTCAGAAAAGAATCCAACTAAAAAGCAGTTTTGGAGCGAAAGAAAAATTTGCTTAAAAAAATTATTTTTTTTCCATTTTTATATATTTTATTTAAATGAATTTCATTTTAATTTTTTACTGTAAATACAATTTATTTAATTTTTTCCCATTTCTAATTTAGTTTATTTGTAAATAAATTCCCTTTTCATTTAAGTAAAAACAATTTAAAAAAACTTTTAGTTTTTTGTATTTAAAATTGCAATGACTCTTTTCTGACATGATGTAAGAGCTCTTTCTGACCTCAAAACCCCCTCATAAAAGACTCTTTTCTGTCATGATCCAAGAGCTGATGCAGAGCCCAAGAAAGCCCTCATAAAAGACTATTTTCTGACATTATCTAAGAATTCTTTCTGACGGACGAATGTATTGACCCTCTTTTCGGAGGGTCGATTGTGTTTTGGGCTCAGAAAAAGCATGAACGCTCCGAAAAAGGTGCCAGAAAATACTCTTTTCGGACTCATATGGCTTGCTGGGTTACAAGATACATATTACAGAAACTTAAAGACTCAGCAATAAGAGACATTTTAAACAAAAGCCACAGTTAAATATTTATATTTTTAAATAAATTCCATTAAAGCATGAAATACCCCTTGTGTTTCAAAATGATAACTTTACTTTAATATCCAGCCTATCACTTAAGATAAACGTGTGTGTTTGCCGTATATAACTAATGTATTTATGTTTATACAAAATTCATTTAAATTTATTTTGCTTCATAATTTGAAAAGGGTCGTCCGTCACACCAGCTATGAAGCATGTTAAAAGTAAAATGTCTGGAAAAATTCCATGCGTTACTATGCACGAAATCAAGTAAAGAAATAAATAAAATATGTCAATTGAGATTTATATATAAATAATATCTACAGCCTTGATAATTTGCTTGCCGGCTTAAAAGAAAAACAAGTAAGAAAGTATAGTCGATCAAGCCCGACCATATAATACCTTACACCCAGTTTATTAGTAAAAACAGTTTTTCAGAAATGGGCTCTAATTGGATCTATGACCTATTAGGAACAGTTCATCCAACAGTTTAGTGGCAGGATTTTTGTGCAAATATACCATAAAATATTTTTGGTATACGAGCGTATTTTTTTAAAGTGATTTTCAAAGCGATTCTTATATAGGAACTTTGACTAATTATGTACCGACCGTTATAAAAAAAAAGCTTTTGTGATAATTTTGTATATGGTGCATTTCACGTCAAGTGACCCAATTTTAAAAATCAATGTCTTCCGATTTGGATGAAATTTGCACCAAGGTTAGTACTGTTGGATAGTAGGCCAGAGACAAATTTTTAGTTCTATTAGTTCAGAAGTGCCGGAGTTAGAGGGGGTCAAAATTGGACACTTTGGTAAATTTTGGTCATACAGGGTTTTTTTTAAATGAGTGTAACTTTTTACCTATTGGTCCTAGCAAAAATTGTTCAAAGGACTGTAGATAGCTATTTCTTCAATAATTTCAAAAACATTGTTTTTTTTTAATTTAAAAAAAAAATTATTTTCATTTTTTTTTTTTAAATATTTTTTTTTTAATTTTTTTTTCAATTTAGGCCCTTTTTTCTCAAAAAAAAAAAAGCTTATACAATTTACATAAATGCCTTTATAATCGCTTAATGGGATGCGAGTGGGCTATCTATCAAAAAAATTATTTTTCAACTCAAGATTAGGATTTTTCAATATTTTTACACATCTGGACTGATAGAGCTGAAAAATTGTCCCTGGCCTACTATCCCATAGTACTAACCTTGGTGCAAATTTCATCCAAATCGGAAGACATCGATTTTTAAAATTGGGTCACTTGACGTGAAATTCACCATATATGAAACATATTTATGTTGAATATAATTTGTAAGCCAATAGTTTTTAAGAAAGTTATGCTCTTTAAAGTGATTTTGGGCAGCGGATCTTATATGGAAGCTATGGTCAATTTTGGACGGATCTGCACAAATTTGTTTTGTTGAAATTAGGCTTCATGTAAAACTTATTTCTGGAGAAATTGTTTGAGATACGTGCATAAATCAAACATTTATGACCACTTTATTGCGAGAGGACATTTGTATGGGGTCTAGTTGAAATGTTGAACCTATTTCAAACAGTTTCAATCCCAAGCTTCTTGGGGCCAAAAATTATCAGGTGCCAAATTTTATTAAAATATCTTCAAACTGCAACCTGTGCAGAGCACAAAGTTTACATGGACATCCAGCCAGCCAGACGGATGGACATCTTTAAATCGCCTAAGAAAATTATTCTGAGACAATCGGTATACCAACATCAGCACAAATCCAATATACCCTCCCCACGATTGTAAATGTAAATCTGTAGTTACAAGTAAAAACCAAAATACTTATAAATTCTTAAAATAAATAATAATTCTTAATAATGAAAATTGCTTAGCTGCTTTTTAATCTACTGTTGGATTTTTTGAAAGTTTTAACAGACGTCTGTCTTTCTTTGTACCAAATTCCCAATGCGATTTCTCATGGTTTTAATATTTTTTCAAAGAAATTTTATTGCCAAAATAAGTCAGTTGAGTTGTACACAATTAATTTTTTTTTAATTATTAGTGAGGTGAAAGGTTAGAATACCCTTGAGAGTAGGTGCATAAGTTTACAATTGAAATTATTTTTAAATATTACAACAATATTAAGGCAATATTAATTAAAGTTGATGGGTTGAAACTAACAGTTCTTAAAACATGCGCTCTGTATCAATGGTAGTATAGATAAATTACATATACCTGTATTATGGAAAATTCGGTTGCAAAAATGTTTAAATATTCATGTAACGCAAAATCTATTGTCTACTTTTGAACCATAAAATGTTAATAATTTATTATTATTTAAGCATAGATAAAGGTACGGTCACACCTGGCAAATATAAAAAGATGTAACCACTAAGTGGAATATATTTAAATTCTTTCATTTATTTCAAAAACTTGTTTTATTTAAGACAAGTCACACAAACTTAGTTTTTCTTTATTTAATGTTGTTTGATCTTACAAAACACTTGTAGAATCAAATAACGTCAAACTCATGCTAAAAAATATGGTTACACTTTTATAAATATTTGTCGTGTGTAGCCAAACATTAAAAAACTAAACTTATATTCATTTTCTCTTATGGAAATCAAGGTTTTTGTTTTAATAGATGACATTAACTGTTGCACAATATTTCGAATAACCTGAACTGTATACGAGTACTTATTTTTTTTTTTTTTTTTTTTTTTTTTTTTTTAAAAAGAGAAGTAACACTCAGGCAATTAATATGCCTATATATAATTGGACACCGCACAGTGTGGTAATTTATTAAAAAAGTGAAAAAAAACCCTGTAACTTCTAAAACGAAAATTCCAATTGCCATAAGATTTTTTTTTTATTTTTTTTTTGGCAGATGTCCCCAAAGTAAGCCACAAAGTAAGGTATGAGTTTGTGCTCTGTATCTCGTTTCTGTATTTCTCGCATTGTAAAATTACTCACATGAAGTATGAAACAAAAAATTCCATCGTTTCTCGATTTGTGAGAGAAAAGTGTTTCTGTACTTGAATGCGAAAACAGACAACGCTGATTCTGTTTTTCTTGGAATATTTCCAGTAAGTAAGTGTCAAATGCAAAATAAACGTCAACGAAGAAAGAAATCAAAACATTAAAATGCTAAAAAAAATTAAAACACAACAATTGTGTTTTATTATTTAATTAAAATAAAATGTAATAATAAAATTATTTAAATAAAAAATAATAACAAACTGTATTTCTAATGGCAAAAAATGGATATATTTATGTATATGGTGAATTTCACGTCAAGGGATATATATTTTGCATTGTGTGTTTCTCGCACCAATTTGAAATGTGAATTTTTTTTGACAGTTCTTGTGAGAATCTTTTCGCAAAATATTATTACAGAAACGTTTTTTCTCACATCTTTCCAATAATTGCTGGAAATCTATTTAAATGACAGATAATTCTCGCAAAGTAAAGATATAGAAACACTTGTGTGAGAAAAACCATTTTTTGTGTCATTATACCCCACCATAGTGGGGAGGATATATTGGATTTGTGCTGATGTTTGCAACGCCCAGAAATATTGGTCAAACATCCACCTTAAATTATACCGATCGACTCGGAATTACTTCCTAAGTCGGTTTAATGATGTCCGTCCGTCCGACCATCCGTCTGGCTGGCTGGCTGTCCATGTAAAGCTTGTGTGCTGAGTGCAGGTCGTAATTTTAAAGGTATTTCGATAAAATTTGGTACGTGAAATTTGTTCGGCCCAAGCACGGATGGGATTGAAACTGGTGGAAATCGGACGTTTATTTCTCCTGGCCCCCATACAATTGTCTTCCCGAAATTAGGGTTTAAAGATCATAAATCTGTGAATTATGCAAGTATCCAAACAGATTTCACCACAAATGAGTAATAAATGAAACCAAATCACATCTACAAATTTTGTGTAGATCGGCCCATAATTGAACATAGCTCCCATATAAAATTCAAATTTGAGTCAATCGTTCTCAAATCGCATAATCGATATCTGAAAATAATAACAGATGTTATATGGTCCAATATGTTTGTTAATTATTATGTGAAGGGTTTCTATAACTCTGGCCCTGGTATAGCCAATATGTGGAAATATCTAAATAATTTAATTTTTGTGATTTTTCAAAAAACTTTGGAGAATAAATATTAAATTTTATTTTCATTCAAGTATTTTATATAAAAATATTAATTTCAAATATTTATTAATAAAAATATTATATAATAAGTTTAAACACTTTTTGTTTGCTCAAAAAACTCTTACTCTTGGTAAAAAAAAAAATACTTGTAGGTACGAAGGTAATCATTAATTACTTTCGAAAACAACTCTTCAGAATTTCTTTAACTAAATACAATATTCATTTGTTTTCATGTCGTGTAAACAACATTTCGAAATTTATATTCCCATATAAGGAATTTTTAAGATTATGCTCAAATTATATTTTAGAACTTACCCCAAGCAATATACTGAAAGCACATGCAATACACACTGCTACCCAAAAGCAATGATTTATGTATACTAGGGTGGTACTTATCTCATGATATACCCGGGTTATAATTTTGTTCTCCGTAACCAGATAATGTTTGGTGGTTTAACATTTAATTTCAAGTTTCGAGTTTTGTGTAATTGCTGCAATATTTAAAATAAATTTGGAAAATATAATATTAATAATTTAATAAATACCCGAAATTTTGTAATTATACATAAAAAAAATTGCTTCTCGGAAATCACAAAATAACAGCCACCCTAATGTATACATTTGCAAATGAACGAGTATAAATTGTCAAGAACAGAGAATTGTTACTTTTAACTAAATAGTTGACACTGCATTGTTAAAGTGTCTGAGAGTTTTGGGAAACTAAAACAGTAAGCGCTGAAAGTAATGGAACTTTTAATGTAATAGTAATAGAGACAGATCATTTATATATTTTTTTAAACAATCTATCAAAATTTATATGTAAAACAGCACGATTGGTTTACTCTAAACGTAATTTGCCAGGTAGAGGAAATACGGAAAACGATTTGGCAGTCATGGTGGCAGGATAGAATTTCATGGTTTTTCTCCTCTTTAAGTCGTTTCGCCTATAGACATCTTAACTAATATACCGCCCGATTTGTGTTTTTGACAAACAATTAACCCATTCGCGGACAAGACGGTATATGCCGTCAAATTTAGTTAAAAATTATGGGACAGGACGGCATCTACCGTCACCAATTTTTTTATCATTATGACAAGACGGTATGTCCCGCAGTAAAGTTAATGTTAAATTATACTTTGTTAGCTATCTGTATATATATGCATATATATAAATGCATATATAATTTACTTGTTTACTAGATAAATAGAAAATTGCAGCAGTATGTTGTAAAAGTAATTTTAGAACTGCTTCAAAATTGTCTTAAAACTGCAGGATATATAGGATGTTTTTTTTTACATGTATAGAACTTTAAATTGGCAACATTTGTTTAACTAGCGGTCATTTTATCAGCTGTCAAATAATTTATGCTCAAAGTATCTAGTCTACGCCGATAAGCCCGTAACGATTGAACACTTGGAGCACAATATTCGCCGCGTTATTGCCGATATATGGTCATTAATATTCGAAAAAGTCATCGAAAATTAGACCTCCTGATAAGACTACGTCCGAGCCAGTCATATGCCAAAAGTCGTACTTAAATTATAATGCCAGAAGTTTAGCTTTCGAATAAACTAAATTTCATGTCAATTTAAAAAAAAAAGTTTTGTTTTATTCCATTTCAAAGTTCTATACATCTAAAAAAACACCCTATCCTTCTATACATATAATTTATATATGTATAGTATATTTATAACTCATGCAAAAATGTTGTCAGTTGAGTGTTATATACATACGAGGTCTGATCAAAAAATAACCATTGTTTTCAAATTTCGTATGTTACGTATTTTCGATTTTCCCATGGTACACATTAGGGTGGGGCGTTTGTGTATGGGAAAAAATAAAAGTTAATTAATAAAGTTCTAATAGTAATATTTTGCGCATGCGTCTTAAAATTTTTGGAATTTTCATAAAAACTTTTTTCATTTAAACTTCAATATTATCACAGTTGTTCTAGAGTCTATGTAGTGTTTTATGTAAATGTATTAATTTTTAGTAACAAAATAATAAAATATTTAAAATATTGAAGTTTAAATGAAAAGTGTTTTTATGAAAATTCCAAAAATTTTAAGACGCATGCGCGGGCTAAAGATATCACTTAGTTGAATATTTTTTTTTTCAAGTATTACCTTTTTAAGTCTAAGACAGCAAAATATTACTATTAGAACTGTATTAATTAACTTTTATTTTTCCCATACACAAGCGATCCACCCTACTTTGTAGTCAATGCGCGGGCTCTTACATTTAAAATATTTCAATAAAATTTTTAAGACTTCTATTTGAACTAGTAACACAATAAAATTTTGCTATTAGAAGACGATGTATTAAGTTTTGTGTAAAAAATTAAGGACATTGGAAATGTTGACTGTGGCTTTTGGCGAGTCTGCTATGAGCAGAAGACAAGTTCAATTGTGGTAACCAGTTTAAAGAAGGTCGAGAAGATGTCAATGACGATGCTCGTGCTGGTCGCCCGAGCATGTCAACAACCGATGAAATCATTGAAGCAGTGAAGAGGTTGCTGACGATGCTGGCAAATCGTTTGGCTCATGCCAAGCAATTTTTACGGATGTTTTAGGCATGAATCATGCGGCAGCGAAGATTGTTCCAAAATTCTTAAATTTTCAGCAAAACAACGTCGCATGGACATAGCTCAGGAGCTGTTAAACATCGTCAACGATGATCCAGATTTCCTCAAAAAGGTCATAACTGGTGTCGAATCATGGGAGTATGGCTATGACATTGAAACCAAAGCCCAATCTTCACAATGGAAACGTGCAGAAGAGGCAAGACCGAAAAAAGCACGTCAAGTTCGGTCAAGTGTGAAGGTTTTGCTCACTGTTTTCTTTGACTGTAATGGCATGGTGCAACATGAATTATTGCCATAAGATAGTACGGTCTATCTTATGGCAATAACGGTACGAATACTACCTTGAAGTTATGCGCCGTTTGCGCGAAGCAATTCGTCAGAAACGCACAGAATTGTGGAAAACCCAATCATGGATTTTGCACCATAATAACGCACCAGCTCACACATCGATGATTGTGCGTGAGTTTTTGGCCAAAAGCAAAACCGCCATATTCACCGGACTTGGCCCCCGCTGACTTTTTCCTCTTTCCAAAACTGAAGCCACCGATGAAAGGAAAGCGTTTTGCTACGATTGAGGATATAAAAGAAAAATCGAAACAGGAGCTGTTGGCGATACCAAAAAGCGCGTTTCAGAAGAGTTTCGAGGAATGGAAATAACACTAGCATAAGTGTATTATATCTGAGGGGACAAGGGGACAAAATAGTTATAGATGAATAAATAAATACTTTGTGAAAGAATTTAAAATAACGGTTATTTTTTGATCAGACCTCGTATGTACAATAATGCTAGTGTATAGAATATAACCACATGAATATAAGACAAATTACATTTCGGATGACAATAAAGGTGTAAAATGTGTGTTAAACGAATAGAAAATGCATTTTCAAGAAATAATTCATTTATATTTTTTTTTTTTTTCTAAATGTATTTATGCATTTACAAATTTACATCTATACATAAAAGTAAATTTCACAAAGATTAGGGTAGTATTGCATACAAAGAGATTGCTTTTTCATAGCATATTGCCGCAGCTAGACAAAGAGACAGCTGGACACTAATGCCCAGTTATCCAGCAAAATGTCATTTCAGTGTGCACTACCAGTTCATCACAAAGTAAACAGAGGTGACAAAAAGCCAAAATTAGATTTCTAAGGCAGTTCTCATAGAAAAAAAAGATATATTACTTTTTGGTACCTAATTTATTGTGTGTTAAAGTGTATCGCTTTATGTTGCATGCTGCAAAAATATTAACAAAAGGCGGTTCTGAAACAAAGAGATATGTATATAAAAAACTTGATTGTCTTTCGTCTAGTGGCGCATTTGTATACTTTGTAGAGTTCATTCATAGACGCAACACATTGTATGATGACACTAGAGCTCACTTCATAGGAAGATGAGACCATAAGGATAACCGACATAACAAAAATATCAATGCTGTTCAATCTTCTTCTCAAACACTTTTTGTAGCATACCAGAATATTGTAAATTTCCGCCTGAGCTATTAAATAAGGCAGACAGATTGTTCTAATATGGACCTGTTAAGAACTATCGATAAACCATACCTAACGAAAATGTTCATGCACCAAGACTGATTTGAGCCTTAATCTCTTTCTAGTATAAGTATTAGTATCCGTTTGTTTAAAGCTAAATTCGGTAATATGTAGTGCGATACTGTAATACAAGGGCCTTTATGAAATAATCTTAAAATTCAATTTGTTTGCACTCTTATCCTTTATTCATTCTCCATTATCACTATTTGTAATTAGATCAGGTCCTTATGAAATCAGTAATACAAACACAGATGTGGATGCACAGATTCAAGATTCGTTCACTTTATCCCACCATACGTAAGCGGTACATATGTATAATTATTAAAATTAATGATTAAAAATCGAAAGTTTTGTGATATTGCAAAACAAAAAAAATATTTACAAAACGACTGCTTAAGGCTTCATTAGTCTTTACTTTCTGTTGCTGTTCTGTTCCGTGTCGTTCTGTTGTTAAATTTTTATAGTTAGTTTTTCCGTATAAACGTATCAGCTGTTTTAGGTAAACAGACAACACATACCGCGAAAATAAATCAACAAATACAAATACAATACAAAGTGTTTTTTATTTCGACTAAAGTAATGAGTTTTTCATCATCCATCGTTTACTTTTTATATGTTTATAACTTTTATACAAAAACTTAATTAAATTAAAAGAAATTGAAAATTTTTGTAATAAAACAAAAATTTTTTTGTTGTGCGGATGTCAGCTGTTTTGTGCTGTCACTTACAATTACTTAGCAAATTTTTGTTTTCAACAGGTCCGTCCGCAACGGCACGAAAAGTAACAAAACAACTAACGACTTCTACACATTTTCTATTTAACAGAATCAAGTCAGCTGATTCGGAACGGCACAGAAAGTAAAGACTAATTCTGCCTTTAGACTGTTCGGAAAATCTAATCTTTCTTGAAGATAATTTTGTTGTCGAATTTTGATTGTTTTTTTTTTATTTAATTCAATAGCGTGCCCCGATAGACTAGGCGATGGATTGCCGGATTATCAGTCAGAGGGTTGCGGTTTCGATTGCTGCCAAAGACTCTGGGTGTTTTCTGCAGTTAAACCAAAAAGCTTTGCAGTTTGTGTTTGTTAATCATATTCAAAAAAAAAGAAAAAAAAAAACAGTTTCCGAGTTACGTGAATATTTATGGCGCAAACTTCTGCATTTTTTAAATAACGCTATATCCCAAAAACTAGAGCTTTACCCCCTGGCCCACGATGTCGAACGATAACGTTCGCTTAGATAAGACTTAAGACACAAACTTGATTGTGGAATAAACAAACTTGATTGAGTAAAAAATAGATACGATAAAAGGTTTGTGTCTTAAGTCTTATCTAAGCGAACGTCATCGTTCGACATCGTGGGCCAAGGGGTAAATGTTAGTCCAATATGCTCTTGGTGGTAAACATAGATTCTAGTTTTAAACATTTTCTATAAAACTCTTCGTACCAACCTATTATTTACACTGCATGCGAATGAAATTCGAATTTAAAACTAACTGTGTCTACACCACGAGTTTCTGGATTTGTTTTCCCCAAACACACACACACACACACACATGCATTCACATATTTATAATAAATGACTTTTAGTGCTAAAGATTGCGGTTAAATAATAAACAACAAAATGTAAAATAAGAAAGAAAAACTTTACTAAAGAAGATTTTATTTTATTTGTTTCTTAATTTTAATATGTATTTTCACTCACCAACATTTTGATGTTTGTAACAGTGTTACATAACTTGTCTCTTGTTTTAAAAATCTACTTTTATAAAATACTCAAAGAATGCATAGATAATATTTACAACTAAATCAGACATGGTAATCTAATGAAAACTTTGCACAACTGTTTTTCAGTATATCGAAAATAAACTGGGTTACAACGGCAGCTGAAAGAGACTTGGGTAACTGAATAATCAATAAGAAAGTTACTAAATTTTATGCAAATTATTTTCAATGAACTTGCTGTTAGAGAAATGTCTATTTGCAATGAAACAAAAAATGGGCAGGACTTGACAATATTAAAATTTGTGTAGCATACGATTTTATTTTCTTTTATTTTAAAATGAACAAGATAAGGAATTGCATAAACGTAATGGAGTCGTTACTAACAATTTTTGAATTAGCAAAATGCAAAAACTTAAAAATTTCCATAATGGAAGTATCTAATAAGATCATTATTGTTGATCCCTAGCGACTCCTCAAAAGTTGATAACATTTCTTAAAGTTAGATTCAGGTATTTTACTATTACAAATGGTGTTCAAAAATTATAGTTTTTAGATTCCCCACGAATTGATAGTGTTAGATTTTTACCTTTTAAAAACGGTGCTTTATTTCCTTTAAATAAACCGGATTCCTTTTTTAATTGCAAAATAATAGCGTCTAGTAGTTTGAAGGAAATACAACCACCCAGCATACCATTCTAGGAGTGTTCCGAAAAAAGGAGTCAGAAAAAGTCCAACTAAAGAGCATTTTCGGAGCGAAAGAAAAATTTGCTTGTTACTGTCATGAGTCGGCACGCAGTATGACTCAGAAATGCCAATTAATTATGTATGTACCAAAGCGTTGTTGTCCTGATATTTGTGCTTTGAACAAAAAAAACATAGCTGTACCACACAAGAATGATAAAAACAAGATTACACAGAGGCCAAAAAACCCCCCTCATAAAAGACTCTTTTCTGACATTATCTAAGAGCTCTTTCTGACGGACCATTTTCGAATGTAATGACCCTCTTTTCTGAAGGTTTTCGTAGCAAATATGATTGTTTTTTGGACTCATAAAGAGCGTTAACGCTCCGAAAAAGGTGTCAGAAAAGATTCTTTTCGGATTCATATGGCTTGTTGGGCAGTCTTTATTATTTTAAATTAATTAATTTACACAAAAACTACAATTTTTTTTTTAAGCTTTTTAAGCTTTGTATAGACGGCTGTCGGATCTTACAATATTGTCCGAAAAATGTTCAGAAAATATCTAACAACCGTGTGAACTTAAAATGTTTCTCTTCCAACGTTGTAAGAAAAAGCACTGACAATTTATCTTTTGCTAAAAATTTTTCACTGTCAGTACATTGTTAGCACATTGCTAGATCTGACAACATTGTATGATCTGACAAACGTCTATACATAGATACAGTTTAAGAACACACTTAAATTATTGTGTGAGAGCACTTGGATGTTTACTCAACGATGACTCACAACAAACTGATTAACTTGATTGGCCCTGTTAGTCTATTTATACAGCAATCATAATTTCTGGAAGGTACGGAACTAAGATACTAGAATGATCATGACTGAATGTTCTAGAATGTTCATATCTAGAATATTCAGCCAAAATGTGTAAAACTTAATGTTGCCATATTGCTCAGCTATGTTGTTCTCAATAATGTTTATAAATTAAAACTTATAGAAATGCTAAACAATTTGTATGTCGTTAGACATGCCATCTGTTGATAAAGATGTTTTGTGTTCATTAACATGCTGTATGTTGATACCGACCGTTAAATTTAAATTTAAATACAATTTCGTAACAATAGTTTCCTTATTGGTACAGTTTGGTCATGCTTCTAAACAATCTTTATGTGTTTTACTTTTAGCCATGAGTCTTCGCCTGAAAGTCCTTTTGATTCTAAAAAAAAGTAGCCGAAACATTTACATATGTCACAGAATTGACAGAGATAGCATGCTCTATTTCTCCTCATCGAAGCATCAGCAATGTCGAATTTATGTATCTGTCCTACTGCCAGTAGATTCCCAATAAGATTTTGTCTGTATATATCTCCGACAATTATAACATAATGTGTCTAAATCGAAAATCATACTAAATGGAGATAAATTTGTGGAATCATATCTTATCATAGTGTATGCAAAAACAAGGCTACAGCATATTTCTTTACATCCTATGACTTAGAATACATGGTAATACAGTCGCAGTTTTATTACCTCTAATATTATTATGATCTGTTGCCCAGCAGAGTTTCAGTATTTCGATATTGAAATGACTTTATGCCAATCTGGCTACCTTTGAATATAGAGAAAAAAAAATTATATATGGAAATTAATTCACAACCATGCAAAAGTGTTTTTGCAACCATTGTGGAAGCGTATGGTAACTGGTGTCAGATGTTGGGTTTTCCATAGTCACATAATATTGAGAAGATTTTTTCAGTAGCACTGATAATCTGACCAGATGAGTGCAGAGTTAAAAATTATCCCAAAGTTCTTTGTTTTAGTGACTATTAGTCTGGCTATTGAGCATAATATTCGGTATATCAATAGTTTGTACCAGAGATCGAGAAATTATTCAGCATTTAGATTTTAAAGGATTAAGGCGGAGACCATTAGATATTGCTTAAGATTGGATATTTCAGAGATTCGAATTCAGCTTATCAACACATTCATTCATTTGGCCAGTGTTCCAACATAAATACAGCTGAACGTCATCAGCATACATTTGAACTGTGCAATGCGAAAATTGTCGTGGTAGATCATTGGTCCTAGGATTGATCCTTGTGGTACAACTTTTGTTACCCATGACGTGCGAGAACATTTGCTATTTGCACAAACATATTGATATTTATTATCAAGATAATTTAAGAAAAAGCATGTCATGCTTGACCATAACAAACGCTTTTGAGTGATCTAAAAGTGTTAAAAACGCTATCTTACCTTTAATGTTTGCTATTTGTTCCAAAGTTACAAACAGTTTTTTAATTCCATTTATACAAAATTTTATAGACCACTTAAATAATTTATAAGAGAAATTATGCATTAGATAATATTTTTTAGTGTTTCATAACTATAATTACATTCGCATGATAGACAAAGCAGAATACTAGAAAAATAAGACTTTAACTGTTATTTATTCTTCTATAAAGGTCGAATTTCAGTTTGTATAAAAAGTGAGTGATTGCAAAAAAAAAAATAAGCCGGTCACATGTTGTAGTAACAAATGCTCAGGATTATTATAAATTAAACTCTCTATAACTGGCCTGTATTTAGGGACCTAGAACATAGAATTCTTCAGAGAAACCTGTCTATTAAAATGTGATTTCGGTGAGATATACAAAGAAATTTATTAAAGTAACAAGAATTTCAGAAAATTAAGCTGGTCAAGAAGTATAGGAATAATATGATCGATTCTGTACGAATGTACAGGTACATTCACACAACTAAAATAGTTCAGGGTTTCATGAGATTACAAATATAAACTACTTTGTTGGATGTCAGATTAATATTTCTATGGGGATTTAAAAAAAGAAAACAGTTTTTGTTTTTATAAATTTTGGCCCTCCATGCCAAATTTGTTGTACATACTTTTTTCCAATGTAGAGGTATAGTGTTGTGTTTGAAACAACAAAAAAGTGTCATATTGTTTCTCGGTATTCAATGGTTGTTTTATGTAAATTGTGTGCAAATTAAAAAAAAAAACAGAGAAACACATATAGAAATAGAAAATGTAGTATTGTTTGCAAATTGAATTAAATTTAGTTTTTTGTTTTTTTTTTATTTAGGGACAAAAGTCAATGTCTTTGTGGCAAAGTAGAAAAATAAGCACATTAAGATAATTTGTTGATTCGACAAAAGCTTCAAATGTTTAAGAATTCTTCAAAATCATTTGTTTTTCTTGGAGTTTAAGTTAAAAGTATGTACGAGTAAGTACTAATACAAATGGCTTAATAATAAATTGAGCATTTTTTGCAAAACTTTTAAATTATATCCATTTTGTTTTAATGTTACAAGTACATATGTACTCGTATATAAATAGCTTTGCTTCTAAATAACTGAACAAAACAATGGCATTACACAAAAAGTTAAACGTTTGTAATACTTTTGAAAATGAAAACATTTTTTAGCTTTTTATTTTATATATGTATGTATGCAGCATTACCTGGTTTAATTTGTCGTAAGTACATTTAATCCTTAAAGCTTATACTTAAAAAATGTTTAATCCATTCAAGATGTTTTTCCCCACATTTTTATTTATGCTTGCTTTGCTCTGTTTAACTGTTTTACTACAGCATTCTGCTCTGTTCTGTTCTTTTCTTTTTCTGATTTAACCATTTTTAGTTGAAAAGAAAAACAAAAGAAAGTTTTGTTTTAAATATTTTGCAAAATCTTTATTATGACTGCGCATAATTTGCGTATAAAAATTGAAGAATTTTAGGAAAAACAAAAGTTAAGATTAAATTGTGGTGGCAGTGAGTGTGTGTTGGCAAATGTGTTGTTTGTTTGTTTTCTAAGGAATTTTCTTTAACATTCATAAAAGTTTCGTTAAGAACTTTGTTTTTTTTTTGTTAACTTTGTGTTGTATTTTACTAGAATTGAGAGGTGTATTTTTATTACTTCCTGTTGTTGGCAATGTCTTCTTTTTACACCTTATTGTGGATAATTTTAGATTTTTAAACATTGTTCTATGTTACTTGCAATTAGCATTGCTCGCACATAATTCGATAGCATAAATATCGGGGACAACTATACTTTTTCATTTATGTTTATCAAACTTCTATCCACTACATTCAACATTTGAATGATTTCCAGGCTGATTAAATTATTTGACAGACTTCAATAGTACAGACGGATCTTATATAAACAATACATTTTCAAAGAAACACCTATAATATTTGAACAAATATTATTTAGCATATCAAAAATAAAGACAGCTGCGTGCAACTAATTAAGGACAGTATTCAATATTTAAATAGTTATATTAAAGGTAATCACCCCTATCGTGAATAAAAATTTCACATGAAATTTGTCCCCTTTTCACATTTTTCCTATTAAAATTCAATGTTAAAAAAATAAAAGGGAACAAATTTCATGTGGAATTTGTATTAATTAAAACACTTTTATTATTTTTCTTATTTTTATACCCACCACCAAAAAGATGGCATCGAAATAATGGTCGTAGAATCAAAAAGTCTACTTATTCTGGGTCCTTATAAGATTCTAAGACGATCTAACCAGCATCAGCATAATTTGTTTGAACAACAGGAAGGTGCAGAGGTATTAGGTGTCGGGTAAATCGTCCTGGAATATTAATATTTATGTTACGAAGGAGAGGACATCACCATTAAACAAATTAATTATAAATGCCACATTTAGCATAGTCCTCCGGCTTTTTAATGTAGGTAGTTTAAATAATGATAACCTCGCAGTATACGAAGGAAGATTCCCAGCATAACGACCAAATGTGCTCCTCAGGCAGAATAAGAGAAACTGCTTTTAAACAGATTCAATTCAGTCTATGTGCATATTAATTTCAGGATCCCAGACAATAATTCAAATATTTATGATCGTTAAACTCCTTTTTCGTGAGCACATTTGTATGGCGGCCAGGTGATGTAATGGAACGATTTCCACCAGTTACAATCCCAGCCAGACGGACGGACGGATATCGTTAAATCGACTCAGGAAATGATTCTGAGTCGATCGGTATACTTTAAGGCGGGTGTTGGACCAATATTTATGGGCGTTATAAACATCAGCACAAATCCAACATACCCTCCCCACGCGCTTGTGGTGTAGGGTATAAAAATTTTGGAATAGTTGTGGCAAACATGCAGAACTATATTTTTTCTCTGCGTGTTGGAGTAAGAGTTAAATTGACTAAACTACCGACAAAATTTTGAGAATATCATTTATGCTTAGCTATTATTTACTACAAGCTTACATGTTAGTAACGTGTCCTCAATTAGTTTCACACAGCTGTATATACTTCATACATATGTACGAGTAGTTATTTAAAATTTTTCTTAAAATATTTGAAATAATTTAAATTTTTCTTTTTCATATTTGTCCGTAATTTATTTATATTTAAATTTCTTGTTATTTTTCCACTGTGTTAGTTGTTGTTACCCTTAAACAGAAACATATTTTCTGTTAAACATCTTGTTTATCCTTTGATTTTTTTCTATATATTTTATTTTGTAGATAAAATAAATTGAAAAATTTCCACATGAACGCCTCCACTAAATTTACACTCAAATTATAAATATTGTAAGTTTAAAATGTAGACAAACAAGATATTATGTTAAATATTTATGTGCTGAAAAATTTGTTGTTTGTGTAGTTAATGGCCTTCCGCGAAAGGAATTATAATATACATATATCGGTACAGTGAAATAACTCCCAAATGAAATAAGTCCCAATGAAATAACTCCCAAATGAAATAAGTCCCCTGAAATAACACCCAACTGAAAAAAATGAAATAACTTCCAAAGGCAAAAATGAAATAAGTCCCAATTTTTTGGACTTATTTCATAATGATCTGTATGAAAAAATTTTTGGGATTTATTTCATTTTTCCATTGGGACTTATTTCATTTGGGAGTTATTTCACTGTACTACATATATCGCACCTGTTCAACAAAAGGGTATTAAATCAAAATTTTGAAATTTTCACTTTTTATTAAAAAACGATATATAATGATCTACTCTACCTACTGTAAAAATCTCCCATTATTTTGTCTACTCTTTCGTCAAAAAATACCGTTATGTCACTCTTCATATCTTCAGAGTTACTATTTATATATCAATAGTTTTTTGCCTCTAGATTAGGTTTCATGGGCAGACGTTCATTTGGGTATAGTAAATTGATCAGATTGTGTTAGCGGTTATTAATGCACCAGCTATATTATAAAAGCTTTTACACCCACATCCTTCTTCAAAATTTTCCATGTACACGTGCAGTTACTGAGACCCAATTGCTGTGAACGGCTGTGAATCGATAATTTACGGTCATCAACAATCTATATTTACTTAAACTGCTGTATAAATCAAAAATGATTAAATTTAACTATTTGGCATTTTCCTATTTATTTAAGAGTAATAATCCAACGTTTAACACTTTTACAAAAATATAACACTTTTATAAATGTATTTTTAATTTCGAGTGTTTCATTAGACTTACGATTTCATTCATCAGTTTAGGGTGCATTTGCATATTACTGTATCTTAGTAGCATATTTTAAGCTTTAAATCGAATAATTGTATATAATATGTTTACACATAAATACATAAACTAATAAATATGTTGAAAATAGTTTACGAACAAACAAACAACCATTATTATAGAAAATAGCAAATTTATTATAAAGTTTTCTATTTTATTTTTTTCCCCCTTTAATAAATAGTTATACATACATAAGTATGTATTTATACTCTACACCACAAGTGTGAGGAGGGTATATTAGATTTGTGCTGATGTTTGTAACGCTCATAAATGTCGATTTAACGATGTCCGTCCGTCCGTCCGTCCGTTCGTCCGTCTGGCTGGCTGACTGTCCATTTAAAGATTGTGAGCAGATTACAGGTCGCAATTTTTAAGATATCTCGATAAAATTTGGTACGTGATATTTTTTCGTCTCAAGGACGGATGAGATTGAAACTGGTGCAAATCGGTTCATTATTTCACCAGGCCCCCATACAAATGTTCTCCCGAAATAGGAGTTTAACGATCATAAATGTCTGAATTATGAAAGTAATTAAACAAATTTCACCACAAATGAGTAAAAAATAAAGCTAAATCACATCTTCAAATTTTGCTAAGATCGGTCTCTAATTAGTCGTAGCTCCCATATAAGGCGCACTTCCGAAAATCACTTAAAAGAGCATAACTCTTTTAAAAATGTTGGTATCCAAATAATATTGAACACAAATATGTTTCGTATATATATATGAATAATACGGTCCAATTTAATGATGATTGGTTGATATTTAGTCGTAGCTCCCATATAAGGCCCACTTCCGAAAATCACTTTAACGACTATAACCCCCTGGCCCACTATGTCGAACGATAACGTTCGCTTAGATAAGACTTAAGACACAAACTTGATTGGTGAATAAACAAACTTGATTGAGTAAAAAATAGATACGATAAAAAGTTTGTGTCTTAAGTCTTATCTAAGCGAACGTTATCGTTCGACATCGTGGGCCAGGGGTTAAATCTCTTAAAATAGTTGTTATCCGAATAAAATTTAACAGAAACATGTTTCATATGTACATAAATGATAACACCTAATTTTATAATAGACGGCCCATAATTAGTCGATGCTCCCATATAAGACCCACTTCCGAAAATCACTTTAACCTACATAAATCTTTTAAAACTATTTATATTTTGAGATAAAGTATAACATACTTAATACACCTAATTCTGTGTTTACGCAATAGAAACGTTCTAGAAAACTCGCGTAAAAAAACGCGTAAAAAAGATAGAGTATCCATATTAAATGAGGAAATTGCTTGCACGTATGAAATATCAGGTAAAATAAGATAAATAATTCAAATTTTCACAAACATATTTTATTTAAACAAAACCAATAGAAAAAAGAGTTCATTTAGAAAAGTGGTCACAAAAAAACCATAAAACTTAAAAATAAATATTTTTTTATATAAATATATATTTTTTATTCAGAATCGCTTTTTGATAATCGCATTCGTTTACGAACGACATCACTTTCATCTCACTAGAAATATTTCGAAATCCTGATCAGTTGCTGCTGATAGTTCAGTGATTTTGGTCACAAATTCTGTTATTAATCGTTGACTTCCAGTTTTTATAAGACTTTTATGTAATTAACGATAATTACCCATTAACAATTTCAGTCCACGTTGAAATTTCGCGGTCGTTTTTCATACCAGACGATTTGTAGTGCTGCCAACTATGTGTTTAATTTAAAATTCTCCAAAACCAGTGCAAAAAATGTTTTTCTGGTAAAAATACATACATTTTTAGATCGCATTAAATCAAATCTAGTCGCATAAAAACAGAATGAAATATTTATTTGGAAACGAGTTAAATCAAATTCGCGTAAAAACAGAATTAGGTGTATTTATATTCACGGCAGCAATGGCACTAAATTTTTGACCCTCTTCTGAAAAACTGTTTATTTATATACTGGGTGTAGGGTATTATATATAGTGGGACTTACCGACTATACTTTCTTACTTGTTTTTATTGGTAAACATGTTTAGTTGGAAATATAAAATAATAAATAAAAAAAAGAATAAGTTGGAAAAAATAAAATAATCTTATTTTTTTTAATAAAATAAATGGTTTATCTCTTGTAGTAAATAGATAAACTACACATGAATGTTTATTTCAGAGTGAAATTGAGTGTAAGAGAATATGCTTAAACGTTTTTAACACAATATGCAATCGTATTTAACGTAATCCGAAAAGGGAATCTTATGGATTAAAAATGCTAAAAAAAAACATTGATTTATGTTAAGTGAAGATGTTTTATACAGTTTACTCTCTCCTAAAGAATACCATTGTAGGAGCGCTCCGAAAAAGGAGTCAGAAAAAAGTCCAACTAAAGAGCATTTTCGGAGCGAAAGAAAAATTTGCTTGTTACTGTCCTGAGTCGGCACGCAGTATGACTCAGAAATGCCACTTAATTACGTGTGTACCAAAGCGTTGTTGTCCTGATATTTGTGCTTTGAACAAAAAAAAACATAGCTGTACCACACAAGAATGATGTTAAAACAAGATTACACAGAGACCAAAAAAACCTCATAAAAGACACTTTTCTGACATTATCTAAGAGCTCTTTCTGACGGCCATTTTCAAATGTAATGCCCCTCTTTTCTGAAGGTTTTCGGAGCAATATTGATTGTTTTTTGGGCTCATAAAGAGCATGCACGCTGCGGTAAAGGTGTTAGAAAAGACTCTTTTCGGACTCATATGGCTTGCTGGGCATAAGCGGACACCTCCCATATCCGAACACTTTTTTCAGTACCAAAAAAATTATAAGGGATTTTAAAAATATTTCTCTCTTAAGCGGACCAGCCTCCCATAACAGGACGCGGACACTTTTTTCCAGGATGTATGACATTTTATTTCCCCATAACCGGACAGTTTGGCAGTGAAAAATTGCTTCAGAAAAGCTGGTTTTACAGAAACTTTTATCCCAAATGATGATGGCTGTTGGACTGCGTTTCCACTATCAGCGCTTGATCAGTTCTCCAATATTGTTAATTGAGTTCAGAGCGAGATACAAGTTGACGTTGAAGATTATATCAATTTAGATATAATTGTCTTCTCAAAAACTGTGCCGAAACATTGTGTGGTCCCCTAACTGCAATTTTTAACAAATCTATTGAACTATGTTATTTGCCATAATTATATTATTCCTTTGTTTAAAAGTGGAAGCAAAATTGAAGTATCAAACAACCGTGGAATCGCTAAATTAAATGATATCCCTAAATTATTAGAGAAAATCCTTACTGATAGCCTATCGCATCAAACATCCTCTTTATTGTCTACTCGTTAACATGGTTTTTGCAAATTGCGTTCCACAACAACAAACTTACTTGAATTTACTACTTTAATAAATAATGGTTTTTTAAAGAAACTGCAAACTGATGTAATTAATATACACAGATTTTAGTAAGGCATTTGACAAAGTAAACCACGTAATTTTACTTCAAAAATGATCGCTGATGGGTTTTAGCATTCCGGCTTTAAAATGGTTGCGTTCTTACTTATCCAATAGAACTCAACAAGTAAAGTTTAGAGAAGCTGTTTCAAATGTTATTAAAGTTACTTCAGGAGTACCTCAGGGCAGTCACCTGGGTCCTGTTCTATTTACACTTTTTTAACTGATCTTCCCAATGCCATCGTCCATTCTAAAGTACTAATGTATGCCGACGACGTCAAGATTTTTAAGAGCTTGGAAAATTCTAATGATATACGTCTTCTACAGGATGATCTAGACATGTTTTCTCAATGGTGCAGAATCCATTTAATGGAACTTAATATTAAAAAAATGCAAACACATGTCGTTTTACAGAAATAACAAAATTAATTCGAACTATAATATAAATAGTACAACTCTGGAAGAAGTTAACGCTATTGTTGATCTTGGAATTTTGCTAGATCACAGGCTAAACTTCTGTGATCATATTGCGCCAACAGTTAATAAAGCTTTCGGTGTGCTTGGATTCATGAAACGCTGGTCTAAGGAGTTTTCTGACCCATATATTACCAAACAGCTATATACTGCCTTGTTCCGCCCCATTCTAGAATATGGTTGTATCATTTGGGTTCTTTGCTAAAGTATTCATATTAACAGCATTGAATATGTTCAAAAACAGTTTTTGATATTTTGTTTACGTCGCCTCGGTTGGAACTCTTTTGTGCTGCCACCATACGAGAACAGACTCAACCTTATAAAGCTTGTATAATGCTGGGTATTATATTTCTGCTTGGATTGATTCGTGGTGAAGTAAATTCCCAGTTCCTGCTTGGCCAAATAAATTTTATTATTCCAGCTAGAGCAACTCGCAATTTTCAACTTCTAAGACTGTCGCATAACAGATCTGTCTACGCTAATAATGATTCATTCCGCCGCATTGGCAAAAATTTTAATGATTGTTATAATGTTATTGATATATCACATCCTATTAATGTTTTAAAGAGAAATATTATTCTATTTTTAAATATGTAAATGTTTCGCTTGGTAAGGATTTTGTAACTCTATAGACCAAATAAAATAAATAAATAAATAAACGGACACTTCTCATAAGCGGGTAAACTCGTCAGTCCCGTAGGCGTCCGCTTAAGAGAGAGTACACTGTATTTGTGTATGCTAAAAAAAACAGATAAAAACAATTATATTTCTGTGCTTGTTTTATACAAACACCAATTTTCGGTATTTGTTAATCCCGGATTTTTTTAAATCCCAAATCGGGATTGGCATCCCTATTATGTTTAAATATTTTAATATTTTATTATTAAAATGTCATTGAAGATTTTAGTTAAATATATATAAATATAAATGGCAGCTATGTGCTCCAAAAAAAAATGAACTTCATTTCAATTAGTTTAACAGTCCTTCAAACGAATATTCTATTAAAAATCTCCTTAATATTTCTAAACAATTTTAGTTTAGTAATTTAATATATTTGCTTGACTTTTTGTATTGTGTTTTTTTCCTCTGTTCATTTCTTCTAGTTTTTATCCTGCAGGTTTATTGAACCATAGCTTTAAATGCTTAATTCTTCACCTTAAATAAATAAAGTTATTCTTCCTTCCTCCAGTATAGAGAGTAAAAAAATAATAAAGACGCCAAAGAAAAGTCTATTGTCAAGCTAGAATATTGGTATTGAATTTCTTAAAAGTATATGTATGTATATGTACGACGTACAATATTGGCTCTGTGCCAAACGCAAGGAGTCTTAATAAAATTTAGATTTTTTTTTGCTGCAATTTCTTTTCAGTTTTCTAAAAAAAAAACTGTTCCAACAAAGCAGGAGAGTCCAAGGGTAAAAAAAAAACGTTAAAAGAATTTTAATTTAATGTCAGTATGTTAAGTTTCAAAGAAGCAAAATAAAAAAGCAAGCAAAACTTTTACGATCAATTTCATTAATAGAGTCTCCAGCTAAATGTGAACAAAAACAAATTTAAATAAAGCTTAAAGAAGTCTTTGATTTGTTTTAGGCTTGTGTTGGGTATAGAGTGTGAAAGAACTAAATTTCTTTCTAAATTTTAGTTAAAGAAGAATTAATAAATTGCAGTGTTTATTCTTTGTATTGACTATAGTTAATATTTGTAGAACAACAGTCGTTGTCATAAAAAGAAAACGACACTCATAATAAGGCTGATTGTTAAATTGCAAAATAAACATCTAATCATTATTAAGGGTAATAAAGTTGCATAAAAAATTACTGCCACCTGAGTCACAAATGTTATGTGCGAGTGCTGTTTCATTAGATTTTGCTTGAACCAAAATAAACCTTTAAGATGGCAGGTTGATTTATGACAACTGAGCATTAGGGTGGTTAAGGTTGATAAATGTTGATTTTTTTTTTAATCTAGCATGTCAATTTTAATAGTTTTAATTTGCTTCAATTAATTTTAATCGATATAAAATAGATATATCTATTTAGCGATAAAATTAAACTTGAGCTATTCGGCGTAAAAACCCCTTTAAAATATGGCAATTGAAGAACGCAGGCTTAGTAAGAAACAAGACGATAAAACAAGGCGGCGGCCCAGTATTGGTCTGGGATTGAATGACAGCATCAGGGTTAAGTAATCTTACAATTATAGAATCTACAATGAAATGATTAGATTATCTGTACATTTTTAAAAGCAATGTAAACCCTAGTATAGAGAAATCAGAACAATGATAATAAGCATATGTATGACTTGACAGCTGATAAAATGACCGCCAGTTACAAAAGACAGCAGTAGACCATGAATCACATAATAAAACTTGCGTCAAGAATGTAAACAAACCTTTCTTTCTCTGCTTATGACGTCACAGGCTACTTTTTCCGTATAATCAAAAAATAACTAATTTTTGATATTTCTTTAGTTAGGCTCGAGTTCATTAAATTTAATTGTCATTAAATTATTTTTACTGAAGGTAGGAATTGTTACATGAAAATTATTATTAAAATTTTTTTGATAATTTTTCGGCTGAGTTGGGGATTAAACCTGGGTTGTCTCATCAGAATTCTCTGAAATACCAAAAATTAAAAATTACCAGTTCAACTAAAAATAATAATTGTTATCAAAAATAACTTTTGTTAAAAATATTTAAAAAAAAAAGAAAATAATTTTTCTTAAATTTTTTTGATTCAAAATAAAACATTTAATTATTTATTATTTTACACGTATTAAAATGTATCAAGAAATTAAACTTTATTTTTGTATTTTATATATTATATTTTTGTATTATTAATTTATTATTTTTGCTTGTTTCCGTTTGTGTTATTTTCGCATCCTTTAGGAGTTGATTTAGTTTTCTTTTGTGGAAAAAACATTTTCGTTCGAAAAAAAGTGTTTTAGCTTTAAGATCCACATTAATAGTCCTTGACTTATGCCCAATAAAACAGTGCGTATTTAAATGTAGTTTAAGTTAATTTTCATAAAATCTTAAGTTGCATTTAAATACAGATTCATTTTTTCAGTCATACTTAAATGCTGTAATGATTTTGTGGTATATTATCGATATGTTTTAGAAAACATGTGATTGTTTTGAATAAAATTTGCCAACAATTTTGTGTTTCGGTTTTTGTGTTTACTTGTTGTATTGTTTTGTGTGTTTTATTGTTTTGTGTGTTTTATATATTAAATTTGGTGGCATAAATATGGATAAAAGAAGTCCCATCATTACTTTAATAGAGATTGACTTCTTGTTGGACGCTGTGAAGAAATACAGCAGCGTGATTGAAAAGAAAAAAACCAAAAACAAATGTCAAAACCATATGTTCAATGTTTACAACTTAAGTTGCACTTAAATGAACATCGTTGGCCATTTAAGTTGCATTTAATTTTTCAGTGAAAAACAAAATTTTGTACTTAAATGCACTTTAAAAATAAATGACACTTAAATATGCACTGTTTTATTGGGGCTTATTTATATGCCTTTTTAAATACTTGTTGCAAATCGAGAGATTTTCACCATTCACAGATTTGAATACAGCTCATAGATTTTTAATTTGACACACAAATGTTTCAGTAAGCATAACTAACATTTTAAATTTCATATCTCCTTTTATATCATCTGCCTTAAATACAAACTCTATGACACACTTTTAAGTTTTTTTTATCAAGTTGGCAAAATTGTACAATTTGTTTTTTTAATTTCTTTTCTTTTGGAAATCGAAAAAATTTAAAATTTAAAATTTATTTTCTTTTTAATATTTTCACAATTTCAAAAGGCACACTTCATTTTAATACCTTTGTTTGCATTAACATTTATATAAAAGTTAAGCAACCATAAAAATATTTTTGACTTGTGACGTCACAAGAAGAAAATTTGCTGTCAATTTTACTCTCACAGGAACCTGCGCAATGCATAACCTTTATTATCATACTGTATTTTACTATATGGGATATGTTGTTTGCTTCAAAACTTGTACGAATAAGTATTATGACAGACAAATGTGCTTTGTGTCATAAAATTTATCAAGGTGACAAATAATCCATAAATTTTTTGAATGGAAACTTAATATCTTGAAAACTTAGAGTTAGACAGAAGTATTCATGAAAAGATATGCCAGCTGTCCGCATAGTCCCTGAGTATAGCAAATATTTTTGGGTGTATAACGTAAAAATTAGGGATTTTTTCTAATGTTTAGTTTTTATTTTGAAACATTTTTACAATAAAAATTTAGACAAAGTATTGGCCAATGTTAGCTATAACATTTTCTCATCTTTCTGGCCACATATAAACTGATTATCTTTTGAGGCCAAGAAAGAAGGCAGATAATATCCGATACCCTGATCCTAAGTGAAGAGAGAGCGTTCTGCATTTATGAACACATATAGTAGTCAGACGGGGCAGGATCTGAGACAGAACTTTCCAACCACCAACCTTTTAAATAGAGTTATTTGCAACAAATGGCCGAGCGTTGTCATAATATAATACACCTAATTCTGTTTCTGCACGGTAATTGGTGCCAGGAAAACCCCGTTTAAAAAAACCGATACAAATGAAGGCATCGAAGCGTATGAGTGTTATTTAATTGTTGAATTCATTAAAAATTGCACATACGCACTATGGTGCAAGCAATGTTCTATCGTTTTTTGGGGCGAATAGTCAAATAAGATATTAGTACACCTAATTCTGTTTTTAGACGGTAATTGGGTCCAGGAAACCCTAGTGTAAAGAAAGACATTGATCGTATACAAATTAGGTGATTGGTTCCTTATCTCTAAAACCTATTGAAATTAGTGAAAAACAAGGATTTTTTAAGAACAACTATTCAGCTTTATAATATTAAATCACATATACAAAGTATAAAAAGGGAATTTCCCTAAATTTGTGATATGAACATACAAAAATTCAATTTAACAAAAAAAAATATGATTTTGAATAGTGTTAAATGGAATAAAGTCGTGTTAAAAATGTAAAATTTTATTATTTTCAAATCGTGTTAAATCATGTCTGGCTGCATATTCTAGTAATTTTTCGTCCAATAATCGATTCAAACCAATCAGTTGTATTCGGAACAAGTTGCTGTAATGGTGTATATAGATTTTAAAAGATCACAATAGATAGAAATTTTTTGGTCTCATCAATACAGTTTATTAACTAGTAGGCCTCACATACGATCTCTTACCGTTGGGGTTATTGTAATTAATCCATTTGTCATCGTAAGAAATGATGCGGTGGAAAAATTAAACATAAAAATTACTGAAGACAAAAACCGCGTTTAAAAGAAACTCCACCTGTGACTCCCGCATTTTTAATTATTTCTATTATAGTTATTTTATACACCCAATAACTTTTAATGGCTGGAAGTAATATCTAAGTGAAAACTAAACACTGTCTCAAAACTGTGGCTGTGTAATGAACACTTGGGTTTCTGTAGAGAAAATTAATTATAGTCTATCATTAACTAAGAAGTGAGAATGTTAAAGCTAGATACACCAATTTGTTCCAAACAAAAATTTTGTCCGGAGAAAAGTTTTTTTTACTAATACTACATTTACACCTACGCAAAATCTACTACTTAATGGATATTGAGCGAAATCTTGTTCATTTCTATTAGATTTCCCATACAAAACAAAATCTAGTTCGTCACCAGATTTTGCCAAAATCTTGCAATACAACTCTGAATTTCATACTAAAGTACTAAAAAATACAGCACTGAACAAGAAAAATTTGACAGTTCCACAAAAATAAATTAAAAAAAAAATAATTAAAAGAGCGCGATATAAAATAAATTTGCGGCAAACTACAGCGTATACTTAACCACAATGGACCACAAGGTCTCCGGGTGGAAGTGCACTTTATGCACTACCCTTCTATCCTACACCGTATACTTATGTTTAACAAATTCTGCTGTTTTTTTTTTACGCAAAAATGTTAATTCCGATTGTTTTTTTTCAGATCTGGATGTAAAATATAATGGAATTTGTTTTTGTCTCACCATTTTTGTTACTAAATGTTTACAATATAATTTATTTTCTTTTTCAATCAGCTGGTTTTATTATGAAAATGAAATCCAACAATATGTCAAAAAGTAGTAGTGTAAACGCGAAAAATGTTCTTTAAGATTTTAATTAAAATCGACTAGATTTTGCGTAGGTGTAAATGTAGTATAAGAGTTTTTTGCAGCACGATTCACCCATTTCAAAAGAGTTTTCGGGAAAATCAAAGCTGACATATGTAAAAAAATCTAATATAGTGGAAGTCTAATTAAAACGGTATGCGTCCACATGCGGCAACACTATCACCCTGCCTTTACACATGGAAGTACTTGCATGCGAGAGCTGTGTACGTATTATATACGAAAACTTATTCTAAAAACTTGACTAGCTCTGCAAGTGAAAAAAATTTAAGTGTATTGAGTTTTTCGAAATGTTACTTGCATGTGTAAACCCGGGGTTACCAGTGAATAAAAGTTTTGTTTCTTTACAAAATTATTGATAAAAAATTTTGAATTAACGCAATTTACTTAATCTGGCAATGCTGTAAGAAGCGTCAGTGCGGCAAACTAGAATTTTGTTCAACTTTGCCGCTTAAAACAATGTTGACATAGACATGTCTATAATATGTAACATATGAGCTTAGTGAAAAATAAAAATTGTTTTTCCATATTTTTAATATTTTTTACACACTAAAAAAATGTTTATTTAAGAATTTATTTTATGTAAAAAATAAATTAATTTAATTTTTTGACATTTGCCGCTTTAAATATGCCGCGCACATTTGTCTACCTACAAAAAGTATAAGCGGCAAAAAGAACAGCTGTTTGCCGCCCGCGGCTGCATGCCGCTTACATTGGCGTTCCACTATTAGATTTACAAGTGCTATTGCTTTGGTTTTTAAGTGCCAAAAAACAAATATTTAATTATTTACAAAGTCTATTTCTCATTAATTGGAGAGTTAAATAGATGATATTTACAAGTAGAGCATGGACACCAAACATTGCTGATGACGCCTTTGGCAGGCTAGTAAATGCATTCCAGCATCAAACATTGAAAAAATTCAAAGGGGTCAAAATAAAATTCTACGTATAATTACTGCAGCACCATGGTATGTTAAAAATTCTCGAATCCACAAAGATCTAGGCGTGCCATTAGTAAAAGTCGAATTTACAAAATATGCGTCAAAGTATGTCAGCAAACTTGAACACCATCCAAACCCACTTGCACGAGACATCCTTAACTTTAGTGGCCACAATCGGTTGAGAAGGAGGGATACCCTTGCTTTAACTCAAGCGCAAAATAGATGACTGGATCAGTTGATGTGAAATTTTTTTAGTATCATAAAAATTTTTGTCTAGCACTGGCTGGGCTTATTATTTTCTTTTTAGAATTAAGATTTGAATACTTATTGTCATTTCAAATATGAAGATTCAATAAATAATTAAATGCAATAAAAAAAAAAAAAAAAAAAAAAAAAAGTTTATCAATTGTCTAGAAAAATATAACTTTACAATGGCATTCTTTGAGTAATTAATTATAAAATGAACTCAAGCCAAAATAATAAGAAATCTTCTCTAATAATAAATGGAAATTTCGAAATAATAGATGATGTTGTGGAGAATTTTTCTCTAATAATTATTTAAGAAAGTTGCTTTTGCTGATGGTCATGGAAATACAAAGAGTATTTTTATTTGTATGAGAAATTGTAACCTATTTTTGTCCAGACGAAAAACAAAATTTAACCAATTCAAGCTGAGAGTTGTTTGTAAAAAATGTTTTCTCTCTCTAAAAAAAAGAAACGTCAAACTTCATATGAAAAAAACTTTGTCCGAACAAATATTTTGTGCAGAACGAACAAGTGAATCCACCTTAAGTAGCTGTTTAAGCATCACAATAGACCTGCAAATAATTGGTTTGAGTCTGAAAATATATCATTTAATTCACTTATTTTTCAAAATTAAACACCCTATGCTACTTCCTGCCACACTAATCAACAACGCTCTTCAAACAAAGACTTTAAAAGCTGGAAAAAAAAAATCTAGGAAATTCTTATTTAATTTCAAAAAACCTAGAAGGCAGCATGAAGTTAACATGGCAAGACTAAGAAGTGGGTAGAAAATACAAAGGAAACTAAAATGAAAACATAAAAAAGCTGCTAATAAACAGGATGCTACTTTAACACCAACTTTATTTTATCATTTCCGTCTACTTTATGAGTAAAGTGTTGTTTTACCGTTACTACTGGGGATACAATGCAATACATAAAACATACAACAAACACCAGCTAACAAATACTAAGCGTATAATTGTACTTGGGTGTTTATAAAGAAACAGTTATTTTAAAGTAGCTAGCTAAAGGTAAAGGCAATAGTAACTGTATGGGTATCTGTCAGGGAGTAGAGAGTCTGTGTGTGTGTGTATTAGGGTTATCCGCAATTTGCAGTTTAGGGATTTTCAAGGTGCTAGCTGCTATACACTTTGGAGCTTTAACACAAAACTAGAAACTTTAATTGCAAAAAAACTAACTCTTAAGTTTTAAAAGGTATTGAGCAAATCTTAAACATTTAGGAAAGAATTGCAGAAATTATCAACCATGTCACAGAATTTAATTCCTTTTGGAAGTGGAATTAATTCCACAATTCGCTTCTATAGAAAAGGTAAAAAGAATAATGTTTTCGAAATGAAACCTAGAAATGCTTAAAATTACAATTCCACATAGCAAATTAAAAGCGGTTTCATTCCGAAAAAATGTTTTCTGTTACATTTTCTATAGAAGCAAAATACAGAATTAATTCTACTCTTGAACGGAAATAAATTCTATGACATGATAGTATGAGGCCGCCCTATAGAATCTGCAGTACTTATTGCTGTATTTAGCTGGAGTACATAGCAACATACAATTAATTTCCCACTACAGTTGTTTCGGTTTCTTCCATTTTTTTGTTTGCTGTAGCTTTTGTATATATGTATGTAGGTATTTGGTAGCAATTTCATCTAAACGACTGTACTTAAGGATACCTTTGTTTAAAATAATTTATGAGATTTTCATTTATTTTATGATCCCTTTTGTTATGTACCCGTACATACCGTAACGTCCGAGTCTTCTGATTTTCCTTTCATTATTGTCGTTGCTGTTTTAGGTGCCCTGTTTAACCATAATATTCAATGTACACTTTGTTCTTCAGCCAGCATCTGAAATGGTAAAAAAAAGGTAACAATTTTTATTACAACATTCATTAAATACAAGAAAATATGGAATCTTATACAAGAAATATGTCTTAAAATGTTTTTTATTCTACTTTTTCTTTGCCTTATTTAGCCCTTTTTATACCCTTCACCACCATAAGTGGTGAATGAGAATATACATTAGTTTGTCATGCCATGTGTAACACTGAGAAATACTCATCTGAGAGCCAACAAAGTATATATATAGTATTGATCCTTATGAAATTCTAAGTCGACATGTCCGTCTGTCTGTCTGTCTGTTTGTCTGTGTAAAACACTCTCACGTCCAAAGTACACAACCGAAATCTACAAAGTTTACAAACGAACGTTTGTAGTTCTGTTAAACAGTTTGTTATTGAAAATCAGCACAATCGGTATGGTAGAACAGGAGTTATGGATCAAAATGTAAGACAACCTCCATAAAAACTTGATATTTTTAAACATTTCATTACACTCAAGATTATTATGAAAATCAGACAAACTCTGTAAATTACAGTAAAAATCGGTAATTACATTAAAATTAATTAGATAAAATTTTATAATATTTAACATAAATTACAGTGGGTGGCCAAATTATTAGTTACACTATATTAATTAAGATTCAAGCGCTTTTAATACGTATATAAATTTATTTCTTGTACCAGATGTTTTCGTATTTTAATTCTGGTAATACTGTTAAATATGTTGTGCATTGTCAACAATGATTGGTGACATTAGAGTGCAGTAGTAGATCATTATCTGTCATTCTGCTCTGAAGTATGAAATATGCAATTTTGATAAAAATTGATTAAAGTCTGGCATCACGATGAAGAACTAAAAGAAAATGTTTAAAAATGCATTCAGAGCTTGCCAAAAAGGGTGCAAGCTGTAATTGATGCCAAAGAAGGTTCTACGAAATATTAAGATTTTTTTTCAAAAAATTTTGTAATATTTCTTTTCCTCAAATATATATTTTTAAAACAAAAGAATTTATTTTTAATTGAATTAGAAACACTTAATTTACCTAAAAGAATAAATAAAAGGATAAATTTTCACTATTTTAAAATGTTATACGGCTTCAAACTAAACAATTTTGCATGTGTAACTAATAATTTGGCCACCCACTGTATGTTGCTAGTAAAATTATCTTTCAAACAATATATAAATTACTAATAAAATTTGCACTAAGACAGAATAGGAAACACTAAATAAGGATATTATAGTCTTACAACCACTGTATTGTTTGGTTTTCTTATCACATTTAGGTGGAGGGTATTAAAGATTCGGCACAGCCGAATACAGCACTGTAACTTGTTTCTACTCAAATAAATATTTTATTATAATAATTCGAGTATTTACGGCATTTGATTAAGTGTGCACGAGTTCTTAAGGAAAATGTACGCCTGCAAATGATGGAAATCATTAATCATCATTATGATTCATCAGTTATTGGCTGGGGAAGCAAACATTAAAATGCTTTCATGTTTTACAATTTTTTTTAATGCTAATTAAAACATTTTTTTTTTTTTTGCTGGGTTTAATATAAAATGTTTTAGATAATCATGATGCTAAATCTAATTCAACTGTTTAACATTTAGTTAGCTGCTATTGTGCTCGTTGAAATTTGACGTTTTGTGTATAGGAATAAAATCACAGCTCCTGGTAAAGTTTATTTTAAAAACATTAATAATATAAAAAAAAATACTTGAGAAAAAATACATAAAAGTTTAAAAATTGTTGGTTGTAAATCAAAAACAGCGTGGTTCACTCAACCTTTCGTAACAGAACTTCAATATCTGAGAAAGACAACTTTATATAAATACACCTAATTCTGTTTTTACACGGTAATTGGTTCCAGGAAACCCCGTTTAATAAAAACCGATACAAATAAAGGCATCAAAGCGTATGAGTGTTATTTAATTGTTGAATTAGTCATTAAAAATTGCACATACGCACTGTAGTGCAAGCAATGTTCTATCGTTTTTTGGGGCGAATAGTCAAATAAGATATTAGTACACCTAATTCTGTTTTTACACGGCAATTGGAAAACCCCGTGTAAAAAAGACATTGATCATATACAAAATAGGTGATTGGTTCCTTATCTCTAAAACCTATTGAAATTAGTGAAAAACAAGGATTTTTTAAGAACAACTATTCAGCTTTATTATATTAAATCACATATACAATGTGTTTGTACACAAGCATAGTTAATATAGAAAAAAATTATATGCACTCTAAGCTTAAACTAATGTAAAAAAAACGTATGACAACTTGTCATTGACAAGTTCAGGAATTCCCCCTGTGCTATTCGCAATTGCTCTAAGCAGCAAATTTGCTTGTATCCACAAAATGGGAATTCCCCTAAATTTGTGATATAAACATATTTCGCACTGCGTATTAATAACAGCGTATTATCAACAATGCTTATAAATAGAAACTTCTACTAATGCAAATGTTGCTAAACAAGTTGTATGTTGATAAACACCGCATATGTTGATAAACATGCTGTATGTTGATACTGACGATTAAATTTAAATTGAAATACAATTTCGTAACAATATGAATACAAATTTATTTCTTTCTTTAAAGCCTAGTATTCTGTTCAAATTTGGGAAAAATGTTGAGCAACATTAATTATTTCATACGGAAAATTTGACGTGTAGCTTTATTATTGTGTTATAACAAGTTGTGTTATTGCTCGACAATAACACCCAAATTTTTTCAGGTCTCAGTTTCTTCTTTGCAAATCTAGTAAGAAATTGAAAATCGGATCATTATCAACAAAATTACAGGCTTATAAGTGCGCAAAGGTACAAAAACCGGATTAACCGTAAAACCGGATTTTGGAGGTGTCCGGCATATTTAACTATTGGAACCTTGTTTTGCTCGACAAGCACTACAAGAAAAATAATATCCGGTCCCAGGTTTTTTTATTTCATTCAATTTTGTATCACTGTGTTTATAGACCATTCATGTAAAAATTTAATGACATGCATGCAAGCATTTTTTGTATTAAACTGTATCTCGATTTAAGGACTTTTAAAAGATTTATAAATGGTTAAATTATTTTCGAAGGGGGTCTTATATTAAATGCTGCAAAAAGTATTGGTAAGGATATCAGTTCCAAAATGGTTAGACGCGTATTAAATAGAATTGGTTTAGTAACCAGTGAAAAAAAGTAAAAGCTAGCACTTTCCGATAGAAATGTGAAAAAACTCTTTCGTTTCTGTAAAACCCACAAAACATGGACAGTAGATGCCTGAAAACGGGTTACGTGGAGCGACGAAACGAAATTCAACCGATAGCAGTCTGATGGAAAAGAATACTATTGGCACAGGCCATTCAAAAGCTTCCTTCCTTAATGCAAAACATCCGGACAGTATTGCTTTCCACTGAAATATGAAACATTTTTGTATTGAATTTTATTTTAAAGTGAATTTTGGAAGTGAACCTTCTATGGAAGTTACGGTCAATTATTGTCCTATCTGTACAAAATTTGTAAATGTGATTAGGCAACTTAATTGTGGTGAAATTTGTTTGGATACATGTCTAAATCAATTATTTAAGATCGATAATGCCCTAATTTGGAAGCAGTTAGATGTCATAATGGACACATTTTAACCGATTTAAAAGCAACCATCGTTGGGTTGGTTAAGTCGACTTAGGAAGTGATTCTAAGTTTATCAGTATATTTTAAGTTAGGTATTGCACTAATATTTATGGGCAAACATTAAAAATATCAGCACAATTACAATGCCGGTGTAGGGTATAAATATATATTTTAACTAAATCTAAGCACATTAGGGATTTTCACAAAAAGGTTTGTGGTTTTCAAAAGCTTATGCAAAAGTACTACAACATGTGAATTTATATTCTGTTTTACTGAAACCTCCTAATGTACTTACTTGTACACATGTACATTAGGGTGGCCCCAAAATAAAGTTGTGGATGTTCCCGACTAATTTGAAAATTTGACTCATTTTTTTTTTTGTCCTGGGGTCAATATTTTTTTTCACATTTCTTGCAAAGGAACTATATGTAAATTAGGTATCATATGAAAGGTTTTTGAGAGGCGCATTCAATGGGTTATCCAAAATTAAAAAACAATTTTTTTTTATTTCAAAAAATTTTAATAATTCAGACAAGATTTTAGTGTTTTTTTTTATTTTTTTCATAGAATTTACTTAAATAAATAGTTGAAATTTCTTGATTATAAACATCATGCAATCTAACCCAAATGGTTTTTCCCGTTTTTTAGCTTATAAAATTTATGTTATTTTAATACATATTACATTAACGAATTGAGTTAACAGAGATTGTCAGATAAGGAAGAATTAAGGTTTTAAAAAAAATTTAAAAATTGAAATAGATAGAATTTTAAAAAACGGAAAAAAACATATAGGCTAAATTGCATGATGTTTATAATCAAGAAATTTCAATTATTTATTGAAGTAAATTCTATTAAAAAATAAAAAAAAATTAAATTTTGTCTGAAATTTTCAAAAATTTTTTGTTTAAAAAATTATTTTTTAATATTTGTAATCCATTGAATGATACCAAATTTACTTAAAGTTCCTTTGGAAGAAATGTGAAAAAAATCAAAAAACCTCTAAAAAGGACATTTTTATCCTTTGATCCAGCTCACCAAATATTGACCCCAGGACAAAAAAAAAATTGAGAAACGTAGTCTTAAAATGAATCAAATTTTCTTATTAGTCGGGAACATCGATACCTTATTTTTTCTCCATGCTAACGGGGCCACCCTAATGTACATATATGGAAGAATATCTGAGAGTAAAACAAATCATTAAATTATATAAAATTGTTATTTAACAATTTGTATTCAATTCAATATAAAAACCACACGAGCAGAAGCTAAAAATCAAATTTACTTTATTTATTTCCACCCACACATACATACGTACATACATACATACATATGTACATATTTATTTAGAAAGATTATGTTTGTAAATGTAGGTATTTATGTGTTAATCTTTAGAATTGAAATACAGGTAAATATATGTATAAATGTATGAATGAATATGTGGTGAATAGAGTGACCCGAATTGTCATATTACAAACAAAATTAATAAATAATTTTAAAAACTATTTAATATTTGTTTGTTCAACTAAGGAAATATTTTAAAACGTTTGATAGCTGTTAGAGAAAAGTTGAAAACATAAACATTTTTCACGAGACACTCTAGTGTGTAAATATACGTGGCCATATATGTAGTGATATCTGATGTTAAATGTTATAAATTTATAAATAAATAAAAGCTACTCTTGCATAAAGAATGAGGATATTCTGTAACATATTATGATCTATTTTGCAGGTGTTTAAAAGAAATTTTATTTTATCTATATTTTAAAGAATTGTCTTTATTGATAAATGAAGTTAGAATTAAATATTTACAAATATTAAATTAGTCTTAATTTAAGTTTTGTTGGCTTTGTTGGCTAAAATAAAAATTGGAAACTTAAGGCGACTCTAAGAGTTTTAAATAAAAAAAACTTTAAATGTATGATGTACTCGTATTATAATATGATCCAAACGAACACTCTCAGAAATTTACATTTTAAAGCTTATGATGAATGTGTAACAACGATTTCAACGTCCCAAAGATGCTGTGTATTGTACAGAAGTAATGATTTTGACAGGGGAAAAAAAGATCACATAGGCCTACCAAAGAACTTTTTTTAGTGGTACCAAAAAGTACTACATATCTATAATGAACCGTTGAAATCTAACCTGACCAGACCATATACTGAACGCAACTGATTTGTTTGAAGCAATCATTGGTCGAAATGCGTATGTTAGAGAAATTTATTTGCTAAAAAAAAAATTGCAGTTTGGCCTCAGCCGCCTTGTAGTTAACACCTTGACCCGTCCGATTAGCATTTCTGTCGATCGATGACAAACGCTCTATCTCACATACATTTTACAACAGAACAGATTATACGAAATTATATTGTTTTGTTCGTTCAAACCAATAAAGAGTGATTTATTTAGAGTTTTAAATAAAAAACTAGAAATATTTGAGGTCTGATCAAAAAATAACCGTTATTTTCAAATTTCCTGAGTTACGTATGTTCGATTTTCGCATTTTTTTTCTGTTATGTTGGTACCAGTGTTGCCAATTTAGCACTTTTAGTGCTAGATCTAGCACTTTTTAAACTCATTTAGCACCAAAAAAAGTAATCTAGCACCTAGCACTTTTTTTAGCATTTTTAAATATTTTTCTAGCATTTTTAGCATTTTTTTAAATTTTTGGTATTTTAATAATTTTTTAATTATTTTCCCGCAAAAATATCTTTAACAATCAAGTTAATTTGTGTTTTAAATTAAACTATGTATATAAATATGCATTAAAAAATACATAAACTAACCCCTTCTTTATTTAAAATTACCAGACAATATAAAAGTTTTACAAAATACAGATTTTTTTCGGTCCAAAACGTTTTAAGTTCCCAAAAAGGCGAAATTTTACCAATTTTAAAATTATTTTGTATTAGCGAGGAACAAATTGGAAAAATAATTGACCAATATTCCAGTATTCAATATATAAAATTATTATTTATTAAAAACAACACAGTATCTTTCTGGGCAGAGGTAAAAGCATATAGAGATGCCGGAGGTAACAAGAGATTCGAGGAAATTGCCAATTTTGTTTTAAAACTTCTCAGTCTTCCGTGGTCTAATCCGTACATTGAAAGTGTGTTCAGTCAAATGAACATCGTAAAGTCAAATATAAGAAACCTTACATTCTGTTTTAGCAATTAGGTAAGACTTTATTGTTAAATTTTAATTTCTTAATTTTATGATATAATTTAATAACATTTTAGATACGGATTAAAAGGAAGTGGAAAGTGTTGTTGCCAATATGATGTCCCAACGAATTTTCTGAAATTAATTGGATCTAGTGAAAGTTATGATAATAATAATAATGATGATAATGACTGGAATTTTTAAATTCATCAAATTATTTTCGTGATCTTAAAACTTATGTGATAAAATATGAATTTAAAAAGTTAATTTTTAAATAGTAATGTAAAGACTTTTTGTGTTTTAAGAATTTACTTTCGATTTTTGTTTTTAAAAATGAATAGAACATTTTATTTTAGATTTTATTTTAGATTTTTTTTTAAGAAAAGATGTATTTTCATAGTTTACTATTCATAGTTTACTATAAAGCCAATTTTTTTTATTTATTTTTGTTAGCACTTTTTTTTAGCACTTTTTTTAAATTTTTAGCATTTTTTTGAGAAAAATCTAGCATTTTTTCCCAATAATGTTTTGGCAACACTGGTTGGTACACATGTAAAACACATAAACATATGTCGGTAATATCAGCCATTTTGGATTGTCAATTTGTTTTTGACAGATAAAAAGTTTAGTCGTGTTTTGGTGTGCTCTTCATTGTCCTTACTGTTCGAAAAAATGGATCAAAGAAACTGTATTAAATTTTATGTAAAAAATTAAATTAATTGCGCAAGGGCATTTGAAATGTTGACTGTGGCATTTGGCGAGTCTAAATTGCAATGATGTAAAACCACTTATACTTAAAATGTTACGAGTAGTTTTGAATCGTAATAAAACGATTCATTGTCGATCTCTGATCTACATGTTGTTTGTTATGGAAGTGTAAAAATAAGAGCAACTCCAACAAACAACAATTTCAAAATTTTTTAAACTTTACACAAAAATGCATATTAATTAATTTTAATTTTTTTTTTTGCTAAAAACCTTCAATTACATATTTAACATATTTATATTTAAAACCTTTTTTATTTTCTCATTTACAAGTTTATATACAATGAAGATATTACCAGTATGTTTTTTTCCCCCATTATTGGAAAAAATATTTATAATAATTATATACAGTACGAGTATATTGAAGCATTGTTGACATTAATTTCCTAAAAGTGTTTGTTTGCATTTTGTAATTGTAATTTATACAGGCTTTTACAAGAATTTTTTGTTCATGTATTTTTCAAGTATCATGTCAACAATATGTAAATATTTTATAAATTATATCTACATGATATAACAAATTTTTATATTTTTTCCCCCCCAATGTTAATGTAATTAAATACTTAGGAGAGCAGAAATGCGTTATCGTTATGTATGGCATAATTTGTTTAAAAATGCAAAATGTGTTAAAGAAAATTTCTGATTTTTAATAGCGTGTATTATTAGTTTGAAGGTTATTGTTAAGTAAGTCCATAATATGTTGTACTGGAGTGTTGAAACAACATACAAGAAACCTTTTTGTATACAAAATGTTTACTTAAGTGAACTTAAAAACAAATTTTTGCAAAACATTCATTTTGAATGCAGCAGCGATCGTAATGGTGTCAATTCCGTATTTGCAAATCGATCGTTTTTTCTTTGCGTTCCGATTGATTTTCTTTATTCCCAAAAAATTGTTATATCTCAGTTTTTAACGTTGTGTAACCAAAACAAAAAACATATAATTTTTATAACAAAAAAGTAAAACAAAAGCGAACAAAAAGAGCGCTAACAAAGAAATTTTAAATAAAAGTGAAGAACATTTTTTTTAAAATGCCCGGAATTTCAATTGTTGCTGTTTTATATTAAACAAAGACATTGAAAAGCTGCGAAGAAGAAATTTAAGGGATGCATCTGATCCTTTGTCATATTCCAGTTATGTGTAAATATTTTCAATTTATATAATTTTTTAACAAAACTTTTCTTGTTGCTGACACCAAATTTTTAATATTTTATTTAAATCTCAATGAGATAATTAAAAAAAAACCAAAGATATAATAAAATTAATTATAATTATTTAACTGTCATTATAAATTAGTATGTAGTATGAATTTTTTTAGTATAAAATCATACAAAATAACAATTCCACTTTAGAAATCTAAAGTGGTTTCATTCCAAAAAGAATACGTTTTTCGTTTTCTAAAGATTCAATATACGGAATCAAAACCACTTTCGATTGAAAGTGAGTTCTGTGACATGGCTGTTAATACAAGATGGCGCAAAAAGTAATCCTCCTATCAGAAAATGCTATAAATATTGCGATTGGCCCCTAATGTCAGTTCTGTTTTGACATTTGTGTAGTAAACACATGCGAAATACACGTTAATAAACAATGTTACGCTACACTGCTCCAGAACGCGGAATATTGCTGACAGAACTGGCATTAGGGGCCTCGCAAAATTTATAGCATTTATAGGAGGATTACTTTTTGCGCCACCTTGTATAAGAGTAATTCGAGTAAAGCACCGGTTAGTTTTATCATCAACACATATCCAATGGCATCTTGGTTTTATACGCGACACCACTAAAACGCTCAAAAATAATACTCAATAATCAATAGTCTCGTCAAATAATTGAAATTGAATTGAATCTAATTACAAATAAAATTTAGAGCAAACAACAAAAAAAAATATTTTCTTTAAACAAAATTATTTTCCGACATACAAAATATTTTCCTAATGTAAGGAGAATGAAAAAACATCTCTACCCAAAAATATTACACAAAAAATATACTTATAAAAAAATACTTGCATATTCAGCTAAAAAAAATCAATGCAAATCCTGCTCTTCTAAATTCTATATTAAATCCTAATACTAATTTATGGCGTTTTCTTTTCTGGCAAAAATGTTACAAGTTTTTCCCATTTCGCACCTTTTTTAATTTTTTTGTGTTCTTTTCTGAAAAAATGTCAACACTGCTAAAGTGTAGTGTGTTCTTTTCTATAAATGTCACACTATAAATTTAAAAAATGGTGCACCATTCACACTCTGTATTTTTAGAGGGGGAGAATCGCACGATAAAACAGCTGTTATTTGTTTTGTTTATGAATGTGTATTTGTGTTAAGAAACAAAAAAAATATACAAAATGGAAAATATTACTACTTTATGTGCTGAAAAAATTTTGGATGACTTGTTGGATTCATCTTCATCATTTGATGATGGTGAAATATTTTATATGATTATGGAAAGAAACACACAACCGCGAGTGAAAGGCTTTGTAGAGAACGTAATTAATGAATACTCTGAAATTGATGTATGTCAAATTTCATAGAAAAATATCTCCTACTTCTTATATACATACATATGTAATGTATGTTTATATATATAATTGTTATAGCTTAAGAAGAATTTGCGTATTAGTCGGGAAGGTGCCATTGGTCTTTTTGAGAGATATTCATTGTCTTATTTCAAGCGATCTTGCTAGGGAGCCATCTGCTTCTTTTTTAACAAAAAAAAAACAAAAACAGCTGTACATGAAAAAAAGTGTTACACTGTTGTGATTTTATGTTCTATTCTGACCATTAAAAATGCGACATCTTTAAAATGTGGGGTAAACATAATAAAAATGTACATAATAAAGGTGTAACATTTTATTTCAGAAAAGAAAACACCATTAGATTTACATTCAGCAAAATCTGCTAAAATCAGATAAATAAAACGCTACTTTAAAAAAATAAAACCCTTAAGTGGCACCACTGAAATATAACTGGATTACTGCAACAGCTGTTTATATTTTTATTGTTTTATTTTATTAAAGTTTGTAAGTGTTTTTGTTATTGTGTTATAGTGTTATTGTTTCAGATTTATTATTTTTAATGTTTTTATTTACCTTTTTGTTATATTTTAGTAGCCTTTATGCCATTAGCTATTATGTTATTTAACAAATTCGAAGAACAAATTTATTTTTTATTAAAACGTCAGATTTCGGAATCAGCTGCTGACTATGAAGCTATCGTTTAAAAAAAAAAAGGACCCAGCGGCATTTGCATTCGCAAAGTCGTGTAGCCTAATGTCTCGAATGTGTTTAATTATTTATTCAGCATAAACAGCTGATCTACAATAAAATGTTGCCATTTAAATTGTATTATGAACATACATATAATGGTCTTGTTGGCAACACTGTTGACAGTATAACAATGTTTTTTTTATAAACAATGAAGTCAACGCAATTTTTTTAGCAGACAAATATGAAAAATTTATACATTAAAATGTGAGTTTTTATAATACAGAAAGTTCTAAAATATGCAGGCATGTGATGAAAATCGAAAACGAAAACGAAAATGAATGAGTTTTGGAAGTACATTTTAATGCATTTATAATCTAATTTTTAAAATTTTTCTTTTAAGATTCTCTCTAGTAGCCCAATATCTCTATATTTTATGTGAGAAAATTTTTTCAATGCCGAAATATTACGAAAAAATTGAATACTAAAACTCATTCGTTTTCGTTTTCAATTTCCATCACATGCCTGATTACTTTTTTCATTTAATTTTTACTATTTCTACTAGCTTTAAATAATGTAATAGGTGACAGTTGTTTTCAAATTGAGAATACTAATATTCATTAGCTAAAGAAGCATTTTTATGATATCGTTTTCTATGTAATACTATGTTTCCACGACGACTTGAATCACCTGCTTCGCCTTCTGAATCATGTTTATGAATCATGCTGTTTACACGACTAACAAAATTGATTCGATTTGACAGTTGTTTTTAATAAGCAAACAGAATAAAAAAACAGAATTTAGAATTTGTGGAAAATAATTTTTTTAATGGACAAAAAAAGTGAGTGGAAATTAGTTAGCTTATTTAAAAAAAAAAACATACATTCGTACGTATTTACTTTCTTTACTTCCAGCAACAAGAAAATTATTTGCTTTGTTTACAATAATATTAAATTTTTACAGCTAGTGCAGGTAAACTAGCGATAAAAATTAGAGAAGAGTGCAATTTTTCGTGCTTCGCAAGTAGATTCAATATGAATCTACTTGATTCGCTCTTAAAATTTTGTATGGTGAAGCAAGTTGTTTCGCACATGATTGGGGTGTGAAGCATGAATAGAGAGCGAAGCATGTTCCGTGGAAACATAGTATAAATATCATTATCTTCGCTACAGTAAATTCCAACTATAACTAATTATATTCATAACGCACAACAACCAAAATACTTTGATTAAAATATCAATTAATGCTAATGAAAGCAATACTTCATTTCTGTTTTATTGAAAAAAAAAAATTAATTAATATTAATAATAATATTAATGTTTGTGTTTTATTTATTTTATTGGAAACAAATTATAAATTCACCCTATTAGAAGATTCGCTGTCATATACAGCCGAATTAAAAATAAAACTTCCGCGCGAGTTTTTTTCCTTTTTCCCATTTTTCCTATTCAAATTCAATGTTAAAAAAATTGAAAGGGAAAAAACTCCCGCCGACTTTTTATTCATGACTGGACTGATAGTGTATTGGTTAATTGGGTCAATACAAACTTATTTTATCACCCCTATCGTCAATAAAAATGCCACATGAAATTTGTCCCCTTTTCACATTTTTCCTATTTAAATTCAATGTTAAAAAATAAAAAAGGGAACAAATTTCATGTGGAATTTTTATTCACGATAGGGGTGTATATCTTACAAATATTAAATTTTCCGAATAAATCCACTTGTTTATTATTTAATTTTTTTTATTAAAAATTACAATGAAATGTCTGAATTGTTTATTATTTGTATATTATGAATATTTGGATGATTTTAAGTATAACTTAATAAAGAAATTAATATTATTTTGTGCCACTTTTGCTGCTCAACTTTTGAGTTTGTTGGTGAGAGGTGAAAGAAGAGTGGTATTTGGTACGGAGCTGCTTGTATTGGGAAGCTCGTTTTGTTGAGTCATTCGTAATTATAAACACGAAGTTAGCTGAAGTTATTATTTAAAATTTCTTTTCATTCTTTGATTCGTTGTGTAACATTGTGTGAACATTAAGGCAACTTTAAAAGAGAATTAAAAAAATAGTTGAACAGCAAAAGTGGAAGTGTGTCTTGCCATCTTTTCGTGATTTTTTTTTTTTTGTGTTTAGCGATTTTTAGTTTATAATATAGCAACACTGCCTTTGTGATAACATATGTGACCAATCATGAAGCAATTAACACAGATGGCGAATTCCTCTCTTCAAAAAAATTTTCTACTGCGCCACTACGTCATCAGAGCGCACAACTGTTTGTATGTTATGAAACAGTATGAGATTTGTGGTGCAAATGAAAAAATATTATGGTTATTTTTTTATTTTTAATAAAATAAAACGAAAAAATTGTGTTATTAATATAAAATAAAAATTTTAATTTATTTTTTTATATTTTCTTTTTCTAGAACTCGATCTCTCTATAAGCTCCTGGTTTAATTTTCTTATTTTAAAATACATTCGAAATCTAAAAAAAGGGTTTTTACTTTTTTGTCACATTCAATATGATCAGCCTGTTGTACGTGAGACTTTATGAAGTTGTCTTTAATTAGCAAGCCTTGTCTATTGTTTTCTTCGAAAATATTTTCAAGATCTTGCATGTGTTCCATAGGATTTTGAGTCGGCTTTGATAGTCCGCCCTCAGAGAAATGGTCAACCCACGTATGCGATGAACATTTTTCGTTTTCTGCTATGGATTTATTTTATTTTTCCGGCAACAAAAACTTATCCATTGCTTTAATAACTTTGGATCTGCCGGAAAGTTAAATAAACTGATTGTACACTGATTTTTTCTATTATTGTTACAACAATTTTTCACTGCACACCACTTTTTAATTTTTAATTTACACGATTTTTTTACCTTTAATGATTTTTTCCTTTTCACAATAAATTACAATGCCCTCTGTCTACGTCACAAAATGAGCTGAGTGAGAGCAACAAAACTAACGGATCTGCACAATGCGTAATCTTGTTTATTTCATTGCTGTTGTTTGCCAATATTTATACTCCACACCAGCGTATATTGGATTTGTGCTGATGTTTGTTACGACCAAATATATTAGTCCAATACCCATCCTTAAATATAAAGAATAAATTTCTGTCCATTTAAACCTTGTGCGCAGAGTACAGGTCGCAATTTTGAAGATTTTTCGATAAAATTTGATACATGATATTTTTTTGGCCCAAGGAAGCCAAATGGGATTAAAACTGGTTGAAGAAATCAGTCTAGCCCCAATACAAATGTCCTACCGAAATATGTCAGTAATATTTACTTATGTATGTACGTATCTCAATAAATTTCTTTAGAAATAAGTTTTACATGAAGCCTAATTTCATCAAAAAATGTTGTACAGCCTGCTGTGGCGTATGTGTTTAATGTTTTAGCCACATTTTACTAAATGTTTAGTAGACATTCAGATTTATTTCAGAAATTTATAGCCATACAAGTAAAAGACTTCTAAAACCCCTTACAAAAAAAAAAAAAGTGAATCAATTATTTTTAGTCTTTGTTATCAAATAGTAATGTTAAAAGCATTAAAATTTATAACAACTGATACTTGTATAAAATATAGCAAAACTAAGACAACAAGTGCACAACAAATAAACAAATTAAATAAATCTTTTGTTATTTCAAATTCTTTTACTGCTTGCTCGAAATGATTAGACAATTTTAATACACCCCAGTTGACACTTGACACAAAAACTGTATAAATATTACAACTAGTACGTACCTACCAAGTCTATGGCTCGCCATAAAATACTGTGTATCGCCAGAGTCTATTGCTGTATCTTAAAACAACTGGCCTGCTTTCGTTGTTAGTGTTCTGTTTTATGAGCGTAACCCAGCAAAGAAAAGAACTTTTCTGCGTTTATCTATTATTATTTAAATTACTTTTCAATATTTCTTGCTTTTGGCACAAAACCTTTGCTGGTCTTTGTTAAGTAATAAAAATAAATCTAAAGTAGACAAATAAATACAAAGAATGTTTTTTTTCTATATTCATCTCAATTTTATTTTTACTTTACCAACAGTTGCAATAAACAATTGTTAAGTATTTTGCCTTTTATTTTAAATGTTTTGGTTTGCAGTTGAAATTAATTTGATAAAAAGGCTTGTTAACTGTTTCAAAAACAGACATTCACAGGACGTCATGATATTGTTTTAGGGATTTTAATGTGTTTTTTTCTGTAAATGTATTTTTGAAATTCTCGGCATGTAGAAACATTTAATCATTCTCTGAAATGACATTAAAGAGAATGTCTTTGTTGGTTTAGAATTTAAATACAGTCAAACCTCGATATAATGACCCTCACTATAACGAATTCCTTGATTTAACGAATTTTTTGAAATCCCCTACAACGTTCCATAAGATTTAATACAAAATAAACCTCTCTATTAAGAATAAATTTTTCAAAAGCCTGATATAACGAGGCTTTTTTTCATTCACTGCAGACTAACGAAATAGGGAGAATTATTTACCTCAATTTAACGAATTTCGTCAATTTACAAACTTTGCATAACGATTTCCATGAATTAATCCAAATTATATAAAACAGATACGACAAAATGATTGTGTTTGCAACGATAATGTCTCCAGCAAACCTACATTCGCAGTCTACAGCAGCATTTATTGTTTGAAAGAGCTTGTACGCTTGTTGCAGCAGTTATTTTTGCAATCTAGCTAGTTAATCACTGGCTCAGACTTATTATTTTATAAATGTAAACTATTTTTTAATTAAATACAATGCTTGTTTTGAATTTTAAAACTACAAAATACAGAGTTTTCCTTCAAATATGTTTGGATTTCTTAGCGGAAATCGTTCGCTAGAACATGGTAAGCAGATGGTGATTAATATACATACAATTCAAAATTTTTTATTACCTCGTTATAACGAATAGAAGTGCAACTTCACCTCGATATAACGAACCACATTGTAACGAATTATTGGATATAAAGTTTTTTTTCTGATCCCCTTAAGATTCGTTATACCAAGGTTGACCTGTAATATTAAATGCAAAATTGTTTTATGTTCCATTGACTGACAGGGCGTGTAAGTAATATTAATTTGGTTGAAAAATTTTGATATTGGATTATAAAGGCTGAGTGTGGATGTGCAGTGGGTGTTTTTAGAATATGACATTAAAGTTATTTTATTAGTTTAGAAAATAGCAAAATTTAGGTAAATGTTTTTGGTATAATATTAAAACGTATAAATATTTATGCACCAAGAGGGTATTTATTCAGGTTTAATCAATGATAAAATTAGTACATTTTTTTATTTAATCAATACACGGACAATATGTCTAAGGAATATATTTTCTCAGTATTGTGTTGTGTGAAGCATTGGCAAATTGACAGCAAGTTGTTTAGATCTTGAAACGTATTGGGTGTGCAACTATGTGGTTTGTGCGGCAATTTTGATACGGAAGACAAAAATAGCTACAGCCAGTGAACAATTTTTGAAGACGATTAAACGATTAAAGGAATTATTCCATTAATATTGTTATTAAACCCAACAAGAGTTTACAAAATCATTTAAAGCTGCACAAGCAGCAATTAACAAATTCTTGCAAGCAGACGCATTCATTAAAAAGCAGAAAAAATATGCACCATTTGTTTGTATCTCCGAAATACTGCTTAAACTCTCTTAAAAGAAATCATATTTTCCCCAAATCATTACTTAAATTTAAAAAGGATTAAGTTACATTAACGGAAACGTAAAAGATCGTATGTGAAGCCCGGTTATTTAGCCGAATCAACACCAAAGCCAAATATATGTACATAGCGCTAGGGTAAAGCTTTGTATTTGGTGGGACCAAACGGGTCCTACTTATTTTGAACAGCAGAAATCAGGTCAGACCAGCAGAGATTCTACACAGAAAGCAAATGATTCGTGTAAAGTTAGCATTGGCTGAAACTCGCACAGAATATGCGGTTAGACTTGAAAGCGTAATATTCGAGTAAGCGTAATAAAAATTATTTCGATGTTTTGTCTCACCCGTCTTGAAGTCCCAATTTTGAACCGTCTCTCTGCTATGCATTTCAGTTCAGCCCAGGGTATACGAAATTGGCCTAAGAATGTAAACAAAATTTTCTCTCTCTGCTTATGACGTCACAGGTTACTTTTTCCGTATAATCAAAAAATAATTTTTGTAAACAATATTTAAAAAAAAAAAAATTTTTTCTTAAACTATTTAATTCAAAATAAAACATTTAATTATTTATTATTTTAGTATTTTATATATTATATTTTTGTATTATCAATTTATTATTTTTGCTTGTTTCCGTTTGTGTGTTTTTTTCTCATCCTTTAGGAGTTGATTTAGTTTCATTTTTTGGAAAAAACATTCTCATTCGAAAAAAGAAAAGTGTTTTAGCTTTAAGATCCACATTAATGGTCCTTCACTTATTTATATGCCTTTTTAAATACTTGTTGCACATCGAGAGATTTTCACCATTCACAGATTTGAATACAGCTTACAGATTTTTAATTTGTTTTAATTTTTAAAGTTATCTTAAACGCAAAATGTTTCCGTTAGCCATTTTGAATATCATATCTCCTTTTATATTATCTGCCGTAAAGTGTTCAATACAAACTCTATGACACACTTTAAAGTTTTTTTTTTATCAAGTTGGCAAAATTGTGCCCCTTGTTTTTTTAATTTATTTTGTTTTGGAAATCGAATAAAATTTTAAATTTAATTTGTTATTTTTTTTTTTTTAATATTTCCACAATTTAAAACGGCACACTTCATTTTAATACCTTTGTTTGCATTAAAACTTATATACAAGGTAAGCAAACATAAAAATATATTTAACTTGTGACGTCACAAGAAGAAAATTTGCTCTCAATGTTACTCTCACAGTTTTTTTAAAATATAACGGACCTGCATAATGCATAATCTTTATTATTTGATTCATGATCGAGCAAAAGAGCTGGTTATCACAAGCCATGGTGCAACTATAGAAGGTGAGTGCAGTAGCCCAGCTGACTGACTTTGTTTACAATTTACTTATGTCGAAAGTAATACTTTTTCAAGTATTTTTGACAGCATTACACTATTTTACACAAACAAAATGCTTGTTGTTACTGTTTTGTGTTGTATTTGTTATCGATTTGCACTCACCTTGTATAGTTGTACCATGCCACAAGCTTAACAGAGGTTTCACGAAAAGGAAGTTAATGAAGTTTTATATTTGTTTCTTTCTTTGAGAACTGCCTTTTTTTATGTTACAGTTTTTCTTTATTTTTCTGTAGCAATAAAATTCAAAAACATATAAACAAAATTTCAATTTAAATATTCTAACTCAAATTGTATTGTTTACAAAATTCTTATTGTAATTGTTTTCACATTACCAACGTACTACCACAAAATATTTTCTTTCTCTTTTTAAGAAAACTGGGCGATTCTATTCTGACCGGTGCAACATTTAGACGCTTTAAACGTCTTTTACTAATAGAAAGAAACACATTTTCAATTAAGTTATTTCTCGAAGGGGTAATATTTTTCTATATACTATTGTTATCGATTTACAAGAATTTATATGAAACGACCAAATAGCCACGAAAGAGCTTTAAAGTGCATGACGGGTGCAACCAAATTGGCCAACTTTCATAAGATCATACCACAAAAACACAAAACTCTGTTAAATTTTAAACTTTTATTGTATTATTCTTTTTTATTGTGAAAGATGGGATATCAGACGATGATTATCAAATCAAACATCGTAGAGAAATATAATCCCATAAAAAGAAATTTGCTCTTTAAGCCATGACGGGTGCAACATGTTAACATTGGATTTTTAAAATCAATAAATTTTCTGATAAACTAAAAACAATTACTTACATTTTTTTATATCGCTGATTGATAAATGTTTGCAGTTCAATATACAAAATAAAAATATAATCACAATCTGGCAATAACAGCTGTTTTGAACAAGTATTTAATACCACGTATTAATTTTCTGTTCTCGCCAAATGTATAAATCTTAATGCTTCGAAATGCACAACAAATTTATATTTAAGCTTACATCTAAAAAAAAATTATATTATTATAAAATAATTTACTTTAAATTTGCATCAAAAAAGTATCAAATAGTGTGATTTGAAAATTTATGTTAAAAGTTGTCTAGAATAGAATCGCCCAACTGCCTTACTGTAGCTGTTTGTAGCGATTTTGAAACTTCAAAATTGTCACACACTCGCACAGCACAAAAAAAAGAAGAATTTGACGTGGTAGTAGAAAATGATTAAGGACAGAAATATATACAAAATATTATGATCGGCCTAAAAATTGCAACACAATGAGCAAAATACCAAAAGGGCGGTATTTGTAGGGCGGTATTATTTCTGGAATTGTTTTTACATTATATTTATACCTAGGGGGTGACTGACACAACTTTTTTTTAAAACACTCTAGTGTACATATATATATGTATGTTTATATGAACATACATATGTATATGTTTTTTATCACACATCAAGTTTAAATCTTTAGAAAATTACGAATTTACGTTTTTTGAGATTTATTTATTTTTGTTGCGTATTATTTAACCCTTAAGCAAACACCAGGGCCTGGCCAGGCATTTTTGAACATTTTAATAGTTTTTTACTTAGATAACTTAGGCGGAGCCCCTTAACTTTTTATGAATTCCTCAATAAAGGTGTTTTGTACAAAAAAATTAAAAAAGAAAAATTAAAATTGTTTATCTCTAGGCGTATTAATTACTCTCAACATGTTTGTAATACCAGGGCTCAGCCAGGCCCTATTATGTAGAAAATGCAGCAAATAAAATCAAAACAAAAGAGAAAGAGATTAAACCGATAAAAAGCGGAATCAACGTTTCAGAAATTAGTGTTTTTTATTGTTGTGTTGGAAGTTAACAAGTGATAATAGTGTTACAATGAGTACTGAAGTAGACAGAATCTTTGCAACAGTTTCAAAAACTGACACTAACTATTATGATAAATTGGCAGAGGCAATTGCCAATGATATATAAAACGAAATTCAGAATGAGGTTGATGGAAATTAAGACAATGCTTCTGATATTGGAAACGAGTTAGAAATTGATAATAAAATTGAGGATTTTTAATTTAAAGCCATACAAATTATAAATAGTTCCAGCTAGGCCCTGGGGTTCGCTTATGTGAACACAATTTGGTGTTTGCTTAAGGGTTAAAACAGCAGTCAAAGGGTTAAAAATCATTAAAAGTGCTAACATAAGTTATTACTTTAAAATGACAACATAAAAACATTTACACATATATACATACAAACACAAGTACCAGCAAATACAGCATATATAGTATGTATGTATGTACAAACAAATAACTTACTTTTTAAAACCCTACTTAAATATTCCAACATACTCCATACATAATTATTGTTTGCATTTAGCATTTATTTGTGTGTGTAACCATATCTTGTTGTAGTTGTGTGTTTTAATATTTAAATTTACCAAATATGTCATTAAAATGTTCATAAATAAGAGGATTTATTTATAAAACTAACATCAAATTCCACTTAAAATTTCAACACAATCAATTCATTCATACCAAACGAATTAATGAGGAATGAAGAACAAAACGCTTCCAATTTTAGAAGGGGGTGCTGTATATCTGGGGTAATAAACATGTATGTATATAACACTAACTATGTATGTTATAATTAATATTGTTTGTTATTAGGTGATAAGGATTTTATCAATGCATACTTATATACATACATACATACATACATCGTTGTATATATAATATACATTTAAGTATATTTTAAATATGTCACTGTATAGATATGTATATTTAAATATATTTGTAAGAAATTTAGTAAATCATATTTAATTTATATTAAATTTTAATTTATGTATAACTCTTAAAATATATTTCTTTAAAATGTCAGCAGATATAATTTAAAAAAGTGTTCACATATGCTCAATATTGCTAATTCAATTAGCGGTTGACAGCAGCTGAGAAAAAAAATACATTTACAGTTCACTCGGGAAAACGTCAACGCTCGTTTACGTCAACATCCTAAAACGTCAACCCTTTTTTTACATTACCGACTCTAAAATTTTATGAAATAATTAGAGAAAAGGCTCGCTTCCAAGTGTTGGAAAGAAAAAAACAGCAGAAAAAAATAACAGATTTTTTTTTAATTTGTTAAACGTCAACACCTGCGGTTTTAATTAGTTGACGTTTTCCCTAGTGCACTGTATTTGGTTGTAATATTATAATTTTTAGCCTAAAAATATTCTTTATTAATTTAAAAGCGAATCAACTGCCATTTTAGTTATTACTTGTCACAGGGTTGTATATTTAATTTTAACAATTATTAGAACAATTCCCAGCATACCATTCTAGGAGCGCTCCGAAAAAGGAGTCAGAAAAGAGTCCAACAAAAGAGCATTTTCGGAGCGCTCCGAAAAAAGGAGTCAGAAAAGAATCCAACTAAAGAATATTTTATTTTTTTTATTTTATTTATTTATTCAGTAATAAAAGCCAATTAGGCCAAAATAATATTACATAGTAATACAATAAAGCTAAGTATAAAATAAGGTTAAATATTCAATAAATTTCATCTTACAATACTATCAAATGGGCTCCCCAGCCGTGATAAAAAATTGTATATAGGTATCAGAGACCTGCAACGAGTACTAAATTTTCGAGTATACTTAATCATGCACATTGATTTTTATGATTTAATCGTTTTTGTTCAAATGCACAAAACGCTCGTTTACGCAACCGTTCGTTTCAATCATTCAGTTTTATTCACTTGTTGTTTTTTGCGAACATGAATATTCTGACTGTGTCGTTAAATGTATGAAGCTCATTTTACATCAAAGCCAACGTGTTGTTAGCCGAACATGTGTTTTATTCATTTGTTGTTTTGTGCGAACATGAATGTTCGACTGTGTCGTTAAATGTATGAAGCAGCTCATTTTACATTTTTTCTTTAATTTTTTTGCTGTGCAAAGATATATTTGACAAACTGTACATATTACAAATTTTATTATTGCTTTGTTAAATAAGTTTTCTTTTCGACGAAATAATGTTAAATAGGTAATAAATGCACATTTTTTATGTTTTCATATTTTTCTGCCAGCCGCTTTTTACTTATAAGTGGCTCGTGTGTTTTTAGTTCAATTCCAATCAGATCATGCACAACAAAGCCGACATGCAAAAAACAAACTGTGTATAAACAAGAATTTTTGTTTTCAAACATTGCAGTTCGAACCAAGTGTTGGAAATGATTTATACTCGTTGCTGAATTTTCTGTGTGTGCATAAAAAGTGAATAAGCATAAAATTGAATCATACTTTTTTGTATTGTTCTTAAAATTCAACGTTAGTGAATAAGTCGGCTCGTTCATACTTGTTGCAGGTCTCTGATAGGTATGTCAAGATTTAATAAAGAAAAAGAGACAAATGAAATACGGTCCAGTTAGGGATAGTTAGGACAAGAATTACATTAATAGAAGAGATCACAAAGGGTCTGAAAAATATTGCAAAAGTTTTACTTTGAAAACATTATTAGAGTGCGTAAAAATTCGCAACTCTAATGGCAGACTATTCCAATATCTTGTGATCCTAACAACAAAAGACCTACTGAAAAAAGATTTAAATATTCTAGGGGGAACAAAGTGAGGATTTCTGTTGCGGGGAGAAAAAATAAATGCATCGCATATAACAGAAGGTCTACCAGTTTTCATAATTTTGTAAAACTTTAGCAAATTGCGAAACTTTACAAATTCATTAAAAGGACAACCAAGAAAGCATTTCACGGACTCGGAAACATGTTCTCTACGTCGAATGTTGAAAGCAAATCTAACTATCGAATTCACCAAGCGCTTCAATCTAGTAAGACATAATCCGATAGTGCCGGATACAACTTCAAAACAGTAAAGAATCTGTGGCATCAGGATCGCATGTGCTAATTTTGTTCTAACATCCTTGGATAAAAATAGATTAGTACGATAAATCCTACGTAAAGAACCCCAAATTCTACCCGACACAGAGTCAATATGATTCTTGAAGGAAAGTTTAGAGTCTAAAACCACACCCAAACATTTATGATGTTCAACAAATTGTATTAGATCATCACCTAGGAACACATCTAAATTAGGAGAGAAACGATTAGTAGGACCGAACATCCTGGCTTTAGTCTTAGTTGTGTTAACCTTTAATGAATTGGCATTCATCCAAAGTCTAATATGGTTCAAATTAGAGTTAATATCATATAAATACTGACATTTTCGGAGCGAAAGAAAAATTTGCTTGTTACTGTCCTGACTCGGCATGCAGTATGACGCAGAAATTCCACTTAATTATGTATGTACCAAACCGTTGTTGTCCTGTTTTTTGTACTTTGAATAAAAAAAAACATAGCTGTACCATACGAGAATGATAAAAACAAGATTACATAGAGCCCAAGAAAAACCTCATAAAAGACTCTTTTCTGACATTATCTAAGAGCTCTTTCTGACGGACCATTTTCGAATGTAATGACCCTCTTTTCTGAAGGTTTTCGGAGCAATTATGATTGTTTTTTGGGCTCATAAAGAGCGTTAACGCTCCGAAAAAGGTGTCAGAAAAGACTCTTTTCGGACTCATATGGCTTGCTGGATTAACTCTTAATGAAGCTATTATCTTAATTGAAATTTTGTATGGATAATTGAATTCAATTCGGCGTTAATTAAAAAATTTCAATTAAAAATGCATGTGTGAACACCATATTAGTTGTTCTTTGACAACTTTTCTTTAATGGACAATTTAAAGTTTGTATTTTATACACCCCCCACAACATCATCTATTTTTTCGAAATTTACATTTACAACAATTTATATTTGTATTTTTCTTTGAGAAAAGCGCTTTGTTTATATTTTGTAGCATGTAACATCAAGCGATTAACACACAATAAATTAGTTACCAAGAAGCGCTGGGAAACTGATTTTGGCTTTTTGAAATTTCAAAATTGACACTTCTGCATAACCTATGGTTATTTTCGGAAGTAAACCGTGGATGGCAGCTATGGTCAATTATGAACCGACATTGACAAAAGCCAATAGTATAATTGTTACCTATTTTAAAAATTTCGGTTCGCTATGGATTTTTATAAATTTATACAAAGAGTTGGCCATTGTTAGCTATAGCATTTCCCCATCTTACTGGCAACATATGGATGCTAATTTCGTTTCATTTTCAAAATATTGTCAAAGCGTAAACGTCTACCGGCAGCTCCATTTGATATGCAATTGCTTGGAAGGCCTTGCTTTTCAAATCGTTACTCCATATGCTTTATCACTCATATCCCATAGAAGAGGATGAGAACGATATAAATTAATTAATTTTATTACATTTTTTAAACTTAATAATATTATAGTTACGTAATAAAATAATGCATTAAAACTTCACCAAAGTTGAAAATTTTTTGAAAAATCTACAAAATTTGTGTTTGCATTAAACATTAAAATTTCTCAAATTTTCTTAGATATATATATATATCATTAGAAAGATCTTTCCAAATCTAGTAAGAAATTAAAAATCGGATCATTATCAACAAAATTACAGGTTTATAAGTGCGCAAAGGTACAAAACCCGGTTTTTTAATCGTAAAACCGAATTTTGGGGGTGTCCGGCATATTTCACTATTGGAATCTTCTTTTACTCGACAAGCCCTACAAAAAAAATAATATCGGGTCCCAGGTATTTTGGACTGTTGCACCGTGTTATCCACCTTTTCTATTCATTCGAAAATATACATGGCAAAATTATTTTTTATTTGACGTTTACTAGCATGAGAATGTCAAACATTTAGTCGTATGCAAATTTAGCTGCAAGTAGCTCTGCAAGTGCGAAAAATGTGAGTGTGTTAGTAACAAAAATGTAAGTGTATTGAGTTTTTCGAACTGTTATTCGCATGTGTAAACGCTAGTTAAATTAATATTTGATATATTAATGCAATTTTTGAGACAAGAAAAAACTTAAATGTTTCTGTTATGACAATATGCTGCTGCTTAAAAATAACGTTCTCTTTAAACAAACCTTTATTTCTTCGACAATTTATTACAGCTTAAAAATAATCATAAGGGGTTAAATATAGCCAAAAGTTTACTGCTGAGTGTTGATGTTTAATAAGAGACAATAAACGTTTTTGCAAGCTTTAGTTTTTTTTTATTAACATATTCGAAGTCACAATTAAATAGATTTTTGGTCTTCAGACCATAACCTTTAATCGCCTGCCAATGCTTTGACTTTTATACCTTTACTTATATTTTGTTTAGCTGTAACATAAAATTATGTTCTCAATAGAAGGTTGAGGTTCATTTTTAGTTGTTTTTATTTTGCTTTTCACAAGGATTTGCAAATTGTGTAATTGTGGCAATACCAGGATTTTTCTTTTTTGTACGTCATATTTTTGTGTAAGTTCCTTGTTTCTTTAATTAAATAATAATATGATCAATAATAGAATATGATCATTTACAGTGATTTTTGGAAGCTTTAGCCTTTTTTGCAATTACTGTGCCAGGCAATGCAGGATTTTCAAGGAATTTTGGCAATACACCTATCCCTCGATTACTTTTTTTGCACGATTTCACTTTTACACGATTTTTTTGGTTTTCATTTACAACGAGGGATGTGGAAATTACCTTAATTTACACGATTTTTTATTTTTAATAATTTTAGGAAAAATTATTTTTTCAAATTAACGAATATTTTCAAATGTGTATTTTCGTATTGTAATGTATATTTGTCCCAGATGCAAAGCGGTATTTAAACAAAAAGGGATTGTCATTAAAGTGCTTCTAGCAATTGAAAATGCTCCTGGACATCCACAAGACTTGCAACATGCGAATGCCCTTAGACCAGGGAATAATTTCGACTTTTAAAGCATTGTATATCAAGCAATCGTTCAGGTATGTTTTATATCAAATGGAAAATGATAATCCGTAATGAATGCATTGAAAAAATTTACAATATTAGATTATGTAAAGCACGTTGAATTGATTTATACAGCACTCAAGTAATCAATGCTCAAAGGCTGTTGGAAACATTTGTGGCCAGATATAGGAGAAAATATTATACTACCTTGTCAATCCTTGGAGCATTAAATGTCTGAGATAGTTCAGTTGGCCCATACAGTAGGAGGTGAAGGTTTTGATGACTTTTGTGCAGATGATGTTGAAGAATTGATGATAAGTAAAGAACTATATGTTGAAGATTTAGTAAATATGGTGGTCGAAGCAAACGACAACGATTCCGATGAAGGTTTTTTGGAATCAGTAGCACTGACAACAAAAAATATTTGAGAAGGGCTTGAATTAGGCCGAAAATTGGGATATAATTTTTTTTAAAAATGAACCAAATATTGAAAGAGCCCTTGCATTCCCGCGATACATTTCACAGGGCGTAGCCCAATATCAGGAGGTATATAAAGACTTAAAAAATAATTCAACACAAGTTTGAATTACAAATTATACTTGCAAATCTCTACGAACTGGTGTTATCTCTAATTTATCAAGTATCGAATCAGACTCGCATGAAATATTATCTAGAGACGAAAGTGATATGTCGCCTACCAAAAAGATACGATTAGTAGTGGAAGACAGTGATGAAGAATTATTTGAAAGTGATGTCTGATTCATATACATACTTTGTATAAATATGTACATATATCTAATATATTTCTAATTGTTTTTTTAGTGTACACTCTGACATGGAATATTTTTTATGAGTTCCATTTATTTTGTTTTATTAATGCAATGTAAATATGTATGTACAATCTATGTATTGCTTTTAATTATTTTTTATATACATAATCTAATTTACTTTAAAATAAATGAATTTTCTAAACAAAATTTTAAATTTATTCGTATTTGGGTCTTTTCTCGATTTACACGATTTCTCATACAAAAATATTCTATTTCGATTTATACGATTTTTTCAGGAACGCATCTATCGTGTAAATCGAGGGACAAGTGTATTTTCTTTCTATTTTGATTTTCTATTAAATATTTAAAGTGCTTTTTGGTGGTTTTGAAAAGCTTAAGCAATCATTGTGCCTAAGAATGTCGGATTTTGAATGAATTCTGGCAGGATTTTATTTCTATTTTAATTTTCTATTTAATATTTTGACAAATGAGGGTTAAACAGAAACCACTTTTAGATGGTCAAACATGTTTTTGGCAAAATTGCACACTGATATTTTTGTAACAGAAATAACAATATTTTAAAACATTTGTTAATAGAAATATGTTTAATCAGATTGCTAAAATAGCTTTCTCTAGTTTGTTGGTTGGTTAGTTGACGTTGCTGCTCGCAACCAGTTAAAATTCAAGTAGAATCTTTTGATGCCCCTTTTTCAACTGGATATTCTTCCAAGCTTTGAGCAGTTGTTTTTAAATATGTATGTATATAAAAATCTGACCATCAAGCTAGCAAAACAATAAAGAAATTTATAATAAAATTCTTAGCAAAACCACTCATTGAAATCTACTAAAACTAATAAATCTTTTGACAAACAATAATGTTAATACTGACAAAACTTCGGTTTTCTTTGTTTTGGAACATTAATTTAAATAGTTTTCTCATAAACTATAAAAACAATGCATCAATGACTTAAAAGCCTTTCAGCAGCATAATGCTGCCGCATGCCACATATGCCAAAGAACAATAACAATAATAACAATGAATAACTAAAACATAATGCAACATAAGAATTTATTACGAAATGTGTTGGAGTGTGTAAGTTTTTGAATATTTACTTAACTAAAACTTTTCTGTTTTAAATTTCCTTTTTAAGAAATGTTATTCACTTGTTTTGTAGATATTTGCAACTGCAACTGCAACAATAATAACACTGACATGAAGAACTTTATTCTATTGTTTCAATTGTCATAATGCCAAAAAAAAACACAATAAGGAAGTATTAGTTTTACTTTATACATTTACATACTAACGCAAAAATAATACCACAATAATAATAATAATAATAGTAATAATAGTTTATTTTGCAAATTTGAGATATTTTTTAACCCCAACTTAAAAATTTAAATAAAATATGCCACCAAAATGCTTAAAATTTTAGCATTTGCTTTTAGTGGACTTTAGCTAGCAACGAAAATGGCAAAATTAGGTCCACCTTAATTTTATATTTTAAGCACACATAATACAACACACAAAGAAGAGTAAACAACCACACACACACACACACACACACAAAAAGCTCATATGTTGGCAAGTCAATTTTCTGTTGACTTGTCTCAAAAGAACTCACCAACTAACAAAAGAAACACAATGCAAGAAAGATATAAACTCAATGACATAATATATGACATGAAATTCCTTGTCAACATTATAATATTCATTATACACCATGTTGTACGAGCAAATATTAAAGGAGCTGATGCATGTAGCGACAGCAACAATTATAATAACAACAACAACAACAACGCCAACACAAACACAAACACAAAGCAATTGCACTGAGGAAATAATTTTGAAAGAATGAAATAAATAAGTTTTATAGCAAACATCAACATTAAACTGGTTGAATATTGTACAAGTAGATAAACAGATACAAATAAAGGCATCGAAGCGTATGAGTGTTATTTAATTGTTGAATTTGTCATTAAAAATTGCGCATACGCACTGTGGTGCAAACAATGTTCTATCGTTTTTTGGGGCGAATAGTCAAATATGATATTATTAGTATTTATTTATTTATTTATTTATTTATTTATTTATTTATTTATTTATTTATTTATTTATTTATTTATTTATTTATTTATTTCCAATTCTATACACAAGACTTAAAGTCTCTTATTGCAGTATAGAGCATTGTTTTAGCAGAAACATTAGAAAGAAAAAAAAATTAAAAATTATAATTCTTAAAGATAAAGTGATTAAACTAATTAATTAATTAATTTATAAAAGAAAACAAAAAAGAAAAAGAAAAGTGTTTAGTTAACAAATTAACATGTAAAAAAATTAATAATGCATTTTTTAAATCTCAGTGCGTTACTTATTATTTATATGTTGTGCGGGAGTAGATTCCAAAGCCGGATTGCATTAAGAAAAAATTGCCAATCAGAAGTTAAACAATGATGTCTAAACAATAAGATTCGCTTTCCTCTATTAGAACTCAATAGGGTTAAGCGGTTATAGAGATGTTGTGGTTGTTGGGTATATACGATTTTGTGCATGAACAGGAGTACTCTTGTTTTGAGTATGGCATCAAACTGAATACCATATAGTTTTGCCGTAAAAGGCGAAACAGAATCAAACCTTTTCACGCCATATACATAGCGAACAATACTTTTGTAAACTGAGTTTAGTTTTCCTGTAATTGCGGTATCGCATTTGGCAAATAATTCGCATCCATACATCAGAACTGGCAATAAATAGGTTTTTGCAAGAAGTACTCTTATTTTGACAGGTGTGCAATACTGCGTTTGCCAGAGAGTTCTAAGCATGGAATACGTACGGCCACATGCATAATTAATATGATTGCTCCATGTCAGGTTCTTATTAAAAATAATTCCAAGATTTTTTGCTGAGTTTACCCTTTTTTTACGTGTGTCATTAAGAAAAATATCCGGTATATGATCACTTATAGTAGTCCGTTTTTGGATTAGAAGATATTTAGACTTTTTTGGATTGATACTAAGACCATTAGCAGTAGCCCATTTATAAATATGTTTTAACTCGGTATTTAGAGTTAAGACACACTGTTCAATTTTATAAAGATAACCACTTTACTATGATATTACACTGATTATATAAAAGGGATTTTCTGCAAGATCTTTGTTTTTCAACATTTAATACAATTTCGATCTAAAATCTCAGTAATACGAGGGCGGTTTGGAAACTTCTTAGCCTAGAACAGAAAGCGAGGTATAAACAGCAAAAAAAAAAAAGTTAAGTATTTTGGAAACTTCCTTCCCTGCTATGAAGTTTCTTTACGATCTGTAAACTCCTTAATATAGAAACAGGTGTTCAAAAAAGCCACATCCGCGATTTTCTTACAATGGAAAAATTAGACATTCGTGGTGTCATTAAATATTTAAATAAAAAAGGTTTATCGGGACAAGAAATTCATAATATTATGGTGAGTGTGTTAAGTGAAAGTGCTCCTTCATATGCAACAGTAAAAAATTGGGTTGCTGAATTTAAACGTGGTCGTACAATTATTGAGTATGAACACCACGCAGTGGACATCCAAAGACAGCGACACCAACAAAAATTGTAGTGCGTGATATGGTATTAAATGATCGACGAATAAAAGTGCGTGAAATATCATGGGCATCTCAAATGATCGAGTTCATTTAATTTTGCATGAGGAACTACAGTTGAAAAAGATATTTGTTAACAGTCAACCAAAAACGCATAAGAATGAAAATTTCGCAAGCTTGTTTGGTTCGTTTTATGAAAAATAAAATGGAGTTTAAGCTTCGTTGCATAACTGTCGATAAGACACGAATGATAAAAAAAAATAACTGTTATTTTCAAATTTCGTATGTTACGTATGTTCGATTTTCGCATTTTTTTCTGTTATGTTGGTAAACATGTCTGTTATATATGTTGGTAATATCAGTCATTTTGGATTGTCAGTGTGTTTTTGATAGACAAAAAGGTTAGTCGTGTTTTGGTGTGCTCTTTGTATCAAAAATGTATCAAAGAAACTGAAGAAAAACAAAAACAAACTTGTAATAATACAAAATTTGTAAATAATAATAAAGAATACACACAAATTGTAAACGTACGTAAATTTTGTATAACTCACAACATGTAAAAAGGAAATATGATAATTCTCGAATTCTATTTTCCAAAAAAAAAAAAAAAAAATTGATGATGTTTACATATGGATCGTGGACAATGAAAATTGCTGATGACGCCCTTGGCAGGGTAGAAAATGTATTCCAGTTTGCCAATTGTTCTAGTACTTCACAACAGTATTCTTTGAAATTATTTGAAAAATTATTATTAGCCTGAAAGAATAAAACTTTTCTCTTAAATAGAAACTGTATTAAGTTTTGTGTAAAAAATTAAATTAAATGCGCAAGGACATTTGAAATGTTGACTGACATTTGCCGAGTCGACTATGAGCACAACACAAGTTCAATTGTGGTATAACCGGTTTAAGGAAGGTCGAGAAGATATCAATTACGATGCTCGTCCTGGTCGCCCGAGCACGTCAACAACCGATGAAAACATTGAAGCAGTGAAGAAAATGATTTTGGATAATCGTCGAATCACTATCAGAGAGGTTGCTAATGATCTTGGCAAATCATTCGGATCATGACAAGCAATTTTTACGGATGTAAAAAGATTGTTCCAAAATTGCTAAATTTTGAGCAACATCAATGTCGCATGGACATCGCTCAAGAGCTGTTGAACATCGTCAACGACGATCCAGATTTCCTCAAAAAGGTCATAACTGCTCTCGAATCATGGGTGTATGGCTATGACATTGAAACCAAAGCCCAGTCATTCCAATGGAAACGTCCAGAAGAGCCAAGACCGAAAAAAGCACGTCAAGTTCGGTCAAATGTAAAGGTTTTGCTCACTGTTTTCTTCGACTGCAATGGCGTGGTGCATCATGAATTCTTTCCACAAGGTCGTACGGTCAATAAGGAATATTACCATAAAGTTGCGGAAAAACCAATCATGCATTTTGCACCATGATAACGCTGGCGCACCGATGCTTGTGTGTGAGTTTTAGACCAAAAACTCAACCGTATTCACCGGACTTCGCACCCGCTGACCTTTTCCTTTCCCCAAAACTGAAGCCATCGCTGAAAGAAAACAGGAGCTGATGGCGATACCAAAAAGCGCGTTTCATAAGTGTTTCGAGGATTGGAAAAAACGCTGGCATAAGTGTGGTATATCTGAGGGGGATTACTTTGAAGGGGACAAGATAATTACTGATGAATAAATAAATACTTTTTGAAAAAAAATTAATAAATGAAAAAGTTTAATTCTGCTTCTGTGATACTTAGTTTAATAAAATTTAATTATACTTTGACATTTTTATATATATTGTTTTGTTTAATTAAATTTATGTTTTATGTTGTGTTTATGTAAAACAGAATATATGTTAAATGTTCTAAATGCAGAACTATTGACGAAAGATTTTATATCTAATAAAATACTCCTGATGATGTTGAGAATCTCCAACGAAACGTCGGAAAAATAAATTATGAAATAATCTTTTATTTGCATAGAATACATGACCTTAATAAGCCCAATTTAGAATTTTCTAAACAAATCTATAATAAAATAAGGAAAAGGTCGATAAAAAACTTAAATATAGAAAAATTAATTGATTAGCGCGTTTTATCATTCATTAGGCATGCGTTGGTATTTGTGTCCTGGTTTCGATTCCCAGCCGCTGCCACTCAAACAACAACAGTTTCTGATAATTATCAGTTTTCTGTCTATCAATCATAACTAATATTTACCACAGCACCCTCCTTCGGTGGTATAGCATTAAAAAACGCCACCGAAGTAAAATAATTAAATCAAGCTTTGATCAATACGCCTACTCACCACCAGAGGTGCTGCATTACTGTACTACTAGTAAACATAACGCGCAATTACAATGTTGTCATATGAAAACCTTTTCACTACTTTCACCAACTATTCTTTCAACCTATCCCTTTTCAAAGAAACTAACACAATTAATTAATATATAGGCATATTAATTGCCTGAGTGTTACTTCTCTTTAAAAAAAATTAAAAAAAAAATATTTTTGGTTAAAAATAGGGTATATTTTAGATGTACAGTGTACTCGCGATAATATAAACTAATGAAAACAAGGGCAGTTCAAATAGTTGGGATTGTTCATATTTACAAATGGCATAATATTTTAATAAAACCAATAGTTTTTCTTTTTCCAGGTCCGATGAATGTATTGTTGACACATTTTGAAATTGCATTTTTTATTCTTTTTTATTCCAGATATTGAGGACTTTGCCACTTCATATTTCTTAGCTAAATTACTAACACTTGCACGTTTTTGTAACTTCTCCAAAATTTGTTTGTTGTTTAATTAACACTTAAAAACCAAACATGCGTTTGCGTCGGCGTACATGCAACTAACTAAAAAGTGCACTTGTTTGTTTGACCATTAACATTTGGCATTCAAATGTTAATAGCTCGGGGTTTCCCCTATTTTTTATGCATACTATGTAACTGAAATTCGTTTCAAAATAATAAAAAAATAAATGTTAATATTTTAAAGCTTTTGTACAAAGTTCTTATTTTAGAGTAGTCTATTACAGAGAAAAAGTGTTCATATTTTTGCGCGTGCACTGTGTAGAACTTTAAGTTACCAACACTTTTTAATCAGCGGCCATTTTGTCAGTTATTAAGTGATTTCTGTTTAGTTTGATTTGGCATTTCAACAGACGCCTTCAAAATTATGCAAATTTTTTGAAAATCATGGTTCTGTATTTTTTTAGATGCATAGAACTTTAAAATTTAATTATGAAGATGATTGACATGAAATTTACTTTATTCGAAATATAATATTTTGTTATTTTCTGTTTTAATATGACTTCTGACATATGTATATTTAACACGGACAGAGACTAATCTGGACGTCCAATATTCGGTGACTTTTTCCAATATTTGTGGCAGTAGATATATCAATAATAATGCGGCGAATATTGTCCTCCAAGTATTCAATCGTTCCGGGCTTATCAGCGAAAACTAACGTCTTCAAACATAAAATTACCGCCAGTTACAGAAGTTCTAGACGTCTAAAAAAACACCCTATATAAGATTGAACATAGCAATCCCAATAGTGATATTAATAACTAAACTACATTAAGTTTAACTCATTTATTTTTGACTTTAAATTCAAACCATCATAAAAACAATTGATTACTGGTTAGAAATAGAAATTATTTTACTATGTGTCATATATTCCAATATAAACTTATTTTCTGCGCACACTGTATATATGCAAATTTTCTAAACTTGGGTTATTTTTTTTAACTTCCAATATTGGCTGTATATATTTTCCATTGCATTTCACAGCTAGTGTATCCATGTAGAATAGTGTGTGTGCGTAGTAAGTGTCTTTGAATTTTGTATAGAATGCATTTGCTATAGAATTGTTGTAATTCTCTTGGCATTTTCGATAAAGAAAAAAAAACACGTTAATTTGTCAACAATTTTCTAGCTATCGAAACGTGTTGTTGTCTCTGCAGCCGTTTGTACGTGCTTAAAATATACACTTTTTATGACTGGTTTTTTTATTATTGTCAGTTTTTACCCCCTAAAATCATTCTATAAATATTTTCAATTTTTGGCAATAGCTGCTGCTGAATTGATGCTGGTGCTAGCAAACAGAAAAAAAAACATTTAATCGAAATTTTCGTGTTGAAATGTTTTAGAGAATCACACATACTAAAGCTCACACACACACACACACACACACACACACACACACACTAACTGCAGAAAAATGTGTGCATACAAATTGAAATTTCATTGAAAATATTTTTAAAATACCAAACGTAAAGCATTATAATAAATCCTGGATTTTAGTCAACATAAAAATGTTTTATTGAATTGTAAAACCTAAATCAAATTTCAACAATTACTTTAATGGAATTGAAGCTAAAGCTAAATATTTTTACAGAAAATTACTTTAATCTTCTTGTATTTCGTTTTAAGTAAGTTTGAATTAATTTAGAATATTCGAGGTAGTAATGTTTAATACGGTTCTTGGGAGTAACAATGAGTATTAGATACATATGAATGAATAAAAAACAAAAATCAAACTACTCGGTTCATACATTTGTACCCGGGTGTGTGTTCTAGGGTTAAAGTATAAAGAATATTTCATTAAAACTGATGAGAAGTGTAAACGAAATTCGCAAATATTAAGCTTTCTCGTCGTGCTTGGGACCATGAAAATGACCATACTTAACAGAAGCTAATTGCTACATTTACTACTGCTTTGTTAAATTCCTCAACGTTCTGAAGTCTTCTCCAGTTGACAAAAGTCGCGTTAGTGATCACAAAACGGCCCAAATTTAAAGGAATCTGATTGATGAGGTTGGTTGGTTGGTTGGTTTACGTGGTAGTTCACTACGTGCGAACACTTAAGTAGGGTCGAAGGGACCCCGTTTTAAAAGACCACACCACTCGTCAGATTTAATGTCTTGTACAACATACCGTAGCTAATATGTGTGTGCAAAAAAGTCGTGTCTCGTTAGACCCAACCTGTAGCTGTAAGATATCTCAGCAGGTCATTAAGTCTTGACCCGGCTACCTCACCAAGGTCGTTCAGTGTGTAGTTCCCCATGAATTTATGTCTCCTGACACACAGGGCTGGGCATTCGCAGAGAAGGTGAAAAATCGTTTCCTCCTTTTCTCTATCCTTACAGCTACGACAATGGTCGTTAAAAGGGAGTCCCAGGCGATTTGCATGCTTGCCTAACGTCCAGTGTCCCGTTAATACTGCCAGCAATCTTGATATATCCTTCCTATTTCGAGTTATCAGTTACATAGTACGTTTCTCGTTGAAAGATGGCCACATCAACTTGGCTATCCTACATGTGTCTAAATTTCGCCATCTATACTCAGCCTTTGCAAGAAAATGTCTGAGGATGATACCTTTGATGGTCCCCAGTGGAATCGCTACTGAGACCGCATTGGAGATATCTAAGGCAGATCCCGTTCTGGCTAATTCGTCTGCCCGTTCATTGCCGTAGTGGTTCCTATGCGCAGGCACCCAGACCAAGGTAATGTCAGATAGACGACCTAGCCTTGACAGAGAATTCCTGCATTGTCTGACTAGTGAAGATGAAATTGTGTAGGCATTAAGTGAGAGGAGTGCCGCCTGACTGTCGACAAAAATACCTATATTGCCTCTAATGTTATGATCGTGTAATGTATTACAAGCTGCCATGATCGCAAAAATTTCCGCCTGGAAAACACTACACTCATTCGGAAGACGATACGAGGTGCCTACCCCAGGTTCGTCACAGAAGACCCCAGAACCCACACCGCAGCTCATCTTAGAACCGTCTGTGTATATCCTAGTGTCGTATTTGTGCACGAGATTGCCCCTATTCCACTCACTCCTAGAGGGAATTAAGACCTTGAATATCTTATCAAAGTCCGTGTATGGAGTAATGTAGTCAGATGGTTGGAGAACGTTTGAAGGCAACTGGTCAAGAATCCCCGCGTGGCCATATATTCTCGATTTCCAACAACCGGACGCTTGAAGCCTCGCTGCGCTGCAGGCAGAAGTGGACATTATGTGAAGGTCAATTGGCATAAGGTGCAATATAGTATTCAGTGCCTCTGAAGGACTAGTCCTTAGTGCACCCGTTATGCCTATGTAGGCTGATCTCTGAACTTTGTATAGTTGGTCTACGACATACTTCCTTCTAGTTGCAGTCCACCATACAAGAGATCCGTAAGTAAGAATTGGACGTACTATAGCCGTATACATCCATTTAACTATGCTGGGACTAAGTCCCCATTTCCTACCAAACATCCTACGACAGGTGTAATAGGCCACCGTTGCCTTCTTTACCCTGTGTTGAGTATTTAGCTTCCATGACAATTTAGAGTCCAGTATAATGCCTAGATATTTTGCATTGTTTGAAAGGGGAATTTCGCAGTTTCTCAACATTGGAAGTCTGAAGCTTGGAATCTTGGTCTTCGTCGTGAAAAGTACCAGTTCCGTTTTGCTCGGGTTTACCCCAAGGCCGTTAACTGTGGCCCAGTTGTCGAGCAACCTCAAAGCAGTGGACATAATCTCGCTGATCACGTCCGGAAACAGACCTGGTACGAGTATCACCACATCGTCCGCATAAGCAACAACTTTTATACCCCTACTGTCTAGATCAATAAGAATCGAGTTAATAACGATAAGCCATAGTAGTGGAGAGATTACTCCTCCCTGTGGAGTGCCTCTCTCAACTTGCTTAGACTTAACGGTATTACCAAGATTTGCTGTGACTATTCTTGAATTCAACATGGTAACTATCCAGTTATTGATATATTCTTCAACATCTAGGTTAGTCAGAGCTTGCTGAATTGCAAGAGTAGTCACATTATTGAAAGCACCCTCTATGTCTAGAAAGGCTGCCATTGTATATTGTTTAAATTACAACCTCATGCAGAGCTGTATCTGTAGAGCGACCCTTAAGGTAGGCATGCTGACTACTTGAGAGCCATGTCGAACCCTCAAGGCGCTGCCTAATGTGAGCATCAATGAGTCTTTCCAACGTCTTAAGTTGAAAAGATGAAAGACTAATTGGACGGAAATCCTTCGCCTTCTCATGACTTCTTTTGCCAATTTTGGGAATAAAAACGACCCTGACTCTTCTCCAGTTAACCGGAACATGGTTGAGGGATAGACAGAGCGTAAAAATTCTATGAAGCCAGGGAATGATATGCCTTTTTGCACTTTGTAGCATCTTTGGCAAGATACCATCCGGCCCAGGTGACTTGAATGGTGCAAAACTGTCAATCGCCCATGATATCCTGTCATAGGAGATGATGTTACTATCAATATTGGATAGAGTCATGCCTACATTCTCAATAACCGTATCCATAGTAACATCCTTACAGCCTGGAAAATGCGTATTCAGTAGAATATTAAGTGACTCTGCTGAGGATTCGGACCAGGAGTCATCATTCCCCTTGATATAAGTGGGATTGGATTGCCCCTTGGCCAGAATTCTGCTAAGTCTTGCAGAGTCTCTTGTGTTATCTATAGATTCGCAGAAGCGTCTCCACGAGTTTCTTTTTGCGATTACTATAGCTTTCTTGTAAGCTTTCAATAGATCACGATATGGTTGCCATGATTTACTATTATAGCTAATGTTAAAGGCCCTACGAGTTTCTCTGCGTAGTTTAGATAGCTCCGAATTCCACCATGGAGGGAAGCTTTTCTTAGCCTTAGTGACTGGACAGGAAACTTCAAAAGCTTTAACTACAGTTTTACTAAAGTTTTCCTCCAATCTTTCAAGACCAGTGATTGAATCTTCTACAACTGGCATATTCCTAAGTTTATGTTTAAGGATCCCATTAAATTTGAACCAATCAGTCCTTCTTGGGTTCCTAAATTGTATTTTTTCTGTCGAGTTCTGAAGTCTAATTTCGAAAAGAATCCAGTTATGATCAGAGAATGACCTTTCACTAGATACTCTCCACCTATCTACTGATACCTTAGACCTATCATTAATGAGTGTAATATCTAATACTTCCTCCCATCCATTATAGTTGTCCGAACTCGGAAAAATGAATGTAGGCGTGTTACCAGAATTACATATACTTAGTTTGCTGGAATTAATGAAATCAAGTAAAGACTCACCCCTTTCATTTGTTTCCTTGCTGCCCCAAATTGAATGCCTTGCATTAGCATCGCAGCCCAGGATAATGTCCGATGCTCCAACAGATGTCATCAGAGTACTCACCTCGACTGGAGGAGCTGTTTTGTCGTGTGCCATATAGCTGGAGGCAATCAAGAGGCTACTGTTGCCCGGTAGCTCGACCCTTGCTGCTGTAAGGTCCTCTGAACTAAGCTGCGTACAGAGAAAAATGTTAATAGATTTCTTGGCAATAATACATGATCTTGGCCTACCATTGTTTCTTGCATAGAGTATATTATATGCTGAGGCCGGGAGACCCTTCACGTCCAGGTTTGAAACCCAGGGTTCTTGCACCAGCCCAATGTCCAGGTCCTCTTCGGCTAAGAGTACCCGAAGGTTATCTGTAGCACATTTCGAGTGCTGCAGATTTATCTGCACCACCTTAAGTGCCATTGTTAGTATCTGGGGGGGGTTTCGATAGCTTCATATCTGTGAGCAGAGAGCTTGCCACTTCAACCTCATCCGCCTCACCGCTACCTGTTCCTTTGAGCCGAAACACCCTGACCTTAGCGTCCCTCACTCCGAAGAACAGCTTGAAACCCGCCTTCTCAAGCTCCACTGAGCCAGATTCTGTGATGGCGAGGATAAGGCATGTGTGGCCTTCGCCTTGCTCAGTACGGATGATGGACCAGTCATCCATGTGGATGTTGGGGTTCTGCAGCTTCAGGCAGTCCAACATCTTATGTGCTTCGGTTGCCATCTTTGGTAACCAAATGCGTGCCCGCGGTCTCATCGGAATATCTTGAGCGGGGATCAGTTTAAGGCTTAAACCCTCCCATGCGCCACTAATATTAGCGATGCATTTGCTAAGAAATTCCTTTGAGAACACGTCCATGCATTTTATCACCCTGTATCCCCGGTGAATTTCACCAGAGTCAAAGCGAGGTGCCGTACCAGTCCTATTAGCGATCAGGTATTCCATAACGAGCTCAGCTAATTTGGACTCGATAGCACCCCATTCTGTTATTACAGGATTGATGGCACCGTCTTTCTCAGTCGCCAGAGCCATTATGAGATGGTCTTTAACCACCTCGTTAAAGGGTCGTCTGGCGGATGTGGTCGTGGTAGATGTGGGTCCCGGAGCGGCTTTTTTATCGGAAACCTTTCTCCGTTTAGGCGACTTTTCACCCTCTGTTTGAGAGCGATCTCGCTTGACCCTTTCTGTTGTTAGGGCTGCTGCCTTTGATGTGCTGGGTACCGAATCTAAAGACTTTTGATATTCATCTACCACAGCCTGGTATTTGGCGCGATCAGCTTCATCACGCTCATGAGGAGCACCGCTGGCAGCATTCTTGTCAATCTTATCAAGAATGAAAATCGCCTTGGTGTAGCGAGACTTGAGGATGTCTTTCTGACTCTTCCTCTTCTTTCGTTTCTTCTTCAGTTGATCGCCAGCCTTGGCATCCACTTGAAGAGGAGCTTTCGTCACGTTTATTGTGGTGGTCAGCAGAGTGCTGCGTCGGTCACCCACGCTGTCCTCCATTGCAACCATGGTCTCTTGGCTAGAAGCCAGTAGGTCGCCTTCTGAAGAAGAACCGAGATCATCGGCGCTCTTCAGGGAGTTTTTGTTGTTTTTGTTGTTTTTAGTATTTTCTTTATTTAAATTCATTTTTGGTCCCACGAGTAGGCACGTAAGGGGATGGACCATCCATGCAGTGACGGCGTACATGGACTAGGCAAAATACTCATTACAGCCGACCCGTGCCCTGGCGTCGGAGGGAAGCTGTTCACGACTAGTTTCTTTAACCACTAACTAGCCATTCAGGTCTTCGGCACTGCTATCATCCACCTTGACCTTAAAAGTGGGGATAACCCTTGGTCATATTGGCTTTAAAGCTTATGCCTTCTAACTTGTTCCGGCTAAAATTAACCGATTCAAGTTACAAGACATACACTACAGCCAGCATTTAAGCCACCACATCACGACAAGATGGTTATCCATGATTTTCATCATGTTCCAATGTCACGTTCTGGTACTTAGATCATAATTTGTTATCACTACTTCGGAACTGCACGAATAATGTGGCCAAAAATTATAATACTATTAAAAATTTAATGGTTTTAACTAGCAAAAGTAACTATATAGTATTTTATTTTGGTTTTCAAATTTGTGTCACGTTCAGTATCGTAAGTGTGATTTTTTTTATTTTTCTTATTTTGAACATGCAAATTTAGATGAAGAAAACGTGTGCCAAAAGAAAGACGCTAACAAAAATACAAGATTTCCATTAAACTGTAAATAATAAGAGCACAAATAAAATTGGCAAAAACAATTTGCAAGCTTTATAAAGGAAAAAGGGGAAATATTTTTTATATATGTAGTAGAAAAATTAAGCTATATGCTCAATCAAGCAAAAAATCGAAATCAGAAAAGCAAAGAAGTAGAACCTGACGTAAAAAAAAGAAATCTGTTTTGTCAAAAATAAACCACTGTTTTTAATTACAAAAAGTACATGAAGAGCGGCTCGATCGAATCCATGTTAAAAACTGAAGTATTGAACTGCGCGTGTGTGTACATCTCAATTCACAGTTAAGTCTATCAGTTATAACTGAATAGTTGAAACTGACAGTTAAAACTTTATGATAGTGGCCGGCTTTATAAGTCAATTATGTATTGTATTCTGTCATCGGGGGACGTCTAACATATGAATGATAAACTTTTCCACCGAATAAAATGATTTAACTCTCGACCGTCCATAAAATATTTCGCAATTTACTAGCAAGCCAGTTTAAAGGTTCTTGTGCAAAACTGCTATTATTTTTGCCGTCTCTATATTTAAGTTGCTAACAAACTAAATAAAATGTTTAAATAATTGCAATCATTATGTACAACTATAGTTTTTCTCCATGTGTATTTGGCAGAGCTTTGACATCAACTTTCTCGTTATCATATCCAATATGCTGATTAATCATTAATGTACGCAAGTTATTTGAGTGATTTGAAAAGTGGATTTCAACAAAACTCCTAAATATTTATAATTTTTCCGTTTGCAAGTAAAAGATAGTCATAAATGTTTCACGTGCTTGGAATATAACAGAACAAAACACAAGACAGTTGATAATTGATAAGTTGCAGCCGCTTTAAATAATGTAAATTAATAATTGCTTTTAAAACCGTGCCATAGTAAACTAAAACATATTTTATACTCGCCTACAAAACATTAATTTAATTTTAAATGAACATTTAACTCCCCTCATTTATTTTGAACATTTTCCAATTGAACTCTTGACGTCCGAAATTAATTTCAATTTGTTATTTGAGGAAACAAGTGCATGTATAAATATTCAATTTATTTCTAATCCCATGTCTAAATAGAAAACAATAAACATGTGTATGTATGTATAGAAAACAATAGCATTCATACATTCATTTATTATACACACTAAAGTTCATATTACATTATATACATATGACACATACACATACACATAAATAGACAATAATTTGTGTGTTAAAGTTATATAAATGTAAGTTTCCAATTAAACTATTCTACATACTTAAGATATTAAATGAAAAACAGCTTATTTATAATATCTAAGTAATCAGGCACTAAGGAGTTAACCGCAATCTAGAAATGTTAATAAAATACTTATTTCCCATACGCAAGACAATTGAACAGGACATATGTCTGTCTGTGTATAATAATTGTTTAAGGACACTTTATTAAATTCCTGTTTAATGCATACAACAACAAATAATATACATATTTAAATGTAATTCTAATCTTACTGGTTGCAAATCATTTTCATTTTATTATTAACATTTGCGTGCGGTTTCATTGAATTCATACACATACATATGTACAACTTAAATGTCATTCTAATGTCAAATATTCAATGTTTATATTTATTATTATTTTTTTCATTTGTTAAGCATATTATTAAAAGTATTTACTGTGTACAAATAGGTTAAGAACTTCTTAAATTAGGTTTAGTTTCCTAAAAATATATATGTATATACATAACTTACAGTGGGGAGCACACATGACTATGGTATTATTGCAATAAATAACTTATTACCCTTCAGAAAAAATAAGTAGTGCTGAACTACTGTCGACAGTTAATGCTTTCAAGTGCTGATTTTTACATTGGACTGTCATACGAAAACCAGTACTCGCCTTTTATCGCTTTCAGAGTAGTCCACGAGTGCAGACTTTGGGTGTACCTTTCCACCAATCGCATTTGAAGCAATCCACGAGTAGGTAGTTTGTTGGTACATTGGTATTGAGAAAAATTAAAGAATGCAGATTTTTATTTTAATATGTAATTAACGTGTACGTTTATCTGCAATTATTTATTTAATGAGGTATTAAAATATGAAATAAAAAATTAAAAAAAACGCATTTTATTATCACATCCAAAAAACTTATAAAATAAAATCTAATTTAGAGAAGGAAAATGAACTAATTCTTCATTTTCCTTAACCACAAATCACAGGTCACAAAAACCTATTACGTGTACCAAAAGATAATCGTATAGCAATAGGTAAACCCTTTAGTCGATGGACAACTATGTTCAAGACTAATGTGGAACACCTGCCTGTGGGCCTTATCTCCACGGCGCTCTCAAACGCAAGACGAACTCGGCTCGGCACCGTATTGTATGCATTGTATGTTGAAAAGGAAATATAATAGTCATTGAAAAAAATTTTTTTTTTTTAAGAGAAGTAACACTCAGGCAAATAATATGCGTATATATGTATAATTGTGTTATTTTCTTTGGAAAGGGGATAGATTGAAGAAGTAAAGGTGGTGAAAGTAGAAGAAAGCTGTATATCACAACTCTGCAATTGTGCATTATGTTAGTTTTAGTGCAGCATTGCTGCGCCTCTGGTGGTGAGTAGGCGCATTAATGTTAAAGCTTGATTTTATAGCCTTTTATTTAATTATTTCATTTCGGTGGCATTTAAATGCTATACCACCGAAGGAGGGCGCTGTGATAAATATTAGTTATGATGGATACAAAGAAAACTAATAATTATCAGAAACTGATGTTGTTTAAGTGACAGCGGCTTGGAATCGAACCCGGGTTACAAATACCAACTCATGCTTAATGATCAAATGCGCTAACTAATTCAGCTACTGCACCCTCAAACACTAACTTTCAGCAATTTAACATCCCTCTAGGGAAATCCTTTAGTAGCGAATTATAGTTAATAAGAACAACTAACCGCATAGCTTTTGTTTGTTCATAAAAAAAACCACGACAAACTGTAATAGTATTAACGCCAACATATTTAACATATATTTCTACTGCATGTGTTTTGTTTAATAACAAACAAAAAAAAAACAACAAAACAAAAACTAAAACAAAATCATAAAAACCGCAATAAAAACTTTATAGAATTTGTAAATATTGTAAATGAAAATGCATTAAAAATTAAAAGCAAATTTTCATTAAGCACACACGTACAATACAACACTTACACCGCAAAATTCACACATTTATGCATTTCGTTTTTTTTTTTGTGTGCGTTCATAACGCATAATAAAAACCACATTTAAATGCAACGCACATATTTTGTGCATATTAGTGCTAAATATGTGTCAATCTACTTTCATAGCAACATTTACGGCATAGGGATGACCCTTGTTTTAAGTTCTAAAATTAAATTCTGAAAATTTAAGCACAATCCAATATAGTTTAGATTTGGCACATTTTATAAAAAGTTTTGAGATTTTTGTAGCGTAACAATTTTAGATTTTGGCAGCATTGAAAATCCGTAAAGTTAAAAATATGGGCCAGCCTAATAAACAATTTATAATAGTTATTTAAGGTACACATATAGGGTATTGCAACTGTCAAAATAACAGCTGTCTGACATTTGAACATTAGCGGAAGTTTTTTAAACAGGCAGCACAATTTTTGGCAGTTTTATTTAATTTTGTATTTAAATTGTTAAAAGTAGCCAAATTTGCACAATGCTCATTTTTAAACATTATTAAAACAAACAATATAAATACATATATAAATTATTTTTGCTAGGAAATCAATTATGTTTAATACAACATAATGCTCAACAAAAGCCTTCAAACTCAGTTGATGCTGCACCCTGTATATTTTTAATGGCTATTTATGTATATAATGTCTATGTTCTAGCGTAAATGTTAGTGTTTAAAATTATAAATATATACACATGTATATGAATATGTATGTATGCCTTTTTAAAACATTAACATATGTAAGTGTTATTTTGTCGAAACCTCTAATGATGTGTTTATTGGCCAGCGAGGTCATGTAAATTGTTAATGATTTAATATTTACATATACATATTGTAGAAATATTTTATTATATAAAAACATTATACTTAAACATTTATTGCAACAATAATAAAAGCTAAATATTTATATAATATTAATTTATATGTACATAATATTTATTAATTAGTTTGTACTAATAATTCCTACAATATGTTTAAAACATGTGTATGTACTCGTACATATATTATTTAATACGGACTTTGCTGTAGAATCTAAAATCCCACGTATTACCTTTACAAAAAAAATAAAATTTTTAAATTCGCTTAGCTTTGTGACTTACTAAGTACTCTTTTAGTTAATAAATTAAAATTTTTAAAGTTTTATTAACCCTGCTGTTAGGTTAGGGCCATTTGGTCCAAATTTTTTCAGAATTCCCTTGTAACTTTGGAACGACGTTATGTACTGACTAAATTTTTCTGCTAATGGGGTCTTTTATTAAAACAATGTTATGTGCGAAAGTTAAATTTTCTAACTTTATTCAGGACTGAGAAAAATAGAAAATGACGAATCTTAGGTTACAGGACCATTTGGTCCATAGTACATTTTCATAGATTTTTTTCAAAAAAATAAGAATTTATTAGTTGGTTTGAATATATTTTTCACTGCAAGATAAGCACAATGTTTTTCGGTTAGTTTTGCAAATAAAGTTGCTGAAAATGGAACATTTTATATCAGAATTCGACTTGCAGCAACTACAAATTCCACTCTTTCGAGTCCTTGAATGAGGAGTTGGATTATTTGAGGAATCCTCTGAAACTGTGCATGTTGTACGAATTTCTGTCAGTAATTGTGTTGAGAACCCTTGTTGAGGTAATCTAGTCCGTTTTATCATGTCAACCTTAGCTAAAGAAAGTGCTAGTTGTCGCAAAAACTCTGGTCTCTTTCGATTCCGATCAGTTGGAGCCCGTAAAACATCGATTTCAGAAAATAGTATGTACGCATTCAATTCGGATATGTCAAGTAATACAACGGTTACAATACAATTGTAAAACATTGGAAGGAGTTGTTGCCAATAGTTCCACAGTTCACCAATAGGAGCAAATTTATCGCTACTACTACTATGGCGTCGACTCAAAACATCATCGAAACGGAGAGCACTTGTAATCCTATGAAATGTATCTTCAGACATAATCGATCGGAAAATAGGGCGACCAAATTTTTCATCAAATAAACCGTAGACATCCTCATTTTTTCCGCTGTCACTGATAAATTTAATATATATCAGAAATAAGTAAAACATGAATGTACATACCGATAAACTCCAGCAAGAATGAGAACAGCTATATATGCGCTCAGTGCGTCAATATCTGTCCATTTGACACCAAACTTGATCCTGCCGTGCTTATTAGTATTTTCAATGACAATTATTTCTATTGGAGACGGAAAAACAATAAAAAGCAGACAGTATGTCATCGCATCAAGACACTGCAAATCGAGTTGGCCCTGCTTGTGTTGTGATAATATTCTCAGCCCCACTTCTAACAGACTGAGGTAATGGAGTCGCTCTCCATTCCATGTTCTTTTTAGCAATAAAAAGACGATTAGCGAAGCTAGTTTCAACTGAGATGGTTTCCTGTTCACTTTCTGTTTCAGATGAACAGTCCGAAATTAAATCCATCTCCGAATCGGAAATATCAGATTCACTTTCTTCATTCACAAAACACTTCCGGACTATTCAAAAAAACGTTCAAACTGAAAGAAGTACTGCACGTATCTGTGCTTCTTCACGACAAAAATCAAAAACGGGGTATCCCAAAATAATTTTTTACATTACAAAACAACAAGTGAATGTAAATTCATTGCAAACATGGGATATCCCAAAATTATTTTTTCATTACCAAGTGAATGTAAATTCATGTCAAATATTAAGAGGAAGTTTTTGATATGTCAAATACTTACTTTAGAAATTATTGAACCAAAATAGTTACAATAAATTAGATAAAATCATTATTTTGCATGAAAATTACATTATGGACCAAATGGTCCCTTAACCTAAGATTCGTAAGTTTTTTCTAACCTAACAGCAGGGTTAAAAAATTCAGCATTGTTTTAAAATATTTTAACTTTTATTTTGAAACATTTGTACAGCATAAATTTACCAGAATACCATAATACTCACTCATCGCTCAATCTTTTACTTAAAAGAATATGAAAACTTCAATTCATACACATACACATTCATTAATGTAAAATAACATTAATGCCCTGTCGGATATTTGTGAGATAGCTCAAAATAAAGTTAACTTATTGCTAGCTCATTTACAACTGACTTCTGAAGTAACTCAAAAATGATGCAGAGATGAACTATTTGTTTTTTAAAACATTTGACTTTTTCTCGATAAGTATTGAACTCATAATGAGCTAACTTGTGGTTAACTGAAACTTATGCAGAGTGAGTGAGTACTGACTCATTCTGATGACAACACGTGAAAGAACTGAATAGCGTTTTGCATGGAAAATGAGTTAGCTTTTGAGTCACTTGTGACCATAGCTGCCAAATTTGACGATTTATCGTCATTTTGACGATTTTTTGTTTCAAAAATAGCAAAGTGACGATATGAGGATTTTTCCGTTTCTGAATTATTAAAATTTTCTCTCATTTGTTTGTTTTATTAATGTTTTTGTTACCAAATTCTCTCTTTTTTGAGACAACAACTATTTTTCTCATTTAATATCATAAATATTAATAAGAACATGACATATTTGAAAAATAAAATAGTGTTTTCTTAATTATTGACAATTGTTAAGTTCAAGTATAATAATTCTAAATAATAATAGAATTTACTTAATTTTCTTTAAACATAAAAAACAATATTAAATTCTGAATTCCATGAACTAAAACTTCTCCTATTTTAACAAAATGACAAAAGAATATTCTGACAAATACATTTAAACAACGAAAGTTCGTAATTTTTTCAAAATAAGTACCGGTATATTATGGATGAATTAGATGCTATACTCAAATTATTATTTAAACTTAATAAACTGAATTAATAAAATATGCTAAATTCAGATATGTATTTATAAAATACTATATCATATATGTATGATCAGTTTTTGTTCAATTATTTTTTGAACTTGCCATTTCATTACAAACGTCAATTCAATTTTCGTACTTTTTAATGCATATGCACTTTTAAATCAATATGCATGAAAGAAAAAACAAAAGGAAATAAGAAAATTAACTAGTACCGTCAAGTTTTTATCCCTTTTGTTCGCTTTTTCTTCTCATTCAAAAATACTTGCCTTGGTGAGTCAGAAATAAAAAGTGTGAAAGCGGAATAAGATATAAAAATATTACACAAGTTGTGTTTAACATTGTATTTTTTGATTCCTTTTTAAAAATTTAATTTATTTAATTTATTTAATTTGATATGTTTATATGTTTTGGTGTAAATAAAAATTTAAAATACTATTCAAAATAGTGACTTTCTTTATCCGATTTTTTGATGAATTTTAAAATTCAAAATTACGATTTTTTATCGGGATTTTGACGATTTTTTCCGAAATTCATCTGGTAGCCCTGCTTACGACTTATTTTGGATTGACCATGAGTTAGTTTTAAGTTAACTCAAAGTCCGACAGGTTGAGTACAATCTGATATGTGTAACAGTTATTTTCTTGTTTCTCACTCATATGTGTTATGAGTTCAAAAACACACAAAAATATGCAAGCACTCATGTGTGAGCATAAACACAAAAAAATTTTGGTATTCATTTATGAGTGTGAATAAAATTTAACATATTTTTGATTTTTCATTTATGAGATATATTAAAAATGTGAGTTTTTTGGAGCTCACACATGAAAAAATTGGTACCATAAAATTTACACAAACTATTGGTCATGGTTAGCTATGACCTTTCCAATCTTTCTGCAAACATATCGATTCAGCGCCAAAAGAACTGCCTAGATTTTGAGGCCAAGAAATAATTAAGCATATCCTAAATCTCAATTTACACAAAGCAATTCCTACTGAAAAGATTGATTTAAATTTTTTCTTGAAATTTCTTCAGTGTTCACATAGCACAATTCTTATTGTTTAAACCGCTGGTACTTTTATTTAACAGTATACAAAAATTTGTATACACATACATATGTAATACAAATAAAAGAGTAACACGAATTGCTAGTTTAATCAAGTGTGTACTCGTCTTATCTACCCCTCATCACGATGTCTAAAAGCTAATCAGCTTAGCTTAAAGTATTGCTTCGTGTAAATTGGGACTAAAAGCCCAACTATAATATGCATGTGCTAGCTAGCTTAAGCAACCGTGCGAACACACATAAATTGTATGTGGCAAACATTAACGTACTTAATGAAACTTTTTGTTAAGTTTTTTAACTGTCATTTGCTTAAGAAAAAAGCGATCGGACATTCTGTACGTAATCAGCTGTTTGTTTAATTTGTATGTAGTATATACATATTTATACACTAGGTGGCGCAAAAGTAATCCTCCTATCAGAAAATGCTATAAATTTTGCGAGGCCTCTAATGTCAGTTCTGTCAGCAATATTCCGCGTTCTGGAGCAGTGTAGCGTAACATTGTTTATTAACGAGTATTTCGCATGTGTTTACTACACAAATGTCAAAACAGAACTGACATTAGGGGCCTCGCAAAATTTATAGCATTTTCTTATAGAAGGATTACTTTTGCGCCATCTTGTATGTATGTATATGTACATACGAGGTTTTTTCGGAAACTTCTTAGCCTGGCACAGAAAGAGAATAGTTAATTTTTCAAAACCATTTTTAATTTTCAATATAATCTCCTGAAACTTCAATACAATTAGTCCAACGCTTATGTGGCAATTCTATCCCTTGATTAAAATAGTTTTCCTCAAGTTCTTCAAAATAGTGGTTTACAACTGTAATTGCATCTTCATTTGAGCTAAAACGCTTGTCAGCTAGAAATTTTTTTAGATTTGGCAACAGATAAAATTCACTGGGAGCTAAATCAAATAAGATGTGTGTTCAAGCCAACCGATTTAGCCATTGTTAAAACTCTCTTGAGCGCTGGTGCGTTGCCTTGATAAAAAAGTATTTTTTTGTGTTGTAAGCGAGGACGTTTTAATTTATCCAAATAATTGAATCAAAATGTGCAATAGTACTCTGAATTTATTGTTTTACCCTTTTGCAGATAGTCAAGCAATAAAATACTTTTGAAGTCCCAAAAAACCTTTGTCATAACCTTACCAGCCGATTGAATTGTTTTTGCCTTCTTTGGGGCACTCTCTCCAGCTTCAGTTCATTGATTGGATTGTTCTTTTGTCTCTAAAATATAGTGGTGGATCCATGTCTCATCCACTGTTATAAAACTACGCTTAAACTCAATTTTATTTTTCTTAGTGGTGAACCATATTAATATTGACTTGTTTAATTTAATAATTATTTATTTTAACTTTGTTAAATTGTGATTTTATTGTTAAATTAATTTTTCTATTTTGAGTTTGGTTTTAAAAAACAAATTTCATTCATTTTTATTACCTTCTATAAAACACATAAATATTTTTTTAATTTAAAATTAACATAAGATTTCCATATTGGTGACCCCGGAATGAAATAAAGTTAACAGCAGATTTAAACACTGAAAAAATTTTATATTTTCTCAAGAAATGGAACCTAGCTCTTAGTGGAAGTAAATGCGAAAAAATTTTAAGAATTGCAACATACTTAATGGAAATCTTACATGTTGATGATCCTAGCCGTTATGATCTTTCAACCGAACTTCAGGATTTGGAAAGTACACCATCGCCAATGCCTTCTAATTCTGATGTAGCTATCATTGCTGAAAATATGGAACAATTTATATTATCTATGGTATGGTAAGATCCATCTCAAACTTCAGATAGTGAGTACAAAAGAGCTAACAATTTAGTTCCCTAAATTTTGGATTAAAACAAGCTTGAAAAATTTTCATTCTAAAGCGTTGTTGGTTGACTGTTAACAAATGCGGCAACCATATTGCAGAAAGCTATCTGACGTTCTTCATGCAAAATTAAATGGACTCGATCATTTGAGATTCCCATGATATTTCACGCACTTTTATTCGTTCATAATTTAATATCTTAATTTTTAATTCTATATGAAATACAAATTATTAGTAAATATCGAGCGAAGCCGGGGCGGTCAGCTAGTTTTATAATAATAATAAAGTTTTGCTTAAACCCAGGCGTATAAGTTGTAAATTATTATGAAATAAATATTCATCATACGCACAAAAATACCTATACTTTACCTATTGGGACCAACCCCAAATATAAGGTTTAAATCTATGTATCTTTCAAATTCAAATTGCTTATCAATATATATCGTCACCTGAAATGCAAAAGCGCGTAACAACATATTTGAAAATTTTACAGGAGATAAAAAAACTTTATAAAATCAAAACTATTGAAGTTAGCGTTATGTTTTTTTTCAGATTAGCATTATAATACGATGATACATTTATTTCTTAAGACAGAATTTACTTTCAACGTTGTTTTTATTAGTTGTGTGGGATGCGCCCTTTTGAATTCAAAATACCTGAAATCAAAAGGGCGTAACATCACAAATTTTTTTAGAGTTTGAAGGAATTAGAAGTACAAATAGAGATGCTTTTTATATGCATTTAATTTTATTAAGTTTATACATTTTATTAAGTAACTGAAAATTTAAAAACAATATAACATTTCATTAAATAACGGCTAAAAAAATTAAAGATGGAATTCATTGCATATTCACAAAAATTAATGTGGATATTATTATAAGAATTTTCTATGGTTAGTTTTTATGAATACTGGGTTAATCTTCAAACGGAATGTTGTTATAAAATAAGTGGCAATCTGCCGGTATTAATCTTTTCTGATCTTGAAGGTGTTGCCACTTCTTCTTTGAAATTTTTAATGTCTCCGTATGTAATTGCGAAGGCTGTTCAACGACGAAGTTCCTTCAGTTCTTTGAGGAAGTTCTCGATATTAATTTTCTATATTAGTTTTAAAATAAATGACTTCGGTTGGATCATATGTTAAAGCTCGTATCATATTAACAGTGTCATCGCCAGATTTTTTACCTAATAAAAAATAGTTTTACAAATAAACATTAGTATGTAAGTAATAGTCTTTCAGATTGGTGATTGTTATAAAAAATCACATATTTTATATAATTTTGTGCTCTTTACTGGTTGTAAAATAGTATTATATAGATTCAACGAAAACTTATTTATAATGATTAGGAAATAAATAAGTTAAAATTTTTTCTAATCTAAAAATATAAATTTTGAAGCGATTTTAAAATTATTAGTTAGGGCAATATCATTTGGTAGGAGACCTGAAGGATATCGTAATTTTTTTTATTATCCAACACAAAAAAAAAAATTATTTAAATTTGAGAGTTTTTACAGTGAACCTTATGACTTAGTGTGGGTTGCGCACTTTTGATTTAAGAAAAAAGCAACTTTGTTGTTACGCCCTTTTGCAAAAAAATTTATGAGAACATGTATTTTGATTTGCTTCATCATAATAAATGAAAAAATGCATTTTGAATTTTTTGGTTGTTACGCCCTCTTGCATTTCAGGTGACGATATATATATGAAAATAACAGAGAAGGACTTCAGCTTTCAATAGGTGTTTCTTTTTTTCAAAAAATCAATTTACAATTTGATTAAAAATTTTTCGCCCAATATTTGTTTGTAAATATTCAGCCTTATTGTTGTCGCAAAGAAAACGACACACAGAATAAGGCTGATTAACTTTTTCGAATATCTACAGAAGTTCTTTCTATAGTCGAAAATAACTTTATACTTGTACTTTTTTCTCAATTCGTATGCCAACAATTTTGAATGGTTACAATATAACTCATACAAAGTATAGATTAGCGGAAATTCATCTCATTATTAACATGTTTGTCATGGATACTCAGCAGTTGTAATTTATTTAATTTGTTACATACTTTTAAACATTAGCTATTAAGTACTATATAAAAATCTAATTTTTCCATAACTGTCATGGAGTTCATATTTTAAAATGCTTTGTAAATGTTGCTTTATTATATAAAAAAAAGTTCTTCACAAAAAAAAAAAACTTTAAAAAACTCAATTTTTTAAAAACACGTACCCCCACAACAAACTACTTAAATTAATAGAAAAAGAAAAGTTAAATAAAAAGCAAAAAATATTATTTGATTTTTCATAAATTCCTGGGAAGTAAAGAAACACCTTTTCGAGTAAAAACAAAACCAGCAAAAATAACATCCTGATGTATTACTTTTTAACAGGAAACAGAAATGTTAGAAACTGTTACACACTTGCTGCTGCATATAAATCAAAATACTTTAATGTTCCTGCCACATGGTAAATGTGGTTGCCACGAACACTCTTGCTTGCTAATGGGCCAAAGCAGCAACAGCAGCACAAGTTTGTGGGTGGGCTATATACTTCAAAGGGCTCATAGCATATAGCCGTCTGTGTAGAGTGGTGTACTCTACATGCAGGAGTACTCGTACATGGAGTTGAGAGTAGAAGTCTATCTTTGTGGTTAACTAAGGGGAAATTATGTCACCAACAGCTGGCTTAGGTTTTTTTTTTGCTATAAATCACAACAACAACAATGAGAAAAAATGTAAATAAACCAACAACATATAAAAATATAAATAAATAATACACATGTGTTTGCGCTTTTAATAAATAATAAATATTTTATAATGTTAAAGTTTTTCCTTTCCTCTCTCTCTCTCTCTCTGTCTCTCTCTGTCTCTCTATTTACATATTTTTTCCTCGTTGGCTGCTGTTTTATACAGTTGCTGCTGCAAGTTGCATGTACGTGTTGGAAGTATAAAGTTTCGTTTTTTTTTTTTTTTTTTTTTTTTTTTTGTTTGCTTACTTTGTTCAGTAAATCCTCTAGTGCAAGACATGCCACAGCAATAATAACAATATTTTAACTGAATTATATATTTCATAAATATTTTCTGAATAATAGAGTTGTAAATGTATGCAAATGATTTGTAAAATTTCTAAATGTTTCTTTTGTGGTTTACCGAAAAGGTTAATATAATTGCAGTGACAATCATGACAGGTAAACAATGAATATTTTACTGCAAAAGAAAAACAGAGTGTTAGGTAATAATGTATATTTACAATTTCTTTTTAATTTAAAATAAAATGCGGGAGAACTTAAATTTTTAAATCCCAGCAATGAACTGAGTTTGCAGGAAGTGCCCTAAAGAATGCCAAAACAATACAATCGGCTGGTAGGGTTATGGCAAGGGTTTTTTTGGGGCTTCAAAAATATTTTATTAATTGACTATCTGCATTAAGATAAAACAATAAATTTAGAGTACTGTTACAAGATTTTTGAACAATTAAATGTAAAAATTCGATAAAACCGTCCTGGCTTACAGCAAAAAATAATAATTGTTCAGCAAGACAACGTATCAGCGCAGAAGAGTGTTTTAACAATGGCTAAATCGGTTGGCTTGAACACCCATCTTATTTGATTTAGCTCCCAGTGACTTTTACTAGTTCCCAAATCTAAAAAAATTCCTAGCTGACAAGCGTTTTACCGCAAATGAAGATGCAATTGCAATTGTAAACCACTATTTGGAAGAACTTGAGGAAAACTATTTTAATCAAGGGATAGAATTGCCACATAAGCATTGGACTAATTGTATTGAAGTTTCAGGAGATTAAATTGAAAAATAAAAATGTTTTTAAAAACTAACTATTCTTTTTGTATTTCTAAATTATATTTGTTTAATTATATTTAAAATAAAATCAACTTGGATTTGATTTAAATGAAATCACACATAATAAAAATTTGTATAGTCCCGAAAAATTAATTCGATCTCTATTATTTCTTGTTACAACAGCGTCTTTATTATCGTCGAGTAGAATTTCACTTCTTAACATTTTAAACGCTTCACTAGTTATAGCAATATGAATTTGTAAAGCGATCGTTTAGCTTGCAAATTTTTGCAGACTTATCGAAATTACAAGACCATTTCATATTCACGAGTAAACTGCGTATTGCATTTTTCGTTGTAAACTGGACACATTTTCCTAATTTGGCAAATAATTGCCGAAAAAGACATATATTTGAACTTGTTTATTTAAAAAATAAATAAAAAAAATTATTATTTTTAGTTGAACTGTTAATTTTGCAACAAAAAAAACAAGATTTTCTAGATTCATTTGTATTTCTACCAAATCAAACCAAATAAGCAAAAATTGTAAAGAAATAAAAACCTTAAATAAATGAAATAAATACAAAAAATACAAAAAAGATAACTTTATTATAACCAAATAAATACTTGTACAATATAAAAACTGTATGTAAATTTTGATATAAAAATAAATATAGTTGCCATATAAATACAATATTTTCAAAACCATATTCATAAAATGCGGTTATTGTATTTTGGCACGATGCTCTTCAAACTCATACAATCAACTGTATAGGGATTTCAATTTGCAATGAATACAAGTATTTGAGTTTTGTTTTATGCTAACAATTGAATACTCTGTTCTAACACGTGTGTATTTAAATGTTTATATGTGTATATGTGGGTTTGAATGTTGTTATACACTTATATAAATGTGGATTTTGTGTAAAAATATTGGGTTTACAAAAAATAGTAAAAAAATTAAAATCAAAAACTAAGGCCCGTTTTCTCAATGTGTCGACAAATTGCCTGTTACTAAATGTCGACATAAATTTATTAGACTGATAATATGTCCGTTAACAATTTTGGTTTTCTCAATATACCGACAGAAACATTATTTTCATTTGGCAATACCTCTCAAAATCTATGTGAATATTGGGAACTCTGTCTTCAAGTGACAAGTTGTTGACATAAATCAGCTGTTTTCCAAATGTGAAAAAATAACAAAAAATAACATCAAAAAAACAAATATTTTAAAAAATTAATAATATCCATGTCTGCCGGGTAGTTAGGTCTCGCATGATAAACTCTTTCAACATTCACTTGGAATTCATGTTTGTTGAGTTCATCCTCCATCAAATTAATGTTTATTCCTCTTAAACATTTTTTCTAAAATCTATTTAATTTTTTTACAAAAACTTAAGGTATTGCCACATAAAAAATATGAACAGCAGTCAGTTGATTGAATTTATCTGTACAACAAATAAATAATCGGCAGATGAGGGCTGGTTAGTTCTGCGACAGAATAGAAGCAAATAAGACATTGAGAAACCCAAATTTCTTTAATCGGCAGTTTTTCGTTGGGAAAAAAGATAATCGCCTAATGGAAAACCACCCTAAGACTTGTCGTTGCAAAATGCTAACATGAGATAAAAAGGAAAATTTTAATTTAATTAAAAATCTATGTTGTGTAAACAGTAGAAGAAGATAAATAAAAATTGTCTGGTAAATCTACAAACTTGGCACTCTTTTTTTTAAACCAAATACAAATATTAATTGATGGATTTCAGCAATCTATGTATTTTCACCCTTTTTTTGTGACCGGTTAAACTAAAGTAAATATAACCTGTTAAATTGATTTAAAAGTATGTTTTATTTTTAGTAACATATCAAACATAAAATAAATTTATTTCAAATTTAAAATTGTGACCTTACAGTAATATCGAGATGGTGTAAAGTAAAATATGTGACCAAGAAAAACATCTATCCGCTATAACTGGAATTGCTGACACTTGGATATGTTAGCATGAAGAATATTTGTTTTGGGCTTTACTGATGCTAATTGATTCACATGTGTAAAATTCTTTGCAGTAGACATTTAAACATATTCTAACGTTTAAAAATATTAAAAAATCTTCAACAAAATTATGATCTCGAACTCCCTTCTTTGATTTTCACAGCAAAAATAAAAGTATAAATCTGTAATTAAATCATTAGTTAAAATTTCTTAGTTCAACTGAATAAAGTTTCATTCAGCAACAACTGAACAACAATTTCTGGGTATTTTTATACCCTACACCACCACAGTGGGAAGGGTAGATTGGATTTGTGCTGCTGTTTGTAACGCCCAAAAATTTTAGTCCAACAACCACCTTAAAGTAAACCGATTGTTTTAGAAACATTTTCTTAGGCGATTTAAAGATGTCCGTCCGTTTGGCTGGCTGGCTGTCCATGTAAACTTTGTGCTCTGCACAGGTTGCAGTTTTGAAGATATTTTGATAAAATTTGGCATAGCTATGATAATTTTTGGTCCCAGGAGGCTTGTGACTCAGAATCATTTACTAAGTCGACTTAACGATGTCCGTCCGTCCTTCCATCTGGCTGGCTGGCAATGTAAAAATTGTGCGCAGAGTACAGGTTGCAATATTGAAGATATTTGGTACGTGATATTTGTTTTTTTTCTGCCCAAGGCCGCTTGGGATTAAAACTGGTTGAAATCGGTCCATACAAATGTCATCTCAAAATAGGGGATTATCGGTCATAAATGTTTGATTTAAGCACGCGTTCCAACAAATATAACCAGGAATAAATTGTACATAAAGCCATGAACCAAATTTTGTGCAGATCGGCCCATATTTTTTTTTAATATAATTTTTCTTTAAGGAGCATAACTCTCTTAATTTTGGTATCCAAATCATATTCATATACACCTAACTTTGTTTTTACACGATCGTTTGTTACACGGTTTTGATTTAACACTGGTTGAAAATAAACAAATTTTAATTTTTTTACACGATTTTATTCAATTTAAGCATGATTCAAAATCTTCTGGGCTTAAATTATTTTAAGTTAAATATAATTTTTGCATAATATATCACAAATTTAGTGGAATTCCTTTTTTGTAGATACATGCAAATTTACTGGTAAGCCCGATTGTAAATAGCACAAATTTAGGAGCATTTCCTTTTAGTGCATACTTTTAAGCTTAGAGTCAAAATTATCAAAAATAAATTCTGCCCAGAAAGAAATTATGGGAAACTTTATGTCAAACCATACGGATTTGGCAAAGAGTATATTGCCGAATACTGCTCAAGGAAAAACAAGGGCTAATCAACTTTGGGAGCAGCTTACAAGCAAACTTAATGCTTCTGGGCCACCAATAAAAGATGCAAAAATGTGGCGCAAGGTAATTAAAATATTTTATTATTATATTATTATATTTTTATATTTTTATATTTTATTTAGGTGTACGCTGATCAAAAACAAATAGTTAAAAGAAAACTTTCATTTAATAAGTCTTCAAAGAAAAGAACCGGCGGTGGACCTTATGAGGAAAAAGTTCTTTCTAAAGTAGATGAACAAATATTGTCTGCAGCTGGCATAGAAGTTGCTGTTGAAGGACTAACGAGCGTTAAAACTTTTGGATCAGATATGCAAAGAAATAAAGTGGAAGATTTGTCACAATCTGAAGACTTTAGCAAAAATATGTTTCCAACTACATCACAAGCAAATACTTCGTGTAATGATTCATTTATCTCTGCCTGTATACTCTCAGATAATGAAGAAGTTTATACCGAAAATATTTCCTCTTGTACCGAGATTGAAGACAATGATGTCGAAAAAGAAAAATCTGTGGCTTTTAAAACAAAAACAATATACAAAGAAATACCAAAATCTAAGAAAAGAGAAACTAAGACCTCTTTGTTGAAAAACAATATGACGGCTACAAACCTATACCACAACGAAGTGTTAAAAAGATTAGACAAAATTATCGAAATAAATAATCAAAAACTTGAGTTAAAGAAAAAAGAAATTGAATTTGCTGGTCAATTAATTGAAATAAAGCAGAAAACTCTAAAAATTAAGGAAAGAGAAGAAAACATAAACACACAAATAAAACAAATGGAATTACAGATTCGAAGAAAGGAGTTGGAAAACTTACGCTGAATAGCAAAATGCAATGTTAATTAAGAATTAGCAAATTAATCTTAAAAATAATATTTAAACTAATGGATTTAATTTTTATTTTTTTAATATGCACATATGAATTTTTTTCTTTGTTTTCTTTTATGAATTAAAAATATAATTTAATTGTTAAATAAGCTTGTTTTTATTGTGTCTCTTATTTGTTTTCCAATTTTGTTTATATGGGTTTCTGTTCCATTGTCGATTTCTGGCATTAGTGTATTTAAAGGTTCACGATATACGTCTTCATAGTTTGGCACTTTAAATTGGATACACAGATTATGTAGCGCAGCACATACATTTGAAAATTGTGCTACTTTTTCTGGACTATATCGGCTTCTCTTGTCATGGCATAGAATTTTCCACCGGGCCTTTAAAATTCCAATTGTTCGTTCAACAGTGCACCTCGCCTTAGAATGAATATCATTATATCGCATTTCAGGTGAATTTTCCTGAGGCTTTCGATACGGCGTTAATAGCCATGGTTTACAGGGATATCCTGCATCGCCTGCAAGCATTAATAAATAATAAAAATGGTTTAAATAGTATTTTTTAATCAACTTACCGAGCAGCCAAAAGTTCCGTAAATTATTATTGTAGTGATGCTCAAGAAGAATTCTTTCTTCTGACTCTTTCCAAACAAAGGAATCATGAGCAGCTCCTCCATATTTTGAGTTAATACCCAATATCCTATACTTGTGGTCACATATCTAAAAATTATTTATTTAGCAAAAATTGGCACACTACATTTCTACAGCATATGTAATAAGTACTCACAATCATGGAATTCAAACTATGAAATCCTTTCCTATTGAAAAACATATGTTCATTAGGAGGTTTTTGTAACCCAAAGTGCGTACCATCCACACAGCCAATAACTGTCAAAAGTAGTATTATATTATAGTACATATATGTATATGTAAAATTACTGAACGTCATATACATACCTCCTGGAAAATTATATTTTGCCATGAAATATTCTTTGAATTCATCACTACTCGTGCATCTTGGGCTAAATTTTATGAGCTGGCTACATAGTTTATGCTCCATCTCATTAACCACTCGCTTCGTTATCTTACAAATGGAGCTTTGACATATTCCGATTAGAAAGTCATTTCCAACTGCATGTTGGAAGCCTCCAGACGCCAGAAGAGATAATGTTGCAGCTAATTGAATTTTCGGAGGAACTTTTGTAGAAAGGTGCCCTTCGAACTCCAATTCGCTAAGAACATAATTAAAGGCTTCTTTTGTCAAACGAAAACGTTTTTTAAATCTGTAAAAGATTATAAACTCAAACATTTTAAAACATAATGTATGTTGTACATACATATGTATGTATGTACGAATGTACTTTTGTATATGCACATATCAACTTAATTAAACTTACTCGTTGTTTGACAAACGTAATGGATCCATGGTACATCTTATTTTTTTCGGACAACGTTGAGGTTCTCATTCGAGTCAGATTCCGAAGATGACGAGTAAAAAAATAAAGCGTTATCCATTTTAAATTATTTTTCAATTTACAAAATTGTTTTCCACTTTTTTTGAATTGTTTAACTGCTTGCAAACATATGTTTTTGTTTACGATTTCTTAAAATTTTTTCAGTGTTGTAAAACATTTAGTTGAATTTTCACAACACTAAAATTAACATGTCGATTCGTTCAGTATCGACTGACAGAATTAGAAATAAGAGCACTATCGAAATTGCTTTCGAATCGAAAACAATTTCGATCACGACTGCCAGAATTAGCCCCCAGCAGTCGTGCTACTGTATTTTTAGATAGGCGGTTTTTAATATGTCAGAGCTCATTTCTGAAAATCTATTTTTACACATAGTCGTATACTAAGTGTGGGGTATTATATGGTTGGCCGTGACTATACTTTCTTACTTGTTGGAATTTATAAAATTGTTTAAATACTAGCATTGAAATCATTTTACATAATACTACTACTACTACTACTTCAAAATAAACACAAAAGCCATTATCAATCATTTCTCTTAATCGTTTAAATTCCAATATGTCCTTTTTTATGATTAATAACAATTTAAGTATCATGCATGAGGAATCTACTGCTACTAATACTAACAACCAGGCAAACTTAATTGAAGAAATATAACATTTTTCTTTTGCTGAATATGAGTATTAATTTTAAGTACATTGGTAGAGATAACTATTCATACGTATAATGTATGTGAATACGAATACATGTAGATTATATGTACGAGTATATATAAACCATTATACAGACATGTTGCACAAAACTACATGCTGATGTACATTTTACCGTGATTTGTTTTATTCCATACCTACAATTCTACTTACCTTAAGGGATACATTTATTTGAATATAATTGTCTCTAATACAATCTCTTACTCGTTCTCTCTCTCTATCTGTGTATGTTTATCTAGCACTGCTATTGGCTCTAAGAATTTATCCTTTCTGGTAGGAGAAGTTTTAACTTGGATCAGTTGCTATAACGAATACAATATAATTGCAATACCAAGTACAATATGGTCATAACTAACTAGCTGGACCATTATTAGGTAAGCTGGATGGGATTGTTGTTAGAGGAATGCACGAGTATGAATGAATTGAAAGTATGTAATGTCTGTAAGTATGTATGTTTGGGGTAGATGTAGAAGCATTTGTCTATGTAAGCATTTGCTATGTTTGTCTTAGTTTTTTTGTTTTATTATGGTCAAGTATTTTATGTCTCTTATATTTCTTTGGAATTTTTTTTTGCAAGAATTTATAATGCCAAGTGACGCTGAGAATAGCCTTAGGAGCGCAGTTGAATAACTTATTGAGATTATAATGGCATAATTATTTATTAAATAGTTTCAGCATAAGCTTTATTACGAGCTTAATGTAAATTTTGTTTTCTGTTGACAAGATCATGTGGGACCTGCTGTGAGGTATCACAAATCCAATGGATATAGCTAAGAAACTTTCTGCTTTCTAGAGAACTTACTAATTTTAGTATAATCCTTTCTCATGTCTCTGACTAAAAAGAATCAGCCATATCGTGAATAAAAATTCCACGTGAAATTTGTTCACTTTTCACATTTTCCTGTTTAAATTCAATGTTAAAAAAATAAAAGTGAACAAATTTCACGTGGAAATTTTATTCACGATAGGGGTGAATATATATTTTAGCTTTGGCTATTTATTCCATTAGATATATGTGCTTTGCCGTAGCAGATCATATCTCTATTATAGTTTTTGCCAGTAACAGAAACCGCTAAATTTACCACATACTAAAACTCGAGGGAACAATTGTTTAAACTCGGATTCTTTTATACTGTAAGAATGAAATAAATATTTTTATCGATTTCGATAATTTGGCTAGCAAGACAGCATCATTTTATATTAAACGATAAGCTGCACATCATATCCAAGATAATAAATAATTACCCTGAAAAACAGCTAAACTTTTCCAAAGTTTAAAAGTTGAACATAAGAATAGGCAAGAGAAGAAACTAGCAGTGATCTACAATCAGCATAATGACTGACATCCTATGGAAAATACAAGGGAACGCAGAGAAAGAGGATATGTTGCGATTTCTTTTTCTTGTAACTTTTTGTTACAATTTTAATCTTCAACTTCATATTTGCATTTATCTAATTTTGAATGATGCTGATAAGGGTTCATCATCAGTTTCTAGCATGATAGCAAATTCTTTTCCAGTATAATTGCATTCACACATATGTATATACAAACATACATACGTATGTATAATTCTGTGTTTACTCAGTTGCACTCTCAACTCAAGACAAATTATGTGACCATATATGGTAATGATTTTGTGATCGCAATTTTGTTTTATGACCCTTACTACTAGTATTTTTGTCTTCTTTTCGCTGCAGATCAATTAATGATATTGCATTTTTTCTTTTTTTTTCTCATTGAGAATCTAGAATGATCTAATAAATGTAATACGCACCACCAAACGTGATTTTTGATCAGACCATTGTTACTAGCATTTTGAAAGTGGTGATGATAACAAGTGTAATATAGTAAAAATTTAAATTAGTTTAAAAAAAGTACAAAGTGTTGAGTATAACAAATCTTTTATAGAAATAAAAGAAAAATCTAACAGTAATAAGAAGAGCTGACAAGATTAATTTAATAATTAAATTTTATATTAAAAAAAACCCCATCTACAATTTCCGTGAATAATTATATAAAAGGTAAGGTTTTTGCGAATCACATGTATTTAAACATTATTATACATGGCGTTATTTTCTTTCAAGGAAAATGTCCCACTCGGGCATTAATTCTCTAACGCCATATTCTAAAAGGCTCCAAGTCTATATTTTTCAAATTTTTAATCACACGTGGCAAGACGTTTCCACGTGTGGAACCATCACCCTGACAAGATAAATGATTAAAAATCTACATATATAAATATAAAAATAACTTAAATTGCTTAAAAACTATTTAAAATCAAACAAGAACATGTAAATTATATTAACAAAATACTCTTAAAACGCTAAAAGAATTTTAAATTGTTAATTGTTAAAAGAACAAAAAACTATAAATATGATATTATATAATAATATTTAACCTAATTATATTCTATTTCTTACCATTACTTTTCTTAAAATTGTGACTAAAATTTAATATAATTATATATTCGTATAATTATATACTCTAATATTTAATTAATATCATTAATCTATTTTCCTAATGTTATAATTTTGATCATTTCTAACATAACTCATTTTTTTTACATACGAGAATACTTATATTGAATTAAAATGTGCTCATTAAATTAAAATCTTATAAAAGAAATAATATTATATACCTATATTGAATTAAAACTTATATATATGAATTGGTCTCTAAAAAAATGTTAAACATAATCTGAAATATAAATTCTAATTTAAAATTTAAATCTTATTATGATTATATAAATCAATTTTATATTAAGAAATGATTTTGTCAAAATTTAATTTCTTGAACTAGTTTTTTTTTTTTAAGAAAATAATACTGAGTTTAAATAAATTTTTCATTTTAAAGTTTATTTTGCATTAAATAATAAGTAACTAAATTAAAATCATTTGTACGAATAATTTTTGACATGCCTGTAAATTAAATATCTTTAAATTTTTTTTTTATTCTCCTATTCTAAAAATAACTCAGTATGTATATTTAAAATAATTGTCAATTGAAAAAAAATGTGTGAGAATTTCATTTAAAGCAACAACAACAACAAAATTATCATTATCATTTCGTTTTGCTGGGCCCTTCAATCGAGACAACTTTAAATGGAACACCAACAATTACGTTGGGAGTAACAAAATTATTGATCTCTGTTTTTATTGTAATTATTTAAAGTATTACATACTCTTTTGTTAGTCAGTCCGTTTTCAATTTATTCCTTTTGCTTTCATTCATAATTATTGCTTAATATTTTTTTTTTGGTTTATTACTATCTTCACATTCATTGTGTAAAGATCATTATGTAGTATGTATTCTGTTTATAATGTTTATTCTTTTTATATATTTAATAAATTCTATTGTTTGTGATTATAAAATGCAATCTTAAATTTCTTTTAAATGGGAAAAATAACTAATAACTAATATGTAATTTAAGAAGTCAGTCTATTTTAGGGACAGATATTAATATATTTAGGGTAAGTCGTCTGTCAAGGCGTTTGACGATAAGTCAATTGGGTGGGAATCAAATTACCCTACATGACATCACACCTCGTCATGATCTGGTCTTTATTTTCAATTTATTTCTTAAAAGTTATTTGATACTCTTTGGTAAGGCATTAAGAGTATTTATATGCTTATGCGCTTTAATACGGGTTGAGAACCAAATTTGCCAAATATATCTAGTCGGGAAAATCTTTGTATATGCCACTTAAACTTTGTATTATAAATTTTATAAAATGTATGTGATTTTTGTTATTCATTTAAATAAATATCCAGCGCGTAACAGATATTATGATATCCGTAATAGGTCAACACTCAGAAGACTAGTTTGCATGTTAACTAAAAATACAGAGTTTAATACAGAGTCATTTGATTTGCATTTTTCTATCCAATAGTATCATCTGTAGAGCGTGCAAATCGTAAAGATACTTTATTCAGGACAAAAGATTTTTAAACTAGTCGATTTGGCTTTAGGATTTTATAAACAGTATAAAAGCATTTTGCTATCCCCCTCTTCTTTATTCGCTCTTTTCGAATAAAAACTTTTCAATATCAAATAATGGCATGAAATTATTGATTTCATTTTGTTGAATCGATATCGTTGTCTCTATACTACCTAATCATATATTAAAAATCACAGACGACACCAGAATCAATGCTGCAAAATTACCTTGCCGTCTAGACGGAAATAATAATAATGAATATCTTATCAAAGTCTTTGAGAGACGAAATGTAGTGTAAGAAAGAGGGAAGAAAGTTCCAGAAGTCACCAAAACCAATGTTGCACAATTAGTTTTGAACCATTAGTGTACGTATACTTTGCCGTCTCGACAAAATAATAATTTTGAATATCTTATCAAAGTATGTGATGAACGAAATGTAGTCAAAGGTTTGCTGTAAAAAAGAGGGAAGCAAGTTCAATATCCTTGCTTGATTTAGTGTTCTAACCGTAACCAAAACCCGTAGTCTAGTTGCTTAATAATGCCAAGGCATTGTACTCCTAATTACAACCAGAAACATACTTTTTTACCAATACCACATCGTCTCGCATAAGCAATAGCCTTTATTTATCTTCCAACTTGAAATGAATCGGATTAACAACAATCAGACACAGATCATCTCAAATTGAGCTGTTACATGTTTGACTATCTCGATGTCAACATATACACTAATACCCGAATCACAGTTTTCCATACATTTGTATTAATTTTCATTTAATTCGTTCCGAGACTTATAATTTTAGTAAAAATAATTTATTTTTCAATAGCAAATACAAATTTTTTTATTATTATTTGTGTAATAATAGTTTTTATTAAAGAAAAAAAAATAACAATTCATGAAAAACACATAAAAAACATAAAAATATTAGGATTAAAACTTGTAGACAATCTTCACATACAAATTTGCATTAGACTTTGATGGGAAATCCCCTTTTTCTATTTTTACTTTGTACATACAAACATTTATTAACGACGCAAATCGAAGCAAAATTTCAAAAAGAAAGATTCAATAATAAAAAATAAATTAAAAAAAAATCGAAGCACTAACGATGCAACTTCGAAGCAATGCGACGCAAACTGAAGCAAAAACGACGCAACATCGAAGTCACGGAAATTTTAAAAAGACGCAACTTCGAAACGACGCAAACCGGGGTATTCGTGTATATCTACGAAAGTTGCTATCGTGTATTATTTAAATGATCCTTACAATTACTTGTAGAGTGTGTTGAAATCTGGAGAGTTACATATAAGTAATTTACATATAATATACGAGGGCGGTTCGGAAGCTTCTTAGCATAGCACAGAAAGAAAAGAGTTATTTTTTCAAAAACATTTTTATTTGTCAATATAGTGTCCTGAAACTTCAATGTTTGTACGATCACGTTTAAATTCAGGAACCCAATATTTTGTTGTTGCATATGCACTTTCACCTAACACACTCGCCGTATCATTATGAATTTCTTGTCCCGATAAACGTTTTTTATTTAAATATTTAATGACACCACGAATTTCTAATTCTTCCATTGTAAAGAAATCGCGGATGAGTCTTTTTTGAACATCAGTTTCTATACGAAGGAGTTTCCAGATCAAAAAGAAATTTAACATGTGTTCATAGCAGAGATGGAAGTTTCCAAAACATTTAACTTTTTTCTGTTTACACCGCGCTTTCTATTCAAGGCTATGAAGTTTCCGAACCGCCCTCGTACACTTATTAGGACGGAAGTCTTTTGCTTTCTCATGATTGTATTTCCCAGCATTTTCAAAAGGATAGATCATATTTAGCGAAATCATTATGCATTATACTGACTTTGTTTTGAAAATTAAAATACATTTTACCTCTCTCCAAAGAAGTGTAACATAGTCGAGAGAGTTGTTGAGAGTGTGTATTCTAAAGAGTCATGTAATAAGGGTATCCTTTAATTTTGCGGCATCGGTTTCTTGTGCTTTATATGCAGAAAAATTATAAATCAAACAAAAACTTCTATCCTGAGAGACAATGTTTTCATTGATTACAGTTTTCAATGATTCCTGGATATCCAGTGATTTCGACTAGCAGTAATCAAGCTTTTTAGCATAGTTCAAATTGTCTCCTGTGTCTTGCTCAATTTTACAGAATCCCTGTTACTCTCAATGGTTTCGAATTACACTATTCTCAGCATATATTAAAGGACCAGCAATTTCAAAGCCTTTCTCAGTGAATTATGCCATCTCTTGTTATCATCACCCCCCCCCCCCATAACCAATATGTCTTTGCCATTTAAAAGCCATCAAACTGTAATTGCAATATGAGCTTGAAACTATGTATTTAAAGGAAGAAAGATTATATGACAGAACACATACAAGAAACTGTATTCTTTTTTTATTACTAAACTTAATAATTGCTGTATATATAGAATGACCATTATGAGCAGAGACATGAAAAGTCTGACGGCCAAAGGATAAAAACTTATGCACAATCAACATAAATATTAACCATATATAAAATATTTTACAGAGATGGGCAAAATTTTTATTTTATTTATAGGATTTAAAAAACAAGTAGCAAAAAAAACAACTCCAACTTACTCTCCAGATAATTTTCACAAATTATATATTTAAATACAATGTTCAGATAATTAAGACTGAAAAGTGCTTAAAAGAAATCGATGTGTCTGCTGTCTCTAGAAGTTTTCGAAGTTAAAATCGAAAATTACTTTTTATGTAAATAATTTTTCTTGTTCCTATAAAATAAACAAAATTTTGCATTGAAAGTTGCACATGACTACATTTATCCACTTTCATATGAATGAGTTTTTATATATATGTAGTGAATACATACTCGTGAATACTCGTACAAACAGCCATACATATTTAAAACTACTGATGGATACTTTGCAGTACTAAGCCATACAATAAAGAGATAAATTTTTGCATAAGAGAAGAACTACTCTGTGCTTGTATTAACAGTATCTACTTATATGTAGATACAAATGTATATGTATACATTATGTTGGCCCTTATTTGGCACTTTTTACATTTCTAAAGCTTCCCAGGTCTGAAATTATTCACCCTCATCTAAAAACCAAGTAATACAAATTGCAGTAAAATCTATTTTTAATGTATTCAAAAATTCCAACTAAATGTGCAACCTCTAAAAGTTATCTGACTATGTAAAATTTTCAGCATTTGGAAGCTTTTAAAAACCAAAAATTTACCAACTAAGCGGCACCCTAATAAACATGTTTGTGCATGTTGTACATGTGTTTGCCCATATCATTGATACTTATAGTTATATTCAATAGCAACAAGAACTCCAACAATCGTACATGGTTAGTCATGTAGTCTGCATGATTGCTTTAACACACAAGCATGCATGGTACTCCTGTACAAATATAGTCCTGCCTGCATCTACTATATCTATCAGACAAGTAAATCTACACACATCGACCATCCCGGGTTTATTGTGGTGCATGTATGTATGTATGTATGTCCAGCATTATTTGCTTGCTCTTTTATTGGATCGTTATTTTTACGGGCAAAGTTAGTTATTGTTGTTTCCCACTTAATTCCATTATTATTTTGAGATTGCCTGATATTTGATGTTTGCCATCATATTTGCTACTGTTAGCTGCATTAAAACACAGGTACAAAGAACTTTAATATTTAATTGAATCAACATAAATTCTTACGTTGGAAATGACTAGCCACCTAAGAAACTTAATAATGAATTTTGTTACTTAAACATGACAGCATAGTACATATCGATGGCTTAATATAAAAATGTCTTAACTCAATTTTGTTTCAAAAAAACCAATGAAAAAAGCCTTTCTTTGATACCTTCATTAAAACAAAAATAAAAAAAAATTAAATAAGAAATAAAATGTGTTGCTTTTTTTATTAAAAATTGTCTTAAAATATTTGTTGTATCTAAAATTTAACGGATATTATTAATTTTTTTTCCTTCGTCTGTAAAGTAGCAAAAAATCGAGTTAGGCCTTTTTTTATATTAAGCCATCGTTATACGACTATATTTTAAAAAAGTTAAAGTAACCTCTGAAAATGATTTAGCTAAAAAGTAGAATAGATTTATTTGCACATCTAAAAGTTGAAAACAATTGTAATTTATTGCATTTTACCCATATATAACGTGTCCATACATCCCGCTTTTGGCAGGATTAACCCGTTTTATGAAAGCTCATCCCGGTTATAGATTCTATAACCCGTTTTTTAGACCAAAATCTCGCTTTTTACTGTGTCAGTTTTTTGCTAATTTTAAAGGATATAAAAAAATTAAAAATATAAAAAACAAGTAAGAAAGTATAGTCGCTGTTTAAATGCAATGTGGTGCAATATTTTGAAATTTGAATTTTCAAATGTAGTTAATTTGAAAATTATAAGAGCACACGCTTCAAACCCACAAGCGTGGTCCATGTTCAAAACATAACTCTAATGCTTGGCTAAGCCAATGTAAAATTTTTTCTGGATCACCAGACGATTCCAAATGGCAGATTTATATCACAAAATATTGATTCTGCTATTGATTTCTGGTTTCTTTAATGTTGTTTTTTTTTTTTGGAAGTGCTTCACATCAAAAACTTTGAATGTTTTTTTAAAAGATTTTTCTTTGGAAAGATTAAGATTTTTCCGCAAATCAATTTTGCAAGCAATTGTTAACTTGGATGAATTTTAAACCGCTAAAATATAAATATACATTTTAAACATTTAGTTTGAAAAATTCTTTTATTTTTAGTTCCATCATGTGTCCGAATGATTTAAATTCTGTATTGGTTTGCATAAACCTTTAATTAGGTTTTAATTCTTAAAAGAATTCCAGTCGAAATCCAAAATTTTATTTAATGTGAACAATTTGTTTTTTAATTACTGGTACACTACATCACCGATTCCTTGGCTTAGTTCATTTTTGTTAAAACGCTGTCATTAAATATTCTGTAGCATGTCCTAGAATTAATGATCTTACAATAAAAAAAGACATTTAAAATTTAATTATAAATAAGCGATTAATTTAATCGCTTATTTATCACAATTTCAAAATCCCGCTTTCTCAGAATATTAACTTCCAAATTCCGCTTTTTCATTTTTAGGCCCGTTTTCTCAATGTGTCGACAAACTGCCTGTTACTAAATGTCAACATAAATTTATTAAACTGATAATATGTCCGTTAACAATTTTGGTTTTCCAAAAAATAACATCAAAAAAACAAATATTTTAAAAAATAAATAATATCCATGTCTGCCAGGTAGTTAGGTCTGGCATGATAAATTCTTTCAACATTCATTTGGAATTCATGTTCTGCGAGTTCATCCTCCATCAAATTAATGTTTATTCCTCTGGTCACTTTACCCATAAGGCATTGCCTAAATACGGACATCTGCGTATACTTAATAAACATTTATTAAATAATACTTATACGCCTTCATTGAAATACACAATCAAGAATTTTGAACTTGACAAATATTTCATGAATTAAAACACATTCCTAAAGTTAAACAGTTAAATAGGAAAGAAAAGAGAGGGATATAAATATTAACATTTTAAAATAAAATTTAAAGCAAATCACTCAAAAATTACATCTTGGAGAAAACTTTTGGTTTCAACAGGCTAATGATCCAAAACATATGAAGCATAATGTCTAGCTATGGCTGCTCTACAACACCAAAAATCAATTTAAATCTTCCCCTCAGTCACCCGATCTTAATACCATTGAGCATTTATGAGATTTACTGTAGCGCAGAATCCGCCAACATAAAATAGCCTCAAAGAAAATGCTAAAAAAAAATTCATAATGGATGAGTGGGTCAAAATAACCGGTTATACTTCAAAATTGATTAAGTCTATGTCAAGTTGGCTTGCAGAAGTTGTTAAGCTTAAAGGATATTCGACAAGTTACTAATTTTGGCAATTTTTCACTTCATTTATTTTTTCTACATAGTAAATATTTCAAGTGTACGAATACTTTTGCTAGTGAATTTTAAAAATGTTTAATTGTTTTATTTGTTTTAATTTTTTATAAAGCAATAAACGTTAGAGTGAATTAAAACTAGCTAACAAATGACTTAATACTCAATTAAACAAATATTTGCTTAATAAAAATATAATATTTTTTTATTTTATTAGGGTGTAAGCTTTTTATTTCAAAGTGTACGAATAGTTTTTCTAGCAAGTGCATGTACAGTGGCTCACATTGAAAGTCGGGCAAACTGTTTGTAAAATATTAAACCTTATTTGAGAAAAGACAGTCAAAATTAAATAAATTATTTATTATTAAACACAAAAACAAATAAATATGGTATGCTACCAATAATATAACAGAAACAAAGACGAAATAATTAAAAAAAAAATCATTAAATTTAATTACTTAAAAAATATTTAGTATTTTGTTGCGTATCTTTTTTGATTATCGACAGCTTGGAGTCTTTTTGGAATCGATTTAAACAGTTTTTTTGCGAACATCAGGACTTATTTGGTTACATTCTTCCAGTAACGCAGATCCTTTTCTTCTTAATTTTTAATAACTCATCAAAAATTATATTTTTCAGAATTTTAATTATAGGAACCTTAATTTCTATTTCAGCTAATTCTTGTCTAGGAGCTTGAATAGGTTTAGAAATTACTTTATTGGCTTTTATCCCCTTAATAAGAGACAATAAATTAATATCAACAGAAGTCACATTAAAGTATTATTTAACTTAAGCATTAGCTGCTTCAGTATTTTTATTTGCATAAATGCTCGATTACGTTAAGGTCTGGACTTTGCGCAGGTGCTTTAAGGACCTTAAGACAATTATATAACAACCAATTCTTCGCTATCAACGATGTGTTCTTCGGGTCATTGTCCTGGTAAAATTTAAACTTATTGGCAAATCCCAATTTATGAGCACTAGGTTTAACATTTACCTTCAAAATATCAAGATACATGTTTTTATCCATTATGCCTTCTGTAAAATGAAGATTTCCGACACCGGAAGTAGCCCTGCAACCCCACACCATCACTGGCAAGCCATCGTGCTTTAGAGTTTTCTTAGTATTTTTTAGGGGAAAACTTCTCTTTAGGTTTGCGCCACACATAACGCCGGCCATCGAACCCAAATAAATTGAATTTAAAGGGTCCGCCAAATAAGTTTTTTTTTTTTTTTGAAAATGCTATTAAAAAAACTGCTGAATATTTTGTCATATTTTTTTTTTATTTGAAAGTACAATCCTTCCGGTTAATAATGGAAAATTATTTTATTTAAATGGCTGCCTCGTCAGTCCATGCAGTAGCCTACACGATAGGTTCAATTTGTAAGCACATTATCGATTGTGTGCAGCTGAATTTCACCAATGGCTTCACGAATATTGTCCTTTAAAGTGTCAATTGTCTCTGGCTTGTCGGCTTAACACTTATCATTGACGGCACCCCACAAATAATAGTCCAACGGTGTCAAATCTCAGCTTCGAGGTGGCCAAAGGGCATGAGCTCTGCGGCTGATAATGCGATTTTCAAAAACAGGCCGCAAAACATCGAGTGTAGCCTCGGCTGTGTGGCACATACCGCCGTCCTGTTGAAACCAAATGTTGCCAATATCCTCCTCTTCAATTTTTGTGAACAAAAATTCATTCAACATGGCCCGATAACGATCGCCATTGACTGTAACGGCCACTCCTTGCTCATTTTCGAAGAAAAATGGTCCAATTATGCCTCTGGATCAAAATCTGCACTAAACAGTGACTCGTTTTGGGTGCTTCGGCTGTGCCCCAAATGCGACAACTTTGCTTGTTTACATACCCGCCTAAATAAAAATCAGCTTCATCTGAAAAGATGATTTTTTTTTGTCAAAATCGGCATCTTCTGTAAGTCGATCGCAGGCCCACTAAGCGAAGCGAAAACACATTGGATGGTCAGTTTTTCCATTGTATACACAACCATATTTGTTCAGCGGAAGGATAAAACTAATTATCTGTCAAATCAGACATAAGATAAGTGTTACCATTTACGAAATAAGCACTAGTTGTAAAAAAAAAACGTTAGATGGCGGACCCGTTACTTTCGTCCTTGAAAAGAACCTGTAAATTTTTAAACTGCTTATAGATATAGTCCTCAAGTGTGCATTGAAAGTAAATTTTAAAAATCATCTTGCCCGACTTTGAATATGAGCCACTGTATGTGGATAAATATACAGCATCCAAAGTTAAATTGTGTACGTATGTATGTACATTTGATTGAATGGATGTTAGATGTTTATAATGTTAAACTTGTAAAGAAAATAAAACATTTGGATGTAGACTGGTAAGCTCCAATTTTTAAGAATACAGAATACAGAGAAAAAATAAAGAAACCGTTAACAAATTTAAATTTCCACAAATACACAACCTCCAACTTAAATACTCTTTTCCACAACTTTATTAAAATATAAACAAACACTGTGTAAAATTGTTTAGTTTATCTATGAATTCTTGGCAGCAAATAAACAGCAAGAAATAAAGTCAATGTAAAACAAAAACTATGCAAAAAAAAATAATAATAAGGAATGTAACACTTGTTTAACCTTACTGCTGTTGTGTTATTTGTTTTTCTTTTCTTTTTTGAGTTGATGTGTGTTTTATGGGCCTACGTATAATGGCGGTGAAGTTCTTAAGAAACTTTACAAATTTCTTCATGGAATAATAACAGCAGCAACGACAATCAACAACGTTGTAACAGAAATAACAAGAAAAAATACATTTATACGCCTTCCGCTTCCTGTTCCTGTTGCTGTTGCCGTAAGCGTTGTGCTTTTTACTTCTATTTTAAATAAAACTACTAACGTATTGTTGGCATATTAAGTTTGTGACAACATTTTGTTTAGGGTCATGCATATGACGATAACACATTCAAAAGTTTGAAGACTATAGGCATCAAGAATTTTAGTTTTTTTTATTCTGAATATAGTCAAATTTATTTAAAACGTAATAAAACTGACATCTTTAAAAACCAATTTAATTTAACTGAATATACTCGTAGATGTATGTTTTTTCTAAATCATGAGAGTTTTCCTATATTCGTATTAGTTTCAAATTTGTTTGACTCCTCGGCGCATTTTTTTTTTCTTTTTGAAATGTATGTTTAAAAGCAACGTTAAAAATCTACCCTTACTTAAAGTTTTTCTTGTTATTTAACTATTCTTTTATTTTTCTTCTACAGACTTTTTTTTATTAATATTTTTCTTGAGAAAATGGGAAAATTGCATGTATTACATTTAGAACGAGGAAAACTTTTGCGGTCAATTCCCAGCAAAAAACTTTAGTTTGCTCCTTATAACTTATACATTGGCATTTCAATCCTCTGTAGGCATTATAATCTAAATTGTAAACTTCTATATAAAATTTCAACTTTGCTAATGAATTTGTACAAATACAAGTACATTTCAATTTAAAAATCATTTTTATCAACATAAGTAATTTTGTTTCATAAATAATATAAATTTTCATTCTGGTTTTTGAAATTAAAAAAGAGCAAACTTTTTAATTTATTTAACCCGTTATTTATATACATATTTATAGTCTTTGATGTAACCATACAATATATATATTGCTTACCATAATGCTCCCAAAGGACTGTCATATTCAAGGGGTATCTTGATTTTTTTTTTAATTTTTTAACGAAAGAGTTTTGCATCTAACCTACTCAAATGATACATAACGTTCATCACAAATAGTGTTTATCAATTTTTGCTGGGTTGTTTGCGAAAAAGAACTGTTTTATGCAAGAAATTCTCACAAACATAAACTAGTTTTTATACCTAACAGTAACAAAAAAAACATATTGAAATCATGTAAATTAGGTGAAAGTCTTCTAGAAGTGAAGGAAATAATATAAAAATAAACAAGAAAATAATATTTAAGGCGGCATGATATAATAAAAATGATGGCCACGAACTTTTATAATAAAGACAATGCTGTGAAATGCAGCCAGAAGTGAGAGATACTGAGGCAACATAGATACCGTAAAGCTTGATTTACACGATTGAAATTTTCGTCAAAATTTCTCTTCAAAATGATTTAAACTCGTGTAAACAGTAGAATTTCTTCAAAATGTATTTATTTAATAACTAGTAATAACTATTAAATAAATAAATGTTGAAGAAGTTTTGCTCTTTACACCAGTTTGAAGCATTTTGAAGAGCAATTTTGAAGAAAATTTCAATCGTGTAAATGTAGCTTAACATAGTTAATTGTAACTTATAGTAATTGCTAGTGAAATTTGCTATTTTCTTATATTCCAGCAGTTATATTATGCAATTAATTCTTCTTCATAAATATTTATGTTTAAATAATTTTTAAATAAAAACCCAGAAATATTTCTAGGAAATTTATTAAATCTTATTAGTGATACAGTTTAATAGTCAAGTCCTAAGTGAATTACAAAATGAAAATATAAATGGCAACACGCTTGTTGAATTTTCAGTTTACGTCGGCTTAAGACTTTTGTAACACAACATGTTCAGGCATGTCCGGACAGGCAATGAATGTATAATCTAGTGTGAGGAAGCAACTTTATAATTACTCTTAACAGAACATTAAGAAAATTACGATTTTGTTTAAGTTAAATCTGTTTTTCTTTGATATCTTCCTATCTACACGAAGCAATTCTTTAAGCCAAGTTGATTACCTTTAAGACTTCGGGGTGAGGGGGCGTAACACATTCACCATATCATTATGAATTTCTTGCTCCGATAAACCTTTTTGTATTTAAATATTTAATAATACCACGAATTTCTAATTCTTCCATTGTAAAAAATAATCTTCTTTGAACACCTGTTGCTATATGAAGGAGTTGGCAAATCGAAAAGAAATTTAACATTTGTTCATAGCAGAGATGGAAGTTTCCTAAACACTTAACTATTTGTCTGCTTGTAACGCGCTTTCTGTTCTAGGCTAAGAAGTTTCCGAACCGTCCTCGTACTAGCAATATGTGTTACTTTCTTATTTGTATTAAATAAGTGTATACAAAAGTGTGTATACTGTCAAATAAAAAATACAAGCGATTTAAGCAATAAGAATTGTGCTGTGTGAACAACGAAGAAATTTCCAAAAAAAATTTCTATCATTCTTTTCAATAAAAATTTCTTCGTGTAAATTGGGACTATACTGCATAAAAAATAATCATTAATGCAACACCAGAATTATATTTAATCCTCAATTAAGCCACGCCAGCAAGAAGTGTTTAAAAAGGCAGCTAGCTAAAATATCTGTTGCAACTTTAACAAAAACCAGCAACAAACAAATGAAGAAGCGAAAAAAAAATCAAAAAATTTAACAACAACACTAAATATATAATATCTCATAGTCATACGTATAATAACAGCAACAAACACAACAGCAACAACAACAAGAACAAATAAATAAAGCAACAAATAACGACAATGACATTTTTAGCTAACAGCATAAAAATGTATGTTTACCCGTTCTCTCGTACAACTCTAATGTCAATATTTTATTATTGGAAAATGGATTTTATAAAGTTTTTCCCGCAGAGCATTAAGAAATTTCTTGAAAAAAAAACGATATAATAATAAACCACAATAACAACAACACCAACAGCAACAAACAGCATCAATAAGAATAAGAAAAGTGTAAATAGAAGATGATACCACCATTGAGCATACGAGTATAAAGCAACATGAAAGACGACAGTGATGTTGATGCTAGCGCTGTTGCTGTTGCTGACAATGAAGAAATTTTTGAAGACTGTAACATAAAAAGCTCATGTTATTTCAGAAAATATTTAGCCAACAAGGTATTGTTGTATGTAGTATTTGGTAAATATTGTATATAAATACGTAAATACAACTGCCATAGAGTACATTGAGTACATTTGTTATTTGTGTATTGCACACAATGGGTTGCTTATGGGAAAAACATTAATGTTAAGGTATTAATTCCGCGTGTCTATGGAAAAGCTTTTAGCTATAACTTATTTTTAGCTAGTTGACATAGCAAAGGTGTAACAAAAAATCTAAGCCGCTTGTAGAATGGTCTTTGAAAATGGTTTTAAAAATAAAAGCAAGTTCATATTCGGTTACAACAAATATTAAATGCATTCTAGCTTAAATTAGAATTTCAGAATTGAATATTCTTTAAGTAGTTGTGATGGAGCTGAATTGGTTAGCGCATTTGATCATTAAGCATGAGTGGGTTTTTGTATGCCGGGTTCGATTCCCAGCCGCTGCCACTCAAACAACATAAGTTTCTGATAATTATTAGTTTTCTTCTATCTATCATAACTAATATTTATCACAACCGCCCTCCTTCGGTGGTATAGCATTGAAACGATACCGAAGTAAAATAACTAAATAAAGGCTATAAAATCAAGCTTTAAAGCTAATGCACCTACTCACCACCAGAGGCGCTGCAATGCTGCACTAAAAACAAACATAATGCGCAATATCAGACTTGTGATATAAAAAGCTTTCTTCTTTCACCACATTTACTTCTTCAACTATCTCCTTTCCAAAAAAAGTAACGCAAGTAATATATAGGCATATTAATTGCCTGAGTGTTATTCCTCTTTAAAAAAAAGTTGATGCCCAACAATTCGGTTTTCCAGTACAATTTGGTTTGAAGACTAAGAATTGGAGGCATTACTGCATTGTTTTCAAGATTGTTGTCAAATTCAAAAAGAACTTGCAAAATCAATGCTAGCTACTCAAGCAGCAATTTTCAAAACTTTTGCCAGCAGCAGGATTCAACCAAAAGTAGGGGCAAAAATGGATTCACTATGATAAACCAAAGCGTACGAGATCTTATGTGAAGCTCGGCCAACCTAATCATCACCAAAGCCAATAATGTAGACATACAGTAGTATAGAATATATACTGGACTTTGATATGACTTTTACGTTTCGCACCGACGCAAATTGTCATGCGAGGTCTTAGTTTAGATTCCGCAGTCTCTTCCAGCAGCACTTAAAACAAAAGGTCTCTCATTCCATACTTGTTATTTACATATTGAAACTACCAACTTTGATTTAGTTATGAACTTTGCTAAGCACGACAGGAAAAGAGTTCTAAGTATTCACTACATCGTGTTACCCAAAGCCGTTGATGAACAAGCTGTTTTCATTATAACGACTTCTACAATAGTCATTAAATCATTAACCTATCTCCTAGCATGTGTTTCAATAATAGTAATAACCAAACTTATCTATTCACCTTGATATCCAGTAAGCAGCATATGGGTCCAGGTCGTTTTTGCTACAATACAAGTGATTGAATAATTGTTCTATCTGCTCGTTGCAATCTTATACTGCCTATGAATTCACTGTAGGAATACCAGGAAATGTTTTAATACACTCTTTATCTAATATCGCATCTCATTTCATGTATCGCAATCTCATTCGGGGATACCTGGAATTGCTGCGGTTAATCTGCTATTCTAAATATATTAACAGCATCAATATCAAATAAATTTATAGGTAATCCAATATTCGTTAATATCTAAACCATCAATCTGGTTCGTGTTCTAGTGGAAATTTCGGCCGGAAAAACATAATTAAAGTTTTGTATCCTAAAGAAATGATCGAAATAAAAATCTAAAAATAAATTTGATAATCTTCTAAAAACAATAAACCAATAAACCACCCACCTTATTATCCCTATTGGAGGGCTGACATGGTGACACCACTATAATTATTCTCTAATTGTTCTAATATTTTAAAGTGTCTTTCCTAGACCAAGAGTCTCCAGCGTTCAGCCTCACAGCTGAGTTAAGACCCATTTTTATTACAATCAACTAAACCGATGATCAGCAATAGTTTTTAAAAGAGATTCAACGATCTTACGAAAGGAAGCATTCTCCATACCAGATGAGATTAGAGTTTTAACGTCTATAGTAACTTGAGTCACAACTAGATATGAGAATAGAGTCTCAGCTATAAACGAGACTAGAGTCACAGCTATAAACGAGACTAGAGTCTCAACTATAGACGAGACAACAGTTTCAATACCAGATAAGTCTCAACTATACACTAGACCAGAGTCTCAACTATAGACGAAACTAGAGTCACAACTATAAACGAGACTAGAGTCTCAATACCAGACAAAAGACTATACACTAGACCATAGCCTCGACTGTAGACGAAACTAAAGTGTCAACTAAAGACGATACTAGATTCCCAAGACCAGATAAGAGACTATAGTCTCATCTATATTCTAGACCAGAGTCTCAACTAGAGTCGCAACTATAAACGAGACTAGAGTTTCAACTATAGTTCAGACGAGACCAGAGGCTCGACTATAGACGAGAATAGAGTCACAACTATAGACAAGACTAGAGCCGCGACGAGAATAGAGTCTCAACTATACACGAGGCTAAAGTCTCGACTATAGACGAGAGGTTTAAATGAAACTTATTCAACTAAATACAAATCATTGTACTGCTGCTGAACCTTGACAAATATGTCTGGTAAAGCGACTCAACCAGCAGAGCAGAGCAGTATGGGCCTGCGGAAATAAAGCCATCGACAGAGGTATGAAAGACCCACAGGAAGGCTATGCTCAAGTGAAAATAGGAGGCATATTCATATACAGCTGCTATATTTCACCTAATATACCACTGGAGAATTCGAGAGACTTATAGACAATATAGTAAATGACGCCTCCCAACAAAACCAACCATTATAGGAGGTGATTTTAATACCTGGCTGGTTTATTAAGGTAGCCAAGGGACGAATGAAAGGGATAGGATGTTCCTTGATGCATTTTCAAAACACTATGGAATACTTGCTAAAAAAAAGAGAATATCATACATTTAGAAGAGTTGGATATGGTTTAGTTGTGGACATAACGTTTGCAAGTACTAGACAAGCAATCAACGTGGTCTGAGCGAGCACTACGCCCACAGTGATCATCTAGCTATTATTTTCACCATAATGCTAGATAAATATTTTAGAGCAGCCCCAAGTAAACCCAAATCTCAGGGTTAGACAAAAGAGAAGCAACTACCTATATAGACGAGAAAAGAGTCCCAACTATTAAAGATAGTAAAGTGCAGCTTCATCAGATGACTAGAACAGGATATCCGAAAGACAAGCTCTTATTTCAGTTACAGTATAAGAAAGACAAAAGAAAGAATTCATTCCTTTTGTATCTACTGATAATTTTTTTTAACTCTTCTTGTTCATAACTAGCTGGATGATATTAAACAATATTTGTGGTTTTATAACAGTATAAATATAAATATATATATTTTTTGGTATTTGAAATGATGGTTTACTTACGACCATTTATCGCAACTAAATAGATCTGTTTGTATAAGTGTACATTTCCTTATATTTAAGATGGTTTATTTGTCGTTTATTTTTCTTTATATTTCTAGTCAGTTATTCCCTCTGCCACAGATGTTGGTGGGAAATTCTTAAACTGTTTGTTGTTTTTGCATTGTTGTCTAAGAAAGATCTACAAATAGTTTTGTGTTCGAAAGGAAATTGGTGCCATAAATAGAACATTTGATGGTATAAAGAGCAGCCTGCAGCGATAGTTGATTTATGACTTAAAATATGGATTTTATTGGTAGGTGTTTAGAGTAATTTCCTGTCCTTTTTAATTCAATAATGTAATGAAATATTAATTTACATATGTATATATTTATATATAACCTAGATTTCCTCTCTCTAACAAAATGTTCTATTCTTTTAAATTGTTAGCTTTAATCTGAAGGAAATGAAATGCGTGTTATACTGCTGTTGCATGTTGTATGCAGACAGCATTCAATTAAGCTTAAACTAATAATGTTAGCTGTTGCCTTTTTCAAAGATGACTGAAATGGAAAATTGTTCTCCTTCTTTTACATAGATTATTCTGTTTTTTTCCTTTCTCATGAATTTATTTAGAAAAAAAAAACACAGATTTTCTTAAAAACATCATATTTCCACTGAATTTTACAAGTAACAAATACTGTATCGTAGGGATTTTCTTTTATTTTGCTTTAGTAGTATTCAGTTTGTTAGTTTGTTTCGTTTTTTTTTTTTGCAGTTACTTTACTAAAAAGATTTCAAGGAAAAAATTCATATTTTATCTTTAATACAGTCATCTTTAGTACGTCTTATTTTCTGTATAAGAGCAACAAAAGTAACCGCAACAAAATAAACAACAGCAGTCAGTGCAACATCAATAATATTATGATGTAAAAAGGGTTTATAGATTTTTTGCTTCTCAATATTTGACATGATATTTAACAACATGTATTTGTTGTAGTTACATTGGTTTATAATCGTTATTGTGTTGGTGTATTAGGGTGGGCCTCTTAGGCATATTTTCGGTGCTTTCAAGGTCTAAAATTTTCCACCGTTTAATTATTTAAAAATCTTATTGAGACATTGCAGTTTTGAGTTTTGGGCCAAAGTCGACAATAAGGACTTGGCAACATCAAAAATCCAAAAAGTATAAAATAAGAGGCCATCTACTGTTTATACATATACAACATCTGTACAATGTATTCACAGTGAATAGCAAAACTACACAAAATATTTAAGTTCCTGCACCATCACAAGTAGTGAATAAGGGTATATATATACGAGTATGTGTAGATTTTTGACTCTTTATTATAAACTGAAACACAGCAAAACAAAATCCATTTATTTAACAGAACTTTACTGCTCGATCAACACCGTTCAACTCTTTAATCCTAACTTCTCCCCTCAGTACCGAAAAGTCTGTCTTTTATAATAGCGTTCCCATTCCGTTCCGTCTATTTGTCCTGACTCAACCCTAGTTCCCCATCTACCGTCTCTATCTCAGTGATCTCCTTGTCCCCTTTCCTCCTTTACGTTTCCTACATATACGTTTGTCATTCTGTGTGAAACATTGATAATATTCATCTGTGTAAAACACTCTCACGTTCAAAATACACAATTACACTTCACAGAATTTACTAGAAATTATTTTGCATTTTCTTATATAGTTTGGTATTGAAAATCAGCAAAATCAGTCTACCCACAGTAGAACCAGGGATATGAACCGAAATGTGAAACAACCTCCATAAAAATTTGATATTTTTTATTTTTTAATAAATTTTTATCAATTTTATTAAAGATATTACAAATAATACCTTAAATTTTAAACATATTATTTATAAAATCGGTCAAAGATTTCTCATAGTCCCCTTATTCAAATTTCTTTCCGTTCATTGTAAATTATTTTATTTTTTTTTGTAAGAGTGTTAGAAGTATTCAGTGATCGTTTTCTTTCGTGAAAGAAATTTATTGCAGTCCAAAATTAATTTCAAACAAAATTAAGTTTAGTTATTTGATATTTATGTAAAAAAAATATTTATTATAAATTTCCGTGAAATGGCATGCCAGTTCAGGTTTGAACAAAAAAAAAGGGGGCACCTGTGAACATGTTAATTTATCAATAGAAGTACCAAACATTGTGAATTCTCTCGTATTTTCTGAAAATGGCGAATCCAATGCTGATTATGATGCTTTAAATTAAAATGTAATGTCACCTGAAATCGCAAGGTCTTTTCCGACTTAATAATATAAAACTTATTTTTGATCTGAATTTTTTTATTTTTTAATTGTTAATGTTTATGTTTTTCTTGATAAATAAATCGAATTTATTATATATATAAAAAATATAACTGTTTATGTTATTTTTGGACATAAGCGCTACAAGAAAAAATTGCCATTCAAAACTGCCCCAGCCTAGTTCAAAGCTTGAACACAATGACTTCATCCATTAAAAAATTAAAAAAAATTTAAATCGAACTAAAAATAAATTACTTGTAGACTTAAGCTAAAGTTTATTTCCATATATATTAGTTAAATTATGTAAAAAGCCAATAATTCAAAAATATAAATTTGTATGTGGCTTGAAAGCAAAAAATGGTCTAAGGTGCCCCCCTCTCCCCTACCTGTAAAGATGCGGTCACATTTGGCAAATATTTGCTCAAAAAAGCGTAGCACAAATTTGTTTGACGTTGTTTATTCTTACAAGAGTTTTGCAAGATCAAACAGCATCAAATAAATGAAAACTAAATATTTACTGTGCTTTGACCTAAATAAGAAAAGTATTTTTTAATAAATAAACCCATTCAAATATATGCTATTTAGTGGTTGCGTCAAATATTTGCCAAATGTGACCGTACCTTGAGTTTAAAATTTTTAAAAACAAATAACTTTTCGCAATCATTATTAAACAACAATTTTCGCATAAATTGTTGTTTGATGACGGTATTTACAAACAAAATATTTCAATATCTAGAAAAGTAAATCTTTACGTTTGTATGTATGTACGAATATGTATTTTGAATACATTTTCTAAAAAAATATTCCTTCCAAAAATATAAATTCGAAGCTACAAATTGAAGGAATTTTGTAATAAAATCACGATGTCAAATTACATCTTTCAATGTATGCATTTACATATGTATGTATGAATGTGCATAACTTTATAACTATGTGTTAGAACACAGTTATGCATTCATTTATCATACACACAAGCATGCAATTTACAGAGCTCACTCACACACATACACACAGATACGCAGAAACAGAGAACACGAAAAATTGCAAGTGATTTCATTTGTAGGCCTTATAGAAGACCTGGGGCCAAATTACCGCATTCGATATCGAGTAAAATTGATCGTAATTTTCTTATTTGAGATTATGGCATTCGATATCGAGCAAGATATTTAGTACATTTTATCATAATTTCCATATCGAAATCATTTTTCGATACGATAGCTCATTCGATCACGAATGCGGTAATTTGGCTCCTGTTTACACATTCCAAAAGATTCGATACTTATTCCATTATGCCTTCTCTAAGACGGTGTTCTAGAAGACCTTTCATACACATTCAAAATTGCATTTCAAAAGAATGACAACGATTATTAATTTTGCAATTATTCTTGTATAACGTCACTACAACAGCAAACATTTAGCCAATTCACAATGTGTGCTATTCTGTCCTATTTGTCCTATTGTCTAAAAATTTATGACTGTCATAAAAATGTTGTTGGTATTTCATATTTAAAAATATAATATGACAATACAACATTGAAATTCATGTTTTTTTGCTATGCTATTTAATTCAGTGATGACAGACTCACATTTGAACTTTGTTGATTCTGCCATAATTGTATCCATTGCATATTTTTCACACAATTCCTCCATAATTTTTTCTTTTTCTGTTTTTCTGGCATATTTTTTATTTTAATAATTGCGCCCTTAAAATATTTTTATTTATATTTGACGTTTGATGTGTATTCAGTAATGACGTTTATGAAAATAAATAATATACGACAGGCCGTTCACAACAGTGCTATTTGGCCTTAAATAGTATTTTATGACTTAGGACTTTAGAACACATGTGAATTGGCTAATTATGTTGCTCACTTTGTAATACGAGTAATAAAAATCAATAAAGAAAGCGCTTTTAAAATTTTTTCTTTTCTGAAAATTTGTTGTGTAAAGTTTGCGTGAAGCGTGATTTTCTAAATTAATTTTAAAACCTTCTTTTAACTTTCCTTAATAAAATTATTACTATAGCAAACCTTTAATTATGTCTTCTGTGAGGCATTACTTGTTAGACCTTCCAATTTTCCTTCTCAAGTAGACCTGCTATCAGGCATCTAACCAGTAACGAGTATGCAAAGCCTTGACTAACAATGACATGCCACGTTAAATTTAAACGTTTTTGCAATACGGCTGCAAGTCCTTGTGTCTGCAAAATAAGGCCCTCTGGAAGGCCTCTTTACAGCAGCTTTTTACCGCTGGATTTTACCTGTGTAGCCTCAAAAAATATACAACATTTTCATTCATATAAATATTTATGCAAAAACAAAAATGCAATATTCGTATATTTAACGTACGAAAATTTTTGTATTTTACTCAAAATAAATGTATGTATGCATGCATGAATGAAAAAAATAAATCATTATTTTTTTGTTGCATTTTCTTGCCAACAAAATCAATTTATTTTCAAGTTTTGTTGTTGCCACTCATACAGGCAAATATGAAAATTGCACACAGCCACATACACACACACATACCAAAAAAAAAAATACTCACACTATCAAATAATATTCACAAACATTGAAATATAAAGACACAACAACAGCTTTAAGTAAAAGTGCATACATTGTAATGTGAACAGTTTGTTGAAAATCGTACTATGGTCTGAAGAACAAAAATTTACAAGATATTATAGTCCTATAACCAATGTAGGTTTTTTAATTCTGATTATATTAAGGTGGACGGTATTTAAAATATATAGCACTAAAATTTATTAATGATTATTTCCATATTTTACCCTTCAGTTGGTCCACTGTAGAATATATTTATAGTATGTAGTAAGACGATTGCAAATATCTTTTTATAATTTTGACATTTTTAGTTGCAAATGGGGCTAGAACAATCAATAGTTGTCTTCATAAACAATCAGCTTTACCTCTTTTTAATGATGATCTCCATATTTTACCCTTTTGTTGTCCCACTGTATAACGCATACTATATAATCTATACAAACATACAATTGCAAAAAAAAAAAAATGGCTGTGAAAATTGTTAACAACATTTCCTTGCAATTTCCAAGTAACAACAGCAACGACAACTGCAGCAACAACAAAAATAACAGAATTATTACAAAATAACATTTATTCACAGCAATGTAAAACGGAATCACCGTCATCATATAAATATTTCTTGAACAATTTTTATACAATATTTTTTTAGATTTTATATACAATTTTTTATTTTATTTTATTTCGTTGTTGTTGTTATTACTTTGCAAATACATACATACATTCATATTTGTACAAAATAAAAAAAAATATTTATATTTTTATATTTTAAGCAAAGTTAGCTGTAGCAACAAATGCTATTAAACATACAAATATTTAAAATGTAACACAGTTTTGGAATTTAACCCTTTAGTAAGGAAATGGAGATTTTGTTGGTAAAAGCCTGCAATCGCTTGTGCATTTGTTTAACCAGTCCTTAACAGTCTCTAATTATAATTCATCAGCTCATGTCCTATAATAGTCTGCAGCAGAGCATCAAGAGTTGGTACAATTGTATTATTTTTTTACCACTATTTGAGAGTCAAAAGTACAATAGCACATAAATTACAAATTTAGCACTATTTAAAATTGTTCCCTATATTATTACAAATGCACAAATTTATTTTAAAAAATTCATCATTATTCCATATTTTGTGTTCGTTCCATTTTCATATGGCAACAAAAGATGTAGTATTTGTAATTTACCTATTACAGGCATTAAACAACATGAATTTTATTTATTTTTTAATAAAAAATATTTAAACATAAATAAGAAAATAATTTAGTACAATTGGGCTGAAAAAAGTACATTTTTTTATATTAACTTTTTATCTATAAAATCATACTAAGAAATATTTTCTTTCAGAGGAAAGCTGTATATTTATAAAAACCTCTGATTTGATATTAGAGCAAATGAATATGAAAGGAATAATGTAATAATCATATGCACTCATGCATTCATGTACAATTGTAAGTCATATATACTCATTTAAGTATATACGCAATATGTGTATGTATGTATGGTGATATAAACTAGAAAATAAATTGGTATTTTTTTAATAAAGGCCAGAAATAAGTGGGTTACTAGACATGCTACAAGAAACCTTAAAGCGTTCTGGTAAAAAAAATTTATTTTTTTGATAATTAATTTTTTTTTTTTTTTTTTTTTTTTTTTTTTTTATTGAAATGATCTTAATACTATATTTTAGTTAACATTTCATAAAATTACACCTAGTTTACACTACCAAGTAACTTTTTTCTTTTAAATTAGTTTTATAAAATATTAGACATTAAGTCTTGAGGTTGATAATTAATTTAATATTTTTTTCTTCGTGGATATCTTTGGTGGAGAAATGCCATGGTAAATTAAGCATCATCTTTAACAGCTTATTTTGACAGATTTGAATTTTTTTTAATGTGGGATTTCGCGCAAACTCCCCAAACTGGGCAAGCATATAAAATTATAGACTGAAAGATTACTTTAGCCAAAATTTTTTTTTGTTATCACGACTTAAAAATTATTTACGCCCGATTAATGGATATAATATTGTTTTTGCTAAGTTAAATTTTTCAATCTATTTTTTGATATGCAGTTCAAATATCAGTTTTTGGTCCAGTAAAACCAGATAAAAACACAAATTTCTTCTGCGAGTGAAAAATATTGTATTGGTCTTGGTTTCATTAATTTTGATTTTTCATTTGTGAAAATAATAACAATATTTTGGCCGTATAAAAAGTACACTTTTTATTAAAATTTTGTACAATTTGTAAAAGCTTATTCTGCATCACTGGTCTGCAGTGCCATTAACCGCTTACTAATCCTAGCTATGGTGACGTTTATACTAGTTCTATTGCAGCACAAAGCAGTTTCCATGCACACCTTTAGGATGGAGTAGATGATTTTCTTTAATGTTATCTTATTATAATGCTTGTTTCACCAATCTTTCCCGAATCATGCCTCTTAGTATTGCCCACAGTTGTATTAATACTAAGAGTATTGATAGAAAGTCACCTACTTTACCCTAATGAAGTTGCATATTACAAGCTTGAAATCCTTTAAGACCGCCCCCATTTTAAGCTAATAGAACTGCATTCGCCAGGAAGTCTAAATACAGGGAAATGATCGTCTCTTCTATGTAGTCCCCAAACTCGTTAGCATGATTTATTGCCACTTATTAAACGTTATATTGTAAACAACAATTTTTTTTTTTTGCTTTAAAAATGTCGAATTTTATGTCAACAACTTAAAGGGAGTATCATATCACTGTTTTAATATAATTTGATTAAATTTGGTTGTTGCTAAAATTGCAACAAAGAATCACTGCGATAAGTGTGAATTGTGCTTTTTCCCATTTTACTGTTCCATGAAAAGCCTGAATTCCTTAACACCTCCTTCAACTTATGCCCGCTGATTCGAAGAATTCGATCCCATGCAAAATTATATGGAAAGTGTTATTTTTTTAATCCAAATTCTCAGTCAAGTTACAATCTGTGTTCTGAATATATACGGAAACTGTGGGTAAATTTGATTACCGAGTAACTTTCGACGCCACTGAGGATTTTTTTCGTTTTTTTTTTATTTGGCTTCTTTGATGAATTTGCAATTTTCCATAACAGGTTTCACTCTAATTACTTTAATAATTCTATTTGAAGATTTACACTTTCATACAATCGGTTCCTTAAACGTGCTTATGGAATTCTTCACAATTCGTTTAAAAGCTCTTATTATTCAAATGATCGTTATCTTTTTAACCGAAAACTGCAGTTAACAGTATTAATTATCGGAACATTTATTATCTTACAAATATGAATAACAAAGTTATAATTAATATCACCGATGACAGATTTAGAAAATCTTCTGCCCCTCAAAGTTTTAATAGGGTTAATCTAAAATGCTAGAAAATCATTACAAAAATACATATATTAAAATAACAAATACATCTAAAATTTAATTGGATATTTTTTCATATGCAAGCGAAAATGTGACAAATAATTCCAAATAAAAATTGAAGAGATAAATCAAATATTTCATATCCTGAAGTATGAAATTATAAAAATAAACATATGTATGGATATTGTACATAGTTAGTAGTTTGTAAGTTTAAGATTGTAAAATAATTTTCTTTTGTAAGTTATGTCTGTAGTTACATATGTATGTTAAAGTTAACAAACGGATAAAAAAGACAAATATATTCACATTTCACAACTGAAAATATTTTAACAACTTGAGATATTAATAACAAATAAATGCTTTATCCTGCTAATGTGATTTAGCAACATTAACATAATTTAAATTAGAAAAATTATCAGTTCCGTGGTGTCAACATTCACATTTCATTGTCGTACATAGGAAATATAGAAAATAATATTTTAATAAAAAAAGTAAGTGTATGCAGAGAAAAAATATAGTTGCTTATGTTTCCCACACCTATTTCAACATTTTTAAACAGTTTTTTTTTAATATTATGGTCACTGTAATTATTTATATGATTTCTGTAACCATGTTATGGTTAACTAACCATTCACATGATTATAGCAATCATATATATGATTACAGCAATTACGTAATGTTTATGGTGATCAGTTTTATGATGAAAGATTATACCATATTATGTTGTGCTCAATCATAATCAAAGAACAACAAGTTATGCAAAATGTGTTCATCATAAACATGATTGCAACAAATAAATACATAGTTACTACAATCATATATATAATTGTAATAATCATTTGAATTATAAACTTAACCATATTATGGTTACCGCAATCATACAAATAATTACAGTGACCATGACATTGTTGAAAAACTTGTAAAAATGCTGAAATTGTTGTGGTAAACATTTACAATTATATTTTTTCTCTGTGTGTGTATGACTAGATCAAATGTGCAATAAAGCAAATGGTTAGAGCAAAAATACTTTGTTTTATAGACGTTGTTGAGACTTTTTGTGATTAAAAGAAATCAAATTTCCTTGAAAGTAGAAGATTACTTAAAACTTATTTATGGCCACTTGAGGAAATAACATCACATCCGTATCAGTCACGTTTGATATCAAAGCACCATTTACCACAATATTCTACTTATTTTTGTAATTGTTACATTGTCAACTACAGCGAACATGTCGACTTTAACTGTCAACTAACAGCTGTCACACATCTAGTTTTTTTTTAACCTTTTTCCACAGCCAATACAAAAATCAATTTGAATAATATCTTTTACTCATTTGATATTTAAGTCATGTGTGGTGCGGTTTTCTTTTATAAAATCCATTTCAATAAATACTTTGTATTTTTAAAAATCCTCGCATTTGTAAATAGCAATCATTTCCTGTAACATTTCAGTGAATTTTCTTTTATTATTATGTCACATATATATCTTTACATATATACGAGTATGAGGCGTTGAGTGCAAGAGTGGCTTAACACACAAGCTTATCTAAAGGAGTTAATTTAATATATTCTTTTAATTTGTAGGGTTTTTAAATAGGCCAACAGCTGTTATATATCGATCGATTTGTCAATCAATATTTTGGTACTAAATAATGTTAATAGAGTGCAGTTGATATGACAATTCTGCATTATTGACATTTTCATATTTTTGTGGGTTAGGTCACTATTGCATTCATTGTCTCATATATAAGATACATATGTTCATATGCACATATGAATTTATTAAATTTTCTATTTTTTTATCATACAAATGTCATTTCCTCTTCTTTATGCGTCATATTTAAGTTATATATGTAGGTTAGATTTGTTAACAGATGAGCCAAAGAATAAAAGAGACAAATGCACGTTACATTTTTTTGTCGTAGTTGCTCACACATAAAACATTGAAAGTTATGCCATTAAATCACATTGTAAATACATTAACCCCCTGTTTCACGATGTCGAAAGATAACGTTCGCTTAGATAAGACTTAAGACACAAACTTGATTGTGGAATAAACAAACTTGATTGAGTAAAAAATAGATACGATAAAAAGTTTGTGTCTTAAGTCTTATCTAAGCGAACGTTATCATTCGACATCGTGAAATAGGCCATAATTTCTAATTTTAAAAACATGTAAAACATTTACACGAAGCTATTTTTATTGAAAAGATTGATAAAAGTTTTCCTTGAAATTTCTTCGGTGTTCACACAACACAATAAAATTGCTTAAATCACTTGTGTTTTTATTTCAGAGTATACACACCAGCGTTTTCCTCTTGTCTTCGTTTCTCAAGAGATGAGGTTGTTCACTACCCTTAATTGTGAAACTTGGAAGTGCGAAAACGAAAAACGATATGCGAAAAAGGAAATTGAAAGTTGAAAAAGGAAAATTTTTTAATGTATCATAAATTCTATATAAAACTTTTTAAAAAGAAATCAACGATTAATAGTAAAAGTAATAATAGCAAAAGCTTTTTTTTAATAAACGAGCTAATATATTTAAAATAAGCATTTAACTACTCAAAATTCAACTAACTCACAACATGATATTCGGATCTGAAGTACTAATTGGTAAAAAAGGACAAATTTCGGTGGTACTTTTTTTTAATTATTTTTGTTTTCTATTTCAAGTACTTCTATATAAAGGTTTTTTAATAAAATTTGTTAGGGCTCCACTGGGACTCTAAGCTTGGTTGTTCGTCTGCAGTTAAAACCATCAGGCTATATATAAGGATTTTTATTTCCAAGTTTAAAATCTTAATTTTATTTTCAAACAAATATTTTCAGCATATTCGCCTTTAGCAATAACCTTCCTGTAACGAATTTGATAGTATGTATTCATTTATCATACATTCGTATTTAAAATACATTTAATGGGGTCCTTTTTCATTGTATAGATTTCATTATTAAAAAACTGAAATTAAAAATTAGTAAAAATTAAGACTTCATCACATTTTCGCAAATATTAAAAAACGCACCGAAATTAAGAAAAAAGCACACAGCACACCAACTAAGGAATTTTTCGCACAAAAAAATTAAAAAAGCATCAACAGTGGTGCGAAATGCACCAAGTTGACAACGCTAATACACACATTTGCATACACATGTGTAATACAAATAAGAGAGTAACACGAATTGCTACTACAATCAAGTGTGTGATCTTCTCACCCCCATGTCTAAAAGGTAATCAGCTTAGCTTAAAGAATTGTGTCGTGTAAATTGAGACAAACTCAAAGAAAACAAGTAACAGTGATATACTCGGCTATGCCGAATCTTATATATCCTTCACCTTTGTTGTGGATTCATAATTATATTATGCATAATTATGTCGATAAACACGCCATCTGTTAATGAAATTATTCATAACAATATTAATACACTTAGTTTTTTTGATGAAATTTACAGACGTTGTGTCGGATGTTTGCTCATATTATTTATGGACGGATTTGCTGATTTTAAATAGCAAACTTCTCGAAAGCACGTCTGACTGAATTATTGAAGATTTGGATTCCGAAAATATCTGGGGACTTTAGAAAATTGATTTCAACAGACAGACAGACAGACGGATAGGGCTAAATAGACTCCGCTATCTATAAGGATCAGAATATATATACTTTATAGGGTCGGAAAATTATATTGTGGAAATTACAAACGGAATGACAAACTTATATATACCCTTCTCTTGAAGGTGAAGGGTATAAAAATCGAAAAACAATTTCCCTGAAAATCCGATATTGTCTATTTAAATGATTGCAAAAAAGTAAAGCATCGAGATCACCAGCAACACACTTAACCATTATGTGTCTATGTGCACGTACCCATATGAGTGCAACTGTTAAATGTCTTGCCATCCCATTTAAGGATGTCCGGATGTTTCTGAACCATGATTGATGTAGTAAATAAACCTGTCAGAGACTTTATTGCAGATAGGCTTTCATTATATACTCGTACATATATGCATGTATATTCCATTCCCATATTCTATTACATCTGAGACAATTAGCCGCTCCTTTTATAGCTGATATTTCAGACTAATGAATACCACAACTATTTGGCATTGTGAAATATATTCTAATACCAAAATCGCCTTGCCACACACAAACATTTATTATTTATTTCAAGTCTCCCCTTTAAATAATGCCTAACTTTTCACAATTTAAGGCAAAACTCAATCGATAAATCTAAAATTGAAAATAATTACGGGTAACATTAAATTATTAATGAGAACAAGTGTAAAGCACAGATTTAATTACTTTATTTTACCATTAAAGAAAGAAAATAGTTTAGTGTTCAACATGTCAAAATGTAAATTTAACAGTTTGTTGCAACTATCATGTTGGCATATGCTACTGACTATACTGCTTCTAGTTAAATAGCTACTGCACACTATTGTTTTACACTTAATATTTTGGTAAATTTTTACAGTTTTTTTTATTACTACTTTGTTATAAAACTTATTTTTTATAGAAATCGACTAAACTAAAGTTTTTGCAGAATATTTAAAAAGAAATAGAAATGAACACTCTGTATGAAAGTTATCAAAACGATAGCCAGGTTTGGTAAGAGTGTGTGTATGTTGGAGCTTTGTAAAAAGCAAAATGGAAAGAATAAAGTCCACCAACTTATTGCAATTGTAATACTGCATGCCACGATGCCACATCCACTTATCTCTAGAAATTCTACTCTTCATCTTTTTACGAAACGATAAACTTTATGCAAAATGCATTATAAAAGAAAAACTAAGAATTTTTTTATACATATTTAAATGTCCTTCTGTCCTTCTTAAAGTTTTTTTTTTGTTGTTCTACCTTCTTTAGGGATAGTTTTGATGTCTTTGTCTTAAATATTTGCCTCCATATTTTCTACTGCAATATTCCTCAATATTTGCAGTTTGTTTCCCTTGTAAAAATAGCACAGATCAGTTTGGGTTGTCTTAAGTATGTTAAGTTTTTCGTGGAATAAGTGTAAAATTAAGTTCTTAGAGAAGAAAAATCTGTTGAATCAAATAAATAATATAATAGATCCGATTGTGGCTTAGTGAGAATGAAAAATATTAATAGAAGAGCGGAAAATGCTCACCGAATATGAGCTTTCTTCAGGATAGCGATAGAATCGAAGCTCTAAGATGTCTCGAACAGCCTTCACAAGGATCCTTGACAAATTCTGTGGAAGTCTTTCGAGAAGGAGATTAACATAAAACATCTTCAGAAATTGCTACCACCACAGGTTATTAAGAATAATTTATCAATACTAATGATCGGAATATAACTAGCTGAAAGTGTAATGGGAGGATGCCAAATAAAAGACGACATAATCAAAATATATCTATTGAAAGATGTACTAGAATTCATAATGAACAAGTCAACTTTACTGTATCATCATGATACCGCAAGAGAAGGCATTAAGGCCCTAATTTTGTAAATCACTAGCGTTCAACGCATCACCTATGCTTTTGCGAACGCATAACCAAAAATATGAAATTTTGTAAATCACTGCGTCATTGCATTTAGCGAACCCAGAAATATTACGTTGTTACAATTCTGTCAAATCATTGCTATTGTAAATGTTGATACTGAAATTCAAAAAAAAATTTACACTTATTTTGCACTGGCAATGCTACAAACCTATAAGCTGTTCAATAATTTTGTTTGGTTATTTATCAAGAAATTATGAAGAAAAAAGCTTTTGAAGCAAATAGCTATAAATACAAAGATATTAAGAGGTATAAAAAAAATGTTCGCACTTATGGATATGTCTGCTTCTTCGGATGATGAGAGATACTTCAAGCGTCCTAGAAATATCTATTGAACAAACCCAATTGCGCTCTACTATCAACATCATGAATTAAACGAATAATGAGTATGTAAAAAAAACTACATGACAATCTTTAGATAGACATATGGAATAATAGGTGGAAAGCAATAGGGGATTAATTTTAGTGGCCTTCCTTCAACAACTTCTAATCTGGATCAATGTAATCTAAAAAACAACTAGAAACAAGTAAGAAAGTATAGTCGGTATAAATAAAACTGTTTTTCAGAACTGGGCGCTATTTGAAAGATATTACCTATTATGGACCGATCATTCAAAAATTTATTGCCATGACTTTATTGTGAATACAAATATTAATTGTGTTAAACTTTATCTCAATATAAATACTTTTAAAAGATTTGTGGAGGTTAAAGTGAATTACGGAGAGTGACTTATATGGGAGGTTTGACTAATTATGGACCGCCCATTATAAAATTAGGTGTCATTATTTCGGTACATATAAAACTAATTTGTGTTCAATATTATTTGGATACCAACTTCTTAAAAGAGTTATGTTCTTTAAAGCGATTTTCGGAAGTTGGCCTTATATGGAGGCTACGACTAATCATGTACCGATCAGCAAAAAATTTGTAGATGTGATTTGGGTTTATTTACCACTCATTTGTGATGAAATTTGTTTTGATACTTGCGTAATTCAAAGATTTATATTTGGTAAACCCCAATTTCGGGAGGATATTTGTATGGGGGCCAGGTGAAATAATGGACCGATTTTCACTAATTTCAATCCCACCCATCCTTGGGCCGAAAAAATATCACGTACCAAGTTTTATGGAAATATCTTTAAAATAGCGACCTGTACTCTGCGCACAAGCTTTACATGGACAGCTAGCCAGCCAGACGGACGGACGGATGGGCATCGTTAAATCGACTCAGGGAGTGATTCTGAGTCAATCGGTATACTTTAAGCTGGATGTTAGACCAATATTTATGGGCGTTACAAACATCAGCACAAATCCAATATACCCTCCCCACTGTTGTGGTGTAGGGTATAATTAATTTTGTAATCGGAAAACTTTGAAAGAACACCTCTTTAGAGAAGACGTCATGCAAAGATCCGAAGGTACTACAGAACTGAGCTGATTATAAATAAAGATTAATCCGATTGCCGAGTTGTGTCCAGATATTCTAAATATTTATTCAGTGATACAGTTTTCCGATATTCCAAGAGCTCTTTAAGTCTTTCTATGCAATATTTTAGCTTAGATTTGAGTTGGGGCGATTTTTGCAATTTCCACTCTTATCGAATTCTTCTTTTTTCATGAAGTAAATGAGTGATAGAATATCTTAATACATTAAATTGAGTTGAACAGAATACTAAATCCAAGATCCTTAGAAAGGCAAATGCAATATATTGCTGTATAAAGGCCATTGACCTAAACTGAGAAATCGATTGACTTTGTTATCAAACCTGATTTGTTTCATATATTTTTTAAGATTACATTTATTACTGCTCTCCAAAAAAGAACACTCTTTCTTAATAAAGATCGCTGAGAAGATTTTAAGCGAATATTCTTTCATTTGTTAAACTGGCATAAATTTAGCATACCTCCATTTCGTCTTTAACTTTAAACAATATTTTTTATTAGTTTCCATTGTCCTTTTTTTCCTTAACATTCTTTTTTTATTTATTTTCTTTTACCTATAAAACTTTTTACCCAAGTTAAGCGAACTAAAATTGTTTGAAAAAATATAAAAAATGCCAAAGAAAAAATAAAATATATATGAACGTTTAGCAGTGGAGCAAGAGTAAAACGAGGGAGAACAATGAAAGCAATTCACTGCCGGCAAAACTTTTTGAAAACTAAAATTAAGACGAATCAAAGAACATTGTAAGTAACGTTTAAATAAATTTACATACTCGTACATATTTATTTTGGACAATTTCTTTTTTACATCTATTTTCTTTTATTCTCTTTTTAGCTAAATTTTCGAAAGCAAAATGTATAAAATTGTCTATGTAAATGTGTGCGAGGTTATTATTTTCAGCCAGTAAATGTTTTGTAGAAATGTTTCGTTTCATTTTATTGAAAGTGTTTAAATTTATGTTATGAAAATTTAATTTATGTTAACATAAATAATATTAAATAAACAGGTGAAGTTGAAAAAAAGTGTCTTTTAATGGTCATAGATGTTGTAGTAAACATAAACAATATTATTAATATATTATACTACTTTTGAGTTCATTAAGCCATCAAGAATGGTCACAATGGTTGAATGGTGTCATGTAGGAGAAACTATTTAATATCAACTTACCTCACTGGAATAAATTAAGGCTAAGTTTAAATGGCAGCCGTAGCTCTGAATTATACCGTTGTGATACTTTGAACTCATAATACAATTCGTCTTATATTTCATATAAAGATGTGTATTTTGCTTAAGTCAGATAATCCTAAAGCAAATTCTCGTCATCCTTGACGCTGTAACATCTGAACGTAAACATTTAAAACATAGACTTATAACAAGAGATACACGGTTACCGCCAATTAAAAAAGTGTTGGCAATTTAAAGTTCTATACATAAAAAAAACACCCTATACATATTTATAAGTTTACATGTGTTTCTTTATATAGATTTATATCAGATTTTAAACAAACGTTGATAATTGTTTTGTATGCAAATATATAATAAATATATATGTAAAGGGTGTCCCAACTAGCACGCAATTTTTAAATTTTAAATATAAAAAAAAATCGTGAAACTTTATTATATCGTAAAATAAACAGAATGAGGTTATGTATGGAACAAGATATCGGGCAGATGGCCGCCGCGGCTTTGCTGGCACACACGCGATCTTTTAATGAAATTTTCAATGACCTTTTTGCAGCTGCGGTATTTCATTAATGCAGCGTCCAATTTCCTCTTTTAAGGCTTGAGTCGTTGTCGGCTTATTCGCGTATACCATCGACTTCAAAAAATCCCAAAGAAAAAAATCTAAAAGTGTTAAATCGCACGATCTAGGCGGCCAATTCTTGTCTCCAAAACGCGAAATAACACGACCGGGAAATGACTGATTTGCTGCATCAGTTAAATTGTTTCTCTGGCTGTATGACATGTGGCGCCGTCTTGTTGAAACCACATGCCATTCAATTCTAGGCAAGAAAAAGCTGGTTATCATTTCACGATACCGAACACCATTGACTGTTTGCGCTTGACCTGACTCATTTTCATAAAAAAAAAGATCCAATGATTCCTCCAGCACAAAAACCACACCTCGTGAATCAGTCGAGGATTTTCCTCACCCCAAATGCGACAATTCTGCCTATTGACGAAGCCATCAAGATAGAAATGGGCCTCGCCTCTGAAGATGATTTTATCGGCAGAATCAGCATTTTCATGTTGTCTCTCCAATACCCAATTAACGAACTCCCTTCGCTGTCCATGGTCAGCTGGCTTCAGTTCCTGAGTCAATTGAACTTTGTATGCATGAAGATGCAAATCTTTCGTCAAAATTTGCTGCATAGTGGATTTGGAGACAGCAATTTGCTGAGCTCGGTGTCGAATTTAGGTGGATGGAGTTTGAGCGACATCATCACGTACAGCTGCAACATTCTCCGTCGATCGACCTGGTCGAAAGCGCGTTGATGTCTTTACATCACTAACAGACCCAGTTTGGGCAAATTTATCCATTAATCTCTTTACAGTTGACTCTTTTGGAGCATTATTGTGACCCCAAATTGATCGCAATTTGCGAACTGTAGCCGCAAAACTTTTACCATTTTGGTAAAACAATTTCACACTGACAATGCGTTGTTCATTCGTGTAGCGCTCCATTTTTACTAACCTCGTACCTTCTACTAGCAAACAATAACAATTGTTCAAATGTCGAACAATGACACTTTGAATGGCGCCAAATTTAAAAATTGCGTTCTAGTTGGGACACCCTTTATATATCCTTTATATATATTATTAATGCATTTACATTAGAACGGCTGTATAAATTAAAACCAACTCTAGTCACCCCCTGAAAATAATGTTTACTTAAAAGAGTTATAGTCTAGCAAGTATTTGTGAATGATTTTATTTCTTCTCTCTTAATAAATCTGCTATTTCACGATTTTGAATAACAAAATTCTTGAGCACATGGCTGATAGCATTCATGTTTGTAACAAGCGAATAAATATCGCTAATCTGTAACGAAACATATACATGTAATGTAGGTTTATATTTTTACAAATCATATATGCATGTATGTATATTTAACATTGTATCAGTTTTAAAAAAAAAATCTGTAAAAATTCTAAATGTTCAACCATTCAAAACATTAAACGACCTGAAATTTATACAAGTGTCTTTCAATCTAAACGGAATATGCTCATAATATTAAAATAATTTCATATGTAGCAGCTAAATACACTAACCCCATTATTCATAAAAAATAAAGTAGGTTTGAAGTGCGCTTTTAGGCAAAATTTTCATACAAAATTTTCTTAAAGTACATTTGAAGTCTACTTTAATTTTTTGTGAATAAGAGCATAAGAAATCTATATAAAAATTCTGGGATGGTCTAAGACCGAAGATGTTGGTTACGTTTTCCAAATAACTTTAAAATGTCATCAAAATTGTATACGTTTTTCCCCCATTTCGAGAAACTAAGGAGAATGAATGCCTTAAATAGACTCAGACTTCATTTTACGTGGGTGACTGAAAATCAAAATTTATTTTTTATTCAGTCTGACCAGCTCTAATATTGTACATACATACATACATACACACATATTTGATATTTATTTATGTTAACTTATAAATATGTATGTATGTATGTTAATTTTGACACAATTCTCTTGACAATAAACGCTGAATAAATTTTTTATGATGTTTTATAAGTGTAATATAAAAAAAATTATAACACAAAAAATCATATAAATTTGCAATAACTAATATAATATTTATTTTATTTTATTGAATAATAAATATTTTAGTTTAAACGAATCATTTTCATATTATTTTCTAAACAAACCATTTATTTTATAATGCCATAGAATGGACAAGAAAATTGCATTATTATTTATTCATATTGAAAATATTTTGTTTAAAAATTTAAAAACTATTGAACAAAATATAAAATTGTTTAATTCTATAGTAGATAGATAATAATTAGTACACTGTATTGCATTACTATAAATACACTTGATATGTATTTGGGAAACCACCTGATTAATTTAAAACAGAAATTGTGCATTAATATTTGTTTAGTGTTTAATAACTATAATTACATTTTGTGATTTTATACAAAATACAGCGTGGTGCTACGTCCCAATTTACACAAAGCCATATTTATTGAAAAGATTGATACAACTTTTTCCTTGAAATGTCTTCTTTGTTCACACAGCACAATTTTATTGCTTGAATCGCTCATATTTTTATTTGAGTGTAAACACACATTTGTCTACATATATGTAATACTAATAAGAGAGTAACACGAATTGCTAGTACAATCAAGTGTGTGCTCGTCTTATCTTCCCCTCAGCCTGATGTCTAAAAGGTAACAAGCTTAGCTTAAAGAATTGCTTCGTGTAAATTAGGACTACCCTAGTGATTTTTAAATATTGGAAATTTCGATTTATATAAAAAAGGGTTTAAGTTATCGCGCAATTGCCAACAAAATAAACCGGTCACATGTTGTAGTAAAAAATTTTGCAAATAATTCGAATTGTACTCGTAAATAATCTGTATTGCTTAAAACAGACAATATGAAAGCATATATCACCTAAACGAAACTGTAATAGATGCTTGGAGATCTACTCATATCTGAAGAATAATTCTGGTGAATATTATGCCTGATCGAATTTTTGAGTTGATTGAACAAAACGGAGGCCTAACACATTATTGAAGTCTACACTTTTTGTGAATATTGGTATTTTAAGTTATTTTAATTTATGTGTATTTATAGTTATGAAACACTAAAAAAATTCTTTATCCTTTTTTAGAGCTAAAATAACAAGTAATGTTTTTTTTTGGTTTCTTTTTTTTGTTCATTCCAAAAGTATATTATACTTCTGCTTTTGGTCATCTGAAGAGCTTAAAATTTATTTGATTTATGTGCGGCTGCTATTAACTGTACAATTAGAAATATACTTGTACATCAGGTAGCTGTATTGAATGTAAGCAAATTTAAAAATTTAAAACATGTTGTTCGTTCGTAGTAAGTCCCAAGTCGACCTATTCCTTCATATAGAAAGCTAAAAAGCTTAAATATTTTACTAATATAATTTATAGGTTATAAAACTAAAACGAACGCTTGTGACTATTGCACAACTTCGAAACCCCGTATTTTGGTACAGTTAGACGACGTCAAGTATTCACCAATACGAGAGTGAGCCGCAAATCTCTCGAAGGCAACGAGAAAAAGGACGGCCTGATTACCCGTTAATGACAATGATGCACGACTTCTTCCTCCACTCAGAGCTGAATTATGTCTGGTTTTCTGCGTTTGATTTCCGCCATGCGACATGCCATCTGAACTGAATATGTTAAACTTAGATTTGGGTGTCCCGATAGACTAGGCGATAGTGTGCCGAACTAACAGTCAGAGAGTTGCGGATTCGATTCCAGCCAAAGACTCTGGGTGTTTTCTGCAGACAAGCCAAAAGCTTCGCAGTTTGTGTTTGTTTAAAAAAAAAAAAAAGATTCATCGCTGAAGCTGACCGAATTTCAAAATGCAGATACCTTGCATACATGTTCTTTGGCTAAATTAAGCCAGCACGCTCTGTTTTTGGGTTTTTAAATGGTGTATGGCTTTTAGCTCGGCCATTAATATCATGCTGGCGCAAGACACGACAAACAGTTTCAACACATTATTGTTTGCCCAAGTCAGCTGCAGCTTCGAAGGCCAGTTGTAAAGCTGATATTTTATTTGGTGTTGGTAAGAGTTAACATTAGCCATTTCTGCTATTTTTCGCTGTGTACTCGTTGTTCTATTGTGGCACGCGAACTCATTTGCACTATTTTAAATTGACACTTGACGTTACAAAATCGTAGAAGAAAAGAAAAATGAAAAATCATACAACGCTGCATTTCGCTATCGCCACACTTTAAATGGACTGTATAAAATAAGCTGTGACCTCAAACAACGAGCATTTTTCACTTTTTCAGTTTTAATATATTAAAATGTACACACTCAAAATATTTCATGTATAAAAATACGAAATGGTTTTTCGTAAAATTATTTTCGTACATTTTACTAAAGTTTTGTACATAATACGAAATTTTAATAATTTTTCTATTTCGTAAACTTACAAAATTCGTTAATTTACAAAATTTTTTTCGTAGAATTATTTTTGTATATTGTACAAAAATTTCGTTTATAATACAAAACTCTCGTGTTTAGATATTGTAGAAAATTTTGTAAATTTAGAAATTTTTTGAATTTTACAAATTAAATTTCGTTAATGTTTTATTGTTTATATTACAAAAATTTCTCGAAAAATACGAAACTTTCGTATTAAATGCAGACAAAAATTTCTTAAATTTAGAAATTTCGTTCATTTCACAAATATAATTTCGTAAAATGAAATGTACCGTTTTAAATGAAACTTAAAAATAACAAAACAAGTCATGCTCTTACTGACAATTAAAGAGATAGAAGCGTTAGTCGTGCCTTGTTAAAAATAGTTTGATTTATTAAAATAAATTTGTGTAAGAAAATTAATTGTTATTTGTTATTTATTTATTTCTAAGGCATGAGTTTAACATTTTAGCATTTGAAGATATACTAAGTCACTGGAACGGCTGTTTTGAATATAGGCAAAACACTTTAAAAGAGCTATGCGACCCAAATAGTATTATGGAATCAAAACGGTCTTTTATAACATTTTCACCAACTGAAGAGTCAAATAAAGAGAAGTTGGATACAAAAATTGTGGCAGAGGGTTCAGTTGCCCCTTACATTACTGTTATAGGGGACATATGTATATAAGCCCCAATCATTTTTCTGTGACTTTGAAAACATTAAATACAAAGTTTTCAGTATCACTAAAGCTATAGACATTTGCCTTAAAGCGTATCACGTATTTTTAATTAAATATTCTGAAGCTTCCAGCCATATATGGGATTTTTTAAATATTCAGTTCTATAAAATAGATGGGCATCATGTTAATCCAATTACGCATATGTTGTACAAAAAAATACAAGGTTAGTGTGTTTTATATAAACTAAGTTTAAAAGTTACTAATATATAAATTTTCTTTGTAGAAATCCAAAGCAATCGACAAAATCAAACTTAATTTAATGCAGAAATGCTATTATTTTTTCCTTTACTATTATTTATAAAATAACCAAAACTTTTCGTTTAATAAAAAAAAATATTTCTTGAGAAATTAACGAAACTTTTTCTAAAATAAACTAAATTTTTTTTTTTATTTTTACACAATTTTTAGTAACTTTACGAAATATTTTTAGAAAATTTTGTAAATTTACCAATTTTTAGCAGAAATTTAGGAAACTTTTCTTATATTAGCGAAACCTTTCGTGTATTTAGATAATATTTTCGTGATTTTACAAAATTTTGTAAAAATATAACAGGAGGCAATATTTCTAAAATTAACAAAATAATTTTGTATTTTTACGAAATTTATCATAATTTTTGAAATTAATGAAACTTTTTCTAAAATAAACAAACATTTTTTTATTTTTACACAATTTTTAGTAACTTTACGAAATATTTTTAGAATTTTTAGCAGAAATTTACGAAACCTTTCGTGTATTTAGGAAATATTTTTGTGATTTTACAAAATTTTGTAAAATAAACGAAAAAAATATGAAATTTTTCTTATACCTACAAAATATTTTTCGTAAGTTTAGAAAATTTCGTATAACAGGAGGCAATATTTCTAAAATTAACAAAATAATTTTGTATTTTTACGAAATTTATCATTATTTTTACGAAATATATTTCTTATTTTTATTTAATTTTGTAAACCAGACCAAATTTAAAAGTTTAATTTACGAAAAATTTTCGTTAGATAACCATTTATTTTGTAATTTAAAAAAAATAATCTTGGTAAATACACAAATATTTCGTAAAATGCGGAAAATAAAAAGTCCCAACAAGAACGAAAAACATTTGTATATTATACGAAATATTTCGTTTCGTCAAAATAACGAAAAATTTAGTAAAATGAACCACGATTTTCGTTTATTTTACCTATGAAATATTTTTAGTGCATTTTTGCAATAAATGTTTTTTGTTTGTTAGATTATAATTTTTTTCTTTTAACTGACATCAATTTATTTTTTAAGTTCCTGTTAGTTTTCTTTTCATAAAGGTTTGAAAACAAACAAAAAATGCTCTGCATAAAGTAAGCTGTGAGCCACTGTATATATTTCTCTTGAGTTTTTAGTTATTATTTCCCCTGTGTTGTCAATAACTTTATACACTGCAATTTAATACAGTTTGTGTTGGAAACAATTTTTTCGAAAGTTACAAAGTCCCTGGCCTGCAGCAGTTGTGTAAAAAAGTTGAAAATTAATATTCAGATTTTTTTTGTAGCCTGGAGCTTAACGGAAAAAAAACCCAAAAAATAAAAAATATTTTTGGTTTATTAATTTTTTAGTTTGTTTGTTGTATTTTGTTTATTTTTATTTTTTGTTTTCAACATAATCGTCATTGTAGTAGTTGGCTTATGTTTTAGTAAAGTTGTTATCTTTTTATATATATTTTTTTTGCAACACACACTATGCTATAAAAATAAAAATAATTAAAAAAAAAAAAGAAATTTATATATAAAATTTTGTCTAGTTATTGTTTTTATTTTTGCTTGTTGATTTTAACATGATTTTTTTCATTTTAGTTTTTTCTGTCTATTTTTGCAGTTAGTTGCTGTTTTAATTTTTGTTGGCTGTGTTTTGTATGTTAGTTGTCCAGTGGCTTGATTATTAGCTTAACTAAAAACAATAGTTTTGTTTTTGTAATAAAAACATGTAAAACTTTTACTAATTAGAATTTTTTTTTTTCAAATAAAATGGTTTTGCATTTTGCTGTTTTTCCTCTGGGGGGGACGTAACAGAAAAAAAGTTTCCCTTTTTATAAAATTGTCATTTTCTGATGGCAATGATTTTGTTGGTTTGATAAATGTTTTTATTTTTGTACAAACAAAAAAAACTGAATCGTTTTAAATTGTGTTATTTTTTAATTAAATTTTAGTAATATTTTATATGGTAATACGGCTCATATGAGCGGATTATAAAGTAGATAAAATTACTCACGTTTTTAGCCTGTTTTGGGAATTAGATAATGTTTACAAAATAAAAAATTAAAAGCAACTGAATATTTAATTACTTTAAGGAAATTTTTTGTATGTTCAAACAGGGGTTTTGGAATTTATGGAATGGCGGACTGTTTTGCACGTCAATAGTGTGAATGCTAGACACAGAAAAAAATTAGTATTTTATGAACTGAATTAGATAGAAGTAAGTCCTGTTTCACACGCTTCAGTTTAAGCTGACAAGTTTTTGTTCAATTCTCTTTAGAACCTGCCATTTCATTCACACACGTCAATTCAATTTTCGTACTTTTTCATGAAAATTAAATTGAAAATTGTCTAGTACCGACAAGTTTGTACCCCTTTTATTCACTTTTCCCTTCTCACTCAGAAAAACCTTGCCTTGCATGACGAATCAAAATTTAAGAGTGTAAAAGTAGACTATCTGGTCCTATAGTGTGTTGCTCTGCCATATAGCCCTGTATTATTAATATCATTTGAAATGGCATCCTGTTATCCTAGGAGGGGTTAATTTGACACAGGTAATCGACCTGGCTCTTTGGGATGAACAAAACATAATGTTATGCTGCTCAAATAACCCAAAATTTGTTTAAAATTTGATCAACTTTTTTTAACACAATTTGATAAATGAACCTGATATTGCTATCTGAGCACTGAAGTGTTCTGGGGAGTAATATTTATACGATAAGCAGCAATATAACGATACAAAAACTAGCTTCCTAGCTCTGTTTGGGCTATTTATTGGAATAACGATTTATTGCCGAATGTTTAAAATGTGAAAATTGCGTCGCAAAGATCTTATAATTGTATTTTCCACAAGTTTTCGTAACATTTTCAGCTATTTTTACAGCACTAGATGTTGGGTTTACTCTTACTTCTCTTATTGTAGCTCTTACTTTAGTTTTTGTAAGACGCTTTGGATGTCAAACAGTCAAATTTTCTACGGCATTGTATTTGGTATACAGTGATAATTTCTAACGATTTTACCTATTCCACACCAGGTTTAAACTTTTCTATGTAAGTCTATTATGATTTGCCGAGTCTCAATTGAAGTTTGTTTTTTTTTTCACTATTTAACATCACAAATTAATCTCTTTTAATGATATATTATAAAACTTGCAATTATTTTGAATGGCGTTTTATAGTTATACTTTTAAACAAAAAAAATTAAAAGAATTGCCACTATATTTGAAATGACAGAAGATTTTTTGCACAAGGATAATACCACTGTTCATTTTGACGCGTAAAAATTGGTGTATTTTAACATTAAAACAATTAAACTTGTATAAGTTGTTGTGTTCTTTTTTTTTTTTTTTGTAAATTCAATTCTATTTAAATAACTATTAAAAAATGCAATATAATATTTTAATATAATATTATTTATATAAAAACAAATAAGATCTTCTTTTAATAATAAGTGCTGTTGACATTATTTTGACGATCACAGTATGTTAGTTAATATTGAATGTGTGGTATAATGGATATAAAAATTCAAAAGCAATATGTATTTGCTTTAAAGCACAAATTCATTTACATATACATACATACATGCATATGTAGGTTTATATTCGACAGCATGGTAGCGTATACTTAATATTTGATTAAAAAAAATAAATCATACACCTACTAGTATTAGGCAAAATCAATGGGCCATAAGCATAGACAAACACTAAAGTCGGTTCTTTTTAAAAACAACTTTAAACTTAAAACCTACTTTTAATTATTTTGTAACTATAGTCAAAATTTAAGGTCGTTTTAAGTTAAATCGACTTCAACTGGGTGTCACCTCATATGTAGAAAATTATTTCATACAAACTGTACAGAAAAATAAGCAAGTGGCAGCTTCAAACAGCTGTCATTGAAAATTGAAAAAAAAACTAAAATCGGCAAAATAATAAAATTTAGCGGGAAAATTTAAGAAAAGTATTTGCGGTGGAAAAATGGAGAAGGTAAGATTAATATCATAATAGTTAAAAAGGCTATTTTGGCGTTGTTTTTTGATAACTCTTTACAGGAACAAAAAAAACAAAGAGAAAGAGAGGCGAATTGGGCTACTGCAGAGAGAATTATTTTTACTTTTTTATATTTTTGTACACATCCAGTTTTTGTTCTTTGCATAAACAGCTGGTTGATTTTAAAGTAAATTATTTAAAAGCAACTTCAGCTGGTTTTAAATTAAAAGTATATTTTAGCGGTTAAAATATACTTTTACATGTCTATAGTTAAAGTAAAGTGTACTTTTTAACTATTAAAGTAAACTTTTTTGTGACTATGCTTATGGCCCAATGTTTTTTGATTTGCTAGTTTTTCAAGCCTTTTAATTTTTAATACACTCAAACGAAATCACAAATACATTCATACTTTTAGAACTTGCTTGCAATTCCTCGTTCCATTGTGTGTTTCAATTTACAGTCAAAAAAAAACAGTTGATTGATTGCAATTTGGTAAACAAATTTTTTGTTTTTTTTTTCATAAACTTTCTGACGTCATAATTGTTTATGTGGTGTTGTTTCTTCTTTATAAATAATATAATAATCCACCAAATGAAAAAGAACTAATTAAAGTGTTGCGGTTTATAGAAAATTGACTAGTACCGTCAAGTTTCTATCCGTTTTAATCTATTTTCCCTTCTCACCCAAAACTACTTAACTTGAAGCGTCAGAATTGAAGAGTGTGAAAGCGGACTTATTCGTATTACATATGTGTATACAAATGGGTGTGTATGCTCTCAAATAAAACTACGAGCGACTTAAGCAATAAAATTGTGTTGTGTGAACACCAAAGAAATGTCAAGGAAAAAATTGTATCAAACTTTTCAATAAAACTTGCTTCGTGTAAATTGGGACTATCAATGACATTATTTATTTCTTTACAGCGCTCTAAAGGCGGATGCATCCATTCGTTCTGAACAAAATATTTATTCGTACAAAGTTTTTTTCATACGAATTTTTACGTCTCTTATTTTGAGAGAGAAAGAGGAGGCAACATGTAAAATAAATGAAAAATGATAACTACAGCAAATTTCGAAGCACCAGTAATACTGGTTAAAGGATTGATGTTTGACTCTAGCCTAGCGGGCGCCGCAGTGGTGCAGATGGTGAGAACGTAAAGAATTCTGATGAGAGAAAGTGGTGTTTCTCGAAACATATATAAATTCAACCAACAACACAGGTTCGAATCCTAAGCCAAGAAAAATTATCATTAAATTTTAATAATAATTTTCATATAACAATTCCTACCTCCAGTAAAAATAATTTAATGTAAATTAAATTTAATGAACTCGAGCCTAATTAAAGATATATCAAAGATTTAAAATTAACAGTTCAAATAAAAAAAAATAATTCTTAACATAAGCTAAGGCACAAGCTAATGTTTATAGTTGTAATTTAAGTGGTACATAAAAAATGTCGACGAAAGTAGACAACAAACATAATAAAAAAATGTATTCAGGTTTTCGAGACGAAGTCTCGGCATGAATACGAAATAACTGAAGGAAAAAAAAAAAAAAAAAAAAAAAGGAGGCAACATGTAAAATAAAAATGAAAAAATGATAATTACAGCAAATTTCGAACCACCAGTAATACTGGCTAAAGGATTGATGTTTGACTCTACCCGCCCGCTAGCCGCAGTGATGCAGAGGGTGAGAACGTAAAGAATTCTTATGAGAGAAAGTGGTGTTTCTCGAAACATATGCAAATTCAACCAACAACCCAGGTTCGAATTGGTTTAATTTAATATTTTGTCAGGACAAAAATTAACTGAGTAGCCAATAAGTTACATTTTTTGCATTTTGCAAAAGCAACTTTCTTTTTTCATTCATTTTAAATACACACTATTTTTTAATAATTAAATATTTGTTTTTTGACATTAAAAAACCAAAGCAAACTAAATCAATGGTCGCAGTATTACCACTAATAAATTTTGTTTACATATGGCAGCTTTGATTTTCCATAAAAATCATTCGATATAGGTGAAACGTGCTGCAAAAAACTCTCAGTAAAAAAATGTTTCTCTGGACAAAATGTTTGTTCGGAACAAATGGCTGAATCCAGCTTATTTTTTTTTTCTTTATTATTTTATTAATATCATTGAAGCAATCATTTTAAGTTGTTTTTTTGACGACATTTTGAAATTTAAAAGTTTTGAGAATTTTTACAAGCAATATATGTAAAAAACTTGAAAGCAAAACTTACCGTGTAAATGCAGATAATGTTATTTTTAAATTGAAAACCTATAAAAATAAGTCGTTTTAGTTACAACTTCATATCAATATTTGTTGTCATTTTCCACACAATAAATAAAAATTGAAAAAAACTTATTTGTTTTTTTGTTATTCAGTTAGTAATATAAAAAGCATGGCATTATGTTTGATTAATTAAATCGAAATTTATACAAAATCAATTATAAAAATTGGCAATCTAAAGTCTGCAACTAAAGAAAAACTTTGTTTAAAATTTCTTTAATTTAAAATGTATTAAAAATGTTATACGTATGTATATATGTATGTACACATACATACATATATAGGTAAATGTTTTTTAAGCGTATTTAATGGCACACCATTTCTCTGTTTACTGCACTTTTTATTTCTGTACTACTTGCTCCCTTTTTTTTATTTGACAAAAACTTTTGATATTTGTTTTTAGACTTTTGTGGAAACGTTGAAAAAAAATTCATATTTATCTTATGCTCGAAAAAAAATTTAACTTTAACAATTGATTTACATACAACAAAGTTTAGGTGATTTTTTAATATTTCTTTTGCTCTGCCCTATTCAGCTTTGACTTGCGTTTCCAATAAAAACATCAAAACTTTTATATTTGAAACGAGCAAAACTAAGATGATGGAGAGGGAGAAAATAACAAAGTATGACAACAACAGCCAAATAATAAAAAGCAAAAAAAAAAGAAAACAGACATACATATATAAAGAACATAAGAGGTGGTCATAAAACAAGAAAAAAAAGCAGCTCGAGTAGGAGTCACAAGCACAAAAACAATAATAAAAACCAGGGAGGGAAAATTCGTTTTCAATTATATTTATATGTTATTATAAATATATAAATATAATTATATAATAATAAATAATTATAAATATTTTTATATTCATTTAAGCTCAAAATTTTATGTTATATGTAGCATTGGTCGCCTCTTTAAATTTTTAATTTTCCATCTCTGAAAATTACCCACACAAGTATTAAAAATATTACAAAGTCATTGTTAGTTTTTGTTGTTCTTCTACACACAAGTTGTTTCAAAACTTAAACGCGATTGGAACCAGTAACTGGTAGATGAGCCGAACAAAAAGTAAAATTAAAAAAAAAACAAAACAAAGAGAAGACAAGACAAGAAGAATAATTTCAACATTTAAGAATTAAATATATTATTTTTATTTATTTTCTTTTTTTGTCTGCTAAAACAGCTGGAAAAATAAACGTTGATGAAAGAACCATGAAACTAATTTAAATAGAGTTTATGCAAGTTTTTATTTAGATATATACTATATAACCAAGGGAATAGAAAGCAGAGAAACAAAGAGAGTAGAAAAAAAGTAAAAGTTTTAATATCAAATTTAAATTTATTATATTTTAAAAGAAGTAAAAGAAAACTATTATTAGTTCTATATAAAAATGTAAATTGATACTTAAGTAAATAATTTTAATATAAAGCTAAGATCACTCTTGGCAAAATGCACTAATAATCACTATTTTTTTGTGTCCCAAATAATATTGTGTTTGTTTTAACCAATCAAATACAACTAACTAAATATATCATATTTACTATACCAAGTTTAATTGCCCATTTAAAACCACTTTATTTAATACGTTTATTTTCTATTGATGAAAAATTAAAATGTAAAAATATTGTTAAAACTAGAAAATTTGTAAAAGATTGAAAAATCGCTAAAATTACAACATATTTTTGAATTTTAAATCTTGACTTAATATCTAAAAATTGTTACCACTCGCAAGAAAAAAAAAATTAATTTAGGATGTATTGGTAACTAGTTACTTTCATATACATTTGTAGTTGGCGCCTATTTTATTCAGCAATTTGAATAGTATATTTCGTCACCTAAAATGCAAAAGGGCGTAACTAACAAAAAATTCAAAATTGACTTTTTTATTGATTATGATGTAGCAAACCAAAATACACCTACCCACAAAATTTTACACGAATTTGTTAAAGAATAACGATTTTATTAACGGAAAACAGAAGGCCGTAACTGCAACGTCAATAATTTCATTAACCAAAAAGCCGTAACTACACTTTAATTCAAAAAAATAAAAAACAAAGTTGCCTTTGATTTTTCGTTAAATATGTGTTATTGTTTTCTTAGTTTAAATTTTTGTAAAACAGTAACACCAAGGTTGTAAATATTTGTGCCTAAATAAAAACAATAATAAAATGGATACTAATAGTGAAAATGCTTCCAATGAAAAAGTTGAAAAAATTAATAAAAGATCTGAAAATAAAATAAACCGAATGAAAGGAAAACAATACAAGGGCCAGATTGAAGGTAATGTTTGTGAAAAAAATTCCAAGAGAACTGAAAGCTGGCTGTACTTCAAAATTTTGTGAGAAAAGTGCAGTACGGTATTGTTCTATCTTTTCCGAAGAAAATCGTAAATATTTAATGGGTTCTGGAAGATGTCCTGGGATCAAAAAAAAAATGTATGTAACTAATCTCGTTGAACGCTCAAACAGACAGCGAGTTTCTGTTAACAACTCCAGACGATCAATTACCAACCGTTACTATCTAAAACATTATTCTAAACGTGTTCAAGTCTGTTTTCATATGTTTTTATCTACGCTTTGAATAAATGAGAAAATGGTTGGCACCAATATATCGCCAGAAGAACAAAGGCAATTAATATCACAACGTAAAGCAGTAACCAATCAAGGGGTACTATATGAAAAACGTTTACATTTTTTGAAAAAATGGTTACACAATATGTCTAAACTTGAATCCCACTACAGACGACAATAGACGAAAAAACTGTGCTTTCAATCCGATTTTAAAAGTTTTCGGCATGTCTATGAAGTTTATTGTAAAGACTGCGAGTCTAATAAAGAGAATGAAGCAACTCCCGTGTGTTTTCCAAAATTTATGGCAGTATTAAAAAGCGAAAATTGTTCTATATTTAAGCCAAAAAATGATATGTGTGATACGTGCACATCATACGAATCAAAGAACTTGACCCAAGATCAGTATGACATTCATAGAATGGAAATACAAAAAATGAGAGAGGAAAGCTTAATGACATAGAACACGCCAAATCAGGATTATGCTTGTTGTTATGCATTGACATGCAAGCTGTAAAACTGATACCACAGACGAATGCAAACGCCACATATTATAAAATGAAATTGCAAGTGCACAATTTCACAATTTATAACGTTATCTCACATGAGTCTGACAATTTTGTCTGGGACGAAACGGATGGTACCCTTGTTGCATCTACCTTTGCTACATGTATTATAAAATACATAAAAAGTGTTATTATAAAGTCTCCGAATATTGATCACATCATTATTTATTCTGATGGTTGTTTCTACCAAAACCGAAATATAATTCTCTCAAATGCTTTATTATCTTTATGCGTTCAAAAAAAACATTACCGTAGAACAGAAATATCTAACAGTGGGACATACACAAATGGAGTGTGATTCGACCCACTCCATCATTCAAAGAAAAATCAATAAAAGACAAATAAATTTGCCATCTCAACTGGCTGGTTTGATTGAAGAATCACGAAAGAATCCTTTTCCTTTTAAAGTTCATCTTCTTGATTACAATTATTTCCTTGATTATGAAAATTTTCCTAAGCGCTATGCATCCATTCGACCAGGTTAATTTTAACACATACATTATATTTACAAAAAAAAACTATTTTTTTTTTAATTACAGGCAAAAAATCCGGAGAGCCAACTGTTAATATGATTCGTGCCTTGGGATATGATCCATGTGGAATAATTTATTATGAAACAAATATTAGAGAAGAATATAAGGCTTTGCCACAATGAACACAACAAAATTTTGAAGATGTCGAACCTTCACAGCTACATACCGAAAGAATAAAAATATCCAAAAAGAAATGGGAACACCTTCAGGCACTTAAATGTTTACTTCCTGCGGACTGTCACAGCTTTTATGATAACATTCCATTTTCACCTTAAACATATTTTTATTTATAATGTCTAGTGAAGTTCTGTTTTTCTTTTTATGTAATTAATTTCTATTTTATTTTGTTTTATCAACTTAATTTAATTAATTTTCTCAAATTATAATAATTAATTTTTGTTGAATTTTTTTGAATAATTATATTGAAATTTGCATTTTGTTTTAAAAATACATTCAATAAATATTTCAAAAATACAAGAGTTGACTAAAACCTTGTTTAATTACGTTTGAAAACCAGCATTTTTATCTTGACCATTTGCTTTATTATAATCATAAATTTTTGTGTTGTAGTTACGGCCTTTTGGTTTCAGAAAAAACGAGTACAAAAGGCCGTAACTAAATTACTTAAAAACTACTATTTTCCCATAATTTCTTTTTTCATATATAAATCCATCTTTATTTTTTAAGCTTGATTCTAAAATTTGGGTATTAAATTTTAAGTAGTTTTTGTTTTATGATGTTTTTTGCTTCTCCTGTAAAAAAATACAAATGTTAGTTACGCCCTTTTGCATTTTAGGTGACGATTTGCTGATCATATAAAAACCCTTATGGGCTAAAACACGTTTCATAACCAATAAAATTTTGAGTGAGAAAGTCATAGAAATTATTAAAAGTTGATAAAAAAAAACAAAATGATATAATTACACCACATTTTCAATAATAATTTCAAAACGTTTGTTATAAAACCAAAATGTTTACTCCCACAACTAGCAACTGTGAAATATAATCCTGAGTGAAAGGATACAATTAAATACATCACACTTAATCCTTGTTGCGACATCCTTACGGGTAAATTTTTATTATGAATTTTATATTCTTTTCTAATAAAGACCAATTATTTCAATAGATTTGGCACCATATTTAAAATTCCTGATATTGGTTACAAAAACCTACAATCCAAACACCTAAAATCTAAGACACTTGGTGCTTGTAAAGAAATGATATTCTGCGCCAGACAAGTTCTTGAAAAATCTGTTGCCTAAAAAGTTTTGGATTCTAATATTTGAGCCAATTCCAATATTTCTACAACACCTTGCATTATCTTCAAAATTTACCACGACAGAATATTAAAATCAGAAAGAGCTGAAAAATACCATCTAATAGTTACTTTAATAACCAGCAATTATTCAAGTTAATGTTATTTGGAGCATTCCTTCAATTTGTAAATAGAAACAATTTAAAAACTTTAGCAATATCTCTGATCATTTTGTTCGTTTAAAAATGTTTAAGTATAAGAATAAGCAATACCTATAATAAAACAATTTCTAATATCTTTGTTAAATAAATTTTGAATTTAGTTTGACTTACCACTCTTGCTGCCATTTTTCTTTCATTAAGTTGTTGTTGCTTTTTTAACAGATATAATCACCAGCGTTGTCAACTTTGAAATTTCAAAATGCATCAAATTGAGAAAAAATCGCACCATTTACAAAAAACGCACCATGTTTAGAATCTCTTTTTTGTTTCAAATGTTTATTGAATTAATTTGACATTTTTTTAATTTCATAAATTCTATATATAACTTTGTATCAACGACTATTAGTAAAAGTAATAATAGTAAAAGCTTTTTTTTAAATAAACGGGCTAATAAGCATTTAACCACACAAAATTTAACTCGCAATATGATATTCGGAACTGAAGTACTAATTGGTGAAAAGGGTTAATTTCATTTGTACTTTTTAAATTTATTTTGTTCTCTACTTTAAGTAGGGGAGATGGAGGCACGTTTATACCCGGGGCACCTTTGAACTATGTTGATAAAATCTCAGTTTAACATTTTTTCCGACCCTTAAGCGAGTTTTTCACATAGCAACCTTGTTTTCTAGCAACGTTAACAACTTTTGCTAGTTTTTTCAGTCGTCGATCGAATGTAGTTGGGTGAACAAGTTTTCACAGTGCCTTTGTAATTTTTTTTATTTTATTTTTTTTGTAAGAGTATAAGAAGTATTCAGTGATCGTTTTCTTTCGTGAAATAAATTTATTGCAGTCCAAAATTCATTTCAAACAAAATTAAGTTAAGTTATCTGATATTTATGTAAAAAAAAATATTTATTATAAATTTCCGTGATATGGCATGCCAGTTCAGGTTTGAACAAAGAAAAAGGGGGCACTTTTTAACATGTTAATTTATCAACCGAAGTACCAAACATTGTTGATTCTCTCTTATTTTCTGAAAATCACGAATCCAATGCTGATCATGATGCTTTAAAGGAAAATGTAATGTCACCTGAAATCGCAAGGCCTTTTCCGTCTTAATAATATAAAACTTATTTTTGATCTGAATTTTTTTATTTTTTAACTGTTAAGTTTATGTGTTTCTTGATAAATAAATCGAATTTATTATATATATAAAAAATATAACTGTTTTTGTTATTTTTGGGCATAAGCGCTACAAGAAAAAATTTCAAAACTGCCCCAGCCTAGTTCAAAGCTGTTCCGTATGGGGGGCACATTTGAACACAATGACAATGAAAAAAATATAAATCGAACTAAAAATAAGTTACTTGTAGACTTAAGCTAAAGTTTATTAGTTAAATTATGTAAAAAGTCAATAATTCAAAAATATAAATTTTTATGTGGCTTGAAAGCAAAAGTGTTCTAAGGTGCCCCCCTTACATATGGCAGCTTTGATTTTTCAGAAAAATCGTTCGAAATGGATGAATCGTGCTGCAAAAAACTGTCAGTAAAAAATTTTTTCTACGGAATAAATTTTTGTTAAGAACAAATGGGTGAATCCACCTTAACTCTGGTTGTTCGTATACAGTTCAGTAGACCAAACCATCAGGCTATACAAGAATTTTTATTTCCATGATAATAATTATTAACAAACTGCAATTAAAAATTAGTAAAAATAGAGATTTCATCAGAAAATCGGCGAAATTAAAAAAACGCACCGAAATTAACAAAAAAAAGCGCACCGCGCACCAACTAAGGAATTTTTCGCACAAAAAATTTTAAAAAGCACCAAAAATGGTGCGAAACGCGCCAAGTTGACAGCGCGGATAATCACAATGCAATTTTTAACACTAACACTTAAATTTTCTTAATTTTTATAAACAGGCCATATTTGCAGATTTTTTTAAATTAAATTTCATTAAATTTTTCACATGCTTTAAATTAATCTGCATTTTTATTTTTTTTAATTTGCACATTCTTTCATTTCTTTATTAAATTTTTCTTTATTTTATTAAATTTTGCTTTAAATATACGAATTAAATTTTTCATATTTATTTGCTCCTTTAATTTTTTCTTTTCATTTTCCTTTATTTGTATCACACACTAACATTACATAATTACAGAAATCAACACTAATAACAACAACAACGAAAATAACGTAAAAAACATACGATTATTTTTTTGGTCACCCGCAATTTGCCAATGTTTGCACGTATATTTATTTTTACTATTTCTTAATCATATTTTGAAAAACAAATACCGAAATATTATTAACAAAATATTTAATTTCACTTGTATCTAATTTTTATTTCACTTTAAGTACTATTTATTCATATTTTAAATTATTTAATAAGGTCTATTTAACATTAAACGATCTGATAACAAAAGCCGGCTAATAACTAAAGAAAATGTCAAACTAGAGCAATTTTAGTGAGTGTTAATAAAGTGAAGAGAAAATATTTGTGTTGCCATTTGTGTTTAATTGCATAGTTTTGTTAAGGGTGGTTGAGTCTGCTAAGATATTAAAAAAGAACGTTTTTAAATATAAAATCATTGCAAAAATTTAATTATTACTCTTTAACATGTTGAATTTGCTTAAACTTAGTAAATTCCACAACTTTTACAGTTACTCAAAAACAAGTACGGCAGCATAAACATTTGCTGTTTATTAAAGGGGACTATACACTACGTGTTTTTTACATTGTATATGTCAAATTTTACATATGGAATAAAAACATATAGTTGGTGACCTCATAAACTTTGCTGTGGAAATACATATGTAATTTTTTCGATTAGAACACGCTCTATTTTCTTATGTTCAAACACATGTTTTCAAATGTATATGCCATGCGAAAAAATTTGTCGACGGTTAAATATCTGCGCTATCATTAGCCGGCCGTATGAAGAATTTGCATGTGATAAATTAAATATTTTTTTTATCTCATTTTGTTAATTTAATAACAATGATATAAATTATTTAAAAATTTTTGATACAAGCTCCACATATTGTATATTAAAAGACGAAAAACCTTAAATCAATATTTTTGATACCGGCATTTTAGTGACGCCACCAAAAATTTTTGCAGCGGCTTTAACGCATTTTTCAAAGAAACGACATGGAAATTTATGTGTAAATAATCATGGCGATGTCACGTGTAATTGTACATACAAGTTGGTGACCAAAAATTAAAACCCTTATGTAAAATAACCAATTTTGACAGACATAAAGAAAAACATGTGGGTTGTAAACTTAAAAATACATAAGCAAATACACGTAGTGTATAGCCACCTTAACTACTCACCAGGGATGGCAGTTGAATTTTTTGGTTACAAAAATAATATTTAAAGAGTACTTTTTTCATATTTTTGTAGTTGTTTGTGTAAGGAAATAATAAATCGTCCATTAAATATTGTTATAATAAAAAATTTCATTGGCTAAAAAAAAATTTAAATAAATTCTATATAAAAACAAATAGTGATTGAGAAACATTTTATTTTGGTAATAAAATGGTAAAAGGCAAGGTTTGTGGATCTTCTTAAGGCAAAATATATACTATATATGTACATACATTTTATACATATTGCTGAAAACTTTAGAATTCGAAGATTGGTATATTGCAGCAACAATTTTTCTAATTAATTTAATAAAATTTACCATAAAACTGTAAATTTCAAGATTTCAGTGTTTTTAGAAAAAAAAATTTAATTAGTGTAAAATTATAACAAAAGTAACCGTAACATAATTTTCAAACTACATAGATAGCTAAATTGTTCTCATAGTCTTTATTTAAATACCGAAATTTATTAAACGGGAAAAATATGTTCAAAAAATACAGTTTATTCCTGCCTTTCTTTAGCATTTGATATGTTCCATTAACTATACTATATCGAACTGTCCAATATTTATATATTTTTTATAATTGGGGCTTGAAATTGACGTTTCGGAAATATTTTTCTCAATAAGAAAATTAATTAACAAATTGACATCCAAAAATGGAGAATAAAGAGTCCATTATAATAGATTCGGCAAAAATTCGGTTAATACCTATTAATGATATCTATTTTGTATTTTAGTTGTTTTAGATTTATGACTATTTTATAAGCAAGTTATTCGATCATTCAAAAAGCTAAAAAAGTGTGCGGAAAATTAAAAAATGTTTTTAACCTAAATATCTCTTGAACTAAAAAATATAAGCCACACATGTAAACGTATTGCTGTTACAATTTCTTGACAATTTTTAGGGCCGGCCACAACTACATACATACAACTACATTTTATAGAAAATATTGTCAAATACTATTAACATGTAAACAAAAGATAAAAATGTGTCTATAAAAACTTTAGCTTTTTTCTGTTAAGCTAATCAAGAATCATTTCTTTTCAATTTTTATTTTCTATAAGGTTATTGTTTAGAAATCTCAGTTAATAATAAGTTATAAATTTGTAATTTACGTAAAATGCGTAAAATATTTTAAAAGTATACTCTGAATCTGAAATGTAAGATATATCAGATTTTCCATCCCTGCTACTCTTGCTCTTGTTTGACAGTTTTATATTCATTCTGTGTTTATAACATTCGTTATTCTCATCAAACCGTAAGGAATAAATTGTATTTTTGGTGCAACTTACGCATTGCTCGGAATCATTTGTATAATTTTTTGCATGAACAAACATTTCTGAAGGATATGACAAAATTTGCGCTGGTTTATTAAATCTAAACGACATTTAACGCAAGATATTCGTTAAGCTACATATGTATGTAACAGAAAATATCGACTTGATATTAATTCTATTGGCATATTGTTGGATGTAAAACAATCGGCGTCTTCATTAAAATATTCTATTTTTTATATACTATTCTTATATGATATACTCAGTCCTTATAGTATCTTCTAAAATTGTTTGAAACTCAAAACATTGCATCATCGTTTGCACAATTTGATGAGGTGCTAAACTGAGTCATTTTTAAAGATAATATTAGCTACTGCCAAATTAAATTCATGAACCGATGGATTTTTTCAGTGTCCACCTTTGGTACGTATATATGAAAACAACTTTTTTAAGGGATCTTGGTTAAAATGGCTCGTTAAAATGCAAAGTAAATTTGAATTTAATTAATGTATGTAATAATTAAGTGATTTTTTCATTATTTGCTAGTTTTATTTCTCTCTAAATATGTAATTCTAAAAATTTATATAATAGGTTTTTATTTCGGTGCGAATCAATATAGTTTCATTTCTACAACAATAAAACACGTATTCTTACCCTACAATAACACAAACAGTAACATTTTCCCACAGGTTATTTGCACATACATTTTGTGAAAACAAGACTTCTTTTAGTTTGTATGTTTTTTGATTTAGCAATATATGTATGTACATACATATGTATGTATATCAGTGGTACTTAAAAATGAAGATGTTTTGGTGAGAGAATTTTCCCAGCAAACATATTGTCAAACGCTTAAAATAAGAAAAAAAGAAAGAGTTTTAGCTAGAAGTATACCTTAAGAAAAAATATCAGGGATTATAAATAACAATTATCAATATCAAAAAACAATTTTAAAACAGTTATTTTTAGAAAAAACAAAAACAAGTCCATCTAAAACAGTTTTTTATTTTTGTGTTCAATTGTAATTGAATCGCGTGTGTTTGCTATGCTTCGTCCAACAAGAAGCAACAACAATACTTAATAAATTTCTGGAAAAAAATTACGCATGCGTTCTCATCGCTTGCTCAACGACGACTGAATGAATGTTTTGAAAAGAGCATTCCAAATGTGTGTAAAATTCGCTCATTAGTCATACACAAGGTGATTTTCGCAAAATCCCATCAATAATTTAGCAGTGGCAAAACAATGTATGGCAGTGCAACCAACATTTTTATATATTTATAGTCTTTGCTTTTAGGATAACAAATTTCTAATGACCTTGCAAATTTTCGAATAACGGTATTTGTGGTGAATTTCTACAAACTTAGCTAATTCAGCAACCACCCAGTAAAACTGTAAACTGCACATCCATTGCCTGCTTTTAGGGTGGCAAATTTTCAATGACCTTGAAAAATTTCGAATAACGGAATTTGTGGTGAATTTATAAAAACTCACCACTATTATTCTTACTCACCACGATTTTTTATACTCACCACGATTTTTTTATACTCACCACGATTTTTATAATGACCACGATTTTTTCACCCCTTTTTTAATTCACCACATTCAGAAAAAAATTTCTTCTGCCGGGGTCGACTTTTATTCGTCCGTCCGTTGCCCTCTTTTTTTCTCTTTTTTCTCCTAATCCTCCCCTTTCAACAACACACACTTTTCTTCTCTCTTTTCTCCTTCACATTCCTTCCTTCCTCTCTCCTCTTTTCTCCTTCACATTCCTTCCTTCCTCTCTCTCCTTCACACGTCGTTTCGTCGTTCGTCTCCCCTTTTTGCATGATGTGTGGGTGTGTGTGTGTTGTTGCGGATGATTTTTTTTAAACAACCAACAACATCGGATGTCCTATTTATGCGAACTTTAAAAGAAAAAAGAATACGGGAATTTTTGTGGTTCTATTTTTAGACAAAAATCATGCCATCTATTGTTCGAAACTTCACATCTAAAAATGTGTTTGAAACTTAGATGGCGCTACAACAAAATAAAGTAATTTTGACATTTTGTTTTGTTGCTTCATTCATTGTTCGTTAAAATTTTTAAGAAACGTCAAAAACTACATACCCTGTTAGAACAAGTTGGTGCAACAGAAAAATACCCCATCACAAAGGTAGAGCAATATCAAAAAACATTAAACAAAGAAAATTTCTTGAAAGCAGACGGTTTTATTTGCAGTCGTAGAAAATTAATAAATTGGTAGAATTGTTTTTGTATTAATTTAGCTAATAAATATTAAAAAAATGTTTTTTATGCTAAAAAACAAAGAAAATTGCAAAAATGTGGTGACCTTATTTGATAACTAACTAGACAACTCTAACATACCCACTTAATTCCAACTTTTTTGTAAGCTTTTACTTTCGCAATAACCACACTTAACCTCAAGCTTTGGAATAATTTTTAAGTCCCTTACGGGTAAAACACAGCTAAATCATGTCCTTGGCTAGCGCTGCAGGAGTCTTACTAAAGCCTCAAACGCCTTTACAGCAGTTGTTGGAAGACATTAATTTTCAACGCAACAAAGAAATGAGACAATTGCTCAAGGATGGTAAGTTGTTATGAAATTTTTATTATACATATTTGCTAAAAATTTATTTTAAATCGTGTCTGTGAAGAAACAGTTTTCTGTGAAAAGTTGTCTACATTTGCACATTATCGATTATTCCAGTCCCTTCGTATCTATTATTCATATTTTTGTTACGGTTACCTTTATCTGCATTTGTTTTTTATACCTATCTGTTTTGTTGTTAAGGGTTGTTTTACGCAAATTGAATCGCATTTTGTTTTGATTATTTTATTTGAGGGTAATTAGTACGGTTCTTTGTTTTCATTGTTTTATTCGTAAATAGGCGAAAGAGAGTGGATGAACTAATTTTGTCAATAACAAAAATTAGGTGAAAGTTAGATTACACAGCTGATGGCGTATTTCGAAAGCCAATTTTACAACTGTTTTTAATTATATTTTGACGTGCTGATACTTGAGTTGTAGCCCAATAAGCATTTTGGCTGGAATTCAATTGGAATTACATTTGAAATTCAGTCACAATTTCCAGTGTTGAATTACAGTTGATACACAGTTGAATTCAATAGCGAATCCAGCAAAATTTACGATTGAATTACAGTCGAACAAAACAGTACATTTACAGTGTAATTCCAGCCTTAAATAAAAGTGTGATTCCAGTTGAACCGAACCTTTTCTCTGAAAATTTAATTATAAAATCATCATAATCACCGCCGCAAATGATTTGCATCAACTCTGTGCCATTATTAACATATGTATGCTTAAACCTTGTAGGTACCACCTTACAATCAAAATGCTTTATAGAGGAACCTTTACCGATACTAATTAAATCATATAACCCATAATTCGTTTTTATTAAATGTTCCTTTTAATATTTATTTTCAGACAGTGGATTTGTTGTTTTACAAGGCACCACATATTGGACGGATTTATTTGTACGACACTTTTTATTTCAATCGGAACCGGTTCATAGTATTGATTCAGATGATTTATTATTTTTTGTACGTAAAAAACATGTTAAAAGTTCTTCCCGACATATGCCAAAATATGAGGTAAGTAATATTTATCAAGAACACATTTATATGAAACATACCTACACCATTTCTTATTGAACTATATTCATGATATAAAGAAAATTCCAAATGAAATTACAAATTTCTACTTTAAATTAGAAATGTTCGAAATTAAATTGAGAATTTCAATGTGAAATTGAATAATTCCAAATGAATTTAAATTACAGTTCATGGTGTAATTATACGAGGTGAGTGCAAATCGGCAACAAATACAACACAATACAGAAACAACAGGCATTTTGTTTGTGTAAAATAATGTACTACTGTCAAAAACTGGTGTATAGTTACACCATGTTACAATTCAAATTGAGAATTTTAATGTGAAATGAAATTGAGAATTTCTTTTTTATAGAATTAAAAATTCGAATATGAAATTTAAGCAAGTACGAATGAAAATGTAAATTTATATTTAAAATTAAGGAAATTAGAGAAGTGATATTCAGTATGTAGAAATTGAAATTGATTGTTTATTAACAATAGGAGGATTTACGTTTGGTGTATTCAACCTTGACTTAACATTACTTTTGATTCTAATTATTTCAATTGATATTGGTGAATAATATCGCTCCCATGACTGTTAATCAAAAGTTTTTTCCCCCAGGTAAGCAGAAAATTTCGGGAATTTTTCAAAATTCAAAACACCAACTCAGTTCTATATACACGAACAGAAAATGTGCTCAGGTCTCACCAGTAACCGAAACTGGTCCTCCAGCTTCACTGCGATTTGTTGTTGCATACAACGTTCTAATATTAACCCTACCACTATCATTATAATACCGCAGAATCTTGTTCGCCTCTCCATCTCCTGAACACAACAGGGTATACTAATGAGGTACTTAACTTCAGCATTGGATGTAGAAGTTGTTTTCACTTGTAGCATTAAATTACGTTCACACAGAGAATAAAGTGTCTATTTTATGAATAATCCTATGGCAACAGGATTACTTCCGCAGTTCTGAAGATGTTTTCTTTCTTATCTTATTCGAATGGGATAGAGTAACCAAGATGGAGGACTTGCGTTCGTCATAGAACGAAATGTCAGCTATAGGATAATAGTCCCGGTGTTTTCTCATATACATTATGTGCAGTTTTATTAACAATGATGATATCGGATGAAATAAGTTCACTGGTTGTTAATGCATTCTGGACAAGTTATCACTCAAACATATTCCATCTCTTGAAAGGTGATAAAAAAAATTAAAAAATTTCATACACATCATGAGAGCTGGTATTTCTAATTACTAAACGATCTCACCGGAATTTCAATTGCAGAGCAGAATAATTCGTTTCGCTACAAGAGTAACTGCTAAATAAGTAAGCTCTGCAGTCTACTTATTGCCTACACCATCTGACAAACCCAAATTGCATTAAACTAAGGCCACATACCCATCTTGATCAAAGAAGAAAAACCTAGCAAAGTAACTTCGTGGAGCACTTTTGTAAATTACAACAAATCCACCTGACATACAATTATTATTATAAAAATTTTGATATATGTATGTATGTATATGACTGTGGTAAGGTATCTTATCCAGTACGAGTTCAAATCACTCTTTCAATCTATCAAGAACACTTTAGTTAAAATATTTATACATACATATATATTTTTTTCGTTACAGACTGAGGTTGATGTTTTTCGCAAAGATTCTCGTAAACTACCCATTGGTGATCCCGATGTTGATTGGGAGGAAACGGTTTATCTCAATATGATCATACATCAATTTGACTATACACTCACATTAGCCATTTGTACAAGAACTTCGCCAAAAGAGTTGCAGGTTCTGAGACGTCATTCACAACGTGTTTATGCCAGTCCTAGTAGAAGAAAAATGGACACCAAAGGTGAGGGAGAAGAAATAACGTATCCTCACATCTGTTTTATGGTGGATAATTTTGATGAGGTAAGAAATCCCCACATTTATTCACAATCTAGATCTATACTAAATAATTGGGTACTTTATTTTTATTATAAAGGTGTTTAGCGATATTTTAGTTCGTGATGGTGAAATGGTTTGCGTAGAACTAGTGGCCAATGATAAAGATGGAGCTGTGCAAGGTGTTATATTTTTAGGTTCGATACGTTACGATGCTTTAAAAAAAGTTTATGATGCCAGGGTAGGATTTTTGCAAATAAGTAAAACAGTTCTATTTATTTAATGTTTTTATTTTTATAAATTTTTTAGCAATCCAGTTTAAGCTCAAAGGTAGCACAACGCATGTCTTTCGGCTTGTTTAGTAGCGGAGCAGGCGTACAAACACGCTGTGAATTTGTTAGAATGAAAGGTCCTCAGGGCAAAGGTCATGCGGAAATGGCGGTAACCAAACCTAAAGGTTCGGGCGTAGAAACACCCACCAGTGAACCAGGGTATTTAAACTAGATATTCTGCAGTACATTTTATTACCTTTACTTTCAACGATCATTTAAAAATTTTCTAGTTTTTGTGCCACCGATATGTGGGACGACTGGGAGGAGGAAAACGATGATTATTGCACGTATCGCCATCAACGTCGTCTTAGTGACCCTAGTGCTAATCTAAATAATTTCTCACGTTATGCTTGGCGCACAAAAAATACTTCCGATGGTGCTTCTGGCTCAGCAGGTGCTAAGGCTCGTTCCGAAAACGAGGGCTTGGACTCTTTAGCCAATGAAGTGTCTGAAATTGAAGCTGGCGATTTAAGAGATGGTAATTACTTGTCATTTGTCTATATTTTCAATATGCTTTTTGTATTTTATTTAATTTTTTTTAATAATTTTATAACAAAAATATTTTGCATTTGTTACGTTTTAATTAGTCTTTAATAAAAGATTATTCTAACTTCTTCTATCTTTAAAATTTAATAACTATGTATATTAAATTTTTTTACACTATTTTCATTCATCACTGGCATTAGTATAGGAATACATTTTATTAAAAGAAAACACACACACATTTCCACTTCACCATTAATATATCTCTATTCTGATCCTAATTTCAATATAAAAAAGCATGCATCTTTTACATAATTTTTTAATTAACTTTTTTGTTCTTTGTTATTAAATAATTTCGTATTTTTTTAAAGAAGTGTCATGGCTATTTTATTGGTTATATGCCTTTTTATCAAGTTCGTTAATGTATGTTACCCGGCATTTACACATGCAAGTACAAGTTCGAAAAAGTCAATACATTCACACTTTTTTACTAATACATTCACATTTTTTCACTTGCAGAGCTAGTCGAGTTTTTCGAATAAGTTTTCGTATATAATACGTACACGGCACTTGCATGCAAGTACTTGCATGTGTAAAGGCAGGGTTAGAATTTTGCTCTTCTAAATATTTTTCCCCAACAAAATCAATTTTCTTTTCTTTAGATAATAAATAAATATTATATTATATAATTATTAATTTTGCAAAACATAGTTTAAAATAAAAAAGTAAAAGAACTTACATTATTCATCTTAAAAATAATTTTTGTCCATACGATTCCATGAAACCTAGTTTTTTTTTGTCTTGTCGAAAATCTTCTTAGTTCGAATTTTTACTGAATTTTTCATTATCAATTTTCTTGTCAGTCTCATATCTTTTGCATTTTAAAAATATACAAAATATTGGAATTGAACTGTGACCATTTTTATAAGCTTCATAAATTAATGTCTGAATGTCACAAGACAATTATCTTAAATCTATTGTGACTCCTCAGAGCTAACTGCTTCCTTATTGTCAACTGCCTTTATAGGTACAGTCTAAAAAATATAAGAATTTTCCAACCTGGTGAAGTTAAACTGGATTTACAAATTTGTATAAATTTCCTGAACCAGCTTGGACTGGACCATGTCCAGCTAAGATAGCTTCAGAGGATATTCGTGGGAATGTGTAATAAATGGATAATCGTTGGACGAATGTGTGGCGCGAAGCAACATACCTTTGGTTGCGAAATCGCACATGATTGTGGATGAATAACAGGAAGAATCAATGCAACAACTTTCATATGACTGACACGTTCTACATTTTCACTTCATATGTTGGCAAGGTTATTGTTAGGAAGGGCTAAAAATTGCGAGACCGGGTTAATGAGCTTCAAACTGGATAGAGTTTAATTGTTTAACCCACTAAAAATTGCAGCTGATTAGAGTCTCATCTACACCATTTCGAATTGTATTTCAGAAGTTTATAATTGTAAATTTCTAATTGTATTTCAGAATATTCCAACTGTATTTTAAAAACTTCTAATTGGGTGTCAGAAATTTCTAATAGAAATACAGATTAAAATTTAAAAATAAAAATTTCTGAAATACAATTGAAATTTTTTGAAATACATTTAGAAATCTCTGAAATATGAATTGAAATTTCTGAAATTGAAAGGGAAGTTTCTGAAATAAAATTAGAAACTTCTGAAATACAATTGGAAATGGTATAGAACTACGGGAACAGTTAGAAGCCCAGGGACTTGTCACCTAACTGAGAATTTGTTGAGGTCATTTTGAGAGTCACATAGTGGCTGTGTTTCTGTGGCATGTTTTTTTACTTTTTTTTTATTAATTATTTAATCTGCCTTATTTCCTTAGGCCTAACAAAAAGTATTCAAATCTTAAAACTAAAATTAAATCTAATTACTCTCTAACAGAGCATTAATTTGTTATTGGCTGATAAGCTCTACGAAGCCTCGACTGCGTCTGGCTCTGAGCTAGAATTCCAGCAAGCGGATTCGGGTGGGTTTGTAGCTTTTTGATGTAGTTTGTGGCATGTATGCTGGGAATCCGCCCTGGACAGGGTCATAAAAGCGGTTTCATAGCTCGTAATGATCTCTAGTCCTTGGCAGTAGTAGTTGGTCAGTGTAATGCTAGACGAGTTTGTAGCTGGAGCGATTGTTGCGTAAGAAATGGTTGTAGATTCTGCCTCGTTCTACAGGACTTTTTGTTCTTATACAGTAGACGCATACTCTAGGTACTATGTATGACCCTAAACTAAAAGCAAACTATAATTCACAAAGAAAATCTACACCAACTAGGGAAAAAACAACGACTGTTTCGTAATAGATTAAAGAAACAAAATTAATTTTATCTTTAATCTATTACGAAAGAGTCGTTGTCGTAAAAAGAAAACGAAACTCATAATAAGGCTGAAATTTTTATATTATTTTTGTTTGTTTTCTATATAGTTTTAGTTTACTCCTTACTATGTAATACCAAATAATTCTTATTGATTTTTGTCTATTAAAAAGCTTATTAACTTAAATTTTATATATATTTAAAATTATTTGGTTATAAACTTTGCTGCTGCTTTTGTAAATTTATTTAAACAAATTCTTAATGTTCTCCTCTATCCTTTTAAAACAAAAAAAGTAAATTTTATTAAACACAATACAATTTATTATAAACCTTTCAACACCTATTTATACATATTTTCTTAATGTATATAAAAAGAAAATATATTTTGAAAAAAAAAAAACAAAAAAAAATAATAACTCTATATAGATTTGCCGAGAAAGCAGGACTCATCTAAAACTCAGTCTCTAATAAAAAACAATGTAGAGATTTTGAATGCATAAAAACATTATACTCCAATCCCTTACAATATTCTTTTTTTATTTAAAAATTTTATTTTTAAATTTATTTTGTGTTTTTTCTTTTGTCCGAAAGTAAAATACATAAAACATACATATACATTTTTTGATTAGCTAAAATGCATTTTTCCTTTTTCAATTTTATTTCAAACTTACATATATATTTCTTTTCGTATACTTTTGTAGAAAGATTTTACTTTTCATATTATTTTGTTCTTGTATAATTAACAATATAAATAAAATAATTATTATTCCTTTAATAATGAAAGAAAAAGCTACTATTTATAAAGTTAAGCTTGTTTGCTGCGCCTTTCAAAAATTGCCAATAAAATTTATGCCCCGAAAATCTTTTATAGCAGGTGACAATTTTATTATAATTTCCTCTTAAACTAAAGCAAGGTGATTAAAATGAGTACTTTTTCTTTATGTACTAATTGCAAGTCTTAAAATTTGGGAGTTTTACTTTATTATCTCTAAATATAGCATAAGATGTAAAATAACTAAAAATTTAAACACTTGCAAATATTGTTGATATTTAAATAGAGTTTAAATATTTTTTCTAAATTAAACTTGGTTTGCAAAATTCAATATCAAGATTTCTCTATATATGAACATTTTTGTATGTTCTGATTTCATCTCCTATGTATTACCCTGAGAATTTTACAATCACAAGGAATCTTGCGAGTAGAGATGTCAAAATTACACTATTCTCATTTAGACAGATTGTTTCTCTGTTTTCTTTTGCTTCTAAATGCTGACCTATTTTGATCATTACAACATTTAAAATTTAAGAAATGTAAAGCAAACAATTCTTGAGACAAAAATATTTAAAAATTTCAATCAATTTAAAGCTGTTTAATTGTTGAGCAATATTAAATAATTGAATATGTAAGTTATATGGAGTGTCAGTTGTTTAATCTAAATTGTGCTAGAACGATTTTACGCGTTATAATCTTAAACTGTGGTGAACCTACAATTAAGGCTCTTGTTTAATCGTATAAATTCGGGCTGATTTTTATTTTTATTTATTTCTTCTTTGGAATTATTTTGGTTTTCAACCTTCCTGATTCTTTTAATGCTAAAATTGAACGATCGATATAAATACACCAATCTTCAGAATGATCTTTATTTCTTGTAAAGACACTGAGCACTCCATTAAACTCTGTGGAAAATTCGTGATAGAAGATTATTATTCTCTAGAAAGGTTTGAAATGGGTTGGTAATTAGATTTATCTAATTTACAAGATCCAAGAATTCTTTAGAATTATTTTTCTGCTAAAATAGAACGATTGATATAAATAATCCAATCTTCAGAAAGACACTAGGCAGTAAATATAATTTTCAATTCTTAAACCGAATCGTCTTTGCAGTTTGCATGAGGGTTTTTACCGAAAAGCTTAATAGATAACTTCGAAAATGCAAAATATGCAATAAAATTATATTTTAAGCTCTGGACATCTAAGTTAACCAAAGAAAGCCATATGTTTCTGGTTGAGAAAGTATAAGGATAATATGATTTACTGGTCATGGAAACTGTCCCCGTAACAGTATAGCTGATAAATTGGCAAAACGATGAAGAGATAATCTCCTTTTGTCGTATTTCTCTTGCAATTGCTTATATTAACCATGGCGGCAAGGAGTCTTCTCGTCACCTAAGTTGACAAAAGAATGATGAGTATTTCTAAAAGAGATGGGGTACTTCAACAACATACCCAGTGAATTGGAAATATGATAAAAAAAATATTAAACTATTGGGAACTGTAAATCTTTGTCTAACAGAAATTATTTAGGATTGTTCATATTAAGTGATTCAAATGATCACAAATGATAAGATACTAAAGGAGATTAATGATATTAATGCTATGAGATCAACAACTACTGCAGAAGTTGTTCCATTATTGTGAATTATGAAAACTTAACATAGTTTCTATAGAAACCTATAGGCAATAAGATAGTGTGTGTTCTTATTATATGCCAATATCTTAGGTTGAATTTATCATTCTTCCATCAGTGGCTGGTATTAGATTAGATTATATTATAAAGAACGCACTCGTTCTTTTAAGATACAGGATCCACAGAGATAATTTATTATGATACCTTTTTGGCTTCAAATATACTGGTACCTGTGTTGCTGTACAGAAATAGATTCAGGTGTATTAAATCGTGTATTTAATAATAATAAAGAGTATAGGAATCCAAACAAGTTCGTATACTTTCTCTTTATATAATATAATGTTATGGACTGCCACCGGGTCTCGATCACACACTATAATCTTTGATTATAATAATATAATGATATATTTTACGATAGAATTTAACAGTCTGATTGTATGATTGAAATAATTTTAAATTAAATATAAGAACAAATTCATAATATAAGAATATAAGCCCACAGATTAAATTTAAAGCTTAATTTTTAAAATTCTCTAGAGAACATTACAACTTATCTTTAGTTGTTTAACTTAATATTTTAAGATTGATCTTAAATTTGTTAAATAAAGCTATTATTAAGAATTATAAAGAACAAATTATATTTACTAACACGGCCTAAAAGTTGTTCATTCAAAAATGTTCACTAAGTAATTCTGCTTCAATTTCCAAATATTAAAAAATTTCCTTTTATCATAACTACTAAATATTCACATATGTATTAATAATTGTGACAATCGATTTAATCTTTTTCCTGAAATTATAGAATTTTTACTATTCTTAATAATAAATCATAAACATTAAACTGCAACATAAGGAAACATTTGTCATTTATAAAAATGCACAGCTCAAACAAACCTTTTTTAAAAAACTCCACAGCAATTTGTTAAATTTTTCTGCTTGCTCCACTGCTCAAACTGTTTTGAAACAACATATTTACACAAACTTTTTCCACTAAACTGCTTTTCTCGATAAACACCAATTCAAAATCACTCCAACTCTCCCTTTTTCTCGCTCTCCAGTTCATGAACTCATTCATCATACTCTACAAGTTATTTACATTTATTTTTTTGTTTGTATGTATGTGTAATTTTCATTAATTTAAGTTTGCATATTTTATAATTTCATTTAAATTATTTTTAATTTAATACTTCTCAATTTTTCTGTTTATCTTACGCAAAGTTTTAAAATTAGAAGTGACAAAAACTAAATCGCAAACAAATGATCTATATTTATTTGTAGATCTGCGTCCTGCTTTCTCGGCATCCGAGGCAAAACTTCATACAAATCCGAACTGTGAAGAGCTTAAAACCTTATTAGTTAAACAAGACACAGCCACCACCGCTGCTATAGCAAAAACAGCAACACATGATCAAAAACAAGTTAACGATCAAGAAAAATCACCAACTAAAGAAACCTCCTCACTTCTTGAACCGGAGAGTGGAGTACAAGATGGCATTGAAGCTACCAATGAGGCTGTTATTGTAACATCTCCCTCCTCGGTAAATGGTAAGACTACAGGATGTGCTGGCAACTGTTTTAAGACTGGCAAGAAGTGTAAAAGACGTTGGATTACCACAAATTCCGATAAGAACACACCGCAAATGTCCGAAATCTATTGTCCTACATGTGATGATTATGCCAATGAAACACCAGCCTGTTTGAATAAAATGCCGGATAAGAAATCGAAATTAAAGCCAAAAACCATACTAAGTGTAGAAAGTGAGTTGGTGGTGACGAAAAGGGGTAGTTTGAAATTTACCGATAAGAAACCCAGCTCCACTATAGGTCGAAGTTCTTCTTTAACGACAGCCGATCGTAGATTAAAGAAACCGGCAATCATATTGAATAGAAAGGACAAAACTAAAGCCAAGGATAACGAAGAGAAAACAAAAGACCCAAACAAAGATGGCAAAGAAAAAATAAAAGAGAGAACAGCCAAGACAAGTCTCTTAGCCAAAGTATCTCCCAAAAAGTTGAGGGCCCAACGGGCTCTCAGTAATAACAGCACTGTGGAGAAAAATAAACAATCTCTTAAAAATAAAAAGGAAAATATCAATAATAATCCTGAAACAAAAACAAATAAGTCAAACAAAAAAGTAGAAGAAACCAGAAAAGACGCAACTGATTCTTGCCAAGAATACGAAATCGCCGACGATGCTATTTCCCTAAATGGGGGTGGTGACATAACACAGGTTTCCGAAAGCGTAGCTAAAATGGTAATTCTAACTGAAACTGACTCTTTGATCTCTGTTAGAGGCAAAGAAGAATTGCCGGTTGTAGAACAACCTTCCAACACTGCACAATCCTCGCCAATACCTCTGTCTCCCTCCTCCAATTCAAATTCAAATGATAATGAAGCTAAGCCACCAACTACAATGCATCAATTTCAAAAATGTGTTCGTGTACCTTTAACCACAGACAGCCATCCATTGCAACCAGTAAATACTGACTCAGAAACTGAGACCTGTAAAAATGATAATAATTCCTCATTACATTCCCAAAATTTAAATGCTGACGATCTGAGATCATCGCCTCACTGTAGGCCAGCCTCGTTGAATGATTGCAATGGTAATTGTAATAATTCTGCCTCGTGTAGCACTTCGCCCATGTCCCCGCCATCGGCGGAAGCTGAAGATTTGCAACAATCTGCCAATTTTGCTTCAACATTGCCACGGACTAAACGTACGGCAGCTATGCAAGCATTTTATAATCGTGCAATTAATTTAGTGCCCAAAAGGCGTACACCAGATGGTACCACCATCTACTATTGGTGCGATTTGCCAAAGAAATCTTTAAAAGGTGAAGTTTTTTAAGGTTATGTTTAAACAAAAGGATTTACATTTTTTATAAACAGCTTTAAAGTTAATTTCGAAATTATTTCTTTGGTGTTAATAATGTTGATTTTGTTTGTATATGTATTTTCAGAACTTGATGATGGTGCTTATAATCCATTGTGGGCTAGTCGTGGTTTTGCGCAATCATTTCATTTTTGGAAGGAGAATCGCCGGCAACAGTCTACTCCATTGAATGCATTCCTTACATATGTTACACTGCCTTGGTGGAGTATAGCTAAAGGTATGCATATAATTTTAACCTACGCCACCATCGAAAGAGAAAGTAAACAAGGTGTTTGATAAAATAGAAATGTTTGTTTTTTTTATAAATTAATTAAAAACGTTGATTGCGAAACGAATGAACGGAGAGTGAGAAAGGATTGTTTATACAATCAGTATACAACAATTTTCTAAAAATTTTGCAAACAAGCGTTGATTGTAAGCGATGTATATACATACGTCTGCTTTATTTGTTGGTAACAAAATTAAATCAATATTATTTTTACTTTATATGCCTTAATATTTTTAAGAAGCTTTTTGAAGAACAAACGATAATATTTTATTGCTTTTAAATTAATATGAAAATTAAAAACAAAATGGAGTTTGGTTGCTTTTATATTTATATTTTAAATTAAATTTTTGAAATAGTCACGGTTGTTATAGAATCCAAGTCAGAATTGTCATTTATCAGAATTGAAAATCGATTCTGATTAGAATTGGTTTCATAAATTTGTCTTGCTTTTGTCTTGTTTCGAGCAAGACACATATTCGAATCAGCTGATTTGTTTTGTTTACATTTTGTAGTAAATTTTTTAACAATTTGGTGGTGCAGTCGTAATCACAAAGTATACAGAGGGGTCAACTTTCTCTTTCTTAAAAAGAGAAAGGAAATATTTTGTGGTAGTATTTGGTAATGTGAAAAAGCAAAGCACTATATACAACAAGAATTTTGTGGACAAAACAAAATAAACAAAACAATTTGAGTAGAATATTTGAATTGAAATTTTGTTTAAATGTTTCTGATTTCAATGACTTACTAAATTGTATTTTAATAATTGTTATACTTTGCGGTATGCATTGTGGAGTTTGTGCATTCGTTAGATGATATAAATGCATTTTTTTATGATTGTATCAAACAATACAAAAATACTCTGTGACCAAAATTGAATTTTATTGCGCCAGAAAAATAGTAACATAAAGAAAACAAAAAGGCAGTTCTCAAAGAAAGAGAAAGGTATAAAACTACATTTTCGTTCCCCTTCTGTCACCTCTGTATACTTTGTGGTCGTAATTCAGCTCTGGGTGGAGAAAGAACTCGCGCGTCATTGTCATTATCGCTTAAGGGCAATCAGGCCGTCCTTTTTTCGCTGCCTTTGAGAGAGTTGCGTCTCACTTTTGCATCGGTTAATGCTTTGCCTACGAGCCTAATATTAACACTCTAGAGTAATATAAAGCAAATTTCCATACAAAATTTGTTTTATAAACCTCTTATAAACCTGTTTTAAGTTTTATGAATAAGGGCATAAATATTTAATATAAATATACTTAACCGCCTAAAACAAAAACCAATACAAATCTGCCAGTTACAAGCTGATCGGATTATTTCTGACAAAAAAAAATGAAAAAATTGGATTTTATGACACCAAAATCTGACAAAAATTCTGATTCTAAAATGAAATCGATAATATTGGTTTCTATGCCACCAAAAATTTTTTTTGTCGATTTCATTTCAAATTCTGATAACATCAGATTCCACATCAACCACGGGTATTTCAATAATTGTTTAAACTTAAGGTCTTTTTTAAATTAAATAAAAATAAATTCCTAAAGATGCTACACAACGAAGTAACAAAATATTGAGAATAAAGATTTTATTTAAAAAATACCTTAAGCTTAAACAATTATTGAAATAATAAAGAAAAAGGTCAAAAAATAAACTATAATAAGAAATTAAATTAAATTTTGATTTCTTCGACCTTTTTTTTTTTTTTTGATAAAATAAAAAAGTTTTTTCTAGCTCGAGGCCAATTATTTGTAAAAAATATATATATTATTTATTAAATTATTTGAGTTCATTATTGAATGTGGAGACAATAATACGTCTCTTAAAAGCATAATTGTAACTCATTCCTTGATAATGATATCCGAAGGATATCGAACTATTGGAAGAAATAATTTAATAAATAAATACATATATAATTTTTAAAAATAATTGGCTTCGAGGTCGAAAAAACTTTTTTATTTTATAATAAGAAATTTTTAAAATAGTTTTTATTATTAATAAACCAATTTGTTTTAATGTGAAACAATAATACCGAAAACTTCCGGGATTTGCAAGACCTGTCCCGTTTTTCATACCTAATTTAAAACCTTAAACACTGCCATTTTGAATAATGACAGTTAAAGTTCAATAAAATAACCATTTTAATAATTATATTATTTTGTTTCTTTTCAGATTTGTTGGATCATCGTGAAACTCCCATTTTAACATTTTAGTATTAAATGACTTTTTTTTGTTTTAATTTTTAATCGAATTAGTTTATGAGCATTTCTGACAATTGGAAAATGTTCATAAACTAATTGAGATTCCTGAGATTTTGCATTCCTTATTATGGTATGATGTATTGCGAATTGTAACTATTCTGTGTTTCGATTTTTAATTGTATTTTAAGAAAAAAAAAAAAAAACATTGTGGCATTTAAAAATATAAGACAAATTACATAAAATACTTTCAGTTAATAAAGTCGCGTCACAAAATATTACTATTATCTTGACAAAATCATATGTAAATCATAATTGTATTTGTTTACGAAACACAGAATACTAAGGAATTGTTTTAGACTTCGTATCGAATTCTTTAAATCTGTTTTTATTTCATTGTTTCAAAAGTTTCAGAGTAACTTATTTTTAAAAAACTTCATTTATTGTAAGAGAATTGTTAGCTGATTTGATATACATACATATATTTTCTCTCTGCTCTCTTCTAGACAAATACATATTTATTTTAATCTCTGAAACTTTTTTTAAATTTTCCGTTTTAGTTTTGTTTAAGATTACTACAGGTATTGTAAATCGAAAATGAGTTTAAAAGAAGTAGAGTGATTAGTTCTTTATTTCAAATTTTATTCTATGTGTAGAGCAAAGACCGAAAAAAACTCGTCCCATATGATCAAAATAAAAAAAAGTTTTAAAAATACATACATCACTGAAAATAACTGTTACAAAATGATTTTTGTTTACATGGTTTGGTATCATGAATCAAATAATAAAGATTACGCATTGCGCAGATCCGTTATATTTTGCAAAAACTGTAAGGACAATCAGGCCGTCCTTTTTCGCCGACTTCGAGAGATTTACGTGTCACTCTTGCATTGGTTAATGCTTGGTGTCGTCGAACTGTACCGCGGTTCGGTTTTTCGAAGTTATGCATTAGTCACATGCTATAAACTTTTTTTAATACAAGATTTAAGCGTTACAGTTTCTTATATGAAGTATAGGTCAACTTGGAACTTACTTGAATCGATCGTCGGATAACCTGACCATTTGAGGAATTCATTCTCCGCCAACCTAATTTATGTTAAAAAAATGTTAAATGGTAAATGGTGCCAATTAACCACTAAAATTAAAGTGGACCTGTTATTTTTCGTGTCTGATGTAGAGACAAAGAAACTGATAAAGAGCTTGTACTGATTGTTGATTATTTCCTCGGGAATAGCTTTTAGTTTTAACATTTTAAATTGGCGTTGGCCTAGAAAAGTGTAACTAACACATTTTATATACTCTGACTGGTTACGATAGTAACAAACTTTCTTGTTTTATATTGGATTAATAACCAATTTTAAATCATTACTAAAGTTATAAGCTGTCTTTTAGCAATTAAATAATGTTACTAATTCATTTAAAATAATTAACTCAAATTTCCCGCAAGGTTACTTAGCGTTATCCTAAGAGGCAAACAATAGTTATACATATTTTAGACATTCTGTGACAGTTTACGGTAGTAATAAAAGATTTCGCTCTATTTTGGATTAATGGTTACAAAAATAGGTAAAAAGTAATTAATAATTTTTAACCAACTTGGTTTTAAATTTTTTGATAAATTGTCAAGTTTCTATCTGCCTTTTCACAATTAAATCCAGAAACTAATTCATTCAAAATAATTGATTGGGAGAGAAAAATAAAATATTTTTAACACTCTGTGACAGTTAAGGGTAACTAACAAACAATTTTGTACTCTTTTGTAACCATTTAAACAAAATTAGGTCAAAATCAATTGATAATTGTTTAACAAAATTTGTTTTAAATTAAGGTTTACATAATCAAATTTCTATTTGTCTTTTCACAATTAAATCAAGGAAGTAATTCATTCAAAATGATTGACTAAAATAATTCAAACTATCATAGAATAAACACAAATATAAAAGAGCTAAAATGGAACATGTCCTTTCTAATTCTTTTTAACTCAATTTCATTTTACGTTTCAAAAGGGATTGTGATTTTTTAATACAGTGATAATTTCTTATACATATTTATATCTAATTCATAATTACTATTTTAATTTATTTACTTAATTGGCTTTTACAATGTTTAATAAAATTACATTTACATTTATAACCACAAAAATTGTTACTATGATTCCTAAATTTATCTTACAAATTATATTATATTAGTCATATAATCATCATACGTATTTACATATACATACATAAAATTATATTCAATGAGTTAATTTTATAAACAATAGTATTTGAGTATTGAAAATCTAATATTGAGATAAATGTTATACATGTTCGTTTGAAAATTTAGTAAAAACTTTTAAAGTGAAAAACATTATTAAGGGCTTTGCAATGGAAATTTTGGTATAAATTTATTACGGCAAGTGAAAAGCAATACTTGACCCTTCTTTGCTAATTTCGGCAACAAAAGCCAGTATTTTCCGGCTTAATTGTGCTCGTCATACTGTTATGTTTTTAAAACATAATACATGACATGTTCTCGCATGTTTAAAAAAAAAAGCACGGTCAAACAGCCTGTAAGTTGATCCACATTATATTGCCGCAAATTTTAAAACATTTTATAACAAAAAAACCCATATTTTATGACAGACGATCTGTCGCAGAACAATACAGAAATTCGCTGGTCAACGAAAGTTATAGTTGTAAAAAAATCAAGATTTTCGGGCGTATTAGAAACAGGCGGCTGGTGCAAGATTATCCAAGAACGTTATGACACACAACAAATTATCATAATGTCCATGCTGAATTCTCAAACTTCCATTTACGAAAAAATATTGAAATATTTAATATGATTTCCATGTGAACCATACACAGGGTTTTTAAGACTCTAATTTATTTCGAACACCAGTTCCGCATACATATTTACAGGTGTGTATTGAATTATGGCTTTATTTCAGAAAGTAGCAGGGTTTTTAGTAGTTAATAGTTAAGATTTTTCTGGACATCACTAATTGCCATCCATGTCATTTGCGACATTACGTTCGTGGAGTGCGCTGTATCTTTAAATAATGTCAGCGGCAGCAAAAGTATCATAATCTGATGAAACAGACTTTAACAGACATGAAATGAATCTACTGCATTTTTTTTAGTGATCACCAGGTCAACCAAAAATATGCAATATCATATTTTTTGCTGCGTGTCTTATAAACATATAAACTAGTTATTTAAACGTTTCAGAGAATTTTAGAATGGATTTCTTTCTTAGTGCATACTTTTGCATATTTTACTATTTACAGCATATTTTGCTTATAACTGCATACTTTTGTTGCATATTTGACCTTTTACAGCATATTTTTGCATATTTTGCTCATAACTTTTATGCATATTTTGAAATGCCAGTATAAAGAACGATCTGTTATCAGGCTATTTGTTAAATTGAAAAATTCGTTATATCGAGATCCTAGGGGACCTAGTTATCGTTAAAATTTGTTCACTCTAATTTTTTTAGAAATGGAAGTGTATTTGGTGCATTCTTATGTAATTTGTTGATTTTAAAAATTTGATTTTTTTTTTAATTTTTTCAATGTTCTATCCAATGTTTTTTTAAATGTATGGATAGAACTTTAAAATGGCAGCACTTGTTTAACTGGTGGACATTTTGTCAGCTGTCAAGTGATTTATGTTTAGTTTGGTTTGGCACTTCAACAACGAATTGCTAGTTTAATCAAGTGTGTACTCGTCTTATCTTCCCTGACCCAGATGTCTAAAAGGTCACCAGCTTAGCTTAAAGAATTGCTCCGTTTTATTCGTGATATTTGCTGTTTAAATAAAAACACTATATCTATTGCATGTTTTTTATATTTTGGAAGAATATTTTTAATTTTTAAGTGCATTTTTATGCGCATATGTTTGGTGTGGTGATCACACTATATGAGAATTCAAGAAGTAGTTCTTCATATTCATGTTTTAAATTAAAAACCTTTGTTTTCGCAAACGAATTTCACAATCACCCCTATCGTGAATAAAAATTCCCCATGAAATTTGTTCCCTTTTCACATTTTTCCTATTAAAATTCAATCAATGTTAAAAAAATAAAAGGGAACAAATTTCATGTGGCATTTTTAGTCACGATTGGGGTGAATATGTTAGTTTGCTTAACAGTGTAAATCATTAAAAGTTTTGTTAAATTCATTTAAAAGAAAGAATAGATATTGAACATTTAATCAACTGTTTACTTGCTATTTTTTACTAATTTTTTTGCTATAACTGAAAATGTTAAAATAAAAAAAACTAAAGCTGAATACAAAAAAAAATGTTGAAATAGCAACTAAACGAATAGTCGTAATGAAACCAAAAACTATATATATACATATATATTTTAGTTAATAAGAAAACAAAAAAAAAAAGACACAAATTTATTAAAAATAAATTATTGTATACAAAACTACATAAAATGAAAAATAAAAAAATAAGTGTTTTATTTAAAAAAAGAAACTCTTAAGATTTTCAATTTCCTTTTTCCGTTGTTTGGTGTTTTGTATATACTCGTATATCTCTCTTAACCCAAATACATATGTATGTACTTCTGATTTTGAAAACAGTTTGTATATATTATTTCTAGAAATCTTTTTTTTTTTTAAATACTCTTTTTAGTTTATCAGCATTATTCTTTGTTTTAATTGACCTTTAAGGTTATAAAATAATAAAAACAAACAAAAATCGAAGTCAAATTGAAATTGTGTTTTTTTTTCTGATTGTATTTGTAGGTTTTTATTATTTATTCAATTCAATTATATTTAAAACAACAAAATAATTGAAAAAGAAAAGACAAACAATTATAGTGCCTATGGAGAAAAGTAGCTCAGACAGTTAGTTTAATTGTTTACTATTTACAATAGTTAGTTTTTTAAATAATTATGTTTCGAAATTTGTTTTTTATTTTAATTTAAATTGTTTTTAATCGAATTCCTTATCGTAAACAAATAGTTTCTCTTACAAAAATTTTAATTACATTTAATTATTATGAACATGCTGAGAATTATCTTTTTTAGCATTATTGTTCATAATTTCAGAGGCGCAGGTAATATTTAAGTCATTTTAAAATGTTTGATGTTGTTGGTTCTATGTAGGTACATATTTAGAACTGAAATATTGTGTTTATCGAAAAATTTATATCGAATCTTTTTTAGCGGGATTTCATTTTGGTTATTTATAAAACGCTAAATGGATCAAGGAATCATTAACCAGTATCTTAAAATACTTTTTTGTAATGTAATGAAAACAAAAAACTTTCCTTAATTGCTTTTCGAAACGATTCACTTAGGTTCATTAAGTTGAGTTATTGTCATCTCCTAATCTTCGTTTTGACAGCTCCTACAGCAATCATTGTACCGTTTAATTTTTCAAATACGGGCCAAATTGACTTCGCAGTACAAAAACCGATTTCATTAGACCACATTGTCCAAACAAGTCCAAAGAACATGCTGAACATTAATTTTAAGACTCGTTATGGAAATAGCAATGAAGGGATCAATACCCTCCTCAGCTATACAATTGTCCTGTATTGTATAGAGTATTTTTTAGATGTATATAAGGACGGCCATTTTGTCAGCTTGCAAGCGATTTATGTTTAGTTTGGCGTTTCAACATGCATGGACTGAACAACGCCTCCAATTTGTTTTTTTTTTTTTTGTTTTTAATGGAATATAACGTAAGATTATTTTTTTAATTTACATGAAAATTTACTTTATTCAAAAAATAATTTTCTGGCATTATAATTTAGATATGATTCTGGCATATGACTGGCGCGGACGTAATCTAATCTGGAGGTCCAATTTGTTTGTTTCAACATTTGTGGCCGTATAGCGAATTGTGTCCTCCAAGCGGTCAATCGTTCCGGGCTTATCGGCGTAGACTAGCGCCTTCAAACATTAATCACTTGACAGCTGACCGTCAAGTGGCCATCAGCTAAAAACGTATTGCCAACTTGAAGTTCTATACATTTAAAAAAAAAACACCCTATTCTATTTCCAGGCACCCATGCAAGCGTTATCCTAGAATGTCTCGCTATTTTGTTCAGAGACACCCGGCATTGTGTGATATAACCTAGATGTCGAGTAGACACCAGAGATCGGCAATGAATCGTTTTTTTACGATTCACAACTACTCATAACATTTTAAGTATAAGTATATATCATTGAAATTTAACTATTCTGAGTTACTCAAACTCACAACAACGTTGACTTATAAATGCGGGTGGATATACGTATGAGTACTACGCCGAATTCGAGCTCATACCATTCCCAATATGTTTGATTCATAAACAACTGTATTTAGATTTACATCTTAAGAAAAATACTCACATACTCATAAAGTATTCAACTCAGTTGAGTCATTGAAAAAAAATTTCAGCATATTCCGTTAGGTATTTATACAAAATAAGTAAAAAAGAAATATAAAAACATACAAGTAAGTTTATAGTAAAACATATTGAGGAAAATATAAATTTTATATAATTTTTATAAGCAGGCTGTAAAAAATGAACGACACATGAGTGTATGCGAGTCATACTTATTTTTTTTATCGTCTACGTACATTGAGTTAAGGAGAGTCAAAACAAACAACATCATACATGAGATTAAATCTGAATATAATGAGTACTTCAAACTTTAAATATGAATATTGGTTTGATGATATTGAGACAAGTATGAGTACGTAGAAGTACGACAAATTATAAGTCATGATTCAAGTATACTCACTTTTTCAGTACTCATAACTGATCTCTGGTAGACACCTGCTATACTAGTAACGTCTGCTTTGCTTTCAGTAAATATACATATGTACATAAATAGTATTTATATCCCCAGATTTTCAGCTTGCTTTATGGCAGAGATTTTCGCTTAAAGAATAAAGCAGAAATCGGGAAGCCTAAAATAGAATTTTATCCCGATTCTATCAACACCCCTGTTTCCCTTCCTAGAGCCATCATTTTACATACACTCTTATTACTTCTTCCGGTGGATAGAGTCCTTCTAACCATAAATTCTTATTTGGAAGACATATAGAGAATTATACATATCGAAACAAATTTCACTGCGCAGTAATCAACATACCTTTGAAGGTTTTCATAGTAGTTTAATATAGATAATTATTGAAAACACAGTGAATTTAAATATTTTTATTCGCTATTTGGCTAATATTAAATCTACATTCTTTAAAACAATAAATATCTTTCCATTTTCTTATTTGATTTTGAAATTTTATATAAAATAACAAAGTCACTTTTTGCTAAATTTCTAATGGCCAAATGATATAATGAGGTGTATTAATTTACATAATGTGGCACTTGAAATTAATTTCTGCCACGTCTATGCTTTTCTACTCGTACATGTGTAAATTCATACTATAGACACTGTGTTTCATCACAAAACTTTGTCTTACAAAAAAATGTCTTTCAATTTAAAACTGTTCAAATCAGTCTACTCGCATACGTTGTACCATTGACTTGTATCTCGGAATTATTAAATACTCGCACTTTTAAGAGCAACACTTAAAAGGCTAATGCCTTCAACTAAGTTGTGATTATTCTACACAGTAAACAACAACACATCATCCATCAAACACTATCATTAAAAGTGTGATAATAAAACAGCTTATAAATATATATTCCTTAAGAGCTGATAGTGTAGCGGATCGTCTCGAAACTATCACATCATAAGACAACAACAGTGCTCGTAAACGGTTCTTAAGTGCGTTCGTTGTGTTTAATTTATGTGTGTGTGTTTTTTTTTTTTTTGTAACGATAAATTTATCATTTGAAAACTAAAATAAAAAATATATAGAGAAAGAAAACAAAGTAATATGTTAATTAAAATGCTGGCTAAATGTTTAAAAGTAACATTGATCTGTTTGCTGCTGGCAATTAGCATAGTGAATGCATGCACTCGTGCTCCTACTCATTTGCCACATGGTCGTCGTACACGCGGTGATAATGGATACAAATTAATTGTCGCTGATGGCCCCAATGGTTATGTGCCAGGAAAAACTTATAATAGTAAGTTGCTAAATGTATGACTAGTGCATAAAATGTAAATAAATCATGACGTTTAACAAGAAAAAATTAAATAATTGCTACAATTTACTAACTGCAATTTAATTAAAATTATTATATTCAAAGCTAGATAATTTTAGTTTTTTTTTTTTTTTTTCAAAAAAAATATATTTTTTTACCAACAGAAAGAGCTGCATATAGTCAATGAGCCCACAAAAAGAATAGTTAAATTTTTGCGCTAGTTTATTCTACTCTTTTTAACAGTCATGCCCATGTCCCACTGTTCTGATCCCAACCATTTTCAGTAAAATTACGTTTAATGCCAAAGAAGTTTGATGACTCTCGCAATCACAGAGGGGTTATTTTGTATTTCGATTCGAAAATCGAATTTGTATACTTTTTACATTGTATTTCTTGCTTTCGAATCAAAATACACAATAACCTCCCGTTCTCCTGATATATGTATGTATATATTTGCATATAATTTAAAATTATATGAAAGGTTCAACACCCACTCTTCCTATAAAGCTCTTTTTTAGCCAAACTTTGTGCAGCGATATCAAATTTACCAAAAATATTTCTTTGTGAACCAAATTATTTTCTGTTTTTAAAAAAATTCTACCATCATCTTCAGAAAAACTACAGATTAAAAATACCATTTTAAAACAAGTTTTCTGAATAAAATAACATTAAGAAAACCAGTAGTCTCTAAAAATTATAAAATAACAAATGATACAATCTAGCTGAAATATTTTCAACATATTATTTTTCTAAAATTATTGCTAAAAAAAATATTATTGAAATAATCAACTATATTATAATTCAAGGCTTATAAACATTTCTAGAAAAAATTAAAAAGAAAAGTAGTTTTAAAATGTTAAAACTAATTTAGCATAATAAAACAATATACCTACTAATACAATAATAAGCCATATATGTATTAAAAACTAATTTAATGAAATGTTTATAAAATAAAATTATATATTATACATTATTTGTATATGTATTTAATTAAATGCATTTAATTGCAAACTCAATCAGTTCTTTGAGTATGATTCTATTTTTGGTTTCGTTGGTCGTGGCGTACCATGCTTGGGCATACGTTTGGTAACAGTATTACAAACGGTCATATGATTTTGTACATCAATGGCTGAGGCAAATACCAGCTCACACTTGGAACAATTGTAAATAGTTGTTAAATGTTTCTTACTGTGTTCATACAATAACTCAGCTGTGGGCAACACCTCCTTGCATATCAGACACTTGTGAGCTCGTGTATTAGTTTTCTCATAAGTAATATTTTCTGACTTATCTTCATACGACTTTTTAATAAAATTACATGAGGATTCATGACTTCTTGCAGATCTTAAAGTTTTATGACCAACAGAACATTTTTGGCATGTATAGGGATATACGGCTCCAGTATGTATGATGCGATGAGTAAAATATTTATGTTCTGTATTGAAATATTCATCGCAATACTCACAATAATACAAACGTTTAATAGTTTTGGGTATATAGTGAAACATGAGCAAATAACGATTCGTAGATTCGGAGATTTTTCGCTTACCAATAAGTTTACTATTGAAATTATGTGTATACCAGATATTTATAAGATTTACTAGGCGTTTAAGTTCGATAAGGTTTAAATTCAATTTGAATGCTAGATTTATATCAGTCAAAAGCTGATTGAAACAAATACTCAATTCTTCTTTTGTTGTAGAACATTCACCAAATTTCGTTGTCCAAATTCTTTGCCAATATTTATACATATTAGCAAATTTTGTAGCTTTTTCATTCATTTCATCACGCTCCTCCAAGGATATAACATCTTCGATATCGGGTAATTTTATAATTTTTAACTGAAATTAAATTAAAAATTTCCCAATAAATAAAATCAGAGTGCAAATAATATATAAATAAGAAACTTACACCAAATTTAGATAATAAATTAATGTCTTTAGCAATATCAAACTCTAAATTATTATCAGAGTCATTTAAAGTCTCATCATTATCTGCGACGTTTTCTTTTGCTGGGTTTTCCTTAGATACTAGATCGTTTTCCTGTTAGGGTACAGTTAGATAATTGCTATAATTTCAACGAAATTTTAATTCAAATACCTACCACTTGTTCTAGTATATCATCTATTAAATTACAATTATTGGTGCCTTCTTTGTCTTTTGGATTTTCCTTAGTTTTGGTATTTTTTGTATTGGATTTTATAGACGTTTCAGCAGGAGAACTATCATCAACTGGCATATCTTCATTGAGGAAACTTTCAACATTTAAACGATTTGCTTTTAAATCGCGCTAAAAGTCATATTAAAAATAATTTGTTTAAATATTTCATAAAAAAAAATTTCGATAACATAAAATATCTATAAAAAATTTATCGATAACTTAAAATTTATATATGTAAATAATTTATCGATAACATAAAATTTATATTAAAAATTTATCGATAACATAAAATTTCTATATAACATTTAATGATAACATATAAAATAATTATAACATTAAATTTATATAGAAAGTAAATCAAAAACAAAAGGCTCTCTAGAAAGTGAATTGTTAACATAAAATGTATGTAAAATGTATAAAAATAATTTGTTTAAATATTTCATAAAAAAATTGTTCGATAACATAAAATATCTATAAAAAATTTATCCATAACATAAAATTTATATAAATAATTTATCGATAACATAAAATGTTTATTAAAAATTTATCGATAACATAAAATTTCTATAGAAAATTTGTCGCTAACAAACAATTTTTATATAAAATTTATCAATAACAAACAATTTGTATAGAAATAAAATTTCTACAGAAAGTGGATCGATAACTTAAGCTTTTTACAGAAAGTGGATCGATAACATAGAAAATTACCATAGAAAGTTAACCTATAACTTTAGATTTCTTATCTAATATTTTACCTGTAAAAAGTCCACAACACTTTCCGAAAGATCCAATTGTGTGGTTTCTAACTCCGATGTTTTTTCTCCCAACTGATTTTTCTGCTTCGCCGGAGATCTATGCTGTTTGGTCTTTTTATATTCGCTTAGCAAGGGTGAAGTGGCAGGTCTTTTCAAAGATTTCTTAATTAACTTTTCTTCGCCATTAATTAAAGACTCATTTTTAGAACCGTGTGAGACTTTTGCATCATCAGCCACATTTTTGGGTGAAACAGATTTAGTCTGTGGTCTAGCAGTAGTGTTTGCCAAAGGTTTCTTAAAATTATTAAATTGATTTATTAAAGGTGTTAGTGTTTCCGTCTTCAGATTAGGTAGTATTTGTACATTTTCTATAAAAACTTTGCGTTCTAACTGTGTTGTAGTGAGAGGAGTGTTTATATGTTTCACTTTAGTCACACATTCGGCACTTTCTATCGATTTGAATATCTGTTTTTTTATGTGACGCATACGTTGTAATACTTCTTTTTTGCGGGCCGAACGATTGACAGCATAACTTTTGTAATCTAAATTACTATGACGGGGAGTTTTGTTGGCTGATGTTTGATTTTTTGTTTCTGGTACGATATCTATAGAGGCTTTACGTTGTCGTTTTAAGGAGTTTGCTTCTTCTGCTTTAAGATTAGTTATAGTTTGACTTTTTGCTTGTATGAGAGTAGATTGTATATCAATAGGATTTTCTCTTTGGGTGTCTTCAAGTTGAATTGTTTCCAAACTGGATTCTGAAAAATTTTGCTGACAATAAGTGAGTTTCACCGGGGTTTCTATAATTTCAGATTGATTGGCCTCTTGGGGTGAGCTCGGTTTGACTATTTTTGTTAAGCTTATGCCATTAGGTAATTTAAATTGTTTAACTATTTGTTTTGTGCTGTTTTTTGTAGTTTGTGGTATTGCTTCTGGAGAATTTGGTTTTTGTGTTGTTAATTTGTTTATAGCGCTGTCTGGCGTATATCTTTGCAATTTTATGGCCACGTTTCGTAATCTTTGCGGTGTTGTTAGTGGAGTTCTTGCATGATTATAATTTGTGCTATTTGTAAATGTTATAGTTGTTTGTTTGGGAGATATGATGGGATTTGCGGTAAGCTGTTCATTTGATCTAGATATACCTTTTAAAGGACTTTCGTTTTTAGGTTCTTCACGAATGGGTGACTTATATTCAGGTGTTTTATTGTTTTGATGAGATTTATTAAGTTTTTCTTGAGTTTTAGGAGATTGTTTTATTACTTCTTTTTTTGTTAATTGAGGAGTTCTCTGACGTGGTGCTGGTGGTGTCTGCTTAGTAGTTAATTTCTGCAGTTTCTCTTGGGTTTTTGGACTTTGTTTTATATTTCTTTCTTGTGGAGTCTTCTCACCTCTTTTGGGCGTGTTATTATTTCCTAAGTTCTCTTGCTTTTCTTGAGTTTTTAGACTTTGCTTCAAAAACATTTGATTTCTTTTCAAAGGTGTTTTATCGCCTCTGTCCGTGTTTATAAAATTTGTAGTCGATATTAATTTTTCTTTTTTAATATTTTGTATATTTAAATCAGGAGTATTATTTTCCTGATTTTCCTTAATGGGGGTTTTTCTTTGTCGGCAGCTGTTTATAATTTTGCCATTAATATTTTCAATTGGAGTTTTTGCCGGACTTTTTAATAAACAATTCAAGGAAATTTTCTGTTGTTCCAAAAATATCTCATGGTTGCCTTTAATAGGATTAAGTGATTCTTTAATAATTTCTTTAACTAAAGTTTTTGGAGAATTTAATACATGTTTAATTTTTGTCCCAGACAGTTTCGTTTTGGCTTTTAAATTAGTTTTTTGATATTTCGATATTATGTTATTTTTATTAGAAATTTTAGGTTTTCTATGTTTATAAGAAGTTTTAATAGGTTTAGTTTTTTTCAATTCCTCAATTACATTCTGAGTCTGCTGTTCTTTTGGTATTGGTAACACTTGATCACATTCATTTTCTATTAATTCTTTATCTAGTAAATTGAATATATCTTGATTAAATTCAATTTCATTTTCCTCTTCTGCTAGTATTTTTATATTTAACAAATCAAAATCTTCTTCGTCTAAAGCATCAGCTAAGGCTTTTGTTAGGTCTTCATTTAATTCTGCATTGTTTTCAGTCTTCGTGTTACTATTTTCCAAAGGGTTAGTAGTAACATGATCGTTTATTTCTGCTTCATTTAAAGTTTCTTCTAAATTCTTTAACTTTAATTCAAAGCTAGTATGAATTGCAGCATTGCAATTATCTTTATTTTCATTTACACTATCAGGATCTAGTATGATTTTAGTGCCGGTATTAGCATGTTGTTTTGTATTGCTTATCTCATCTTGTAGTGTAGGTGTTATTTCTTCTTGTTGTGTACCTTCATTTAAGGAATCTTCCAAGTATTTTAATTTTGAAGCGAAATCATTAATTTGTTTATGACTCTTTATTTGGGAAGTTTTAGTAATATTAATTGATTTAGAAGTTTTAGTACCAATATTACAACTATTTAAAATATCAGCTTCTAAATCCTGCTCCATTTGTTTTAAACGTTTTTCAAAATCATTTAAATTATTGGTTTCAGCAATAGGTTTAGGTTTTTGCTTAAAGTTTTTGGTTGTAGATACATTTGCTTTCAAATTTTTATTGAATTTAGAAGATTTAATTTCTAGATTATTGTTGAACAAAACATTGTCATTTTCAGAAAAATTTCCAGCATTTAATTTTTCATTTTTTATAATATTATTCTGAGTTATAAAATTTGTTTCTTCTGCTTTCAAATTTATTTGTTTCCTTAAATTTACCTGTTTTTGTTCAGTTTTCTTTGAATATGAAGTACCTTCCAAATTTTCCAGCAAACTGTCAACATCATCCAAGTCCTCTAAACCTTGCAATAGATTTTTTATACCTTTAGAGGGAGATATTTTAAAACTATCTTGAGTTGTATACAGATCGTCATCTATAAATGTACTATGGGTGGGCATTTCTGTTATGTTAACATCAGCAACCAACTCTGTGCTTACATCTATGAGATGTTTGGAGGAGTTTGCTATATCTGTAACAGTACAATCAATTTTCTTCAAAATACTTTCATTAGTATCGCTATCATACCAATCATTCTGAATTTCTCTTAATAACGTGCTGTCCAGTTCATCATCTTCTTCAGTTTTATTTTCCTCCTCTTCTTGGGCACATTCTGTACGATTTAGATTATTCATTAGATTAAATGAAACATCACAATCTTCTAAAGCCTTTAAAATGGACATATTTGCCAAGCCCAAACCTTCTTCGTCTCCTGTATCGCCATTACTTTTGTTTAGCATTTCATTTTCTTGTATTTTTTTCTCTGGTTCTACGCCTTTCTTTAACCACTGCATATCTTCTTCGTTCAACCAATTGGCGTCTTCCCCAGCCATATTTGATTCTTTATTTTGAACATCTGGTGCACATGAAAATGTCGTTTGGTTCATTAGTTCTTCCACTGCATATACCTCCACCTCTTCAGTAAATTCCAATTCATTATTGTGTTGCAGCTGCAAGTGCCGCATAAAAGCCTGTAATTGTGTGAAAGTATTTTGGCAAAAATTACAGACCATGGCAAATTTGTTCTTTTTGGCAGCCACCATAATTGTTCCACATTTTTGGTATTCAGCTATATTTTTTAAAACGCGCATTTTTAAATGTAATAATTAATTTAATATGATACACTTTATAAGTAATAACTTAATAGATATCAGGTAATTTTATGTGTAGAATTTTATCTTTTACCGAAATTTAAGCGCGTCTTGTAGTTTTTGTTGTTGTAGTTGTGTTTCTTTTAAATATACATTCACCACTAGAAATATGGTGAGCACATTATATAGTGATGCCATTTTTACGTAATTGCAGGAAAAGGGTAGCCATATGTAGAAAGGTAGTTGGCAAAGCGATTTTTTAAAATAAAATAATATTTTTTATAAAATTTTTTATTCGAAGGTTTACTTCTCATTCAATAATATTTTTTAATTAAAAAAAAATATATTGTCTACGTAGTTTTTAATATAATCAATAGTTGATTGAAAATATTACAAGATTCCAGTTTGCTTGGGAACAACAGCAACATGCCAGTAGCATTTTATATTTTAATAATATGCTTTCTGTTAATAGAGGAGGGGAGGGACCTAAAATTCTGTGGTATATTGAACACCGTCCTCGCTATAAATACATTTTCTGTATATCGAGATTTTCTAAAATACCGTCATAGGTATAAAATCAAAATGTAGTTTTTGACACACAATGGTAATAAATTATGTATGTATATCATACGAGTATACATACATATATGATGGTGTAAATATACAAGGTGAATGCAAATAGCCAACAAATACAACACTATACAGAAACAACAAGCATATTGTTTGTATAAAATAATGTACTACTGTCAAAAACTCCTGAAAAAGTATTACTTTTGACATAAGTAAATTGTAAGCAAAGTTAGTCAGCTGTGCTACTGCACTCACCTTGTATATTTACACCATGACATATATGATATAAGGGGCAAATACATATTTTGAAGTACTATTCACTATAATGACTTTAAGGTCCAATAACTCTTGAACTAAAAAAGAAAGAGCTGTCATGATATTGTTTTATTAAACCACTTTAGGTATGAATTCATGATTTTGAGTTGTTGTATTCTAATCTTGTTTATCGTTAAAAATTTTATAACATACTTTATCTATATACTTATATAAAAATGAATGTTTGTATGTATGTCCTTTATAGACTCCTAAACTATGCATCTGATCATGTGATGATCTTCGGCAAAGTTGTTGTGCATGAGACCGGGAAGGTTTCTGAGTTGGTACGACCACGCCTACTCTAACGCCCACTTTTTTGATTAATTTATTAATTGCTTCTGCATGGTTTTTTACAGATTAACTTCAAACAATTTGTATACACATATTACTGAAGGCGAGGTAAAAATAATAATTTTATGTGCCAAAGCTTCTTATTTCTTTCGACCACTCCTACTTTTTTAAATTGTGTAATTGATTCTACTCGGATTTTAACATATTTACTTCAAATCGAATACACATGTTACTCTTGGTGAGGTAAAAATTCTTTCACGCCCCATCTCTTGCAGGACAACGCCTGCCGGGAAGACCAGACCGCTGGACCGATTGTGTAATGTCTTTCAAATTTATTTTAATTATTTATAAAATATTCGGTATTAATATGATCTGCATACTGCATCTGTGGTTCGTTTATTACATACATACTGTCATAATATAGTACCTACATACATATGTAAATTTGTAATTTTCTATTAATTTACTTTGAAAACATTGAATTAATTATTTTATAACAGTTCTCCTACTTGGCTCCCGTACACATTCCAAAGTTCAACACTTTACTCACTTTACCATCACCGCTGAAGCTCATATAGGAGGCAGACGTCCCATACCGGCAAATCCAAAACGTGTTGGACGTTTCCAATTATTCAGTGACTCTCTTACCAAATTCAGTGATCGTTGTGTTAATACCGTGGCAGAGGCTGATGATTTGCCTAAAACTGAAATTCAAGTAATGTGGGTGGCACCCGAAGCTGGTTCTGGTTGTGTTTCCTTATCGGCTATGGTCTACGAAGGACCACGTTCATGGTTTTCAGATGATGGTCAATTGACACAAGTGATATGCGAAAAGAAACCCGACTCAACGACTGTTCAGAAGGAGTGTTGTGCCTGTGATGAAGCCAAATATAGTGTAAGTTAAAAATAGGTTACTCCACTGTTAAATTAATTAAAGTGATTTTTCTTTTATTATTATAATTAGTTTGTTTTCGAGGGTATTTGGTCGAATGAAACTCATCCCAAAGATTTTCCTTTCACCGTTTGGTTAACACATTTTTCTGATATTGTGGGTGCCTCTCATGAATCAAATTTCTCGTTTTGGGGTGAAAATCACATAGCTACTGATGGTTTCAAGCTGTTGGCCGAATTCGGTTCTCCTAGTGGCTTAGAAACAGAACTTAGAGCTAAAGGCCCCAAATTGCGCACACTAATTAAGGCTGCTGGTCTTTGGTATCCCAATGTTAATTCAAATGCTTCTTCAACATTCCGTGTAGATCGTAAACATCACAAGGTTTCATTGGTGTCTATGTTTGGTCCTTCACCCGATTGGGTAGTGGGTATAAATGGTGAAGACTTGTGTACGGCCGATTGTTCTTGGAAAGAGTCTATGGACTTTGATTTGTATCCTTGGGATGCTGGCACTGATAGCGGTATTACCTATATGTCTCCTAACTTGGAAACCCAACCCAGAGAACGTATGTACCGCATTACCACTATGTACCCTGAAGATCCCCGTTCACCTTTCTACAATCCCCAATCGAGAACAATGACTCCTTTGGCTAAGTTGTATATTAGAAGAGAAAAGATTATTTCAAGAAATTGCGATGATGATTTCTTGCAAGCTTTACAAGTGGAAGTTTCGGATAATAGTGAAAATCAAGATACCAGGAGTAAGTGACTGAGTTCTTAGAATAAATTCTGCAATTACTTAATAATATATCTCTCTCTTATTAAGTGGAGTGTCGTGTTACGGAATACAGCGATTGGGCACCTTGTTCGGTTACTTGCGGCAAGGGCATACGTATGCGTTCCCGCCAATATGTAAGTCCCGAAAAGGCTGAAAAGACAAAATGCTCTAGACAATTGGTATCAAAGGAAATGTGTGTTGCTGATATACCAGAATGTAGGTAAGTACTCCTAAATAAAAAAAAGAGTTTTGCACAAAACTTCAGCTAATTTTTGTGTGTTTACTTTACATAGCAACCAACAAGATGAGGATGATGAGGGTGAAAATTTAGCTAAATCTATCTCTTTGGTCAATGAAAATGGTGATGGCGCTGGCGTTTGCCAAACAACAGCCTGGAGTCCTTGGTCTGACTGTTCTGCCACCTGTGGTATCGGCATTACAATGCGTACTCGTAGTTTCTTAAATCATGTGGGTCGTAAACGTTGTCCCCATGTTTCGGTGGTCGAAAAACAAAAATGCATGAAACCCGAGTGTACATTTGAACAACTTGAATTGCCTGATCCTATGTGCCCCACCACTCAGTGGAGTGATTGGAGTCCTTGTACGGCTACTTGCGGCAAGGGTGTAACTATACGTAGACGTATTTTGTTGTTGGAAGATGATTCTGTGAAGGAAAACTGCACCAAACGTATGGAATTAGATCAACAAAAAGAGTGCACCGTAGCTCAAGATTGTACCATAACATACGATATGGCTAAAGGTAAACGATTTAATTATTTAATAGATACACGCGAATAAAACTTTACTAATTTTCTGTTTTAATAGAAATTTGCGTGGAACGTTTCGATACTGGTCCCTGTCGTGGCAACTATATGCGCTATGCCTACAACAAGGATACTGGTCGCTGTGAAACCTTTACTTATGGTGGTTGTCGTGGCAATCGAAATAATTTCCTTACCGAAAACGATTGCATGAACAGTTGCAGCATTTTGTCGACCGCCAATGGTTCACCACAAGTTACTACAATTCGTCCAAGCACCACTTTATCTCTAGCAGCAGCTCATGGTGCTAAAACTGATCAAGATGAGGGTATACCTGAAGCTTGTGTTATGACTGAATGGACTAATTGGTCCGAATGCAGTGTTCGTTGCGGTTTGGGCTATTCAGAACGTTACCGTTACATTATAAGTGAACCTAAGAACGGCGGTCAGCCTTGTCCTAAACGTACTGTTAAGAGACGTCGTTGCACTATGACCGATTGCTAAAAACAGGGGTTTAAGCAATAACTTAATATTGTAAAATAATAATTTTAACAAATGCTGATTTGTAGATTCAATTTAATAAAGACTTTGTTTAAAAGAATTCGCATTTTTTTATTCTTTTTAAATTTTTTTTATTTAAATTTAAATTTATGTAAATATGTACAAAAGCTTTAGTTAGAAAAAAACAACAATTAACATTAACCAAATATATTATCATAAATTCTATACCAAAATCCATTTCTTTTAAACATCAGTTCCATTTTTGAGTCATCCATACACAGTTTATATACTTTCAATACAGTGGGATCTAAAGGACCCCAATCTGGTGTGGGTGTAAACGAATTCACAAAACGTTCCCACAAAGTATTGCCGGGACGCTTGTGCACGGCATATATACCCCAGAATAACAATTGGCCAATACCGAATGCGGATAGACACCAACCAAAAACTGAAATTCAAAATATATTTATTAAGGTTTTTCAAAATTTTGCAAAGTAATTACATACATATGTATGTATTAGAACTTACTATATACTCCATCTTGATAAGTGTAGCCATTGTATTGTAATGGTTCATATTTAACTAAAGTGTAAATTAAAATGGCAGCCATAAATGCGGGCGTTATAATGCCCCAACATAAGCGGTAATATATTGAGGTTTTAATTCCTAACATAAAGTGGATGTCTTTGCATAGTTGCTTAACGCCTGGAAAATTTTAAATTAAAATTATATTTAAATTAGCTATGTACCATGGTGTAATTATACAAGGTAAGTGCATATCGGCAACAAATAGAACACAATACAGAAACAATAGGCATTTTGGTTGTGTAACAAAATGTACTACTGTCAAAAACACTTGAAAAAGTATTACTTTTGTAAACAAAGTCAGTCAGCTGTGCTGCTGCACTCTCCTTGTATAGTTACACCATGTTATGTACGTTCAAAATTCGATATCGAATGAATTGTTTTACTCTAATTTCCACAGTAATTTAAAAAAGTTCAATTGTAAAAGAGTTTGATTAATAATTACAATTTAAAATGAAATTATCAATTTTATATTTAGAAATTAACAATTGGCAATTAGATTTTCGATTTAAAATATTGAATTACACAATTTAAAATTAGATTTTTAAATTGAGTTTTAGAAAATAACGAATATGAGATTTTTCAGTTCAATTTAAACAATTTAATTTTTGGGACCTCTTGAGTTTGGTACTAATACGGCAACTAATCCGACTTGTTTGTACATCCCCAGATCACTTTAATTTCGAATCTAATTCGATAACTAAAGCGATAATTTTACAATATTTTCGTATATTCCAGGACCTCTCAATATTATTTTTTTTTTAATTTAATTTATTATTTTCTCATTTTCAAATGAATAACTTTTTTTAATAAAATCCAACATTTGTATATTCTGAATTTCAAATAGAAGATCTTAATTTAAATTAATATTTTCTCAGTTTAAAATGGATAATCTATTATCTTCAAATTAGAAATGGCACTGGATTTTCCAAGGAAGTACTTGGTTATTTGTCTTTACAATAAAGTGTAAAATTGTAATATTATATTTACTAAAGGTCAACATGCCTCTCCTTTAGTCATACAAGAAGGACTTTATTACATCTTTAAACTATTTCGGAATTCTAGTATAAATTGTCATCCTAAAGAAATTGCTATTTAGATTATAGCATTTTTATACTACTAACTCAATATTTTTATCCTATCAAGGCCGTTTTTAATAATGTTAAATATCAATCAGGAACATAATACCGATTAAGATATGAAAGTTGTAAAAATTATCACTAGAATATATAGGGTACAAGAACACTACAAATTATATTCAAATTCCAGAAAACAACTGCAAAACAGTATAAAATTGTATTACTTACCATATATCCAAGCCACAGCTATCAGTTCAAAAATGGCCAATACAAGAGCCACAAAAGAGGCGCCATAAAAGTCCAACAGATTCAAGATATACTGACCACCTGGCGTAATGTACAACAGACCCAAACAGTAACAAGTCACTGCTATACACAATACTATAATCCATTGTTTGATATGGGTAAAACGATCTCTGATCACGGTCATAACACAGGAAGCCATGCCCACATTACTGCCAATGCCCAGCACAAATAACATTAAAAAAAATAATACTGAAAAGATCTATCAAATTATAAGAATTTTAATAATAATATTGAATATAATTAAGTGGATTTTTAATTACCTGAGGCACAAATTTAAATTTGGCTATAGCATCGGGATAGGATATAAACGCTAAACCGGGACCACCTTTGACCACACTTCTAATGTCGGTGGTATTGGATTCGTAAGCCAAATTTCCTAGTATACCAAAAATAATAATACCCGATAATAATGAAGTAAATGTATCCAAAGAAGTGATGATGTTGCAGTCTCTGAAATTGTACAATAAATTTAAGAAAATTAATTAAAAAAATCTCTTTTGACACTTATCATAATAGATTCTCCCAAACCATACCGACATACAATTTAAAGTATAGTAATAGTACTTTAAAGGTAAAGATATTCATTTAGTAATTTAAGGCCAATTCGTAGTTAGTCCTAATTTACACGAAGCAATTCTTTAAGCTAAGCTGATTATCTTTTAGACATTGTTGTAAGGGGCACATGTGATTGTACTAGCAATTCGTGTTACTCTATTATTCGTATTAGTTACATGTGTTTATACAAATGTGTGTGTTTAAGAATTGCTGTGTGAACACCGAAGAAATTTCAAAGAAAACAAATCGAAATTGTAATTTTTACCTTTTAATATTATGTCCAAAACGATTATATGAAGCATACATGACAATATTACCAAAACAAATGGCCAATGAAAAGAATACTTGAGTGACAGCTGCATACCAGACCTACAATAATAACAAAATAATATTAAATATGTATCAAATTTAACTATCAAAACCTCAAATATTACCTTAGGGTCTAGCAATTTATCCCATTGAGGCTTTAGGAAATACAAAACTCCATCAAAAGCTCCCGGTAAAGTTAAGGAACGCACCAGTAATATTAACATAATACAATAGGGAAAAATGGCCAAGAAATAAGAAGCTTTGCCAGAACTTTTAACACCTTTAATCACAATCAAGGCTATTATTAACCAGGAAACAGCTAAACTTATGGCCAACGACCAACTGGGATAACCGATGCCATCGTCAATGGTATCTTTTTCACGTAAAATTATATTTCTAGAAAATAAAGAAAAATTATTTTCATTGTGAACTACATACAGTGGCTCACAGCTTATTTTATGCACTGCATTTTTTTGTATGTATAAAATTTTTCTAATAAAATACGCTGTGACGTGTAAAAACTTTATTTTGGTTTTTTAGTTTTTATATTTTAAAATATACATTTTTGCAATAAATTATTTTTGTTTGTTAAACTATAATTTTTTTTCTTTTAAATAATATCAATTTCTTTTTAAAGTTTCTGTTAGTTTTCTTTTCACAAAGTTTTGAAAACAAAATAAAATGATCTGCATAAAATACGCTGTGAGCCCCTGTAAGTATAAAATAAGACCTACATACATAAAATAAAATTCCGCTGAGGTAGTTTTAACATCTGATCCCGCTAACTGCATAAAATCATCAGCCTTTGAATTCGAGTCAATACACGTATTGCCCCATTCTTCACGACAAAAACTCCAGGGTAAAGTGGGATAGAACGAATCCACAAAGTAACGCAATGTTAAGGCCATTAAAGTGGCATAATAGGTAGTTACCACACCCGTAGCCAACACCTGACCATACCCTACGCCTATGTAATATTAAAGGATGTTAAGTTTATTTCTAACATAAAATATTCTCAGTTTATCTTACCTCTCATTATGGGTGCAAAATCATAGACTTTCACACTACCCCGACTGGAAAATTGTCCCAATAACATTTCCATATAATACACTGGTTTGCCCACTAAAAATAAAACTATTATGTATGGTATCACAAATGCACCGCCACCATTGTCTAAAGCGGTAAAGGGAAAACGCCACACATTGCCCAGGCCCACAGATAAAGCTATGCAGGACATTAAGAACTCAATTTCATTGCTCCAATTTTCACGTTGTGGTTTAGCTTCATTGGGATTTTCAGGATCTGCATTAGGTATGGCATATTTCTGGAATGTTTAATTTAATATTTAAATTATTTTATAAATTTTTAAAGCTTTTTAAATTATATACATACATACATCATATTCGTTAACAGTTGGGTCAGAATAATGGTAAACTTATTTTTCAACTTATAATAGACTTTTAAATTGATCATAACTTCTGTCGCACTGCTTTGGGAAATGTGTGTCAAGAGCTTTGAACTCACTACTTGAATATTTTCGCCATTAAATCCACAATACGAGTACAATTTCCAGGACATTTTTGTACCGCAGTACCCAGAAGCTGTGTTTTAATTAAACAGCCGGATTCCAAAAGAGCAGTTAGTTATGATTAGTTAATTAATTGATAGTCGTTATAATTCAAAAGAAATATATATTGCGATAATTCCTTAAATAGTTTAACTAGAAAGTTAAACAATGTATTTACCCATAACAAGTGCATGAACTATGTAATTGCTTTCTAATAAAGTCAATGCTTATCCAGAATTTTCCGACTTCCCTTACCTACATAATTCTATCGACTAGAGACTCTTCACCTTGAACACCAGGTCCGAGTAGAAAATAACGACAGTAAATGTCATGCTCTTCTAGTCTCTCTATCAGATCTCTCTACGAAAGTCTTCCCTGGTAGAACGACTATAAAACAGAAATTAAATGTTTTCCGTTACCTCTCATAATGGTCGTTGCTGTTACCAGGATTGGCACAAGGTCCATATTTAATTACAAACGGTTACACAACAGGTTATGGTATTGAAACCGTATTCCAAATTATTCAAGTGCTAAATTACTAAACAATTTCATCTACTTTAAATTGGACTTGGGAACAATTATGTTGTTATCGATCACTGTTTACACGACACAACACCACTACACTTTAAATTCAATCATTCTGTTATTTTCTACTACCACCAAAGTTTCAAAATCTATAATCCAACCGAGTCAAGGAAGATGTCAAGACAACATATCACCTAACTTATCTTATTGCTAATAAGTTAACAATTTATCAATGAATTTTAAACAGATTTCGGCAATGAAATTATATCAATTAAAAACCTGAGCTCTGAATTAAAGCTACAAAATAAATGAATTCTAAAGATCAAGATCACTTGAGAACTTACAATGTGATCAGTTGAAGACTGTTCTCAATGGCAACTCTCATTCCAATATTTTCAAATATTTACTGTCCAGATTACAATCACATGAATGCTAAGACCAGTTGAAACTAAGACTGCCCCTTAGTTACAGATCAAGATAACATGAAAGTGTCGAATGTGGTATCTATTTGTAGCAATATAAGGAGTGATATATAATTGTATCAGGTAAATATGAATACGAGATTACTGTTGCTCTGGGAACTTTCATTTCAGTGAACGAATGTCTTTCAAATATTCACCTTACAGATCAAGATAACATGAAAGTTAGGACTATTTGAATTTTAGACCGTCCTTCCTTGCAGATCAGGATCACACGTATGTACATAAGTGTCGAATGTGGTTGGTATCTATTTGAAGCAATGTAGGATATCATTACTATTTAGAACAGTTGAATTTGAGACGTCCCTTAAGCTACCAGAAACTGTAGCATATCTAAAAGTCTTCAAATATTCACCATACAGTTTAAGATCATATGAAACTGTAGGACCAGTCAAATTTGAGACTATTCCTCAGGCTGATCCTCACATCTTGTCATTATTGTCAGACATTGCTAGATATGACGAAGCCGTTGCCATGAGCTTCAAACTGGATACAGTCTGATTGTTTTCCCAATGAAACTTGATCTATAGTCTATCTAGGACCACGGGTATCAAAAGAACGGGTACTTGATAATTGATTTTGATTGGAACCCAAAGCGGGAAAAATGACAGTTGCTTAAATGACTGATGTTTGTTTGACTAACAAATTTCGGGCAAATAAATTTTCTCTAGGTGTTGTTGTTGAAACAATAGAGCCATTAAAAGTAGGGCTGACATTTGACTCGGTGTTCAGTTTTCAATTTCATTAAAACACGTTGGCCATGAACAGTATGACGATTGTTGCAATAAGTAGATGTTATCACAACAGCACTGGATACATACATATGTAAGTGGGCTGTGCTTTAGGTGGCTGCCAATTGAGTCTAACAAATTGCAAGAATCGTGCTTGTATGCCAGCTCAGCAATAGAATGTTAAAGTTGAACACCTCGACTAGGAAAGCATTTCTGGCTGAACTTGAACTTTTTATAAATTAAGACAGCTCATAATTGTTTAATTAAAATATGTATGTATGTATGTATATGTTAAAAATATAAGTTTTAATACTATTATGACTTAAACCTATGCATGCAAGGTGAGTGCAGTAGCACAGCTGACTGACTTAGTTTACAATTTACTTATGTCAAAAGTAATATTTTTTCAAGTGTTTTTGACAGTAGTACATTTTTTTACATAAACAAAATGCCCGTTGTTTCTGTATTGTGTTGTAGTTGTTGCCGATTTGCACTCACCTTGTATAGTGACATCATGACTTGTAATTTTAAGTTTGGAATTTTAAAAATTAAAGCAAATAGGTGCTAAATTTGCACTACAGTCAAAGTGACCAATTTAGACAGTCTCATTTTGTATAAATAAAGACAATGTCTATAATTCTACAATTCTAATTTTCTAAATTCTTTTCCTATTAAGTTTTAATAAATGTTCTCTTAGTTTAAATATAGAAACTTTCTCTCCAAAGTTTCTACTGTTTTAACATTCATACTTCTCACCGATTCTCTCTTCAACGACGACCCGTTTGAACCGCTGACATCTTCAGCTCTGCGATATTCGCCTGGTATGGAAGCATTCGATGCATATCTGGAGTGCACATATGCTGGATTGACGAAAGCGTCTTCATAATCAACAGTTGTTGTTGCCATATTTGAGCAAATTATATACACACAAATAACAGCATCCAACAATCAAAAACACGAACAGTCAAAAACCAAACAATGTTGTGGTGGACTGTAGTAGAGTATTTAAACTTTTTTACTATGTTCCAAAAGTAGTAAAATATTTGTCAAGGACAATAACATGATCTGTAAGTGGAAAAAACAAACGAATGAACGAAAAGCATTATTACAAACTTATAAATAAATACTGAGCAATAAATGACAGTAATTTGTTTTAAGTGCTAAAACAACAAAAAATATATGTATATGAAAAACATTTGTATTTTAAGTAAGAATGTACGATGCAATTGTTGCAGTATGTAGTTAGAATTGGCAATAACCTTGCACCACAAGTGCAATGGACTGTGCCCATAATTTACTTACACTTAACCAAAACTGACTGAATATTTCAAAAATGTAATATGAAATGATTTTCAAAATATGAATTATGCAGCTGCATAATAATTATAAGTTTGCAATGTGATGTGTGCATGCTAGCTTTTGTTTTATACCCTACATGCCTCATTAACTTATGTAAGTCGTAAAAATTAAAGTGGTAATGATTTGTTATACCCTTCACCACAAGTGTTTAAGATATGTTAGTATGTTTGGTATTGTGTTTGTTACAAGTAAAATGGCTAACTTTTGAGTATTTTCAATAAAAGTGTTTAAAGGGTTTTCCGACAAGAACTTTGAAAAAGCATGGAAGTTTTGAGATTTTATTTGTTAATATATGTATCAGTAGTAGATGCTTTGAAAATGATAGCATTGAAGGCAATTTATTTGGGAAATCACATTGAAATATTAAGGTGAACCCAACAGATTCGTCAGCTAATGGTATAAAAAGTTTAAATAGTCACACTATCTTGTGAACCAGTGATGGGCAGTGTTCAAAAAGGTATCCACTATTATCTCTTATCTTTTATCATGAAAATTCTTGTATAAGGGATCACTTTCATCACTTTTCGACGATGACTATACCAAGTGTCCAATCCAAAATTCTTAGGTCTATAGCGGCTGCACCATGAAATGAGATCATTCAAACGGACTTAAACAAAACATTAGTTAAGGATAAGTTCCAAAGTATCCGTGAAAACTATATTATTAAAAACCTATATATACAAAACCGCCCTAACCCGCGTGCTAGACTTCTCGCGCAGAGTCAAGCAAGATCAGGGCATCGTAGAGTCGATTTAACACACCCAAAGATGAGGCCCATTTGTTCAACAGACTCTGATTGCCAAGCATGTGGTCAGAATCCCTATTATATCTCCACATTTTAAGCTGGCCAACCAAACCTACTTAAGTTCATCCAATGGATTTATAGACTAATCTAGGAGATGTTTCGTTACAGAACCACCGGTTTAGAAAAAGCTTTAGTTCTGATTTCACTGCTTCCATTTGATAACCATGGATTCCACAATAACTTCCAGATACCTTTTGCTAACGGTTAAGGTTAAATTCATGTCGTTTAGATGGCTGTGTGGAATTATAAAAATATTGTATTTTCTCTAGAAAAGTAGTTGTTGCGATATTATCATTGAGATAATTACTATTTCATCATGTGTGCTCGGTGTAACGACTCCACTTGAGATTATGAGGTTTTGTTCAGATTTTTTATTTAACATTATTCATATACGTAACAGTTTTATAATCCATGGAAACGATAATCTATCGCAAGATTGCAGAGTATCTTTAATAAAACCATTTTGCAAAGTTTGCAACCTGCTGAGGAATTGACCCCGCGGATCAGAAGTCTGTTTAAAAACTGTTTAATCTTAATAGTTTTTAAAATAATTAACTAAAATTTTGAATTTATTTATTAATTATATATACTGGTACCAAGTCCCATAGTCGTTGCAATCGAAGCTTTGGTAAAATACTATATATTTAATGAAACATCCAATGCGTATTCCATGTGCTTGACATCTTAATCTAACTCACAAGAGTGTGTAGCTCCACCTCGTCAGATTTGCTATTGATATATGTATGTACATATATTGAGATGCGGATAGAAGATTGTGCCTTACATCAGAGTTTTCGGCTTTTGTTTCATCTTCCCACCCTCGGAAATAAAGATCGTTCTATAGGTCCATATTTTACGTCATCATTATTTCTTCTGATTGTTGTCTTTTATCAGATAGCACATTTAAAAGTTCCATTTCCAAAGATTCTGTCTTTCTTTGCAGGGTCTAATAAATTGCTACCTTTGGGAAATCATAACTTGTCAAACTTTTCAAAGTAAACCTAAGATTTTGAACTGTTTTTTTAACATCACATCACATCACATGTTCAGTAATTGTACAACTGATATGGTTATATATGGTAGTAGCGCACCTTAACTTCCATTCCAGCCTTAATTGTAATTCATCAACTTTTTGCCCACAACATTTTGCTTAAAAGCAATAAACTTTGCACGGTTTAAGCATGTGAGTATAAATGTGCAGCTCATTATTGTCTATTCAAATACTTTTTGATGTATTTTCCGGTTAAATCCGGTTATTATTATTATAATTTTTTAAATATTTGTTTTCTTTACTGCAAAATATTGCAGCGGCAAACGACGAGGCATCAATTGGTTGCATTTATTCACACATTGCACAAACAATGCACTTCACTTTCGTTCGTTTCTTATAGTTTGGTGGGTGTTTGTTTGGTGTGTATTGCTGCTGCTGGTACTGGGTTCACATACCAGCTCCAGTGATGCAGCACAAATAGATATTGACACAATGACTTTGTAATATACTAAACTTTAAAGCTACTTCATAATCTACGGAGAAACAGAAACTACAATATACGATCGTAAAACAATAAAAATGGAAAAGAAACATGTTAAGTAAACAATTGCAAAATATTTTGTTTTTGGTATTTGGCCTTTGCAAATAACAACAATAGTAAACTGTAGATGATAGTGCATGCGGCACAATTATAGGAGGGTTAAACCAAAATTTGTTGGTAAAGATTGATTGTTATTAGAAATGCTTGGTTACGATTCTTCAACAGCCTCGATTCTTAAACAGTTGAACGATTTACAATTTCAGTTAATCGGAAATGTAAATGTTAGGACATTTACATAACAATTACACTTTCAGAAATATTATTTTAAATGTTGAGAAAAGTTTAAATTAGGCCAAAAAGACAGTCATTTTAATACCTGTGTAACAGAGGGCCAATAAGGTGACAAAAAGTTCCTAACATGACAAAATCCGTGTTATCAAGAAAACCTTTATGAAGATCTTATGCAGATATCAAATATTTTGGCGTCCATAACCAACAGAGCAATCCGATTATTCAAGAAAAAGTCGACCAATCAGTACCAAGAGCCTGTAGAGTCAATGCAATTAAAACTGGGGTAATATTATTGAAGGTTCTTTGTATCCCATTTGGATTTTTCGTGCTTAAAAGTCCTCTTAAAGTAGCTCACAAGCTTGAGCCTTGCATTTGCTCTTCATGTAGACATGTTGAGAGGCAAGTAGTAGATCGTGTCTAATATTAGTCGCCTCCTTCGGAGTTTCAGCTTCTGTTTCGTATCCGATGTCTTTCCATATTTTGAGAGAAGTTTCTCCTTTAACATGACAACTTCTGCAGAAGTCATATCGAAAATTCAATCCACGAAATGTTTATCATCTTGTTCGAGTACAATCATATAGTCCATTTAAAACTTATAGATTGCACGATGGAAGCTCTACTCCATCGATAAAAGATGGAGGGTCCTCTTTAGGCCAGTTAATCCGCAATACATTTTCTACGGTGTTCCGGTTACGAAAAAGTGCAACTGCGAAATGTTTCGTCATCTCATTTAGAAATGACCGCTAAAAAAATTGTGACTGACTGGATATTGGTAAACAATTTTAATTAAAAAATAGTCTCAATATATATTTTAAGTTCTGTTCAGGATGTGACAATTCTTCTATGTGTCCTTTACAATGAAATTGTTGCCCCGAGACGCGCGAGAAAATTATATTTCTGGAAGAAGATGCAGCGTTAACTTTTAAACAGGCTCCAACTTGAATGATCGTGTGAAGTGCAAAGTATACATTCAACGATCCTAATATTTGTATAACACCCACCTTAAAGTCGTTTTAAAGATGTCCGTCTGTCTGGCTGGCCGGCTGTAAAGCTTGTGCGCGGAGTACAGGTCGCAATTTTCCACAAAATTTGCTACATGATATTTTTCCGGTTGGGATTGAAATCGATGCATTATTTCATCTACACCCCATACAAATTTCCTCCTTCCGAAATTTATTTATAATTCATAAATTTATAATTTATGCACATATCCAAACAAGCTTGATGACATCTACAAATTTTGTGCAGATCGGTCTTTAATTGACCATATCTCTCTTATATAAAGAGCATAACGCTCTTAATATGTCTTAAAATGTTGCACACAAATCATTCAGCCCAATTTTGTGATGATCGGTACATAATTAGTCATAGGTTATTGCCAAAAATAACAATCACGACCATAAAATTCTTAAAAATGTTGGTATCCAAATAAAATTCAACACAAATGTAGTGATAACATCACACTGAATTTCATAACGCTCGGTCTACAATTAGTCAAAGCTGTCATATAAGATTCCTTTCGAAATAATTCTAATAATAGCGCAATTTACAATCTTGTGCAAATGGTATTGCATCATTGTATTTGCAAAAACGTTTAGCTCTACACTAACAATATACTCAGCAAGAGCAAAAATATGCTAAACCTTTTTGCAAATGCAATGATGCAATACCATTTGCACAATATTGTGAATTGTGCTAATGTATAAATCGTTTAAAAGTGTTTATGTCGAGATAAAATTTATGTAACACAAAAAATATTTATTTGCACAGAAGTCATGCCACTAAATTTTCTGATAATCGGTTCATAATAGGTCATAGCGCCTATTTCTAAAAAATAGTTTTTAAACATATACTATATTGACCAACTTGTTTTTATTGGCATTATGGGCTTTGGAGATTTCAACAATTTCAATGCAACCTACTCAGTATTTTTTTCATTGACATTTTTTTTTCAAACATTTTACACAAACCACAAATATTTATGGGTAATTTTATCATTATTATATTTCGTGTGAATTTTAATGTTTCATTAGATGAGTTTTTATTATTATTACTTCATTGCTATGATAAGCATATTCATACATACAAGTAAATATTGACTTGCCTGAACGTGCCTTAGGTTTTATTTAAGATTAGTTTTTCAGTTATTTTATTATTTTTTTACTTTTTTATTTACACACAAATTGTAATTTATGAACTTGTTGACATGTTCTATGTATAGGGGAATAGTAAATATTTTTGAAATGAGTTTATTGACATAATTGTTTTTATCTTTAACAAGAAATATTTCTTTGCCTATTTGTTTATCCAGTTGCTCCATTAGATTAAGATTTTTGGACAATGATTGAACAACTACTCTTTTACGATTTTGAAGGTATGCTTAGGATCATTATCCGGTTGGAAAATCCAGTTTCTTTACACTAGGGGCTACATTGTTCTTTAAATGTTCATTGTAGATTCCATAAATTAATGACCCTTGATGTCGCCATACAATGCGAGACCATTACTGAGCCGCCGCCATGTTTTACCGTCTTCGTAAATTTGTTGGGTTTTTTGACTCCAAATATTTATCTCAAACCTACTTTCGTAGGTGAAAAGAATATTATTGCAAAAAACTTGAGAATCGTTAATATATTTTAAATTCTACCATATACATATGTAGGCTAGACCAAGGTGAATTTAAATACAAGGTGACAGCGTAGCGCCAGCTGATTATTCATGGTGAAATTGAAAATGATCTTTGCCATTGTGAATTGTTCCCTACTTAATGTCACAATTTAAGCCCCAATTTTGTAAAACGCAACGCCACAATTTTCTAAGCGTTGCGTTAAATTACATTTTGCAAATTACGGCGTTCATTCCAGCAAGTTTAGCGTTGTAACAGCTGTTTCTTACGTTGTTGTTAATACAATTGTTTGAAATTATGTATTTTGTAAAATGCAATGCTGAATTGTTTATCACTTGTGTTGTCAAATTTAACGCCTGTATTTTCTTGGCGTTAGTTTTAAAAGATGAATTAAAATATTATTAAGAAACAAAATTATTCAATTAATTTATTAATACGATGTAAGTAAATATGTACAAACATATTAATTTAGTATAAAATACTACTAAAATTTTTTAGGGCGAAAAAGAAGCCACAACGGCAGCTCAATTTGTATTGTTGATAGCTGAAATGAAAAAGCATGAAAATGTGGCTCTTGGAATGCATAATTTTGGCAGCGCAAAGGCAACTGTTGATAATGTTTGGGAAGCTACGTGTCGAAACTTTTGAATGCAGTTACAATTGTTCATTCGGAAGTTTATCTAAAATCTTTAAAAAAGTTAATTGAAAATATTGTAAATCTCCACAGTGTTATTTTACTTACATACTCATTATTCGTTTAATTCATGATGTTGATAGTAGAGTGCAATTGGGGTTTTTCAATAGATACGTCTATGACGCTTGAAGAATCTCTCATCATCCCAAGAAGAAGACATATCCGTAAGTGCGAACATTTTTTTATACCCCTTATTATCTTTGTATGTATTTATAGTTATTTGTTTCAAAAGCTTTTTTCTTCATAATTTGAAATATTTTCTTGATAAATAACCAAACAAAATTATTGAACAGCTGATAGGTTTGTAGCATTGCCAATGCAAAATAAGTGTAGCTTTATGAATTTTTTTTTTTTTAAATTTCAGTATTAACATTTACAACGGCAACATTAAACACGCAATGATTTGACAGAATTGTAACAACGTAATATTTCTGCGTTCGCTAAACGCAATGACACAGTGATTTACAAAATTTCATATTTGTGGTGATGCGTTGAACGCAATTGATTTACAAAATTAGGGCTTTAATTTCGGTTTATTATTTATGATATGGATATTACTGATCAATCATCACGGCCCTAAACTTTAAATTTTTGGTTTTATTTTCACAATAGTAGTTATGAACAAAAAATGTTCCTCCAAGATAAACTCTAATTCTTCCACTTTGTTTGGCAAATATAGCTACCTATGGGTTGAAATAATTTTTTTTATCTCAAATTATTAGTTTTAGAAAATATTAAAATAATTTTATTCTATTTTCTTCGACCTTTTTTATGATTTTTATTAAATAATTTTTAAGCTTGAGGTCACTTTTTGTTTTTTTTTTTAAAGATTTTCTTATTTTTATATATAATTAACTTAATATTTTGATTTCCTTTGGAAATCTTCTTCAGGAGTTATTTTAATATTATAACAAATTTTCTATATGTGTAAAAAGTATTATTAAAAAGTATATTCACCTTATGTGCCATTTTGTATGTTGTTTTGTTATATATGTTTAAATGTTCTATTCTTTCTGAAAATCCAGGTATATATGATATTGACTTACAAATTTTTGGTTCTGAAATTCCATTATTTATATAGGATTTCTTTGTATTAAATTTTTTTTATTAATCTGCAAATGAGTTCATTAGGAAAACTATTATCTTTTAATATATTTCTAATTATTTCTTTATTTTTCTTATGAAATCTAATGTCACTAATTGTTAATATTCTATCTATAAAATTTTTAGCAGTGTTAATAATAATTCTTTTTGGGTGTTTTGAGAAATAATTTAAAATTCTTCCAGATGAAGATGGTTTTTTATACCAATCAAATACTAAATTGTTTCCCCTTCTTGTAACTAATATATCTAAATATGAACTTGAATAATTTAATTCTTTTTCAATACTAAATTTTATATTCTGATCAAATGAGTTGAATGTTGATAATAAAATATCGATGTTATTCTCTTCAATTATACAAAATAAGTCATCTAACTTAACAGATAACTCTTTCTGCAAATTTATTATATATTATTATCATTTATTATTAGTTAGGTTTGATTTTGTAATTTTTTTTGCTTCTATAATTTAAACTCGTACATATGTATAAGTATATTAAACAATCCCAGCCAGCATTTACATTTAAAAATAAGCGTTTTGTAAGCGTTCAAATGTAAGCAAAACACTTTTAAAACGCTGCTGTGACATTTACAGAAGACAACAAAGCAAGGATTTTATAATCGAAAAGCACCCAAATTTATAAGCGTTAAAAAAACGATTGCAAAACATGTTTTCAAGTAATTTAATTACACGTTTTCTAAATGCTTAAAAACACGTATTTTTAATGAAATGAAAGCGTTTTAAATATTTACTTTGTTTTGGATATCTCTTTTATTGTTTTTATTAATAGAAAAATATTAAATTAAAACTTAAAAATAGGAACGTCATTATTGTTTCATTTAAAAAATCATTTTTTTAGTTTACTTTTCGTACTGGAAATATGACATAGAGGCAAACAAAAAGTCCTCTTCCTTGCCTCCATTTTCAGCAAAAGTTTCTGCAATAGAATTCAAATATGAATTGTCAACGACATTCGCAAACTCTTATTTATGCAAGCTTGCTGCAATCTTAATTTACAAAGCGCTTGTCAATATGTTTATTGGGTATGTAGTCAAAAATTTCTTTATTATTAATTTCTTATACGAGTACATATGTATATACATATATTTCATGGAATTTCGTTTTTATCTTTTTGTTTATCAAATTTTATGAATTCTGCTGCTAAATATTACATGTAATATATTAAATTGTTACATTATAAATTTTATTGTTTAGTATTATTTTTTTACTTGATAGATAAGTGTGATATAAATCTTATCTAACTAGAATATTATTTAGTTTTATCCATGTGTTGCTAACAAAGTTCAATTCTATTAAGTTTCTGCAACTAATTTTAATATTTTTAAGATTATTATATCCGTTTATGAGAAATTAAAATTATAATTAATAACTTTCATAATTCAGCTGTCAATGTCATTTGATTACCACGAATTCCTGTAAAACTCAGTTTTTTTACAATAATTTGGTCAATAGTCCAATATTTTAAACTTTAGTTTAATTTTAATAAAACTACTTGAGTATAACTCAGAGCTCGTAACTGAGATTTATTTTAACCTAAAAATCTACAAGTATGTATATTAATGTTCACAGCCATCTTATGTAGGGTCTGTTTTACAAATGTAACTATACCGATAATGATGAACCAAAATCAGGAATGTAAGATTTTTCAACAGATATAATTTTTCAACATTTTAGAATGATTGCTCCATAATTGACCATAGCTTCCATATAGGCATAATCCGGAGAATCAATATAACCTGCATTAATCTCTAAAATTGTTTTGGAATTTTTCACATAAAGTAAGGTTCTTATAAGCAAACATCAATTATAAGAATAGATCCATGATTTATCCTAGGCCCCATACAAATTTATACCCGTAATAGGGCACTAACGTACATAAATGCCTATAGAATACCATTAGTCATACAAAAATTCATCAGAACTAGAAATTTTGGAAATCGAATAAATTCTAAAATTTTACCATATTGTAGCTTAAATTATTGGAATAATATAAAAGAGCTTTTAAAATGTTTATTCAATTATTTTTGAACCGAATAATATTTTATTCGTTTTAAAAATTGAATAATATTTAAAAAAAAGTTCCATTTTGTTACAGATAAATATTGGGTATATATGAATATAGGATTAATGATTTTTGTTCAGCTATTTTTGAACCGAATTAAATTTGAATCGTTTTAGAAATCGAATAAATTTTCAAAAATTTACCATTTTGTAGCCATGAATAATTGGCATAATAATACATTTTGCCATTTTTTTAGCTTAGAAATATTGGGAGAATAAAACAAAATGCACCTAAAATCGTTTATTCGATTATGTCCGTTTATATGTCTGAGTGTTGAAATCAATTTTCTGAAGTCCCCAGATATATTCGGAATCCAAATCTTCAATAATTCTGTCAGACATGTTTCGAGAAGTTTGTTATTTAAAAACATACCGTTATTATGTTGAAATTCGACGTGAAATATCCTCATATGCATGAAAATAACGCTTCCAAAATTTAAGAAGATCGGCCCATAATTTGTCATAGCTGCCATATAAGAACCATTTCCAAAAAAACAAATAAATTCGGATCAAAAAATATTCTTTTCGGATTTAAACCATATTCGGTCCATATTTTATAATAATATATATCGTTGGAAAGGTATTTTTAATACCCTTTATTTTATGTATTACAAATTATCAGACACCCAGTAGAGATATAGGCCAATATATTTTCAACTTTACGGGCCCGCCCCCTCGAAAATAGGCGTGACTGCCAAAAATTTTTTTTTTGCTGGCATCTCCTCTAAAAGCCCTATTTTTTTTTTGAGCAAAGTCACTAAAACCGAATTGTTCCCCTTTTTTATACTCTTTTAAATTACACTCAAGATTATTATGAACATCAGACAAACTCTGTAAATTATGGTAAGAATTGGTAATTAAATGAATTAAAACTGGTAAAAATTAGACAAAATTTCAAAATATTTAACATAAATTATATTGGTCGTAAAATTGTCTTTCAAACAATATATCAAATACTAATAAAATTTGCACTAAGACTGCACAGAATAAGGATATTCTAGTCCTATAACCAGTGAGTGTAGTTTTTGTATTTCTTATTACGTTTAGGTGGAGGGTATTTAAGATTCGGCATGGCCGAATATAGCACTCTTACTTGTTTTAGCTATTATTATTTTTTAGCTATTTTAAAAATTTAATTGTTACACGATAGGGCGAGACGAGAAGACGAAAGAAGAATTTGTTATTGATTATAACAATGTTAAAATATCAAGATATGACAAATCTTTTACGGACTCACTAACACTATATAGATTTTGGTCTTGAAAACATATTATTGCCATAATTAAAAATCTAGGTAGGTCGACTTTACTAGGTAACATCAAACAAATAGGCTGAACCAGATAAATGTTTTTATACAAAAGGCAAAAAAATCAGTACCCGTATGATATTTGTGATGGATCTGAATATAGCAATTACTTGTTTTCAATTACCTACATTGAATCATTAACAACAAATTTAACATTATTTAAATAATGTCAATGTTATAAATATGCGTATGAAAATATGAATAGAAAACAATATAAAATTCTTTTAATACGAATAATAAACGTACCTGCAGAAAATGTTTAATTGAAATTCAAAAAATTCCACAAAACAAATGTCACAGTTATAATTATTTTAGTTTTTGTATTCTATATTAATAAAACAATTATGTACACTACAATTAAACTGTTTGTTTTAATTTTGTTATATATGATTTTTATATTTTTTTTTTTAAACTTTTTGTGTTTTTAACAAAACACTTGTTCTGATTTGGCGGTCTTTTCTGTTTAACGTAGTATTTTGTTTTGAAAACTTGTTTGAAAAGTATTTTGTTAATATTTGTTTTTTGTTTGAAAACGTCTGAACAGTTTAACGTTAACTTTTAAACTAATCTTAGTGTGAATAAATTTCAGTGATGTGACTTTAACAACAACATTTGTTGTTAGATTTTGTTACTTTGAAATATAGAGTTAAGGTAATTTAACCGTGAGTAATTAGGTACGAATACTCACTTGTTATTGTAGTAGATATTGAGTGTTGCCAGTAAAATTGTAATATTAATCTCGTTTGAAATTGTTTACAGATACAAATACAAATATTCAAGTCTAGCAGAAATACTTTCTGAATTGTCTGTTTTAAAGAAATCATATATAGCAACATTAATTAGTCAAAGTGACGCCGCACACTGTGACCTTGTAGTGTATTTAATGGCCATAAATCAAGGAGGTTGCGGAGCGTCATGAAATTTTGCACACATTTATTTTAATTTTTTTAAGGATTTTAATTTTTTTTTTACAAAAATACGCCCACTTTTACGCCCACCTCCCATACAACTTAAATAGAAAATGTGGCATGACTTCCATGATTTTAAATATATCAACTCAATTTTCATAAAACATAAATATTATAATTGTAGAATAAGCTCCTGAAAATATGAACTTAATCCGGCCATTTTTACGCCCACCTCCCATACAAATGATATTTAAAAAATGCCATATCTTCTATAAATTTGTAACTAGCATGTTTATTTTTCGCAAAAAATGCATATAACATCTATTAAATGCTGTTTTGAAAATATGAAGAAAATCCGCCCACTGTAACACCCACCCTCCATACAACTCCAATACAAAAGTTTTGTCCGTTTCACTCTATTTCATTTATTAACAACTTTTTCACATCTTCGTGATAATCTAATTTTTTAAGCTTCAATTTCGTTCTAAATCAATTTAATAGCCTGTTCATCGATCTCGAACGATAACGTTCGCTTAGATAAGACTTAAGACACAAACTTGATTGTGGAATAAACAAACTTGATAGAGTAAAAAAAATTGATACGATAAAAAGTTTGTGTCTTAAGTCTTATCTAAGCGAACGTTATCGTTCGAGATCGATGAACAGGCTATAAGTTTTTTCTACATAGCACACATGCCATGAAAATTTCGTATTTCTCGCTCCAAAATTGGCATCGGCTACGTGTACGAGTAGCAAAGAAAGAAAGAATGCGCAGTTGTTTTTGCACGCGTAAAATAACGCATAACGCATATTTTTTGCTGTAATTTTTTGGGTTTTCATTGTTTTTTCGGCGGCGGGCAAATTGGGGCAGGTTTTTGTTAGTCTGTTAACTGAGACTCTCAGCTTTAATTTGGTATAGGACTCCATTTGTCGCACTGCTTCGCACACGTTTATTTTTTTAGCTCAAAATATATTGCCAAAGGAAATTTTTTTTTAAATTTTTTTTTTTAATTTACATAATGATTAATGGCTATTTTAAGTGAAAAAATACTTATAAGGTACATTCCATGGTATAACCATGGTGCAACTATACAAGGTGAGTGCAACTCGACGACAAATACAACACAAAACAGAAACAACAGGCATTTTGTTTGTGTAAAATAATGTACTACTGTCAAAAATACTTGAAAATGTATTACTTTTGACATAAGTATGACTTTGTTTACAATTTACTTATGCCAAAAGTAATACATTTACACACATGACCTTTAGATAGTTTTTAACCATCTGTGTAAAAATCATCAAAATCGGAGAGCAGGTCCAAATTGATTTATTGCCGCAGTGGACACAGTGTGCGCCAAATGTCGCTGAGATAACGAGCACTATAACGGTCACCATTAACGGTTACCTTCGCACAAACAAATTATTAGATCTATTAATTTTTGCACGTTGCTATTTAATTTAGAATAAACCAACAGCTTAAATAATTAAATATTTATTTGTTTCTAAGATTTAAAATTGAGGGCACTAAAATGTTGTGTTGACTCGACTCCAACACAAAATGCATTTTTCATACGATTATGCCGATAAGTGTTTTGAATCGTAATTGCAGTTTACAACATACAACATCAAAATACTTGGTGTTGTGAACGGTAATCGGGGCCTGAATTCGTTCCACACTAAATCTTTATGAAATTATTGTTTGCAAATCGTGACCATTCTCTTCCGCTCAATATGAATTTTAATCGTTATTTGAGTGAAATTTTTTTAAAGTGTGTAATTCTTTTCAAGCTTAAAACATTCTTAAATTTGAATTACAAATGACGTTAGAAGATCATGCGACAAATAGCATTTTCAATAGGCAACGAGTTTGAAATGTGTTTTGTATTCTTTTAAGAATAAAACATTAAATGAAAACAATTCCCCCTAAAAGCTGTAAATTCCCAATTTAATCACAAATCCCATAATCTGGCTACCCTTAACATATTTATGCTGATAAAGTTAGTTGCTCTTTTAAGATTTAAGCAAATAATTTATTTATTTAGTGGGAAACTTTTATAATGTATACGGTTTGTATCAATCATAAAAGTGTTGTATGTACTTCGTATACTATCTAATTTTATAAATGTTATAAATTGTTATACTATGTACTAGTGAAGGCAAGGTAATTAAGGTGCATTGCCCATAGAGTGTTAATTTTTAATTTGTCATTTGCTTTGCAACAAATTAGATATTTCTAACCTCTCCCACCAAAAGTGCTGCATAAGGACATATGTTGTTTTGTGTGCAAGATTGATTAATATACATATGTATCTATATATGATACTTAATAAAGTATATACATATATTATTTATCCTTATGAAATTCTAAGTTGATTCAGCTATGAAAATCTGTCTATGAAAAACCATCTATAAAATATACAACAACAATCAACAAGATCTACAGAAAACATTTATAATTCTTCTAAGTAGTTTTATATTAACAATCAATCAAATAATCCCAGAATTATGAAGGGAAATGTGAGGCAACATTCACAAAATGTTTGGTATTTTGTTTAAATATAATACCATGACATTTTGCAAAAGATATTCATATGATAAAGATTCATGTTCTCTCCCATTTTCCGAAAACTGTCTCTTTGGAACATAAACAGTGTCGTGCAAAACAGATATTTCCGGTATATAATTCTTTAAAAACAAAAACAACTATTTCCAGATTTTATTTATATTCAGGTACTCTATTAATTAACATTAACAAAAATATAAATAAAATTAAACTAAAACTATTCAATTATTAATATAGAGGTGTGCAAAACAAAAGCAACAATTTAGTATTTTGTGTAGGATCCTTTATTTTTTTAATACTTTGGCACATCTTCGCGTCATGGATTCTATTAATATTAATATATTACATATTCGGGAATACATATCTACTAAGATTCTAATTTTTTAAAAAGTTCATTACGATTTTGGAATCGCTTTTCCGATATACTCCTTTTCAATATTCCAAAAAGGTTTTCAATGGGGTTCAAGTCGGGTGATTGTGCCGGCCAATCAAGGGCTTGAAACCCATTCTCCTCTAGAAACTCTTTGACCAATCTCGATGTGTTTTTCAGGTCGTTATTGTGTTGAAAGACCAATAGCAGAGGCAAATTCCACTCAGCGTGTGCAACAATTGGAATTCAACATAAATAAGACTCATATACATATATGAAATCACCATACATATTTTTATGAAACCACTTGGCAAATATTTGCCGAAAAAGACGTAACCACTAAATAAAATATATTTGAACTCGTTTATTTATTTAAAAAAATTTCGTTTATTTAGGACAAGACGCAACAAACATTTAATTTTAATTTATTTGATGCTGTTTGATCTTGCAAAACTCTTGTAAGAATAAACAACGTCAAACAAATTTGTGCTAAAATAAGTGGTTACGCTTTTTTGAATAGATATTGTGTACCTTAAGCCAACTAGCTAGTTTTATATGTTTGTAGGATAGAGTTATATTTGTATAACTCTCTATATAACTATCCACAGTATATTTTTGACGAATTTCTCTTCGAAATACTTCTCGTTTCCAATTACTGCAGATCTCGTTAACTTTAAAATAACATTGACGTTATAATTTTAAATAGTATTTGCCCTTTACCTCTGCAATTAATTTGTTAGTCCACTTTCACACTCTTCAATTCTGACTCGTCAAGGCAGGTATTTTTGGATGAGAAGGGAAAAGAGAGTAAAAACCTAACGGTAATAGTTTCTTATTTCCTTTTATTTTTTTCTTTCATGCATGTTGATTTGCATTAAAAAGTACGAAAATTGAATTGACGTGTGTGAATGAAATGGCAAGTTGAAAAGAGAATTAAACAAAAACTGTTCAGTTAAAACTGAAGAGTGTGAAACAGGACAATATTAAGCAATATATCATGTTCGCAATAATTAAGTTTACTGTAATTTACAGAAATTTAGAATATGCTTTAGCTTTGTCAAGCTACTTTCAAAATTTTTTTGAACAAAAAACAAAATGAACATTGGCAAAATAACATCAAATGTAATTACCGTTGAGTTCTGTTGTAAAATAATCTAAATTAGCATTATCATGACCTTTTAAACCATTTCAAATCAAGAGAGCTAACCCTGATTATTTTATTAAAAATAAATTAAGTTAGATATTCATTTCAGTTGATAACAACAACGTTTTTTTTTTTTGGGGTCATCACACTGTACTGTTCAAATATTTAATCAGGTTATGATTTTGTTTTTCTGTGAATTGCATTTATATGCTTTAAAGTTTAAACGCATCACAAGACTGTTTTTTCCCGCCAGTTCCAAAGATTAAAAATGATCATATCAAATTGTAGTCACTAAAATTAAATTGAAATTATTTTATCATAATGTCTAATCAGAATAAACAGGTTATAAAATGTCTGTATTTTCTTTATACATAATTGTTTTTGAAAGGCAATTAAAAATTATTTTTAAATTTTCGTATTTTGTAGCGATTGTATGTAATATTGAATATTTGCATTATGATTGGTGTGGATCATTGTAGAAAAATATAAATGTTTTTTTTCTTCGTAGTTTTGTTAAAATGGCGGTATTTTGCCATTACATTTGATGGCAGACATACATAGTTGTGGAAACAAATATAATGACAATGTTGTATGAACAGGAACATAACATCGATAAAAGCTGTTCACACGAAAAACACCAAGTTCCCTAACTGAACAAATTTACAAGGTGTAAGTCCTAATTTACACGAAACAATTTTTGATAAAATTTTTTCCTAGAAATTTTATTGGTGTTCACACAGCACATTCTTCTTTATTGATTAAATTGCTCGTATTTTTATTTGAGAGTATACACCAGTGTTGGCAAACATGTTACAATTGTACTTTTCTTTGATACATTTTAGACACCGTAGAGTAGAGAGTTAGAGTACCGTGGTACTACAACGCTTCATTTGGTAAAATTTAAAAATGCTGTTGCATCAAAATTTGGTATTTCAGATAAAATAGATAAATAAATCATTTAAGTTACTATTTGTGTAATAGTGCAAGCCATTTGATTTTTAAATATGCATCTATAAGATAATTATTACGAATAATTATTAAAAAGTAAATTTTATTTATATAGTTGATACGAAATCCAAAAACCCAATTTCCATCACTGGTATACATACATTTGTATCAGCGTTGTCAACTTTCAAATTACAAAACGCACTAAAATTTTGAAAAAAGGCAAAATATAAAAGAAAACGCAACAAGTTTAGAATTTCTTTTTTGTTTAAAATGTCTATTGAATTAAATTTACATTTTTTTTTATTTCATAAATTAATATAAAACTTTTTATCAACGATTAATAATAAAAGTAAAAATAAGTAAAAAAAGTTTTATTTTAAAATAACATAAAAAATTTTACAATAACATAAAATAAAAAATTTTTGCTGAAGGTTCTACACAAAGACGTAGCGAAATATTAAAAAAATACAAATTTTATTAAAAAAAAGCCCTTAAGCTTGAACAATTTCACTAACAACAATATGTTTTTCGGAAGTGAAGTACTAATTTGTAAAAAGGGCTAATTTCAGCATATATATGGTACTTTTTTTTTTAATAATTTTTGTTTTCTATTTTAAGTACTTCTATTTAAATTTTTTCAATAAAATTTGTTAGGGGTTCACTGGGACTCTAACCTTGGTTGTTCGTCTACAGTTGTGTAGACCAAACTATCAGGCTATACAAGAATTTTTATTACCATGCTAAAAATGTTAAGTTTATTTTCAAATGACTCTCATTTAATTACAAATGAATGAGAGTCTGTGTATGTATAGATGTTTAAAATGAATTTTCTATTAATGAAAGATTTTATGTTTTTTGCATTTTTCTCCTAAATTTGCCGTCCGATTGGGCTGGAAACACCTATTTACCGTGAACCCACACGCTGAATCCGAATATGGACTCAGAATTTTGATAGGACAAAATTTTTTCCGAAATCCCATACAAAATTTGAGTCCTAGGTAATTTCTATATAATATATAGCCCCGTAAAGTATGCTGACCAAATCACTCTCATTTAATTACAAATAAATGAGAGTCTGTGTATGTATAGATGTTTAAAATGAATTTTCTATTAATGAAAGATTTTATGTTTTTTGCATTTTTCTCCTAAATTTGCCGTCCGATTGGGCTGGAAACATCTATTTACCGTGAACCCACACGCTGAATCCGAATATGGACTCAGAATTTTGATAGGACAAAATTTTTTCCGAAATCCCATACAAAATTTGAGTCCTAGGTAATTTCTATATAATATATAGCCCCGTAAAGTATGCTGACCAAATTACTCTCATTTAATTACAAATAAATGAGAGTCTGTGTATGTATAGATGTTTAAAATGAATTTTCTATTAATGAAAGATTTTATGTTTTTTGCATTTTTCTCCTAAATTTGCCGTCCGATTGGGCTGGAAACACCTATTTACCGTGAACCCACACGCTGAATCCGAATATGGACTCAGAATTTTGATAGGACAAAATTTTTTCCGAAATCCCATACAAAATTTGAGTCCTAGGTAATTTCTATATAATATATAGCCCCGTAAAGTATGCTGACCAAATCACTCTCATTTAATTACAAATAAATGAGAGTCTGTGTATGTATAGATGTTTAAAATGAATTTTCTATTAATGAAAGATTTTATGTTTTTTGCATTTTTCTCCTAAATTTGCCGTCCGATTGGGCTGGAAACATCTATTTACCGTGAACCCACACGCTGAATCCGAATATGGACTCAGAATTTTGATAGGACAAAATTTTTTCCGAAATCCCATACAAAATTTGAGTCCTAGGTAATTTCTATATAATATATAGCCCCGTAAAGTATGCTGACCAAATTACTCTCATTTAATTACAAATAAATGAGAGTCTGTGTATGTATAGATGTTTAAAATGAATTTTCTATTAATGAAAGATTTTATGTTTTTTGCATTTTTCTCCTAAATTTGCCGTCCGATTGGGCTGGAAACACCTATTTACCGTGAACCCACACGCTGAATCCGAATATGGACTCAGAATTTTGATAGGACAAAATTTTTTCCGAAATCCCATACAAAATTTGAGTCCTAGGTAATTTCTATATAATATATAGCCCCGTAAAGTATGCTGACCAAATCACTCTCATTTAATTACAAATAAATGAGAGTCTGTGTATGTATAGATGTTTAAAATGAATTTTCTATTAATGAAAGATTTTATGTTTTTTGCATTTTTCTCCTAAATTTGCCGTCCGATTGGGCTGGAAACATCTATTTACCGTGAACCCACACGCTGAATCCGAATATGGACTCAGAATTTTGATAGGACAAAATTTTTTCCGAAATCCCATACAAAATTTGAGTCCTAGGTAATTTCTATATAATATATAGCCCCGTAAAGTATGCTGACCAAATTACTCTCATTTAATTACAAATAAATGAGAGTCTGTGTATGTATAGATGTTTAAAATGAATTTTCTATTAATGAAAGATTTTATGTTTTTTGCATTTTTCTCCTAAATTTGCCGTCCGATTGGGCTGGAAACACCTATTTACCGTGAACCCACACGCTGAATCCGAATATGGACTCAGAATTTTGATAGGACAAAATTTTTTCCGAAATCCCATACAAAATTTGAGTCCTAGGTAATTTCTATATAATATATAGCCCCGTAAAGTATGCTGACCAAATCACTCTCATTTAATTACAAATAAATGAGAGTCTGTGTATGTATAGATGTTTAAAATGAATTTTCTATTAATGAAAGATTTTATGTTTTTTGCATTTTTCTCCTAAATTTGCCGTCCGATTGGGCTGGAAACATCTATTTACCGTGAACCCACACGCTGAATCCGAATATGGACTCAGAATTTTGATAGGACAAAATTTTTTCCGAAATCCCATACAAAATTTGAGTCCTAGGTAATTTCTATATAATATATAGCCCCGTAAAGTATGCTGACCAAATTACTCTCATTTAATTACAAATAAATGAGAGTCTGTGTATGTATAGATGTTTAAAATGAATTTTCTATTAATGAAAGATTTTATGTTTTTTGCATTTTTCTCCTAAATTTGCCGTCCGATTGGGCTGGAAACACCTATTTACCGTGAACCCACACGCTGAATCCGAATATGGACTCAGAATTTTGATAGGACAAAATTTTTTCCGAAATCCCATACAAAATTTGAGTCCTAGGTAATTTCTATATAATATATAGCCCCGTAAAGTATGCTGACCAAATCACCCTCATTTAATTACAAATAAATGAGAGTCTGTGTATGTATAGATGTTTAAAATGAATTTTCTATTAATGAAAGATTTTATGTTTTTTGCATTTTTCTCCTAAATTTGCCGTCCGATTGGGCTGGAAACACCTATTTACCGTGAACCCACACGCTGAATCCGAATATGGACTCAGAATTTTGATAGGACAAAATTTTTTCCGAAATCCCATACAAAATTTGAGTCCTAGGTAATTTCTATATAATATATAGCCCCGTAAAGTATGCTGACCAAATCACTCTCATTTAATTACAAATAAATGAGAGTCTGTGTATGTATAGATGTTTAAAATGAATTTTCTATTAATGAAAGATTTTATGTTTTTTGCATTTTTCTCCTAAATTTGCCGTCCGATTGGGCTGGAAACACCTATTTACCGTGAACCCACACGCTGAATCCGAATATGGACTCAGAATTTTGATAGGACAAAATTTTTTCCGAAATCCCATACAAAATTTGAGTCCTAGCCCCGTAAAGTATGCTGACCAAATCACTCTCATTTAATTACAAATAAATGAGAGTCTGTGTATGTATAGATGTTTAAAATGAATTTTCTATTAATGAAAGATTTTATGTTTTTTGCATTTTTCTCCTAAATTTGTCGTCCGATTGGGCTGGAAACACCTATTTACCGTGAACCCACACGCTGAATCCGAATATGGACTCAGAATTTTGATAGGACAAAATTTTTTCCGAAATCCCATACAAAATTTGAGTCCTAGGTAATTTCTATATAATATATAGCCCCGTAAAGTATGCTGACCAAATCACTCTCATTTAATTACAAATAAATGAGAGTCTGTGTATGTATAGATGTTTAAAATGAATTTTCTATTAATGAAAGATTTTATGTTTTTTGCATTTTTCTCCTAAATTTGCCGTCCGATTGGGCTGGAAACACCTATTTACCGTGAACCCACACGCTGAATCCGAATATGGACTCAGAATTTTGATAGGACAAAATTTTTTCCGAAATCCCATACAAAATTTGAGTCCTAGGTAATTTCTATATAATATATAGCCCCGTAAAGTATGCTGACCAAATCACTCTCATTTAATTACAAATAAATGAGAGTCTGTGTATGTATAGATGTTTAAAATAAATTTTCTATTAATGAAAGATTTTATGTTTTTTGCATTTTTCTCCTAAATTTGCCGTCCGATTGGGCTGGAAACACCTATTTACCGTGAACCCACACGCTGAATCCGAATATGGACTCAGAATTTTGATAGGACAAAATTTTTTCCGAAATCCCATACAAAATTTGAGTCCTAGGTAATTTCTATATAATATATAGCCCCGTAAAGTATGCTGACCAAATCACTCTCATTTAATTACAAATAAATGAGAGTCTGTGTATGTATAGATGTTTAAAATGAATTTTCTATTAATGAAAGATTTTATGTTTTTTGCATTTTTCTCCTAAATTTGCCGTCCGATTGGGCAGGAAACACATATTTACCGTGAACCCACACGCTGAATCCGAATATGGACTCAGAATTTTGATAGGACATAATTTTTTCCGAAATCCCATACAAAATTTGAGTCCTAGGTAATTTCTATATAATATATAGCCCCGTAAAGTATGCTGACCAAATCACTCTCATTTAATTACAAATAAATGAGAGTCTGTGTATGTATAGATGTTTAAAATGAATTTTCTATTAATGAAAGATTTTATGTTTTTTGCATTTTTCTCCTAAATTTGCCGTCCGATTGGGCTGGAAACACCTATCTACCGTGAACCCACACGCTGAATCCGAATATGGACTCAGAACTTTGATAGGACAAAATTTTTTCCGAAATCCCATACAAAATTTGAGTCCTAGGTAATTTCTATATAATATATAGCCCCGTAAAGTATGCTGACCAAATCACTCTCATTTAATTACAAATAAATGAGAGTCTGTGTATGTATAGATGTTTAAAATGAATTTTCTATTAATGAAAGATTTTATGTTTTTTGCATTTTTCTCCTAAATTTGCCGTCCGATTGGGCTGGAAACACCTATTTATCGTGAACCCACACGCTGAATCCGAATATGGACTCAGAATTTTGATAGGACAAAATTTTCTCCGAAATCCCATACAAAATTTGAGTCCTAGGTAATTTCTATATAATATATAGCCCCGTAAAGTATGCTGACCAAATCACTCTCATTTAATTACAAATAAATGAGAGTCTGTGTATGTATAGATGTTTAAAATGAATTTTCTATTAATGAAAGATTTTATGTTTTTTGCATTTTTCTCCTAAATTTGCCGTCCGATTGGGCTGGAAACACCTATTTACCGTGAACCCACACGCTGAATCCGAATATGGACTCAGAATTTTGATAGGACAAAATTTTTTCCGAAATCCCATACAAAATTTGAGTCCTAGGTAATTTCTATATAATATATAGCCCCGTAAAGTATGCTGACCAAATCACTCTCATTTAATTACAAATAAATGAGAGTCTGTGTATGTATAGATGTTTAAAATGAATTTTCTATTAATGAAAGATTTTATGTTTTTTGCATTTTTCTCCTAAATTTGCCGTCCGATTGGGCTGGAAACACCTATTTACCGTGAACCCACACGCTGAATCCGAATATGGACTCAGAATTTTGATAGGACAAAATTTTTTCCGAAATCCCATACAAAATTTGAGTCCTAGCCCCGTAAAGTATGCTGACCAAATCACTCTCATTTAATTACAAATAAATGAGAGTCTGTGTATGTATAGATGTTTAAAATGAATTTTCTATTAATGAAAGATTTTATGTTTTTTGCATTTTTCTCCTAAATTTGCCGTCCGATTGGGCTGGAAACACCTATTTACCGTGAACCCACACGCTGAATCCGAATATGGACTCAGAATTTTGATAGGACAAAATTTTTTCCGAAATCCCATACAAAATTTGAGTCCTAGGTAATTTCTATATAATATATAGCCCCGTAAAGTATGCTGACCAAATCACTCTCATTTAATTACAAATAAATGAGAGTCTGTGTATGTATAGATGTTTAAAATGAATTTTCTATTAATGAAAGATTTTATGTTTTTTGCATTTTTCTCCTAAATTTGCCGTCCGATTGGGCTGGAAACACCTATTTACCGTGAACCCACACGCTGAATCCGAATATGGACTCAGAATTTTGATAGGACAAAATTTTTTCCGAAATCCCATACAAAATTTGAGTCCTAGGTAATTTCTATATAATATATAGCCCCGTAAAGTATGCTGACCAAATCACTCTCATTTATTTACAAATAAATGAGAGTCTGTGTATGTATAGATGTTTAAAATGAATTTTCTATTAATGAAAGATTTTATGTTTTTTGCATTTTTCTCCTAAATTTGCCGTCCGATTGGGCTGGAAACACCTATTTACCGTGAACCCACACGCTGAATCCGAATATGGACTCAGAATTTTGATAGGACAAAATTTTTTCCGAAATCCCATACAAAATTTGAGTCCTAGCCCCGTAAAGTATGCTGACCAAATCACTCTCATTTAATTACAAATAAATGAGAGTCTGTGTATGTATAGATGTTTAAAATGAATTTTCTATTAATGAAAGATTTTATGTTTTTTGCATTTTTCTCCTAAATTTGTCGTCCGATTGGGCTGGAAACACCTATTTACCGTGAACCCACACGCTGAATCCGAATATGGACTCAGAATTTTGATAGGACAAAATTTTTTCCGAAATCCCATACAAAATTTGAGTCCTAGGTAATTTCTATATAATATATAGCCCCGTAAAGTATGCTGACCAAATCACTCTCATTTAATTACAAATAAATGAGAGTCTGTGTATGTATAGATGTTTAAAATGAATTTTCTATTAATGAAAGATTTTATGTTTTTTGCATTTTTCTCCTAAATTTGCCGTCCGATTGGGCTGGAAACACCTATTTACCGTGAACCCACACGCTGAATCCGAATATGGACTCAGAATTTTGATAGGACAAAATTTTTTCCGAAATCCCATACAAAATTTGAGTCCTAGCCCCGTAAAGTATGCTGACCAAATCACTCTCATTTAATTACAAATAAATGAGAGTCTGTGTATGTATAGATGTTTAAAATGAATTTTCTATTAATGAAAGATTTTATGTTTTTTGCATTTTTCTCCTAAATTTGTCGTCCGATTGGGCTGGAAACACCTATTTACCGTGAACCCACACGCTGAATCCGAATATGGACTCAGAATTTTGATAGGACAAATTTTTTTCCGAAATCCCATACAAAATTTGAGTCCTAGGTAATTTCTATATAATATATAGCCCCGTAAAGTATGCTGACCAAATCACTCTCATTTAATTACAAATAAATGAGAGTCTGTGTATGTATAGATGTTTAAAATGAATTTTCTATTAATGAAAGATTTTATGTTTTTTGCATTTTTCTCCTAAATTTGCCGTCCGATTGGGCTGGAAACACCTATTTACCGTGAACCCACACGCTGAATCCGAATATGGACTCAGAATTTTGATAGGACAAAATTTTTTCCGAAATCCCATACAAAATTTGAGTCCTAGGTAATTTCTATATAATATATAGCCCCGTAAAGTATGCTGACCAAATCACTCTCATTTAATTACAAATAAATGAGAGTCTGTGTATGTATAGATGTTTAAAATAAATTTTCTATTAATGAAAGATTTTATGTTTTTTGCATTTTTCTCCTAAATTTGCCGTCCGATTGGGCTGGAAACACCTATTTACCGTGAACCCACACGCTGAATCCGAATATGGACTCAGAATTTTGATAGGACAAAATTTTTTCCGAAATCCCATACAAAATTTGAGTCCTAGGTAATTTCTATATAATATATAGCCCCGTAAAGTATGCTGACCAAATCACTCTCATTTAATTACAAATAAATGAGAGTCTGTGTATGTATAGATGTTTAAAATGAATTTTCTATTAATGAAAGATTTTATGTTTTTTGCATTTTTCTCCTAAATTTGCCGTCCGATTGGGCAGGAAACACCTATTTACCGTGAACCCACACGCTGAATCCGAATATGGACTCAGAATTTTGATAGGACATAATTTTTTCCGAAATCCCATACAAAATTTGAGTCCTAGGTAATTTCTATATAATATATAGCCCCGTAAAGTATGCTGACCAAATCACTCTCATTTAATTACAAATAAATGAGAGTCTGTGTATGTATAGATGTTTAAAATGAATTTTCTATTAATGAAAGATTTTATGTTTTTTGCATTTTTCTCCTAAATTTGCCGTCCGATTGGGCTGGAAACACCTATTTACCGTGAACCCACACGCTGAATCCGAATATGGACTCAGAATTTTGATAGGACAAAATTTTTTCCGAAATCCCATACAAAATTTGAGTCCTAGGTAATTTCTATATAATATATAGCCCCGTAAAGTATGCTGACCAAATCACTCTCATTTAATTACAAATAAATGAGAGTCTGTGTATGTATAGATGTTTAAAATGAATTTTCTATTAATGAAAGATTTTATGTTTTTTGCATTTTTCTCCTAAATTTGCCGTCCGATTGGGCTGGAAACACCTATTTACCGTGAACCCACACGCTGAATCCGAATATGGACTCAGAATTTTGATAGGACAAAATTTTTTCCGAAATCCCATACAAAATTTGAGTCCTAGGTAATTTCTATATAATATATAGCCCCGTAAAGTATGCTGACCAAATCACTCTCATTTAATTACAAATAAATGAGAGTCTGTGTATGTATAGATGTTTAAAATGAATTTTCTATTAATGAAAGATTTTATGTTTTTTGCATTTTTCTCCTAAATTTGCCGTCCGATTGGGCTGGAAACACCTATTTACCGTGAACCCACACGCTGAATCCGAATATGGACTCAGAATTTTGATAGGACAAAATTTTTTCCGAAATCCCATACAAAATTTGAGTCCTAGGTAATTTCTATATAATATATAGCCCCGTAAAGTATGCTGACCAAATCACTCTCATTTAATTACAAATAAATGAGAGTCTGTGTATGTATAGATGTTTAAAATGAATTTTCTATTAATGAAAGATTTTATGTTTTTTGCATTTTTCTCCTAAATTTGCCGTCCGATTGGGCTGGAAACATCTATTTACCGTGAACCCACACGCTGAATCCGAATATGGACTCAGAATTTTGATAGGACAAAATTTTTTCCGAAATCCCATACAAAATTTGAGTCCTAGGTAATTTCTATATAATATATAGCCCCGTAAAGTATGCTGACCAAATCACTCTCATTTAATTACAAATAAATGAGAGTCTGTGTATGTATAGATGTTAAAAATGAATTTTCTATTAATGAAAGATTTTATGTTTTTTGCATTTTTCTCCTAAATTTGCCGTCCGATTGGGCTGGAAACACCTATTTAGCGTGAACCCACACGCTGAATCCGAATATGGACTCAGAATTTTGATAGGACATAATTTTTTCCGAAATCCCATACAAAATTTGAGTCCTAGGTAATTTCTATATAATATATCGCCCCGTAAAGTATGCTGACCAAATCACTCTCATTTAATTACAAATAAATGAGAGTCTGTGTATGTATAGATGTTTAAAATGAATTTTCTATTAATGAAAGATTTTATGTTTTTTGCATTTTTCTCCTAAATTTGCCGTCCGATTGGGCTGGAAACACCTATTTACCGTGAACCCACACGCTGAATCCGAATTTGGACTCAGAATTTTGATAGGACAAAATTTTTTCCGAAATCCCATACAAAATTTGAGTCCTAGGTAATTTCTATATAATATATAGCCCCGTAAAGTATGCTGACTAAATCACTCTCATTTAATTACAAATAAATGAGAGTCTGTGTATGTATAGATGTTTAAAATGAATTTTCTATTAATGAAAGATTTTATGTTTTTTGCATTTTTCTCCTAAATTTGCCGTCCGATTGGGCTGGAAACACCTATTTACCGTGAACCCACACGCTGAATCCGAATATGGACTCAGAATTTTGATAGGACAAAATTTTTTCCGAAATCCCATACAAAATTTGAGTCTTAGGTAATTTCTATATAATATATAGCCCCGTAAAGTATGCTGACTAAATCACTCTCATTTAATTACAAATAAATGAGAGTCTGTGTATGTATAGATGTTTAAAATGAATTTTCTATTAATGAAAGATTTTATGTTTTTTGCATTTTTCTCCTAAATTTGCCGTCCGATTGGGCTGGAAACACCTATTTACCGTGAACCCACACGCTGAATCCGAATATGGACTCAGAATTTTGATAGGACAAAATTTTTTCCGAAATCCCATACAAAATTTGAGTCCTAGTTAATTTCTATATAATATATAGCCCCGTAAAGTATGCTGACCAAATCACTCTCATTTAATTACAAATAAATGAGAGTCTGTGTATGTATAGATGTTTAAAATGAATTTTCTATTAATGAAAGATTTTATGTTTTTTGCATTTTTCTCCTAAATTTGCCGTCCGATTGGGCTGGAAACACCTATTTACCGTGAACCCACACGCTGAATCCGAATATGGACTCAGAATTTTGATAGGACAAAATTTTTTCCGAAATCCCATACAAAATTTGAGTCCTAGGTAATTTCTATATAATATATAGCCCCGTAAAGTATGCTGACCAAATCACTCTCATTTAATTACAAATAAATGAGAGTCTGTGTATGTATAGATGTTTAAAATGAATTTTCTATTAATGAAAGATTTTATGTTTTTTGCATTTTTCTCCTAAATTTGCCGTCCGATTGGGCTGGAAACACCTATTTACCGTGAACCCACACGCTGAATCCGAATATGGACTCAGAATTTTGATAGGACAAAATTTTTTCCGAAATCCCATACAAAATTTGAGTCCTAGGTAATTTCTATATAATATATAGCCCCGTAAAGTATGCTGACCAAATCACTCTCATTTAATTACAAATAAATGAGAGTCTGTGTATGTATAGATGTTTAAAATGAATTTTCTATTAATGAAAGATTTTATGTTTTTTGCATTTTTCTCCTAAATTTGCCGTCCGATTGGGCTGGAAACACCTATTTACCGTGAACCCACACGCTGAATCCGAATATGGACTCAGAATTTTGATAGGACAAAATTTTTTCCGAAATCCCATACAAAATTTGAGTCCTAGGTAATTTCTATATAATATATAGCCCCGTAAAGTATGCTGACCAAATCACTCTCATTTAATTACAAATAAATGAGAGTCTGTGTATGTATAGATGTTTAAAATGAATTTTCTATTAATGAAAGATTTTATGTTTTTTGCATTTTTCTCCTAAATTTGCCGTCCGATTGGGCTGGAAACACCTATTTACCGTGAACCCACACGCTGAATCCGAATATGGACTCAGAATTTTGATAGGACAAAATTTTTTCCGAAATCCCATACAAAATTTGAGTCCTAGTTAATTTCTATATAATATATAGCCCCGTAAAGTATGCTGACCAAATCACTCTCATTTAATTACAAATAAATGAGAGTCTGTGTATGTATAGATGTTTAAAATGAATTTTCTATTAATGAAAGATTTTATGTTTTTTGCATTTTTCTCCTAAATTTGCCGTCCGATTGGGCTGGAAACACCTATTTACCGTGAACCCACACGCTGAATCCGAATATGGACTCAGAATTTTGATAGGACAAAATTTTTTCCGAAATCCCATACAAAATTTGAGTCTTAGGTAATTTCTATATAATATATAGCCCCGTAAAGTATGCTGACTAAATCACTCTCATTTAATTACAAATAAATGAGAGTCTGTGTATGTATAGATGTTTAAAATGAATTTTCTATTAATGAAAGATTTTATGTTTTTTGCATTTTTCTCCTAAATTTGCCGTCCGATTGGGCTGGAAACACCTATTTACCGTGAACCCACACGCTGAATCCGAATATGGACTCAGAATTTTGATAGGACAAAATTTTTTCCGAAATCCCATACAAAATTTGAGTCCTAGGTAATTTCTATATAATATATAGCCCCGTAAAGTATGCTGACCAAATCACTCTCATTTAATTACAAATAAATGAGAGTCTGTGTATGTATAGATGTTTAAAATGAATTTTCTATTAATGAAAGATTTTATGTTTTTTGCATTTTTCTCCTAAATTTGCCGTCCGATTGGGCTGGAAACATCTATTTACCGTGAACCCACACGCTGAATCCGAATATGGACTCAGAATTTTGATAGGACAAAATTTTTTCCGAAATCCCATACAAAATTTGAGTCCTAGGTAATTTCTATATAATATATAGCCCCGTAAAGTATGCTGACCAAATCACTCTCATTTAATTACAAATAAATGAGAGTCTGTGTATGTATAGATGTTAAAAATGAATTTTCTATTAATGAAAGATTTTATGTTTTTTGCATTTTTCTCCTAAATTTGCCGTCCGATTGGGCTGGAAACACCTATTTAGCGTGAACCCACACGCTGAATCCGAATATGGACTCAGAATTTTGATAGGACATAATTTTTTCCGAAATCCCATACAAAATTTGAGTCCTAGGTAATTTCTATATAATATATCGCCCCGTAAAGTATGCTGACCAAATCACTCTCATTTAATTACAAATAAATGAGAGTCTGTGTATGTATAGATGTTTAAAATGAATTTTCTATTAATGAAAGATTTTATGTTTTTTGCATTTTTCTCCTAAATTTGCCGTCCGATTGGGCTGGAAACACCTATTTACCGTGAACCCACACGCTGAATCCGAATTTGGACTCAGAATTTTGATAGGACAAAATTTTTTCCGAAATCCCATACAAAATTTGAGTCCTAGGTAATTTCTATATAATATATAGCCCCGTAAAGTATGCTGACTAAATCACTCTCATTTAATTACAAATAAATGAGAGTCTGTGTATGTATAGATGTTTAAAATGAATTTTCTATTAATGAAAGATTTTATGTTTTTTGCATTTTTCTCCTAAATTTGCCGTCCGATTGGGCTGGAAACACCTATTTACCGTGAACCCACACGCTGAATCCGAATATGGACTCAGAATTTTGATAGGACAAAATTTTTTCCGAAATCCCATACAAAATTTGAGTCTTAGGTAATTTCTATATAATATATAGCCCCGTAAAGTATGCTGACTAAATCACTCTCATTTAATTACAAATAAATGAGAGTCTGTGTATGTATAGATGTTTAAAATGAATTTTCTATTAATGAAAGATTTTATGTTTTTTGCATTTTTCTCCTAAATTTGCCGTCCGATTGGGCTGGAAACACCTATTTACCGTGAACCCACACGCTGAATCCGAATATGGACTCAGAATTTTGATAGGACAAAATTTTTTCCGAAATCCCATACAAAATTTGAGTCCTAGTTAATTTCTATATAATATATAGCCCCGTAAAGTATGCTGACCAAATCACTCTCATTTAATTACAAATAAATGAGAGTCTGTGTATGTATAGATGTTTAAAATGAATTTTCTATTAATGAAAGATTTTATGTTTTTTGCATTTTTCTCCTAAATTTGCCGTCCGATTGGGCTGGAAACACCTATTTACCGTGAACCCACACGCTGAATCCGAATATGGACTCAGAATTTTGATAGGACAAAATTTTTTCCGAAATCCCATACAAAATTTGAGTCCTAGTTAATTTCTATATAATATATAGCCCCGTAAAGTATGCTGACCAAATCACTCTCATTTAATTACAAATAAATGAGAGTCTGTGTATGTATAGATGTTTAAAATGAATTTTCTATTAATGAAAGATTTTATGTTTTTTGCATTTTTCTCCTAAATTTGCCGTCCGATTGGGCTGGAAACACCTATTTACCGTGAACCCACACGCTGAATCCGAATATGGACTCAGAATTTTGATAGGACAAAATTTTTTCCGAAATCCCATACAAAATTTGAGTCCTAGGTAATTTCTATATAATATATAGCCCCGTAAAGTATGCTGACCAAATCACTCTCATTTAATTACAAATAAATGAGAGTCTGTGTATGTATAGATGTTTAAAATGAATTTTCTATTAATGAAAGATTTTATGTTTTTTGCATTTTTCTCCTAAATTTGCCGTCCGATTGGGCTGGAAACACCTATTTACCGTGAACCCACACGCTGAATCCGAATATGGACTCAGAATTTTGATAGGACAAAATTTTTTCCGAAATCCCATACAAAATTTGAGTCCTAGGTAATTTCTATATAATATATAGCCCCGTAAAGTATGCTGACCAAATCACTCTCATTTAATTACAAATAAATGAGAGTCTGTGTATGTATAGATGTTTAAAATGAATTTTCTATTAATGAAAGATTTTATGTTTTTTGCATTTTTCTCCTAAATTTGCCGTCCGATTGGGCTGGAAACACCTATTTACCGTGAACCCACACGCTGAATCCGAATATGGACTCAGAATTTTGATAGGACAAAATTTTTTCCGAAATCCCATACAAAATTTGAGTCCTAGTTAATTTCTATATAATATATAGCCCCGTAAAGTATGCTGACCAAATCACTCTCATTTAATTACAAATAAATGAGAGTCTGTGTATGTATAGATGTTTAAAATGAATTTTCTATTAATGAAAGATTTTATGTTTTTTGCATTTTTCTCCTAAATTTGCCGTCCGATTGGGCTGGAAACACCTATTTACCGTGAACCCACACGCTGAATCCGAATATGGACTCAGAATTTTGATAGGACAAAATTTTTTCCGAAATCCCATACAAAATTTGAGTCTTAGGTAATTTCTATATAATATATAGCCCCGTAAAGTATGCTGACTAAATCACTCTCATTTAATTACAAATAAATGAGAGTCTGTGTATGTATAGATGTTTAAAATGAATTTTCTATTAATGAAAGATTTTATGTTTTTTGCATTTTTCTCCTAAATTTGCCGTCCGATTGGGCTGGAAACACCTATTTACCGTGAACCCACACGCTGAATCCGAATATGGACTCAGAATTTTGATAGGACAAAATTTTTTCCGAAATCCCATACAAAATTTGAGTCCTAGTTAATTTCTATATAATATATAGCCCCGTAAAGTATGCTGACCAAATCACTCTCATTTAATTACAAATAAATGAGAGTCTGTGTATGTATAGATGTTTAAAATGAATTTTCTATTAATGAAAGATTTTATGTTTTTTGCATTTTTCTCCTAAATTTGCCGTCCGATTGGGCTGGAAACATCTATTTACCGTGAACCCACACGCTGAATCCGAATATGGACTCAGAATTTTGATAGGACAAAATTTTTTCCGAAATCCCATACAAAATTTGAGTCCTAGGTAATTTCTATATAATATATAGCCCCGTAAAGTATGCTGACCAAATCACTCTCATTTAATTACAAATAAATGAGAGTCTGTGTATGTATAGATGTTTAAAATGAATTTTCTATTAATGAAAGATTTTATGTTTTTTGCATTTTTCTCCTAAATTTGCCGTCCGATTGGGCTGGAAACACCTATTTACCGTGAACCCACACGCTGAATCCGAATATGGACTCAGAATTTTGATAGGACAAAATTTTTTCCGAAATCCCATACAAAATTTGAGTCCTAGGTAATTTCTATATAATATATAGCCCCGTAAAGTATGCTGACCAAATCACTCTCATTTAATTACAAATAAATGAGAGTCTGTGTATGTATAGATGTTTAAAATGAATTTTCTATTAATGAAAGATTTTATGTTTTTTGCATTTTTCTCCTAAATTTGTCGTCCGATTGGGCTGGAAACACCTATTTACCGTGAACCCACGAATCCGAATATGGACTCAGAATTTTGATAGGACAAAATTTTTTCCGAAATCCCATACAAAATTTGAGTCCTAGGTAATTTCTATATAATATATAGCCCCGTAAAGTATGCTGACCAAATCACTCTCATTTAATTACAAATAAATGAGAGTCTGTGTATGTATAGATGTTTAAAATGAATTTTCTATTAATGAAAGATTTTATGTTTTTTGCATTTTTCTCCTAAATTTGCCGTCCGATTGGGCTGGAAACATCTATTTACCGTGAACCCACACGCTGAATCCGAATATGGACTCAGAATTTTGATAGGACAAAATTTTTTCCGAAATCCCATACAAAATTTGAGTCCTAGGTAATTTCTATATAATATATAGCCCCGTAAAGTATGCTGACCAAATCACTCTCATTTAATTACAAATAAATGAGAGTCTGTGTATGTATAGATGTTTAAAATGAATTTTCTATTAATGAAAGATTTTATGTTTTTTGCATTTTTCTCCTAAATTTGCCGTCCGATTGGGCTGGAAACACCTATTTACCGTGAACCCCCACGCTGAATCCGAATATGGACTCAGAATTTTGATAGGACAAAATTTTTTCCGAAATCCCATACAAAATTTGAGTCCTAGGTAATTTCTATATAATATATAGCCCCGTAAAGTATGCTGACCAAATCACTCTCATTTAATTACAAATAAATGAGAGTCTGTGTATGTATAGATGTTTAAAATGAATTTTCTATTAATGAAAGATTTTATGTTTTTTGCATTTTTCTCCTAAATTTGTCGTCCGATTGGGCTGGAAACACCTATTTACCGTGAACCCACGAATCCGAATATGGACTCAGAATTTTGATAGGACAAAATTTTTTCCGAAATCCCATACAAAATTTGAGTCCTAGGTAATTTCTATATAATATATAGCCCCGTAAAGTATGCTGACCAAATCACTCTCATTTAATTACAAATAAATGAGAGTCTGTGTATGTATAGATGTTTAAAATGAATTTTCTATTAATGAAAGATTTTATGTTTTTTGCATTTTTCTCCTAAATTTGCCGTCCGATTGGGCTGGAAACACCTATTTACCGTGAACCCACACGCTGAATCCGAATATGGACTCAGAATTTTGATAGGACATAATTTTTTCCGAAATCCCATACAAAATTTGAGTCCTAGGTAATTTCTATATAATATATAGCCCCGTAAAGTATGCTGACCAAATCACTCTCATTTAATTACAAATAAATGAGAGTCTGTGTATGTATAGATGTTTAAAATGAATTTTCTATTAATGAAAGATTTTATGTTTTTTGCATTTTTCTCCTAAATTTGCCGTCCGATTGGGCTGGAAACACCTATTTACCGTGAACCCACACGCTGAATCCGAATATGGACTCAGAATTTTGATAGGACATAATTTTTTCCGAAATCCCATACAAAATTTGAGTCCTAGGTAATTTCTATATAATATATAGCCCCGTAAAGTATGCTGTCCAAATCACTCTCATTTAATTACAAATAAATGAGAGTCTGTGTATGTATAGATGTTTAAAATGAATTTTCTATTAATGAAAGATTTTATGTTTTTTGCATTTTTCTCCTAAATTTGCCGTCCGATTGGGCTGGAAACACCTATTTACCGTGAACCCACACGCTGAATCCGAATATGGACTCAGAATTTTGATAGGACAAAATTTTTTCCGAAATCCCATACAAAATTTGTGTCCTAGGTAATTTCTATATAATATATAGCCCCGTAAAGTATGCTGACCAAATCACTCTCATTTAATTACAAATAAATGAGAGTCTGTGTCTGTATATATGTTTAAAATGAATTTTCTATTAATGAAAGATTTTATGTTTTTTGCATTTTTCTCCTAAATTTGCCGTGCGATTGGGCTGGAAAGACCTATTTACCGTGAACCCACACGCTGAATCCGAATATGGACTCAGAATTTTGATAGGACATAATTTTTTCCGAAATCCCATACAAAATTTGAGTCCTAGGTAATTTCTTTATAATATACCACCGTAAAGTATGCTGTACAAATCAGTCTCATTTAATTACGAATAAATGAGAGTCTGTGTATGTATAGATGTTTAATATGAATTTTCTATTAATAAAAGATTTTAGGTTTTTTGCATTTTTCTCCTAAATTTGCCGTCCGATTGGGCTGGAAACACCTATTCACCGTGAACCCACTCGCTGAATCCGAATATGGACTCAGAATTTTGATAGGACAAAATTTTTGCCGAAATCCCATACAAAATTTGAGTCCTAGGTAATTTCTTTATAATATACCACCGTAAAGTATGCTGTACAAATCATTCTCATTTAACTACAAATAAATGAGAGTCTGTGTATGTATAGATGTTTAATATGAATTTTCTATTAATAAAAGATTTTATGTTTTTTGCATTTTTCTCCTAAATTTGCCGTCCGATTGGGCTGGAAACACCTATTTACCGTGAACCCACACGCTGAATCCGAATATGGACTCAAAATTTTGATAGGACAAAATTTTTTCCGAAATCCCGTACAAAATTTGAGTTCTAGGTAATTTCTTTATAATATACCACCGTAAAGTATGCTGTACAAATCATTCTCATTTAACTGCAAATAAATGAGAGTCTGTGTATGTATAGATGTTTAATATGAATTTTCTATTAATAAAAGATTTTATGTTTTTTGAATTTTTCTCCTAAATTTGCCGTCCGATTGGGCTAGAAACACCTATTTACCGTGAACCCACACGCTGAATCCAAATATAGACTAAGAATTTTGATTCATTGTTCATAACAATTGTTGACTTGTTTTAATAGATTACATTTCATATATTAATTAAAAAATTTCCGTGTTCATTTACTTACCACCCCGAAATAAATTTAGTTGAAATATTATTAAAAGTTATTTTCTATTTCTCCAAAAGTATTCTTTGGAGTAAAAAAGTAAAAATTTGTTTGAGAAAAAATTGGTTTTTATCAAGCAAATTATGCTATGCATTTAGCATAATTTTTAAAAATTTCAATGCATTTTCGAGAAACAAAATGCTAAATCTACACAAATAAGAATTGCATACAAGTCCTTAAATTGTATGTGTTTTTTCAATTAAACCCGAAAGCTCTTAAAAAATCACCATAATAAAGGGTGATTAGAATTTAACATGTTTTATTTAGCAATATTATTTTTTTCAACTTTTTTTTCTCTTATCTATTAGTCACTAAAATTATACAGTGCGGCACAATAATTGGCACCTTAAAACTAAATTTATTTTTAAATTTGGTTTTAAAAATAGTTAAAAGATTTATAGCAAATGTTTTTCGTTATTTAACTAAACTATGCATATTATTGTACAATTTTTTATTTCTAAAATTAGACACAACTAAAAAATATATAAATAAATTCAAATAAACTAATATAGTTTTTAAATAACTAATGTATGTAGTTAGGAAAGTAAAAGCACATATTTAATTAAATATATTGTCATAAATTTTATACCAAACGCCTGTTTTTGTCACTTCTAAAGAACCAGAAATATTTGTTTCATCTACTGACTGTCTGTACTCTTTAAGCCTGGAAGGATCCAAAGGTCCCCAATATGTTGAAGGTTTAAAAGCTTTTTTGATACGATCACAAAGTCTGGTTTCTGGTCGTTTGTAGGTGGTAATAAAAGCCCAGACAAACAGTTGACCAATGCCAAAGGCTGAGATACACCAACCTAACGCTGTAAAAATATATAAAAACAAATTAATATAATGAATTATATTTAAAAAATTTCCATAAATTACCATAAAGATATTCGGGATATTTAACACCATTATAATCCAAGGGTTTATACTCCACTAAAGTATAAATTAAAATCGCTGCCATAAAGGCAGGTGTAATAATACTCCAGCATAAACGGTAATACAGAGAGGTTTTGATATGCAACATAAACTGAATGTCACGGCAAATATTTTTAACACCTAAAGAATATAATTCAGAAAATAATAAATAATATTACAGGTTATACATATGTATGTATATAAAGTTAGTTGGCTTACCATAAACCCACCCCGCTGATATTAGTTCCAATATACCCAATACTATGGCCACAAAGGTTACACCATAAAAATCAATATAGTTTAACATATATTGTCCACCTGGTGTTACATACATTAGACCAAAACAGTAGGATACTATAGATATTCCAATTACTATGCGCCATCTTTTAATGTTGGGAAAGAGTTCACACACCACCGTTATAACACTGGTTATAATGCCCACATTACTGCCGACACCCAAAGTAAACATCATGAGAAAGAATAGGGCGGAGAAGATCTGAAAGTTTTAAAGAATGAAATTAATTTTTAAATAATTAGATTATTAGAATTTCTGGATAAATTTTAGAGGTTTTTAAGTATTACACCATTAAATAAAACAAAATGTAGCGGACATTGTAATGAAGAAGTTATTAGATACATGTATAAAATCATAAGTCATGATCAAATATGTAGATGATTTACTTTGTATTACATATTTCAGAACATTTTATTGATAGATTTTGAAAATATATTAAAATCTTTAAAGCTGCTGAATATCAATTGACTGCATAAAATAAGCTGTGACTTGAAAAAAGTAGAATTTTTTTCTTAGTTTTAATTTTTAGTTTAATGAATGATTACACATGACAAATATTTACTCAAAAAATCGTAATCACTTGTTTTAGCACAAATTTGTTTGACACTGTTTACTTTTACAAGAATTTTGCAAAATCAAACAGCATCAAATAAAATAAGACTAAATATTTTCTTTTAAATGACAAAAATTTCTTTTCTAAGTTCGTGTTAGTTTTCTTTTTATTAAGCTGTGAAAACAAAAAAAATGCACTGTGAGCCACTGTATATCAGAGCTTTTATATTTTAAAAAATTGGGACATTTTTTGTACGATTTTAAAGCACATTTAAATCGGGGTAACAGATACAAATTCTAATGTATACCAACCGAATTTTGCCTTGTATATATTTTTGGATATACAGTGGGAAGCAAAACTGTGCGGATGTTTTGTATTAAGGAGGTAAAGTAATGAAAATAATACATTATAGGTATATTATTATATATATATGTTTTTTTTATTCAATTGAACTTTATTCTAAATTATAAAGCACAAAAACTCACATTCAAAAAAATAAAAAAAGAAGAAAAAATTCACTATTCGGACACTTTAGCACAGTACAAGAAATAAACATTTTCATGATATTGCTTTGTAAAATGTAAACAGTATTTGACTCGTTGGTTGTTTGCTTGTTGCGATGTAATATACCAATATGTATTTGTATTGCTTTATTTGTGCATTATTGTTTGAACTGTGAAGTGATTAAATTGATTTTTAAATAAAAAATAAAAATATCTTTAAAAATGAGAAAAACGTCAACTGATGTTGAAAACAATGTGATAAATTTCTTGCAAAATAATTATTCGTCCCGTAAAATTTATGAAAAATTAAATTTAAGTAAATTGCAATAATAACCAAGCGGGCCGACCAAGACTGCTTGGTTATTGATGATGGTGATGCCCGGCAGATTGAACGTTTGCTACATAATTAGGACATCAAGACCCCGAAAAATTATGCAAAAAGTATTGGTAAGGATGTCAGTTTGTGGACGGTTAGACGCGCATTAAATAGAATTGGTTTAGTAGCCAGTGTAAAAAAGAAAAAGCCAGCACTTTCCGATAGAAATGCGAAAAAACGCCACCGTGTATAAACATTTTGAGACATAGCATAGCTTTGAGCTGTAACGAATTTGACTGAATATTCTAAACACGAACATTCTAGACTTGCATCCATGATCATTCTAGTATCTTAGTTTCGAACCTTCCAGATATTATGATTGCTGTATAAATAGACTAACCGGGCCTATCAAATCAATCAGTTTATTGTGAGTCATCGTTGAGTAAACATCGAAGTGTTCTCAAAGAGTAATTTAAGTGTGTTCTTAAACCGAAATATAAATGTGTAAACGACAGAGTGTTCAGTTACAATAGTTTTTGTGTACATTTCAATTAGTTAATAAAAACTCGATATATTTTCTTCAAACTACTTGACACTTTTATTTTGCAATTAAATAGAATACGGTTTATTTAAAGAAAATAAACCACCGTTTTTAAAAGGTAAAATGGTAACAATATATAAAGGCGAAATGATATATTATTTTGCTCTAACTAATTTCCAATATAATAGTTTTAAAATTTTAATGGTTTATAAAATTTTGTTTATAAAATACAACATTTGCTTTATAAACTTTTAGTAAATTAAAATATTTGAGATATGAAAACAGAAAACATATTTATATTTAATGTAAGTTACATTTTTAAAATAAATAGTTTTTATTATTAATAAACCAAGTTGTTTTAATAAAAAGCAAAAATCCCGAAGTGCCGAAAATTTTTGTGAACATTTTTAAAATCCCTAAACTCGGGATTTGCAATTCCAGTCCCGTTTGGCATCCCTATCTTATAGTTAATCTATACTATACGTAACAAGTTAATTGCTTTACATATACATAATTGAAAAATTGATGTTTGACTGTTGGCTAGCGGGCACCGCAGTGGTGCAGAGGCTTAGAACGCAAAGAATTCTGATGAGAGAAAGTGGTGTTTCTCGAAACATATGTAAATTCAACCAATCCAAGCCAAGAAAAATTATCAATAAAATTTTGAATAATAATTGTCATGTAACAATTCCTACCTTCAGTAAAAATAATTTAATGAAAATTAAATTTAATGAACTCGAGCCGAAATAAAAGAAATATCAAAAGAAAATGTAAATTGTTAGAAAAAATTATAGGAACGATATTTTCTACTTGGAATTTAAGACATCATTGCCTTTAATTTCAACAGGATAATAAAAAATCAATTTGCTTATGCTTTCAATTGCCTTTAGTCCAAGAAAATTGAATATGTCTTAAATTCAAAATTTTAAATATCGTTTTTATAATTTAGAAAATTCAGAGTACCACAGTGTGGTATCGAAACTTATATAATGAAAAACTGATTTGAGTTTTGGAAATTGCTCTTTGCAAAATCTAAAACATTTTCTAAAACAGACAAAGTTTGAAAAAAATCTTTATAGCTGCAGATTTTATAAAATGTAACAAATAATTAAAATAATCTATTATTTATAATATATATTATTATTATAGCTAATTAAACTTACTTGTGGCACCATTGTAAATTTCGCTATAGCATCGGGATATGAAATAAACGCCAAGCCAGGGCCACCTTTCACAACACTCTTAATATCCGTAGTGCCCGTTTCATGAGCCAAATTACCCAAAATACCAAAGATAATAATGCCCGATATTAAAGATGTAAAAGTATCCAAAGTAGTAACAATTGTGCAATCTCTGAAATGTATAATAAATATTTCTATATAAAAAACTAATTCTAAAATTAAAATTTAATATTCATATTTACCTGCTAATATTATGATCGAAACGATTATATGAGGCATACATCAATATAATACCATAACAAACCGTCAAAGAGAAGAATACTTGAGTGACAGCGGCATACCAAACACTAGCGTCCAGTAATTTATCCCATTGCGGTCTAAGGAAATACAAAACACCATCAAAAGCACCGGGTAGGGTTAAGGAGCGCACTAACAGCACCAACATAATGAGATATGGAAATAGAGCCAAGAAATAGGCGGCTTTACCGGAAGTTTTGATGCCACGTATAACGATGGATACAATAATAAGCCAGGAAACTGCCAATGTGAGAGCCAAATACCAATCGGGGGCACCAATGCCATCGTCTATGTTGGGTGTTTCATGTAAAATAACTTTGCTGTTAAGGTAAGATAAAAGAATATTTGAAATAAGTTGGAATTTTTGGCAGTCTTACAAATAAGGTATTCCAATTAATAGATTATTGAATTACAGATTATTGAAAAGATTTACACAGCACAATCTTATTGCTTAAATCGTTCGTATTTTTATTTGAGAGTATACACACCTTTGTATACACATATGTGTGTAATACGAATAAGAGAGTAACACGAATTGCTACTCGTGTGTACTCGTCTTATATTTTCCCCAACCCGATGTCTAAAAGGTTTGCTTAAAGAATTGCTTCGTGTAAATTGTGACTTAGTGAGTGTCCCGAGAAAATTTTACATTACGAAGTAAATCGTTTCTTAAGTAATTTTGTTTTGGACAAATATAGTTTTACGGATACCAATGAAAGTAGAAATATAGGAATTAATAATGTAATATAATGTCGGTCAAATGTGCTCTATAACGTCTACAGATTTCAGTTATTTTGTTGAGCCATTAAAATATTTATTTGTTTTTTATTTATTTATAATTTTTAAACATTGCGTGCTTTTGCATTCCAACAACTTTGAATATTGTTCATAAATCGGGTAGTTATTAGCGTTGAATGCCTATTTTGGAAACACATTTGCTTGGAAACTAATTAAGGCTTCTTTGGGTCAAAGATTGTTCCAAAAATGTTAATAAATTATTAATAAAATTGAGACATTTAGCCAGAATCCCACAAAATCAATTCGATAAATGATACTCAATCAATTGGTTTACAAAAATAAATCATAATAACAGTAAAACTTACAAAAAAAAGTGCTCTGCTGATGTCTTTTTAATCGAACCATTAATTGCCTCTGCTGTCACCTGAGTCTCCAATGAAGCCTCTCCAGTCAATCTAGAATCTATGCATTCTGAACCCCATTCATCACGACAATAGCTCCAAGGCAATATCGCATAAAATGACAAAATTAAATAACGTAGCGTCAAAGCCATTAGAGAAGCATAATAGGTGGCTATGAAAAACGTAGACATAACTTGACCATAACCAATACCTAAAGAATAAATAAAAATAATTTAAATATTCATTAAGTTAAAAAAAAAGTTTTGCAAATTACCTCTCATCATGGGTGCATAATCGAAGACTTTGACAGTGCCACGACTGGAGAATTGTCCCAATATCATTTCTAAATAATATATGGGTTTACCCACCAGAAATAATACTATTATGTAGGGTATCAGAAAAGCACCACCACCATTTTCCAAAGCTATGAAGGGAAAACGCCAAACATTGCCCAAGCCAACGGACAGTGCAATGCAGGACATTAAAAACTCCAAACCATTGCCCCAGTGATCACGGCTGGGCGGTGTTTGAGCTTCATTGTTGGGTGAGGAGTCACAGGTTTTCTAAATTAAAGAAACAATTTTAAAAGTTAAATGTTAAAAATAGCTGCAAATAAAACTACAAAAAGGAATTTTAATTTCAAAAGAATCTTCAATTCAAAGGATTTTAGAACATCTATATATGTATATAAAAATTAAATGGTCCATGTATGTAATGGCATCGCAGAAAACATGAGAACGGCTGGAGCGATTTGGCTGATTTTTTTTATTCGCTTGGAAATTCTCAGAAGAAAGAAAAAAAAAATCAAAAATTCCGGGTAAAATTCGGAATTTTTTTTTTTGTGAGTTCAGTCAACTTTAATAAAAGGTGAAGTTAAAAATTTTCAGGAGATGGTTTGTAAAAGTAAAAATTAAAAAATTTCTGATAAAACTCGGAAATTTTAAGTTTTTAATATCTTGCCTTCCTTTCACTTCTCATTTTTCTTAATAAGAGACATTTTTTGAAGAAACTTGAAGAACTGGCACCAAAGCCTTCTTTTCACTTGAAATTTTTTTCAATTATGAGACAAATTTATGAAAACTCAAAGAACTAAATTTTACTGCCGCATCTTCACTTCTCATTTTTCTTAATAAGAGACATTTTTTGCAGAACTGATACCAAAGCCTCCTTTTTACTTCTCATTTTTAAGTATGAGAAAATTCTAGAAAAACTTAATGAACTAAATTTTTACTGCCTCTTTTTCACTTCTCATTTTTCTTAATAAGCGAAATTTTTTGGAGAAACTTAAAGAGCTAACCAAGAATGATAAAATAAAGATTACGCCAAAGCGCGTAAAATTTTAAAATGTTCTGCGCATTTTGGAACTGTCACGTCACACATTCTGTGTTTCTATTGGCTAATTTTTTCTCACTTGTTTTTTTTACTCATGTTTTGCTTGCATTTGCTCACTGCACTCTTCATGTTTATATTTTTTGTTGTTTTTTTTTTTGTTTGTTTTTCTTTTTTAAACAGATTTTATTTTAGAACTCTCAGAGATTTCAATTGCAAGGTTGCCAACTATCACATAAAACATACATTTTTCGCAAGAAATTTTAATTTTAACACATGAAACATTCTTGGGAGCCCTTAGAATGGAACTTCTACGTCACATAACAGGAAATCATGCGCATGGCGTAATCTTTATTTTATCATTCATGGAGGTAACAACACTGCCTTCTTTTCACTACTCAATTGTTTTACTTAAGCTACGCCTAAACTTTAGAAATTTCCTAATAAGTGATATGCGTGTTTGATATTATCTAAAGATTAGATTAGTTGTTAAAACGCTGATGCCAAACTAATAGCAAAGATAATTATAGGAAATTTTAAAGGTGAAAAAGTGCTTATCCCCAGGATACCTATGAAACCAAGTGATCAACAATTTAATTTTAAACGCGTCCAATTTTAAGTTCGCCTTGCATTCGCAATGACGATAAATAAATCTCAAGGACAATCTTTAAAAGTGTGTGGGTTAAATCTAGCATCCAAATGTTTTTCCCACGGTCAATTGTGTGTTCCGTGCTCGAGAGTCGGTACATCGCACAGTGGTATTTTTTTTTGGCAAAAAGTCTATTTTTTTACAGTTATTCTTTAGAAATCTAATGATGCAATTCTGTAGAGAAATGTTTCATTAGTAGAAAACTATGATTTGTTTTCGAAAAAAATAAAATTTTGTATAAAAAAAGTGTGGTGAAGTTATCTAAATATTATACAATGAAAACTGATGAAAATTTTACTACATTTTAGTTGTTTATACAATAAATATGGTTTAATTACCAATAGTTTTAGAGCATTTTTATTAAAATATAGTATTTTAAATTTAATAGGAAAGAAAAAATATATATAATTTAAGAGATCTGAGCAAATCAAAATGACTCCAAAAAATTTAGCATTTTCAGTTTTCATTAGAAAAGAAATAAGTTAGCTCGGTCTACCTCCGTGTTAGTACTACTTCTAAATGAAAGTTTGGAATATTTTCTTTCATTTTATGTAAAAAAATTCTGCGACTTTTTGCGATCGCTGAACAAACTTATAAATTTTGTAATAAAACTCACGTATTTTTATGAATATTTACAATAAATTGCAATGCATATTTACAATAAAAGGTTTTGTATACTTTTAGGCTTTTACTTTTTAATAATTGATTGACAGCAATATCGAAAAAGTGCATAAAAAAAAAAAGAAAAACAAAACCATATGATTAATTAAACCGTTATTTAAAATAATAATATTTGCAAAAAAAGTCTAAGAAAATTATTAAACGTATCTAATTTTTAAAATGAATTCATTTTGTGTTTCATATAGTGAATTGTGCATGAACTTATAAATTGCAATAGTAATGTGGATTTATTAACTGATTTCATAAAAACTAAAAACATGGTGCCGAATGTCACAGAAACAAATCATATTTTTTTAAGAAAAATTATGCTTGGCTAAGAAGTAGGTTTCAAAACAAAATAATTAATGTGTACTTTGAATATAATTGAAAATTTTTAGATATATTTGAAGTATCACTTGCTGATGAGCAACCTAGTTGTTCAACAAAAATGGGAAGGCCAGCTAAGGAATTCGGCGATTGCGCTGATCGTTGTTGTGGGAAAAAATATAGTATGGGTTATATGGGCAGTAAGTGGAGGCGTTAATTGAGCTAACCAAAAGCTCTGTGCCAAATTTCAAAAACTTTGGACCAAAAATAAATTTTCGGTTCTATGGGCGGTGGGTAGAGGGCGTGGCCAATTTTGATGAAACTTTATATTCTTTTAATTAAGCCAACCAAAGGCTCTGTGCCAAATTTCAACATTCTACGAGCACTCCTTATAATTTTTGCCAAACATTGTATGAACAAATACCACTGGACATCGTCAGGACTATTCATTTTCTGCCCCAATAGCAGAACAAAAAACATTATTTACCATCAAGCTTTAATATAATTTTTTTTTTTTTTTTGTTTTTTAATTAATAATTGTTTCAATTGTTGTTGCATATAATAATAATCGAATTTCGAAGAAACTTTTTAAGCAATAAATTGATACAAATTTTTGTTATTTTTTCTTTTACTTAAATTTTTGTGTCTTAATTTTTAATTCTATATGAAATATAAATCATTAGTAAATACCGATCGAAGCCGGGGCGGTCAGCTAGTTGTTTATATTTTAAGATAAATTAATATTTCAACACTTTTTATTTAAGGCACCAAAAGGACCCATTTTAATTTAATGTGTCTCTAAACTTTAAAAAACACCCACGTATCTAAGCAAATAATAACAACAATTTTTTGTTTTAAACAAACAAATGTCGTTTCCCTAGACCCCATGCAAATTATACTGGGCATTTGTAGGGCAAAAAATTTACACTCATCATTAAAATGATAAACAAATTTGTTTTCATTCACATTTTTTTGTATTTTTTAACGCTTAATCATGTTTGAAATTAAACAATTATAAAAAACGAATACTAACTTCAATATTTTCTTCACTTTCCGCCGAATTTATAGCGATCAAGTCCACTTTGGAGGACATGAAGCCAGGATTATCAAAAGCACCATTTTCTCTGCTCATTTTTTATTAAATTAAATTTTATTTTATTTGTACTTAAGTTGTAGGTATGTATTTGATTTAATTTTTCTTTATAGTTTTTCTTTTTGGCAATTTTTGCACATTTTTCGCTTAAACTTTAATGCGCTATAACTTATCGAGTCCAATTGACAGACAGTCTTACAATAAGCAAAGTGTGAAGTGATCTTTTCGTTTTGTAGAGAATACCCAAAATGATAAGAGAATTGAGTTGAGATAACATTAACATCATCATTACCAACAACAAAACACAAAAAATGATTGTTCCGCAAGTCTGTGTGTGGGGGAAGAGGGAGGGAGTACTACAGGTTATAATTGGTTTTGTATTTTATTAGTCAGTTTAAGAAAACTTAAGAGTAGGTGTATTTCGATTTATCAGATCGTTTGTAACTTCCGGGAGGTTACAGTACTCGAACTTGTTAATAACTGATGACATATATTTGAAATTTAGATGCGATATGATTTGAAGATATATATGTAATTAGATTTGTATCATCTACAGCCTGCAAACCGAAATTGATCACCTCGTATTGTACCAATAGCAATGTTTTAGATATAGCATTATAGAATTAATCTGAGGTGGTTTCAATGTTTTTATTTAATGTACTATGGATCTCACTCTTGATCAAAGCCCATAAAAATGGAAAAACCGAAGTTTACAACTATGTTTCGTTACAGTTTCCGTGCTCAAGACTCGTAGAATCAACTTGAACCATTTGTAAATTCATAATACATTCCAAGAATGATAAAATAAAGATTACGCCAACGCGCGTAAAATTTTAAAATGTTCTGCGCATTTAGGCCCTGTGACGTCACACATTCTGCGTTTCTATTGGCTAATTTTTTCTCACTTGTTTTTTTACTCATGTTTTGCTTGCATTTGCTCACTGCACTCTTCATGTTTATATTTTTTGTTGTTTTTTTTTTTGTTTGTTTATCTTTTTTAAACAGATTTTATTTTAGAACTCTCAGAGATTTCAATTGCAAGTTTGCCAACTATCACATAAAACATAAATTTTTCGCAAGAAATTTTAATTCTAACACATGAAGCATTATTGGGAACCCTTAGAATGGCCCTTCTACGTCACATAACGTGAAATCATGCGCATGGCGTAATCTTTATTTTATTATTTTTGATACACTCCAATTCAATGCCCGATTGCTCATACTCTTTAACGAAGATTCATGATCCCATAAAGATCATTCGTTGACTTTTAAAACAGAGACTATTTCTTTTTTTTTTTTTTTTTAATAATAATTAACAAACTGCGAAGCTTTTGGCTTATCTGCAGCAAACACCCAGAGTCTTTGGCGGGAATCGAAACCGCAACCCTTTGACTGATAGTTCGGCAATCTATTGCCTGGTCTATCGGGCCACTCAGTCTAATGATTCATCTTGTTGGTGAAAAGCTATTTTGGCTAAATACACAATTTATTTACTGCAAGTAACCTGCAATTATGTAGCCAAATTCTTCCACTAATTGAACACAACGTTAAGTTGACAAAAGAGCTTCTCCTGGGATGTGATTCGAAATGTCATTTTAGCTTATACATTACACAGCTGAAGTCTACCCTACGGCATTTCAGGAAGGAAACATATCTCTTGGATCGATATTGGACATTCAAAGAGCCGCCAATAACCCTGCAGCCGCTGGATACCGCATGAATATTGTACATGGAGATTGCCCAGCGCTCATATCAAAGCTCTACTGGTTCCGCATAGACCATACCGCCTTTAATTTATGCCCAGTATGTAGTCAAGATTCTCATGGAAACTCCAAATTTTCAACTGTCCTGCCAAGACAACTTAATCGTCCAATAAATTTATGGACTCACCCAGGTAAACTAGCACAATTCCTTGGCTTGGACCAGAATAGAAAAGCCCCATATATTGGCGTAGTTTTAGCTGTTTCAACTTAAATACTCTTAACAGCCCAAATATTTGCCTGTATGCTCCAGTGGCCTGGTAACTGATGCACTATTAAACTTAAAAAGTTCAGATTTCATACTCCTTGGACCTTGACTTGAACCACTCTCATATATTGGCTTAGTTTTAGCAGTTTCAACTTAAACAACCCATATTAGTATTAGTAGTCAACTGATCCTTATATTAAACTTAAAAAGGTAAGATGTCGTTTTCAAAAAAGAAGATTTCAGGGCAACAAGAATTTATTCAAATCCCTGGCACTACAAATATGAATTGACTCTTTAGAACAAAACGGTAGACTATGACCATCTAAATTTCTTTACTTCTCAAATGTTTGTCTCTGAAACAATATATTAAACATTTTAATCTTATTTTAGACATTAAATCTTAATGAAACGAAATGTTTTTCAACAACGTGCTTAATTTCGTAAAAACAAAACAACATCTAAAATAATATTCAAGAAACCTGTAGCGCATTCGAAATATGTATTTTGTGGACAAGCGTTCGAAATTATCTATTAAATACATTTTAATAACCTCTATAAACTTTAAGTTGTTTTAATGTCCTATTATTAAGATAATATGTGATTAATAAATGCGAAAAATGAAAATTCGCAAAGAACTGGAATAAAAACAAAAAAATCTTTAAGTGTCACAAAAAAATGTTAAAACTATAAAATATGTACATAGGTATATACATATGTACATATATATGTATGAGTATGTATGTACAGTGGTTTCCCGGTTTAACGTATACTCAATTTAACGAATTCGCGTTTTAACGAACAGTCAATTCTTTCCATTGAGTACCTTATATTTATTACGAACAAATGAAAATGTCATGCACTCGGTTTAACGAATTTTTGCAAAAAAGTTAAAAAAAAAATAAATGCAATCAAAAGAGCGTCATTGTCAGCGTTGCCATTTTAACGCTTATCGGGTATTTTTTGGTGCTTTTTTGCCTTCCAAATACCCGAAATTTTATTAAATACCGTAGTGGTGCAAAGGGGTCAGAACGCAAAAAGAATTCTGATGAGAGAAAGTGGTGTTTCTCGAAACATATGTAAATTCAACCAACAACCTAGGTTCGACTCCCAGTCAAGAAAAATTATCAAAAATAAAAATTTTTTTCAAGTTGTAAAACAATTCCTACTTCAGTAAAAATAATTTAATGAAAATTAACTTTAATGAACTCAAAGCCTGACTAAAGAAATATCAAAAATTAAATATTAACAGTTCAACTAAAAATACTAATTATTCTGTTAATTTGTTAAACAGTAATTTTACTTTTATTCCCGAGTGTACATTTGTCTTTTGTGCAAATTTAAGAAAGAAAGTGTCTTAGGTTTAATAAAATTAAAAATTTTTCGTAAAAGTAAGTTCTTCATGCATTTTTTGTTAAAGTTGATCAACTTCAGATGGGAAAACAAAAATATAGGAAAGTCTGATAGAATGATATAGCATTCAAAAGGTGGCTTAGACCAGCATTTGTTGTAATTGTGAAATTAAAGGCCAAATAGTGATATACTGCGTCATAGTCATGAAAAAGCAATAGATTCGTGTAAAAGTTTTATATTGAAACTTTTTTTTCGGATGCCATAGCCGCACAATTTAAGTTGCACAAAACAAAGTGCTCAAATATAACAACAAATATGTATATATATATAGCTCCATATTTTGTCGAAAATATTCTTGATATTTTAGGCGATAATAAAGGCGTTCCATTCAGTCTGATATTAGATGAAGGGACAGATATTTCAGCTACTTGGCGCTGTCATTTGTTGTATTGGTTTGGAACGTATTTTAAATATTTTCGACTTTAAACACTTAGTTGCCATTGGAACAGATAATCCTGCAAATATGATATTAGTTATATGTGTTTGCCACTCCATTCATCTGGCCATTGTTAATATATAAAAACTTATTTGTTATCTTCAATAAACTTCAATAATAAGAAATATTAATCTTGGTGCTTTTTTACCCGAAATTTTGTTAATTTTTACCCTTCTTTACCCTATTTTTATGTGCTCACAGTGCTTTTAATGATGTAAGAGTTGGCATCACTGGTCATTGTAATTACATTTGTACAATGTTATAAGAGACGCTTTACGAAAAAAATGGATTAAGAGAAAAACTTATTTGTATGTAAAGAAATTTTTTGCTCACCAAAATCAAAACTTATACGTTACAGTCATTTTTTAGTTTTGTTTACCACAGTGTTGCCAGAAAATGAATTTCAAAATATGCTAAAACTTAAAGAACTAAGTGCTAAAATGTTCTACAGAAGAAAAAATAAGTGCTAAATTTTTTCAATGTAACAATACAATTTTTATTTCAAATGTTACAAATATAAATTATAGTTTTTTTGCAATTTTTGACCTGTTTTAATAGATGCCATTTTATATATTAATTCAAAAATTTACCTGTTCATTTCCTTACCACACCGAACGAAATTTAATTGAAATATTAATAAAAGTTATTTTTTATTTCTCCAAAAGTATTTTTTGGAGTAATAGTAAAATAGTAAAAATATTTTCGAGAAAAACATTGTTTTTTATCAAGCAAATTATGCTATAAAGTATTTAGCATAATTTTTAAAAATTTCAATGCATTTTCAAGAAACAAAATGCTAAATCTAGCACTGAAAGTGCTAAAATGGCAACACTGGTTTACCAAAAAATATTTCGTCTTCTATTTTGATTTTCGCTCACCAAAATCAAAATTTATACGTTACAAAGTCATTTTGTAACGGAAATCGGAAAATTATATTGTGGAACTTACAAACGGAATGACAAACTTATATATACCCTTCACATAAAGTTGAAGGGTATAAAAACTGTAAACGTTCTTTAAGTGAAAGGATGAATTAAAATATGGTGAAATTGTTGTTTAAAATTGTATTAATAATTGGCGCAATATAATCTATACTAAAAGATAACTTGGCAAAAATACAAAAATAAACAAGTTAAACAAATTTTTTATTAAACCACCAGAGCTTTATTGGAAAGCTATTCGATTTGTTTTTAAATAGAAAATTTATAGTATTTGTTGTCATATACTCTATAAAAATATCGATGTAAAATTTTTATATATATGGGGGATACACAAGGTGTCATAAAGTCATATGTCTTAAAATAATAACATGAAAAAATACGACTGCTGTGAACAACCCCTCATAATTCAGTGTGCTATTTTGAATTTAAATCAGCTGATTTAAAACAAATATAAAAATTAATATTGTTTTCCACAATGCCAAAAATAAGTGAAAAAACTAAAATAATAGCCAGTTTGTGCGAAAAATACATTTTAGATGTATTTGAGCTCAGCCGCTCAGCGCAGGTCTCTTCTGATTAATTACGACAGCACAATAAACATATCAAGCAAAGTTCTATTAATTTAAGACACTTTTTGTTTACAAAGCAACAACAATATTTTTAAACCATTGTAAAATGTTAGAACATTATGACAATATAACATGATAGCACACCTTGTGAATACCCCAATAGTATATAAATGTCGTATAACAAAACTGCGTAAAAAATTATTGATATCAGATATATTGTATCAGCAGATAATAAAATTAACAAGTTTTTTACCACCCTACTCTGAAATAAATATTCGAGTGTAATATAAATGCTCAAATTTTAAAATTTCATGGGTATTTTTAAAATATACTTAAACTAACAATGCCAACTAGAATGTAGGGTATATCACCAATCTAGTACTAATAAAAAATAGTTATTTTTTTTATTGTTCATATCAAACATTTATTTTCTAGGAAATTTATGAAACACAAGCAATTAGCAGACAATTTGTTTTGTTTGAAAAGACAATTTTTGTATATTTTCTTTAAAAAATCTCTAATAGAAATTAATTTTTCACTTCCAGACCACAGGCTTTTAAATAAATTTTTATTTTTATGATTGATACTCTTTAACTCAAAATTAGCATTATTGAAATGTATTTAAAATGTTGTTTATATTATTTCTTTATATTATCAACAATTAATCTCGGCATAATAAAATGTTTAGTCTAATGTTAAATATTAAGATAAAAGACACATTCATAAACTCATCAGCCAGTTTATGAAATAAAATGTTTGTGTTTGCTTGTCTTATCAAACAAAAAATGTGTGTTAGTCAAAACTAAATTAAAAGAAATTCTAATAAAATTGTTCCTATTAACTTGATAGCTGATCGACATGATTTTGAAAGCAAATTTTATTTAAAAATAAAAAAGAAATTTAACTTTACAAACATTCATGGCGTCTTAATATTGTGTTAATTCTTTCTTTTAAACAAGTAAAAAAGTACAGTCAGGGCGCCAAATGGGAGATATAACCTATAATGGACCGATCATCCAAAAAATTTAGTGTCATGATTTCTGTGAATATAAGTATTATGTATGTTTTACATTATCGTGATGTAAATACTTTTAAAAGATTTATGGAAGTTAAAGTAAATTACGGTCTGTTATATCGGAGTCTCGACTAATTATGGACCGACCATTATAAAATAAGTTGTCATTGTTTCTATATTTATAAAACTTATTTGTGTTGAATTTTATTTAGATACCAAAATTTTTAAGAAATTTATGGTCGTTAAAGTGATTTTCGAAAGTGGGCCTTATATGGGAGCTATGATAAATTATGTACCCTCTCCGTAATTCACTTTGACCTCCATAAATCTTTTAAAAGTATTTATATCGAGATAAAGTATAACATACATAATATTTCTATTCACGGAAGTCATGACACTAACACCCTGGCCCACGATATCGAACGATAACGTTCGCTTATATAAGACTTAAGACACAAACTTGATTGTGGAATAAACAAACTTGATTGAGTAAAAAAATAGATACGATAAAAAGTTTGTGTCTTAAGTCTTATCTAAGCGAACGTTAACGTTCGACATCGTGAACCAGGGGGTAAATTTTTGGATGATCGGTCCATAATAGACAATATCTCCTATATAGTATAGCGCCCATTTCTGAATAACTGTTTTATTTATATACTGGATGTAGGGTATTGTATGGTCGGACTTAGCCGACTATACTTTCTTACTTGTTTTTTATAGCTGTCCCTTTTTAGAAATATTATGTTTTATTTTTTTAACAATTTGCCTCAGTATCGTAAAATATAAATTATTATTATGTTACAGTTTGACTGTATCTAGTCAGATAAACAAATATTTGATGCTTGTCGTACTTTTTTACGAGTTTTAAGAATTTATGGCCGGTTTTTAGATGCCAGACAAAACGTATGAAAGTTATTTACTCTATATAAATTAAAACATTCCTTCGACTGAGTTTATTTTGTCATTAACAAATCAGCATTTGGCAGATTTTTACATTTGCATACGTATCAGTTAAAACCAAAAATATTTACCCCATGTTTTAATCAGCCATCGTTTTGTATGCACAAGAATAAAACGACGGTAGAATTACTTTTTTTTTTTTAATAATTAACAAACAGAAACTGCGAAGCTTTTTGGCTTGTCTGCAGAAAACACCCAGAGTCTTTGGCGGGAATCGAACTCGCAACCCTTTGACTGATAGTCCGGCACTCTATCGCCTAGTCTATCGGGGCACTGATACTACACGTACTAACAAAACATAGTTTTGTACTCACAAGAACAAAACTTCGACATAATTATGGACAGTAATTTGTTCAAGGCCTTCTGTGTGGTGAAAACATGTCTATGTTAATTGTCTAGTTTTCTTTATATTTTTAAATGGCGGTCGTTTTGAGCGAAAATTAATTTTGTGCTAGACATAGTTGTTGACAGTGTTGTTTAAACATGAACATAACATCGATAAGTGCTGTCCACTTGGGACAAATTCATGCGGGGACAAGAAAATGTTTACTGAGCGAACAAATTTATGACATGGGTAACAAACATAAATTCGTTAATGTTCTCCTAAGCTGGGGAAAACATGTCGATGTTCATATTCATAGTTTTCTTGTTTGTTCGAACAAGGGCAAAAGTTGTCCATACGAGAAAAATTCATGCGGCATATCAAGATGGGACATTATGTTTCATGTCATCGCAGACGTGGAGTTAGCTTCGAAAGCGAATGATAATGATGGGAAGTAAATTTAGCTAACAAAATTTTGAGATGCATATTTGCGATTTAAACTGTGTAGAAATGTAAATTAGTTTCGAGTTGTTATGAGTTGTTTTTAAATATAGTTTAGTGATTGAATAGACAGGCATCGAGATGAAGAATCCGGCATTTAGAACATATTAAATTGTTAGTTTAGGTGAATTGAGTACAAGTTTTGCAGTTAATTAGGACAGCAATGGTAATAACAGGTCAACTAGTGCAGTTGCTCATAATCCGGCTACATAATTCTGCAGAAGATTTTTCAGATTTCTAATATTTTTGATCCAAAATATTGCTGATCAGATTTTGAAGTTAATTACATAAACACCAGCAATGGTTATATCAGATCAACTAGTGCAGTTTCCCATTTTTCTGGGGCACCAAAATTTCAAGTGCAGGTGAAATAGTAATTTGTTTTTGTCAACCTCGTTCTGCTCTGTTCTTTATTAATCTCTGATTCCATTAGTTGAAGTCTCCAAACAAATATCACTGATTCTAACTCCATTTCAAAAACTTTTTACAATATTTCGTTTCAGCTGCTCAATGTTGTAGATGACGAATGTAAAGCTCCATTGTTGCTTCTAGCCTTCATGGAAAATATTCAGCCTAATTGGATTCATTGGGTCATACTATGCAGAACTTTGGACTGGAATTTTGTTTCACTTTGGTGCAGACCAGAAAAACATTTAATTTTGAAGTGAATCCTATTAATTTTGAGGTTAAAGTTTTTAAATCAATAAACTTAATTAACTTAAATCAGTTTAATTGTATTAATAAACAAATTAACCAAATAAAAAATAACAAATTAATTTGTTAATTAATTGATTTTTTATTCCTATTTTTAAAGGCTTTAGATTTTAAAATATTTACATATGTATTGGAAAGTTTTAAAACTGAACGCATTTTTACATCTTTCAATTTCTTTATAAAGAAGCTATGATTATTACTGAAAAGATCCACAATTTACATCTTTCAATTTCTTTAGAAAAGAAACCAAACTATTAAAAATAACCACAGTTTACATCTTCGAATTACCTTATAAAAAATTCCCGATTAATATTGAAAAGATCCTCATTCCAATTTCTTTATCAAATATTTAAAAGATTTTCGGTTAATACTTTTATTTCCTTTTTTAATGGATCCACGATTAATATTTCAAATATTCTCCTTTAGTTCCATAAATTCCCTTTACAATAGATCCACGATTAATATTTAAAATATTCTCCTTTAATTCCATAAATTCCCTTTACAATAGATCCGCGATTAATATTTAAAATATTCTCATTTAATTCCATAAATTCCCTTTACAATAGATCGACGAATAATGTCAATACATTAAATTTCCTTAATAATAGATCCACGATTAATGTCTAAGATCCCTGGTAAATACTTTGAATTTATTTCATAATAGATCCACGATTATTCTATTAAAGATACGTGGTTAATACAATAAAGTTTTATTATAAAAACTCCACGATTATTGTTCCAAATCTGTGTGATTATTGCTTTTAATTTTCTTTCCAAAAGATCTACGATATCCATGAATTTAACTTAAATACAATATTTAAAATCCAGTACAAAATGCACTAAAGGGAACTTTCTGCTTTTAGAACATAAATATCCCATATTTTTAAGCATTAATTTAAAGTGCAAATCATTAGGAGCAAGGAACGAAAGTCGTTTTGTAAAAACAATAATTAATTTGGAAGTTACAGGCATTTGAAATAAATTTTATTTTTATGATTGATCTTTTCGTTTAAAAATCCGTATTGAAAACTTTATTTAAAGTTTAAGTATGTATATGAATTATCAGCCATTTACTGTTTATTATAAAATTTTTATTTGTGAGAAACTATAAAGTGTATAGAGATAAATTTGTATTTTAATCTTCAAGTTATTAAAATATTACTTTTACTTTTTTCTCTAGTTTACACTCGATAAAATATTTAACTCTTAATGAAATTTAAAGCTTTAAAGATGGTTGACCTTGATTAGTTATTTTGTAAAAAAGACATGGGAATATTGTTTATAGATCCTATAAAGTTTAAATAAAGGTATATAAATACATAAATAAATAAATAAATAAATACTGGGTTCCTAAGATATTCCATTATTAAATTACACCCTTAATTTTGTTGGTTTAAATCTACTGATTTCGATCAGAAGTTGGCTGTGCTATGTAACGCACAAAATCGAAAACTAACGAAGAGTCAGTCCATTGAATACTACTAAAATTATGTTGAATATTATACACCAAAGGCAATATTTCAATAGCAGAATAAACCAAATTAGCAGGCTAAAACACAAAACATGAATAGGTACAATTTACTTAACAAATACAAAAAGCTTTCTACCTCATCAGTTAAAAATTTGAAGCATACTCTTTGGCGCTTATAAATAATGATGCATATTTCAAAAGCTTAACGTTTGCCAAATGTGACCAATATTTGCCGAAAAATACGTAACCACTAAATAAAATATTTTTAAGCTCGTTTATTTATTTAAAAAAAACTTTTCATATTTAGGCCAAAGCACAGCAAATGTTTAGTTTTAATTTATTTAATGCTAAGCAATGTAAACAACGTCAAACAAGTTTGTGCTAAAACAAGTGATTACGCTTTTTTTGAGTAAATATTTGCCAAATGTGACCGTACCTTTACTTTGACGCAACGCACAGTGCAAGATTAGTAATTGTCATCAGTGTTGCCATAATTTTTTTTACAAAATCTGACAATTTCCAAAAAAAAATCTGGTTTTTTTGAAAAAAATCTGCACCTTCAAAACAAAATTAAATAATATCGTACATATTCTTCAAAAGTGACTCAATTCAAAATTTTTATTATATGACACAACTGAAAATAAATCACTATTAAATTGCAACTTTAAACCAAATGAAATATAAAGAAAGACTTAACTGTTTTTTATAACTTGTTAACTGTAACAAAATGCTTTGACCTTTTTCTTATAGATAAACAAGTGTGTTTATCTATAAGAAAAATTAAAATTTTGAATTGAGTCACTTTTGAAGAATGTGTGCGGTATGTAATAAAATGATATTTGTATATATTTAATTTATTGAAGAAAAAAAGAAAACAAAATATAATTTTTATATCTATATATATAAAATTAAGTGGCAAGACTTCCTGTTCGCATACTCCTCCTAGACGGTTTGCCCGATTTCAATGAAATTTTCAGGGGTGATTGGGGTCTGTGTGGAGGGTGCACATAAGAAATTTAATGTGTATATCTTTGCGCGTTTGCGAGGGGGTAGCGAAGCACACCGGGTTTAGCTAGTTTGATATAAAATATACATATGTATATAAAATTAACAGTAAAAACATAACGTATAATACTTCATTTAAATTATCACATACATATGTATAGAGATCATAGTTGTACATATTCATATTAAATTTAGTTTCCATTTCTTTTGGTTGTACAAAATTTGTGCAATTGAATTTTTTTTTTAAATCTTTGGTCCGCAAAATTCCACATAGAGTGGGAATAATAATATTGATTGCTTCTTTGTTTTATTCGAATAAAATTGAAAAATCTGCATTGATTTAAAAAAAAAACTGTTTTTTGGAGTAAAAATCTGCAAGCCTGTTTTGCACTTCAAAAAACTGCAAAAAACAGATAAATCTGCACATTTGGCAACGCTGATTGTCATATATAATAAACAGGGACCGGACTTTTATGCAATCGCGTTTTATGCGCATAAAACATGTAGTAAAAATAGAAAAATATGCGCTAAAAATTAAAAAATATGCATTAAAGTTTTTTTTTTATAACATTTATTAATGATAAAAAAAAACATCAAAATAACAATAAAATCAAAAATTAACAATTCAGTCTCATAAACGTAAGTAAAGTACAATAAACACAAAAGCTCAAGTTAAACTAAAGTAAAACAATCACTTAAATTAAGCCACTTGTCATATAAAATGATTTAAAAATAAGAAAAAATTTAGTTTATATAGATACACAAATATTTTTTAATATTTTCAAAAATAAAGTTGAGTGTGTTTGGCCTTAAAAAGCTTTTAAACATGAAAAATGACTGTTCAACGTCGACAGAAGTGATTGGTGCATGCTTAAATGCTGATAGTTCCTTTGTGCAATATTCGTTTTCCACTTCGTTGTTTTCGTTAAAATTTAATTTAAATATATCAGCAATTTGTTTTATTTTTTTCAATCCTACTTTTTTTTAAACTTTATCAAGTTTGATACGAATATTTTTACTTAAGTTACTACCCTTCACAGCATAGATTTTATTTATGGCATCATCAATTAATTTATTTTGCTTACTCAATGGATTAGATTCCTCTAGTTTAACAATAGCCTCAGAGATAAAACCATAATTGGAAGACACAAACACTAATTCAGCTTTTATATTTGGTAAATTTAAAAATGTTTTAATTCGTTTTATTGAGACTGCATCATCATCGCTGAATCCTTCCACTACATCCTTAAATTGGTCAAAGTTTTTATCATAATACATAACTGCTGCCAACCACGTTTCCCATCTAGTTGTTATAGGCTGTGTAGGAAGACATAAATCGGGGTACTTCTCTCTTTATATATGGCAACACGCGAATGTGCCTTACAAAAGATTTTTTTCCATAAGAAATCAATAAATCAATACCATCGAAGTTGTCTCTTATCTCTTCTGCAACACGGTGCATCGCATCTAAACATGTAAGATGAATAATTTTGGATAAAATACTTTTAAAACCTTTCCAGACTTAACCATATATAGCGCAGCATCAGTCACATACAGCAGTATTTGGTTTTTATTGAAATGTTCACCTAATAAAGCTATAGAGGCATTAAAAACAAATAAAAGCTTGACATAGATCCATGTTAAACTGATTTGACTTACTTTCATGGTTAGACAATAGAGGTTGAGGTAACTTCTCCGCATTTTTGTCTACTAAGCTTTTGTGTTTTTGACTTTTTAAATGTTGATCCACTTGGGATTTTCTCTCAAAAGCAACTCCTTTGAGGCACACATTGCAAAAAAGAATTCTTCCGTCTGTTTTAAATAAAGCTCCGTTTTCAGACACGTATTTATGCAAAATATTAAAGCAAATAGAACACTTTTTTCAAAATATGCAACATAAATATGCATTCAAAGCAAAATATGCAAAATTATGCATTTAAAACAAAATATGCAAACATATGCACGAACAAATCGATGCCATTTTACTGAAAATTTCTTGATTCGCAAAGATATTTAGTTTATGTTGATCTCAGACTGACGACAACAAATATGCATTTGCATAAAAATCCGAACCTTGATAATAAATAACACCTTATCAACTTTCTTGCCAATTATTATCGATCAGCTATAGATTGTAATTTTTACTTGTAAATGGGGCTACAATCAATTACCGATTGATGCTCCATAATTTTGTAGACTAATGTGTGGCATTTCTAAACGGCTGGACCGGTCGAGATAAAATTTTACATGTTATTAGCTAAGGAGTAAAAAATTAAAAAAAAATGCATGCGTTTAAAAAATTACATGGCAAAGGTGCCCTATTTGAGCTCCTGCAGCTTTACTCTTGGAAGCATCTATTTTTAAAACTTATACTCGAATACCCCTTAACAACCATTTAAAAATGCTAAATTTATTTCCATAAAATATCGATTCTGCCCTACTGTGATAGCTAGGATCAAATATAGACCGACAACATAGTGAAACCATTAAATTAACAGTATATTCTTTAAACATTTTAATTAATTTTATAAAACCAATTCAAGCAAATTAATCTCATTCTATTCGATATCTTACCACTGTGCTTCAATCATTATCTAGCATATTTTTGGGCACTTGAAGATTACTCAATGGAAAAGCACAATGCAAACACACTTCTTTCTACGTATAAATACAATCATTTCTTTCTAATCATTTTCTAATAGACAACGTCATTTATTAAAAACACACTTATAAACAGTAATGAATTTAATCAAAAATAAATAAACTCTTTAATTGTTTAACAATAAAACTGTTGAAAATTTGATTTGTCGTTTTATGGATTATCTAATACGAGTAGTTCGAGTAGTAGCAAGCCAACAAGTAGTCAATAATTTAGTTCATAAGAATTTAATAAATTAATAATAAAGGTTAAGTACTTCTGCATATAAACATATATTTTGCATAGTCAATAGTCAGATGGAAAAAATGTTTTACTAAATATTAAGCCCTGGAATTTCTTAATCTAAATGAAATCATATTCGTTGATGTTGGTTTGCATGGAAAGTATTTAAAAGATTTCATTCAAATTGAATGTTTACAGAGATAAGGAAGATAATAATCACACACTCTTTTGTTTTGTTAAATAACTTAATGATTATTGAGGTGATTAGAAAAAACAAAATATTAATAGTGTTTCTTATCAGGGGAGATTTAACTTATGGTTTATCTCATAAAAAATTGGGGTTATATATAAATGTTTTGTGTTTTTTTTCGTCCGCTTTCATGCTCTTCAATTCTGACAATTCTTGAATTCTGTGTTCAAGGCAAGTATTTTTGGGTGAGAAGGGAAAAGAGAATAAAAGGGGTACAAACTTGACAGTACTAGTCATTTGTCTTATTTCCTTTTGTTTTCTTCTTTCATGCATGTTGAAAGACGCATGTGAATGAAATGGCAAGTTCATAAGAGTCAGCTAAAACTGAACTGGTCAGCTAAAACTTAAGTTTGTGAAACAGGACTTATAAATAATAAGAAATTTAATACGTTTTAAGTATTAATTTAAGTATTCAAAATAATTCTAGACAAAAAAAAACTACAATGACTGTTGTAGCATCAATTAGTGAATGATTTTTACTACACCGAAAAACAATTAGGAATTCCGTAATCAAATCAATCCCGAGTTAAATCCGGTGTTAGTATGAATTTTATTGAATCAAGTATAAAATACTTGATTCAAGTACGGATTTATCAAGTAAGAAAATCTGGATTTTAGCGCTCTTTAAGCTTTTTTTGGGATCAAATCGATCTCTAACCGTACTTGATTTAAGAATTTTCAGCTTGTTTTAAGCTCGAAGGTATCTTGATTTAAGGATAAAATAAGATTGAATTAAGTGTGTCCTAGATGGGATTAATCCTAATATGCACTTGTTTCTAGAATTTAAAACTTGATTTTAGCTCGCATTCTATAGTTAATTTAGTGTGAGTTAGTATTATAAAGCAAATAATTATTATAATATTAAAACTTGGAGATATGGATTTTTTACTGGCTTTAAAGATATCTCTATCTTCTGCCAAAGTGGTTTTTCGTGTCCTAGGTTTCCTAGCTGGGTTTGAAAACTCCTTTGTATTTTTGTACAAGTGAATTGCACTAAATACAAGAAAACTTTTGTGCAATAGCCGACATTGAAAGTTTTTCATTTTGGTAACACTGCACAAATAACCGTCTCATTTCTGTAGTACATGACTTGTTTTTGCCCATTTTCGAAACTAAACCGTATCAAAATTATTACAAGTTAATCTATTGTTTAAAAAATTATACTCATTTGGTCACTAAAATTTAGAATAGTTTAAAAGTTGAAGAAAAAAATGCGCGTTTCTAATTACGTGGCCAGCAAAAAAAAAAAAAACCATTGTGAAAATAATATTTTTATTATTTTTCTTAATTTAACTTAGAACTCAACGTGTTGGGCATCAACAACAATGTTGATTGTTTACTCATTGAATAAAGGTAAACAAATTTACAGTGTAGGTCTTTAAAGAAGTTACACAGCGATTTTATTATATCAAAGCATCGTTTCTAATTATATGGTCACCACTGTACATATTCAATGCAAAGAAAAACTTTGGTGCTTACACTATAAAGTTCAATAATGAATTGAGAATAAATGACAGATGCATATGTACATACATATATACCCTTCAAAATTATATGCTTTTTGTTATCTCTCTTATTCACCACTTGGAAGGTGTAAATTATATTTGTTTTGATTGTTGGGTCAAGGACTTTTCAATCCATATACTATCACTATTTTGTAATTTGTTCTGCATAATAATTATTGCAATAAATTTAAAAGCCAATCAGAATCTACAGTTACAATATAAATATTGAATCTACATTGACTTATATGTAGAATTAAATCTTACCATAAATTGTGTGTACGTGTCTCGAATTTAAAGTGTGTTCAATTAAAATTTCAATTACACACTAGAGAGAATCGTTCATCAGCTTATAAAAAGGTTCCTGGTACATAAAATAATATACGTTGCAATATAGAGCATAAAAACCAAATTTAAACCTTTCTTGATCTGCAGCATGATCTTGACTTACATTTTTTTTTTAAATTTTTATAATTGATATTTTACATATTGATTGATTTTGTATAAAGATATTCTAAATTTCTTATATTTATTAAGTTGTAAATAAATAAATTGTTACAAATTGAGTTTGTTATACAAAATAATTTAATATTTTAACATTAGTCTTGTAATTAATAGTTGTCGTTAATGTCTACTAAACACAAGCTGCTAATAAATTAAGTAAATAATTATTTAAACGAATTGATTTTTCATTTGTTTAAATACTAAACAACTAGAAATTAATAAAAGTATGTAATGTAAATCTATAGCTTATTTATGTATCTAAAGTTATGGTTCACTAAAAACAATTTCAAATGTGGTTAGCCTTGAACATTATTTAATTTATTTTTTATTATTTAAAAAATATTTTAATATTTATTTTAAAATATAAGCTCGATTGCACATGCAACAACTATGAGTTGTTACCTATTCCAAAATTAATTTAAATAAGGCATATTATATATCAATGGATAGGAAGTTGTGTCTATTTGTGGGAAAACATGCCAAAAATGTGTTATTTTGAGTTTTTTGGGAAACCAAAATTTTTTTAACTAAAATAAAAATTTTCAAGAAATAAAATTGTTCGAGCTCGAGGTCAAGTGTATGTAAAAATTCTTTATTGCTGATATGTACTACTTGTAAATTTTGTTTTTTTTTTTTTCAAGTTAATGTTAAAAATATTTTAAAGTGCATCCCGAAATCTTAAACAAATTGCTGATCAGAATAATGCACGAATGTCTCAATCATAAACTTAACATTAGTGGAAGTGCCGGAGTAGAGTCGGTCGATGGGAGCCTATGATTGCTAGCAATCAGCCGGTTGGGGGGAGTTCGTGACCTATCTATTCAGGACTCATTTTATTACACGTTTTTATAAGACTCCCTAAGAAAGCTAAATTGCTGTATTATGAACGTTACAGGTCCGATATATGCATAGTGTCAAATCAGAGCCCCTGCTATGCTATATTATGAGGAGATATAAAAAGGACTGATCAAAATAGTTATGTTGAGTTAGCTTTTTCTGTCGTATAGCATTTTCTAAGCTTATTTTCGAAAAAGTTTACATTAAAAACAAAAAATACATTTAATTTTCTGCGCGTAAACAGTGAGTTTTTAATGTAAACTTTTGCGAAAATAAGCTTTGAAAATGCTATACGAAGTGTAGCGAAATATCAGCAATAAAGAATTTTTACATACACTTGAACTCGAGCACGAACAATTTTATTTCTTGAAAATTATAACTGAAAGGTCGGATAAAAACAACACTAATTTAAAATAAAAATTTATTTAAAAAATATTTGGCATTTATATGTAAATTTTTGTATAGAATTTTAAAAGCAAAATTAAAAATTTTGTATAAAATAGCCCACAATTTCCAAAGAGGTTTAGAAAAATTACAAAAATGTAGTCTATGCCGATAAGCCCGAAACGATTGACCACTTGACAGACAACATTCGCCCATTATTACCGATATAGGGCCACAAATAAAGGGTGTCCCAACTAGAACGCAATGCTGTCAATGGTGTTCTGTATCGTGAAATGATAACTAGTTTTTTCTTGCCTAGAATTAAGGAAATGAATGTGGAGGGCATGTGGTTTCAACAAGACGGCCCCACATGTCATACAGCCAGAGAAAATGCATCAGTCATTTCCCGGTCGTGTTATTTCGCGTTTTAGAGACCGGAATTGGCCGCCTAGATCGTGCGATTTAACACCTCTAGATTTTTTTCTTTGGGGTTTTTTTAAGTCGATGATTTACGTGAATAAGCCGACGACGAATAAAGCCTTAAAAGAGGAAATTGTACGCTGAATTAATGAAATACCGCAGCATTGAAAATTTCATTAAAAGATCGCGTGTGTGCCAGCAAAGCCGCGGCGGCCATCTGCACGATATCTTGTTCCATACATAACCTCATTCTGTCTACTTTACAATATAATAAAGTTTCACGAGTTTCTTTTTAAACATCTGTGTTTTATTTAAAATTTAAAAATTGCGTTCTAGTTGGGACACCCTTTTTTAGAAAATGTGGCCTCCAGTTTAGACTCCGTTCGAGCCAGTCATATGCCAGAAGTCATATTTAAATTACAACGATGCCAGAAGATTATCTTTCGAATAAAGTAAATTTCATGTCAATTTAAAAATTTCATCTTTGTTTTATTCCATTTTAAAGTTCAACGTACACATCTAAAAAAAAAAACACAAACCATTATTTTCATAATAAATTTGCACAATTTGGAAGCACTGTTAAGGCGTCAGTCATTTCATGTTGAAATGACAAACGACACTAAATATACTAAGTCGCTTGACAGCTGAGTAAAAATTCTATACATCTAAAAACATACACCCTATATAAGAAATAATACATACAACCTATATAAGAGATAATATATACGTAGCTGGGACAAAGTTTTTTTAGTACTTGACTAATAGATTTTTTTATATACATATACAGTATACCCCGGTTAAATACCCCGGCTTATTTACATTTTTCGTTTATTTACCTCGCCTTGTAAATCCTCGTTTATTTTTAATATTTTTTCAAACAAAACAACACGTTTTAACAACTTTCGCTTAAAAACCCAATTCTGGTAATTACCTCAAAAAAAATTTCCCATCATTGACATTTTCGTTAGTTTAACTTTGTTTATTTACCCAAAGTACCTTTTTATAAGAATTTCATTCATTCGCCTGTTAACTTCAAGCTTGTTAATTGTTTTCTTTTATTGTTAGTGGTAAAATTAAAGAAACATAAGTTTTCAAAAAAAGTGCTGAATTTAATCAATTTTAAAGTATTACATACATATTTAATGAAACGGCTCCCAAGAAAACAAATTTATCTATAAAGCAAAAACTTTTATTAATCTCTATTGCAAAAAAAAAGGGAACAAACAAAACTCCAAATAGCTGCAGAATTTAATTGCAATGTTTCATGGCCCCTAAAATAAGTATTCTGATAAAAAAAATTTGGATTTTTGAGTGAGGTATTTAACCGGGGTATACGTAGTATAATCTTTGAAATCGGTTCACAAACAAAGAATTGGGATCGCTTTTAATTTCTCACTTCGGAAATCTCTGACACCGACCCTGCTGGGTATGTAAGGTCAAAATTCAAGACATAAGCTTAGCAATACTTCCTTTTTAGGCGTGTGAAATTTTATTGCAATCGAATTTACCTTTTAGAAATTACAGATTTATTTCTGTTTTTTATTTCAAATCACCCACTGTGCGGCAATGCTTGCTAAATATTAATACGGTAATTTACATTTAATTGTAAAATGAAAAAAAAATAAAAAAAGGAATTATTATGTACAACTAGTTAATGCGTTGGTTGGTAATTGTTTTCATTTTAATAGTCTGTAATTAAATAGCATTAATTAATGATGATTTACAAGTCATTGCATTCTATCAAATGTTTAAACAAACGTGATGTAAATTTTTAAAATATAAATGATAGATAAAGTAAAGTATTTGAGATAGAAATCATTATGTTTATAAACATGAGTATTATATTCGGGTGTGCCAAATCTTATAAATCCTTGCATTAATTTGTCGCATATTTTCTATATACAGATCTTAGTATCTGAGATAATACAAAAATTATTTCATATTTAAAGTCTCATTAACATTGTCTGTGATCTGTAAAATTTAATTTATAACCATATATCCGTTTTTTTTTTCTTAAAAATCCATATCGCATATACATATGTATGTACATATAATTTAATTTATGAACCGGTTTATGCTAAGAACACAATTGGGTTTTTTAAAATTCTATCGATTTAAATGTTTATTAATTTTTTTTAAAACCTTAATTCTTCCCTATCTGACAATTTCTGTTAACTTAATTCTTTAATGTAATGGGTATTAAAATAACGTAAATTTTATAAGGTAAAAGACGGGAAAAACCATTTGGGTTAAATTGCATGATGTTTATAATTAAGAAATTTTAACTATCTATTTAAGTAAATTCTATGAAAAAATAAAAAAAAACTAAAATTTTGTCTGAAATTTTAAAAATTTTTGAATTTAATTTTTTTTTTTAATTTTTGATAACCCATTGAATGCGCCTCTCAAAGACCTTTCATATGATACCAAACTTACATATAGTTCCTTTGGAAGAAATGTGAAAAAAATCAGAAAACCTCTTAGAAGAACCTTTTTATCCTTTGATCCAGCTTACCAAATATTGACTCCAGGACAAAAAAATTGAGCAACGTACATAGCCTTAAAATGAATCAAATTTTCATATTAGTCGGGAACATCCGCAACTTTATTTTGGAGCCACCCTAATGTATATGCAGTGGTGATATTCGAAACAATTAACAACCGGTTCGCTTAAAAAAAATTATATTTTTGCCAAATTTTGATAAAAATAGCGAAAATTTTAAAGTCGCATCCCAGTAACAGACCACAAGCCTCTTGAAGGAAATGATATAAACTTTTGTTTAATAAAAATATAGTTTTGATTTTGCAAAATAAAAGTCAAAAAAATTGCTTTATTCTTTTCTCAAAAGATTGAAGAAAACGCTATCGAAAACATCATCATCCAAGAATCCAATGTATGACCAAAATAAAATCATTTGTTTGTACGTTTGGGCAATGAACAACTGAACAATATTGTGTTTGTTGCCGAGACTAATCACCTTGATAAATACACATTATATAAAACCGTTAAAACAAAAAACAAAATCACCCCAACAAATTTCATATAGAATTTTTATTCACGAGAAGGGTGAATATGCAACAACCGGTTCGCAAAATTTTTAAAATTTTAACAACCGGTTCGAGCGAACCGGTCCGAACCGGCTGAATATCAGCACTGTGTATATGTATTGCTAATTGAAGAAGTTAGACGAAGTGTGGACAGATTATGATTTATAAATACTTCTCGCTTTTAGTTTCTGTATTTTTTAATAATTATAAAGGTGAAGCCTGCGTTATAGATAATAATTCTGAGTCGATCGGATCTGTCGCATTATATTTTTAAAATCTGATATAATGTATAAGTATCTGATACCTCAAACCCTAAACATATCGAGCCAAAACCGCCGAAAATTTAAAATTTGATTTTTAAATAAAATCAGTTTGAATAAAGCCATTATTTTAAAATTTATAATGTAAATATTGTTTTGTGTAATACATTTAATTTTAATAATTTTAAATGATGTTGAACTATCGATTTCAATAAAAAAAACAACAATCGATTATGGTGTGGGATACATTATTTTGGCGGTAATGGCTCGATATGGTTACATAAATTGGATCCGAAATTTAAAGTTTTTAACATTTTTCATGCTGAGAAACAACACCATGTATGTATGTATGTGTTATCAATTTGTTACGTATACCCAGTGTTATAATTATGTCCTAAATTTAAGGATACTGATCCAAACGTAATAATGCAAATTTATAACACAATTACATTAATATTTATATTGTACACAAATAAATGAATACTTAATCATTTATTAACACCAGGCCAAATTTTCCAATTTCTTCCTCCTAATATTTAATGTCAACATTTAAAACATTCAAGATTTACATATACATACATATGTATATAAATAAATAGTTTCTATTATTATGTGTCTAATCATTTAGTTAATAACAATTTAAAATGTTTCATTTAAATGGAAAATTTTGATAAGAGCAAAATAATTTTTTATGCAAATATTTAAACCAAATGAGTTAAAGTTTACAACATATAATATGTTTATGACTATAATAGTGATCATAAAGCACATATGTACATATTAACTTCTTGATTACTGACTGGATGGCAACTTAATTTATATTTTGAAACAAAAAATAGAGACAACATTTGTTTCAACAATAAAAACAAGTAAGAAAGTCAGTCAAGCCCGACCATATAATACCCTACATCCAGTTTAAGTATAAAACAGTTTTTCAGAAATGGGCATTATATGGGAGATATAACCTATTGTGGACCGATCATCTAAAAATTTAGTGTCATGATGTCTCTGAATATAAATATTATGTATGTTAAACTTTATCTCGATATAAATACTTTTAAAAAATTGATGGAGGTTAAAGTAAATTACGGTCTCTTATATGGGAGCATCGATTATAAAATTATGTGTCATTATTTCTGTATATAAGAAACTTATTTGTGTCAAATTTTATTTGAATACCAACATTTTTAAGAAGGGCCTTATATGGGAGCTACAACCAATTATAGACCGATCATAATAAAATTGTACCGTATTATTTGTATACATATGAAATATATTTGCGTTAAATATTATTTGGATACCGACATTTTTGAGAGAGTTATGCTCTTTAAAGGGATTTTCAGAAATGGGCCTTATATCGGTGCTACGACCAATTATGGACCAATCTGCACAAAATTTGTAGACGTGATTTTGGCTTCATTTACCATTCATTTGTGATGAAATTTGTTTGTATAATTTAAACATTTATGATCGATAAACCCCAATTTCGAGAGGACATTTGTATGGGGGCCAGGTGAAATAATGGACCGATTTTTACCAGTTTTAATCCCATTCATCCTTGGGCCGAAAAAATATTCATACCAAACTTTATCGACATGTACTCTTCGCACAAGCTTTACATGGACAGCCAGCCAGCCAGACGGACGGACGGAAGGACAGACGGACATCGTTAAATAATTTCTGAGTCGATCGGTATACTTTAAGGTGGGTGTTGGACCAATATTTCTGGGCGTTGCAAACATCAGCACAAATTCAATATATCCTCCCCACTATGATGGTGTAGGGTATAAATACATATTTATCTTTGATAAACTACCTGCAGTTCAAGTGGAATTTGATACTGACTCAATACAAGACAATTATTGCATTATTAGGAATTGAATTTATAAAAGCAATAAAAAAAAACAAATAAATTATGTTTACTATAAAAAAAAATGTTAGACTTAAAAGTCGCAATAGTGTAAATTTAAGCTAATTAGCAATTCATAATAATCTGTGTTGTTTTGTCTGTTTAGTATTTCATGACTGACAGTTTTCACGAACAAAGGCAACTGGCGCTTGTAAATTTATTACCCAGTTTAGTTAATTTAACATTTTTACATTTATTTATAAAGTGTGTAAAAATACACATAAAATTCTATGCAAATATATCGCACCCTAAATACAAAAGTGTCACAACTCAAAATTTTCCAAAACTGACTTTTTTTCCATAAATTAATTCAGAGTGCATATCTGTAACTACTGCAAAAATTTCTTTCACATCACTATCTTTTTTAACTGGAAAAATACAGTTATGTCTATTTTTATGTTAAATGTGTTGCTTGTGCACGATGAAGTTTTAGTATTGACAAATTTCAATCGATTTTATGTCTATTGATTCAACCTTTTCGTTTGAGCTAAAGACAAAAATTTTTCTATTGCACTTGTTTGTTTTGTTTTTATTTGTTAATTACAAAAAATAAATTTAACGGCAGCTTGATAAGAAATAGAGACATCATAGTAAACCTAAATAGAGGTAATAACGTTGCCAGTTTATTTAAATTTAGTTAACACATTACAAAATCTAGAAATTTCTAAAATCTCTTAAGGGAAAATATATTTTTTAAAGATATTTAATTGTCTTTTGGCGATATTAGGTGGATACGTGTTTCACATAAGAGGGCGTGTCTTTTAAAAAAAGCTATTTTTGTATATAGAAACTTATATGTATGTCATTTTAATGGGTAAATATCTGTCATTTATTGTCACCAGAGTTGTCAACTTGTTGCGTTTCGCACCATTTTTGGTGATTTTTTAATTTTTTTGTGCGACAAATTCCTTATTTGGTGCGCGGTGCGCTTTTTTTAATTTATCCGAAAATGTGATGATATCTTTCTTTTTACAAAATTGTAATTGCAGTTTTTTAATAATTCATTATCATGAAATCTATACGATATTTAAATGTACATATTTTAAATTCGAATGTATGATAAATGAATACATATTATCAAATTTGTCACATGAAGGTTATTGCTAAAGCTGAATACACCCTATTCTTTGTTTTAAAATAAAATTAACATTTTAAACATGGAAATGAAAATTCTTGTGATGGTTTGAACTGTAGAAGGACAACCAGGATTAGAGTCCAGTGGAGCCCTAACAAATTTTATTAAAAAAATTCCAATAGAAGTCTTAAAATAGAAAACAATAATAATTAAAAAAGTACTAAATATGTACTGAAATTAGCCCTTCCAATTAGTACTTCAGTTCCAAAAAGTATTAAATTGAGTTGAATAATAGTTGAAATAATAGTGAGTTGAAATAACAGTGAGTTGAATTTTGTGTAGTTAAATGCTTATTTTATCTTTATTACCTCGTTTATTTTAAAAAAAGGCTTTCAGTATTAATTGCTGACCTCTTTTTAAAAAGTTTTATATGAAACTAAAAAAATGTAACATTAATTCAATAAAAATTTTAAATAAAAAATAATTTCTAAACTTTGAAAGTTTTCTAAGTTTTGAAAGTTTTAAGTTGACTATGCTGATTCTCACTTAGTTATTGAGCATTATAGTGTAAATAGCAAAGATTTTGCTTCGAAAATGTCGAGTTTTGTGCAAAAATCGCCATATTAAAGAAGTTTTGCTTTTCTTTCCAACGGTTTTAATGTGCGAAAAATGGTTTGTGGAATTCAGAAGTGATGCTTCTGATACAAAAGGCAAATATGGGTCAGGCCAGCCAAACAAGTTTTTAAACCAAGAATTGAAGGCACTACTAAATGAAAATTGTTGTCAAGCTCAACAAGAGCTAACAAAATAATTGGCAACTGCTGCAGCAGCAATTTGAAAATGTTTGCGAGCAGCTGGAATAATCCAAAAACAGGGAAATCGGGTACCATATGAATTGAAGCCGAGAGACTTTGAAAGGCGTTTTGTAATGTCCGAAATGCTGCTTAAACTGTATAAAAGGAAATCATTTTTGCACCTACTCATAACTTGCGATAACTCGAAACGTAAAAAGCTCGGCCAACCAGCCGAATCTACACCAAAGCCAAGTAGTAATGGCGCTATGATAATGCTCTCTACACTAACAGAAAAAAAAGAATAATTGTGCATGTTTACCACAACTATATCAACATTTTTAAAATATGATTTTTAAAATATTTTTAAAAATGTTAGGGTAATTGCAACTATTTACATGCAACTATAATATGGTTAAGTTGAGAAATATATCGTCTCAGTAGGCTATGACATAGAATAACTACACTAAGTAGCTAGCCGACATGGTTATCATATCATTATCATATAAAATTATGATAAATGGATTAATAATAAAAATGATTGCTATAAATATATACATGGTTACTACAATAATATATATGATTATAGTAATCATACGAATTGTAACTTAATCATATTATGGTTACCGCAATTATATAAATAATTACAGTGAACATAACATTTTTAAAAAAATTCCAAAAATTGTTGAAATTATTGTGGTAACCATTTACAACAATATTTTTTCCTCTGTGTGTATTTGGTTGCACCCTATCAATTATGAGCTTCTGCAATATGGCCACACCATCGCAGAGCATCTGTGTTGAATTCAACTGATTCGTTTGAGGCAAGTATTGGCCGAAAAACTCTCAGAATATGCGGCCAGACATAAAAGCCATGTCCAACTTCGGTCACCTGTAGCAAATTACTACTAGAAACTATTTAGAATGAAGTGGTTGGGGAGTTTTGCCTTATAGTCCAGACCTAGCAACATCAAAATTCTATTTGTTTCGATCGTTGTAGAAAACTATTTCTGACATACACTTTAGAACAGGATATCCGAAATTGGCTTGATTTGTTCTGGGTCTCTCAGTACTTTTGTCGCAAAATCCATATCTTGTCGGACAGAGATTTGTTATGACTCTTTCCCATAGTCATAACTAATAATGTCCAATACTTTAAAGCAATTTATATTGTACAACCATTTTAAAATAAAAGCTAAAAATTTGAAAAAAAAAACTAGCAAGTTATACACTAGAGTGGTCCAAAGAAAAGGGTGTGTCAGTCACACCCTAGGATTAAAGATAATGTAAAAATAATTCCAGAAATATTTAATTTTTATATTTTTGCCACGCCTACAAATACCGCTCTTTAGTATTTTGTTCACTGTGTCGCTATTTTTAGTCCGATCATAACATTTTGTATACCGGTGTTCATGGCTCTGTTAGGGCTACATTTCTGTCCTTAATAATTTTTTACTACCTCGTCAAATTCTAGTCATGACTTTTAAAAATTCGTACAAAAATATTTAGCATTATTGGTTCGTACCCACAATAATGCTAAATATTTTTGTTTTTAAAAGTCATGACTAGAATTTGACGTGGTATTAAAAATAATAAAAGGCCGGTATATGTAGGCGTGGCAAAAATATAAAAAAAATTATTTCTAGAATTGTTTTTACATTATTTATATTTAATCCTAAACTGACTTTAATTATACTCCACACCACAAAATATGAATATCTCGGAAAATAAAAGAGATTATCTAGTTTTTTTTGTAAATCCTAAGATATTTGATTCCATATTTAGTGTAATCTTTCAGACAGAGCGGTTAAAAAACAGAACATTGGAATCGTTTTAAATGTGGCTTAAAACGAGTCCATATTCTATAATGTCTTAATACTAAAAATAAATCTATATTTCTAGCTATAATCGTTTGAGCGGTGAATTCTAAGAGGTTATAATAAATGTTTAATATAACCACCAATATTTCCAGCTATTCCCTAGCAATTAGGTCCAAGTGCAAACCTCTAAGTCAAATTTACATCTTTCATATATTTTCGATAATTCGCCCACTGTATTGTATTTATTGTATGCCAAAAAATTAAGTTATTCTCAAACATTTGTTAAATTGTCAATCTAATCTGGAAGCCCTAACCCTGCAATGTAAGTAAAACGTAAGTAAAACATTATACGAGTATATTATATCAAATGTTCTTTATACGTTGGTATACGATCTAATCTCGAATATCTGCCCGTTCAAAATGATTTACATTGGTACAATTAAGATAACTGTATTGTTTTTTTACGCTTTTCATTATTTAAACGTTCATTTAACAACTGTTAGACAAGATTTGAACAAACCAGCGGATTTTAAAATAAATAATGAAAAACAAATATGTACTTAAAAATGGGTAAACAACAGCGGCAGAGTTTATTGTGTTGTAAACTTTGAAAACACTGAAAAATAAATGCAATTGCTTAAAAAAGTCAATCTACTAAAGGAAAACAAACACCAAACTTGTACAGTAGGGTGGAGCGAAAATGTAGCATTTTGAACTTTTGTCAAAATTTGATAAGACTTGGGTGCTCAAAAGTTGTTACTCCGTATACTGATTGTGCCCTTAGAATTTGCAATAAATCGAATTATATCTTCAGGTGCCACGGCGACCTTAAAAATTGTAAAAAAAAATTAAAATTACGCAAAAATCAATGCTTATGCAATTTGTGTTTCGTTCAAAATATGATTTAACTTGAGCCAAAAATTAAATATTTATGCTATCAGTAACGCCCTGAAAAAATGTCATAATTTCAAACAGATTTCTTGAGGTGCCACAATATTACTGAATTTCGAAGATTTACCACCAAAATCACACATTTTCCAGTTTTTCGTTTTCTTAATTATATAATTATATTTCTTTTATTATATAATTACAGTAGTAACTCGCTTCTTGCACATACTTGATACTTGCACACCTCGATTCTGCCATATGTAAACAAAATCTATTAGTTTTACAAGTGCGGCCATTGATTTATTTTGCTTTGGGTTTTAAGTGTCAAAATACAAATATTAAATTATTTTAAAGTATTGTGTATTCAAAATTACAGATATAAATTCAAAATGAATGAAAAACGAAAGTTGCTTTTGCTAATGGCCATGGAAATACATAAAGCATTGTTAATTGTATGAAAAAATGCAACCTATTGGCAACTCAATTCATTTTTGTCCAGAAAAAATATAAAATTAAACCAATTCAAGTTCGCAAAAAAAATTTTCTCTCTCTCAAAAAGAGAGACGTCAAACTTCATATAAAAAAACGGCATTGTTCATGAAAACGATACAGCGTGTATTATCGATCGCAGTAAAATTAGACGTGAGAGACAGAAATGTCGGAGTAAATTTCAGTGTGATTCCGGGGAAAATGAGGTGCTAAGATCTATTTATTTCGATGGAAGGAAAGATCCATCCAGAAAAACTATTATAAAAGATGGAGTATATCATCCGGTAACAACTACTGAAGAACATATTGTCATTCTTCGGGAACCAAATTCCGAATACTTAGGACATGTTACTCCTCCGTCTGGAAATGCTTTTAATATTTCAAACGCCATTACCGATTACTGTTTACTGAAAAAATATGACACTCAAGAATTAATTGCTATAGGATGTGATGGGACAATTGTCAATACCGGTTATGAAAATGGTGTGATAAGAAAGTTAGAGCTCCATTACAACAAATCTCTGCATTGGTTTGTGTGCTTGCTGCACACAAATGAACTTCCGCTAAGACATCTCTTCACTAGTCTAGACGGCGCAACACATGGTCCTAAATCATTTGGTGGTCCAATTGATAAATCTTTAAAAGAATGCGCTCAGCCCGTTATAAAATTTAAACCAATTGAAGGACATGAAGGATCTCCACTGCCGGAAATTGATTTAAAGGAATTAAGCAATGATCAGAAATATCTGTATAAGATGGTTCTTGCTGTTATATCGGGTGAATGCAATAAAGATCTCGCCAATATTCAACCTGGACCAATATCACACTCCCGCTGGCTCACAACTGCCAGTCGAATACTTCGTTTATATGTCTCCTCCAACGAACCCTCACAAAATCTGATCATTTTAGCTACATATGTAGTAAAAGTGTATGCACCGGTCTGGTTTAGTATTAAAGTTAAATCAGCTTGCTGGGAAGGTCCAAGACATTTGTGGAAACTCATCTTTTTAACTAGATATCTTCCAAAACATTTGAAGGATGTAGTTGATCCAGTTATCCAAAGAAACGCCTATTTCGCGCACCCGGAGAACTTATTATTGGCTATGATTAAAGATGAAAGACCAAATATTCGTAAACTTGCCCTTTGTCGAATAATACGTACAAGAGATCAACAGAGGCCTAATTCAATACGACAGTTTAAAGTTCCCGTGTTAAATTTTGATGCTCAAGAATACTACGAGATGATAGATCATGAGTCTTTTAAAAATATTGAACCTCCCTTAACAAGATCACTTACAACAACCGAAATTAAAAATTATATAACTAACGGCGAAGAAATTATAACTTTTCCCAAACTTGTGTGTCACACTCAAGCCGTCGAACGCTGCGTCCGTTTGGTGACAGAAGCTGCAGCAGCTGTAGGAGACTTAGAAAGAGATGGCTACATTCGATCGAGGCTGATGTCTAGATCTATCATGCCACGATATAATACGAAATCGGAATACAAACTTATGTAGTAGTCTAAACTTATTATTTTAAATGTTAAATGATAAAAATGCGTTTTTTGAAATCTTTTATTTCTCATTAATTTAGTTTATATATTTTATGTACGCCACTGTCGTTGAATATGTCTTTGTTTAGTTTAATAGATCTAAATAAAAATTATAAGAGTTAGGCTAGAGCTTATCTTCCGTAAAAGAAATATAAACTTAATTGTAATTAAATGTGATTTTCCTTATTTTTACCAAATTTGGATCCCTTTGTGGCACCTCAAAAGACTACGACACTGTCCTAATTTTTTTCTGTGGTCCTTTTCATAGCTTTGAGTACTTAGTTTTGGGTCAAGTTAAACTATATGTGATATCGACAAGTAATTAAAACAATTAATACAATGTATCAGTTAACCTCATTTTATGAAAAAATCAAGGTCGTTGTGGCACCTTTAAAAATCGGCAAAATTTAAAAAAAAAATAATCACAATCTACTGGTGTATAGAAGCAACTTTTGCGCGCCCAAGCTAATTGATATCAAAAAAAAATTTTTTTCGCTCCACCCTATTGTACAGTGAGCCAAAATGTTCACTAACATATGGTACAACTTAAACAATAAAAATGTCAACTTGATTTCGACACAATCAATTGAAATTTTATTTAATTTACATAATAAAAAATAGGATAAACTGTAATGTTTAATTATAAACCATTAATTACACAATTGGTTGTCGTATTAATTCAGTTTCAATATCTGGGGCCAAATTACCGCATTCGATATCGAGTAATATTTATCGTAATTTTCTTATTTGAGATTATGGCATTCGATATCGAGCAAGAAATTTAGTACATTTTTATCATAATTTCGATATCGAAATCAATTTTCTATACGATAGCTCATTCGATCACGAATGCGGTAATTTGGCCCCTGAATTCGTTTATCATATATAATTTTTCCTAAACTTTTTTTTATTATCAACTTAACTTTTACCATTACTTATAACTCCCACTGTTTCTAGCTGGTTCGATTTCAAACTAATTTGTTGTATTAATGAAAAATGTCAATAACAGCTTTTTACTTTAAATTTTAGTTTATTCAGTACTAAAAATATTCAAAATTTAACTAAAAGTACGGTCACATTTGGCAAATATTTACTCAAAAGAGCGTAACCACTTTTATTAGCACAAATTTGTTTGACTTTGTTTACTCTTACAAGAATTTTGCAAGATCAAATAGCATTCAATAAAATAAAACTAAATATTTGTTGTGTCTTGTCCTAAATAAGTTTTTTTTTTAATAAATAAATGAGTGCAAATATGTTTTATTTTATTTCGGCAAATATTGGCCCGGTCATACTTGTCACCTTAAGTTGTTTATAGTATTTTTTTTTAGCTAAAAGTACTCAAACAAATCTAAAGGAATTATATCACCAATTAATATCTAATGGTAAATTCATTTAAATATTTAAGACTTTCAGCTATTTCAAAAACGGTTTAAATAAGCAAATATTTGCTTAATGGACGCCTCTTACACGATCTTCGTTATATTAAAGACTTGCCCCCACTTTCAAATTTTGAATATGTCTTTTAAAGGGAAAATATTTGTTTTATAAATTTAGCCCTAAAAACAAGTTTTAACTAATAACTATTGAATCATGCTACTGAAATAAAATTATATTGAATTAAAAATTTTGAAAGTTTTAATAATCATCTAGACATGATTTCTTAAATTTTTAAACATTTTTTTTTATTTTATTGATTTCAGTTGCACATCCAACAATAGTATTTACCTGTTTGTTATAAAGTATAATGGCTTTAGATTTAGTAGTAACTTTTCATTGCTAATATCTTTTTAATAATAAAACAGTCGATTATTATTAGGCTTCGAAATAATATAAAATTCGGTCGCATAAATGTTTTAATTTTAATTACACAAAAGCGATTACGTACCTCTACCGACTTATAAGATGTAACTCTACCGTAAAGTTTTGGGCCGATTTAGCCCCTCGGCATTATTAAAAAACTACAGTATTGATATTCATGAAATCTGCTCCTAAATGCATCAGCTTCGAACAATTAAACAAACTTGGGCTATTGTCAAAGAAATGTACCTGTAGTTCTTGGCAATAAAGTTTTTAAGCGACCTGCAGCCTGCAGGTGAATTGAAATGCGGTGCAACGCAAAACAAAAACAAGTAAGAAAGTATAGTCGGTCAAGCCCGACCATATAATACCCTGCACCCACTATATGTGTAAAACAGTTAATCAGAAATGTGGGCTATATGGGATATATGACCTATTATAGACCGATCATCCAAAAATTTAGTGTCATGATTTCTGTGAATATAAATATTGTGTATGTTAAACTTTATCTCGATATAAATACTTTTAAAAGATATATGGAGCTTAAAGTGAATTACGGAGAGGGTCTTACATGAGAGTTTCGCCTAATTATGGACCGACCATTATAAAATTAGGTGTCATCATTTCTGTATATTATTTGTGTCGAATTTTCTTTGATTACCAACATTCTTAAGAAATTTATGATCGTTAAAGTGATTTTCGGAAGTGGGCCTCATATGGGAGCTATGACTAATTATGGACCGATCATAATAAAATTGTGCCGTATTATTTGCATGCATATGAAATATATTAGGTTTTAATATTATTTGGATACCGACATTTTTGAGAGAATTATGCTCTTTAAAGTGATTTTCGGAAGTGGGCCTTATATGGGAGCTACGACTAATTATAGACCGATCTTCACGAAATTTGTAGATGTGATTTAGCTTCATTTTTTACTCATTTTTAGTGAATTTTGTGTGCATATTTGCATAATTCAAAGATTTATGACCGGTAAACCCCAATTTCGAGAGGACATTTGGATGGGGGCCAGGTGAAATAATAGACCGATTTCCACCAGTTTCAATCCCATCCATCCTTGGGCCAAAAAAATATCACGCACCAAATTTTATCGAAATATCTTGAAAATTGCGGCCTGTACTTTGCGCACAAGCTTTACATGGGCAGCCAGTCAGCTAGACGGACGGACGGACATCGTTAAATCGATTCAGAAAGTGATTCTGAGTCGATCGGTATACTTTAAGGTGGGTGTTGGACCAATATTTCTGGGCGTTACAAACATCCCCACTATCTGGCCACACCTTTTACACAATTTTTTCCAAGTTGTGAATATGTGTAAGAAAAATGTATGTTAGAAATAAATTCTATGTGAAACAAAAGCCCAACAGCAACAGACAATCAGTATAAACAAGTAAAAATAAAAATCTGAATTCGCCGCAAATGTAAAGAAAAGAACACATACACACAAAATCCCACAAGTAGAAGAGTACGTACGTTACGATTATAAAACTGTTATTTAAAAGCGAAAATCTATAAAAATCCATTGCAACAACTGCTGGAAAATCAGTCAGTGGGACACATCACATAAACGAGTACTCAGATTTCGAGAGCGATCACAGCACACTGAAAGAAAATCAGTAACGATAATTGGCGCGACAAAAAAAAATTCTAAATTCAAATAAAGCACCCTCACAAATAATTACATCACAAAATTTTAAGCAAGTGTTGTTATATTTGGCAGAAATAAATGTATATTTTAAAATTTGGTAATACCGTTAGTTGCCGACGTGTGGGTCATATCAAAAATTTAGCTTAATTCTTCGAAAAAATTAAACCTACCAAACAAAAAAGCACACTAAGCTAAAAACTATTTAATAAAAAAAAACTCCTGTTTAACAAAACAAATTTATTTCTTATATTCAACATTTGCTATCACACCTGTATGGGAAAAGTTATGAGATTGAAATTCACCTCAGCTCCTCCACGTATAACTGCCTTCAAAACGCTACAATTTTCAAATAATAGTTTACGTTTAAAATTAAAAAAATTGGAATTATTTTACATGTTTAATAATCTGTGTAAGAGAAAAACTTTATTAAATAGACATTTGACTTTATTGTTTTTGCAAAGGAAGTTTTCAATACAAAAACATTACGATATATTCTAATAAAGAAAAGTTTAACGAAAACAACATTATAAACATAAATTGTAAGTGAAATTGTGATAAGTGGTTTTTGAAAAGTGCGGTTAGTGTAACGATAAAAGAAATTAAATTTAATTTATAACAGCTGCATGAGTAAGCCCAGATATTGAATTTTTTGCTGCATATACAATTATTTGGAGTTGTTCCAATAAAAGGTAAGTTGATACATGAAATTTTAAATTAATTAAAATTTTTTGCATCTCGTACATATACTAGAAAACTAATTTAAATTATATAAAATTGTTCAATCTACAAGGTGACGCAAAAGTAATCCTCCTATCAGAAAATGCTATAAATTTTGCGAGGCCCCTAATGTCAGTTCTGTTTTGACATTTGTGTAGTAAACACATGCGAAATACACGTTAATAAACAATGTTACGCTACACTGCTCCAGAACGCGGAATATTGCTGACAGAACTGACATTAGGGGCCCAATATTTTTAAGAACTTTTTATATTCATGCGATATAAACATGGTGTCTGAGTATAAAAATTAAGTAGCCATTTGGTAGTAAAGGGGTTTTCAACAAGAACTTTGTTTTTTCAAAATTATATATAGTATAGAATTCATATGAAAATTATTCTAAATATTTGTTTTGTATTGGAAAGAGTAACGTTGACAATTAGAAATTATCATTTTCATTTTCCCCCATTTTTTTATTTTTTTTCAAAATGGAGGTTTTTTTTATTTTTCCTCAAAAGAAACTAGAAACTTTAGACCATTTCCTTTAAGAGCTTTGTGGTCACTTAATGGGATGCAAGTGGGGTATCTATAAAAAAAATTTGCAACTCAAAGAAGCATAGATGGGCAAAAACCATTAAAAAAGTACTGCATTACTATTTCCATTACCAATAAACTTTTACTGGTACTGCAATTTTTCATTTAATTACCAGTAAAAATTTACAAAATTTACTGGTACTGCAATTTTCATTTAATTATCAGTAAAAATTTACTGGTACTGGAATTTTCATTTAATTACCAGTAAAAATTTACTGGTAATGGAATTTCATTTTCATTACCATTAAAAATTTACTGGTACTTGAAGTTGTAAATTGTTTTACTGGTAATTGAAATTTTACTGGTACTGGAATGTGCCCAACTATGCAAAGAAGAAAGTGTTTCAATTTGTACCATATGCACTATTTAATTTTTTTTCTATTTATTACTTATAATACTAAATAAGAATAATAATAAATAATTTAATAAAATTAATATATAAATGAAAATTATACATGTGCCAAATATTAAAAAATCCTATTCTTGAGTTAAAAAATATTTTTTTTTGATAGATATCCCACTCGCATCCCATTAGGCGATTATAAAGGCCTTAAAGTAAATCGTATAAGCTTTCTTGTGAAAAAAAAGGGCCCAAATTGAAAAAAAATTAAAAAAAAAATATTTTTGAAATGATTGAAGAAATAGCTATCTAAAGTCCTTTGGACAATTTTTGCTGGGACCAATAGGTGAAAAGTTACACTCATTTTTAAAAAACCCTGTATGACCAAAATTTACCAAAATTTCCAACTTTGACCCCCTCTAACTCCGGCCCTTCTAGACTGATAGCGCTAAAAATTTGTGTCTGGCCTACTATCCAATAGTACTAACCTTGGTGTAAATTTCATCCAAATCGATTTTTAACATTGGGTCACTTGACGTGAAATTCACCATATATATCTATATTGTTTAATAAATAGTCACAGACAATTCAGCTTCTGATAGAGTGTTTTTAGTTCTGTAAATTATCTGGAAGTTATACATAATAGCACCTATACTTTTTTAGTGCCATATACTGCGTTGCATAATTATAAATACATTACACTTTTCTCATTTTTGTAAGTTAAAGAAAAAGTAAAACAGTTAAACCTATAGGTACATGTATGTAGGTGAAACGAACAAAAAACAAAAATAATTTAATAACAAAAAAAAATCATTATTTTCTATTTTATCTCTCTAAACTATATAAAGAAATACATATATATATAAGAGTTTCTTAACTATAAATAAACAGAAATTAAAATAACTTAAAATACCAATATTCCCAAAAAAAGTTATACTTTAATAATTCATTGCGGCATCTATTCGCTAGAAGCATCTACAACAGCTTCTATAAGATTTAATTTCTGGCAGAAAGCTTTTAGTTTTATACTTATACTTATCTGCAAGTTATATTCAATACGAGTATTGAATATATATTTAAATCAAGGCATAGAATTTGAAGTGTTTTTTAAGATTTTTGAAGTACCCACATATATTTGATAAAATCAACTAATTATTAATAATTTTCAGCAAGAACAATATAATCAACGGAAAATCACCTGTTTTTTAATCACTAAAATTTTAATATAAAAAAGAAACACACTTCAGCTAAGCACAGTGGGACGGGCAAATAAAGCTTTACTTTTTAACTGGACACAGCTCCAAAATTAAAATTGAACAAAATTCGCTTAAAAATTGTGGTATTAACACAAAATTAACTGCAAATAGATAGTAGAGTTTTGTTCATACTTTATCAAATTTATATTGAGATATGTCCATAATTAGGCATGGCTCTTAAATAAGATCCACTAATGAAAAACAAATTTACCCTCAAATGTTTGCATGTAAAATTTTATCGAATGCTGATGTCCTGTGTCACACACTTCAGTTTTAGCTGACCAGTTATTCTTCAATTCTCTTTTGAACTTGCCATTGCATTCACACACGTCAATTAAATTTTCATACTTTTTCATGCAAATCAACAAGCATGAAAGAAAAAAACAAAAGGAATTTAAAAAATTTGACTAGTACCCCTTTTATTCTCTTTTCCTTTCGCACCCGTAAATACTTGCCCTAAAGACTCAGAATTGAAGAGTGAGAAAGCGGACTATGTTTCACATATCACACCATATTTTTTGAAGTTCTTTCTATTATTAACTATTTGTATCACTTTTAAGATGCTTATCTATCAGATTAGACTATTAATCATTCATTTGCATTTTTTTGTTATATATGTACATAAATATTTCAATTTAGTATTACGAAGTAAAAATTTTAACATTGCGGAAAATCTTTGCTTTATATTCACACACAGATAAAAAATATAGTTGTACATGTTTACCACAACAATGTTAACATTTTTATAAGTTTTTCAACAATGTTATGGTCACTGTAATTATTAATATGATTGCGGTAAACATAATATGGTAAAGTTACGATACAGATGATTATTACAATCATATATACGATTGTAGTAACTTTGTATATATTTGTTGCAATCATGTTTATGCTGAATCCATTTATCATAATTTGTTGATCTTCGATTATAATAGAGAACAACATAATATGGTATAATTTTTCATTATAAAAATCAACACCATAAATATTACATAATTACTGTAATCATATATATGATTGCTATATAATCATGTGAATCATAACTTAACCATATTATTGTTGCCGCAATCATATAAATAATTACAGTGGCCAAAATATTTAAAAAAATAATTGTAAAAGTGTTGGTATAGTTGTGGTAATAATGAAATGTTTTTTTGACTTTTTAGCGACTTTTCATCAAGATTATGTCCTGTACAAAACATCTAAAAAATATAAATAGAACAATTCTTAGATTCAATCATTCCCACTATTCCCAAATATATAATGAAAACATGCAATAGTGAATACATACACTAATCATTTTGTTAAATATCAACATTAAAGTGACACTTATGCTTTTCATCCATATCCGTCACAGTGTTGAATCGCATGTGTGCACTTATAAGGTAGCGCCTTGAAGTATATGTACTCAAGTGCTGAGACTTAATAATGAATGAATTTATCAAATTTTCTTATCGTAAAGTACTTGCTATATATATTAGTTTATACTTGTAAGTATGTATATTGTATACTAAACAATGTTGATTAATAATATATTCACTCAAATACAACCTAGCAGTTTTATAAAAAAAAAAAACGTAACCACTTGTTTTAGTACAAATTTGTTTGACGTTGTTTACTCTTACAAGAGTTTTACAAGATCAAACAGCATTAATTAAATTAAAACTAAATATTTGTTGTGCCTTTACGTCTTTTTCGGCAAGTATTTGCCAAATGTGCCGTACCTTAAGTTTTATATTTGTTTTTAATAGAGCCACCTACTATTACATTTCTGTACAAAATGCCACTGCATTGACAAATCATTGTATTGGCATTTGTCAAATAAGATTTTTTAACAAGTTGGTCTTAATCATGGTCAAGTGTGTGTTGTGCTAAGTACTTAAAAAGCACTACTTAGTAGTTGTCATTTACTTTAGACAACAGATTTGCATTGTAATTGTTGTCCCAATAAATTAGTACTTAATCTTTGTTGTTGATTTTTTCAAGTTCTGTTTTGTTATTTCTTTTTTCTAACCTACATAAAGAAAACAATTCAGTAACAGCGATTATCACATTATTTATGGCTATTTTCCATATTATACGTTCATAAAGTACGTAGTATGGCAATTTTATGTTATATTTATACTAAAATGAGTGTATTGATAACAAATGTCATTATCTTTTTTAAAAAAATACATATTTAGTACAATGCAAATTGTAAATTCAATAGTATGAAAGTGAGAATTCGTGAGAATTTTTATAATTTACAGAATGCTGCTTCTTTTATTATTAAAGAAAATCTCGATATGATATATTTAGATAAAACTTGTTAACTTCTCTTGCACTCTGAACAATTTATAAATTAGTTACAGATGTCTATGTAAATTGTAAATAAAAAAAACATTGTAATAATTTATAACTAAGATAATACATATTCAGTCAATATCCCTGCAGTTCTGGGGTGCGATCACTAATTAATGAATTAACTCTATAAATGATCAAAAGCCATCATTGCAATTCACAGACAGGTTAAATAGCGTTCGTTACCTTACTAGTTACCTAACTAGTTACTTGTTTAAAAAAAGTTTCTAGTACACAACTTAGAAAGCAGGTAGGTACAAAGCGAAAGTCTAATATTTCGTCTTTATGCGCCTATTTACAGCTAATGATTTTACCTATAATTTTGGGATATATAATTTTAGTTTCATTTGACTAAATCACTTTGATAAATTAAAACAGTTTTTCTGCATACTAAGACTGCTTCAGAGACCAAGATGGGTTAATACTGATTTCAGCAACACAGCGCCATGAGACACATGGCCACACAGCCGACCAAACAATTGTTGGATGACATATTTCCCGGTCAAATAATTTTTTAATACAACAATGTCAATTGGCCAAATAATAATTATGTTGTAATGATGGGTGGAACAGACAACCTAGGCTCCACAATACTAGTGGTATGTATGGCAGCTAGTACTTTAATAGAAATATAATTTAACTTTCCAGCAATAAAGAGCACATCCAGCAATAAATAATTTGTAATGAGTAAATAGATTACACTTCTAAAGACAAAGTCCAACTGTCTAATAAATTATACCTGTAGTCCAGTACAAATGAAGTCATAAATTGACTATACTCTAGATTACTTAGAGACACTAAAGTGACAATAGGCTTTCAGTAAAGTTTACTAGAATGTAAAACAGATTATACTTCACAGTTGATTCTTAAACAGATTACTTCTGGGGGGTAAAATAAGTACTTTTTTATTACAGTATAAATTTAATAATAAACACTCCAATATATTAAGCCTAATGGCTAAAATAACTGTTGTTTAAAGAACCGTACAAACAAAGGTCTAAAGTGATTACACTCTACATTACTAAGTTACACTAAAGTGATGCTGAACTTAATGGCCTTTAGATTATAAAGTGGCAGTAGTCACAATTGATACATCAAATAACCACTTTCTAAAATTTAGAACCAAAAAAGTTTTAAAGTAATTGTATATAATACACTGCAAATAAAGCTCTAAAGTAACTACATTCTAGATTACTTAGAGACACTAAAGTGACAATAACTTTTCTTTGCATTGCAAATAGCAAATGACAATTGTATAATAAATTAAAAATATATGAATTGTCAAATATTTTGCCAAGTAATTAGTCTTCAGTGAAAATAACTGCCTTAAGTATTAAATACATTCGATACAGCAGGCTACCCACTAAAATCTGTCATTTATTTTTGACACACGGTTTTATGAGAGTGACTATATTGAGGACAGCAGGCAACACGACTTTAGGTTGTTGTCCATGCTGATTTTTTTTAGTCGTTGTCAAATTAAACTAATCTCTATTTTTGTTGGCGACAAAACAAAAACAATGTTGAGCATATAACAAAATGTGTAAAGCAAATTAAATAAAATAAAAAAGCAAAATACAAAATTAAAATCTTAGTCCCCTTTTACAGTTAAGACATTGAAAGACAGACATTTTTCTCATTCCGCTTTGAACTTGCCTAAACCTTTTAGAATTGCGAAATTAATAGACAGACAGAAATTTTTTGTTTATTTTTTCGTTCTTCTTCTATGTTGATTGTTGTGGAAATTTTTATTATAAAAACGCATTGAAAATAAAAGAAATTAAAAAACATATTCAAACAACTGTTAATTATAAATTTTTTGTTATCAATAAATCTATTTGGTTAATAAATTTAATTATTTTTGCAATACGCGCGTTAAAGTGAGAAAAATTATGTGAAGCAACAACATAAAAAATGCGAAGGGTGGAAACTGTAAACGAAAAATGTCTTAAAATGTCCAGTACAGTAGAGGTCTACCGCACACTCTTCCTCTTCAATGCATCGCCTACAAACTTCGTCTGTCTATCTTTCAATTTCTCAACTGTAAAAGGGGACTTATGATCATTTAAGCTGGAGGTCCATACCAAGCGTTTACGCGTTTCACGCGTTCTATGCAACTGTCAAAAAAGTAGAAACAATGTAGTCGTATGTTTTTAGTTACACACTTAAAAGCGTTGACGCTTGAAACGCGAAAAGTTCGTTTACTTTCTACTTTTGATAGAGTCGCAAGCGTCGAACAGTTGACATTGACAAATGCAAAGCAAATTTATTTTAAAGGTGATACCACTAAAAAAATGACAGTTGAAAAAACATTTTTTACATTAAATTGACCAACAAACCGATAAAAAACTTCATATAAAAACAAAATTAGCTGGGCTTACGGCATCACCTCCGTAAATACATACATACATATGTATATATAAAACACAAATGATTGACGCGAAAAATCTTCACATGTAACTTGAAATACTTGACGGTTAAAACGTTTAAAAAGCTAAAACGCGTTGACGCTAAAGCTGGAGCTTAATGTATGCCTCAAGAGTTGTTAAATGTATCAATAATATTATATTATATTAATAATATTATATTTTATATTAATAAAAATGAGTAAAGTTTATTAGCATATCTGGAATCATGCACATATGTTTTTCATGTTTCATGAATAAAACGATACTTTAAAAAAAATAACACTGAAATATTAATGGATTTCTGTAACAGCTGTTTATATTTTCATTATTTTGTTTGATTAAAATTGTTGCGTTTTATTGTTTAAAGCTATATGTCCACGAAGGTCAGATATTACAACGTTGTCATTTCTACCAATGTTCTATCAATGTACTGACATTGAAAAATTTTTAGCAAAAGGTATATTGTCAGTTTACAAGACTGTAAGAAAACTAACAATTTCATTTGCACACAATTGTCACACAATGAATTTATCTGTCAACCGAAATAGTCAGTTTACACGGTTGTCAGATTGTTGTGTGGCATTTTCAAATTCGTTTTGCAGCTCTGTGTGTGTGTTTAAAAATTTTATTAATGCACACTTTAATTTAATTTATTAATTTTCTTCCACTTTTTTCAAAAATTTTATCAATGCACATTTGATTTTATTATTTATGTATATACAGAGTTGCATTTAGAAATAATTTCTATGACAATGCTGTCATTGGCAGATGCATAAACTTTGCACATATGACAATGAAAAGTGTTTGTCAATTGTCTTAAAACAATGACAAAATTGTGTGTTTACACGATTGTTAGATGTCCGAAAATGTTTTTGTCTTCCAATGTACTGAAAATGCTTTTTTTTACAACGTTGGAAGACAAACATTTTAAGTTTACACGGTTGTTAGACATTTTCTGCACATTTTTCTGACAACGTTGTAATATCTGACGATCGTGGACACATAGCTTAAGATTTATTATTTTTAATGTTTTTATTTACTTTTTTGTTGTATTTTAGTAATAGCTTCTATAAAATCAACAAAATTCTCTTCAGCCATTATTGTATTTAAAAAATTCGAAGAAAAAATTTATTTTTTATTAAAACGTCCGATTTCGGGATCAGCTGCTGACTATGTAGCTGTCGTTTTCAAAATAATTAAGTAGCAGCCATACCTAAATACCGACGGAAAGCGCAAAGTTTTTTTACGCTGAGCATTAACGCTGATACCCCATCCCTAAACAAAAGCGTTAACGTTATGTCAAAACAATAAAAACAGGGCTATCAAACACATAAATAAAATCACCCTGTTTTTGTAACTTTTTGGATATTGTTGTTTTATTTCTTTTTGTTTTTTTTTTTGTTTTCTTTTCTTTTGCAACTAACTTTACTGTGAAACGCCTTGTCAAAATCGTAGTTTCCAATAGCAAAGCGTTGCCGCCGCGTTGTTTCGGTATGCTTCATACAAAATGTATGAGCATGAGAAATTTTGATATTTAAAAAACGCTTTCCATCGGTATTTAGGTATGGCTGTAGGGCATTTATAGCCAGCGGCCTTTGCAGTCATGTAGTCTGATGTGGCAAATGTGTTTTATTTTAAGGTTAACGGGAAACCGCACTTTATTATGTCGCGGTGATTTTTTGTGCACTTCAATATATTTACATCAGAAATGTAAAATGAGCGACTTTATAAATTCAGAAGAATAAATAGTAAATAATACATGTGGAAGAAAAATATCAAAAAGGAATGAAGAAGGTTACAAAACCGCACTTTATTTTGTTAGACAGTGTATCCTAATACAACTTTTCATTTTCGTTTTAAATAATTTCCAAACTATTTTAATATAAATTGTTTCTGAAATTTCTTGTTATTTTATTATTTTCATAATTAAATTGTCAAATAGCAAAATTCGGCACAAGAAACTGTTTTAAACTTATCATACAATTACAAATTTGAGACTGTTTTGTCAGCATGACTCTGTGCGTAAAATTTATAGCTTAAATCAACAAAAAACTATTTACATATATCATTTTACATAATTAAAGCAGAATTGCAGTAAGTAATAATAATATAAAACAATAATATGAAATCTATGTAATTTTTTATTTATTGACCTAGTAAAATGGATTCACCACAATCAGCAATAACTTCAAAGAAAACAATCAAATACATCAATACCTCGCTTTGCGTCGTTTCGTTTTGCGTTTTTTCAAAGTTGCGTGGCTGCTTAATTAGTTCTAATTTTTACTATGCGTAGTTAGATTTAGTCTTATTTTTTTTTTTAATTATTGCATAATCTGCAACATCATTAGATGCTAAAACAAGAAGTGCTTTGATTATCAAAATGGAGTCCTTGCTTTCTACTTGGATTGAAAATCAAGTTGAGCAGAGAATACCATTAAGTAAAATGGTATTTTAGACAGAAGCAAAAAGCCTTTTTAATGACATAAAAAGAAAAGCATTATTCAACGATAATGCCTGTACTAGTAAACGTGCCATCAGACGGGATGTATTTTACATATGTACTGTCACTTTTCTTACCCATATGTAATTCCGTATGTATGTCAAAATTTCCATTTTACATACGATTCATAATTTTTGCTATCACACCTGCTTATATTTTTCCGTATGACATAACCTATAAATGTAAACAAAATCTGACTTTTTAACGTGTATAAATTTCAATAATTGCTTCTTTTGGCCAATCTAAGTGCAATAAATATAATAAACATAATTTAATTTATTAAAAATTAATTTTCTTTAATTTTTTTTTACAATATATTTTTCCAAACAATTTTGTTTCAAAACAAAACAGCTGTTTTGTTTATGTTTGTCAAAGGAAAATAGAGCGTGTTCTAATCGAAAAAATTACATATGTATTTCCACATGTATTTTACATATGCAAAGTTTCATATGTATCACACGATGTGTACAACTTTTACAGATGGAAAATTTGACAGTACATATGTAAAATACATCCCGTCTGATGGCACCTTAATACAAACAATTGCTGCAAGGAAATTTATTTTACGTTGAAAAAAGCTGTTCAGCAAACATTGGACCAATTTTTTGTGAAATAAAGACGACGACTTAGTATTTTCGTAACTCTAGAACCTATCTTCGATATTTACATGATTTGCTATATTAAATCTTAATTCACTTTGCGTCGTTTCAATTTTGTTTTTTTTTTTTTTTTGGAACGTAACCCCGACGCAAAGTGAGGTATTGCTGTAAATAAAGTAGTAAAATTTAAAGGTTATATAGCTATCGTTATAAATTTTGTCAACTAAAAAGTGCGTGATATTTTATTTGATTTATGCCGTTCTGTCGCTTTAATTTACGATCTCCAACTTCTCCTCCATTTACAGACATTTTCTAAGCGCCATAAACTTACCTTCAAAATAAAAAATGCAATATTTTTTTATTTTATTGTTTTAAAGATGTCAAATAAATATTTAGCGAAAAAATTTATTTGCCTCTCGTTATTGTTTGTGTGTGTTTAAAATTGATCGGTTTGTTAAGGCGCTACATTAGAGTGTATCGTTTACATACTTATTATAAGGTTTGTGACTTTACTATAATGGTGTTTGAATTTGCTGTAATTTGACATAATATCGCTATCATAACGTTACTGATAAAACTTTGGTAAAGACTTTTATTTATTTATTTATTTATTTCCAATTCTATACACAAGACTTAAAGTCTCTTATTGCAGTATAGAACATTGTTTTAGCAGAAACATTAAAAAGAAAAAAAAAAATTATAATTCTTAAAGATAAAGTGTTTAAACTAATTAATTTATAAATTTATAAAAGAAAACAAAAAAGAAAAAGAAAAGTGTTTAGTTAACAAATTAACATGTAAAAAAATTAATAATGCATTTTTTAAATCTCAATGCGTTACTTATTATTTGTAAGTTGTGCGGGAGTAGATTCCAAAGCCGGATTGCATTAAGAAAAAATTGCCAATCAGAAGTTAAACAATGATGTCTAAACAATAAGATTCGCTTTCCTCTATTAGAACTCAATAGGGTTAAGCGGTTATAGAGATGTTGTGGTTGTTGGGTATACACGATTTTGTGCATGAACAGGAGTACTCTTGTTTTGAGTATGGCATCAAACTGAATACCATATAGTTTTGCCGTAAAAGGCGAAACAGAATCAAACCTTTTCACGCCATATACATAGCGCACAATACTTTTGTAAACTGAGTTTAGTTTTCCTGTACTTGCGGTATCGCATTTGGCAAATAATTCGCATCCATACATCAGAACTGGCAATAAATAGGTTTTTGCAAGAAGTACTCTTATTTTGACTTGCTACTACTAAACAACTTAAGTTTAATAAATCTAGTCACGCATTTCTAAAAAAAAAATTAAAAATAAAATAACCAAAAAATTACACTGATTACAAAAACATGAAATTTTTGGGCCTTTTCTTAATTTTTGTTGGGATTATAATGTACTTTTTCTTTCGGGTAATTTTGCATTTTAAGAGAAATCGTAGAATAAAAAAAAAAAGAAATTTTGTTTTTATACTTTCAGGCTAAATTTAATTTCTTAAAATTGTTAATTACTGTTTTCTTTATTTCCAACTACAATTATGTATATACAAAATTTGGGTTGAAAATCATTTACATATCTATTTGGGACAATTTATCGTTATAAAAAATGCCCCAAAATTTGGAGTCACCTTTCATTTTAACCTTGAGTTAGTTTTTCATAAGCTTTGGGACGATTTTTTCTAAAAAAAAATTAGGGTTAGATTTAATAATGAAATGTTAACCCAAAAAAAATTAAGGTTAGATTTAATAATGAAATGTGAACCCAAAATTTGGGCCTTTTGTAATATGTGTGGGGCCATTTTTCTTGCATTAATTTTTTACAAAAAATTTATAAGCTCCAATATTTTGAGTTTCTTTTAGAATATAATAATAGAAATAACGGTTATGCAGAAGAATAGAAAAAGCAGTTATACTGGAGATTTTCTGTTAGAAAAACTATTATACTGAAAATTTTCCATAAAAGAATTGTTATACTGGAGATTTTCTATAGATAAAACTGTTATACTGAATATTTTATATTGAAACAACTATTATACCGTTCTATAAATATTTCTTTACAGAAAAACTGTTATACTGAATATTTTCTATTGAAAAAAACTGTTCTACTGAAGATTCTCTATAGAAAAGACTATTTTACTGAAGACCTTCTAAAGAAAAAACTGTTATACTGGATATTTTCTATAGAAAAAACTATTATACTGAATATTTTATATAGAAAAAACCGTTATACCGTTTGTTTGAACAATACAAGAATAAATAAAAAACTTTGTTGCGCTTTATGTGTAATCTCTTTAATGGTTAAAGTAAGAATGAACATAAGAAGAAAATATACAAGTTGATGAACAAAATATTGTGCAAGTAAATATTTACGGTTAGAAAATATAAGAAAAGTAGGAGAACTAAAGAATTTATTTACAAAGGCATATAAGAAAACATGAGTTTTAAAATAATGAATTCATAAATATTGACATGTTCTTATAAAAAATATAATTATGATTAATGTTATATATATAAAATTATGCAATACAATTGTGACCGAACACCGTTATATTAATATTTCTATACAGAAAAAACTGTTATATTGAATATTTTCTGCAGAAAAACTGTTATACTGAAGATTTTCTATACAAAAAAGATTTTCTATAAAAGAATTGTTATACTGCAGATTTTTAATAGAAAATAGAAAAAAAAAACTGTGAAGATTCTCTATAGATTCTGTATAGAAAATACAGCTGTGCTAAAAATTTTCTATAAAGAATACTTTTATATTGAAGATTTCCCATACTAAATACTTTCCGATAAAAATTCTAAGATTTTCTATAGAATATACTTCATATTAGTAGCAAATCCTTTTGAGGCTTTTCCTTGTAACTAATAATTTTTCTCCAAGATCATGATGTCAAACGTTTGTTGATCTACTATAATGTTTGGCATCATTTACTTATTTTGGAAAGAAATTTTAATTACCAAATGTTGACTTCTTTTTTCAAAAAAAAAAAAAAAATCAAGTTATTTAATAACCGGTCCCAGAGGGGTCAGTTTTCTAAACATAAACATTAATGTAATTTCATGTCAATTGTAACGTCCTATTCTAAATGTTAGGTTTATTTCCAAATTTGTTTTTATTTTGCCCCTCTAAACATAGGGTAACACAAAAGCGTTGCAAACTTCTCTTTTCATCTTGCAAAAACCAAAAAATCACACATATTTTTATGAACATTTCTGTCTGCATTTTCTGCAGTCGATGGCTTTGTGTATCTTACATATGTACGTAGAATTTTTGTATTATTTCAGCATTTAATTCGGTTTAATTTTGTAGTTTTCAATAGATTTCAGTTTAAATTTAAACGTTAAAGCTAGCGGATGAATGGTTTTAGTCAAAACAAACGTGAAATTAAACACTTAAACATATTCAATAACAAACATAAATAAAACCACAATTAAATAAAATTTCAAAATTTATGAATTAATTAACTAATAAACAATAATAGAAAACGAAACATTAAATGGAAAAAGAAAATGAACGAATTATTGAAAATAACAAACGTTTTAAAAATACATATCAAATTAAAGATTTGAATATAAAGTGATTTTAAATAAAGAATTTTAATTCCAAATATTTATTTCCAAATAATTAAATGCTCAATTTACTTCATTTAATAGTTATTTATAGTTTACAAAACTAAATTGTTTAACGTTTAAACAATAATTTATTTAGTGTCATTATTGTTATTAAATTATTTTTATTAAATTAATTATTAAAATTAATTTTAATCGTTATTTACGTGCAGTTTTTGTGGTGTAAGTAACGTTTCTCCTTTGTGTTAAATATTTATTATTAATGTCATTGTTGCTCTTATCATCTCATTTTAATTACAAAAGCAATAATATTTGTATTTCAATTATTTCGTTTTGTTTTTAATATTTTTATTAAAATTATTTTCAATTATAATTTAATGTTTATTGTGTTCAATAGCTCAGCAGCAACAGTGATGCTTTTTCAGCTCTCAGCTGTCAGTTCAATGATTTAGGTTGTTCAAAAGCCACAAATCAATTTAGAATATGTTAAAGAATGCAACAGAAATTCTTAAAATTGCCAACTTTGGCATTCATTTAATTGTCTAATAATAATCAATAATATAAAGACAAAGGTAGTATTAGCGATGTAAGGTCATAATATGTCAGACTAAAGTATTATACAGTTTCTTGTAAGCACATTAATTTGTCTCATGTAGATGTTATGTTCATATTTGAACAACTTTGTCAGAATAATAATTCGTTTAACCATGTCCGCCATTAAATTATACAATCTTTGTGATTTTTTTAATTCTTTGGGGGCCATTTTTCCTGCGTTGTTTTTTACAAAAAATTTATAAGCTATAAGAAAAAACTGTTCTACTGCAGATCTTCTAAAGAAAAAACTTTTATACTGAAGATTCTCTATAGAAAAACCCTATATACTGGAGATTTTCTATAAAAAAAAAAACGGTTATACTCAAGATTTTCTATAAAGGAATTGTTATACTGAAGGCTTTATGTAGAAAAAACTGTTCTACTGACGATCTTCTAAAGAAAAAACTTTTATACTGAAGATTCTCTATATAAAAAACTGTTATACTGGAGATTTTCTCTAAAAAACTGCTATACTGAAGATTTCTATAGAAATAACTGTTATACTGAAGACTTTCTATAAAAGAATTGCTATACTGAAGACTTTATTTTATTTTTTTTTTTTTTATTTTATTTATTTATTTCAAAAATATGCCGCAAGCCCATGGGGCCAAAATTAGCAGTACTACTAATAATTCAATAATATAAATACAATTATTTAGATATATAACAATAATTTTAAGTTAGAAGAAAAATTAAAAAGAAGTTAAGATTAAAATAATTATAATGAAGAGTCCCCAATATTTGCACAAAACCTATAAATAATGTATAATTGCAGGAAAATGATTGTTAACCCATGATAAAACATACAAACAAAGCACAATTTAAAAATAAAGTTTTTTTCCTTTTGTTTTTATTACAAATAACAGCACTCCTAATAATTTTGCCTGTTTGAATGTACCATGGACAGCTCGAAATAGAGAAAAAAAGTATTAATTCAATATTCATTTATAAATTTGACAAGAAAATGAGTTTGAAATTTGACATTTGACTTTATGTAAAAGAAACCGTTCTACTGAAGATCTTCTAAAGAAAAAACTTTTATACTGAAGATTCTCTATAGAAAAAACTAATATCTGGAGTTTTCCATACAAGAAACTGTTATACTGTTTCTTGTAAGCACATTAATTTGTTTTGTGTAGATGTTGTGTTCATATTTGAACAACATTGTCAGAATAATAATTCTCTTAACCATACTAAATATTCTCTATAAAAAAAAACTGTTATCTGGAGATTTTCTATAAAAAAACTGTTTACTGTTTTTGTAAGCACATTATCATATTTGAACAACTATTTTTAAAAATTACAAAGAAAACTATGAACATGAACAGCTACACGTTTTCCCCACACAAAGAAGAACATGAACAAATTTGAGTTTTTTGTAATTTTGGAGACTTTTCAACTAAACCTTCCTCATCAAGTTCTGAGGACGTTTCCGGCAGATTCCTTAAGTCGTGCAGAAAAAATTCGCCCAGACTTGCCATTGTCTGGTTCGTCAGGGCCGATCATTGACAGAGGATTTATGGTACAGTCTAATTCTTCGCTCTATCATGGCAAATAATGCGGATTCAATATCCTAGCATGCATACCAATCAGAAAGTCAACTTATTCCGTAGTTGAGCACTTAGAATATTCATCAGTGACATAGTTTTGCGTCAATCATAATTATGATTCTTGTCGTAAGTGTAGAGCTTATTATAGACAAGGTAAATGAAATTGAAACCAGTCGATCTGTCTACTCATGTGAGGCTCTAGTCTTAGCCAAATAATCCGAAATATAGTTTCTTGGAATATTTAGGTGTACCGGTACTGAAGAATGTCTCGACAACTCTTTCAAAGTTGTCCGAGATTTTAGGATATCGGAAACCAGACTCAGTGCCCTTTTGTTTTCTAATTGCGATAGTTTACATTAGTACTTATTTCACTAGCACCTTAAGGAGAATTTTGATGAGATGATCTCATTGTGTGGTGTTATCTTATTCAAACCGAATCATATCGATGTTATTCGATTGCTTGCATTCAGCGAGCTAACAAGTGTTACTGAATTTTATCCAGAACTATGTAGTGCGAACGGTGGATGTCACTCTTGAAAACTTCACATAATAAGAGATAATCGAAAGGATTTTTTTACTCGTAAATGAAATCCATTATAAAATATTATCTTGAACTTGTTATTAGTAGCGTATGACAATGAATTTGTCATGAAGCTAGAATATGAAAGTTTTAAGTAAATGGCAAGGTTGCTTCAAACTCTAACATTGCCGCCCTGCTGTCGACAGAACAAAACGGCTACTCTCCTTTTAAACTTTAGATACGCAAACATTTATTCAATCATCTGTTTGGCAAAAAAGTATTATTGAATATATCGCCTATCGGCCGATATATATATTGGTTTTAGAGTCTATTTAATTCTGCAAAAACTTCTACGTTTCTCTTACAAACTGGGGCCTAATTCTCGCATTCGTATGCGAATAATTTTTCATTCAAATGTTCGAATTCCTTAACATTTGGGATTCCCTCATTCGCTAGCGAATAAATGTATCGAAATTTTTAATGATGGCATTCGATAACGAATGATCATTCGAATGCTACCTTGCAAGTTTTTACTCGTTAACAAAGAAACATTCGAAATAACGTCTTTTTAGCAAACAAAAGAAAAAAAGAAAATGTCAGTAAAAAAAAATATCATAATATTAATAATTTTATTACTTTTAATAACATAATTGCATCCATTTTTAATTTAAAATAATTTCTTTAAAATATTTAGCTTTTACTTGTGTTAACTATTTTTTACACAACCATATGTTAATAACCAAAACCACCATAGTGGGGAGGGTATATTGGATTTGTGCTGATGTTTGTAACGCACAGAAATATTGGTTTAACACCCACCTGAAAGTATACCGATCGAATCAGAATCACTTCCTGAGTCGATTTAACGATGTCCGTCCGTCCGTCCGTCCGTCTGGCTTGCTGGCTATCCATGTAAAGCTTGTGCGCGGAATACAGGTCGCAATTTTAAAGATGTTTCGATAAAATTTGGTACGTGATATTTTGTCGGCATGAGATTGAAACTGGTGGAAATCGGTCTATTATTTCACCTTGCCCCCATACAAATATCCTCCCGAAATTGGGGTTTAACGATCATAAATGTTTGAATTATGCAAGTATTCAAACATATTTCAGCACAAATGAGTGATAAATGAAGCCAAATCACACCTACAAATTTTCTGAAGATCGGTCCATAATTAGTCGTAGCTTCTATATAAGGCCCACTTCCGAAAATCACTTAAAAGAGCATAACTCTTTTAAAAATGTTGGTATCCAAATAATATTGAACACAAATATGTTTCGTACATATATATACATATAACATGGTGGAGTTTTATGACGATCGGTCCATAATTAGTCGAAAATCTCTTAAAAGAGCATAACTCACTCAAAAATGTTGGAATCGAAATAAAGTCCAACACAAATAAGTTTCATATGTACAGAAATGATGACACCTAATTTTATAACGGTCGGTCCATAGTTAGTCGAAACTCCCATATAAGACCCTCTCCGTAAATTACTTTAACCTCTATAAATCTTTTGAAAGTATTTATACCGAGATAAAGTTTAACACATATAATATTTATATTCACGGAAATCATGACATTCAATTTTTGGATGATTGGTCCATAATAAGTAATATCTCCAACACAGCGCCCATTTCTGAAAAACTGTTTTATACATATACTGGGCAGAGATGGGCATAATACACTAACAATTTCACTACCAATATTCACTTAGTGGTAGTGCAATTTTCTTTTTCACTACCACTAAATGGTTAGAGGCAGTACAATTTGATGTTTCACTACCACTAAGCATTTAGTGGACTATATTTAAAACTATAAAAAGGACAGCATTCTTATTAGTGTTGTAAAAAGTGGTTACTTTTGACTTACTACTCGATACTTTTTCAACTGAGTACTCGATACTACTCAACACTTTCAACGTTTTTTTTTTTAATAAAAATATGTAAAAAGTTAAAATTCATTTTTATTGAAACAAAAAACATATACATATTCCTGTATTAACAAAGGTAACATATTTTTTAATGTATTTAAAATATTTTATAGAAAATAAAGTTAAACCAAAACAAAAATAATATTAAAAAAATTTTAATTAATTTAGGTAAATAGTTTTTAATGTATTTCATACATTTATTACACAGTTTAATCAATTTGTGTAATTTTTTGTACTTTAACTTAAAAATTATTTGTACTTTTCAGGAAAATGTTTTCTTGAAATTTGCGTTTTTTATTCATTGTTGAAATAAAGCAACAAAATTCGTTCTACATTGTCCGAACTTAAAAGATTTCTCCTATCAGTAAGAACCTGACTGGCTATGGAGAAAACGCGTTCGCCAGGAACTGATGTTGCCACGGAAGATATTTTTTGCAATTACCGATAACCCAGGGTATATTGTCTCCCGTGCCTTCCACCACTCTAAAGGGTCACCTTTTCTGTCCAAAATTTGTTCATGGCTAAAGTTATTTAGTTCAATGATGCATTTAGACGTTGTTGTTTTTGTAACAGTTTTTTTGTCGAAGTCATTCCAAATTGAACTGTTATTATTTTCCAAATTTGATTGAGGTGGATTAATTTCAGAAGTTTCTAAACTGTTTGTATGATACATTGACGAAACCTTCTCCTTTACTTGTTTTAAAGCACCTTGGTCAGTAAATTCTTTGGATTTGAAACGTGGGTCCAAAAACGTTGGAATAACTAAAATTCCATTAAGCTCCAACCGGGAAAAACGTCCATTTAAATTATTGATAAATTTTTCTAACATCATTGAAATTTCTTCTGTGTCATTTTCTGTTTTCTTTTTATTTAAAAATGATTGCAGGCCCCGAATTAAAAGAATAATTTTAGAAACGGTGGTAAACTTTTCGGCGCTCATTTTTTCCACAGTTGTATATTTTTTTACTAAAAAATGCAACTCTAAAAGTATTGAGTAGTTACTTATAGGTAATGAGTACCGGAAAAAATAGTGGGTATTGAGTATTCAGTACTCAAATACTCAAAACATTTACAACACTAATTCTTACTTGCTGCTTTCTATGAATTTTATTCCGAAAATTATTGCAATCGAATGTTCTCCATAATATTAAAGTTAATTTTATTGTTACTTAAAATTAGTTGTGGAATAATGATTATTGGGGGTTACAAACATCACATTAAATCAAACTTAAATATAACGGTGAAGTGTACTTAAAATCATTTTTTTATATATATGTAAGAATTTCGTAAAGCTGCTGATTATTAATTACTTAATTTTGTGGTTAATTAGTTAAAAAAAATTTGTATATGAGAATATGTTTGCAATTATTTAACTGATTGTTCGACCTTTTTATTTATTAAACAATTATATTTTATTTTTCGAAATTAAGGTCTTTTATTTTTTATTTATTTCTTCCAATATTTTGCTACAACAATGTGTAGCATCTTCAGGGAAACAATAACAAAATTGTTATTAATTTTAAATTGTTATTAATTTTAAATTTTGTTATTGTTTCCCTGAAGATGCTACACATTGTTGTAACGAAATATTGGAAGAAATAAATAAAAAATAAAACTAAAAGTAAAAGACCTTAATTTCGAAAAATAAAATATAATTGTTAGAATATGTTTACATATGTAAACTAATATTGGCAATGTTTATAAACATATTTATTGTTTACGCAACTTTATAAATCATGTAATTTAACATTTAATAATTCTGTTTTGTTGTTCGTTACATAATATGTATTTTTCTATGTAACGCATAAATTGTTTATTGTTAAAAGAAAACGATGTTAACAACTTTTTGTTTAGAATCAGTTTATAATTATTGATATCACAGCTGATTGGTTTTATTGGGTGAAGCAAGTTGGTGTTTTTAAATAATCATTCAAGTAGAACTAAAGAACTTGTTAAATTCTTTGCATAAATAAATTATAGAAATAATGTTGATATAATTTGCTTAATGTTCTGTGGATGTGTTTTATCAAATATATAAAATAAATATGTAAAAGTTTTTCAAAATTTTAGCAAAATATGTTACCAGTTATGCTAGAAACACAACTGGGACGAACGACGAATTTCGCTTAACACGACAAATCGCTGCGTAAATTCATCGTCTGAAGCACAATGACAGGGTAACAAATACAACAATCCAAAAACAGCAGACATATTGTTTTTGTTAATATGTATTAGGGATGGGATTTGTTTTAAAAAATTCCCAAAACCCATATTTGTTAACAAAGTCATCAACAAAAATTTACATTTAAAAAAGTATGTCGACAAAGTTTTCAAATTCATTTTAAAGTGCTAAACTCGGACGCACTATTTAATGTATCTACACGGTTTTTAGAATATGAAAATTCTTATATAAAAAGCTTGAATTGATTCAACTCTTCTTTGTATGATTTTTTCTTTATTGGTGAAATAAATCAAGGTGATATAATTCATGTTCAAAATTAAAGGAAAAATTGTTAAAAAAAAATCTTAAAATTATGAATCTTAATATGATGAAATTTAGCAAAATAAATAATTTCCATCATCATGCAATGTTATATCATTAGCTAGTAATAAGCTAATATAAATAAAAGAGCGAATCCAATGTTATCATGGAAATTTCTAACATTAGTCCGCGTTTACAGAGGGAAACATTTTGTTTGGTAGAGAGGGACGGGTGGGGAAGAGTGTCTCGGAGACACGCTTTGTGCTTTCATTCTTATTGTTTACATTTGCTATGTCAAAAAAACAAATATAAATTTGAATGTTTCCGACAACAATGTTTCCCTGTATGACCGCGAAGGAAAATACAAAAGAGAATTCTAGATGTTTCCCTGTGTAAACGGGGACTAGTGCAAAGAAATGTTAGAACCTCAAGAGATGAAGAATTGGTTTTAGTTAAAAAAAAAACAATTGTAATTTTAAATCCGGTTAAAGTAACTGGCAAAACTCTTCGTCACAGTGATATGAATCTCGGCTGATGTTGCCCTTTTATTTATGCTCAACGAGATATCAAAAAGTTATCTGATGCAATCTCTCATTAAAAGAATCCAAAAAAGAAGAATGTTTTACTCAAAACTTTTAAATTTTGGAGAAAAAAACCCAAAACTGAAGAGTGCATTTGATAATGAGAAAGAAATGTCTATTATTAGAAATGAATTAAAAACGTTGATTGCGAAACGATTGAAACGATCATTGGAAAAAATCACCTTCAACAAATATAAGTACTTTACATATGCATAAATAATGTAACTATTAATAAAGATTATCGGCTTACCTGTTACCAGTTAGTTTTTAAGTTTTGTTTAACGAATGCAAGTCTAGCAGTTTTGTGGTTAGGGATGCCAAACGGGACTGGATTTTCAAATGCCGGGATTCGGGATTTTAAAAATATAAATATAAAACGGCATTCTGGCATTTTGTAAAACTGTTTGTTACTTTACTACAAATAGCAAACATCAAGTGTAATTATAGTAATGAAAAAGAGTGTAATTTGATACTGCTCCACAGAGCATTGCAATGTAAGTAAATATCCATAATTTACTACCCAGCAAGCCATATAAGTCCAAAAAGAGTCTTTTCTGACACCTTTTTCGGAGCGTTAACCCTCTTTATGAGCCCAAAAAACAATCATAATTGCTCCGAAAACCTTCAGAAAAGAGCGTCATTACGTTCGAAAATGGTCCGTCAGAAAGAGCTCTTAGATAATGTCAGAAAAGAGTCTTTTATGAGTTTTTTTTTTTGGGCTCTGTGTAATCTTGTTTTTATCATTCTTGTGTGGTACATACAGCTATGTTTTTTTTTGTTCAAAGCACAAATAACAGGACAACAACGCTTTGGTACACACATAATTAAGTGGAATTTCTATGTCATACTGCGTGCCGACTCAGGACAGTAACAAGCAAATTTTTCTTTCGCTCCGAAAATGCTCTTTAGTTGGATTTTTTTCTGACTCCTTTTTCGGAGCGCTCCTAGAATGGTATGCTGGGATATAGTTTCCATATAAATGAAGCAAATCGCTGTACATAAATCTATTAGTAAGAAAGTATATTCGGTCAAGAACGACCATATAATACCCTATGTGTAAAACAATTATTCAATGGGCGCTATATAAATATTTGTGCATATAAATATTTTTGGTGTTAAAATTTTATCTCGATATAAACACTTTGAAAAGATTTATGCATGGAAAAGTGATGGGTCTTATATGAGTGCTTTGAAATTTGCTAAGTGCAAAGTGAGATTTGCCAAGAATATTGTGCAACAGAAATTTACTGATGCAAGTGAAAAATTTATATTCGACCCTATCGTGAATAAAAATTTCACGTGAAATTTGTTCACTTTTCACATTTTCCTATTTAAATTCAATGTTAAAAAAATAAAAGTGAACAAATTTCACGTGGAATTTTTATTCACGATAGGGGTGAATATTTATGGAATAGGGCTCTGTACTTTGCGCAAAAATGTACATGGGCAGTTAGCCAGGCGGATGAACGATAGACTATTGAGTAATATTTGAGGTGTTGGACTAATATTTATAGGCGTTACAAACATCAGCACAAATCCACTAATATGGTGGTGTAGGGTATAATAAAGCCTAACTAAGTTGCTGATTATAAACAATACCATAAACCCTAAATTTTAGATGCTCCACCGAAAACAGCATTTTCAAATGTTAAAAAATATACTTCAACTATTTACTACTTTTAATTTAGTAATAAAATATGTAAACAATTGTTTATATTTTTTATTGCCTAATTAATTAATTGGGCAAGTAAAATAATAATTAAATGTGCATAAATTAAAGAAAATAATGTTAATATTGCTATTTGGTAAATACATTAAATCGTTTGAAATAAAAATCTAGGAAAGTTTAATAATTCTATAGTCTCAAAAAAATTAATAATAAGTAAAAAGTAACATGGAAACTGTTACAAAGTTTTAACTAAAATTTAAGTTTTCTAAATAAGAATTGAAAGTGCAATATTAGAATATCAAGCTTGCATTTTAACATATGTTGCCATTATATAAATACATTTTAATGAACGAAAACTTTTTATATAAAAAAACAACAAAACAGGAACTTCATTATATGCTAATTAACTAACATTATATTCATGAGTGTAAAATAACTATTCAATACCCGACCAAAGAAACAAAGCCCTTAACAAATTACACAAAAGCTTAAATAATCGACAAAATTGATTATTTATTCCACAAAAAAGTTTCCATTTAATAAAAAAAAATTACCTAGAAACACGCAAATTAAAATAGATTTTTATTAGAATTTTTATGGGATTGACTCAATCTGAGCACAGCTTTCAGCCAAGAAAATTGTTATGAATGAAAACTTATAATTGATTTATAGGAACTACACAAGACCATGTCATGGCATATTAAAAAAAACACATACAACACATATGTAGATATGTACGTATATATGATCATTAAAATCAAGCTACCCTCCCCCATGATTTCATGATTCACCAAAAAAAAAAAATATTCCAATTTTTTAATTGTTAGTAGAGGTACATGTGTTTCACTTATAAATACTTTTAATTTATTAAATCTTTATTATTTAAATTACAGATTTTGTTTGTTAAACGCGCTCTAGACACTTATTTAATATGGTTGGTGTTGCACCCAGTTCAAATGGCGGCGAGCTGTCGACAAAAAAAAATCCCATGATTAAGTTTATGCTTAAGGAACGTGAAAATCATGCCAAGAATCAGGATCACGATTACTCGCATGTGTTTCGCAGGAAAACGCGTTTTGAAATGTTTCGTTTGTCGGCCATAGCCATGGCTATAGAGTTTGCTTATGCTGCAGAGACTTCATTTGTGTCACCGATTCTCTTACAAATTGGCGTAGATCACAAGGTCATGACCATGGCCTGGGGTCTTTCGCCTTTGCTGGGTTTCTTTTTGTCGCCCTTACTGGGCTCCATAAGTGATCGTTGTTATTTGAAAATGGGTCGTCGTAGACCTATTATCACCGTGCTGTCCTTTGGCATTGTCTTGGGCTTGATATTGGTGCCCTATGGCAAAGAATTTGGCATGATGCTGGGTGATGAAGGTTATACGTATAATGTTACAGCTACACTAGCTTCAAACTTTAGTGCTGCTGAGGGCAGTGTAGCCGCTTTGGTGTCTCCTCAACAGGACGGCCCCTCACCTTCCAACTATAAATATGCCACCATTCTTACCATCATCGGTTTGGTGTTATTGGATTTCGATGCTGATACCTGTCAAACTCCAGCTCGTACATATTTGTTGGACATGTGCATACCCGAGGATCAACCCAAGGCCTTGACCATGTTTACTTTATTCGCCGGCATAGGTGGCACCATTGGTTATGCCATTGGTGGCATTAATTGGGAAAATACTACAATAGGTATGTTTCAATTGTAAATGTAAATGAAATTGTCAATTGTTTAATTCTAGGTATATTTATGGGCGGCAATATACCCACTGTATTTGGTTTGGTCACCATTATCTTTGTGTTTTGTTATTTCATCACCATAACCACGTTCCGTGAGATTCCTTTGAAATTGATTGAGAAGGATGAACTGTTGAGACCTTTATCGGATACAGCCATTAAAAAGGAACTGAAGAAGTGCAATTCAAATGTTTTTTACATTGATCAGGTAAGAGTTTTAAAAGCATTTGAAATATTAGAAATTAGAATTTGAAATTTTAGGAATTCCAAATTATTGGGCTATGCATGTTTGAGAAGGAGTATAATTTAACAATATTGATTCAGACACTTTGTTTAAATAATATATTTCGTTTCACTTTGTCTTATTAGTCGGTTTCAGATACTCACAACGTCAAATAATATGAAATACGACTAATTTGTTTAAGTTTTGCAAAGATTCTAGTTCTGATAAAACGCTCTATATTTGCTTAGGTTGAAAGCTTAAAGTAAAAATGTCAGTTGAACGACATTTGAATTTACCTTTAGTCCAGTGGTTGTAATATCGCGACATAGAGCAGAGGGATTAATGCCAAAAATAATCTGACGCACGTCGATTACCGTCAGTCTTGGTGATGAGCATATGGCTTCTTTATATATTCTGCTGAATAAATGATTACAAAATTTAAGCGATATTCCAAGCAACCGGTGTCCATCAAAGATATTTTTGCTTATTTTAGCGTACTGGGTTAGAATACCCTTCGGAAATAAACTATGATTTCGTGTAGGCATTTTAGATCACATACATATATCCAGATATTCTCACGGAATATGTAGGTACTGTGTTTACTGAGCTAGTTCATCATCTTTTCAATGTCCGAGTTCTCATCGTAAATAATACAGCACTGATCCTCCAGCTTCGTTTAAAAATTATAGTTATCGCAATCATATAAATAATTTCAGTGACCAAAACATTGTTGAAAAACTTATAAAAATGTTGACATTGTTGTGGTAAACATGTACAACTATATTTTTTCTCTGTGTGTAAAAACAGATATTTAAAATAATGAGATCATTTTTCTGTCTATCGAACAACAGATTAGAAAACTATAGGGCTGAAATGTGGAACTTATTTCACATATTTCATTTAGTAAGAATGGTATTAGAAAGCAAATATAATGGCTGATCATTTAGGTAATGTTTTTCAACTAAAACCTCTACGAGTCAGTGCGTATCATTTGACTCTGGAGTTATCCAGTCCAAACGATGCTCAGAAAATTATTAAGAATAATTATAAAAGTCGCCAGTCATCTTAAAACTATGAAAGGGTGGCAGGAAATTTCAAAAGCCTTGACAATGTTCTTCATAAAGATTTCCTCGTTCTTGTTAAGACCGGCAGTTGTGTGTTTGACGTGAATCATTATTTAATTTGAATTAAATTTGAAGATTAAGGCTTTTAATCCATTACTTTTAATATAAATTATTTGGTCATAAAAACTAACAATCTCTCTACCTTTATTTAATTTAGACCACAACTATTGAAAATCAAATGTCCGAAGACACCGACAAATATACCCCTAATGGAAGTTATCAAAATGGCAATAGTACTGCAAATGGTGTCAATGGTACTTTAGCCACTGTTGATCAAATGCAAATGAAACAATATTCTACCAGAGCCATACCCGGACTGGACGATATTGAAGACGAGAAACCAGTGTCATTGTCACAATATTTGAAGAGTATTTTTGTAATGCCACGCTCCATGAGAATTTTGGCTTTGACTAATCTATTCTGTTGGATGGGACATGTCACCTATTGTCTGTATTTCACCGATTTTGTAGGAGAAGCTGTATTCAAAGGCAATCCAACTGTACGTATACCTGAGAGTTTAATTATTATGTAATAGGATTTAATTTTATCAAGTAAATTTCAGGCTCATCCTAATTCCGAGGCTGCCAATTTATATGCAGCCGGTGTGCGTTTTGGCTGCTGGGGCATGTCCATTTATGCTTTCTCCTGTTCCGTGTATTCGTTATCGGTTACCAAACTCATGGAATGGTTTGGCACTAAAGCTGTTTATATTGCTGGTATTGTTTATTACGGCGTTGGAATGTTGATCTTGGGTTTGTGGCCCACTAAATGGGGTGTGCTATTCTTTAGTACTTCGGCTGGTATTTTGTATGGTACTCTGTTTACCATGCCTTATATATTGGTAGCCAGCTATCATGCCAAGAATTGTGTAAGTAGATGAAAATTACATTAAAAGTTTCTTTTTTTCAGTTTAAATTGAATTTCCTTTGTTCTCCTTTTTATTTTTAGTTCCGTATACGCAATGGTGAAACTATTCCTTTGAAACAGACCCGTGGCCTTGGTACCGATATTGCCATTATCAGCAGTGTTGTGTTCATTGCCCAACTAATTGTTTCGCTGTGCATGGGTCCCTTGGTGGCCTGGATGCAAACCACATGTGCGATTTTGTATGCTTCGACATTTTTGTCTGCCCTTGCTGCCATTTCAGCCATGTTTGTTTTATATGTTTAAAAGCATATTTTGTTAGATAATTCATTTTTAAACATACATACCTATATATGAGAGTAAACACATACATACATATACATACATATATATTAGCTATAAACATATATTCAAAACTATATAAATGTATATACATACATACATACATGTTAAATCATACTTACAGATAGATGCCCTTATTCATAAAAAATTAAAGTAGACTTCAAATGTACTTTAAGAAAATTTTGTATGAAAATTTTGTCTAAAAGCACACTTCAAACCTGCTTTATTTTTTATGAATACGGCAGTTAGTGCGTAAAAATTAAGTTCTTAAATTTTAATTTTAGTTGCTTTAAATTTACGGTCACACTTGGCAAATATTTGCCGAAAAAGACGTGACCACTAAATAAAATATATTTAAATTCGTTTATTTAATAAAAAAAAAAACTTCGTTTATTTAGGACAGGACACAACAAATATTAAGTTTTATTTTATTTGACAAAACATTTGTAAGAGTAAACAACGTCAAACAAATGTATGCTAAAACAAGTGGTAACGCTTTTTTGAGTAAATATTTGCCAAGTGTGACCATAAATTAAGTTTATATGTTGTATTCTTAAGTTCTAATGTTATAAATTCAAAATCTAAATGCCATTTTTTCAACATCTGGTTATTTTTTATCGCAAAGATAAGCATACATGGAGCTAATGCAACAATTATTGTACGTATTATTTTAATTATTTTATAAATAAATGTTTTTTCGTTCCATAATATTGACTTTTTTCTTATTATGTCCTATGGATAATCCAAAAACTAGTTGCGCCAGATTTTATTATAAACTTCTACGATATTCGCAAAATTTGATTAAAAATTAATATTCTGACACAAAACTTGTGGTCCTTGCTAAACGTGAACAGATCGTTTTTATTAAAAACACTATTTCGGAAACATCCTATATACAAATCATCCCAATCATTAATAAAAATTTCGCGCCAGTTCTTTCCCTTTTCCCATTTTTTCTATTTAAATTCAATGTTAAAAAAATAAAAAGGGAAAAAATCTCTCGCTGATTTTTTATTCATGATTGGGCTGAAAATTAACAAACACAAACTGCGAAGCTTTTTGACTTATCTGCAGAAAAATACACAGAGTCTTTGGCGGGAATCGAACCCGCAAGCCTCTCACTGATAGTCCGGCACAATATCGCCTAGTCTATCGGGGCACCCATTTGGGAGCTATGACTAATTATGGGCCGACCATCGCAAAATTCAGTACAGCAATTTATATAGCTATAAGAATTATTATCTTGTAACGATTTTTAATTATTGACAATTGTTAAGTTAAAGTATAATAATTCCAATTAATAGTAGAAATTACTTGTAAACATAAAAAGCAATTTTAAATACGGAATTCCATGAACTAAAATTTTTAGAGAAAACAATTTCTGAATTTCAACGGGGATATTCTACAAAAACTTCTGCTATTTTAACAAAACGTCGAAAGAATATTCAGCCAAATAAATTTAAATAACAAAAATAAGGAATTCCTTGCAAATAAGTATCTTTATATGATGGATGAATTGGATTCTATACTCAAAATGTTATTAAAACTTAATAAACTACATTGTTTTAACATTGCAATTTAACCTGAATTAATAAAATATGCTAATTCAGATATTTATTTATAAAATACTGCAAGTCCTGTTTCACACTCTTCAGTTTTAGCTGACCAGTTTTTGTTTAATTCTCTTTTGAACTTGCGATTTCATTTACACACATCAATTTAATTTTCGTACTTTGTAATGCAAATCAAATATAAGAAAATTGATTAGTACCGTCAAGTTTGTACACCTTTTGTTCTCTTTTCTCTTCTCATCCAAAAATAGTTGCCTTGACAAGTCAGAATTGAAAAGTGTGAAAGCGGACTAAGATATTATAAAAATATTACACAATTTGTGTTTAACATTATATTTTTGTGATTTCTTATTTAAAAAAATAAAATTTATGTATTTTGATATGTATTATAAAAGAGACTATATAAACTTGAATTTTTATGTTTTCATTTAAGTAAAAATTTCAAAATACTATTAGAAATAATTTATTTTTCCGATTTTTATACTTTTTTATCGGAATTTTGACGATTTTTTCCGAATTTCAACTGGCAGCCCTGCGTGAGAGTGTTTAACACAGACTGACGGAAATAGCTCAATCGAATTAGAATTCCATTAGGATCAATAATATGTACATACATATGTATACTTATTTGGGTCTCAGATGAATATTTCTCAATGTTACACACGGAAAGTCAAACTTATACTATCAGCAATGTCACTGAATTTAATTCCGATCGGAAGTGGAATTAATTCCGTATTTTTTTCTGAATGAAACCTATAAATTCTTAAAATTACAGTTCAATATAGCGAATTAAAAGTGGTTACATTCCGAAGAAATGTTTCCTTGTATTTTTTCTATACAATCAAAATACGGAATTAATTCCACTTTCGAACGAAATTAAATTCTGTGACATTGTTGTATATACTCTCATTCCCACTTGTGGTGAAGGGCATAAAAAAGCATTTTTGCATTTCTTTAAATAACATATGGCCACCTTTGCTCTAAATAAATGCTTTTTGGTTAAACTTTTATAAAGCTGTAATTTAAACGAATGACTAAACTGAAAAAGCATGCTGACAAAAGCTTGAAACTGTTTTGCCGGTCAATTTCAACATTTGCACGACATTATCGATAGTTGGAATTGTTTGTGGAAAAGTTTCTATGTATTTGTGTTAAATTTAGTGGTTTAACATCCATACATACATTTTAAAAACATTAGTTTTGATTTTATCATTGAAAGTAATTTAATTGTACGGCTTTTATTTTAATAATCTATAAGTTTTATGCCTTACAAACATGTGCTAGTTTAATTTCATTATTTAAATTATATTAATTTTATCGTTATATACGGACATTTCTAGAATAGCGAATGCGACATTCGTATGAACTTGAACTGAAATAATATAACGATATCTTAAATTTGTTTATTTCTTTATATTTTTCGATACTATGTATAAGTTAATCAGCATTTATCATTTAAATTTTATATATTTTTCTATTGCTTGATTCAACCCTGGCAGAATGTTCAAAACTTGGACCATATTTGTACATTATTTATATTCTAAAATTTAATATTTTTTTGTGCAAGTGTACTTGTAGTTTAATAATTTTTATTGTTTACATATAGTTTAAAAACACTAGAGCGCATGAGTGCATTGGCTAAATAAGGAATAAGACCCTTTCACTTTACACATGCATTTAAAAGAGATGTTCTTATCACTCGTGTGTTGTTTAACACACGAAGTGATGAGAAAATTAAATATATGTATAAGATTGGCTGTAAGCAACAGCACAAGAGGTCTTATGTTATTTCTAGTTTAGTTTTAAGATTTGTATTTTAGTTATTAAGGTTTCAATATGTAGATAAATAAACTTCGAGCGCCTATAAATATTCAAGAAAACAACTATTTTATTCAAATGAAATAGATTTGTTCAGGGGTCAAATTACCGCATTCGTGATCGAATGAGCTATCGTATCGAAAACTGATTTCGATATCGAAATTATAATAAAATATACTAATTTTCGTGCTAGATATCGAATGCCATAATCTCAAATAAGAAAATTACGATCAATTTTACTCGATATCGCATGCGGTAATTTGGCCCCAGTACTAAAAGTAGCACGATATTTTGGGCATAATGTGGGTTTTATCAATAAATTGTTGTCAATATACATATAAGCAATAACCTTGGAATCCCGAAAGAGACAAAAATATTAAATCGATTTCGATTGTACAAATTTTTTATGAAAAGGTAACAAGCAAAAGAAAGGTTCAATAAAAGACAAGTTAAATTTAAAATTAGAACAATTACACAGAATATATATGTACATACATAATTATCAATCAGCACTCGTATATTATTTACTTAAAATGCAATTGATATTATTCAATTAAATAAATATTTATTAAAAAGAAATACAGTGTGCTTTTGAGATCAGTTTAAAATCGAGATCTCGCTCTTTCTCTTCTCATGGTGTTCAAATTTGTTTGAACAGTTTTTTTTTTTCTTTTTTGTTTTGGCTCTAAGAACGCAATGGCACCAAACAAAGCACAAAGAAATTTGATGATTATTATTTCTGGAACGAACTGTGATGAATCGTCATTAAGAATGTGGTTTTAAAAAGCAATAAGGGTTATATTAATTTGAAAATAAATAAATGTTGTTTAATCTTTTATTAAAACAAAACATATAACTAAACTGCACAACCAGTTAACTTAGAAAGTTTAAATTATATGTTTATGATTGTTTTTTATGTGCTATGTAGACCTTTTATAATGTTAAAAATCTTTTTACTTTATTAATTCGGCTTTTATTAAAAATAGAAAAACTCTTGTTCGTTTTTAATTTTTGTTATCTTTTATTAATTTCCAATATTTCGACCAATAAAGTAAAACCATTTTTAATTATGTATATTTTTATCTTACTAAGACGCATATAAATAAAAGTCATATCTCTTGAATGTAAAATTGTTATAAAAATAACGACATTAACCCTCTGCAGCTGACGTTGTAGTCTGACAGACACCGCAAAAACAAAATTTGCTCGTATCTTTGTACAGTTGCATGTTACGATCTCTATACGCTCGATACCTATTCTGTTTATGTTTCTACGTTGATCAGTGTGAAAAGCGCGGTCGTAGTCAACGCACGTGTGTAGCTGCGTCGTAAGGTGTCTGTAAAACCCACACATCAGTATTAGTGTAAGTATCTAGGAGACCACCACGTCAGTATTATTGTCAAGTTCCATAGTGTCTACGAGACCTCACGTCAGTAATATCGTTAAATTACCATACTGTTTTTCAGACCTCACGACAGTCAAATTGTATTTTATTATTGTTATTATTATGTATATTTTTGCAGGCATTAGACTGAGACAAAATGACTTCAATCAAAAGAACTTCAGCCGGAACTTTTAAAAGCAGTGAGCAGCAAATAATTGATTGGCTCGAGGAAATTGAAGAAGAAGGAGAAGATTTCAGCGACGACGATGTTACTAAAGATCCGAATTTTGAACCAGAACAAATTATATTTGATAGCGACGAAATTGCTTTGGAAGTGGGGTTTCAAGAGGAAAATAGTGGCTGTACGGAATTTCAAACAGAATCCATAAGTGAGAATTTTTATAAAGGTAAAAATGGCTTTGTATGGTCTGCTCAGGAAAGCCGAAGAAATTCCAGAGTGCCGGCTCATAATATTATAAGGCTACCAAAGATTTTAACTACGTCCAAATTTGAAAGTTATGTTGATATTTGGACAAAATTTTTTGATGAGTCTATGCTTTCAAACTTGACTGCATACTCCAACCAAAAACTCAATATGTATAGAATCAAGTTCAAAAATACCAGCCGGGTAGAACTTGTTGATACAAATGAGACTGAAATGAAAGCATTTATAGGACTTTTATATTACTCGTCGGTGTTCAAATGTAACAACTGTGACCTCAATACAGTATTTGCTAATGATGGCACAGGCCATGAAATATTTCGATGCGTTATGAGTAAACACAGATTTTCATGTTTAGTCAACTGTTTGAGGTTTGATGATCTTATGACCAGAGAAGAGCGTATAAAAGAGGATCCTCTAGCTCCTATATCAGATATATTTAACAAGTTCATCTCAAATTCTCGAGCTCAGTACTCCCCTGGCGCCTACATGTGCATTGACGAAATGCTAGTTCCATTTAGAGGTCGTTGCAAATTTGTAATCTAAGTACAAATCGTAACATCACAGCTGACAACTGGTTTAGTTCCATCCCACTAATGGAAGCTTTGTTAGCAAAGAATCTAACCTATATCGGAACACTGAAAAAGAATAAGAGAGAGATACCCACAAGATTTTTGCCAAACAAAGAAAGAGAAATTGGAAGTTCACTTTACGGTTTTACCAAACAATTTACATTATTGTCCTTTGTTCCAAAGAAAAATAAAGCAGTTCTTCTTGTTTCATCCACACATCATTTTCAAGAATCCGACACTGAGTCAGGCAAACCAATAATGATTGTAGATTATAATCACACTAAGGGAGGTGTTGATGAGATCGACAAGAAGTGCTCAGTGTATTCGTGCAGTCGCAAAACTCGCCGTTGGCCAATGGCAATTTTTTACAGAGTACTGGATATGATAGGTATCAACTGTTTCGTTGTATATCAAGCATCTGAAGATATTGATTCCAAAATGAGAAGGGGAATGTTCTTGTTAAATATGGCTCGGGAACTGGTGCTAGATCATATGAAAGCACGTGCATACAACGAAAGGTTACCAAGAGAATTGCGCATGACCATTAGTCGAGTTCTTGGAAAAGACTTGCCTCCTCCACCACCAAAAATTCAACCTGAAGCAGCTACTGGTAGAAAGCTTTGTGATATATGTCCGTCTAAAATAAAAAGAAAAACAAAATACAGCTGTTGTTCCTGGTTAAAGCCTATTTGCTTGCAGTGTTCCAGCCCTCTATGTGAAAACTGTCAAGAAAAAATGTAATATTTTGAGACTGAATAATAAATGATCTCACCGTATGATTCAGCTCAAAATCAAAACTGAATGTACCTAATATGTGCTTGCAAAGATAAAAACAGAAGTTCCTTCAAATTTAGTAAAATAAGAGTTTTTTTTCGTTTTTAAGAGAAGAGTAAAATTTTTTTTTTTTTTTTAATAAAACTTATAAAAATTAATCATAACCACAAAAACACGTATTTTTTTTCAAACTTTACTCTTATGTTAGCTTGAAAACTATTAACTGTTATAAATAAATAAGGCAAAGAATATGCCAGTCCGAAATTTTAGCATAGGAAGAATATTTAAAAATGGGGTCTGCTAGACCCCACGTCAGTAGTATTGTTAAAATTATTGCACGACGGTTGCAGAGGGTTAATAAACATTTTAAAATATGTATGTATGTGTGTATATATGTACATACATATGTATGTATATACATGTGAGATTTAAAAAAATGCATTAGCATTTTTTGTAAACTAAAATCAGTTTTATATTTCAAAAAAGTGGAAACGTTAAGATAGACTTAATATTAAAATGTGATACCTGTGTGATTTAAAACATGTTTTAGCTTCTTCTGTAAACTAAAGTGAATTTTAAATTTCAAAAAAGTGAAAATATAAATTAGTCTTTTTAAATATAATTTTTAATCATTAAGACAAATCGGATTTTAGTTGAAGTTTTATGTAAATGACAATTTTAATTTATTAATAAAAATTTTTATAATGAATGAAAATTTACAGTTATATAATTTTAACTTTAAAATGCTTTATTTTAAAAAGTAATTTGTTATTGAAAATCTAACAATTTTTCCAAAAAAGATATTCTTTTATTCGAACAAAAAAAAAAAAAAAACAGAAAATTGGAATAGTTTTGTAATATTATGTACCGGATTAGGCCCACTTTGAGGTTTTGACATTGCACTCGCATGAAGTTTTATTTAACTTACGAATCTTAGGTATAGGACCATTTTAATCCATATTAGTTTTTTTTTTTTTTTTTTTGTAAAAATGAACAAAAAAATTTGTTTTTGCTTTTTGTAATAGTCTTTAAAGGAATGGAGTTATTTTCATATGTCTTTGAAACCAATTGTCAATTTGTTTGTTTTGAAATAAAGAACAATATTGAAAAACAAACTAAAATATTATTTATAATAACGGTCGAATTTTCAGAAAAGTTTACATATGAACAGCGTTGTCAACTTTGAAATTTCAAAACGCTACAGATTGTCTATAATGGTCTGGCCAAATTTCAGCAGCTTATGATAAATAGAACTTTTTGGTCTCACCAAATGCAGAGAGCATTACCTTAGAGTCATGTCATATACGATCTCTTACGCTTCGGATTATTATAATGAATCCATATTAATGATTTGGTGCAAAAATTATTCTCTATTATAGTGTTCAAGCTAAATTTCCGATATGCATAATCGTCTTTCAAGGCCTTTTGGCTGCTATTTATACTGTACACAATTTCCTTGATTTTGAATGAATCATGCTGATCGCAAACGTTTTAAAATTGCTGCTTTATTAGCTTCCAATGATTTTGTAAGCTCTTGTTGAGCTTGACAACAATTTTCATGGCGTAATGCTTTTAATTCTTCGACTTCAAATGCCCCGATAGACTAGCCGATAGAGTGCCGGACTATCGGTCAAAGGGTTGCGTGTACGATTCCCGCCAAAGACTCTGAGTGTTTTTCGCAGATAAGGCAAAAACAAAAACTTGTTTCCTTTGTCACGCAAAAATATTATTTGCCAAAAAAGCGTTTAATAAAAAATCAAAAAAAAAAAAAACATTTCTTGTAAGTAGAAAACGATAGAAAACATTTACCATGTGAACAATTTTGCCCTTTCCAAATGGTGTGGGAACAAAGTGCTTCTCTATTTGTTGAATCTGTGCGGAAATAAGTTATAGCCAATTGGGTTGCGATAGAATTAAAATATTTCAATTTTATTTATATAATTCATAAGTAGTAATTCGTTTTAATTATTAGGTTTAGTTTTAAGTAGTTTGTTTAGGCTTGAAAGAGTAGATTTAGTTTTAATTCACAAGTTATGTTACGTTTATACTTTAACTGTATTTTTTATGTAGATATAATATAAATTTAGAAAATTTTGTGTAAATATTTTAACTTTAATTCCTTAAGTATATATCGATGGTCTCATGCAGAAAGGCCCTAACTCGCATATTTGAAACTTTACAGGAGAAGGTAAAAACATAATAGAAACTGTAATATTCAACATGTAACTTTTTTTTGTACAACTGCTTATAAAAGCGTTATTTTTTACACTATTGCAATAAATTTTTGCGTTAATTATTTGCGTTAAATGCATTGGAATCGCAAAAAAAACAAATTTCGAAAAATAGCGAGTTAGGGCCTTTCTACATGAGACCAACGATATGTATTCTGTTTAGGTGTTTATATATACATATATAGGTTTAAATTTTACGTATTTATATTTAACAAATTCACATCTAGTTGTTTTAAATTCACTCTAGGTTTAAGTAGGGATTCACAAGGGTTTGGGTAGATAGTTTTAAATTTTCATATGTACTTATTTTTTTTTTTAAATTTAGTTTAGATTTTAAGTTTATAATTTCACAGGTAATTATATTTTCATTTTACTTTAGATTTAAGTTTAACGTTTTCACTTATACTTGGTTTTAAATTTCACTTTAGATTTTAAGTTTATAATTTTCATATAAAATTAATTTTAAATTTTACTTTACGGTTAAATTTATAATTTTCACATAAAATTAGTTTTAAATTTTACTTTAGATTTTAAGTTTATAATTATTTTATGAAATAACAATTCAAATATAACGAAAAAAAATTGTTGGCGTTTGCGACCGTTTGCTTGGTTGGTTGAATAATGAGTGTTTGCTTTTGTGTATTTGAAGATGTGGTAGAGCTGCAAAACTATCGATGGTACTATCGATAGTTTAATTTTTGGTGTACTATCGATTGTTTTTTTCCGATAGCGATACTATCGACAAAAATTGTCATTATTAAAATAACAGCGTAGCTGACAAGAATTTGGCCGGCGGCATATTTGAAATTAATTGTTCGGCAAAATATTTCGGCGCCGCACCGTGGCTCGTAGAGCAAACGAGGTTGCAAAAATCAAAATTTTTATGAGCGCCGACGAAGTTTTGAATAAACCCATGTTATAGGAAACTTTTCAACGGTTTCAAATATACGACTCTTAATAATATCACATTTTTAGTTTGGAAGATATAACAGTTCAAAGTTGACCGACTTTCGGTTTTCAAAAAAACACACAATTTTTAGTCAATTTATTAAATGTAAAATGATAAATGATAAAGAAAATTAACTCTTTGCTTTGTGTTTCTCCTGGTAAATCACTATTTAAAAACTATCCGTTTTTTTACTATTTTTCAACTTTGACGGAAAGAAAACAAATTTATATTTTTGTATATTTGCCATATTTACAAAACCTGTTCTTAGATTATTTCTTTACATAATTCAAAAGGTTTTATCTGCCCGTACGTGCCCGTTTGGCTTCTAGAGGTAAAAAAGGTTAAAAAGACATGGTTGCAGAAATTGTATGGCGCACATTGGCGCCATTTGCGTTTTTTTGTTGCAAAAATCATATCTTTTGAACCGAATAAGATAATGCAACAGTTTGAACAGCATATGATAGATAACTGTTTAGCCTATGAAATGACCGTTTGGAAAGAGTGCTACGCTTTGTAGGGGCCTACTTATGGGTTATCAAAGTTAAAATTAGTAGAAAAATCAATTTTATGGTAATGGATGAATATTTTACAGAAAATTGAAAAAATAAATTTTAAAAAAAAATTATTTTTTTTTAATTTGTTGGGTAATAATTTAAAACATAAAACCCTAAAGAAAAAAAAATAAAAACAATCTAAAAATGTAAAAATTATTTTTTTTAGTTACCATAAAATTTATTTTTCTACTAATTTTAACTTTGATAACCCATAAGTAGGCCCTTACAAAGCGTAGCACCCTTTCCAAACGCTCATTTCATAGGCTGAAAGAAATATGTAAACATCGCACAGTAGCGCTCGCCATTCACTGTACCGTTCCTGCCTTCGTAGTCTAAAGGCAGAATTAGTCTGTACTTTCTGTTCCGTTCCGAATCAGCTGACTTGATTCTGTTAAATAGAAAATGTGTAGAAGTCGTTAGTTGTTTTGTTACTTTTCGTGCCGTTGCGGACGAAACTGTTGAAAACAAAAATTTCCTAAGTATTTGTAAGTGACAGCACAAAACAGCTGACATCTGCACAACAAAAAAATGTTTGGTTTATTACAAAAAATTTCAATTTCTTTGAATTTAATTAAGTTTTTGTATAAAAGTTATAAAAATATAAAAAATAAACGGTGGATGGCGAAAAACTCATTACTTTAGTCGAAAGTAATGACATATTGTACAATAAAAAACACATTGATTTGTATTTTTTTATTTATTTTCGCGGTGTGTTGTCTGTTTACCTACAACAGCTGATACGTCTATACGGAAAAACTAACTACAAAAATTTAACAACAGAACGACACGGAACAGAAAAGCAACAGAAAGTAAAGACTAATGAAGCCTTAAATTATTCCTTAATATACTCGTGTAACATCATTCAATACTTGTGGTGAAGGGCATAAAAAAGCATTTTTGCATTTCTTTAAATAACATATGGCCACCTTTGCTCTAAATAAATGCTTTTTGGTTAAACTTTTATAAAGCTGTAATTTAAACGAATGACTAAACTGAAAAAGCATGCTGACAAAAGCTTGAAACTGTTTTGCCGGTCAATTTCAACATTTGCACGACATTATCGATAGTTGGAATTGTTTGTGAAAAGTTTCTATGTATTTGTGTTAAATTTAGTGGTTTAACATCCATACATACATTTTAAAAACATTAGTTTTGATTTTATCATTAAAAGTAATTTAATTGTACGGCTTTTATTTTAATAATCTATAAGTTTTATGCCTTGCAAACATGTGCTAGTTTCATTTCACTATTTAAATTATATTAATTTTATCGTTATATACGGACATTTCTAGAATAGCGAACGCGACATTCGTATGAACTTGAACTGAAATAATATAACGATATCTTAAATTTGTTTATTTCTTTATATTTTTCGATACTATAAGTTAATCAGCATTTATCATTTAAATTTTATATATTTTTCTATTGCTTGATTCAGCCCTGGCAGAATGTTCAAATACTTGGACCATATTTTTATATTATTTATATTCTAAAATTTAATATTTTTTTGTGCAAGTGTACTTGTAGTTTAATAATTTTTATTGTTTACATATAGTTTAAAAACACTAGAGCGCATGTGTGCATTGGCTAGATAAGGAATAAGACCCTTTCACTTTACACATGCATTTAAAAGAGATGTTCTTATCACTTGTGTGTTGTTTAACACACAGCTGAGCTGCCAAAAACAGTCTTTCCAAAAAAAAAGTTGCTAAAAAATCACCCTTTAAAAGTTACTAAAGACAAAAACCGGGTTCAAAAGATACGACATATATTATAAATCTTGCATTTTTAAAGTATACAACCAATATTAGGCAGTTCTACACCACGAAAGCGCATTTACATGTCGATTATTTTAACAATATGTTTAAACATATTTTGATAGTACAAAATGTGATTGAAGAATATTGACGAAAAATTCACGAATTTTACAAAATGTTACTTTTACAGATCCATCATTTTCGTACTTCATTGATTCCGATATGTTAACAAGTAAAATGTAAAAACTTTCATGTTACTTCAATATGCCCCTGTTGAAAATCTCTTTACCACGCAACATTTTAACTTAATTTTCTAACCCTGCCTCGTTTACTGTACAAAAGAAAGACAATCAAGAACATATACAAATTAATTGCATGTAAAACCAAAATTTTATATTATATCTATAAAAAAAAGCCAGCGCAAACATGTGGTGGTACTACGAACCAGTTAGGAAGAACGATAAAGAAAAAAGATGAATCTCGTTGATACACGATCTCACTAATACAAACTACACTATACACTAACGATCATTAACAACAGAGCCGACAAAAACAATAAACGAACAAGTTAGAGTGCAATATTCAGCTGTGCCGAATTTTAAATACCCTCCACCTAAATGTAATAAGAAATAAAAAACAACTATACTGGTTTTAAGACTAGAACTCTGTGTTTTCTATTAAGTCTCATTGCAAATTTTTTTATTATTTTACGACCAACATAATTTATTTTAAATGTTTTTAAATGTTATCTAATTTTGACCATTTATAATTGATGTAATTACCTACCGATTCTTACTGTAATTTACAGAGTTTGTCTGATATTCTTAAAAATCCTGAGTGTAATTTAACAATTTATAAAATTAAAAGAACATTTTTTCATATTCAGAGCAAGTTTAGAAACAGAGTATAAAAAAGGGTAAGATTACAAGGTAAGGCTTCTTTTGGTTGAATTTGATCTCAAGAGATTATGGACTGATAGGTTCTAAATCCAGTATCGGCTAATTTGATTTCTATATATTTTAAGATTATTTTAATTGAATTTCATTTTAATAACGTTATTTACAAGATTTGTAAAGTTCGAAAGTGTACGTAATTCGGGAGCTATTGACAATTATTGACTGACAGCTCCAAAATCCAGTAGCATAGTTGCGGTATAACCGATACTAATATGATATGACTGGATTAAAAATACTGATCTGTATAAGCTGGTTCGATATCAATATTTATTAGACATTTTTGTAGGTTAAATTGTTTTTTGGAAATTGTTCTTATATGGCAGCTATGACAAATCATGGGCCGATTTTCTTAAATTTTGGAACAGTTATTTTCATGCATATGAGGATATTTCACGTCGAATTTCAACATAATAACGTTATATTTAAGATATATATTAGTAATAACGTGGATTTCGGGAGTGGACCTTATGTGGGGGATATAGTCCAATATGGACCGATATTCTCAAAATCCAGCAGTTAGATTTAGGCATGTATGTAAATGATCTGTGTAAAATTTTGGATGGGTAAAGTTATTTATAAGAGATTTATGAGTATTAAAGTGATTTTTGGAAGAGGGCTTTATATGGGGCATACGGTTAAAAATAGACCAAAATTCACAAAATTTTGTGGAATGATTTTTGTATGTATGTAAATGATCTGTGCAAAGTTTTGATATTTATACAATCTATATAGGGATAAATGTCTTTTTCAGATGTGGTTCTTGTATGGGAGCTATGACCAATTCTGGGCCGACCACCATAAAATTTAGTACAACAATTTATTGGCCTATAGAGATTATTTATGTCAAATTTTAACCTTTTACCATTATTTATAACAGTTTTATACGTATTTAAGTGAATTTTGGAAGTGGACTTTATATGGGGTCTATGGTCAAACATGGACCGAACTAAAAAAAATTTCGTTTTGCGATTTCTTTTTGCACAAAACTTATTTTTGCTGAATTTTGTCTTGTTATTCCAATTTTATAGACATTTATGTATAATTGAGCAATATTTCGGGAAGTTTTTTGTATGGGGTCTATGAGAAATCATGGAGCGATTCTTACTATTTTCCGCACAGTTTCTTCTTTTATCATATAAAAACAACGTGTACAAAATTTCATGGTATTATCTGCAATATATTTCAAAATATTGCAATAAAATGGACAAAAAATATCAAATTTTTATGGAGGTTGTCTCACATATTGGTCCATAACTCTGGTTGGCCTAAACCGATTTTGCTGATTTTCAATACCAAAGTTACCTGCAAAATAAGAAATACTTTTCTAGAAATTTCGTTTAGTTAAGTTGTATAGTTTGGACGAGACAGTGTTTTACACAGACGGAAATGGCTAAATCGACTTAGAATTTCATAAGGATCAAGAATATATATACTGTGTTGGGTCTTAGATGAATACATATTAACAAAGTATCATACGGAATGACAAACGTTGCATACCCTCATTCACCACTTATGGTGGTGCAGGGTATAATAACAAAACAATAACAATAACAAACACATCCAACGACAATAAAATAGCTAAAGAGGGATTTCAAAACACAAACACATTCTTTATAACATGAATATAAATGTTAAAATGCGGACTATAATAATAGAAGGTAACAACTAAACGCAGCTCAGTTACGATTTGAACTTGTGAACGTGATGGTTAAAAAACAGTAAAAATATTGCGAGTAAAAATAAAAGCAACAAAATATTAATAAATACAAATCGTAAACTACAACTGAAGTTTAAAAACAAACAAATACTTAAAACGGAAGAATATGAAACGGAAGTTTACTATGAATAAAACGGAAATATAATTTCAATTTAAGCAAAAGACTAACGGAAAAATAAAGTTTGAATTAAGAATTTCTAAAATTTGTTCCATATTAATAAAAATAAATCACTTCAAAAAAAAGACACACAAACTTCCAACAAAACAAAAGCGGTTTTAACCAGATTCAACCAATTATCTTTGGAGATTTTTTTTTGTAAATTTTTGGGAGAAACCTTGATTGCTGATATTTATATAAAAAACAATAATTATAAAAAACCACAAACAATTTTGGAGTTCAGTTTATTTAACAAAAACAAAAATAAGGTAAGAAGCTTTAAGGTATTTAATTATAATGATTGTTAAACAGTTTTTAAGTCAAGAACAATGAACTTAACAAAAACACCTCAAAAAAGAACCTTAACACTATAAATAAAAATTTCTAAAATATTATTAGTTGCAAATAATTTTTTAATAAGTTATACACCTGGGTTCTACATTTCTAAAACAAAGTGGAAGTGAAATTTTTATTAAGTTTGTGTTTTCAATTTTGTGAAAATAATTTCAAAAGTAAAATATCGTTTCCAGTATCATATCCAGTTTGGTTCATCGTAGAATAAAGTTTAATTTGCCGAACGCCGTGAAATAGTCTATGTGAACGTGAAAACGAGTTCAGTTTCACTTCGTAGTGGAATATAAACTTCGAGACAGCAGGTTACACGAGTGCAAATGCCGCTGGTTATAAATGCCGACCTGTAGTTATCTACTTAATTATTTTTACCCCCTGGCCCACGATGTCGAACGATAACGTTCGCTTACATAAGACTTAAGACACAAACTTTTTATCGTATCTATTTTTTACTCAATCAAGTTTATTTATTCCATAATCAAGTTTGGGTCTTAAGTCATATCTAAGCGAACTTTATCGTTCGACATCGTGGGCCAGGGGGTAAATAAAATAACAGGTATGTGATGGAAATTAGTGCTGGCAAAGTATTGAGTAATTGGTACCGAGTATCGAGTATTTGCCCTTTTTTTTGGATACTCAATACTCAAAAGTAGTTACTCGATACTTTTTGAGTTGTATTTTTAAGCAAGTTTTTCAATTCTTTAATTAAAACAAAACATTAATTTTCCAAAGAATTTATTTTAATTATTTCTTAAGTTGTTGTTAACGTTGAATTAAAAGTTAGCTTTACATTTATTTTTGATTTAATAATAAAAGACATACAAAACCAATAAAAGTTGAAGATCTATTTTTATTTTTTAAAGGAACTACTTCAATTTGCAGATAAAAACTATGCGTTACAATTTAAAAAAATCCGTTTAAAGTATCAAGTAGTATTGAGTACCCAAATGAATTGTATTGAATATTATTGAGTAATGGAAAGTAGTAGAATTTGCCAGCACTAATGGAAATCGTTCGGTTTTCAAATAAAATCGAAAATTAAAAACGCACGTTTTATTGTAAGATGTGATCAAAATCGAACGCTTTTATTTTCCATTTTTGTTTCTTTTCAAAGTGAAAATAACAACTTTTGTTAAAAAATTAAAGTTGTTTTTAAATAAAAAAAAATCATCAACGTCTTTTTTAATAATATTGAAAACATACAACAAAAAAGATTGAAGAATGCTGCAGACCCATTGTATATGCAGGACACAAAGTTGGTTTGATTTGGATTCTCGTAATTCTTCAAAGGTGGAGCCAGCTTATTTAACTGCTGAGCGAAAGTTTGCCAAAGCCTTTCTACTTCAACTCTATCTCGTTTATTTAATTTTGTTCTGCCAGTTGTGGGTGTTTTTCCCAAAAAGTTACCATGAACTCTTCCTGAGAAGTATTTGTAAGCTTTCATCTGATTTTTTTTTTTTTCAGATTATTTATATAGGTTAGGTTAGGTAGGAAGGCTGATGAGAGTCACCTCACACCCTCACCCAGAGACCAATATGGTCCATTGCGATGCCTTAGATTCTCTACCAAATGTCTGACTAGTTTACATATGTCCGACTCGTCTACCAAGAGCCTTTGGCGGGAATCGAACCCGCAACCCTTTGACTGATAGTCCGGCACTCTATCGCCTAGTCTATCGGGACACCCTGATTTATATACATACGAGTACATTTTCATTTAAATATTTTTCAAATATTTGAAATTTGAGCTTAAATTTCATTTTTCTTTCTTTCAAACGAGCAAAATTATCTTCTCAGTTTAAAAACAGTTTAAACAGTGAATTTTCGTTTTTCATCACATTCTTTTTAGCTTACATTTTGATGGAAACAAATAGAACATGAAATCGAATTCGTTTTTCAAAAGAAATCGAATTAAAAACAAAACGAAAGATAATAGGTTGCCAAAACGAAAGATAATAAAATTTGTTTAAAAAAAAACTTCGTTTTTTTAGAACAATATACAACAAATATTAAGTTTTATTTGTATTTTATGCTGTTTGATCTTGCAAAACATTTGTAAGAGTAAACAATGTCAAACAAAGTTTAGCACAAACAAACAAGTGGTTACGCTTTTTTGAGTAAATATTTGCCAAGTGTGACCGTACCTTCAGTAGAAAATGTTTAAACAAAGCGGTTTGTAGAGTTGTCAAGCTGCTAGCTAATGACAGTTGCTATGTTTTAATGGTTTTTTTGTTAAAGTTATGACTCATTGTACAGAATTAATTTCGAAAAATATAACTTATGTTAAGTATCCCCTACAGTTGTTCATTTTGAAGCAGTGTTATAAGAGTATTTTATTTAAAACCCACTCAAAATCTTAGTAATAACCCAGCAAGCCATATGAGTCCGAAAAGAGTCTTTTCCAACACCTTTTCCGGAGCGTTCGTGCTCTTTATGAGCCCAAAAAACAATCTTTATTGCCCAGAAAACCTTCAGAAAAGAGGGTCATTACATTCGAAAATGGTCCGTCAAAAAGAGCTCTTAGATAATGTCAGAAAAGAATCTTTTATGAGGATTTTTTTCGGCTCAGAAAGAGCTCTTACATCATGTCAGAAAAGAGTCATTGCAATTTTAAATACAACAAATTTAAAGGTCGCATTTATTAATTTTTTTTTTAAATTGTTTTTACTTAAACAAAAAAGGAATTCATTTACAAATAAACTAAATTAGAAATGGAAAAAAATTAAATAAATTAAGTTTACAGTAAAAAAATAAAATGGAATTTATTTAAATAAAATATGAAAAAATGGAAAAAAATTAATTTTTAAGCAAATTTTTCATTCGCACCGAAAATGCTTTTTAGTTAGACTCTTTTCTGACTCCTTTTTCGGAGAGCTCCTAGAATGGTATTCTGGGAATATATATTTACTAAGCAACTGACATTTCGATGGCTATAACCGCTATCTACATTTCTTAGAAGTTGTTTGGTAATCGCTAAAGTATAATCTAAAATATAAAGTGTTGGACATAGGGTTAATTAACATGATTATAATTATAAACTGTAATTTTCCGCTGGTGTACGCTATGGTGTGATCAGGGGTGTTATTGTGTATTTTGATTCGAATCGAAAAGACCTTTGAAAGCAATTTCTGATACGAAAACTAAATCATATTATGTGTTATTACGTTCCAAAGATGCACAGAGTTGTATTTACATTTTTACGGATAAAACCAAGTGCCGCCAAATCTAATCTTGTTATTGACAGCACTTAGAAATTGCTGCACTTTTTAGTAAATGTCAAAATTACTTTGAAAAATAATTACGTTAAAAAACATTAATTAGAGCAAAAACGAACAAACTTACCAATGGATAATTTTTATTAATTCGCAAGTCAAGATTTATATGAAGGCTTAGGTTAAATTAGACAGGGGTTTGTCCAAACGCACAGCTCAGTTGAGTCCATTTAGTTGGGTGCTTTGCATTGCCTGGAAGAAGAGAGGGATATAGAGATAAAAGATAGAGAAAAAAGAATTCGTATCTAGAAAAGAGTTTTCGGTTCGCACATAGATGGAGAAATTTTGCAAATCATCAGCAACATAGATACCTATTATGTCTCTATGTCCACGCATTCCTATGAATCATACAAGCTTTTTTTCAGTGTGTCAATTGTACACCCATTATCTCAAAATTTTTGTAAAGGAAAATTAATTCTTTCCTAAAACACCATAATATGTTATAAACAATTTAACATAAAAACGTTGCCCCAACTAACTGAACTTGTTAAATTTCCTTAATTTGAATAACTCCTCACATATCGCACTATTTGAATAAACTTAGATAAATTCCACAATTCTTTTTTCTACAAAATTTTTTATTTAAGAAACATCCTAGTAGAATACCTCTTTGGTATTGGTGCTTATAAGACGTTGTTGCTATGTCTGTCTGCTGAGCAAGGGTACTCTAGAAATATTCAATATTAAAAAATCAGTAACCGCATTGTATTGATAGTGTGTTTATACAGTGGAGAGTACAAATGAGTACATGTTACTATTTACTTTGTGCACTTGTTATTGTATAGAAATAAAACGAATAAAGAAAATTAAACAAAACTTTTTATATATTTTGTCATGCTACTCTGCAAATGGGTTAAAAATAATCGGTATTGTCCCAACTGTCTCTTCATAAATTTTCAATTGAATTGAGGTTAGAACTTTTTGCTGGCCACTGCTTCCAAAGGAAATTTTACTAGCTTAGCCATTCTGTCATGATTTTGAAAGAGTGCTTTGGGTTAACATTAGCAGAAAAGTAACTTCATCTACATGATGATGAAAAATCGAAAGAATGAGTTTGCAAAATATGCAGATAGTTTGCTTACTTCGATTGTTTGCAGTGGTGCGAGTTGCCAATAGGTAAATTAACCCCATACCATAACGATTCTTCCATCGCGCTTTAAAGTTTCCTCTTTAAATTCTTTGGGCAGTTCGGCGCCAGCAATATTGATTAAATTCAAATTGAAAATTATTGAATACAATTTCTGAGATTTTTGACAACATTTTACCGCACCTAAACATGATTTTTTTTTTATCGACAATGCAGGTTTTAATTTCTAACTGCTGAGACCAATAACTAATATTGCGAAGGTCACGTCTTGCTATTCATTGACAGATGGATTTGCCTATTGTTAAAGAATAGGAATTGTTTTGGTGTTAAACACTTGTCTCTTTTCATTTGTGTTATCATGAGACAAGGCGCTCGTCTCGTTAATAGCTTTTAACGACCTCCGATTTGTGGTTTGCGAACAACAGAATGCCTTTTTTGGGACTCTTATGATCACTAATTGAATTACTTTCAGCTGTTTAGCTATAACTCACATAGCATAACTACTTCAGTATTTATTATAACTTGATTTGTGTTGGATAATTTGCAAAAAGTGTTTACCACATGCAATTAAATTAAATGAAATGTTTTTTTAAGTCATAAAACATATACATACTAATCTCATGGTAAGTTTTGTTATTTTTGTGCAAATATTTAAAAAGAGACACTAGTGCAAGTTTTTTTTCTACTAATTGTTCATTTCCCGAATATACATGTGCTCAGTTGAGCTCCCAACTGTAGTTGTAGAAAAACTTTCTGGCTCTTGGCATTATCTTTATTATTTATTATAATTTGATTTGTGTTGGATAATTTGCAAAAAGTGTTTAAATTAATATCAAACTAATGTCATAATCAAAGCATATACACACTCATTTAACGGTAAACTATATTATTTTTATGCAAATATTTCAAAAGACACATTGTTGTAAAATGTAGTATATGCAATTGTTTATCTCTCAAAAATACATATACTCACTTGTACTCCCCACTGTAGTTGTTGAAAAACTTTCTAATACAAAGTATGTTTTTTTTAACATACATATGTATATTTCAAAACAATTTTAATTTTATAAGAACTGTGAGAAAATTTAAATCTCATTATGAACAAAATTTATTTATTTTATTGGAAATATATAAAAATTTGGAAATTTTTTTTTATGTATTTATTGTAAAATATTTCTAATTTATGTAGATTTTTAAACATTTGTCTTTTTATTATATAATAAAAAATAAAGTGAAAAGGAGATTTGAATTAAAAATTCAAGTTTTGATTTTAACGTCTTGCATTAACGGCTTAAACCCTGAACCTCAACATAAAGTCTATAATAACAGTTAATGACGTTTAAAGACTTTTAAAATGTAAATGTGTCACATGTAGGGTATGCAGGTATAACTAACTAATGTATGCATTTTCTTTTTTATACAATAATTGTTAATTATAAATGAAAGTGCTGGTAGGTATATTTTAACATTTTTTATGATTATTTATTTATATTTAATCGTAAAACAAATATTTTCTGTTACATATAAACTACATACAAGCCAGATAAGGTTAATGAGAGTGTATCAAATAGTTTTATTATTGTTTTTCTTCTAAAAAAAATTTAAATGTTTTAATGGCTTAAATAAATATTTAAAACAAAAACTAGTAAGAAAGTAGACCGGGTCCATAAAACACCCTACACATAGTATATGTGTAAAAAAAGCTTTTCAGAAATGATCGCTATATTGAAAATATTACCTATTATGGAGCGATCATCCACTTCCATGAATATAAATATTATGTATTATATACTTTATCTCGATATAAATACTTTTAAAAGATTTATGGAGGTTAAAGTGAATTACGGAGAGGGTCTTATATGGGAGTTTCGACTAATTGTGGACCGACCATTATAAAATTAGGTGTGATTATTTCTGTACATAAGAAACTTATTTGTGTCAAATTTTATTTGGATACCAACATTTTTGAGAGAGTTATGCTCTTTAAAGTGATTTTCGGAAGTGGGACTTATGGGCCGATCATCATAAAATTCTTCCATATTATTTGTATATGTATATACGAAACATATTTGTGTTCAATATTATTTGGACATCGACATTTTAAAGTGAGTTATGCACTTTAAAGTGATTTTCGGAAGTGGCGCTTATATGGGAGCTATGATCAGTTTTGGACTGATCTTCACAAAATTTTTAGATGTGATTTGGCTTCATTTATTACTCATTTGTGGTGAAATTTGCTTGAATACTTGCATAATTCAAACATTTATGATCGGTAAACTCCTATTTCGGTAGGAAATTTGTATGGGGGACAAGTGAAATAATAGACAGATTTCCGCCAGTTTTAATCCCATCCATTCTTGGGCCGAAAAATTATCATGCCCAAATTTTATGGAAATATCTTCAAAATTGCCACCAGACGGATGGACGAACGGACATCGTTAAATCGTCTCAGGAGGTAATTTAGAGTTGATCAGTATACTTAAAGCTGGATGTAGGACTAATATATATTGGCGTTACAAACATCAGCACAAATTCAATATACCCTCCCCACTATGGTAGGGTATAACAAACATTAGTAATAAAAGATTCTTCGTTTATTTTTCGTTTTTTTTTTGGTAACCATCTAACTGCAGTGAATTGTCTTGGCATTAGTTGTTTGATTTGGTAATACAAACACGTTTTCTTTAACTATGAAACCATGAATGAATGAGTTTAAAAATGTAAAATAATCTTCATATTATCAAACCTTTTCAGTCATGACTAATACAAATGAAGAAAAACACAACAACTATTAAAATTATTGTACTATTTTTAAAATATTTTTATGTTTTATTATGTATATATGTATTTTTGAATGTAAGCATTTATGTACATACAAACATACCTGTGAACATGTTGTGATTTATGTAGGTAACACTAATTGTCGTGACGTATAAGTTATGTAAATTTCTGTGTGTTTTTTTAATGATCTTTTAACGGAGCTGGTTATAAGAGAATTGATAATAATGGTTAAAATAAATATGTTAATGAAGTGGGTTCTTTACCCCTCAAAATATGGGGCTAAATATATGTAGTTGTTGCTTGTTTCCCAAAATAAATACCAAAAAATCGTTCATTGTTTTTGATTTTTTTATATTTATAAAATAAAGGGTGTCCCAACTAGAACGCAATTTTTAAATTTTAGTGTCTCTTTGTATATTTCTATATGATTTTACATTTACGTTTTCCAACGGAAAGCTATGTAGAACATATAACAGAGGTATACAAAAATAAATGTCAAATAAATTTTTATGTTTAACTAGAAGTAAACCTTCGAATAAAAAATTTTATAAAAAATTACTCGCAAGAGGAAAAATTCTCATTCAGTAAAACACAGCTATTTAAAAAAAATCGTGAAACTTTATTATATCGTAAAGTAGACAGAATGAGGTTATGTATTGGAAGAAGATATCGTGCAGATGGCCGCCGCGGCTTTGCTGGCACACACGCGATCTATTAATGAAATTTTCAATGACCTTTTTGCATTAATGCAGCGTCCAATTTCCTCTTTTAAGGCTTGATTCGTTGTCGGCTTATTCGCGTAAAGCATCGACTTCAAAAAACCCCAAAGAAAAAAATCTAAAGGTGTTAAATCGCACGATCTAGGCGGCCAATTCCGGTCTCCAAAACGCGAAATAACACGACCGGGAAATGACTGATGCAGCTATTGAATTGTTTCTGTGGCTGTATGACATCTGGCGCCGTCTTGTTGAAACCACATGCCCTTCAATTCTAGGCAAGAAAAAACTGGTTATCATTTCACGATACCGAACACCATTGACACCATTGCGTTCTAGTTGGGACACCCTTTATTTGGTTTACAAATCAATAAACGCTCAAGTTCGTTCTGAACTATCTGAACTATCTGAACTATGAGTGCCAAGCACTGGTACACAGAGAAAATTTTATTTTAATAAAAAAATACTTAAGGTAACTTTAACTTTCGCCAAAAAAAAAATAACATTAAAAAGATGGTAATTTTTTCAATCAAATTGAAAATCTTTTGTTTTTAGGCCAGATATTACTTTGAAAATGTTTGTAGATGATAGTAAATGAGTAAAGTTGGAAAATCGGTTTAAGTTCTGGTCTATACTTTAAATCAACCTTATCGAGGTATAATAAAATTTTGAAATTTAAAACGCTAATAACTTTTAAACTTTAAAAGGTAAATAAAACACGCAAGTTTGTATTTTCAAAATATAAACGGGAACTTTCAGTATATATACATATATAAAATCTATTAAATCGAATGAACAAATATAGGCCGCCCTTGTACGATTTCTGGGCTCGTCATTCAAAACTTAAGCTCGTATACTCCTTGGCTATTACTTTGTAAAATTTTATCCCAATCAAACTAGCAGTTTAGCAATTGCAGATTAATTAAAAAAAAATGTTCTGAAAAACGCAGCGTTTTCAAATCGCATACAGTTTAAAAAACGCAAAACACATTTTGGCCTGTTCTGAAATCGCTACGATTTTCTAGCGTTTTGCCATTTTTCGAAGCTATGTTTGAACAATAAAAACAGATATTTTGTCATAAAATAACGTAAACAAATAAATAAATTTCAAATTAAAATGCATTACATTACTTTTCGAAGATTAAGTTGAGCAGCTGTTTGCACAAATCGCTAGTTAGTAAAGTAAACAATTGAAACAGACAATTGACAAACTCAAAGAAAATTTTTAAATTACTTGTTTTTAATTAAAATCGTAAAAAAACGTTACAAGCTTTAGCTTAAAGAAAAAGAAAACATATTAACCCCCTGGCCCACGATGTCGAACGATAACGTTCGCTTAAATAAGACTTAAGACACAAACTTTTTATCGTATCTATTTTTTTTTACTCATCAAGTTTGTTTATTCCACAATCAAGTTTGTGTCTTAAGTCTTATCTAAGCGAACGTTATCGTTCGACATCGATGGCCAGGGGGTAAATTTAAATTGTGCATCATTTCATTTTGTGTTTAAAGTGCAGTTTCAATAAAATAAGCCAGATCGCTTCAGTATACACTAGCGGTTTGAAAACGCCAAATTTCTAGCGTTTTCGTTTGTCAGAACATGGGCGATAGATTCTGTCCCATTGTGCACTGGTCGTAGTACTTTTACATGATGCCAATTTATTAGGCTTCTTTTATATAAACTGTTATAACAAAAACCAGCTCATAGTCCCAAAGAGTCAACTAGGTAATCAGTTCTATTTATTAAATTTTATAAATCAATTTCTACATTGATACAATTAATCAAAAACAATTCCCATGATGTTATGCTTTTGCAATTTCTATAACAAAAACCTAGTCTTAAGTCTACGTAACTAGTTCAATTTTTTCCATTTCTGCATTGATACAATCAAAAACACTTTCCAGAATATGCTGTAAATCATTATTAATGCTTTTACCTAGTCCCATATAGCCAACTACGTGACTAGTTCGGTAACTGTTGTCACTGCTATTTCAATTTCTACATTGATTCTATCAAAAACAAATCCCAGAAAAAGGTGTTGCTCTAAATTACAGCTAAAGAAAGGTTTGGCTTTATTTCGATTTCCAGGAAAGCAAAACACCAAATATAAAATTAACATATCAACAAATGGTAAACAACTTAATAAAATAAATTAAACATTATTTATTAATCATTTACCAGAAGTACTGGGAATTTTCAAAACCCAGTTTAATTAATTAAAGATTCAATTGACAATTGCAAGTGTTTAACAAAAAAGAAAAAAAAACGAAAACGATGACACTTTTGGGAAATTAAAACTTTTAGCTAAGAATTTTAATCACGTTTTTATAAGTGGTTTTTCATTAATTCTAAAAAACGTCATTTAAGTTTTATAAACATTTAATTAATTCCTTTTGAAACATTATGACTAATAACATGTTTTAAGTTCTGATTCTCATAAATTATGTATAAACGTCTTAGCATTAATTTTATGTACTTAAATTTGTTTCTCTAGAGTTCTGCTATAAAAATTATTTATTTATATAATATACAAAATAAAAATATTTAATTATTATAAAGCGGATTTATATAAATAACTCGTTGTAGTATTTTAATGTTTTTGCAGAATAAAGCAGGTGTTATAATAGTGTAGGTTTTTTCATATTCAATGTATTTATTTCTTTTTGTATAAATATGTAAATATATACATAAATATCTAGTTTTTAGAAATATAAATAAATAAATAAATAAATGTTTTGCAGAATATTGTTAAATAATTGTGTATTTATTATTATTTCCTAGAATTAAAGAAATTTCTATTTAAAGTTGTTAAATTGCCACTCACATGGCTGCTATGTATTCAGCTGCAGTGTAAAAGTTTCAAAACTATCAGTTGATGGAATTTTTTGATCTGTTTAATACCCTACAATGCATACAGTGCGACAGTCATTTCGAAACGGCTGTTGCCATCGATTTAAAATTTTACTTGGTTTGACTAAGCTCTGTTATATATTTGTTCGTTATAAATTTTTTGGATTCATATTTTGAAATTTAACTGATTTCCTTAATCTAGATACCCATATTAGAAAAAAAAAATATTAAATATAAATTTCAGCAACCCCTCCTGCTGTCATGCTTTTAAAGTCAGCTGATTAAATATCACTTTGTTTTGGTACAACTGGCGGTAAACATCAGCTGAGTTCGAGTGCTTGTGAAAGTTGAAGTTGAATAAAATTAAAGAGTGTTGTTATGGAAAATATTATTATATAATTATAATTATTAGCTGCTACAAATTTGGTAATTATTATGTGTTGTTGTCCAATTGTGCAATGTTTTATTTATGTATAACATTAGATTGAACATAACATTTATATTTGTGTTTCGTGGATTATATTTTTTGAAGAGTAAACCAGTGCAAAAACTTGCAAATGGCAACTTATTAATTAAATTGTGTAGATTAATGAATAACTAACCATTATTGCTGCAATTTGCTTCATTTAAAAATAATCGCTTTTTTAAGGTAAATATTCCTTTGCTCATGCAAGCAAATCGGCCAGATCGGCTATATAGTAGCTATGTATATGAAATTGTGCACCATATCATATGATAATTGGTAGGACATCTTGGGAGCATAAAAAATGTACACAAACCAGATTTCAATTCAATAGCTTTATTAAAATTAGAGTTTATGCCAAAATAAACGAAAAAAAAAACATAGTGCAGGGGCGAAGATAATATTGGTTCCTATTTATAAACTGTGATTTATTAAAAGCTTTCGGATTTTATTAAAAAAAAAAACAGAGAAAGAGAAATGTATGAAATCTTTATTTGAATCGATAGATAGAATTCAATGTTTAAAGATGATTTCATGTAAATATTGATCACAGCTAGGCCTCAAATGGTTCATGGCCTACTCTGTCAAATATACGAGGGCGTTTCGGAAACTTCTTAGGCTAGAGCAGAAAGCGCGGTATAAACAGAAAAAAGTCTAGTGTTTTGGAAACTTCCATCTGTGCTATTTCCTTTCCTTCGAGAAAAACTTGCAACACAAAAAATTAATTTTTCATCAAGACAACGCACCAGCGCACAATAGTATTTTAACAATGGCTAAAATCAACGAATTAAAGTACTGCTCTAGCTCCCAGTGACTTTTACTTGCTCCCAAATCTAAAAAAAAAATCCTAGCTGGCAAGCGTTTTACCTCAAATGAAGATGCAATTACAGTTGTAAACCACTATTTTGAAGGCCTTGAGAAAAACTATTTTAATCAAAGGATAGAATTGCTAGATAAGCGTTGGACTAAGTGTATTGAAGTTCCAGGAGATTATATTGAAAAATAAAAATGTTTTTGAAAAACTAACTATTCTTTTTCCGTGCTAGGCTAAGAAGTTTCCGAACCGCCCTCATATTTGGGTGCCCCTATAGACTAGGCGATAGTATGCCAGACTATCAGTCAGAGGGTTGCGGGTTTTTAGTGGGTTATGAGTTAAATAAAATAAATCAAACTCAAGCACTTAATTTTTAAATTTTTTATCAAAAATAATTTATTAAAAGATGACAAACAAAAAAACTATTACAATTAAAATTAATTTTCAAACGTAAGAAAAATATTAATTTTAAATTCAAAGATATAATGATTAAAAATATTTATTATTAAAAGGTATTTTTTTAGCAAAGTATTTAAAGAAACTTATTTCTAAATATTATAATATAATTACGCCACAGGTACGATTCCCGCCAAGGACTCTGGGTGTTTTCTGCAGATAAACCAAGAAGCTTCGCAGTTTGTGTTTGTCAATTATATTTAAAAAAAAAAAGTATAGACCGGTATCTCACGAATAAATTCTTCAATATTAGCTTCCAGTGCGTCAAACGTTGCGAGCTTATCTCTATAGATATGAGCATTAGCATAGCCTCACAAAAAATAGTCCAAAGGCTTTAAATCGCACCATCTAGGCGGTCCCTAAACGTGAAAAAAAAAACTGTTCGCCTCTCAATTGGGCCATTGTTTCGAGTGCTGTGGCACAGTCTGTTTAAAATCACGTGTTGGTAAAAAAAAAATAATTTGCAAAATTTGCATTGCACGGTAGCGCCGCCATTCATGTTTCTGCCTTCGTCGTCTTTAAAAAAGTACGGTCTAATTATGCCACCGTCACATAATCCACCACAAACAGTGTTTTTTTTTAATGCACTGGCATTTGTTGCTTTTTACACCAAATACGACAATTTTGCTTTTTTACGCAATTTTCCGATAAAAAGTGGGTCTTCACTTCCTTAAGCGAGCATGAATTTTGATAACAAAATTCAATAATTTGCAAGCGTTGTTTTTTTTTTATTAGTCACTTTGTGGTTAAATTATAGACCAAACTGAACATGTTTAACAGTAACATGTTACACAAAAATAACTGAGCTGTCAAAAATAGTCTTGCCAAAAAGAAAGTTGCTAAAAACATCCTTTACAAGTATGTATAGAAACATTAACACAAATATCTGTTTCTAAAAAACTGTATTTGAAGTAAAGAGTTAAACAGTTTTTAAACTCTATTTAAACCTGGATTTAAATATCTGTTTCTAAGAAACTGTATTTGAAGTAAAGAGTTAAACACTTTTTAAACTCCATTTAAACCTGGTTTTAAATTAACACGTATGTATAGAAACATTAACACAAATATCTTTTTCTAAGAAACTGTATTTGAAGTAAAGAGTTAAACACTTTTTAAACTCTATTTAAACCTGGTTTTAAATATCTGTTTCTAAGAATCTGTATTTGAAGTAAATAGTTACACACTTTTTAAACTCCATTTAAACCTGGTTTTAAATTAACAAATATGTATAGAAACATTAACACAAATATCTGTTTCTAAGAAACTGTATTTGAAGTAAAGAGTTAAACACTTTTTAAACTCTATTTAAACCTGGTTTTAAATATCTGTTTCTAAGAAACTGTATTTGAAGTAAAGAGTTAAACACTTTTTAAACTCCATTTAAACCTGGTTTTAAATTAACACGTATGTATAGAAACATTAACACAAATATCTGTTTCTAAGAAACTGTATTTGAAGTAAAGAGTTAAACACTTTTTAAACTCTATTTAAACCTGGTTTTAAGTTGACAAGTATGTATATAAACATTAACACAAATATCTATTTCTAAGAAACTGTATTTGAAGTAAAGAGTTAAACACTTTTTAAACTCTATTTAAACCTGGTTTTAAATATCTGTTTCTAAGAAACTGTATTTGAAGTAAAGAGTTAAACACTTTTTAAACTCCATTTAAACCTGGTTTTAAATTAACACGTATGTATAGAAACATTAACACAAATATCTGTTTCTAAGAAACTGTATTTAAAGTAAAGAGTTAAACACTTTTTAAACTCTATTTAAACCTAGTTTTAAATTAACACGTATGTATAGAAACATTAACACAAATATCTGTTTCTAAGAAACTGTATTTGAAGTAAAGAGTTAAACACTTTTTAAACTCCATTTAAACCTGGTTTTAAATTAACACGTATGTATAGAAACATTAACACAAATATCTGTTTCTAAGAAACTGTATTTGAAGTAAAGAGTTAAACACTTTTTAAACTCTATTTAAACCTGGTTTTAAATATCTGTTTCTAAGAAACTGTATTTGAAGTAAAGAGTTAAACACTTTTTAAACTCCATTTAAACCTGGTTTTAAATTAACACGTATGTATAGAAACATTAACACAAATATCTGTTTCTAAGAAACTGTATTTGAAGTAAAGAGTTAAACACTTTTTAAACTCTATTTAAACCTGGTTTTAAATATCTGTTTCTAAGAAACTGTATTTGAAGTAAAGAGTTAAACACTTTTTAAACTCCATTTAAACCTGGTTTTAAATTAACACGTATGTATAGAAACATTAACACAAATATCTGTTTCTAAGAAACTGTATTTGAAGTAAAGAGTTAAACACTTTTTAAACTCTATTTAAACCTGGTTTTAAGTTGACAAGTATGTATATAAACATTAACACAAATATCTATTTCTAAGAAACTGTATTTGAAGTAAAGAGTTAAACACTTTTTAAACTCTATTTAAACCTGGTTTTAAATATCTGTTTCTAAGAAACTGTATTTGAAGTAAAGAGTTAAACACTTTTTAAACTCCATTTAAACTTGGTTTTAAATTAACACGTATGTATAGAAACATTAACACAAATATCTGTTTCTAAGAAACTGTATTTGAAGTAAAGAGTTAAACACTTTTTAAACTCTATTTAAACCTGGTTTTAAATTAACACGTATGTATAGAAACATTAACACAAATGTCTGTTTCTAAGAAACTGTATTTGAAGTAAAGAGTTAAACACTTTTTAAACTCTATTTAAACCTGGTTTTAAGTTGACAAGTATGTATATAAACATTAACACAAATATCTATTTCTAAGAAACTGTATTTGAAGTAAAGAGTTAAACACTTTTTAAAATCTATTTAAACCTGGTTTTAAATATCTGTTTCTAAGAAACTGTATTTGAAGTAAAGAGTTAAACACTTTTTAAACTCCATTTAAACCTGGTTTTAAATTAACACGTATGTATAGAAACATTAACACAAATATCTGTTTCTAAGAAACTGTATTTGAAGTAAAGAGTTAAACACTTTTTAAACTCTATTTAAACCTGGTTTTAAATATCTGTTTCTAAGAAACTGTATTTGAAGTAAAGAGTTAAACACTTTTTAAACTCCATTTAAACCTGGTTTTAAATTAACAAGTATGTATAGAAACATTAACACAAATATCTATTTCTAAGAAACTGTATTTGAAGTAAAGAGTTAAACACTTTTTAAACTCTATTTAAACCTGGTTTTAAATATCTGTTTCTAAGAAACTGTATTTGAAGTAAAGAGTTAAACACTTTTTAAACTCCATTTAAACCTGGTTTTAAATTAACACGTATGTATAGAAACATTAACACAAATATCTGTTTCTAAGAAACTGTATTTGAAGTAAAGAGTTAAACACTTTTTAAACTCTATTTAAACCTGGTTTTAAGTTGACAAGTATGTATATAAACATTAACACAAATATCTATTTCTAAGAAACTGTATTTGAAGTAAAGAGTTAAACACTTTTTAAACTCTATTTAAACCTGGTTTTAAATATCTGTTTCTAAGAAACTGTATTTGAAGTAAAGAGTTAAACACTTTTTAAACTCCATTTAAACCTGGTTTTAAATTAACACGTATGTATAGAAACATTAACACAAATATCTGTTTCTAAGAAACTGTATTTGAAGTAAAGAGTTAAACACTTTTTAAACTCTATTTAAACCTGGTTTTAAATATCTGTTTCTAAGAAACTGTATTTGAAGTAAAGAGTTAAACACTTTTTAAACTCCATTTAAACCTGGTTTTAAATTAACAAGTATGTATAGAAACATTAACACAAATATCTATTTCTAAGAAACTGTATTTGAAGTAAAGAGTTAAACACTTTTTAAACTCTATTTAAACCTGGTTTTAAATATCTGTTTCTAAGAAACTGTATTTGAAGTAAAGAGTTAAACACTTTTTAAACTCCATTTAAACCTGGTTTTAAATTAACACGTATGTATAGAAACATTAACACAAATATCTGTTTCTAAGAAACTGTATTTGAAGTAAAGAGTTAAACACTTTTTAAACTCTATTTAAACCTGGTTTTAAGTTGACAAGTATGTATATAAACATTAACACAAATATCTATTTCTAAGAAACTGTATTTGAAGTAAAGAGTTAAACACTTTTTAAACTCTATTTAAACCTGGTTTTAAATATCTGTTTCTAAGAAACTGTATTTGAAGTAAAGAGTTAAACACTTTTTAAACTCCATTTAAACCTGGTTTTAAATTAACACGTATGTATAGAAACATTAACACAAATATCTGTTTCTAAGAAACTGTATTTAAAGTAAAGAGTTAAACACTTTTTAAACTCTATTTAAACCTGGTTTTAAATTAACACGTATGTATAGAAACATTAACACAAATATCTGTTTCTAAGAAACTGTATTTAAAGTAAAGAGTTAAACACTTTTTAAACTCTATTTAAACCTGGTTTTAAGTTTACAAGTATGTATAGAAACATTAACACAAATATCTGTTTCTAAGAAACTTTTTAAACTCTATTTAAACCTGGTTTTAAGTTTACAAGTATGTATAGAAACATTAACACAAATATCTGTTTCTAAGAAACTGTATTTGAAGTAAAGAGTTAAACACTTTTTAAACTCTATTTAAACCTGGTTTTAAATAAAACTGGTTTTGTTAATAAACTGCTTTTGACCATTAATAATTGATCAAAAAACAGCTAACTAAACTTTTAACTATAACCTATAAATGTAATTTGTTTATGAAACTCATTTATTACTTGTTATCATTTACATATACAGACTTTGGTTAAATGGACTGTATTAACTCAAAACCAAAACTCATTTATCTTTATAATCACCATCTTAAAAAAGGCACTATCTTTTGTTAAGTATGTTTTTCTTTTACAAAAAAAAAATAAAAGTTGTCGAAATATAAAAAATTACGTTTACCTTGTTTAATGTCTGTTGTTTATAAGCAAGTTTTGTTCAAAATCAAACAATATGAAATGTAACTCAAAAAAATGTTTCAATAATCATAATCTTAAAGTACAATTAACAAAAATTGCAAATTTGTTAGGTTATGTTATATTTTGGTTTATGACCAGCTTAACATAAATGTTATGTTTTGTCTACACTTGACAGGTAAACATAACATAACTGTTACAATTTCAGGAAATAAAAAACAAACATTAAAACTTGTTAAATAAATCATATTTTTTTTAAACCTAACTGATCTCCATTGTTCTGTTCTGTTCCGTTTTAAGTATTTCCAATTACTTTCTCTTTTTTTTAATAAATAGTTATTCTATTATTAACATTTCCAAGTTATTAAATAATTAAACAAACAACTAACTGTTAGTCAAATATAATTAATTAACTCTTTCTATATTTGAGAACAAAGAATTTTAAAAACTATAATAAATTGTATTTGCAATTTGTTTCTATTTAAAGCTCTAATGATTTCCGATTTAAATTTAAAACTTATTCAAACGTGTTCACAATAAATCATGTTTTATAGAACATTTTACAACAAGTTGTTAAATTTTCATTTAATTTAACTAGAAACTTGGTCTTGGTGGTCAATTAGCCACCCTCTATTGTTACAAATAACTTCCTATTTTATATATGTAGCTTGAATAAGCTTGTTTAAGTAATTTGAAACAATTTCATTTGTAATAGTTTAAGTTGAAGGTTTTGCGGTTCTTTAAAATAATCAATTCTTTATTAATGGATCAAGCGAAATTATCTACCAGTGGTAGATACTCACAGCCTCCAGGGTCCGAAAGCCATTGTTTATGCGATATACTCGTACTCAACATCATTGTGAGTGAAACTTGTTAAAATTATGGAAAAGTTACAAATGACAGGTTGTGCTTTAAAGACACAATTTGGCAATTAATTTCTTGCAACTTGTTTACTAATTTGTGCCGACCATTACTTTAAAGACACTGAGATACACGTGAGAAGACCGTGTCTTGACAAAATAATGCATTCTTATAATGTAATTTTATAATCAGCATTATCATCTTGCATGTATAACTTAAAAATGCGGGATATTTTTCAAATTTTGTTTGCTACGAACTTACTCTATCTTTCTGCCCAAAGAACTGCTCATCTTTTGAGGCCAATTTCTGATACCCTGTACTGAGCTGAATTGATTCCCAGAGACAATGTTCTGCATTGATTGAGACTGAGGGTACTGTAGCTTAATTGATTAGCGCGTTTGATTATTAAGCATGATTTGGTATTCAAGACCTGGGTTTGATTCCCAGCCCCTGTCACTCAAACAACATCAGTCCTATCCTATCCTATCATAACGGGTGAGTTTATACCTCCCACATCCAGAGCATGCGGCCGAGCATTGTCAAAATGTCTGGATGTTCTTTGGCCAATACTTGCTTCAAATTAATCAGTTGCATTCAGTACATGTTTTCTCTGAAATTTCTGAAATATAATTAGAAATTTCTTAAATACAATTTGAAACTTTTGAAATATAATTTGAAATGATGTAGTTTTAAGGCTGTCATTAAAGATTCTAAAAAGCTCCTGATTACAATCGTTCTAAAACTAGTTATTTTAGAACAAGTTCTAAATATTTTCCAGGGAACACAAAATATTTTAATTTGATATGTATTACATTTCAATGTACAAATATTGATGTTTTCATTAAATGAATAAATTTTATTACGAATTTAATTTCATGCTATTACTCCATTCTTTGAATGAAGCTTAAGAATTTGTTTCTTTGATTTTTTTATCTGAATTCAGATTTTAGTGAATTAATTCAAATTAATTAATTCAATGCTCTACACAGAAAGAAAAATGGCATTCTAAAATTAAGTTTATTTTTCTCAATTTTAGCCTGAAATTTTTAAGTACGTTTTTACTAGTTCATACATCAAATAACTACAAATCGGAAATGATTTGAGAAATCAAGCGCAGATTTTCTTAAAACAAGAATATTGTTGTTGATTTGTGTAAAAAAAACTCTTAAATTAAGTCCAATTTGAATATAAGTCTTAAAACGAAAACTAAGACTTTTTTACTTAAATTAAGAAAAAAAATCTTAAATCAATCCCAGAAAGGAAATGAGCGAAGTTAAACTTACTCTCTCAGAAACTCCCAAAATCATTTTTTATAATTGATATACATATTGAGTTAGAAATTCTTACTTAAAGTCCAATTTGTTCTTAAATCTTAAAGTGAAAATTAAGACTTATTTTACTTGAATTAAGAAAAAAATCTTATATTTTGAGAAAAAATAGGAGTAGTAAAATTTACTCTCTCAGTTGATCTCAATATATTTTTAATATAAGATAATAGTGTATTTCAAGGGATGAAATGCATTTTGTAACAGTCTCTATTGTGGGTTCCATCTTAATTGTAGTAAAAGTGTAAATTTGAAAAAAATATATAAAACAATCTTTACAGATAAACATTGCTTCCAATATTTTATACCCAGGAAAAAAAATTTCAAGTACTTTCATTAAAGTACCCAGTAGCATATGAACAATCTTGGCTATTTATCTAGAAATATTTTTATGAAATTAATACAAAATTTGACTGTCAATACTCAAATGTAATTTCTGTAATTAATTATTTAAACAATTGAGTTAAGCAATATGTATATCTGTTTAAAATGTAAAAAAAAACACATCAAACACCAACACTGTTAAAAAGACACTTTAAATCAATTTATTTGTTAACTCGGCCATATTTAAAACTGTATTGTAAACTAACTTTTACCTTTTTACAAACGTTTTACATTTATTTTAATATTATATCAAGAACGAATTCGAGCTAAAATCAAGTTTTAAATTCTTGAAACAAGTGCATTTGTCGAATCTCGGACTTATTCAATCTTATATTATTCTCAAATCAAGATACCTTCGAGCTTAAAACAAGCTGAAAATCAAGATTTTCTTACTTGACGAATTAATACTTGAATCAAGTATTTTGTCACTGATTCCGTACTTACCGTACTATTGACACCGCTCCGGATTGATTTCAGTACGGAGTTCTTGATTTGTTTTATCGGTGTTGTAACTATGCATTTAGAAATGCTTATTTATAGAAATTTCAATACTATTATTGAATTTATTCTTTTACGAATTTATTCCTTAACTTATAAATCATTTAATTTGTGTAAAATTTAAATCCACAAATTTATTTTATTTATTCTAAACTATTGTAAACTTTGTATTTTGTATTTTAACTCAATTTAAATCTAGTCCAAATTGTCTTAGAATTTTGTACAAACTTAAATAAGTAACCGCCCTAATGTATATCAACCAAGTTCTAATAAATTTGTAGGAGGTGAGGTCCAATGACTTGTCGAATAATATTTGTTTTCTGCTCATAAACATATTTTAAAGCATTAAAAGAACTTTGGACTGAAAATTGAAAGCAAAATAATAATCTCCGTTTAGTTTTATATTTTGACAATAAAAATATTCAAATTGCGCTATTACTTACTCATATATGACCCAGTAAACATTATCTCTAAACGACTAAAGAATTAGCTATAGATATAAAGCTGCTATTAGATAATAAAGAAGACGTAACTAAAACGAAAGGTAATCTGTGATATATGGTTTATTCAAAAAACTAGGTAAACTTTTTCTCTTCACCAGTTTAAAAAACCTTTTCATTAAAGATTAGTTTAATGTAGGACTGTTTCATGGTTATTATTTATTAAAGACACGAAAAAAGTGGAAACATTTAAAACATAAAATAGTTTTTATTTTTTGTAATTTGATCACACTGTATAGTTAAATTTTAAGCAATTACATAAGTTGTCTTTTTAATCAACTTAAATTTATACAAATACTAGTTATTTGTAATCTGAGATTAGTTAAATTGAAGTAGCTATAAAATGAGGGCCCGTTTACAACACAAAGTATTTTGATGTTGTATGTTGTAAACTGCGATTACGATTCACAACACTTATCGGCTTAATTTTAAATTAATGCATGTTGTGTTGTGAACGATAATCGGGCCCTGATTAAAACTTTAGTTAAACTATAGATTTATATGCAAGTCGTGTAAGTCTAACCTTGAGCTATAAATTGAAAACCATGACAAAATCGATGTTAATATTAAAACAAGCTATTATATCTTTAAAATCATGACTAATTTACTGTGTTAGGCAGACAGTAAGTCCGTTTTTACGCTCATCAATTCTGACTCGTCAAGGCAGGTGATTTTTGGATGAGAAGGGCAAAGAGAATAAAAGGGGTACAAACTTGACGGTACTAGTAAATTTTCCTTTTGTTTTTTTTTTCTTTCATGCATGTTGATTTGCATTAAAAAGTACGAAAAATGAATTGACGTGTGTGAATGAAATGGCAAGTTGAAAAGTATATTGAAGAAAACCTGATCAGCTAAAACTGAAGAGTGTGAAACAATTTATATGGCTAAATTTTGACATTAAATATAGGTCTTTTTGAGTTAAATTTTAGCTTAAAATGTAGGTCTAAATATGGTTCAGTTTCAGCTTGAAATATGATTTTTATGTAGGTCAATATTAGCTTCAATCGTAGGTCTTTATGTAGCTTAAATTTTAGCTTCCAATATGATCTTTATGAAGTTCAATTTTAGCTTCAATCGTAGGTCTTTATGTGGCTTCAATTTTAGCTTCAAATGTGATCTTTATGAAGTTCAATTTTTGCTTCAATCGGAGGTGTTTTTGTATCATTATACATTGTGGCATCACACGCCATCATTATATTCTGGGCAATCCCGCGCCTGTGGGCCAGTCACATAGATCATGTGTTTTGTGATTGTCTTAATTTAGGTTTATGATCCTAGCGGATGATCCAAGGTATATTTTAAACCTCTGATAGAATTTAGTATCTAGAGATTTTTAGGCCTGATATTGTTGAGTTGAATACTTCTCTATTACGTCGAACAGATTTCTTCGATATCAATCTATTGCATGTTTTTAATAACGATAGAGAGCTAAATCAGGCCAGAATTCACTAAATAGAGTTGACGTCTAATGACAGACTAAAAAAGTTTCTGCAGGCATTCTTTTATAAAAACAAACAATTAAAGTTATGGGAAATGGAATACTCTTTAGATCAAAACTGCAAGTTGTTTGTTAAATCATTGTCTTTTTTTTTTGTTTAATAATGCAGTGTGGCCGGATTTTATATGAACAATGCTTAAGTTTTGTTTCAATGTAATTTTTTCCTAATAACAAATACTGAGAAAACCACCTTCCTCTTAAAATCGCTTACTGTTAAGTGTGCTTCTTACGACTTACGACCGGTTTTAAACACATTTAACCAGTTTCAATCAAAATTAGGGGGTCAATAATTTGTTTAAAACAAATTTACAAAACTTTTGTTTAAAAAAAAAAAAAAATAATGAATTATATTTACTTGTTGTTACTTTCCTGTTAAGTACTTATTTTAAATTTATTCAAAACAATAATTCACTTCGCTGCATTCAAGCACATCAACACAAACTTATGAGCGAGTTTCAACTTGTAAATTCTTCAGATTCAACAAATTCAAGTGGTTCGCCAATTTTTTTTTGCTGTTCAACCAGTTTCATAGTAACTGCAAAAAACACAAACATTTTACTCACGTCATAATACCCCAGTACTTTAGATTTTATGGCAGACAATGTAGATGGCCTTGACCATCAAAAAAAAAAACTGTTAGTTTTAACTGATTTAAAAGATTGTATTAAAAACGTATCTGGTATCTCTTTGTCAATTAGTCGCATATTTATTTTTGTTTTTTTTTTTTTTAATCTGGCGAATTTTGCTGCGTAAAAGAGATTGTTGTGGTTTTGAAAAGAGTGTGTAAAAGATTTTTACTTTTAGATTTATTTCAAACAAGTTTTTGTTTCTATTTGTCTGGTGCAATATAACTGACGTTTAAACTGGTTGTTACTAGTGGCTTGGATGCAAAATATTGGTTTACTAAACTGTATATATTGCAACAGGCTTGAATTGTTGAGGCAAAAGGTTAAACATTTGTATTAGTTATGTTTGCTTTGCTTAAATAATTGTGAGAAAAAGGTGTCTATGTCAACACATTGCAGCTGATTAAAAAAGTAAATTCTACTGATTCGAAAATTAGAAATTTTGGAAATGGTGGAATTAAGTTTGCAATATGGGCTAATCATGCGTTACGGACGTTACATTCGCACGCAAATTTGCTTGTTAAAATTGACACAGCTGGCGTTCTTATTGGAATATTTTCATGAAATTTTTTGTAAAATACAGTTATTTGGGAGTACTTTAAAACTTGTTTTAAACTCAAAAGGTTAACTGTTTTTGAAAAAAAGTTATGCTAGTTTAAAGTTTCGTTACGGACGTTACAAAAAATGGAAGTCGACTTTGAGGCTTATGTGCATTTCCACATTTTTTTAGCTAATTTTGCATAATAAACAAAAAAATTCCAAATACAAAAAATTAAGTGGAATATATGACCATATTAATCCAGATTAATATGTCTGTTACGGACGTTACGTTACGGACGTTACACTTTTTCCATTGAACCAAATTGTGTATATAAAAAACATTTATGTATTTAAAAATCTTTTTAACCTTGTAATTATTAATTTATTAGTTAAAAAAAAATTATAGAATATTTCATTACTCTTGTATTAGCTTATATTCATTTATTTCTTTAAATTTTTAACATTGTTCTTATGCTGTTCGAGCTACTTTTATAGTATTGTCATTGGAAAAGCCCGAAAAATAATGATAGATTTAAGAGCTGGAATATTTTTTACATTTATCCATGTTTTTGATATTTCGTCAGATGTAGTTTTGACATAATTTTTCCAACCTTAATTAGGAAAACGCCATTTATATATATTTTTTGCTAATTTGTGAAAATCTCGAGCGTTTTTTAAGATGAGATTTTGGGCTTTTACTAGTTGCCAAACTTTTCGCTAAACAAATTTTTTGTTCTATCTGCATTTGAACTCATTTTAATTAATACGAATATTTGTCACCACACGCGTTTATAATTGAATTGAAGTTTGGCAAAATTTTGAGATCAAAGCAAGAATTTTTTAAAGATTTCTAGCGGAAAATCCAGTACGTAAACATTGCATGCATGGGCGTACCACCATGGGGGTTGCGGTTTACAACATGGTTATTAATTACTAATTATTGATTTTCAGGAATTATTTTAGGTTTCAGAAGAATTTGAAATTCATCTCAATTTAAGTTGCAGTTGCAGATCGCATGATATTTAAACACACTTTTTGTTACTTTGAGGTGAAGTGTTTCGGATTCTCGGCAACCTAGAGCAATTTTAAGCCCAGATTCAGCAGGTGAAAATCCATTATAAACACTTACTTCCTCCTCATAATATTAAAAAATTTTTTTGAGTATTTTCATGGCGTTACGGACGTTACACACTTTGTCATTTATATTTAAAAAAAAAAAAAGTATAATAAAGGTATTTCTTTTTTTTCATCATGTTAAAGTGCATAAAAAACTCTGTTTACAAAGCTAGTTTGGAAATCAAAATTATTAAAATTAATTCTGTTAAATTTAAAAAACCGTATTTTCCGTTACGGACGTTACACACAGTGTACCCATTTTTAGTTCAAATTATTAATATATATTAGATAACTTACAAATATGATTTTTATCTTAAATAAAATAAAATGAAACAAATTAAAGTTTTGCTAAACGCTAAATACTGAAACGATTGTTTTGCCCACTTTTTTAACCATGGAAATTACCTTTTTTTACAAGAATAAATGAAAGCAAGAGGTACGTTTAGGTTAGTCTCTGCCAAGAACAAACAAACCACCGTAAAACCTAATTGCTTTTATATTTTGAAGCTTGAATATGTATCCTATTATTCTATTAAAAACATTTGATTTTGGGCAAATTTAAATTTCTGTTTTTGGTTTAAAATTTTTCGGATTAGCCTATATTTGAGTTACAAAGTCGGTAAATCAATGCTTGACTTTTAGGTTTTAAATATTATTTAAAAAAAAGAAAGGTGGGAGCAATTAATGAATTATTTCAATCCAGATTTATTAAGGCCTCGATTACCGTTCACAACACCAAGTATTTTGATGTTGTATGTTGTAAACAACGATTACGATTCACAACACTTATCGGCTTAATCGTATGAAAAATGCATGTTGTGTTGTAGTCGAGACAACACAAAATTTTTGTGTTGTTGAACGATAATCGGACCCTTAGATTCGTTCTTGCTCCAACATAAGTTCACTTGCTAAATTTCGATAAATTGTCTTTAACCAGAGTTTGATCTTTGGGGGACTCCAAAGAGTAAACTCCGCATTACAAAAGGAAACTTGTGAAAATGACATTCCAATAGACTGCTTCTAGTGGGTAAAATCACTACTTTTTTATGAAATTAAGTATAAAAGATTTATATTCAAATGTCTTAGAGTTACTAAACTGACTTGCTACACGCTAGATTACATGGGAAGCATAAAGTTTCCAGTTGGGATGTTTGTCAAACTTTCAGATCATTTGATCTTTGATTTTAATGAACAATAATGTTTAAATTCCTTTGTAGTCAATGCAAAACTGTCGGGAATTGATATGAAATTGATATGTAATTTTCATTAGACACATTCAATATTCAATAGCTGGCAGTTTGAATTTCATTATTAACTCCCGATAACAATAGAGTAGATAACAATATATTTGCTGGCTAGAATTAAGAATTAGAATTTCACTAATCACTAAAATTTTAATTTCAAATTGTCAGCAATTCATACCATTAAACCATTCCTAGAATAATAATTTGTTTGCCTAATTCATATGATTTAAACAACTTTTAAATGATGCAATTTTTGTTAATTAAAATCTAAAAAAACTGCAATTTTAATAAAATCTCAATTTAAAAACTATTTATTGTGTGAACTTTGTTCTGATCACGACTGTTTATTTAGAAAGGTCGTGTTTTGTTTGATACAATTTCGAAAATCTGATTTCAAGCGGAATCCCCACTGGCCTACAGACCCATAGAAGATACCATAAAAATAACCCGAGATAAATGATTCAAGTTGAATCTTCGTTAGAATTATCATCAGATCACTCACCCACAATTGTTACTTTATTGAGCAGCTGAGAATTTGTACTCCAACTGGTAATTTAGCTATGACAGGCCCAAGAATAAATTAACTTAAATACATACTGCTAAGATTATCAGCCAATATCGATCACTCTCTTATAAGTTCGGATAATGATCTCAAACTGTCTGCTCAACTTGCTACGCAAACCTCCCGTGTACTCAGATATAATAGAATTTATTCTGCAAATGTCGAACGGCTCTTAAATAAAAAAAAAAGTTTTCAATTGCACATATCCCCCCAACTCAAATCGAAGCTAAATATTTATAAAATCTTAATGCAATCTGATTTTACTTACTATGGCGAGCCAATAAAAATCTTAAGAGCTGTGGTTAAGCAAGAAATTATACTGAAAAATCATTGGAAACGATCTCGTGCCACTGTGGCATAAGGGGAAACGAAAAAATTAATGGTGAAGGATCTACTTCTCATCACACTATCTTGATTTTTTAACTCCTACGTGTCATGAAGTTTTTACCCTATTTAAAGCACAACAAAAAATATCAAAGTAAGCTGAACTACACCAGTCCACCAGTTTCTGTTTGAAATCATTGAACTGCAAATATCGGGCAGACTAGAATAAATATTCAATATTTAATAGTTACGATTTAGTTAATTACTGTTTTTCCAGACCATTCCCTTAAAAGCCTAGAATTTTAATTGCCTAATTTTTAACACTATATTTAATTGATCAACAAATACTAGTGTGAATACATGTGAATTTTATTTGCAAGTTTTTAATAAAAACTGTAAATTAAATTAGATTTGCAGTAACTTAAAAATTAATCCATTAACAAGACAATTACACAATTTTAAATAATGAAATGAAATTACCTAAAAGACATTGAGGTTTAAACATAAAACTTTCTTTAGTCCCAGTTTACACACAGTAATTCTTTAAGCTAAGCTGATTAATTTAATTTTTTGACATCAGGATGATGCGTAGATAAGATGAGTACACACTTGAATACACTGTCAAATAAAAAAAAAACGAGCAATGTGAGTCCCAATTTACACGAAGCGATTTTTATTAAAAATATTGATAGAATTTTTTCGTTGAAATTTCTTCGGTGTTCACACAGCACAATATAATTTCTTAAATCACTCGTATTTTTATTTGGTATACACATACATATGTAATACGAATATAAGAGTAACACGAATTGCTAGTACAATCAAGTGTGTACTCGTCTTATCTTCCTCTCACCACGATGTCTAAAAGGTAATTAGCTTAGCTTAAAGAATTGCTTCGTGTAAGTTGGGACTAAGCAATAAAATTGTTTCAATCTTTTCAATAAAAACTGCTACGTGTAAATTGGGACTTATTAAAGTTTAAATTTAATTTAAAATTAAAATTGATGTACAATAACTAAAATCTCTTTTGCAATAATACACACTTTTGAAATCGAAAGAAATTTAAACACTTTTTTTAAAGCTTAAAATTTTAACTTGGAACTTCAAAGTACCGGCCGTAAATCAAATAGTTTATAGCGTTAATTAAAAGAGTTAAATCAAATTGCAAGATTGTTGTAATCAAAATAATAATAAAAATGTTAACACCCAAGTTATTTGCTTAAGGTATTTACTCAGTAATTTAATTCAATTAACTTAATTTTGTATAACATCTAAAAAGACTCGACATTTCGACTTTCTATTTATTGTTTACGAATTTGTGCCTGTACGTTTGTCATTTTGTTTGTAACACATCGAAATAATGGTCGTAGAGCCAAACATCTATATATTCTGGGTCCTTATAAGATTCTAAGACGATCTAGCCATGTCCGTTCGTCTGTCCGTCTGTTGAAATCGCAATAGAACTTTGAAAAAAAGACATATGGGGGATTCACAAGGTGTCATAAAGTCATATGTCTTAAAATAATAACATGAAAAAATACGACTGCTGTGAACAACCCCTCATAATTCAGTGTGCTATTTTGAATTTAAATCAGCTGATTTAAAACAAATATAAAAATTAATATTGTTTTCCACAATGCCAAAAATAAGTGAAAAAACTAAAATAATAGCCAGTTTGTGCGAAAAATACATTTTAGATGTTGTGATGGCAAACTCAAGTAAATAAACAAAAAATGCTCAGCGCAGGTCTCTTCTGATTAATTACAACAGCACAATAAACATAGCAAGCAAAGTTCTATTAATTTAAGACACTTTTTGTTTACAAAGCAACAACAATATTTTAAAACCATTGTAAAATGTTAGAACATTATGACAATATAACATGATAGCACACCTTGTGAATACCCCAATTGTTTTATGAAATTTTTATTAAACATTCTTTGATCTACCGAAATGTTTAGTATTGCAAATGGGCAAAATCGGCTCAGTAGGATCCGAGTTATAGATCAAAGTTACAGACTACCTCGATATTTTTCAGATATTTTTTGATGTTTTCTTCAAAAATAATCATAAAATTTTATACACTTTATTTTGTTATAAGAGGGCAAATCCAGTTGAAAATGGTAGGAATCGTTGCACGATTTCTCATAGCTCCCATACAAATACCTTTCCAGAATATGGTTTTATGGTACATAAATATCTATAGAAAAGCCGTATCTAAACAAAATTTAGCAATAAAAATTGTCATGCAAAGTGAAATCTTAAAACAATATTTTGTTTGCATCGGTCCATAATTTTGACCATAGCCCCATACAAAGACCACTTCCGAAAATCACTTAAGTGAATATACAATATCTTTTGTAAAAATGACTATCCAGTTGAAATTCAACAAGCATTGTCAAAATATACATTTAAATCGTGGTACCAAATTTCATGATGATCGATCCATATTTGACCATAGTCCTCATATAAAGTGCAGTTCCGAAAATCTCTTATAAAAATCACTAACAAGTTGAAATTTAACACAAATAGTTCATACATTTATAAAAATCGTCCATCACAATATGATTATGATTGGTCCATATTTGACCGTAGTCCCCCATATAAAGTCCAATTCCAAAAATCACTTAAATACGCATAAATCTCTTATTAAAAATCACTCCATAATAGGTGATTTGGTGGTGGGTATATAAAATTCGGCACAGCCGAATATAAATTCTTACTTATGTTTTAAATACCTTAAGGTACGGTCACACTTGGCAAATATTTGGCTGAAAAGACGTGATCACTAAATAAAATATATTTGAACGCGTTTATTTATTTAAAACAACTTTTCTTATTTAGGCAAAAGCACAACAAATATTTTATTTTAATTTATTTGATGATGTTTGGTGTTGCAAAACTCTTGTAAAAGTAAACAACGTCAAACAAATTTGTGCTAAAACAAGTGGTTATGCTTTTTTAAGTAAATATTTGCCAAGTGTGACCGTACCTTTAGTCACATTTAATTGCCTTATTAAGCTTATTAAATGCATTTATATTTTCTGTTTTGTTACAATAAACATTTTTTTATGATACTTATTTTTATAACAAAGATAAAGTTGGCTATAACTGGATGTTTAAGTTTTTAATTGTCACTTTTGTATTAACAACAACTAAAACTGCATATTTTACTAATGTCGTGTTATAAACTAATTTCGTCTGGCAGATTAGAAATATTTATTTCTGTGTTTAGGAGCAACATTTTTTATGGCATGACATTAGTAAAAAGAAGTGTTAAGTGCAACTATGATAAGTTTATTTTTCTATTATTGACAATATAAAGCAATTATTTTTTTTTCGTTTTTAATATTTATTCCTTTGACAGTTGCTACGCATTAAATCATAGAGACAGACACTGCTGAGGAAAGTAACCCAGGTCATAAAAGTAGATTTTATGATTTAGGCCAGTGATGAGGCCTTATAAGTATGATAAGATTTCCTTATGACTGCAGTTTTTAATAAATACAGAATTTACAAATAAACTGTATGGCTGATAATTTAATAGTTATAAAATTTAGCAAGGGTATAGATAACTGTCAATATTTCCTTATTATCATCAGTTTCTAGAGGTCAATCTCCTTACTGAATGTTGAGGCCTTATAGTCCCCTCGTTACGTAATAAAATTTAGCAACGTGGGATGCCAAATCTCCAATAAAAGTTTTGTTTATTGTATCGACTTTTTACTGCGTTTTTACCTATGTATATCTATGTAAATTACTAAACGGCCGTTCAAGAAATGTTGGCCAATTGTAAGGAGATTTAAAGTGTGAAGGCCACTGTGAAAAAAGGGGAAACTGAAAAGCGGACAAGATATCCAAAATACCATTAGAGACTTGATTATTGTTCAAATTATTTTAAATGACTTGATATTTGTCATAGGGGCAAGAAAAAATCATACTTGAAATCGAATTCATCACTCTTTCAATTTAAATAATCGATTTGAAACCGATCGATTTTAATTCTATACATATTAACATGAGTAATAAAGAATTAATTCTTAAACGTCTGCATTTAATACTCTTGAAGTAAACGGGATTTTAGCTTATAAATTTATTCCTTATGAAAACTTTAAAATGGAGAAGGGGCGACCGTTTAAGGTTGACGATACACAACAGAGAACAGAAAGAGACCATTCACATTTGCTAACCATTCGCAAATTCATTGCTTTTGCATTGCTTTTACTCGACAATAACAAAAATGTGCATTGCGGTTTGTTTACTCATTCCTTATTACTGTTTGCTATTTTACATTCCCTTTTTTTATGCCATTATACATCAAGCAACGAAATAATTCAATGCCACATGAAAAAACTAAAAACATTCACACCATTCGTCCAGTATTCGTTGCTTTCAGTGAATGAAAACATAAATAAAGAGCAAAAACAATACAAAACCTAATGAGAAAATAAATACATCATATCATGATTTAAAGTAATCATAATATGGTCTAGAGTAATCATATTATGATCTAAAGTAATCATATTATGATATAAACTAATCATATTGTGAGTAATAATATTATGATCGAACTTTATTATAATATGTTAAATTAATATCATTTTATTTGTACTTTTTATAATTTGAATGCAAAATTATGCAGTGGTTGGTACCAGTTGAAACGTTATTTCTAATGAATTTATTTAGTAAAATGTCTCTTACATTTTTTTAACAGGTCCGATATAATCTGGATTAAAGATAAAGGCATGCCTTTTTTGTCTTTCAAAACAGTGCATTTTTTTTGTTGCATTGGCAGTTATTGCAATTGGCTGCTCTTCACACCAAATACAATAATTTTGCTTGCTTACTTATCCATTCAACCATAAATGGAACTTCGTCTCTAGGCACTATTTTTTGATAAAAAAAAAGTGCGCGATGCATTTTCTTAATCGAGAATAAATTTTGATAATAAAATTCAATAATCTGCAAGCGTTATTTGTTTGTAATGCGATTCATTGTTAAATTATAAACCAAACTGAACATGTTACACAAAAGCAGCTGGGCTGCCAAAAACTCTCTTGCCAAAAACAAAGTTGCTAAAAAAAATCACCCTTTACAAATGACTACTACCCCATTTTAAACAGTTTAACAGTACTGTCATAAAATATTGTAGCATGTTCCCAACTTGATCGAATTTCTATTTACAACTGGCATGATGAAATAATGAATAAAACTAACATAATACAAGACAAGTGCAAGCGGACGGAGTACCATAAAAAACCAGATTGTATTTGCAAAAAAAAAACTTTATTGACATTTTGCCAAATATTGACACTTTAATAAAAGTTTATAATTAGATACTAAACAAAGAACTCTTGAAAAGTTGGCTATAAAAGTGTTAATAAATAATAAAATAATAAATTAACAATAGTTACGTTTTAGGTAAATAAAAATAAAAATATTTTTACGCTACATTTGCGATGTGTTTTTTTTTTAATGCGCTAGTAACGTGGTTGGAGCGGGAAGTTTATGACAATTGTTAAAATGAGATAATTGCGGCAAGACAAGGCTTTTTGCTATGTTTATAGTTTTCTTTTTAAAGAGTTTGTTTCTAACAGTATTCGAGAATACACGCCTTACATTTTCGACATGTTAATAAGTGGCAGTGAATAATTCTTATAATCAGTTTCCAAAAAAAAATAAATTAAATATCATTAAAAAATACTTGTTTAAATATTAGTTTTAAATTGTTTGCAGCAAAAACTTGATAATTAAATACTTTGCAGTTATTGAATAACATAATTTTTAAAGACTACTAAATACCGTTTACATTACTGAGATGTTGTCCAATAATGACTTGTTAATAGTCTGAGATATAACTAAAGGCTCCGCCAAATAACTTTTTTTTTTTGAAAATGCTATAAAAAAACTACTGAATATTTCCGCAAATTTCTTTCTTTATTTGAAAGTACAATCCTTCCGGTTAATAATGGAAAATAATTTCATTCAAATGACTGCCTCGGCTGGCCATACAGTAGCCTACACGATCGGTTCAATTTTTAAGCACATTATCGATTGTGTGCAGCTGTATCTCGCCTTCAAAGCGTCAATTGTCTCTGGCTTGTCGGCGTAACACTTATCTTTGACGGCACCCCACAAATAATAGTCCAACGGTGTCAAATCACAGCTTCGAGGTGGCCAAAGGATATCAGCTGTGCGGCTGATAATGCGATTTTCAAAAACAGGGCGCAAAACATCGAGTGTAGCTTAGGCTGTGTGGCACATAGCGCCGTCCTGTTGAAACCAAATATTGCCAATATCCTCCTCTTCAATTTTTTTGTGAACAAAAATTCGTTCAAGATGGCCCGATAACGATCGCCATTGACTGTAACGGCCACTCCTTGATCATTGTCGAAGAAAAATGGCCCAATTATGCCTCTGGACCAAAATCCGCACCAAACAGTGACTCGTTTTGGGTGCATCGGCTTTTCAATGTATGCGTGCAGGTTTTCTGTGCCCCATATGCGACAATTTTGCTTGTTTACATACCCGCCAAGATCAAAATGAGCTTCATCTGAAAAGATGATTTTTTTTGGCAAAATCGGCATCTTCTGTAAGTCGATCGCAGGCCCACTTAGCGAAGCCAAAACGCATTGGATGGTCATATTCGTTCAGCGGAAGGATAAAACTAATTATCTGTCAAATCAGACATGAGTTACCATTCACCAAATAAGCACTAGTTAAAAAAACGTTAGATGGCGGACCCGTTACTTATTTTGTTGTATTTTACATTTAATCATACTAGTTTTTACTGCTAATGGCGAGTGTGTGATTTTAAAGGTGTTACTTGTAATTAGTTTAAGTGTTGTCAATATTTATGAGCATTTGTGGCAAGTGACTTCAACTAAGGAGTTAAGGGAGTTAAAATACTATTGACCATACTCGTTACCTACACCTTTGCTGGATGTGTTTAATGTGGGTTATCTTCTATCAAAGAGATCACCCATTAAACTAGATTTTGATGGATTGTCCTCAAGGGTATCCGAAATTCGGATTCCGAATCCATTTTGCTGTAATAATGCCAAGGACATCAACTGTGTTAAAATACTATAGATCATACACAACGATTTCCTCGAAGAAGAATGTCCTCGTCAGGCGCCACGTTCAATATACCAAAGATATAATCTGGCAAATCAGAGTTTTTATTACAGCTTTTTTATTACAGCTTTTCCGCCGTAGTGCTGCCACGGATTCTAGATCGGAATCGAGATGAATATCTTTGTTCTACGATATATTCAACCAATTAAAGATATCATCAATTATACTATTAATTCAAAATCACAATTTCTTCTAGATATGTCTCCAGAGAAATGCCTTCGTCCTTCGCCAATAGATTTCACTTATTTAGAACTACAACAGCCCTTCTAAAAGTTTCTTCAGGATCAGTGCCATTATCCACCTTCCAAACATGTGTAAAGTGGTAAGGATTTTAACTTTGAAGGTACGCCAGTATCTTTACCAAGTAGTGTAGCTCAGTTGGTAAGGTAGCAATGGTTTAAGGTCTTCAAACACACTAACCGTGACCGTGACCACGTCTAACCTTGTGCCTGGCAAACACCTCCTCAAGTGACATGATAGATAGCTAGATAAGTAGCGTAGAGCCATCGGCCTTACATTATTCTGGAACTATCTCTAGCATAATCGTTCTTTGAACGACGATAAAATGTTGACGAATTATGCCTTATTTTCTTGAAAGATAGATCGGTCAATCTTACTATTAACGCGCCTTTTTGAACTTTTGGTCATCGAGTGCATGGTGAAGCTAAAGAAATGATTTTTCATTCGATCTTTGCGTTTAGGCATCTCGGCAGTAGCAGTAACCACTTCTGCTTTGCGGTAGGATTAGAGACCTACTTTGCATTGCTAGAAAATTCTTTAATTGTGAGTTTGGCAGCTTGTTGCTTTGTGAAAGTTTTTCGTAAAAGGACTGTCTGCTTTAGTGGTTCTCTTATAACCTGTTGGGCATTTGTAGGAACACCAGAACTTTTTAGTGACATCAATGTCTTAACATGACATCAATTTGTTAACACTACGAACAATTTATTGTCCTCATATGAATTTGTCTAGTGAGGACTACTCTTGACGATGTCATGTTCGTATTTGAACAACGTTGTCAGAACATTAGTTTGAATCATTAAGTCTGCCATCAAATGTAATTTTCTCACATTTAGAAGGAATTTAAAAAAATGTCTATCAAACAAACTATAGAGGTCAAGGGTCAAACTCTTATATATGTATTTGATTTTGTTTATGAAAATATAGCAAAATGTTGCATAATTTTCAACCGTTTCGCAATAAAGTTTGAAGAAACATTTTCTGAGCATAAAATGAACTTTTTCTGTACCGAGGTCAAAGGTCACATTTGAAATTATTGAGATTTTTCTGTTAAATATAGCGAAATATTTGTATATTTCTACATGGCTAAAGAAAAAACATAAGAAAAAAGTTTCCTGACACATTTCTACAGCAAAGGTCAAGAGTTATATTATTAAATATTTGCTATTTTTTTTTTCAAGAAAATATAGCAAAACATTGGGTATATATTTTAGCAGATTTTAAAGAAACTTAGAGGAAATATTTCTTAAGCATGAAATCAACTTTTTCTTTACAGAGGTCAAAGTTTAAATTTTAAAATATTTGAAAATTTTGTTCACAGTATCGAAAAATTTCGTATTTGCCCAGAGACAAACCAGTAAAGTCTGGCGTATAGAAAAGGCAGTAAGTTTGGCCTTAACTTTTAAGATTAACTTTGAGACGTTTTACCCACACAAAAGAACACATGATCGAATTTAGGTACATAATATTGCAGCCATTTAGTTATTGTGCGCATAAAACGAAGGCTTGTCAAGACTTTGGATTACACTTATAAGCAGTTGTATTTGCATGCTCAATGACATCACACTATTGTGTAAGAAGTGCAGAACCAAATGATAGAATTTTAACTCATTATATGGTAATGCAAGTTTTTGCTGGGTTGTCTCAAAATATTTGAATAAGTTATGAAAATTAAAAAAAGTTTATATTTTATCTGAAATTTAAGCGTTTTAGATACGACTGATTGTATTTAATGTTCATTTAAATAATAACGCAAATTAATTTAACAATAAACTAATTTATTAACATTTCGATATTTATTTTCAAAATCTCTTTGCAGACTTGAGGCATACACTTAATTCCTTACACACACCCACTACCATCATGACAACACCCCACGAGAATCCAGCGTTTGTAGGAGATGATGGTCGTGGCGGCATTAGCAAAACTAATATTGAAGTGGGCCGCTCTGTTAGCACAGATAATGATCCAGCAGCTAAAAATAAATCCATGCCAGAACGTGATACCTGGGGTAAAGGTATTGAATTTCTACTCTCCTGCATAGCAATGTCCGTGGGCCTGGGTAATGTGTGGCGTTTTCCCTTCACCGCTCTGGACAATGGCGGTGGTGCATTTTTAATACCCTATCTAATAGTGCTATTTCTAGTAGGTAAACCTATTTACTATTTAGAAATGATTATAGGCCAGTTTTCCAGCCGAGGATCTGTCAAGGTCTTCGATTTATGTCCGGCCATGAGAGGTAAGCATTAAAATTTTTTTTATAGATTTCTAACCTCAACTCATTTGTGAAGTCTTTTATACTATTGTTTTGTCTGTCTCAAATTCATTATTTATTTATTTCCTTCCTTCTCTACTACTTCAATGTGGACTGTTTGTAAATTTGTTTATTGCTTAGGCATTGGCATTGGTCAGGTTGTGTCCATTTCATTGGTCGCCACTTATTATGTAGCCATTATGGGCATGACTGTGCGTTATCTATTCGAATCTTTTAAATCACCTCTACCCTGGACCCAGTGTAGTGACACATGGAATGCTGTTTGTCTATCATCCGCAGAGATCAATACGGCTGACTCTTTGTATAGTGACAGTAATAATACAGTCACCCCCATTAGCATAGCGAATGTGTCATCTGTCATATTGAATAATGTCACAAGTTTAAGTAGTTTAAATCCTAAATCTTCAGCTGAATTGTATTTTATGTAAGTGTTTTTTGTGTGTAAATGATTTGTTTAGTAAGAATTTAGTATTTATTTGATGTATTTACATATTATTGTTAGAGTTTTTATATATTGCATGTTTAGTTTGAATCACGTTCTAATATATATGTTTTTAATTAATCATTAACATTTATTGTCGTTTTTATGTTTGTAGTAATTTAATATTTTTCAAACTAATTTTAGGCCACATTATTTTATTACTATTATATGCTTTTATTTCACTTACATTACAATCTGTAGAATATATTAATAACAAAATTATCTTGCTAATGTTTACACTGAGAGCAATTTCATGTCCGCTCATGAATTTGTCTCATGTGGACAACTCTTGCCGATGTTGTGTTCTTATCAGCAGAATATTTCTTCACACAGCGACAAATGTTATAGCGTTTTCTTTTCTGGCAAAAATGTTACACTTTTTTCCTTTTTTATGTGGGAAATGGGTAAAAAGTGTAACATATATGTAACATTTTTGCCAGAAAAGAAAACGCCATTACTTTCACTCAAAAATACCTCCACTTTAGGAAATTTCAAAGAAAACTAGAAACCTAAACATCGACACGTTTTCCCCACACAAAAATAAACATGAAACATCACTGTAGGTTTTAGGTTTTTTGATGTGTGTTCTTCATTACCTTTTGCGCAACGCATACACGGCTTTCCAACAGAATCAAATACTATGTTGAATTTGTCCTAAAATTTCTTTCCAAAAGATTATTCTTTTTTTCAGTATATTGTATTCTGATGGAAAGCTTCGGAAGAAACAAAAAATCTAAAACCTTCAGTAATACTTGCGTAAAGTTCGCTAATGGGTTGGGGTCTATTTTGGCAGCTAGACCTTCAGCTACACTTGCAGGTATAATGGTGCAGATTGATTAATTCGACATTTTACAATAAAATTTGCCAGTATTCTAGGAAAAGCTAGATTTTAACATCAACTATCATTTCCAACAGGACAATGATCCGTGGAATACGGCCTATAATCTGAGGTAATGGTTGTTGAATAACTATCCGCAGGTTATGGATGCAACATTACAGATTACCAACTTTAATCTCATCGAAAAATTCTGGAGTTATCTAAATGCCAACATTTCTTGTAGATGAAGGGGAATAGTAGGACCCCCAGCTAGTTAAAGTTGGTTATGATATACTATTGGTCATTTTTGATTATATGTATTACTAAAAGTGTACGAGTTTGGCTTCGACCCAAATTTACATCATGTATGTAATTTTAAATCCGTTAAAATTTTTACAGATGTTCAGAAAATGTCTAACAACCGTCTGAACTTAAAATTTTTGTCTTCCAAAGTTGTAAGAAAAAGCATTGACAATTTACTTTTTGCTAACAGGTTTTCAATGCCAGTACATTGCTAGATCTGACAACATTGTATGATCTGACAACTGTCTATACATAGCTTTACTTACATATTACTGCATTGGTTTTAAGTCAATTTGCTATTTGATTCAAATAGAGTATTTATTTTACTATTAATCCCACTAATAAACTTTAGCTGCATCTATTGAAATTATCCCACAAATAAGAGACATAATTAAATCTCGCTTGGAGTTACTGTATATAAAATTTTCTAATATACATGTTATTTATATTAATATAATTAAGCCTTTCTTTTAGTAATACGTGGTGTTGACTTTATTTTGACGCTCACAGTATATTGCCAGCACTAGATTTTCTATAGAAATCGATTGCCAGCTCTGGCTTACCTATAGAAATCTGTTCTATTATAATAAAATTTTTCTTAACATTCAACTAGGAAGTCTTTATTTTAATCAATCTTCAAGAAACACTTGTGTTCTTAGCCTCAAAGTTCAAACGATCCCCTAACAACAATATGTGACACAATCAATCAATTTTCAATATTTTAAATGTGAAATTGTCTGACTCAACATTTTGCAAAACTTGCAACATTCTATAGTTCAATTAATTGGAAAATTAAAAGCAATTTAATTTATTCGTTAAAAACTACAACCAACATATATAGTAAATCATCAGCAAATTATCAACAAAAAGAACTATTGATAGCAAAAAGAATGAAAAAAAAAAACGAATAATATTGACGTGATTTGTTGACACTTTCATTTTGAAAAGCTTTTGAACATGGTGGAACTATACAAGGTGAAGACTGACTTTGTATACAATTTAATTACGTCAAATGTAATACTTTTTCATGTTTTTGACAGTAGTACATTATTTTACACAAACAAAATGGCTGTTGTTTCTGTATTGTGTTGTATTTATTGGCGATTTGCACTCACCTTGTATAATTACACCATGCTTTTGAATTTAAAAAACAAAATGAAACAAAAAACGTTTGATTTTTTTTTTGTTCCTCTATTTAGACACGAGACTATCAATCATTATAAAAAATTGCCTATTAATTTAACAATAACAATAACAAAAACAACAATAGCAGCAATTACAAGACTGAAAACAAATTTATATGGAATGTTTAAATTTTACTAAATGTTAAAAACTTAATTTATTTTAGCTGAATATTTATAATATTTATGAATGAACTTGAAATTGAGCACTAAAGTGTAAAAACTTATTAAACAAAATATTATTAGTTTAAATAATAGCTGATAATTATAAGCTGAACTTTAATAGTAGTAATAATTATAAAAACATTTTGTTGTATTTGTAAAAAGTATAAAAAAAACTAATTAACTTAACAAAATTATGCTAAAGGTATAATTTAAGTGAAATCTATTGCTGGGCCCTATTCCACAAACAATTTATCAACATTTCACTTCGCATTTATCAAATTGCATTTTTTTGCAAAGTGATAAGTGTTTCTGTTACACAATATTCTGTGAAAAGTGAGAAAGACTTTACGCTGTCCTGCACAGTGAGTGAGCAAATTCTTACAAATTGTATTGTTCTGTTGTGACACATAAAGTTTTGCAAATTGACGAAAAATTGCCTAAGTGCAAAGTGAAAAGTTGTTAAGTGGTTTTCTGGAATAGCGACCTGGTTTAAAATTTGTAATAGATCTAGTACGCTATATCTAATATTACTAAAGTAGTCTAACGCTAGAGCGTGCAATTTAACGCCTTAATACTATTTTTTGTGAGACTGTGTTAAAGACATATACAGCCCAATCATGAATAAAAATTCCGCGGTAGTTTTTTTCCTTTTCCCATTTTTCCTATTCAAATTCAATGTTGAAAAATAAAAAGAGAAAAAACTCCCGCGGATTTTTTTATTCATGACTGAGCCGATAGAGGCAAGCTAATTTTGAAAAATTATATACCGGCCGATATGTTGGAGAGAGTATGACAGAATTGAAACCAGCATATGAAACATTTGAAATCATGAAATCATTTTTCAACATTGAATAGTATAGATGGTTCTATCGACTCAAATGCATACAGTTATTTTAATTTTATGTCTTTTTAAATCAAATCCGAAAACTCTTAAAAAATCACTCTTTACTTTAACTTAATAACTAATTTACTGTAAATCCTAAAACAACATTCTTATTAATTTGCTTTAAAATCTGTTGCATTAAATTGTTCAATTCACAAGTGATGTTGTATGTTGTAGATGGTATGATGCAACTATCGGATTGTTAATACAATTTTGGACAAAGTCAAGCCTTCAAAATGTCAAAACAATTAAACAAAACTCAATATATAAAATTAAAAATACAAGTGAGTAAAACATTGTGCCGACATATTAACAAGTAAAGTAAAAATTAATAATCGTTTTTCATAATTTAAATACAAAAATGTTCATCATTTAAATTTGTTGTTTATTAACTGTTGTATGAAAGTTAAAGACAAGAAAATATGTCTTTAACTTTCATACAACAGTCAAAAAACATATTTAAAAAAGTCGTAGCTATAAAACATTAATATGCATAGAAATTACCAACAATATTTGTACAAATATGTATTGTAAATTTTTACTACATACAACTCCTACGCCATTACAACATCAGTTATGAATTGAGCAAATATTTTTATGTTATTCTTTAGTTTGTTGTTTTGTAAATAATTATGGTTTTTGTTTATATGTTATTTAATCTATCTTCTCTTAACATCATAACTAATTTCTAAAACTATTTCATAAAATCCATAATCCAGTTTCTGCATCCTTAAATTCCAAATTCTCGCTTAACTGCATCTATAATTACATTCCGGGGGGGTTATTGTGTATTTCGAAATACACTGTAAAAATTATACAAATTCGAAAGATATTCTTTTCGAATCGAAATACACAATAACCCCCCTGAATGTAATTGTAGATATTATGCAGTTAAGCGAGAAATTAGAATTTAAGGATGCAGGAACTAGCTTTTACTTCCTGCATCGCTTGCTCTTTAATATATCCAAAACAAAATTTATTTTAAAGGTATTGGCGTGGGTCAAGCATTTATGGTTTATATGTTGGGCACTTATTATGAAGCGGTATGTGCCATAATTGCTTATTATTTGGTGGAATCATTTCGTGATCCTTTACCCTGGGCCCATTGTCGTCCAGAGTGGGGTAGCAATTGCATTGATTCGATGGCCAACGATAATAATATACTTGAAATGGTTGAGGGATCGTCACTAACAAGTAAAACTTTGACAAATTTAACAAATATGGGCAATCTTATGAGATCTAGTAATCGCACGATCTCAAGTTCAGAATGGTTTTTTGTGTAAGCAAGCTTTTATTAAAGTTAGTGGGGTTTGTTTAAGTTTTCATATACACATATTTTATACTTGTTTTTGAATGTTTAGCAATGAGGTGTTGCGTGAGAAGCAGAATATAAATGATGGCATTGGCCTGCCCAACTGGGAGTTGGTATTGGGTCTGTTTGTATCGTGGCTGTGTGTGTTTGTCATTATCTGTCGGGGCGTGAAGAGTTCCGGTAAAGCTTCTTACTTCTTGGCCATATTTCCTTATGTTATTATGCTGGTGCTGTTGATACGGGCGGTTACACTGCCCGGCTCTATAGATGGCATTATTTATTTCATTAAGCCGGATTGGAGTAAAATTTTAGATCCCAAGGTCGGTTTCGAAATGAGTTTTAGAAGTACTATTTATTTAGTGTATTTATTTAGGAAACAGAATATTTATAACTGCTTTTGCTTTGCTTGCAGGTCTGGTATGCTGCTGTTACCCAATGTTTCTACTCCTTATCCGTGTGTTTTGGCAACATCATTATGTATGCTTCCTACAATAAATTCGGCCACAATGTCCATAGAGATGCCACCATTGTTACTGGTTTAGATACCTGCACCTCTCTCTTGGCAGGTTTTACGATATTTGGTATTTTGGGGCATTTGGCTCATGAAATTGGTACCGATGACATTGGCAGTGTGGTGAAAGGCGGAGCAGGTCTGGCTTTCATTTCTTATCCCGATGCTATAGCCAAGTTTAAGCAGTTGCCTCAGATCTTTTCGGTTCTGTTCTTCCTGATGTTGTTTGTGTTGGGCATTGGTTCTAATATTGCCATGACCTCGTGTGCCGTTACCGCTATCAGAGACAATTTCCCCAAGATCAAGCAATGGCAATGTGCTTTGGGTATTGCAGTAGTTAGTTTTGTCATAGGCTTGGCTTATGTGACACCGGTAAATACAAGATTTTATTAGTATGTATTATCTATTAATTGTTTATGTTTACGTGTGTTTTCTACTTGACAGGGTGGACAATTTATTTTAACTTTAGTGGACTATTTTGGTGCCTCTATGATTGCTTTAGTTTTGGGCATAGCTGAATTATACGTTTTGGGTTGGGTTTATGGTGTGGATCGTTTGTGCAAAGATGCTGAATTTATGATGGGACACAAAGTAGGTCCCTACTGGCGTTGGTGTTGGGCTGTTGTTACCCCCTTGATCATGTCTGTGATATTGATTTATTTCCTGTCCACTTACACACCTTTGACTTATAATGACGTTAAATATCCCGATTGGGCTTATGGTTAGTAATTTTTAAATAATATAAATTACAGTTTTCATATATAATTATAAAATACTCGTATGTTTGCTTTTTTTTAGCTATTGGCTGGACCATCACCTGTTTAGGCGTTTTACAACTGCCCATTTGGATTGTAGTGGCTGTGATACGCACTCCAGGATCCACATGGGGCGAAAAACTACGTGACTCTTTCAAACCCAAACATGACTGGGGTCCCACCGATCCTTTGCTAAGAGAGCAATACAACAAAGAAATTGAAAATGAATCGATAACTAGTCCAGATTTTGGTTGCTGGGGTTCCATAAAGAAAAACATATTTGGCTAATTTACATATATAATAAGATCAGCATTAAAGTATTACTAAATAACTAAAAAGATAAAGTAGAATTAAATTAAGTTAAAAGTGATTTTTAAGTTCTTGAAAACTTGCCAAATGTTAATAAGAAAATGCTAATATTTTTATACTATACTTGCTTACATATAAGAATAGAAACTGTAAGGTATTGTTGTATAAAAAATATAGCTTTAATTTATTACAAAAAGAAACTGTACATAAGATATTTTTAATAATAAACAAAAAACAAGATTTTTATTAAAATTATGTACAGAGGTTTTACTTCAAAATTGTTTTTATACTTAAACATATTTGCCGGCAGCTTCATCTAGCAGTAAATGGAGTTGATTGTTCAAGGGCTTCACCATACCAGCTGGTAAATTTTCCTTGTCTTTGAAAATACGCTAGAAATATAAATATTAGTTTAATTATTATTTGTACTAAGAAACACTAAAACTAAGAAAACGTTTTTTTTCATATTCAAAGTCCATACATTTGAGAAACATACACTGCATTGCATAACTATAAATACATAAAACTTTTCTCAATTCTGTAAGTTAAAGAAAAAGTAAAAAACAAATATTATTTAACAAAGAAATCATTAGTTTTTATTATACCTTAATTAGTGTTTCATAACTATAAATACACCGAAATTAGAATAACTTAAAATAACAATATTAGCAAAAATTTAGATTTTAATAATGTGTTAACCCTCCTTTTATTTTTAATTAACTCAAAAATTCGATAGACCATACTATTCCACAGATTTATTCTTATATATTTACATATACTATCAGCATCAATATAAAGTAAACACCTAATATTCTTAAAAAAAATATTTTATTGTATACATACATACATATTGATAGCTTAATATAAAAAAGGCCTAACTCGATTTCTTGTTACTTTACAGACAAAGGAAAAAACTTAATAAAATCCGTAAAATTAGATAGATACAACAAAAATGTTAATACAATTTTTAATAAGAAAACAAAACACATTTTATTTCTCATTAATTTTTTTTTATTTTTGTTTTAATGAAGGTATCTAAGGGCACTGACTGCTACACGTTCAATAAATATCCTGATACTAGAAATATGTACTAGAAATATCACGATATTTATTGAACGTATAGCATACAATATTGATGGATCGCGATCCATATCGCAGAATATGAAATATGAAATCCAGATCGCGGATCTCGTGAGAAATATTGAACGTGTAGCATTTTAAGTCAGTAAAAAGTGACAAATAATAATAATTGTGTCCATTAAACTTAAGTGCGTATATTTTTTCCGATCCTGCAACCACTTTTAGCTACAAATTTTTCTTTCCACTTTTTTCTTCAATGAAAAAGTTGGTTTACTCGCAACATTGCTAAACGACCCGCACAGTACAAAAACAACATAAATACTGACGAGATAAATATTGAACATGTAGCATATGCTCTTAATCCATCAATACTTTAAAATGGATCGCGATCCAAATATCACGATATTTATTGAACGTGTAGCAGTGACCTAAGATATGCCTTTTTTATTGATTTTTTCTTTTTAAATTATGTTAGGTCTTTTTTATATTAAGCCATCGATATACTACAAGTACAAATTTAAAATAAAATATATTCCATAATTCATAAGTAACTTAGCATAATCTAACTCATTAACAAAAACTTTAAATATAAGGATAAAAAAAATATTTAAATTTTACGAGAAAATTACCAGATTTTTCGCGTGAAAATAAAGTAAATATGTAGCTATATTAAAATTAAGTAAAACATTGTATTTATTATTTTAGTTATAATCATTCAACAAGTTTTTTTTAGAGAAATCAGGCGAAACTTTATATTAATTAATATTTTTTTTAATATTTTAGCTGCGTTAAAAAATAGCACTAAAGTTTTAACATCTTTCTTTGGGTATTTTCGCCCACGACTCCTTCACTACAGTCCAAAGATTATCACTGTTAGTCGGTTTTATTTGAGATATACTTTTCTTTACGTCAGCCCAAAGATTCTCTTTTGGCTTCAAGTCAGGTGATTGCGCTGGCCATGAACCCAATATTGCTGTCAATGAACAACTGACGTGCTTTTCTGCTTGTATATTTTGGGTCGTTGTCTTGTTGGAAGACCCAAATCTACTCTACGAAAGTTTTGTTTCGGGTAAATCAGCTAAAATGCACATCAAAAATATTCAAATGGTCCAATATAAGGCTGTAAAATTGATTTACACCAATTAACACGTCTGCACCGTACACGTGAACTCCATACAAGATATTCACACTCTATTACTATAAGTAAAATAATAGACTCACAGAACATTGCATTAATTTTTAAATAAATGCCGGAATTGTGAGTAAGACCACTCAAGACCAATTCATGTGCGAACAAGAAATTGTTCGCTGTTGTCAGCTCAAAATTTTCTATAGAAATCTATGGACAACACAATACATGCAAAACAAATCTAATGCCTTCTAAAATTCCTTTAGAAAGCTAACCGCAGCTTTGGTTTACTTATAAAAACAATCGTGAATAAGTATGTAAATCTTTGCAAAATTAAACAAATTTTTAATTGTAAATCTAATGAGATCTATTAATCGTACGTTCTCAAGTTCAGAATGGTTTTTTGCTTTTTAAAATTGCTGTAGAAGGTTAATATCTTTACCCGAGACATTGTCTTTTCCAACTGGAAATTAGTTAATAACAGTTATAGGCAACAAGTATGAAACTTGCATGGTAATAGTAGTATATTTCAAATGCATGGAATGAATATTCACCATCTAACTTTTTGGAATTAACTAGAAATTCAAAAATCTTTTTAAACTTCCCATACTCACCTTAACAATATCGGCTTTACCCTCACCACACATAACAAACATGCACAGTTTCGCATGATTGATTAAAGGGAAAGTCATTGTGACGCGTTTTGAGGGTGGTTTTGGAGAATCATCAATAGGCGCTATCAAATGATCCTTCTCCTTTAGCAGTGCATGTTCAGGAAATAGTGAACATGTATGACCGTCTGGTCCTATACCTAAAATCATGAAATCAAATTGTGGTATATCGCCGCTTTTCATACCGAACTCTTTTAATATTTTCTCCTCATAATCTTGAGCACATTCCTTTAATGTTACTTGTATATCAATGCACACAAATTGTTTTGCTTTCAAAGAGGTTTTGGGTATTAATGCTGACTTGTATGTCCCACTTGTGGACTCTTTATTGCCTTCGAATACAAATCGTTCATCGCAAAAGAAAAATTTAAATTTTTCTAAATTTATATCCATTTGGATTAAGGCGGTGGCTAAATAATTGACCACTGAACCACCTGAAACATGAAATAAGCAAGATAATTGGTTAACCTCTAATCGAAAAGGTCACTTTCTAAAATTTTAATTTAGCACTCACCTGATACTGCTATACGAAACACGCCATTACTTTCAATAGCTTCTCGAGATTTTTCCATAAGCATGCTACTTAACTGGGCAATGACCTCTTGTTCATTTTTAACTTTATGTAAATGCATAGTTATATTTTATATGTATATAATTGTAAGAAATACTAACTAATTCTTTCTATTTCAAACGGTATTGAGTGAAAATAATAAATAGCAATGTGCAATTTAAAAACGTACTTGAAGTGCTGCACTTCGGTTTTGATTTGACAATCAGCTGGTTTTGTTATCAACAATATGTTGGTTTTAAAAGCTTTATATGAAGAAGAGCTTTTGTTGTAGAAATAACTTTGAATTGCTTTTGCTATATATGCTAGCGAAATTCAATAGAGGGCGCTGTTCATATAAAAAGCTTATTTCGAGCGTTGTCAACTTGGTGCGTTTCACACCATTTTTGGTGCTTTTTTAAATTTTTAGTGCGAAAAATTCTTTAATTGGTGCGCGGTGCGCTTTTTTTTTAAATTTTGGTGCGCCTTTTAATTTTTGGTGGCACCAAAATAAAAACTTTTTGTTTCAGTGTGGAAAAAAATGTTTGTACAAAAAATACGTTTAATTTTTTTCATATTTTTTTCATACTGCAAAATTTTTTTTACAATCAATTTTACAGGCCACAAAGAATGACTGACGACGTTCATTCAATCTAAATGGTGCGATTTTTTTCAAATGGCGCGTTTTTTTTCTCCATTTTGAAATTTCAAAGTGGACAACACTGTTGACAACGCTGGTCAATTTACCAAACGAAATAATAATTTCCATATTCTTTTTTTTTAAGTTCGCTATACACAAAGAACCCGGTTTTCTTCTAAGAATTTCAACGGCCACAGCAACCAACAACAAACACACACAAACAACGACGACGACCGACGGAAGAAGAAAAATTATTATGACTGTGCATGGAAGGAGAGAAGAAGATAAGACAAAAAACAAGATGTGTGTGTGTGGGTGGGGGCTAGCTTAGGCTAGCTAGTTAAAAGGAAAACATTTTTTTTGCTCGTGTAGTGAAATTTCAAAATAAATGTGGTGAAAATATCGTGGTGAGTAAAAAATCATGGTGAGTATAAAAAATCGAGGTGAGTAAAAAATCGTGGTGAGTATAAAAAATCGTGGTGAGTATAAAAATTCGTGGTGAGTTTTTAGAAATTCACCTCAAATTCCGTTATTCCAAATTTTTCAAGCTTTGTCATCCTAAAAGTAGGCAATGTGATTGTTTTAATGAAAGTTTCTACAGCATAACTTAAGGATGCCAAAAAATATTTGAGTTAACCAGTAGCCAAAAAATTAAACAAGGTGATCCAAGTAATATTATGCTTGTTACCAGTGTTGTCAATTCCGAATAGCATATATTTTTACTATTAAGCCTAGTAGTAAGTAATCTTTTCAAAATTTCAAGTGGAATGCTGTCAAAATACATGTTAAAAAAATCACATGAAATTTTCATGAAAAGATGTTGCAGAAGTTCATTTTGTGAAAAACATATGAAATGTATCTGGCAATATTATTTTTGCACAGCGAAATAATTAAAGTGGCAATTGTTTCACGTGAAATTTTCAATAACAGCTTGTTTATTTGTTTTTATTTAACGATTTCGATTCTACACAGATTTTTAAATATTTTTAACTTTTATTTATTTTCGATTCAAATTCACAAAAAAGCAAAACATAATATGTGTTTTGTTTACAAAAGTTCATTAGCTACACGTCAAATTTTCCGTATGAAATAATTAATGTTGCTCAACATTTTTCCCAAATTTGAACAGAGTACTTTTTTAAAAAGTTAACCCTGCCTTTCTTTACACATGCAAGTACTTGCATGCGAGTGCTGTGTACGTATTATATACGCAAACCGAAAAACTCGACTAGCTCTGCAATTGAAAAAATGTGAGTGTATTGAGTTTTTCGAACTGTTGTATGTGTAACCCCCGGGTAAAAAAGAAATTATTTATTTACACATCTGGTACAGAAAACAAATTTGTTTAGTTTATTTTTTATTTTTGTTAAGTTTATTAAATAAGAAAGAAAATCTAAATTTGGTGCGATTTTTTCTCCATGTTGGTGCGTTTTGAAATTTCAAAGTTGACAACGCTGCTTATTTCATTTTCATTAGCTTTAAGGCTGCCAGACGGTTTCTTTACTGTCCCAACTAAAAATTAACCCTATTGTCGTTCTTAAATATATATTATGCGATTTAATTAAATTATTTTTATCTTTCTTTTCGCAATTTGTACGCATACCTATATAAGTCAGCCATACATACAGTGGTGGATATATAATTAAAAACTTTGATATAATAATATACATAATACACTGTAAATGGTTTAACTTAAAAACATATATAAAAATATTATTTTCAATTAGAAACTCGAATTTTTTCTTCTACTTTTAAACTTTTCTGACTATTTATTAGTGACTAAATGAGCATAATTTTTTTTAACAATAGATTAACTTGTAATAATTTTGCTACGGTTTAGTTTCGAAAATGGACAAAAACAAGTCATGTACTACAGAAATGAGACGGTTAATTACGCATTGTTACCAAAATGAAAAACTTTCAATGTCGGGTATTGCACAAAAGTTTTTTTGCTCAAAATAAATGGTATTTGGTGCATTTAACTTGTACAAAAATACAAAGGAGTTTTCAACCCCAGCTAGGAAACCTAGGACACGAAAGGCCATTTTAGAAGAAGATAGAGTTATTTGTAGAGCAAAAATATCCACACGGGCAATAAGAAGACGCTTAAATGAGTTAGGACTTTTAACCCACAGTTTGGCTGTAAGACTGTATTACTAATCCTAATTCATAATTCCGAAATTATATTTTCAATTTATTAAAACGATTTAAAACATAAATAAATGTATTTGAGGAATGAAATTTATATTGTCATTATTTGAAACCAAAATATTATGTTTTAAAAGAGGTTTTTTTTGTTAATGCAACAAACTAAAGAAATTATGAATAACAAACATGAATGAATGAACAAACGAAAAAGAAAACAATCAAAATATGCAGAATTTATGATAAAACAGCAAAACAATTACATGTGGTAACTGATGATTGGCATAAACGTTGTCATTATCATCAACATTTACCACACAAATACAATGCAAACAACATAACCATACAATTACAATTAAACACAAGCACGCTCTTCTTGTTCTCTCTCTCACTCTCTCCTCAGGATACACTGATAAATAAACAGCCATATAGGGAATTAATGTATGTTTGTATTAATATAAAGTGTGTAAGTTTGAGTTTTCATATGTAAATGTGCTGAAAGCCAGCATGTTTGTTTTTGGCATCAAACTTTTAATGAAATTGATGCTTTTGTGCCAAACTAAAAGAGAGCAGGAGATAAAATGCGAAAAGAGGAAGGCAGCAGGAGTGAAACTAAAGATTTGTTTACATAAAATACATCAGAAAATATTTAACATTCCAACACAAAGCACCACACCACCCACATATCCACCATACAAACAGAGTTATATGGTGTTCAGACATGCATTTTTAATTGAGTCAATTATTGGTTAATTAAAAAGTGTTCACACATGCTCAATATTGCTAATTTAATTAGCGTTTATTTATACATTTATTTGATTCTAATATTATAATTTTCAGCCTAAAAATATTCGTTATTAATGCAAAAGCGAAACAACTAATACTTGTCACAGCGTTGTATTTTTAATTTTAACAATTATTAGAACAATTAACTGATAATGAAGCAATTGCCTTAATTCAAATTTTGTATGGAATTAAATTCAATTTGGACGTTAATTAAAAAATTTCAATTAAAAATGCATGTGTGAACACCATATTAGAGAGCAAAAGAGAACGAACACACACAAACACACAGTACATACTACAAAGTTAAACAGACATCAGACACAGTGTGAGTTGAACAAACACACATGGGAAAAAAGTAAATACACTGCCAGTGGCAGACACATGATAAGGTTTAGAAAGAAATTAGTACATCCACTACGCAAAAAAAAATCATACAAACAAATTTTAACAAACAAATTACAAATAAGAATGAGTATTTAGCAAACAAACCACATATTTACACCTACTACATATACAAACATAGGAAAACAGAACTCTGTACATTTGCTTTTAATCACAATGCAGCATATTTTTAGAAGGATGATTTTAGAACAAACAAAAAAAAATGGAAAAATAAACAAAACACATTGACATCAAGCCAACCAGCACAACAGGCTTATTTAATGATACATATTTCTTTTTTCTATATTTGAATTGTTTGTTTATGGGAATGTGTGCCTAGATGCGCCTTTTGGCTATGCAATAATAAATATTCAATTGTATTTTCCCAGCAGGAAATATTGCCAGTGCTGCCATTTGTAGGCCTTATAGAAGACCTGTTTACACATTGTAAAAGATTTGATTTTCATTCCACTGCGTTTCTTACACATTCAAAATTTAATTCTTAAAGAATGTCAACAAATCATGATTTCAATAGCAAACCTGAATCGTTTTGCAACACCAAACTTTATTTTGCTCACTTTGTTATACGAGTAATAAAAATGAAGAAAGACAGCGATTATAAATTTAGTCTTTTATGAAAGTTATTGGTGTAAAGTATGCGTGAAGCAGTACTTTATATACATGTGATTTTTTAAATTACAGTGCATTCGCGAAAATATGAACACCACAAAATATGAAAAATTTTTCTCTGCCATTGACTACTCCAAAATATGAACTTTGTACAAAAGCTTTAAAATATGAACATTTACTTTTTTTTAATTTGAAACGGATTTCAGTTACATAAAATGCATAAAAATTAGGGGAAACCCCGAACTATTAACATTTGAATGCCAAATGTCAATGGTCAAACAAACAAGTGCACTTTTCAGTTAGTTTTTACATGTACGCAGACGCAAACGCATGTTTGGTTTTTAAGTGTTAATAAAAAGTGAATAATTTGTATAATATGCGTACAAAACAACATAAAGTTCTAACTTTAAATGAAAAATATGAAGTTTTGCTGCAAGTGTTACTAATATAGCGAAAAAATATGGAGTGACAAAGTCCACAGTATCTGGAATAAAAAAGAATAAAAATACATTTTTAAAATGTGTCAACAATACATTCGGCGGATCTGGAAAAAGGAAAACGATTTGTTTTATTAAAAATTTGTGCCATTTTTTAATATAAACAATCCCAAAAATTTTACCTACCCTTGTTTACAGTAATTCATATTATCGCGAGGGCACTGTAATTTAAATTAATTAAATTAAGCCCTTCTTTTACTTTCCTTAATGAAATTATTAATTTAGCAGACGTTTTATTACGCCTTCTATGAGGTAGACCTTCCAATTGCTCTTCTCAAGCAGGCCTTCTATCAGGAATCTAAACAGTTTCTAGAAGGCAAAGCCTTGACTAACAATGACATGCCGTGTAAATAAACTATTTTGCAATGCGGCTAAAAGTCCTGGTGACGGTAAAATAGGGCCTTCTGGAAGGCCTCTTTGCTACATCTTTTCCCCCCGCTGGGCTATTTCAATTTTGTTTAGCGAAATACACTTTGCAATGGAATACATACATACATATGTACATATATATTTGCCAACCATAAACAACAAAAAACTAAGTAACAAATTTGTTTTCACAACTGTTGTTTTGGCAACTGTTTTTTTTTCATATATTTTATATAAAGCTAAACAATTAGTCGTATGATAAACAAAATTAAAATATTTTTAAAGTATAATTAAGCATTTTTGTTTTAACTTTAAAAATTATGACTATACTTTTAATAAGTCACGCAAAAGCATAAAAAATATAATGAATATTAATTAATTAACTTTACAGGATAAACGTATGAAGAAAAGTATCAATTTTGCGCTACACAGTGAGGCAGTTTGACTGGTGTACAGCTTAAAAATGCTGGATTCTTTCAAATGTTGAGCTTTTATTTTGAAACATTTATACAACATAAATTTATTCAAAGTATTGGCCTTTGTTAGCTATCAACTTTTTTCCATCCTTATGGCAACATATGGATTCCGCGTGAAGAGAACTACTCATATGTTGATGCCAATAACGAATCAAGCCAATTTTGGATACCCTGTTCTGAAGTGAAGCGTAGTCCAGAGAGAGCGTACTGCATCATGTATGGGCCGGTGCTTCGAAGTCTATTTTGGAGTTACTCGACCGCGTACAGGAGAGGGCGAAGATGCTTATCGGTGACAGTAGGGTATCCAACTCTATTGATTCATTGGAGCATCGTCGCAATGTGGGTTGTGTTTCACTGTTTTATCGATACTATAATGTGTTCTGCGGAGATTAGGGAACTTGTTTCTGAAACACGCAGTTTTTTACGTAATACACGTTCTTCAGTCAGGGCTCATCCTTTTGCGGTCGACTGGACAGTCGATCGCACAACACACTACAGGGAAAATTCGTTCTTTAGCCGTACTGTCCGTATTTGGAACAAACTCCCAGCAGAAGTATTCCCTGCCACTTTCAATATAGGAAAATTCAAGTCAAATGTTCACAAACACTACTCCTGCTATCCTCCCTCCCATAACCTATTTTCCTAGTTCCAACACAATGCATTGCATAAGTAGGGGTCATCCCCTGAGTGTTGGTCCAAGAAAAAAAAAATAGTAGTCGGATGGGGCAAGGTTTGCTCTATAAGGCGGATGAGGTAAAACTTGTCAACTACTTCTTACTTCTTTACTAGGTATTGCAACATTTAAATGAACGTTGTCGTGATGGAATATTAGGCCGCATATTTTGGGCGTTTTTCGGCCAAATTAATGAGAACAATTAACTGTTACAGGTTCCCTGTGATAGTCAGATTTAAGCAGCTCATAATAGATAGGATAGAAGAGCATTACCTTAGCGCTATAAATATTTGGCTTTGTTGTGGATTCTGCTGGTTGGCCGAGCTTGACATACGATCTCTTACATAATTAATAAATCGATGCAAAATTGATTTTCTTTTACAGCGTTTAAGCAACATTTTGGATATGCAAAGTCGTTTCTTAAAGTCTCTCGGCTTCAATTCTTATGGTACCCAATTTATTTGGTTTTGGCTGAATCCTGCTAATTTCTTGAAAAACCAATGATTGTGTAAGCTCTTCTTGAGGTTGACAACAATCTTCATGGAGTAATGCCTCTAATTCTTTGGCAAAAGAGTAGGTGTAAATCCTTCTTTTATATTAAAAACATCTACAGAACCAATAGATGTTGATAAAAGCACCGAATAAAACAATTTTATGGGTTTTAGCAGGGATGACGTTGTAACAGAAATACCAGCATGTGCCGTAGTAAATTTTCTAGAAACTTCACCAGATTCACAGTCTTCACACGCTTTTTCAGCATCTCTAAAAGGAACTATGAAAAAGCTTCAGCAGACAACTCCTAAGTCTTAAACTGTAAATATGGTGTTCAGACATGTATTTTTAATTGAGTCAATTATTGGTTAAATAAAAAGTGTTCACATATGCTCAATATTGCTAATTCAATTAGCGTTTGACAGCAGCTGACAAAAAAGAATACAATTACAGTGTACTCGGGAAAAGTCAACGCTCGTTTACGTCAACATCCCAAAACGTCAACCCTTTTTTACATTACCTACTCTAAAATTTTATGAAATAAATAGAGAGAAGGCTCTCTTCCAAGTGTTGGAAAGAAAAAAAAGCAGACAAAAAATAACAGATTTTTCTTAATTTGTTAAACGCCAACACCTGCGGTTTTAATTAGTTGACGTTTTCCCTAGTGCACTGTATTTGGTTGTAATATTATAATTTTCAGCCTAAAAATATTCTTTATTAAATTAAAAGCGAATCAACTGTCATTTTAGTTATTACTTGTCACAGGGTTGTATTTTTAATTTTTTAACAATTATTAGAACAATTAACTCTTAATGAAGCAATTATCTTAATTGAAATTTTGTATGGATACTTGAATTCAATTAGGCGTTAATTTCAATTAAAAATGCATGTGTGAACACCATAAAACCCTTTTTCTTTGCTCCTTTCTTTGCAAGAAAAGAAGTTGGAAATTGAGGTAAAAAAATTTTAATTGGAGAAAGAAGTGGCAATTAGTGAAATTGCAATAAAAAAGCGAAGTTAGTGAAAGAATTTGAAATTCGAAAACTTCATCTGGAATGTGAGGAAAGATTAAAAAAATATGAATTGGATAGAAAAAATATAAGCCCGCTTCTGAATAAAACAAATTGTGAATAAAACAAGTTGTTTAAATAAATAAATACAATATAATACAGAAATAACAGGGATTTTATTTGTGTAAAATAATGTACTATGTACATTGTACATATTTTACAGAAGACCACTTTCTTTTAGCTTTTTCTTAAAGCTTTGTTGATACGATTACAAATATGCAAAAAATAATATATAAAAAAATAAAAATAATAAAAATAATAATGAATAAGAAGTGATCGCAGATTGAGCGTATTTTCTCTAAAAATTCTGCATTTACAAAGTTATAAAGGATTTTAGTTTCATTGACGTTTTCATACCAAATATTGATTTTTGATATGATTTCTGGATTCCTTTTAATTGCCAAATTAAAGCGTCAAGAAGTTTATAACGAGCCTTTATTTATTCAAATGTACACAAAAACAATTTTAATAATAAGTGAACACTCTGAAATTACAGTTTAAGAACACGTTGATGTTTATTTAACGACACAAAGTATACAGAGGTGTCACGAGACGGAAGATAATTAAGTTTTATATTTATCTCTTTCTTTCAGAACTGTCTTTTGTTTATATTTTTGTAAAAAGAAATAAATATTTTTTCTATAAGAACTTCTTTAGAATTCTGATTTTGGCTTTTTGAAACGCCAAAATTGTATACTTGCCACTATTGCAATGATGGCAAATAATGTGTCGTGGTGTCGTGGGTCATACGCATCTTGAATATGAAAATAGAAAAGAAAAAATTTCCTTCGGATCTATTGAACATTCACATGATTGGGCAAACTTAATATCGGCGACCAATAAAAATTAGATTGTCCATTAATTAAGACAAGCGGATTTATTAGATTTTCGTGCACTGCTAAAGAACAAATATACATGGAGGTCACATAGCATTTCAGGTATAATTTTAAATACCTACATTCTTTTCAACACAATATTATTTTTTTAATCTTCTGATTTTTGAATGACAAGTTTGAGTGGAAAAACGTTCGATGGCTGAGACACGAAAAAAGCAAGCCAGAAGTTTTGCAGTACAAATTTTCATTTCACCCAGAAGAGTAAAGAAAAATCTCCCCAATTGGCCACATCACCTGTATCACAAAATAAAAATAAATATTTATTAGATATGCTGCCATTAATTGGTACAAATTACCACAGTTGTTATCAGAATATTAAGGCGGAAGGTGATATCCTCATTGAAGTTCACCCAGACCTTGACGAAGATGAAGGCATGAATACGAAAAAACTAAAAAAAAAGGAGGCAACATGTAAAATAAATGAAAAATGATAATTACAGCAAATTTCGAACCACCGGTAATACTGGTTAAAGGATTGATGTTTGACTGTAGGCTAGCGGGCGCCGCAGTGGTGCAGAGGGTGAGAACGTAAAGAATTCTGATGAGAGAAAGTGGTGTTTCTCGAAACATATGTAAATTCAACCAACAACCCAGGTTCGAATCCTAAGCCAAGAAAAATTATCAATCAATTTTAATAATAATTTTCATTTAACAATTCCTACCTTCAGTAAAAATAATTTAATGAAAAATTAAATTTAATGAACTCGAGCCGAAATAAAAGAAATATCAATGGTATTAAATAATAATATTAGTGTTACATTGTTATTTCCTTCCTTTTGAACGCTTTGTTGTTAAACTTAAAATTTGTTTCCCCTACAGAAATATAATATTGTACCAATATTGCCTAATTGAATTCAAGTATTTACATATGTTTTATATGTTTTAAAGCCTATTTGTATTAAAACCTATTTCTATTTTTTTTATTAGTTCCATTTTAACAAAAAAAAACTTGCCTTGAAATAAGCGCAAAATAAGAATCACGTTTTTGTTTAAAACCATTTTAACAAAACAACTTGTGTAATTAATGTAAGTTAATTTTTAATTCTTAATTTTTCTGAAAATCTGTTGGCATTATAATAGATTTATTGGCAGCAAGAGCGAACGATAAATTGTATGTTTTTATGCATTCCGTAAAAGTCTGCAAAGAGTGTAAGGAGTCGCTGCTTTTTGAGGGCAGCAAGAGCGAACGATAAATTGTATGTTTTTATGCATTGCATTATTGAAAATTGCTTTTAAATGAATTTGATATATAACAAAACTGAACTGAATTAATAAATAAATCAATAATTTTTAAACTAAAAATTATATTAAAATGCCAATCTGGCACCAAACATAATTATGCCATATATAGATATTTGTATTTATAATTTAATTGAATATGTATAAGAATTTGTATCATATCTATTAATAAATAATAAAATAAAATAATAAATAATAGATTTATTGAAATCTTCACTTCAATTTAGTATTTAAATTGAACACTAAGCTTTCACCTTTTCAACAAATATTTCAAAATCAAAGTTGTTAGATATTTTAACAGTTTTTTCGTTCTCCTGTAAAATTGCAGTTTTTGAAAAAGGTTGTTTTGTCAAAAGTCCACATACATATATTGAATAAATACCAATTTCATACTAAATAAATTTTATAATAATTTTTCTTTTTATCAATTAAAAAACCTAATTTATAAATTTAAAAAGTTGTACACCTATTCTATATTTTATCTTTATTTTGAGAGCAATTCTAATATGTACATATGTATATGTATATGAAAGATAATTATTTTACGAAATATGTACTAGAGATTTTTCTATTATATGTTTTAAATACATGAAAATAAACATTATTACTTGAAATAAGTATAAGTTATTATCAATATTTTAATATAACACCTTAAAATTTGCATTAAAAAGATAACTTTTTATTTCTTGAAGATTTGTTAGTACAATTAATTATACATATATGTATATATGTATCTGTATATAAATAAAAAATTAATTGCATAAAAAACTTACCTTAAATACAAATTAAATTAATTTATTACATATATATAAATTAAACGCCCGAACCGATTTCCGTTTTAATTACACTATTTATAGAATTGACAACTCTACCACGCACAAATATCAAAAACATAAATTCATTTCCTACATGAAGTTTACTTTTTCTTGCTCTGCTCTTATTATTTTAATTTTGCTCTTATTTGCTCTTTATTTTTTTACTAGCAACAAACAAAACAACAACACATTTTAATACACAGCATTAGCCACATAAATTTTAGATACACACAAAATCATGTGCAAAGGGTTTTGTATAGAAAAACAACAATAACAATTGCACTTAACAGTTAAATACAACCACAACAATATAATTATTGCAAACACAATGATTTATGTATGTACATATGTATGTGATGATGGCTATTTTTTCACTGATTTACTTGAATAAAATCTTGATTTTAACACTGATTCTAATAAAAATTAATAACTTTATTATTCATTTACATTAAGACGTTTATTATTTGTTTAATTTTGCAAAATTTACTACACTTTAACTATACGTAAAAGGAATTAAAAGACGAAGCGAAATTAAGAACATCAGTTTTAAGTGGCGTACGCGTAGAAACTAAAGATTTATTTGGCTACTAGAACAGAGTTGCCAGTAATTTTGGTGTTTATTAGACGAATGGTGTTTATTAATGAAGTTATTTGTGTGTTTGGTAGTAAAAGGACTAAGTTAAATAGGATTTTAAATTAATTGTGAATGCACAGTGGTAATTAGTTAAAAATAATTCAATTATATTTTTATTTATTAACAGCCTTTTGAAATCATTTGGATAGATATAATAACACTTTTTGAAATATATAACAAGATTAAATTCCAGTTTATGAGCGCCAGTCCGAATCGTTATTTTTTCTAAAGGTTATGCTTAACATAATGTTATAGTTTGCTTATATATTCGACCCATAGTTCCTGAGATATGAGCATCCAAATTTCGAATATTTAATATTTTGTACTTTTGTCATTTTTTATTCACATACATATTCTTCATTAAATAGATTTTTAGAACAACTTTTACATAATACATATATAATTCTTAAATTTGTAGGTTCATTAGGGTCAAAATTAATTTTTTTTTTAAATTTCAGTTTACTCAAAATATGCCAGATTAAATAATATATAATAATTAAATATTAATAATATTATTGTCAAGACTTTAACGGTGTAATTCATAACAAATTAAAGTAGACTTCAAATGAACTTTAAGAAAATTTTGTCTAAAAGCACACTTCAAACCTACTTTGTTTTTTATGAATACGGCAGTAAGCCTTTCATTTTAAACTTGGTGGTTTTCTACATATATCCGAACTTTAATGATATGTAGAAAACTACCAAGTTTAAAAACTTTCAGCACGACCGTAGGCCGGCAGCCAAGAAAAATTTGACTTAGCTTAGAGTTTAAAACCCTTCCGACCGGCAGTCAAAAAAAATCGTTTATGCAAAGCCGGTGCTAGTCATTATTTTTTTGTCTTTTTAGCGATTAAAAACAAACAAAACACAGCTAGAAAATATTTTCAGCTGATATACTTATGTGCAACTTAACAAATCTAAAATACTTAAATTTTACTCATATAATATCTTAAATGAAATCTTTGCTTCGATTTAGTGTATAATAAAATGAAATCGAAAATATGGAATTGGGTTAAGATGTTAAATAAATCATTATCTAGCAATTTTAAAAAGCTATCAAATGATATCAAAAATATTTCGTTTCAATAACAAATATCAATATTTTATCAAACTGCGTTGCATAACTATTAATATACAAAAATTTCTCAAGTTTGTAAGTTAAAGAAAAAGTAAAACAATTTGAATTTATGTTTTATGTTTTAATTATTAAGCAAAAAAAAAATAATTTTTATTTTACCTCTTAACGGTTTGTTAAGAAATTAAAATTTCACCAGATTTATTCTTTTATCTTCCGATATAGATCTGCAAGCATCTATAACAGTTTTTTTTAGGTGATATATGCTTTTATATGGTCGGTTTTCAACATAAATTCGACGGCCTGATATTCCCAAAATGTTCTCAATGTGGCTGAGATTTGGAACCATTCAATTAATATTAATATTTTTCGAAGACAACCATCCCTTTGTTTGCATATATAGGTACTTTGTCTTGTTAAAAAATAAATTGGTTTTCATTACTATTTTCTAAAAATAGCACTAATTTCTTATCTAGTAATTTTGTGTGAACTCACTTTGATGTTTGGAAACGTCAAATCAAGCATACTAACTTCACAAAACGCTTCGCAACTATCAAAGAACCGTCTACGAAATTTCTTGCTGAGAAATAATAAAGATCTTTCACTAGGTCCCTGCAAAAGCTATAGGAACCATTTGTACCACCAAGATTAAATGTTTTCTCATCGAAAAAATCACCTTAATGAAATAGCAATCTACTTATGGTTGATTTGAACACATTCATTAATAATCTGGTCGTCTTTGTGTTGCTGGTACAGTTTATAATTCTGCGACTGTCCTGTTCAGAAAGCTTTTTTGGACCTTTACTCTTGTTTTTACCATAATAATCCGGATTATTTGCAAAATTTCTTACTACTACACTCGAAAACTTAAGTCACTTTTTATATAAATTGAAATTTTACTTTTTTTTAAAATCACTAAGCCACGAACGACTCGGCATCTTATAGCAAATTGTTGAAAATTGCATAATATGAATAAATAACAGTTTTACTTTTGTTTTTCTAATATACTTCATTGTTTGGCATAAAATGTAATTATATTTATGAAACACTATGCAAATTTTAACGCATAATTTCTCTTTTAAATTAATGAAGTGGTCTCCCAACTTTTATAAAAAAAATTGTTCTTTATCCATAACCTTAAAGAATGTACCAGTTTTAGAAAATAATTTGAAACTTAAAAAAAAAATAGCAATTTTCCTTGGCGTTCATAAACTAGATTTGGTCCCTCAATAAATATTGAATTATATTGGTTTGGTGTACAAACATGCCAAGTCCTTCTTCACAAATTTTTAAAAGACACAAACAAGTTTTAAGAACCCTTTGTTTTAAATATTTCTGAAATCAATTAATGTAGGTTCACAACTTATTTTATATGCTTTATAATGATAAATACAGTTTGCAAAAAGTAATTTGGCAAGTCAATTAGCTAATAATTATTTTGTATTTGTTTGTATAACTACTTATGTATTTTCATAATGTTTTATAATTTTAATTCTGTTACTTGATTTAAAGTTTCTGTCGCCTTTAATATAAGTCGCTATTACATATTTATGTATAAAACTATATAATATATATAATTTTTTATAAATATCCAGTTATTAAATTCCTTCTTTTTAATTCAATACAAAATGAACTGGCAACTCTGCTATAAAATTGTCGAACATGTTAGTTCTTACCCGGCAGCCTGTAAAATCTTTCGTTTGAAAATTGTCGTCCGTCTTTAGCAACAAATTAAATATATTAAAAGTGTAACAAATTTAACAAAATGCAAAAAATATTAAACGGCTTAGTGTGATTTAATAAAATAGCTAATAAAAGTTATAAAAAGTCAATTATTAAATAGATTTTTATTAAAATAAATCATTAAAAAAAACAATCATCAGTAGTTGAGTATGCCATAATTCCCTTGTTGTTATTGTATTTAGCGGTGTTTAGTTATTGCTGTTGTTATACATATTTACATTGCATGTACATACGAGTATACAAAAGCCCTTTACACATGATTGTTGGTGTGTAGTGGATGTCACGTGATTATATGCATTTATCTGTTGTGTTGTTGTTGTTTGTTAGTGGTTTTGTTTATGCTTTAAGAAAAAGCAAGAATGAGAAAATATAAGTAAAATGTTAATAGTAAAAGCAGAGCAAGAAAAAAAGTAAACTTCATTTGAGAAATGAAGTGTGTATTTTAGTTACACAAACAAATGCCCCTATTGCCGTTCTCAACTCAACTAAGTTTGGTCGTCTGTCAGTCAACCCGACTTTAACTCAACCAAATTATTTTTTGGTATTGTGTAGCACAACGATTTTTAGTTGTAATTGTTATGGCGTTGCCGACATGAAATATCGATTTCATGTTGGCAACACCATGCATTTTATTTGTAAAGTGAAGAAAAAAACGCAAAAAAATCAAGTTTTTATAAAATAAAAAGAATGGATTTAAGTGTGGATTTATTTTTTGAAGACGAAAATCATGACGCTAATACAAATGTTCTACGTATACGTAGAAAAATACGCGATGATTCCAATCCTCTTGAACTACCCAGTGCGAAGTAAGAAATTTCCAAAATAAGTAACAAATATGTTAGTATAATAAGTATTTTTCATAGAGGCAATTTTCTTTTGCTTAATTTGTTTATTTCATAATTTTTATAACTGTTTTTCTCCAAATCCTTAATACTTTTTTAAAGTTTAGCTTGTGTCTCGCATTGTTTTCTCAGAAGTTCCAGACGCTCTTGTTCTGGTGATTTTTTTCTTTTCTTGGCTGGTGTGTTTATTATCTCAGGTTCATTTGTAACGATTTGTTCCATGTCGAGATTTTGAGGAGTTTCTAAAGCCTGACTTGTTGACGGACCAACGTTTTCAACGCCGAAAGTGTGTCCAGATGGTGCTACTTGGTCATTTAGTGATAACAGCTGGGACACGCAATCCTCAAGTATATTAAGCGGAATTTCTTGTGAAGGACCACCACCTGCTGTTTGTTAGTTTTATTTATTATTAGCAAGTTTTTTTTAATAATTGCTTTGTAATGAATCCAAACCTATATGAAGTAAAAATTCTAATAAAATGTCTGTTTACAATAATTAAGATGGCATATACTTACACGTTGCCATTCGAAGGATGTACTTGTAGGTGGGCCCAAGATATTCAATTCTATTGTAAATCCTTCCCACGCTTCCTTACACTGAGTTTTAGTCATCTCAAAATTTTGCTTTCCTTTAGCAAGTTCTGGATTTTTTTCCATCAGCTGCACAAGTCGCTCAAATTGGGCTTTGGTTGTTATTTTGACTGTCCTGCGTATGTGTATAATCATTTAATTAATTATATTAAGATCAAAAAACACCTATACTTACGATTTTTCCATTTTTTTTATCTTTTTGTATTATTTTTTTAAAGGAAATGTATTAAAAATTTTATTTAAATCTATAACCGACAAAGACTCAACTGCTAATAAGCAGTTGTGTATATTTATCGTTTTTGTCAACCAAACTCATCCAAAATGGTGAACCGCAATACTATTAAACACAACCAAAAAATCAGCAGCACAACCAAAAAGTCAACTACATTTAAGTTGTGAATGGCAATACCGATTTATGAAAGACGACCAAATTATTAAAAAAGTTGTGAACCGCAATAGGGGCAAAAATAATTGTTTTTTATTGTATATAGTATAGGTATATACTATATGCCTACATATGTGAGAGTTGCCTATTTTCTAAAATGTGTAAATAAAACGGTAATCGGTTCGGAATTTAATTTTATTATAATATTAATGCAATAAATAAATGTATTTTGTGTATAAGGTAAGTTTTTTATTTAGATAATTTAATTTCATTATTTACCTGCTTAGATTTGCTAAAGATTTTAATTTTTAATCTAAAGATTTTTTCTGCATATTTTAAATTATATCAACAAAGTTTAAAGAAATAAAAATTTAAATGTGTTTTGTTTTGGTTGAAACGTTTTTTTGTAGGAAGATTTCATAATTTTATTTAATTTCTTTGGTTAAAAATGTTTGCATTATTAATGTACATAGTTATTGATAAAAATACTAATTTATTAGAATTGAATAAAATTGCAGAAATGGTAGAAAACATTTACTGCCGTATGCAAAAAAAAAAAAATAAAGTAGGTTTGAAGTGTGCTTTTAGACAAAATTTTCATACAAAATTTTCTTAAAGTACATTTGAAGTCTACTTTAATTTTTTTGCATAAGGCTGTTAAACTTTATAAATTTAATTTTCTGATATAAAATAGTTAGGTATACATATAATATTGTTACGAAATTGTATTTCAATTTAATTTTAACGGTCGGTATCAACATACAACATGCTTAACCACCTACGGCATGCTTATCTCCATTCAACATGTTTAGCAACATTTGCATTTGCAAAAGTTTCTGTTAATAAACATTGTTTATAACAACCTGTTATAAACATAGCGTGTCTGTCTAGTGATGCCAACTTTTGAGACTCAAAACTCGTAAACATTTTTGAAAAAGGGCTAAATTGAAATAAATCCGTTTAAAGCCACATTCTGTCAACATTTTCGATAAAGTGCGAAAAGGGGCTAAATTATAAAATGTTTCTTTTAAAAATCAAAACAACAAACACATTTTTATAAAATAATTTATTAGAAACCATGAGATACATATTTCAATTACATTTCATATTACATTTTAATAAATTAGATACATACATATATACGTAGATTAAATACCTACATAATATTAAATAGTACATATACATTTAAAATTGGTCGTTACTGAACAAAATTTCGATTTATTGTTCATTATCATTTTCAGTCCATAAGACACTATCAATAAAATATTTAAATTTTTTAAATGTTTCATTCGAATTAATTTTAATACACAGGTATTTTATAGTTTGAACAACATATTTAACGTATTTAATGACATTTTGTTTCTAATTTTATTTATGAATAAATTCATGACACTAAAACTCCTCTCAACTTCTGCGTTTGAGTACGGATATGTCAATATGTGTTTGGCAATACTGGACAGTTTAAGGAATGGGTTATTAAAAATAGCATTATTTCGATATTATTAGATTAAAGGAATAAAGACTACAAAAAAACTAAAATGTAGCCATATCAAGCAAAAAGTAATAACGGGCTAAAAGATAATTGTAAAACGTGCTAGATTTACGCGTTTTTTAGTTTAGGGTCAATTTTCTTTTTTCGCGTTTTGAGTGACTAAAAACGGGAAAAAGCCCGAAAAGAGCTAAGTTGGCATTGCTGCTCTAGAGTGTTCAGCCAAAGCCGTTAAAAGTTAATGTTACCATTAAGTTATGTTTATAACAGGGTGTTATCAACAATGTTTATAAATTAAAACTACTACAAATGCAAATACATAATGATAACCATGCTTTATGTTGATACCGGCCGTTAAATTTTAATTGAAATACAATTTCGTAACAATATTTATAATCAAATAAAAAATCGTTTGAAAACAGTATATATGAAATGTACCTAATCTTATGTCCACCACTGTACATATGTATATGTAAGTATGTACACCTAATTCTGTTTATACACGGTTTTGATTTAACACGGTTTGAAAATAAACAAATTTTACTTTTTTTTACACGACTTTATTCCATTTAGCACGATTCAAAATCTTTTGGGTTTAAATTTTTATTGGTTAAATTTAATTTTTGTGAAATATGTATGTGCATATCACAAATTTAGGAGGATTTCCTTTTTGTGGATACAAGCAAATGGTCAAAGCAAATGTAAATAGCACAAATTTATGGTAATTCCCTTCTTTAAAAACTATGCTTGTGTAAAAACACATTGTATATGTGATTTAATATTACAAACCTGAATAGTTGTTTTAAAAAAATGTTTTTCACTAATTTCAATAAGTTTTAGAGATAATTAACTATTCATCTATTTTGCATACGATCAATGTCTTTTTTTAAACAGTTTTATTTTTACACGAAGTTTCCCGGTACCAATTACCATGTAAACACAGAATTATGAGCTTTTTATGAGCTGGTTTACGAAATTGAGAATTAAATCATAATATGTAGGTAGTATTCATTGAACCTTAGAAAAATTATAGTTTTGTTAATTTAAAGCTGATCTAAATGTATTTAACTTAGCTTTGCTTCATTTATTTTTGTTATCTTTGTATTTAATGGGATTTTGGTACGGGCTTTAAGGAAGAGTTGGCCTACTGTTCAAAATATACATTTTGACATCTAAGATTTTGTGTTTTTATCGGCATTGGAGTTAAAATTGTCTCACCATGCTTATCGTTGATATTGTTAAATATTTGTTGTTTAAATTCCTCTATTGCATTTAAGGATTTTGTGCAACATCTCTGTGCTAGGATTTCTATGATTGTAATACATTACATACAGAAATGCTTTTTTTAGACCTACTGTTCTAATGATCAGGTGCCCGATTCAGCCTGTTCTGCCACCGCATATTTATGTGGTGTAAAAGTCAACATCATGACAATTGGTGTGTCTGCCAATGTGGACTACAACAATTGTACCATAAGCATGGATCCTAAAAATCATGTCAGCTCCCTAGCTGCTTGGGCTCAAAAAGTTGGCAAATCAACCGGACTTATAACCACCACCACTTTAACCCATGCCAGTCCCTCGGGTATGTATGCCCATACGGCTAATCGTTTCTGGGAATGTGATGCAGATGTTTTGGCTAACCAACAGGAGCCCTTCACCTGCATGGATATGGCCCAACAGTTGATTAAACAAGCACCAGGTTGTAATTTAGATGTAATGATGGGTGGTGGCATGGGCAAATTTTTACCCAATACTATTAAAGATGCCCATGGTAATATGGGAGAACGTCAGAATGGCCGAAACTTATTAACTCTTTGGAAAGATATGCAACCTAGGGCAGCTTTAGTCACCAATCGTAAAGAATTATTAGTTTTGAATCTAAAAAGGTAAATAAAATAATGGGTATCTTTGCCTCAAAGTCTATGGACTTTCATGCCCATGCCGATAATAGCAAACAACCCAGATTGGTGGAAATGACAGAAGTTGCACTTAAGTTTTTACAAGAAAAGAAAAACAACGAGGGCTATGCCATCTTTATTGAGGGTGGCTTAATGGATTATGGCAATCATTTCAATAAGCCTGGGGTGTGTATTGATGAAACTTTGGAATTTGAAAAGGCCATAGAACTGGCCGTCAATATAACCGATCCCAATGAAACCCTAATTGTGGTAACATCCGATCGTGCTTATCCTTTAAGTATATCAGGATATCCGGGACGTGGCACGCCCATTTTGGGCGTCAATTAACATGATGTTGATAGTAATGGCATGAAATATTCCACTTTGAATTATGCTGTGGGTCCTAAGCAATATGTTGATGAGCAAGGTAAATCTTTGAATTTGGAGGAGTTAATAGTTGATATAGGTGGGTGTATTTCTTATGTTTTTTGGGTTTAAAAACTTTAATTGATTTGTATTTGTTTATGTTTTGTATAGATTCTACTCACCCCATCCAAATATCCAGCAGTATAGGTGTTTATGCTGGCGATGATATTGGTATTTTTGCCTCAGGTCCGTTTTCTCATTTATTTGCTGGGGTGGTTCAGCAAAATTCCATACCACATTTTATGGCCTACGCTGCTGGCATAGGAGAAATTTCTTTTGAATGTCAGAATTAGGAAACATTAAAGAAATTATTTATGTAATTATAATAATACGCTATAGTTTTAAGTTTTCTTATAATTAATGTTTGTAAATCTTATAAGATTTATAAATATTATAGTAAAAAATTTTTTAAAAACATTTTATTTATTCGAAGGTTTACTTCAAAGTTAAATATACAAATTTGAAATTTATTTTTGTATACCTCTGTTATATGTTCTACATAGCTTTCCGTTGGAAAACGTAAATGCAAAAACATACAGAAATATACAAAGAGACACTAGCAAAATGTAATGCATTTTCTGGCCTGCTAAAGCCTTCGTCAGCATTCTTTGTGTCTATTGTTGTTCATTTTCAAATTTCTTATATTTAACTTTTCAAATTTACTATATGAGAATTTTTTTTTGTCTCTTTGTATATTTCTGTATGTTTTTGCATTTACGTTTTCCAACGAAAAGCTATGTAGAACATATAACAGAGGTATGCAAAAATAAATTTCAAATTTGTATATTTAACTTTGAAGTAAACCTTCGAATAAATAAAATTTTTTTAAAAATTTTTTTACAATAAAATAATACTCGCAAGAGGAAAAATTCTCATATAGTAAATTTATAAATATTATATTTATAAATTATGAAAAAAAGAAGTCTCAATAAAGTTAACTAACTAACTTGTGAAATTGTTTACGAGAAAACATTTGTTTTGCTTAATTTAAAATTGCATAATTTGAGGCTGTACGCAACCACACACATATGTACATACGAGTAAATACACATACATATGTATGTACATGCACGCAAGTAGTAAAAACAAAACGTAAATGAGTGTAACTAAAACAAGCAGCTATTGTTATTATTTAGATTTCTGTGAATTTTGTGTTTGGTTGAGGCCGGGTTTAACAATCAAACAAAATAAACAAACAAACAAACAAACAAAAGCTTAATTAATGTTTATTCCCAAAACGTTTTATGGTGCATTTTCGTTGCTGATACCGGAAACTAAACAAATATAAATATATGTATAAAACACACACATACACATATGTACACTATCTACATAAACCCAAACACACAGAGAGACGTGTACGAAAACACTCAACGTTTTTACAGTTTAAATAATAAACAACCGTTAAACAACTGCAATCAACGGAAAAACAATGATACCAAAGCACGCATTTCAATGGATCGGTTATAAAATCTGTTAAAAGGAAATCGTTCTACATATGTATGTATGTATCTGTGTATATACATACATACATAGCAGCGGGAGAGAGAAAGAGAAGTAAGTAGTTGTCTGTTTATTTTTATATGATTACCACGAACAGTTTTCCTATATGGCAGGGGTGGTAGTTTTTGGCTATTATCCCTGCAGTCCTTCAAATTACATTTTGCCACAGTAAGACATTTGTCCTAAAATGCTGCTATGAATGTTAATCATTTAAAAGATTTATGAAGGAGTATATAATTGACCTCTGCCAAACTTTACTTCATAAAAGTACTTAATTAGAAATGTTCGTTCTAAGGACTTGTTTTAGTGGCTAGATTTTTTAAAACTACTGGGTCTGTTGCTTGTTTTCCTATGCATATGGTCTATGCAAGTATTTTTCGTCTGTTTAATACGTGTGTGCTTGTATTTATGTAGTTTTGTTTATTTTATTTCGTTTAAAATGTTGAAATTGCGTGTTTTTGCATGCCAATGAAGCATGAAGTAAATTTTGTTGTTCTCATTTCTATCAGGAGTCACACAAACTCACATGTGATGCAGACGATTTTGATTCACACGTTAAGCTTTCTAGTGTCGTACTTTAGGTATGCGAACAGCTTAAAAAGTTCTTTAATAAAACCAGATAAAAATATTGAAAGAAATAGCTTTATTGGCCAAACGATCTGCTACGTATATCGATTGCTATAATTCACAGCATTTCATACACCTATTGGCATATAACTTTAATGTTTAAATTGGAGTATAATAATGATATCGGTCCTAACATCCAATGTCCATATTATCAGTATTATGAGTTTTTTAAATTTTATATAAAACACTTAAAATAAAACTGGATGTCGAAATCTTTATTATTGCCCGAAAGCAGAGTATTCGATCCTGGAGTAAGTTCGCCAAGTCAATCCATACAAGAGGTCAACATATTGGGCATAGCGTCGAACTGGTTGATCCTTGTATTTATCAACACTTGTCGTGCATTCCCACGACAGCCGGTTTTACGCACCGGAATGGCCCGAGATCACTCAGCCAAGGGCTGTCAACTCAGTAATTAGTGCTGTTACAACAACAACACTCTTCGCTACTGCTATTATATTCTTCACACCACGAGTTGCATATAGTCTATTTCGTTGCGTATCATCCAATTACTCACCCTTAGACTCATATTTTCGGATGATATTGGCAATAGTAATCTCGGAAGGTCTATGATGCACACCATATATTGATCGCAGTAAACGAAAAACATTTGCAGGCACAGATTTTAATCCTCGAACTGGTTTCAATACATTACAAACCTGGTCATCTTGTCTTAATTCAGTAAAAGATGACCGGATAAATATGACTGAATGGTTCACCGAATATTTCGAATGCATATTTATGGCTGCCGTTGTTCTCATGGCTTCTGCAACAAAGTTACCTTAATTGTATTTATCTCTAAGCAGAAAACTACCAACACAGACAAAGCAACCAGAAAGCAGTAACAAGGAACTTTAGAAAATATTGCGGTGAATGAACCACAAGTTAGACCAATAAACAGCCAAGCTAGAGGCACGCAGTTGTATATCACCGGTAAATGTCTCGACAAAAAACATTCAATCGTATAACTAAAGTGCAAACGGAAAATGGTAAGGCAAAACATTTTCTCTATAAAGCGTACCTGGATGATACTGAGTTTTAAACCAGTTCTAACCGGATATTCCTTACAACTTAGAACCCCAAACACGTGAATCCCAAATACTCACGACTCTTATTAAATATGGTGAAAGCGTGAATAGCCGTACTATGCAACAGTCTGATAATTCAACATTGCAGACCTACTTCAACGTCAAATATCTTGGGTGCATATGTACCTTCTTGAACGCAAACTCCGCTCAATACTACTACTGATTTATCTTTGTGATACCCAATTTCTAAACCTCCTAATAAGTGCTGTGAAAAATTACTTCTCAAAATGCAGGCCGTGTTTGGAAAAGATACCTAAGAATTACAACCGTATTTCTAGACCAAGTTATTGCCGGTGTACGGAGGTTATTAGTAGATTAATTATATTTTGGAGAAAGTTTGGCTCTTTTAGAACCTTTAACTAGAATAGATCAATCGTGGATCTTTTAGATTCTGTAACTAGAATAGATCAATCGTGGATCTTTTAGAAGCTGTTACTAGAATAGATCAATCGTGGATCTTTTAGAAGCTGTTACTAGAATAGATCAATCGTGGATCTTTTAGAATCTGTAACTAGAATAGATCAATCGTGGATCTTTTAGAAGCTGTTACTAGAATAGATCAATCGTGGATCTTTTAGAATCTGTTACTAGAATAGATCAATCGTGGATCTTTTAGAATCTGTAACTAGAATAGATCAATCGTGGATCTTTTAGAATCTGTAACTAGAATAGATCAATCGTGGATCTTTTAGAAGCTGTTACTAGAATAGATCAATCGTGGATCTTTTAGAATCTGTAACTAGAATAGATCAATCGTGGATCTTTTAGAAGCTGTTACTAGAATAGATCAATCGTGGATCTTTTAGATTCTGTAACTAGAATAAATCAATTGGGGATCTTTTGGAAACCTTTAGTATATCAATCATTTAATCCTACCTAAACTCATGCATTCCATCTTTATTGGGTTTGCTAAAAACCGTTCTCGATTCCTGTTTCCAACTTGGCAGATTGCGTATAATATTGTAAACCAAGTTATAGAAGATCCAGAAATTCTGTACAGTTAATATTTAGACTTTTTTTTAAGACTTCCTAAAAGGGTTTCCGTCTACATAATATATTGTTTCCAATTAGAATGCTACCTTTCTAAAGTAGTTCTCCAATTGCTCTCGTATATTTGTGTTGACGTCACAGTGTTTTTTTGTGTGATTTTCCGTTCACTCACAATCTAGTTTCTATGTGAGTATTTGTTTGTTTACTTATGTGTGGGTGCATTTGCTTTTTGTTGACAATTTGTCCAATAGCAGAGAAAAAAAAACACAAAGAATAATGTATGCAGATGGAAATGGGAAATAAAACTAAATGCAAAATACTATAATCGTTAATGTAGATTTTAGCATAATATGCTAAAAACAAATACCCTCACACACACACACGCTTTTGTTCCCACGTTAGTGAGTGTATATGTCCTGATTGTCTGAATGCGTGTGAATATACATAAATACATACATGTGGTAAAATGTTTGCATGCGTAACTGTGTGTGTTTGTCTATTGGATTATACGAAAATTGTTACATTAAATATTTGTATGGTTGTTTGTTTTTCCATTTAAATGGTTGAGTAGATTTTCTGAATGTGTGAGATTTTCAACACTTGTCCCTTTCATGTACTTTTGATGTTGGCAATCATTTTTAAATGTATTGTATGTAAAAATACTTTTTTTATAATAGGTTTAACATTTAGCTGGGTTCTCTTTAATAAGGCTCAAGCAAATGCCTAAATTTTGTGAAACAATATTTAAGTACTATTTTAAATTTTAGCAGAAATATTTAAAAATATATAAATGCAATTCACAATCTTGTGCAAATGGTATTGCTGCATTGCATTTACAAAACGGTTTAGCATATTTTTGCTCTTGCTGTGTGTTTTGTTAGTGCAGAGCAAAAAATATGTATGCTAAACCTTTTTGCAAATGCAATGATGCAATACCATTTGCACAAGATTGTGAATATCGCTTCTATATTCTATAATACTCTACAGTTTCCTTTGCAAGAATAAAACTGTTACAACACACGTTTTGTGACTGATACTTCTCCCCACATTTTATATAAAATTGTTCTAACTCTAAAAACTAAAAACACTTGCAGAACATTTGGATCAGAATCTTATATTAGTTTTAAATTTTGATAACCGTTAAAATTTTACATTCCGAAGCTCCACAAACCTACAAATAAAATTAAAATATCAATGCTTGAAGTTTTTTTTTTCATGTAATGCCTACACTTAAGTAAATAAAATTACCCATATAAACATATGTATAAATCCATGGTTTTTCGTTTATTTTTTTTTCTTAATTCAGTAGATATTGGAGATACGAAAAAAGTTTGTGAGCAAAGGTTGTTCCTCTGAGTTTTGTCTATAACTTTCACTAACAAATTTTTTTTGTAAAATAGATATTAAAGAAGTTATTGACAATTAAAGTCAAAAATCAGGTATTTTGCAAATTTTGGGCGGCTCAGGGGCACCTTTTCCCCTTATCCGATTGAGCTCAAATTTTCAAGGGAGTATTTTTTTTAGCAATTCGAACCAATCTGGGGGGGTGCCATGAAACAAATTCCTTCAAAAAAATTTTCCCATATAGTTAATTGGCACTCTAGTGTACACACAGTGGGCGAAATGTATTTTTTTTGTAAAAATGTTCGTCATTTCTAAACTGCTTGTCCCATCGAGATTAAATTTTACATGAGAGTAGCAAAGGAGCATTTGTATTTTTTTTATGATCGACCCTACAAACACTCTAGGCGCGAAGCTTTGGGTGCTCAAAATAGGACGCCTTTGACATGTAATTTGTTTAAATGTGTGAAAGTAGTTTGTTTCTCATCAAAATCTTAAGGTTTTTATATTTTTTGGGTCTTTTATAATAATACATGTAGGTATGTTATATTTATCTTGCATAGTTTTCAAGTTGTATGCCTTTTTAAATTGAAATTTAAAAATTTTGCGCAAACCAGGTACGATTTTTGTAAAATATCGATCAGAATTTTTGACCGATTTTCCTCAAATTTATTATTCTTTGTTCAACAATAAAATTAATCATAAGTCTAAAAACATTTCGATGGCTTAATATAAAAAAGGCCTAACTCGTTTTTTTTGTTACTTTACAGACGAAGGAAAAAACTTAATAAAATTTTAGATATAACAAACATTTTAATAAAATTTTTAATAAAAAAAGCAACACATTTTATTTCTCATTTAAAATTTTTTCTTAATTAGAGAAGGAAATGAACTAATATTTTAATTTAAGAGAAAAGCAAAAACAAATTTGTAATAATACAAGTTTTATAATATACTAGCGGACCCCGATGCACTTCGTTGCAACCAACCAAAAAAAGAAATGAAATATTCTAGATTTTTTTTTATGAAATGAATGCATTGTATTTAAAAATTATTAATGTTAATCCAAAACATTTGGATATACAATATTTTTCGTTTGCCCATTTGAAGCGAGCACAAACAAACAATTTGGAGTTCCAACTCTTGAGCAGGCCACGTATAGCTGTCCATGTGAAAAGCACGGCTCCCCCAAATTTAATCCGCATATTTGAAGCGTTTGTCCTTGCGCCTTATTGATGGACATGGCAAATGATAGACGCACTGGGAATTGCAAACGCTTAAATTCAAATGGCATGTCTGTTGGAATCAGTGGAATACGTGGTATGAGCACAATTTCACCTTTCGCTGTTCCGGTCAATATTGTGGTTTCAATTAAATTCGGCATCAATTTTTTTACTGCCAATCTTGTGCCATTGCACAATTTCGGTGCATTTAAATTCAGTAGTAAAATAATTGATGAGCCAACCTTTAAATTCAAACAATGCGGTGGCATACCAGGTGGCTCCAATGAATTCAAAAATTCAATTGGATAATTCACTGCATCATCTGCATTCATTGCGCTATCAACAGATTTATATGATGTCACTGCACCTGGCAATTTTTCTTGAATCTGATAATTGATTTCATTGACGTGTACATTTTTTGGTGCCAGTATTGCGCGTTCTCTCAACCAATTAAGATTCCTGTTATTTTGAACAATATTTGGAAACACACTTTCAATCAACTCTTCTGTTGAATGGAGAATGGTACAAAAATTGTTAGGCAATATAATCAATCCATTTGTATTATCGACTCGAACTTTGCCATTTCCAATATCTAACAATTGCTTCGAGAACCGATCTGCAGATTGGTCGTTGTGCAATTGAACGCGCATATTTATTTTCAATGTCAATTTTTGCACATGTCGCCACAGAAGAGAAGACTTTAAACATGCGTTGATCTCATCCGCCGGTGTTGATCGTGGAACCACAGGCAATATTTGACGAAAATCGCCTGACAATAATATCAATGCTCCACCAAAAATTTCTTGATTCTGACGTAGATCTTGCATTGTACGGTGTAATGCTTCCAGCGATTTTTTATGCGTCATTGTACATTCATCCAATAGAATAATTGCTGCTTGTTGCAAAACTTTTGCCATCGCAGAATTTCTTGAAATATTGCACGTGGGATGTTCAATCACCTGTTAGTTTGAGAATAATTACATTTTAAATAATCTATATATATAAAAAGAAGTGTACATTTTGATTGTCACTCCATAACTCGAGAACGGCTCGACCGATTTTGGATTTCAAAATCAACTAACCATCATCACTCCTCCCTGTACCTTCCCTAAAAATTTTATGGCAATCGGTCAAACCGTTCCCGAGTTATGGAGTGACAATCAAAATGTACACTTCTTTTTATATATATAATATATAATATATAAAATAAAGAATACACAAACTTTTCTCTTTTTTATTTCGGTTTTAATGAAGGTATCGAAGATAGGCCTTTTTTTGATTGAAAAATGAGTTAGGCCTTTGTTATATTAAGCCATCGATTTTAAAGTAATGTAAAATTTCTCATCATTTTCTCACCACTGTGCACTGTCTGCAATTCAATTTAGAAACAATGTACAGACAGTTTAATGCAGTCAGTCTTTTATTAGATTTTGAGCTATTTTTCACAATTCGTTATTTATTTATTATTTATAGCGACCCAATCATTGATAGACAGATACCCTCCTACAACACGGTAGATATGTGCATAGAAAACGCCGTGTTGTAAGAAAATGAGTTATATGAGGCAAGGAGACAGTGTAAAATATAAATTTTTTTAAATTAATTAAATTAAATATTTTCTTTGAATTCATTGTTTTTATTAGAAACTAGCTGACCGCCCCGGCTTCGCTCAGTATTTACTATTGATTTGTAGTTCATAAAATAGATGTATTCACAACCTGCCTGCTCTTATTTATTTGCAAATTTGTACAGCATACTTTAGGGGACTTTTTTTTCAAATGTTGAATTTTTTCAGGAAAAAATCATAACTGGAGAATGGCTAGACCGATTTTGGATTTCAAAATCCACTAACCATCATCACTCCTCTCTGTACCTTCCCTAAAAATTTTATGGCAATCGGTCAAACCGTTCCCGAGTTATGGAGTGACAATCAAATGTACATAAAATAAAGAATACACAAACTTTTCTCTTTTTTATTTCGGTTTTAATGAAGGTATCGAAGATAGGCCTTTTTTTGATTGAAAAATGAGTTAGGCCTTTGTTATATTAAGCCATCGATTTTAAAGTAATGTAAAATTTCTCATCATTTTCTCACCACTGTGCACTGTCTGCAATTCAATTTAGAAACAATGTACAGACAGTTTAATGCAGTCAGTCTTTTATTAGATTTTGAGCTATTTTTCACAATTCGTTATTTATTTATTATTTATAGCGACCCAATCATTGATAGACAGATACCCTCCTACAACACGGTAGATATGTGCATAGAAAACGCCGTGTTGTAAGAAAATGAGTTATATGAGGCAAGGAGACAGTGTAAAATATAAATTTTTTTAAATTAATTAAATTAAATATTTTCTTTGAATTCATTGTTTTTATTAGAAACTAGCTGACCGCCCCGGCTTCGCTCAGTATTTACTATTGATTTGTAGTTCATAAAATAGATGTATTCACAACCTGCCTGCTCTTATTTATTTGCAAATTTGTACAGCATACTTTAGGGGACTTTTTTTTCAAATGTTGAATTTTTTCAGGAAAAAAATCATAACTGGAGAATGGCTAGACCGATTTTGGATTTCAAAATCCACTAACCATCATCACTCCTCTCTGTACCTTCCCTAAAAATTTTATGGCAATCGGTCGAGCCGTTCTCGAGTTATGGAGTGACAATCAAAATGTACACTTATTTTTATATATATAGATATGTACATATAGTACATACAAAAAATACATAGACAAAAATAAACAAGAGTAACAGAGATGCAAAAATTAGTACTTTTGTACTATTTTGGTACAATTTTAACAACTAAGTCTTGGTTTACATTATGAAATTTTTGTCGCTGCGATTCTTGCTTTGTAGGCGAGAGCGGTGAGTCGTATTAAAATATGCATGTATGACTTAGAAACCGTGTTGTAGATGAGGAGGATTTCCGCAAATTTTTTTTCGTGTAACGTCGAAATCGTTTTGTAGGAAGCTGTCTTGTAGGAGGGTTACCTGTATTCTTTTCAAGATTTATTCTAACGTTTTCCGAATAGTTTCGGCATTAAATACTATCTAATTAAATTATCATATAATAAAAACTCTAATTTGTTTGAAACTTATTTTTGGTATTTTTTTTTTTTTTGAAAACCCCAAAAATTATCTTTCTTGTTGGTGTCCTGCTCTTTAAATACATATACATACAGATGCACTCGTAGTTGCTATGAATAAGTTTTCAAACTTGAACTGAAACTTTTACAAAATGTTTGTACTAACATTTCAAAAAGCTCACCAAATCAATTTGCTTTCAGCAGCAGAAATTTAGCTGACAACATTTTAAAAACGTTTCAGATGGAATAATACAAATACATAATACAGGAATTAAAACATGACAATTGAAATTATGTACATACATATATACAAATGCGTACACACACACACATGAATGTATATAAATAAAAAGGGAAAATAAAATTTAAAATGTAAAAGCAGAGCAACAACAACATTTAAACAACAAAGGACATCAGCAACATCTTGTCTTTGATTATGTTAGTTGTTGCTAGTGCTGTTGCTGTTGATGATACTTCTGTTGCTGTTGTGGTTGTATTTATTGTTGTATGTATAGAAAACAAACTTTGATAAGTTTACCTTTTGTTAATATTTGAGTATGTAAGTGTGTATTCCTGTGCATGTCCTTAAGGCGATAACATACGACATAGAAAGCATGTAAATTGTTAACATACATGTGTGGGCACACAAATACAACTAACTATAAACTGACGCACATACTCGCACACAGGTGGAGTTGGAAGAAAATTTAACAAAAACAATTATGAAACTGATGGCAGTGCAGAGAAGCTGATGAAACTTTTGAATATTCATTCAAGAGTTAAAAACATTAACAGACATGCACACAATTACTCAGGTAATAATGACAACAAAAACAACCAGCCAACCAACCACTCACAACTACGCTAACAAAGGCAAGCAACAAAAACAAAAGTATTTGTCAACGACATATATGAATGATGATGATACAGCAGCATCAGCAATAGTAGCAACAACAACAGCAGCAACATAGTAAATTTTGCAAAAAGGAAACATACGAAACAAATTGTTAAAGAGACACAGCTGCTGGCAACAAAATACCACAAAAGGATATAAACTAACGCAGTTGCCATTTATACACACACACATTCTTATACACGTAAATAAATTAAAATATTCTCACACACACTTGAAAAATCCAACATATGTACATGTTTTGCTTTGATAAAAGGTGCAGGACTAAAAAAAATCGAGTCGTCATCCTCTATCATTCATTCATGAATTTTGTATAATAAAACCTGCTGGCCAAAAGACAACACAAACATTACACTGTGGAACAAATTCAGGTTCTGAGAGTGAGGGGTAAAAATATAGGCTAAATTAGAAGACCTTTAAACTTTGCAGTCAAATGTCGATTTTCAGCATATTGTTTATACGGTTTTTTGGCTATAACTCGTCGACTAATTGATCTTTTTTAAATCTCTAAAAAACAAATTATTGCTAGAGACCTGTGCAACAATTAAATTTTTTTTTAAAAAATTGATTTAGAAAATTTTTGTGGTGCTTAGGAAGCAAAATGTTGGAAACATTATTTGTTTCTCATGCTTTTTGAAAATATACAATATATATGGTGAATTTCACGTCAAGTGACCCAATGTTAAAAATCGATTTGGATGAAATTTGCACCAAGGTTAGCACTCTTGGATAGTAGGCCAGAGAGAAATTTTCAGTTCCATAAGTCCAGAAGTGCCGGAGTTAGAGGGGGTCAAAGTTGGAAATTTTGGTCAATTTTGGTCATACAGGGGTTTTTTTTAATGAGTGTAACTTTTCACCTATTGGTCCTAGCAAAAATTGCCCAAAGGCCTTTAGATAGCTATTTCTTCAATTAGTTCAAAAATATTGTTTTTTAATTTTAAAAAAATTTTTTTTTAATTTTTTTAAAAAATATTTTTTTTTAATTTTTTTTTCAATTTGGGCTTTTTTTTTAATTTACTTTAAGGCCTTTATAATCGCTTAATGGGATGCGAGTGGGATATCTATAAAAAAAATTATTTTTTAACTCAAGAATAGGCTTTTTCAATATTTGGCACATGTATCATTTTCATTTTCCCCCATTATTTTATGACCAAAATTTCCAACTTTGACCCCCCCTAACTCCGGTACTTCTGGACTGATAAAGCTGAAAATATGTGTCTGGCCTACTATCCAATAGTACTAACCTGGGTACAAATTTCATCCAAATCGGAAGACATCGATTTTTAAAATTGAGTCACTTGACGTGAAATTCACCATATGTATATTAGTATCATTAACAACATCAGCAATATCTTTCTCACTCCACTCTCTTTCAATTCATAAGCACAACCACAAAAGTTTCAATTTAACCACAGTGAAGCCTGCTTTCCTATCCAGTCCGATTGTTGAAATACCTAGAATAACAAAGGATTATTGATAGTCTTAATATCATTTAAGTTCATTCTGGTTTAGTATTAATGGGTGCCCCAATAGACCAGTCGATAGTGTGCCGGACTATCAGTCAGATGATTGCGACTTCGAAGACTCTGGGTGTTTTCTGCACATACATAAGCCAAAAAGTTTCGCAGTTTATGTTTGTTAATTATTCAAAAAAAAAGAAAGCTCCACAGTTTTTCAATAATTTTTACTGGCTAACCATTCAATGTATGAAATCGTTCCCACTGTTCTTTATAACTTAGTTAACGCTCAATATGGTCCTTTATTAAACCTATGTATGTATATTATGCCTTCTTTTACAGATGACTTTTACAAAATATTTTTCTACCTTTTTCTGTTTAATTTGACAATTAACGAGTGGTAGAAGCAGGCAAGTAAGTGTGTGGGTTAATAAATTGTTTGTGAAAGCAACAACTGTTGCTGTTGTTGTTCTTACCATTAGTAGTGCAAAGGATGAGAGTGTAAATATGTTTAAGTTTTTAAACACAGGAAAATATCAGCAAATGTATTATACAATGTTGTAAGATTGCAATAGGAAATTTTGTAAAAATTTTGATAAAAGCTTTGAACTTTGTTTGCCTGATCGGTGTTGGGTATCAGTGCGGTAATATTTTTTATTTATAATTGCAAAACTTACTCTTTCTAATACAATTCAAATTTGTATTATTTTGTTTTGACAGGCTATTTCATGAAAAACTTAGAATAGATAAAATAACCAAGAATTAGAAATCCCTTCTATCCTCGCATAGACAGTGGGGGTCGCAAATGAGTATGTACATGTTTGTACTTTAAGCACTTGTTATTGCATAGAAAAAAAAAAACTAATATAGAAAATAAAAACAAATAAGAGTTTATATGCGGCTGTGCCGAATCTTATACACAACTTCATAAATGATTATACCGTAATTTTTATTTATTTTAGGTTTGGTTTAGTGGAATTTCATTTCAATAACGACATTTATAAGAATTGTATGCATATTCCAGTTATAATCAATAATTTACACTTTGCTTATATTTTTGCAGCGTGTAACATAAATAGTAGTCCTGATATGGGAACTATGACCTATTACGAGCCGATCGTTATGAAATTCTGTACGATGATTTATATCAGGAGTGCCCAAAAGGTGCTTATGTAAGAGCAAACACCAATACATTTAAATAAGAACTAATTTTTATTCAGTATTTTTTGTTGTAAAAGCTAATACAATACAAAGAAACAACACATTTTTTTAAACGGTATCATACGTTAAACAAAAACAAAATCTACATTGACGATCGCAGTCACCAATGTTTACCAGTAGAGCATACGAAAGTGTTGTTGCTTTGCGCTTGCGTGTATAGAGTGAAGTACGACAAAAAAACAAATAAGGCAAAGTTGTTTGTGTATTTCGTATTGCTAATGCTGAGTGCTGTAATGAGTATACAAAACACACAGCCTATAGCTAAGAGTTTTTACAAATGCAAAAGAGCACCAAGAGTATAGGGCTTGGGCACTCATGATTTATATATGCATGCGAATTATTTGTGTTGAATTTCAACGTAAATGCGCATTTAAGTGATTTTTTAAATTGAACTTTTTATGACGACTAGGGTCATATATGAACCGATCTTCATTAAATTGGATGTGAATATTTCTATAAACTATTTGTGTCGAGTTTAAACTTGATGCTAATGCAGCATTTAAGTGATTTCCGGAAGTGGACAATTAGTACGACAATTTAGATGTGTGTTAAATTTCGACTTGTTAGTGATTTATATAAAAGATTGATGCGCATTTAAGTGATTTTCGATATTAATAAAATATCGTTTTGAGATTTCACTTTGTATGAAACTTATTATTGCAGAACTTTGTATGGATACGGCTTTTCTATAGATATTAATGTACCATACAACCATATTCCGGGTAGACATTTACATGGAAGCTATGAAAAATCGTCGACCGATTTCTACCATTTTCAACAGGACTTGTCCTTCTATAACAAAATTAAAGTATGCAAAAGTTCATGAAATTATCTGCATTATATTTGAAGCAAAAAATATCAAGGTATTCTGAAACTTTGATCTTTAACTCGGTTCCTACTGGACCGATTTCGCACATTTGCAATACCTAACATTTCGGATTCATTGTTCTATTTCTTTTTTTCAAAGCTCTATCGTGATTTCAACAGACGGAAAGAAGGACGGACATGGCTATATCGTCTTAGAATCTTATAAGGACCTAGAATATATATGACAAACGTAATATACCCCCATCTTTTTGCTGGTGGGTATAATAAAATATTACAGAATTAGAGATCCCTTGTGATACCTCGCATATACAGTGGGGGGCACAAATGAGTACATGTTTATACTTTGACCACATGTTATTGCATAGAAAAAAAAACTAATAAAGAAAATGAAAAAACTGTTATTTGTCATTCACTATCTGTTTTGATCCAAATTTCATAACCAATTTTCAATTAAACGAACAAATCTAAAACAACTGTACGTCAAACTGTTACGTCAAATTCTAGTCATGAGTTAAAAATTCGGTTCTTACCCACTAAGGCCCATTATTACAACTTGGCAATAGTTAAAAGTATGATGTTATCGGACAGATAAGAAGTATTTGGTTATTACAAGTTTACTTTAATCTAAAACCAACCGATAGCTAAAGGGAAGATCATCTTGCCTTTAAGTTTTATAGTGAGGTATGTGGATGAAGTTGCCATATGTTCTAGAAAAAATGTTAACTTCATGAAAAATAAATTAATTTTAATTTTGTTTTGCCAATAAATAATTTGATAAACAAAAATGGAAAGCAGACGTTTGATTTATATTTTTTTCACAAACAAATGTTTTCACAAACACACACAATTTACTGTTTCTTGTCAGTAATTTGTCAAAAGTAATCGGTTTTTCACTGGTATTGCCATATTTTAGAAAAAAAATAATTTTATTTTGCAAGGAAGTTGTAATAACGAAAAATCTTAAAGGTCACTTTATTCCTCACTTTAATTAAAGTTACCTTTTATTATTAAGAACATTAAAGGCAAGTTGTAATAATGGCCCTAAGTATTTTTGTACGAAAAAAGGGCCGCGTTATTTGGAATTTGATTAAAAACAGAAATGTAGCCCTTACACAGCCATGCACACCGGTATACAAAATGATCGGACCAAAAATAGCGACATAGTGAACAAAATACAAAAAGGGCGGTATTTGTAGGCGTGACAAAAAAAATAATTTTTGGAACTGTTTTTACATTATATTTAATCCTAGGGGTTGACTAAACAACTTTTTTTTCGAACCACTCTAGTGTTCTTGATCTCCAACAATCAGAGGCAGATAATCTCTGGGGTTAGACGCAGAATGGTATTCAGAGGTTCTAACGGACTAGATCGTAGTACACCTGTAATACCAATGCAGGTGTAGTAAGAAATCGTTGCTCTGTTGATCCTATATTCATGTTACAATTTATCTTACGATATCATATTGCTGATGATCTTTGCTTGTGTACTTGCTAAGAGATAAGTTGAAGTCTAATTTTGTTGACGAATTAACTGAGAACCCTGATCACAAACTGAGGACACATTTGGAAAGACACGGTCTATGTGAGACCAGTACGACATGCATGCGATCACGATATTGTTGGAGTTAAGAATTTTGCTTTATCTGCGAGTCTGCTGTTTACAGTGGGTGATCTCCAAGTACGACATTGATGAGTGTTGTTGAAAGCTGCAGTGAACGAATTACAATCTAATAGGTCCTGCCTATACAGGAATTCCCTTTCAGAAATGCATAAGGGGAAACTCCGGCTATGTTGTGCCGAATGTAGGCTGTCTTCTCCCATGACATACACAGCAGAAACTGTTTCGTCAACATGAAATTGTATTTCATTGTTGGAAGAATCATTATTTTCTTGTTTTTCCGAGGTTATCTACATGCAGCTTATGAGAGTCCTTAGGGCAGCATTTTGACAGCTTAGAATATGTTTCCTGTCACTCTACTAAGGCGACCATAGTGGATCATAGTTAATAAAGAAGCTATAGTGGTGTTAGAAATGCGCCCTGAAGAACTGCTTCTTTAACGCTAAAGGTACTTGTTAAATATTTACTCAAAAAAGCGTAACCACTTGTTTTAGCACAAATTTCTTTGACGTTATTTACTCTTACAAGAGTTTTGCAAGATCTAACAGCATCAAATAAAATAAAACCAAATATTTGTTGTGTCTTGTCCTAAATTAACGAGCTTTTTTTTTAATAAATAAACGAGTTCAAATATATTTTATTTAGTGGTTACGTGTTTTTCGGCAAATATTAGCCAAGTGCGTACCTTAAGGGCTATAACAATGTGTCTTTAAAATTAATATGTTGTGGGGCATTATGGACTGTAGGAAATTAATAATAAACAGTAGAACAAAAGGGTTAATTACTGTATAGACTCATAGAACAATATTCTACCATTTTGCAGCTGTAAAGAGTGGCATTCAAGACTTCATCAGTGCCATAACCTTTAGTGTAAAACTTAGCTTACTTCTCAAAAAGATTTATATTAATATGTAGGTAATATTTTCCTAATGGGTATTTAAAAGTTTTGTTGCTTTTAGTAAAAGTTTTGTTAGATTTGAATACAAACTGTAGACTTGTACAATAAATGCACCTGAGAATACATAGCAATACATACATACAAACATATGTGTGTGTGTGTATGTATCTATATATGTGTGTATGTTTATATTAGTTGTTATTGTTGCGTGGCAATTGCTCATTGAAATAACACTTGTAAAGGTATATGAATGTTTGTATGTATGTAAGCAAGGATGTGTGCTTGTACAACAAGTAACTGTAAATGTATTTGTTTCTCTGTGTTTATCTCCTTGTAGGGTTCTGTCTGTGTGTGTGTGTGTGTGTATGAGTAATTCATTCTTTTTCATGTTATTACTGATGGTGATGTGATGCTGATGATGATGTGGGTTTTCTGTTGCCAGCACATCACACAAAATCAACATTTCGAATAAAAAAATAAAATAAAGCAGAAGAAAAAAAAATAATAAACTTTTGTTTAAACAATTGTCGTACACAGCTGACGATAATTGAAAATCCATCATTGTCGTGGTTTTTAGAAATAAAAAAAAAAAAAAAACAAGAAATGAAAAAGGCAGATATAAAAAAATTAAGTCTAAGTGAAAACAAATAAGAAAGTATAGTCGATCAAGCCCGACCATATAATACCCTACACCCAGCATATGTATAAAACAGTTTTTCAGAAATGGGCGTTATATGGGAGATATAATCTATTGTGAACCGATCATCCAAAAATTTAGTGTGATGATGTCTGTGAATATAAATATTATATGTATTAAACTTTAACTCGATAAAAAATACCTTTAAAAGATTTATGGAGTTTAAAGTGAATTACAAAGAGGGTCTTATATGGGAGTTTTTACTAATTATGGATCGACCATTATAAAATTAGGTGTAAAAATTTTTCTATGTGTAAAAATTTTTATAATATTAAATTAACTTCTGAAGAAGATTTCCAAAGGAAATCGAAATATTGAGTGAATTATATATAAGAATTAAAAAATCTTTTATAAAAAACAAAAAAGTGACCTCAAGCTTAAAAATTATTTAATAAAAATCATTAAAAAGGTCGAAGAATATAGAATAAAATTATTTAAAAATTAAGAATATAATTGAAATAAAATTTTCTGTGAAAACATAACCATTATTTTGTAATGGAAAAAATATTTATTCGTGCAAGCCTACTCGGTATTTACAACAAAATCTAAATGAAAACAGATAGAGTTGAATGTTCTTCATAATTCATAATTGATTTTTGAAAGAACTTTCGTTAAGGTCCTACAATAAATGGAATTGATTCACAGGCTTGAATATAATAACTATATACCAGGTTAATAGATTTTAAATAATCTCACTGATAAATGAATGAGTACATTACAGGGATCATTGGAGCCCCTCCTAGTTATTTCGTTCTTATTGTGTAGCTCGCAAATGCACTGTTTTCAATCAACCTGCAAAAATATACATTTCAATATAATATGGGTTTCGAAAACTTGAAATTAAAACTGGCAATGACACGATTTAATATACAATACAACAGATGTAATAGGATTTGGCAAGATGCGTTTAGTTTTTGCATAATATTCGGCGAAATATTTGACAACTTCGTCAGTAGCGCTTTTTTTAAATCGTTTTTGTTCGAAATTCTATTCTACATTCTATTTTAAATTGACACTTGATAAAAATCAACAACACTGCATTGAGCTATCGGTACAGCAGAAATTGATTGCACAAAATAAGCTGTGAATAGGATGTGAAAAAACGAAAATTTTTTTTTATTTATTAAAGTAAACATTTTTGCAATAAATTATTTGTGTTTGTTAGACTATAAAATGTTTTCTTTTAAATGCCGTCAATTTCTTTTTTAATTTTTCTTAGTTTTCTTTTTATGGAGCTTTAAAAACAAACAAAAAATGCACTGCAAAATATAAGCTGTGAGCCACTGTAAGTCATTTGTTAATTTATGATCGTTTATTACGACTTAAGACAAACAGTTTCTAAAGCACATGACAAATATTTACTCAAAAAAGCGTAACCACTTGCTTTAGCACAAAATTGTTTGACGTTGTTTACTCTTACAAGAGTTTTGCAAGATCAAACAGCATTAAAGAAATTAAAATTAAATATTTGTTGTGCTTTGGCCTAAATAAGAAAAGTTGTTTAAAATAAATAAACGCGTTCAAATATATTTTATTTAGTGATTACGTCTTTTGCGGCAAATATTTGACAAGTGTGACCTTAAAGCACACACCTTCAAGATCTTTCAAAAATAGCTCGAAAAATTTATCTTCATTTTGGATGCGGAATTTGAAATTTCGTTATTTATATCCTGTATTCTAATTATAACTAAAGTTTAAGTATCCTGGCTAGGATATGTGTGATATCAACAATTTAAAATCATTTCCAAGACCTTATCTTTAAATTTATTGTAGTAATTGTAAAAAGAATTCAAAATTTACTTACTTTTATCGGCTGAAATCGAATAATAATAAAACTCTTTTTGATTTAGAATTGTTTTGAACATTTGATTTATTTTATTTTTTTTTACTCTTGTTTCTTGTATTTCATATTTTTATTATTATTACTTTTTTAATATTTGTAATATTAAGAATAATTTAACATAATCTTTAATAATTGTTTATCATGAGATAATACAAATACATGACATAATAATTAATAATTTGAATTTAGTAATAAAATGTTTACTAAAACTAAACGAAAAAATTAATAATAATAATAACATTAATAATAATAATAATAATAATTATAATAATAATAATAATAAAAATTAAATAAAAAGCTTAGTTTTATAAAATTTAACTTAGAAATTAAACCAGTTTTCATAAATCATTAAAGAAAAAGTTTAAAACAAATGCAAAATAACATTGACATTTACTCTGAGAGTAAACGTAAGAGATTCTAGTGAATGCAGTGTTAAATTCAAAGAGTTTTTTTTGTTGCGTAAGCTCTTTGTTGTTAAGTTAAGAGCAGAAAAGAGTAGGTAGTAATAAGCAGCTCAGAGTTGTAATTGAAGGAGTAGAAAGTGGAAACACATCTAATAACTATTTTTGCTTTGTTTATTTATGATTTAATTATTTGCTTTTTGGTTTGCTGTAATTGTTGTAGTGGGATTTTGTTTTATTTTCATTATTTTCTTGTTTGCTATTTACTTGACTCTTTGAATAATTTAAAATTTTTCTCAAGTTAAAAATTCTTAAATTTAAAAATTGTTTTTTTTTTAGTTTTTTTTTTTGTATTTTTTTAGTTTTAATATTTAAGTATTTTTTATAATTGTATTTTGTTTTAATTTAATTAATAATAGTTGTGTGTGTGTGTGTATGTATTTAATTTGACTAGCACATATATTTCTTTTTGGGTTTCATCATGCGAATACGTCATTTGGAACCGATGCCATTGGCCACCAATGAACTCGGCTGTGGTGCATTGTTTGCTGTTGAAGTGGCCTGATTTTGTGCCGCTTGTGCATGGGCTGGTGGTTGTGAGGGTGTGGGTGGTGATCGTGTTAATGCGCCGCGTATATTGGCCGACAGAGGTATAACTTGGGAAGCGTGTTTCGTCGATAGATCGGTTGTTCGTGTGGTGCCGCAAATCTGAAATTGAGAAAAGAAATAAATGGGGAGTTCTTAAACGAATAGCTACATATTAAATTTGTTTAAGATCCAAATATACATGTAATCGTGTGAAGTCTTCTAAAACATCCAACTGCATAAATTGCTATAATTTACATGTCCCGCATTTCCTAATATATAATTTCCTATAGAGGATCTGAGGAGAGCCAGAACATTGCTTGTCATACATACTTTACAACGCTTGATACAAAAATAATGAAAATTCAAAAATCCTGTAAAGAAATTGATCAGCAATCATCTTATCCCTAGTTAAGGTTAAAAATATCCTTAGCTTTTGGCTTATAGAAAGATCTAAACTGGCTTAACTGGAATCCGATTTGTTAGGGTCTAATGCAAGTATTGAAACGCTTCTCTTGTTTTTTCGTAGCAATAAATTGGTATCTTTGAAGATCTGAAGTAAACCAGATATTTACAGCCAAAAGAAAGGAATGAACATTTTCTAGACGAAACTAAACTGCTCAAATTTCAACTTATTATTTACTCTGCCGGTTGTTAGGCAATATTTCCCACTAGATACTAGAATTTGAAATGTAAGCAATCTCAGAATAATTCCATACAATTAAAATATCAATAACGAGAAGCCCAAGATGTTATGAGCTCCCTAATTCAGTACGATATCCGCTGCAATAATGACTTTACTCCATCTTATATAGTACTATTTAAACTACCTTGGTTAGGTTAGATTTTGTGGGCAGCCGCTCTTTAAGCAGTTCACTTAGGTTCATCTTATACTGAACTCATTGAGAGATCTAACAATTTCCAACTAAGATTCTGGGATTTGGTATGTGAATGTAAACAAGAAAGTATCTATTAAGCGACCTGTTGTTTACTACTTGGGTATCGCATAGGATTACTCTTACTGCAACTCAGTTGGTTCCATCTAAACGTACTTTTGATGGCCCTTTCTCTCCTAAAGGAGTTGTCGAAAATTGGAAAGATAATCAGAGAATCGCAGAATCTTGTTGGTGCGATGCGTATCCATTGTGAGACCTGCTGTTTACTACTTTGGTATTACAAGTAAGCAACAAGTCAATAGTTACGTATCGAACTAACCAGATACACTGATGAAAGAAAACTTGAGACTAAGATTCCACCTCAACAACTTCTTTAGGCAGTTCAAAGACCCTGGAGTGGTCAGAGTCCTTGCCATAACATGAACCTCCAGATGAACGAGTAATAGTAGAATGTTGTTAAGTCTTTTTGTTCTTTTTAATTCATTCCGTTTAGTTGTTTAGTTGTTTTTTTTTCTTCACTTGTTCAATAAACAACTGATCGATTGTACTATGAAGACTACGAGGAGCTCTAGTAAAACTAAGCAAATCATAGGACACAGATGTAATTTCTATGATAACGATTACAATGGTCCTGCATTTCTCAACTCTTGAACTACTTTCACCTTCAGGTATTAAGTTTTCTTGGCCTAACGGAAGAATGTCAGAGCAACGACATTGAATTTCCACAAATTTGAGATAAGAAACCTCCAAGCTTCATGAATGATCTATAATAACTTGGAAGTACTTTATGCCAAAAAAAAAAAATTGTTTGTTACAAGCACATGTTTCTTCACTAAGCTTCTGTCCTTGGAATTTAAATAGACACAAAATGTGAAAGTAAAAACCATTTTCAAAATCACCAGCTTCTTTAATAGTCTCTATTCTATTTATATATAAATAGAGTTTCTTTTAGTTTCCTTATAATTGCTCAAACTCTCTTTTCCTTAAATTTCCAAATATTAAAAATCATTATTACCTGATGATGATGTTCCCAATCCTTGTGCTGACAAAACGCACCGCAATAACGTGCCAAATTACAACCCGAACAGGTTTCTGTTGCCTTACGACCACAATTCCAACAGGCCTTTAGTTTCGAAAGAAGAAAAAAATCACATTAATGTCAAGTAAACTTCTGTTAAAACTCGTAGTAAAGTCTTACATTTTGACTAGCAGCTATGGAGGGTGATTTATTATCGATTTCTCTTTCACTGCCGGAATGTCGACTCATTTCAACGAAAAACTTTTCCATGCGCAAACGTTCCTGGGCCATAACTTCGGCGGCACGAGTTTCGGCTGCCACAACGGCTCTTTGGATTTCAATGACGGCCTGGCGTTTGACCTAAAAAACCCAAACAGAAAAATATATTCGATTTAGAATTTCCCTTTAATCACAAACTTTAGATTAGTTAACTCACTTGATTAACGGCATCTTCAGCATTTCTCTTAAATTCAATCACCTTCTCCTCGGTTTGTCTTCGTATTTCCATTAAAGTGGCCGGTGTAATTTCACCATAATTGGGCTGTTGGGGTTCAACGCCTCGCTGCTGCAGTATCGTAATGGCTCGCTTAGTTTTATCAACCATGGCTGATATACAATTCAGCATGGTGTGTATGTTTTTCCATTCTTCCTCACCCTGGGCACCAGCAGAGCCACCAGGACCTCCACCACCCGGACCACTACTAGCTGTGGGCATAACCGAACGAGCCAAAGGACGATGCGATGAAGGTTCTGCGGTAACAGATGATCTAAGATCACGTTCATCCCGGTGATTGGACTAAAATTATTAATGCAGTTATTCACAATAGCTTGCGGAATAATTTATTATTAAATATACCTTTTCCATTAAATTACTAAAAGAACCTTCAGTTTGTGCAGCATTTGCTCCTGATGTGGAATAGTCAAATATGGTTGGCTGGGCGGAGGAAAATGGTATACGCGATTCGTTTTGGGAGGTGTGGGGATTATGGGCATGCAAACGTTTGGCCGGCGGATAAGCAGCCATATAATCATTCCATTCTTGGGCACCATTATGACCATGCGGCTCCATTAGAGTGTCCGAAGGTCGTCTTTTAAACAAGAGGCTTGTGGCAGAATTACCATTAGATTGGCTGTCGATTTGCACAAAAATGTCACTGTATTCAGCCGGTGGCCCGTGAGGAGAAAACTCCATAACAGAGTTTTCATTGGTGGTCACATATTGCAGAGTGGTCTACAAATATAAGACATATTAAATTCAATTCGAACAATATAAAAAAATTGTTTTTTTTTCTCCTTTCAAACCAATTTACCTGATTTGTGGCACGAGCCAAGGCCACAATCTCCCTTTGCAGCAAAGAAATATGATTCTTCAGTAGTGGAATGACATACGGCCTTAAGGGCAAATTAATGGCCTCTTGCAGAGCCATGCGAAATTCTTCAATACTAATGCCACCACTGCCCAGAGACAAAACCAAAGCTCTGACACGATCACTAACATCGGGATGCACATCCTGGGCCAATTGCACTAGAGAACCTAAAAATTTACGTATTTTACCCAACAAACGGGCCTGTTCAGCATGAGCAGCTGCTGCTGCTGCGGCGGCTACAGCTGCTTGTGCATTCTGTACTGTGGACTGGGGTGGCGGAGTGGTGGTGGCACCATTGATTACCGGCGAAGCGCTGGCATTGCGATTGGGTCTGGGCGGCGGCGCCAAACTGGAGTGATGTTGATGCAGTTGTGGAGACATGGGTGAACGAGGAGCTATAGCTCTGGCGGATTCGGGTGATTCGGGAGTGCGGCAGGAACGCGAATTGTTGGTTGTAACGGTGGGATTGGCACCCGTATTGGAATTGTTACCGTTCGACGTGGTTGTATTGGAATCTTTGCTGCTGCTGGAAGAATTTGAAGTGGCTGGAAAAGAATAAAAAAGAAAGAGGTATTTTTTAATCATGGGAAAAAGATCTAAAAAAAAAAATTTCCTCAATTTCACAAGACTGTTTTTTACAAAATAAACCAACTTAAATTTTTAATTTATTTATTTATTTATGAAACTGTAAACAACTGGCACATGTTGCCAACAAGCACTGCATCCCGTTAAATGTTACACAAAAGCACACATATATATAAATATGTGTATATATAAGTAGAATACACTTAATACAAGGAGCCAACAATCATCATGTCCAAATATATATTTAACACCCTCCCAAAAAGCTTGTTAAATTAACAACAAAGTATTTGTGTTATTGCAAATGTTCTCTTACATACATACATTTATATATTAATGTATGAATGTGATGGTTTTAAGTTTAGAGAGCTGTGATATTTGACCAAAGGATAAAATGCATTTATTTGATAGTAGCTTTCTTGTTTATGCTATTGCTATTGTTGTTGTTACTTGTTAAGTAAAAAGGATATGTTCAACATTCCAGCAAACATTTGCTCACACAAAAACACAAACACCATCATGCACAGATTTTGTTGCTGCCATATACAATAAAGAAAAGATACAATAACATTTGCCAGGCAGCCAGGGATACTTGTGTACAAAGCACACTCACACAGCCTGACGATGAACAACATCTGTCCAACACATCATAAATGCATTAGTTAAACAACATGAATATATGAATGGACAAACGAATGGGAACAAACTAGTGCAAGATGTGAACTTTTTGCCAAAGATGTTCTAAACAGTTAGAGGTTGGTATGGATGCTATTGCTTATTCATTGCAATTTAATGCATATTTCAGTTGTTTGCCTCTGTTTATTTTGTTGTTGCTTGTGTGTTATAATTTTAAATTGACCATCGCTTAGGCTAAAAACTTAGATATTGCCTGTGGCATTATAGCACTGGCTAGTAGAAAGTTTGAGAATACTTGAACATGCAGATAATGTTAGTTGCAACATTTTAGCAACCAGCAGCGATGTCTGTGGCAACATCAGCAAAAACATGAACATTTTGTGGAACATGGCATATAAATTAGCAACATTTTGTACAAATTGCTTTATGATGTTGCTGCTGCTGCTGCTGCAATATTTAATATTGCTGTTGTTGTTATCGTTATTATGTTCTTGTTGCTGTTCTTACAACTGATGTTGTTCCATGCAGCCTGGTCATTTGTGATTTGAAATTGTGTGCTCCTGCTGCTGATGCTGAAAGTTCAAACACATGTTAGCACAACTAGAGTATTTTTTTTTTTTGCAGCAAATGTTAATGAGTTTGTTGTGTAAGCGGCAGGTCTTGGGACAACATGTGTGAAAGAAATGTAAGAAAAAATCTAAGAAAATTTAGTTTGCCAGCAATTAAATGGACTAGTGTTGCATTTAAATTTATATTTTTTAAATTAAGTTCTTAAGTTAGGAAACTATAAGTATATTAAGAGAATTTTCCATAAACTTTGTTTCAATAAATGGACAATTCTCTATTTTCAATTTTCTGTCCAAAAAAACACTTTGCCAGAGAAAACTGTCCATTACATACACATTTTCTTAGAAAATTGTATAATAAAGATAGTTTCTAAAGAAAACAGTCTACTAAAGACACTTTTCTATAGAAAACTTTCTACTCAAGCCACTTTTCTACATATCACTGTTTATTCAAGGCACTTTTTTATAGAACACTGTCTATTCCAGATGCTCTTCTATAGAACACTATCTATTTAAGCCACTTTTCTATAGAACACTGTCTATTCAAAACACTTTTTTATAGGACACCGTCTATTCCAGACACTTTTTTAAAGAACACTATCTATTCAAAACATATTTCTATAAAAAAAAAACTCTAAGTCCTGTTTCACACACTTCAGGTTTAGCTGATCAGTTTTTGATCAATTCTATTTTGAACTTGCCATTTCATTTACACGCGTCTATTCAGTTTTCGTACTTTTTAAAGCAAATCTACATGCATGAAAGTTAAAAAACCAAAGGAAATACGAAAAATGACTAGTACCGTGGGGTTTGTAGCCCTTTTTTTTTTGATTCTCACTCCAAAAATACTTGCCTTGAAGAACCAGAATTGAAGAGTGTAAAAGCGTACTAATCAAAAAAATTTTCTATATAAAACTCTCTTATCAAGACACTTTTCTTCTTAAATAAAAGCTTGTCGTTGCTGAGTAGAGAAGTTTTTTAAAACTTTTCGCTAGAAAACCTTTTAAAAAAATCTTTCATCAAGGCACTTTCCCATAGAAAACTGTTTAATCAACTGTTTGTATAGAAAAATGTCGAATCAAGACACTTTTCTCTTAAATTCAATAAAAGTTTGCCTTTGCTGGACAGAGAAGTTTTTTTATTAAACTCTTTGTTTTGGAAGACTCATTAAGAAAACTCTAATTAATACACTTTTCTATAGAAAACTCTCAAATCCGATAAAGGCTTAGTTTTCTTTACTAAATACTTTTTTATGGAAAAGTTTCTAATCAGGAAATAACTCTCTGATCCAACAAATCAGTTTTCAATAATCTTTTCTATACAAAAGTGTCTAACAAACAAACTTCTCTGTGTAACAATTTTATCGAATTCAAGTACTAATAGTTCTACATCGATTTAAAATGGTGCAAAATGTTAAAAAAAAAATCCCTTCTAAAATGCTCAAAACTATCAACATTGACATCATACTAATTTTCCCTAATATCCTAGCAACAGGATTCAAAGTGCAATTTTCTAAAGGCTTAGATCCTACTTGACAGTTTTCATATACACTGTACTACATACAGGTATTTCAAACGAACTGATAGTTTAGAAGAAGCATATTTATTTCGTTTAGAGACGTATCGATATGGCGTATGAGCAATATTCAATTTCTAACAAACTATAAAAATCAATCATACGTTTATTACAAACAAATAATAATGCAAAACATTCGGACAATTTTGCTTTCCGCAGTACATATGTACATATGTATGTAATTTCGGTGTCTTTCATAAAGAAACATAATTTATTTAGTTATCTTTAACTTTAGTTTTACCAGCTTTACATTTTACATAAAAAGTATGTACTATTACAAATTTAATTATTAACTTTTTTTTTAAATAATTTCCAATTAAAATACATTAAATATGTGAAACTTAAACATATTTTTAATAATTTAACAACAAACTAACAAATAAATGTAGCAAATCTTGTAAGCCAAGTAAATTACAATAAATGTTTTTCGGGTTAAAACATTAAAATGAATTTCTATGTAAATTTATAGAAAAAAAAACACTGAAAAGTAATTTTGGTTACTTAAAAAATAAATGTTTGTTTTAAATGTTTACATTTTCTTTTGCCACAAATTAAATGGCATAAATGTAAATAGGTGTGTTGCTATGTGCTTTATTGCTAAGACATGAATGTTTTGAAAATATAATTTAAAATACACAAAATAAAATATTTGAACATGTTTTTCCAAGACGACGAACAAAAAAAAAATTTAAATTTATTTATAATTGTGTGTAACAAGAATTATTGTTGTAGAATTTTTTTTAAACAAGTTACAAAGCATGTTTTACTCTTCTTCTTTAAGAGAAAAACAAGAATTTGTTTTCAAGATCATTATGATTATTTTATAAACTTAATTTGTATAAAGCCTAAAAGTAGGCTATTGAAATGTTTAACAAAAATAAATTTTTATACAATTTCGTGTACAACATTAAAATAGCACAATTTTAAGTACCATTTGACCATCCCTATTATTTTGCTCGTTTTTTTGTTGTTGTTGTTGTTGTTTGAATTCAAAATACATGCACAGATGTGAATTTGTACAGGTGTAAATGTTTTCACAAGGCAAAAATTCTTTTGAAATAACACAAAATTTAATATAAAATTTATTTAAATTTTTTTTACAGTTTGGCATTACTTTTGTATGTCGTAGAGTTTGTTTTTCTGATTATGTTGATGTGTATAAAAGTATTTAAAAAGGATTTCTATTTTTATCAGTTTGTTAGTGTGTGTGTGTATTTGTTTTTTGCACAAATCCTTTGTCATCATTGTGTTGGTTTGTTTTGTTTTGTTTGTATTTATTTCTGCTCATGTTGAAATATTTAAATTGAATTTACTTAGCTGTAGAGCGGGAATCATGGATATTTGTTGCTCTAGTTTTAATATTCGTTTAAATTTTTGTTATTTTGTTTTAATCTTAGAGGATTTATATAGAATATCGTTGTTAGCAAAACAAATGTGAATACTAGTCTCAATTAGTTTCATTGAAATGAAACATTTCAACTTCTATTAACATAGAAAGAGAAATCGTTTTCAATTCCACATAGACAATTTCACGGCGTTCTAGAATGCGATTGAAACTTTTATTCTATGATGAACCAAACTGGAAATTATAATTTACTTTTCACATCATTCACACTAACATTAGAACACAAACTTAATGAAATTTTCACTTACACTTCATTTTACAAATATAGAACCCAGCTGGTAAAACTAAAATTTGAGTTTAAAGTTTGTAATCGATTCATTTAAAAAGAAAGAGTAGCATTTGTGGACGTTTGGTATGAATTTTTAAATATATTTATCTGATGTAATAAGATTTCGTAGCATTAGCTATCAAGCTTTTGAATAACGAAGTATCAGTGAAGTGCCATATTAATTGCCAGAAATAAATGAAGCTGTGTGAGATATATTGGGTGTATAATAGAAACATGTGGGATGTTTGCCAACTTTTAGGTTTTATTTTGAAATATTTGTGCAATATGAATTTATTCCAAGTATTGGTTATTGTTAACTATGACATTTTTCCATCTTTTTGGCAACATATAAATTTTGCGCCAAAGGAAATGCTCATCTTTTTTGAGGCCTAGAGCAAATCCAGTCAATTACGTATAGCCTGTTCTGAAGAGAAGCATATTCCAGAGAGATCGTTCTGCTTGGTTGGAAACAAATAGCAGTCGGATGGGAAAAGGTCTGGGGGGTTACTCTCTATTGCGATGCGAAAGCAAATTCGATGCGATAAGAGTTCAAATTGGTACTCTGTATCGTTCACGCAAACGCTTTTACAAAATAATTTGAAAAAGTAGAAACACTGGTACCACAAAGTAAACAATAGCGAAGAATGACAAAATTAAATGTCAGAACTTGTAAATCAAAACATTTTTAACAAATTTTTTGTGCACTTCGCGTTTTTGCTTACTTACATGATGCGTTCACTTTGCGTTTGATATTGTGTTATTGCAAGAGATTTACGCTTAACGGACGAAGAGAAAATATGAAAACGCAATAAAGGGTATCAAGTGTTCTATGACGTTTCATTTTTCTTTCGCATCGTAATAGAGACTAACCCCTCTGGACTATAAAGAGGGTGAGGGAAAACTTCTCAAACATTTAATTCTAAATAGTTTTTAACAGCTATTGCAATAAGTAAACGAGCATTGTCATGATGGAATGTTCATGCTCGCTTAAAACGTATCAGTTGCATTCGGTACAGGTTGCCTGTGCTGGTCTAACGCTTGGTTTTCACTATGTCAGTTTTATTGTCAAATTGTCCAATTTGTTATGAAATTACCAACAATTTGGACAATTTGACAACAAAACTGACATAGTGAAAACCAAGCATAACCAGATTTTAGCAGCTCATATACAAGGTTCCATCAAATACAGAGCATTATACCTTACCGCCATAGATATTTGATTTTGTTGTCGATTCGGTTGATTGGTAAGGGTTTGCATTTTGTCTCTCAGCTTCAATTCATATGATAGACAATTTTCCTTCTTTTTGATGAATCCAGCTGCTCGCAAATATTTTGAAATTGCTGCTTGTGTAGCTATCAATAATTTAGCAAGCCCTTGTTGAGTTTGACAACAATATTCATGTTGTAATGCCTCCGTGTCAAAATCGCCGCTTCTGAACCTCACAACTAATCTATAAATAATAATAAATAAAACACATTCATATTCCCATAAACTTTGGTTAGCAATTGTTGTGCTTCAACTTTTTTCCAAATTAAAGAACTAAAGCAAAATTTCCCGTATACGACGTTTTGCTGGCACAAAACTGGACATTTTGGCAGCAAAATAATTTTGTTGTTTACATAATATATAATGTTCCTTCTTGCACGCAGATAAAAAAAATATAGTTGTGCATGTTTACCACAACTATTTTAATTTTTCATTAAATTATTTTTACTGAAGGTAGGAATTGTTACTTGAAAATTATTATTAAAAATTTTTTTTTTTAACAAAAGCTAAGGCACAAGCTAATGTTTGTATTTGTACTTTAAGTGCTACATAAAAAATGTCGACGAAAGTGGACAACACACATAATAAAAATGTATTCAGGTTTTCGAGACGAAGTGTCGGCATGAATACGAAAAATTGAAGACAAAGGAGGCAACATGTAAAATAAATGAAAAATGATAATTACAGCTAACTTCGAACCACCAGTTAAAGGATTGATGTTTGACTGTTGGCTAGCGGGCGCCGCAGTGGTGCAGAGGGTGAGAACGTAAAGAATTCTGATGAGAGAAAGTGGTGTTTATCGAAACATATGTAAATTCAACCAACAACCCAGGTTCGAATCCTAAGCCAAGAAAAATTATCAAATAAAATTTTTAATAATAATTTTCATGTAACAATTCCTACCTTCAGTAAAAATAATTTAATGAAAAATTAAATTTAATGAACTCGAGCCGAAATAAAAGTATTATATCAATGATTTAAAAGTAACAGTTCAAATAAAAATAATAATTATTTTAACTTTTTTAAATATTATTTTAAAATATTATGGTCATTGGTTTCTGTAACCATGATATGGTTAAGTTACTATTTACGTGATTACAGCAATCATATATATGATTATAGTAATTATAATATTTTTATGGTGATCAGTTTTATGATGATAGATTATACCATATTATATTCTTCTCTTCAAAGAACAACAAATTAGGATAAATGGATTTATCTTAAACATGATTGCAACAAATATATACATAGTTACTACCATCGTTTATATGACTGTAGTAATCATCTGAATTGTAACTTAACCATATTATGATTACCACAATCATATAAATAATTACGGTGACCATAATATTGTTGAAAAATTGCGAAAATATTGACATTGTTGTGGTAAACATGTACAATAGGGGGGCGTTTGTGTATGGGAAAAAATAAAAATTAATTAATAATGTTCTAATAGTAATATTTTGCTGTCTTAGACTTAAAAAGGTAATACTTGAAAAAAAAAATATTCAATTAAGTGATATCTTTAGGCCGCGCATGCGTCTTAAAATTTTTGGAATTTGCATAAAAACACTTTTCATTTAAACTTCAATATTTTAAATAGTTTATTATTTTGTTACTAAAAATTAATACATTTACTGAATGAGAATTTTTCCTCTTGCGAGTACTAATTGTAAAAATTTTTTTAAAAAATTTTGTATTCGAAGGTTTACTTCTAGTTGAACATAATAATTTGAAATTTAATTTTTAAAAAAATTAATACATTTACATAAAACACTACATAGACTCTACAACAACTGCGATAATATTAAAGTTTAAATCTCATTATTTTCCACGAACGGAAAGCGTCCGGGAAATTTGGAATCGAAAATGTTGTACAAAATATTTAGATATCAGAAAGTGTGATAAAGAGGTGAACTAACAATTATTAGTAATTCTATTAGCCTTTGCCTACCACTCAACCACTTCTATTTGCAAATGGAACATCTCCCGAGGTAAGAAATTCAGCATATTAATTAAATTTATTAGAAACTGTTGAAGGAACGTTTGATACTTTGAGGGACTCACATTTAAATTTTGTCTTACAAATATATTTTGTATATTTCAAAACCAGATGTATTTGTTATTCTCACACGCACTTTAACTTCTAATCACTCTCAAATTAATAACTTTACTTTACTCTGTATAAGCAAACTTACTAATACTTTGTGTGTAAATAGTTTTTCAAAATGGTCATAATCCTGGCCCATTTAAACCACAAGCACAGCTGTTTAAAGTTGTTAAAGTATTGGTTTAAGCAGCTGCATGTATATTTGTATATATTTAAAATATCGATACGTACATACACTTACAAACATACTACATTGACAAATGACACAAAAAGTGTTGGTGTTGACCATTAGCAGGGATTTGCTAGGAAGGAAGGAAGGAAGTAAGCAAGCAGTAGAGTATTAGCAGCAAATGTATTTAATGCTGGCCAATGTTAAATATTTGTCTAAATTTTCAAATACGAGTATGTACATTCAAAAACATTTCGAAAACTACTGCTGCTAACAAACTATAAATGATGCTTGTTTGGTTTGTGGCATTTGCTGATACAAAAAAAAAAAAAAAAAAAAAACAAAAAACAAATGTATGTAAAACTTACTCATACTCACACTCACACACAAATGTACAATATTTAGATATTATTTTTGTGTTTAGACATACTTTTATAATGGCTTTGAATGTTGTCCAATACCACCAACTCTACTGCTACTGCAACCATCACCATCATCACCACCACCACCATGTAAAATGATTCCTAATGTTGCTTGTCTAAAATAGGTGGTTTGGATGTTGCTGTGGCTGTTGCTATTGTTGTTTTAAAAATTTTTCGATTTTGCAAAACCAAAAGTGGCCAATCAGTTAAGACAGCTATGTTATGTAATGAAATCATAAAGAAATTCAAAACAATCATAGAGATGAAAGCAGTGTTAATTTAAATTAAAATTGGTGTTCAGTTACTTTTGTGTAAAACATTCGCATACAAATCGCTCAAACTACAGAACCCTTTTTCAAAACCTGGTAAAAATATTTTCCTTCTTTTTCTTCCCATAAAATTTGATCAGTGAAAATATATTCTCTTGAGTAATAAAGAAAATAAAAAACAAAATCATGCACAAATTGTTTGAAAATCCGATACTGGTAGGCTGAATAACTGCAAAAAGCTAAAGCTATCAAAAAGTGCTGTAAATTATATTATAACCTTTATATAACTTAAAAATGCAGGATCCAAAACAGTAGCCCGTTTCTGTATTTTTCGCATCGTAAAATTTTCCGCATGAAACGAGTGAACTGCAACAAAAATAGTATAAAATTAAATAAAAACGGGGTTTTCTCCTTACTTTGCGAGAATTATCTGTCATTTAAATAAATTTCCAGCAATTATTGCAAAGATGTGAGAAAAAGTGTTTCTGTAACAATATTTTGCGAGGAGTTTCTCACAAGAACTGTATAAAAATAATTCACGTTTCAAATTGGTGCGAGAAACACACAATTCACACAATTCAAAATAAATAGATATTTTTAAATACATATACAATAGGGCGGGTCGATTTAATAATCGATTATGGCTCAGTGAAAATCGTATTCTAGGGATCAAAATAAGAAACTTTGCCGAAGGAACCATATCTCTAAAACGAATTCTACTACCCCCCAACTGTTGACTTTTGTCCCGTACAAACATTTAAAAAAATCACCATTTTGGCACTTTATTTTATTATTTTTTTCGTTTTAGAGGTCTTTAGGTGATTTTGAGAAATTTTGCTCAAGAGACCATAGCTCTAAGTCGGATTTGGAGGCCCCCAAAATTTCAAAATTGATATTTTTCCATATATACATAGAATAATTTAATTAAATTCGTCATAAAATCGGATAGAATTGTAGTAAATATCTCAAGCTGGGCTTGTTTGAAAGGTATTTTTATCACCTTACCTTTCAGAATCTGTTCGATACCAATTTTATTTTTAGTAGAGATATTAGGAATTTTTTGTCGAAAAATAGCCTAAAATGAATTCTGAATTTTCTTCGATTTTTTTTCGATATTTTTTTTTTGCAGATTATGAAAGTTCAGATAATTTCCAACAACTTTTACTGCGATAAATTTTTTGTTTACGAACTCCTTTTTGTAGGAAAATCGATCTGAAAAAATTAACATTTTCAAGGTTTCAACAAAAAACACTATTTTTACATTTTTAATTCAATTTATTTTTAAACATTATTCTCGACCTACAATTTTATGTTTTAACGTGGTAATATTATTTTTTGAGGTTCTTTTTACTTTCCATTCGAGGAGTTTTCTTACGACTTTCTAATGTCACTGGCATAACTCCTTCACGATTCTTTTCAATAACTCGTTTTGAAACACTCGTTAATAATTGTAAATGTCTTTCTGTTGCTTGTATGTGCATTGGAATTTGTGGATCAGCCAGTGGTGGTTCATCGAAATCTAAGTATTTTATCAAGTGATCATATGGAATCTTTTCCCTGCAATCTTTGATTGTGTCACACTAATTTTAAAAATAACGATTCCCACTGATTCTGTTTGAAGCATAATAAATGCTCATGTCAATGCTCGGCCACATATTGCAATACCTGTTAAAAAACTATTTAAAAATAAGTAATTGAGAAGTTATACATTAGTCTCGTTCGACTAATATTTGATGCAGAACGTACTCTCTGGGATAAAATTAACTATTAGAATTGGATTGGTTATTGGCCTCAAAATATGAGCATTTCTTTTGTAGCGAAATCAATTTGGAATCTATATATTGCCAGAAAGATCAGAAAAGGCCATAGCTAATAATGATTCTACGATTCATAGATCCCACAAGTTTGGAACATATATCCGTATAATATGGAATTTCATACCTTCTTGACTTGTTTCCTCATATCGTTTTAGTTTTTAGATTTGTAACCCACAGTTTCCTATTTTTAGGTTTTCCCAATAATGTTCAATAGGGTTTAGGTCAGAGGATTCTGATGACCATTACATAACATGGACTTTGTTTTGCTTAACCGAAATTCAATTAGTTGGAATTTCCTGCATAAATTCTCATAGCAGTGGCATTATTTCTCTGAGATAGAGTAGCATTTGGTTTGCAATATTTGTAAGTTTTTTTTTTTATTTGCCTATCTGCAGAAAACACCCAGAGTCTTTGGCGGGAATCGAACCCGCAACCCTTTGACTGATAGTCCGGCACTCTATCGACTAGTCTATTGGGGCAATCCGCAGCACACATTTTGCCATCAATAAATTGAACCGACACCACAGGAAGACATATCTCTTTCATGCTTCATGTTTTATTGTTTTTTTTTTTTTTTTTTTTTGGTACATCTGGACTGAAATTCTTTATTTTTGGTCTTCGATCTAAGGTTTTGCCATCAGATGAAAAGAAATTTGTCTTTATTACAACTCAGAAAAGCTAATTTTTCTTATTTTCTGGGTTAAGACAACCTACTTTTAAAATACTATTTGCTCAATAATGAAAGTATTATTATTTTTAATCCAGCGTCTTGAAAAATATTTTTAATTTTTTGAGCGATTCAGCTTTCTTTTGTTTTTACGCATTAAACACTGATCAAACCATATCGTTGTTTTTCGCTTCCTGCCTCCTGCTTCCTGTCTCTGGTATCTGGTTTTAGTTTTCTGTGAATTGCTTAAAAAGCCTTCGGTTTAGATTAATGCATTAGTATTGCAATAAAATTCTAATATTAACTACAAATTGTCATATCTGAAAAACGCTCTTTTAAATCGCTGGCTTCCTAACCAACCCAATTTGCTTGACAAACATTCAAATAGTTTGTGTAGATGAGTCTGTCTGTTTTACGATCGAAATAAAGAAAAAAATTAGAATTGAAAACTTTTTTTTGAGCCATAATGGTCAACAACATGTTCCGTAAAATAAACAAAACTAAAAAAATATGTGAATTATCAACTAAAACATTTTTTTGTACAAAACACCAACAAACATACTCCATACACTTGTAGTTGTGGAAGTAAAGTGTAAAAGGAAATTATGCTTTTTTTTTCCTTTCCCACTCTCTTTACGGTATTTGAGAGGAGTATGCAAAGTTTGGAATAGTTTTAAAGGATTATTTTTCTCTACTTTAAAAAATTAGTTTGGTTTGTCTGCACAATTGTGTAAATACATTTGTGTGCGTATTAGCAGCTGTTGGTTGGCAATATTGATATAGTTGTTGGCAAAATATTTTGAATGAAATAGTTTTGAAAATGGTCATTTGGGGAAAAGATGACGTTATGACCAAAAAAAACAACTGTAAATGTAATATGTCTATGTATGTGTGCAACTGTTTGACTATGGTTAACAATTTACTTTGTTGAGGCAAAAAAAAACAGAAGAAATGTAGTGAAATTTGGCTTTCAAAACTATTGAACAACATGTGTTACTTGTACACACTAAACATTAAGTAAAAAAAATAATGTTAATAGTTAATTGTTAGAAAGAAATTTAAAATAATGGATTGGTTTTTATCAAGAAAAGTGTTAAGTTGTTCGAAGTAATAAAATGGATGTAACTACGCTTTCACACGTTTCAATTCTGATTATTTAAGGTAAGGGGTACATTCATGACGGTACTAGTCAATTTTCTTATTTCCATTTGTTTTTTTCTTTTATTTTCTCAATTTTATTCTACGCCAAAGTTGTTTGCATGTTGATTTGCATGAAAAAGCAGAAACTTATCAAAAATTAGGTTGGTCAAACAATGACTGTTACTGGTGCTCGATATTGCAACATGATATCTGAGTTTTTTCTGCCTACATTAAATGATGTTGATATAAACGTAATGCAAAGAGACATTTCCTGATCCTGTACTCTTTGGTTTCAAAGATCGGATCGTGCATTGGACAACATTTAACAACATTGGATTTTATTTAAATGGTTTTTTGAAGTCAAAAGTCTATGGTAAACAGCTCACATGAATACGGACTTTAAAGAGTTAAAATCAGCCACATTTCTGCAATACAATTATTGAAGAACGCTTGAGCAATAAAGAAACTATAGCAAAACAGTTTTTGAAGTTTTCATAAGATTTTCCTAAATGAATCAATTTGGCTTCCGTGACCAATCAAACCTATAGATAACATTCTGCTATATTATCTCAAATAACTTTGACTAAAAATTTAGTAAGCTTAGTGATCTGTAAGAATGTGTTACAGTTAAATCTTTACCTAGCTTAGGATTCATTACAAGCTGAGAAATTTGTTCATTTATTGAAAAATCGCATTGACTCACTCTATTACATTAAGTAAATTCGAAAGCAAGGATGGTACATAGACATATTTCGGACTAGGTCAGATGTTTTAGGATTTTCCAGTGCTAATTTACCACTTCAACGAACTCTTTACAGATTATTTAGTCCCAATTTACACAAAGCAACTTTTATTGCAAATATTGATACAATTTTTTCTTTGAAATTTCTTTGGTGTTCACACAGCATTATACTTATTTCTCAACCTCGTATTTTTTTTTGAGAGTAAACACACATTTACACATATGTAATACGAATAAGAGAGCAGCACGAATGGCTAGTACAATCAAGTATGTACTCACTCATCTTACAGTACCTTCCCCTCACCCCGATGTATAAAAGGTAATCAGCCTAGTTTAAAGAATTGCTTCGTGTAAATCGGGACTAATTAATAACCGCTAATCCTATACAATATCTAAGCCAGCGGTCTTGCATCAAAGTCCAGGTCTGGTAAAATTGTGCTGCTTAAACATGCTTGGTTCAAAAAAAAAAAAAAACATTGGACGAAGTGAAGTGGTGTTGGCTGGTCTATATATAATATATGAGGAATCATGGGGAAGAAGCTGCCATAATACAAGTAATTTATAGGCATATTAGTTGCCCTACTGTTACTTCTCTTGAAAAAAAAACTACAATTTGATCATCCAAAACATTCTGCACATATCAAGATTTCATGCAACTCTTCAGATGACATTTCAAGAGAAACTGTTTTGTCAACATCAACTTGTATTTCATTACTGGAAGAACTTTTGCCTTCTCGTGCGGATGATATTCAGCCTGTGACAGTCCTTATGGAAACATGTTGGTATTACTGAGGCTTCCTTTACTGGGTATTACTCAATGAGGGTGACTAAACTGGAGTAACGATTAATAATGGGTGTTCCCAACTAGAACGTAATTTTTAAATTTTAAATAAAACACAGATATTTAAAAGAAAATCGTGAAACTTTATTATATCGTAAAGTAGACAGAATGAGGTTATGTATGGAACAAGATATGATGGCCGCCGCGTCTTTACTGCCACACACGCGATCTTTTAATGAAATTTTCAATGACCTGCTTGCATAAATGCTGCGGTATTTCATTAATGCAGCGTCCAATTTCCTCTTGCAAGGATTGAGTCGTCATCGGCTTATTCGCGTAAACCATAGACTTCAAAAAACCCCAAAGAAAAAAATCTAGAGGTGTTAAATCGCACGATCTAGGCGGCCAATTCCGGTCTCTAAAACGCGAAATAACACGACCGGGAAATGACTGATGCATTTTCTCTGGCTGTATGACATGTGGGGCCGTCTTGTTGAAACCACATGCCCTCCACATTCATTTCTTCAATTCTAGGCAAGAAAAAACTGGTTATCATTTCACGATACCGAACACCATTGACACCATTGCGTTCTAGTTGGGACAACCTTTAGTATTATAAGTTTTCTTGGTTATCAACATTTAGATGGCCTAATGTCTCGGCTTTCTGTGATCCTGTTTCTGGGATTATTCTGCAAACAAAGATGTCTTTTTAGAATAATATCTTTAAACTCTCTTTATGGTAATCATACAGTCCCTTTTCAGGGATATTTCGATATTTGAAATATCTAATGGTTTTTATTATATTTGTATATGGCTACTATAATATTGTAGAATTAACGCTTTTTAGATTTAGTTAGTGGTGAATGATCAGAAGATAAATCAAAAAATATTTCCGTAGATAATGAGTTTCTATCAATAATTTTCTAATGACTAGAACGGCGACCTGGGGGCTTATTCTGTATTACGTTGCGAAAATAAATACTACTCGAAAATACATAAAAGCGAAAAGTTGCTATTCTCTATTGCGAAAAGTACTTTTTTAATCGCATTAGAAATGCGAAAAGCTGGCAAGTTGATATTCATTCATTGGCAAAACAGCATTCGCAAAGCACTTATTGTTGTGGTACCTAATAGATTATATGCTTTTAATAATCAAATTTCATCCAGCGAGATGAACAATAAGAAAACAAAGACGCGCCAATTTAAAATATTCAACCTAAAATTTTTTATAAAGCTGAAAAAAAATAAAAAAAAAATACATATATGTGCAACAGAATCCATTTTTGCGAATAACACAATTTTACTTGTTTTTGTTTTTTTTTGTTTTTGTAAATTAAATTACTCGTATGTATATATTTTTAATAGTTAAAACCAGCATTTTTTTTTACTTGTAAAATTTGTCACAAACCAAATAAATTAGACGTTTATTTCTTTATTTTGAAACAGTGTTGCCACATACTGGAAAGAATTTCGATGGCAAATGTGAAAGTCTTACAGAATACCAAATACCTATCGCATCGCAATTCATTTGCGCATCGCTTTGACTATCACATCGCAATACAGAATAAGCCCCCTGACTGGTCACCAGAAAATACGTTATCATACGGCTATTTACTGTCAGCTAGGATTTGTAGAGCTCTATATCTCTTGGACTCATCATCAAATTTATTTTAAAAATCATGGTTCTAATTTTTTTTAGATCTATAGTGGTCCAATTTTCGATGAACTTTTCCATCATCTGTGGCCGTATGCATATTGGCAATAATGCGGCGAATATTGCCCTCCAAGTGGTTACTCATTTCGGGCTTATCGGCATAGAATAGCAACTTCAAACATAAATCACTTGACAGCTGACAAAATGGCCGGCAGTTAAAAAAGTGTTGCCAACTTAAAGTTCTATACATCTACAACGAACTGTACGTTCTGGTCTAGAAACATTATGCAATATATTATGCAATCAAAGCAAAAGAATCCTGACATACCTGAGAATTAGTTCCCGAGTACATAATGGCAGATCCCATTTATTAGTCGATCTGTTATGTGGTGGACTGAAAGTCATTAATTTAGCAAGCTTTTAGTTAGGTTTAGAAGACAATGCATTAAGTCTTAGTTAAGCTTGTATCTATTTTATAAGGAACACTTTAGATGTTGCCATCATGACAAGAAAAGGATTCGTTAGTTCCTTGTAAAAGTCTTACTGCCATTTTTATAAAAAATTAAAGTAGACTTCAAATGTACTTTAAGAAAATTTTGTCTGAAAATGTTCTCTAAAAGCATACTTCAAGTCTACTTTATTTTTTTTTATATATACGACAGTTAGAGTCTAAGTGTAAAGAACCGCATTGCTTGACATTACGTTTCTAAACACATTGAAAAATTTATCAGATTTAGGTGTCCGGTTTAGTTTGGCATCAGAAATCTACGGTCGATTGACTGCCTGTATTATCCCAGGCACACAAACCTTCAATTTCTTTTTTCATTCAGCTTTCTCACGTAAACACTGCGCTTATTATCATAATAATATGAATTTCCAAACTGTTCAATAATTTACATTTTAATAGATAAATACTTGCTGCATCCCTCATCTCTATTACAATTGTTTGTTTAAGTTAATGGAATTTTTACATTTCCATCATAGATATTCTGTTAGAAGCTGCTGGCTGCTGCTGCTGGTCGTTTAAAAAATATCAAAAGATGAGGGAGAAATAGAAAAACATTTAACACGATGAAAGCAATACTGTCTGTCGCCTAAGAAATACTCAATTCAATGCTGACAATAAAGACAATATACAAAGCGATTTATCTGCTTTTATTCATACATACATATTTTTTAAAATATATTTTTTATGGCTGTAGAAGTTGTTCTTTTTTTTTTTGGTGAATTTTGTTTTTTATTTTTTTTTTTATTTCAAGGATACGTCCATTTGTATTGTTGTTATTGGTTGCTGCTGATGTCGTTGATGCTGCTGCTGTTGTAAGCTTTAGCAGTTTACTTTTGCGATAATAATTTGTGGATACAGCTGCAACTGTATGTTTTCTCAGCCATTCAACCATAAGCTTTCTTTAACCTGTTTTTCTTTCTCCTCCATCATTCTCTCTCGTCTTTTTTTTTCATTTGTTTCCTATTGAAATGTTTTCCATACAGTTTTTCCATTTCTTTGTATTTAAGTTTTCTTTTGTTTGATGATATCCATTCACATATTATATTCACACATACCAAACTATACAATTTAAACAATCATATACAGTTTGTATGCATGTGTTAGTTTGCAGGATAATACATCAACATTCAATAGCAAATGTTTACAAAATAAGAATGAATGTACAGTGCATAGGTATGTGTGTCATATTAAGAAACGTCTATCATCTATTGTTTTCTTAAATGTTTACACAATAGATTGTTTTCGTTTTTCTATACTTTTCTCCTCTATTTTTATTCGTTTGCTGTAAAAATCCTAAAGGTACATAAAGAAAAACAACAATTTAAAATTGTGTAGTAAAAAAAAGGCTGCTATACAAATATGTTTAACCACTAAACCATACATTAAGCTGGCATCTAAAATGTTCTTAACTAAAAGCCTTTGATTAACTGGCTTAAGGTACAAATGGTATCCTGTTCACCTAATAAGCAGAATAAAAATTTATTTAGTTGTAAACATGAGACTCAAAGCGAGAGTACCTTAATGTTTATACGATTTAAGACTAAATACTTACATACATACTAACAGGACAAGGTGTTCTACTTCTCATAATTCTGCTTTTGGGAAATAAAATTTCTTGATTAAGTTACATATGTAGATACGGAAGACGTTTTATGGGAAAACCCGAATTTATATCAGGATTTTTTTTGGGATTATAATAAGCATTTGTTTTAAATGCTTGTACAAAGTTTAATTAAATGGAAAATGATTTTATAAAACCTATTCATTAAAGCGAAAAATTCATTATATAGAGTTTACTTTTATAAATGATTGCTAAAGTATGCTGGGACTCTTCTTGATATATACATCCATTATGCCAACAAACAATTGCACTTACACATCAACAGTTGCCTGATCAACATATTCTAAGTATTCATGTTAACCCTCAAGAAGCAGCTCTCCAGCAAGCCATATGAGTCCGAAAAGAGTCTTTTCTGACACTTTTCCCGGAGCGTTTATGCTCTTTATGAAAACCTTCAGAAAATTGGGTCATTACATTCGAAAACGGTCCGTCAGAAAGAGCTCTTAGATAATGTCAGAAAAGCGTCTTTTTTGAGGGTTTTTGGGCTCAAAAAGAGCTCTTACCTCATGTGAGAAAAGAGTCATTGCAATTTTAAATACAAAAAATTAAAAGTTCACATTTTTTTTTTAATTGTTTTTACTTAAACAAAAAGGGAATTCATTTACAAATAAACTAAATAAAATTGATTTTTTTTAAACCTATATATAATTGCGTTACTTTCTTTGGAAAGGCGATAGGTTGAAGAAGTAACGGTGGTGAAAGAAGAAAGCTTTTTTTATATCACAACTCTGCCATTGCGCATTATGTTTGTTTTTAGTGCAGAATTGCAGCGCCTCTGGTGGTGGGTAGGTGCATTAATGTTAAAGCTTGATTTTGTAGGCTTTATTTAATTATTTTACTTCGGTGGCGTTTGAATGCTATACCACCAAAGGAGGGTACTAGTCAATTTTGTTATTTCCTTTTGTTTTTTGCTTTCATGCATGTGGATTTGCATTAAAAACTACGAAAATTGAATTGAGGTGTGTGAACGAAATGACAAGTTCAAAAGAGAATTGAACAAAAACTGGTCAGCTTAAACGGAAGAGTGTGAAACAAGACTTTAAATAGTACAAAATTGGTAGACTTGATATTTTTTGAATAAAAATTTATCATTTCGGAAATAAAAACTTTGCATCGATGTTTAAGTTAAACAAATTAAATAATGGTAAACCATAGCTATTTTTTGCTCCCATGTTGACAAGCAGAGTAAGATAATAGTTTTCTTCTTTTTATTTATTAACAAAGTGACATTATTGACATCATTATAAAAAACAGTGGTCTAAACAATTACTTTTACAAAAGCCGTCACTTTGAGGACAAAAAATGTCAAATCGCACTTTGTAATTTTTTTAATTAAAAATTGGCAAAATCGGCAAATTGGGCAACACTGGCTCGAAAGTATATTTTGTGTATTGATCAAAAAGATATATATGGTGAATTTCACGTCAAGTGACCTAATTTTAAAAATCCATGTCTTTCGATTTGAATGAAATTTGCACCAAAGTCAAAGTTGAACATTTTGGTCCATTTTAAACATACAGGGTTTTTTAATATGAGTGTAACTTTTCACCTATTGGTCGTAGCAAAAATTGTCCAAAGGACTTTAGATAGTTATTTCTTCAATTATTCCAAAAATATTTTTTTTAATTTTTAAACAATTTTTTTTTAATTTTTAAACAATTTTTTTTTAATTTTTTTTTTAAATTATTTTTTTAATCTTCGGCTCGAGTTCATTAAATTTAATTTTCATTAAATTATTTTTACTGAAGGTAGGAATTGTTACATGAAAATTATTTATAAAATTTATTGATAATTTTTTTGGCTTGGGATTCGAACCTGGGTTGGTTGAATTTACATACATATGTTTCGATAAACACCACTTTCTCTCATCAGAATTCTTTACGTTCTCACCCTCTGTACCACTGCGGCGCCCGCTAGCCAACAGTTAAACATCAATGCTTTAACCAGTGTTACCGGTGGTTCGAAATTTGCTGTAATTATTATTTTTCCATTTATTTACATGTTGCCTCCTTTTTCTTCAGTTTTTTCGTATTCATGCCAAGACTTCGTCCAAAGGACATGATACATGTACCAAATATTGAAAAATCATATTCTTGAGTTAAAAAATAATTTTTTTGATAGATATCCCACTCGCATCCTATTAAGCGATTATAAAGGCCTTAAAGTAAATTGTATAAGCTTTTTTTTGAAAAAGGGCCCAAATTGAAAAAAAAATTAAAAAAAAAAAAATTTACAAAATTGTTTTTAAAAATTAAAAAAAAAATATTTTTGGAATGACTAAAGAAATAGCTATCTAAAGTCCTTTGGACAATTTTTGCTAAGACCAATAGGTAAAAAGTTACACTCATTTTAAAAAAACCTGTATGACCAAAATTTACCAAAATGTCCAACTTTGACCCCCTCTAACTGCGGCACTTCTGGACTGATAGAGCTGAAAATTTTTGGCTGGCCTACTATCCAACAGTACTAAACTTGGTGCAAATTTCATTCAAATCGGAAGACATCGATTTTTAAAATTAGGTCACTTGACGTGAAATTCACCATATATTTTATAAAACTCTCGGAATTTACACTTACCTTTTGTTCTGCGTGTAGAATTAGCTGATGCTGAAGCCTCATAGGCGTCTTTGTCTGTGATTTCTTCTTTTATAATTGTTTTGCCGTCGAGAGCCATCTAAAAATAATGAAAATAACACAACACACACAATTAATATTTAAGCGTAATTAAGAAAAGAAAACAAACAATTATAAAACAAAATACTCTGTATAACCCCAAAAAAAAAGCAATAATTATTTTGCTACATTCAATCAGCAAGTGATGAATTTCTCACATTATTAAGAAGCCCTGTTCTTTTTTTTTTTTCATTTCATTTTCAAATATTTAAATGGATTTGTGTTCGGAATTAATGTCTGACATGCAAAACCCACAACCAACAACCAAAAGGGAACAAATTAAACAGACACATGTAGAAAAATCCCAGCCATAAATAAATTTACATGATTTTCTGTAAATAAAAATAATGATAAAAACAAAACTATACTCGTATATAAAAAATAAAGGAAGTAGAGGAGGGAAAATATCAAAGCGATAATTATAATGATGTAGACAGGCAGACACAAGTTACGCCCGTTAAGTGTCTATCGAAGTTGAATGAAAATATGTATATAAAAATTTGCCCATAAAAATGTTGTCGAATAGTAAATTAAATGTGGCAAATTGACACGTATGTATGTATGTATGTACATTTTTGATGTATGTGTCAATTTTTATTGTTGTTTATAGCAACAAAAATATTAATAAAAGACTAATAACAATAACTAAAACTGCAACTATCATTTATAACAGCTGTTAATAATGTCGATCTAATATTTAAACAGTTGTTACCAATACAGTTGGTTAAATCAAGTAATGTCTGAGAGAAGAGTTGCAAAACGGAAGAACTATAATAACTGTTACCAGGTATTGTGAACAGAGAGAAGCGTAACCAACTAATCAAATATAACAGTAACATTTGCGGCAAATTGTTATTTAAACAATGGCAACATTTGGTTGGCTGATTACTGCCAATAGGGCTGTTAATTAAAAAAAAAAGAAGGAGATAAGTTATAATTATAAAAATGCAATTTTAAAAACTGTTTTATTATAGAAACCACATAATACCCTACACCCAGTAAATAAATAAATAAATCGTTTTTCAGAAATGGGAGCTATATAGGAGATATTCATCCAAAAATTTAGTGCCATCATTTCCCTGAGTATAAATATTCACCCCTATCGTGAATAAAAATTCTACATGAAATTTGTTTCCTTTTCACATTTTTCCTATTAAAATTCAATGTTAAAAAAATAAAAGGCAACAAATTTCATGTGGAATTTTTATTCACGATAGGGGTGAATCTCGATATAAATACTTTTAAAAGATTTATGGTGGTTAAAGTGAATTACGGAGAGGGTCTTATATGGCAGTTTTGACTAACTATAGACCGACCATTATAAAATTAGGTGTCATCATTTCTATACATATGAAACTTATTTTTGATAAATTTTTTAAGAGATTTATGGCCGTTAAAGTGATTTTCGGAAGTGGGATTTACATATATCTGTTACTAAAATTTCCTACAGTCATTTCCACTGTATAGTACGTTAGTTCCTGATTATAAATCTTCTACAAATTTTATTAGTTTTCGTTGAAATTTTGCACATGAATAAGTATCTTCTGTATTTAAAACAGATACAGTTTAAGTTTAATAAAAGAAATTCAAATGAAAACAAACAAACAAACATTTAAATTTATACAAATTTTAATTAACTTCCTTCTCTTAAGTGTTTGTTGCTTAACAAAACAATGCAATTTCCTTTTATATATGTATGTTTTATGAAAACATTTTAAATATTCAAAATTTTTCTTATTTGTATAAAATATTTTCTTTTTACTCGTATAGTTATTTTTTATCCATTCACTAAAATTTCTCTAGAGATGAAAAACATTTTTCAAAATAAACACACTCTCATACTTGGTAATATTTATTTTGTATTTCAGTACTCGTAAATTTGTAATTGCACATTGTCTATGATGATAATGATGTTGTTTTTTTTTCAATATATAGTTTTTGTTCACAAATGTGTCCATGCAACAACAATTCGTTATTAGTGTACGATATTTATGTTTTTGTTGAGTATTAAAATAAATTATCGTAGATATTGATGAATGTATATTTGTAGAAATAGAAATAAAAATGCTTTGAAAACAAGTAAAATTGATAGAAAGCAGCTGTGCTGCCAAATTCGTATTAAAGCAAAATGTGCACTTAGAGAAATGGTGGTGGTGGGGAATAATAAGAGTTTTCAAAATTAAGCAGCTGGCTGGTTGATAGACAACTGCTTTGTTTATAGCAAGTAGAGTACAATGCTTCCGATAGTAAATTGGGGGAGACTTTTATACTTGTGTTATTAATAAATTATTGTACGTGATCACATAAAAATCATATAGAAAATATATAGAAAACTTGTGTCCCAAAACTTTTCTATATAGAAAACTTGTGTCCCAAAACTTTTCCATATAGAAAACTTGTATCCCAAAACTTTTCTATATAGAAAACTTGTATCCCAAAACTTTTCTATATAGAAAACTTGTGTTCCAAAACTTTTCCATATAGAAAACTTGTGTCCCAAAACTTTTCCATATAGAAAACTTGTGTACCAAAACTTTTCTATATAGAAAACTTGTGTTCCAAAACTTTCCATATAGAAAACTTGTGTACCAAAACTTTTCTATATAGAAAACTTGTGTCCCAAAACTTTTCTATATAGAAAACTTGTGTTCCAAAACTTTTCCATATAGAAAACTTGTGTACCAAAACTTTTCTATATAGAAAACTTGTGTCCCAAAACTTTTCCATATAGAAAACTTGTGTTCCAAAACTTTTCTATATAGAAAACTTGTGTCCCATATAGAAAACTTGTGTCCCATATAGAAAACTTGTGTCCCAAAACGTTTCTATATAGAAAACTTGTGTTCCAAAACTTTTCTATATAGAAAACTTGTGTCCCATATAGAAAACTTGTGTCCCAAAACTTTTCCATATAGAAAACTTGTGTTCCAAAACTTTTCCATATAGAAAACTTGTGTCCCATATAGAAAACTTGTGTCCCATATAGAAAACTTGTGTCCCAAAATTTTTCTAAATAGAAAACTTATGTCCCAAAACTTTTCTAAATAGAAAACTTGTGTCCCAAAACTTTTCCATATAGAAAACTTGTGTTCCAAAACTTTTCCATATAGAAAACTTGTGTCCCATATAGAAAACTTGTGTCCCATATAGAAAACTTGTGTCCCATATAGAAAACTTGTGTCCCATATAGAAAACTTGTGTCCCATATAGAAAACTTGTGTCCCATATAGAAAACTTGTGTCCCAAAATTTTTCTAAATAGAAAACTTATGTCCCAAAACTTTTCTAAATAGAAAACTTGTGTCCCAAAACTTTTCCATATAGAAAACTTGTGTTCCAAAACTTTTCTATATAGAAAACTTGTGTTCCATATAGAAAACTTGTGTCCCATATAGAAAAATTGTGTCCCAAAACTTTTCCATATAGAAAACTTGTGTCCCATATAGAAAACTTGTGTCCCATATAGAAAACTTGTGTCCCATATAGAAAACTTGTGTCCCAAAATTTTTCTAAATAGAAAACTTATGTCCCAAAACTTTTCTAAATAGAAAACTTGTGTCCCAAAACTTTTCCATATAGAAAACTTGTGTTCCAAAACTTTTCTATATAGAAAACTTGTGTTCAATATAGAAAACTTGTGTCCAAAACTTTTCAATGTAGAAAACTTGTGTTTCAAAACTTTTCTATATAGAAAACTTGTGTCACATATAAAACACTTGTGTCCCAAAACTTTTCAATATAGAAAACTTGTGTTCCAAAACTTTTCTATATAGAAAACTTGTGTTCCATATAGAAAACTTGTGTCCCATATAGAAAACTTGTTTCCCAAAACGTTTCTATATGGAAAACTTGTGTTCCAAAACTTTTCTATATAGAAAACTTGTGTCCCATATAGAAAACTTAGGTCCCAAAACTTTTCAATAGAAAACGTGTGCCCCAAATTTTTTCTATATGGAAAACTTGTGTTCCAAAATGTTCCTTTATGGAAAACTTATATCCCAAACCGTTTTCATAAAGTAAACTTGTGTCCGAAAACTTTTGTGGTCTTACAGCTGCGTAATTTCCCACTGTGCAGATAATTATAAACGGTAAAATCGTCATACATGACAAATTATAGCCTTGGAAAGACAGTTATTAAAAATATATCTTTGACAGGTGATTGCAAACAAAAATGCTATTTACAAAAAAAAATGATTCATAAACTTTATGCGTTTTAAACATTAAACAAACTGCAAAAACAATTTATTTATTAATACATAAATTAACATTAGCGAGCCACACAACAAATCTAAGAACTAAATAAAACACACATGGTTTCTATTCTCCAATAAATTATAATTTTTGTTTTGGTCTAACGAAATTTCGATACATTCCGTCTGCCAATTCATATAAAACATACGTCTAGTCTGACGATTTATTCATTTGTTTTCACTCATTTATTCACTCATGCAAGCATGCTGTGTTTGAAATAAATTCACAAGTAATTTTCACTTGTGTTTTACATTTCTCACTCTATGTTCTTGTACCTATACAATTGAGGTGCTTTAAGCGCTTTAAATTTATTAATGCAGGTGTTAGTTTCTTCTTTATCCCAAATGAAATGTATGCGAAGAAAACAAATCGTTACAAACACTTGCGTTCGAATTGGAAATGTTTGCAGACATTTAACGTCAATATTATGATTAGAAACATTTAGCAGATTTGTAAATACTACTTTGGCTGTGTGGCGTCGAAAATAAAGGCTGGTAATTGTCGGTATATTTCCTTAATAAATTTCGAAAATGTTTGTTTAATAATCATGCAATTGATGAGATTTTTCTAAAAATATAATTTGCTGGCAGCTGAAATAAAACAGAAGGTATGAATAGTTGCTTTGTAATATTAAATTTTGTTTGTTGTAGATATAATGAATACAGTTTGTTCTTAAGAGAATAGAAATCTTGTCCATATGGAAAACGTAGAAACGTTTTAAAGTGTTTCTCTATAGAAAACTTTTGTCCCAAAACATTCTTGAATTGAAAACATTAAAAAATAAGTAGTAATAAATTACATCTTAAATAAACACTAGACAGATTTCTTTGCAACATGGAGAATAGAGAAAAAGTAGAGCTTTCGCAAATACTGGTTAGGAACCTCCGGAGATTATACTTCCACGACAAGGATGACGTTTTTCCAGCACGGCTGCACCATTTAGGCATGACCGACAAATTAGGAAGGCGCCTTACTTTCTTGTTAGCCACATTGAATGAACTCCCAAGCATGGGGAATATACATAAATTGAATATAGTGAAGGCTTACAGAATGTCACTGCCCTACAGAGATGTGGTGTAGAGCTGAAACCTAAACGAAAGCGCAAAATATTATTAGAAGAATTAGTGTAGTGTTTGTTAGACTGAGATTTTATGAAGTAAATAGGACCTCAAACTGATTGAGGTTTTACTGAATATACGCAGTAGGTATTAGGATTTATTAAGACATTCTTACGGTGTACTAGAACACTGAAATGTCTCTGGGAATTACATAGACTCTTGAAAGGGAAAACCTCACTTTGGGATGATGATAGTGCAAACTATATGTCCAGTATTGACTCTTTAATTGCAAGCAAACCGGATGGTTGCTTTATATCACAGAAGATTTAGTCTTCTATTTAGTGACTTCTGTAAATGAAGTTCATTTGATCATGTCCTTAAAGGCTGCACATCTTTTAATGCGATGGCGAGACATTCTTCAATTGGACTTCTCTGGATACCGGGACAATCAAATATACCTGGGGAATTAATTGTGAATTTATTGGAAAAAAAGAACCCTTAACCTTGGACGATGATGATCATCAAACGATAGATACAGGATAGACAATATAAATGCATGCAAACCAGATGGTTCCTTTACACCACAGGATATTGAGTCTTCCATATAGTAATTTCTGTAGAAGTTGTAATGATGAAGAATAATATGAGACTTCCTTCTCCTTCCTTTCTTAACGACATTCCGAGACATTCTTAAGTTGATCTCCACTGGATAGCGGGACATTAAAATATCCCTGTAAATTGAATTCTGAATTCATTTGGTAAAATGAAGACTCACCCTTGGACGATGATCATGCAAACGATAGGTATAGGATTGACTCCACAATTGTGAGCAAACCGGATGTATACTTTAGAGCACAGGAGATTTTGTCTTCCATATAGTGACTTCTGTAGAAGTTGTAATGATAAAGGAAATAATGAGACTTCTTTCTGGTTTTTCTTTTAACGACATTGCGACACATTCAACTTGGATATCTCTGGATACCGGGACAGCAAAATATCCCTAGGAATTGTATTGTGAATTTATTGGGCAAATTAAAAACTCACCCTTGATAATGCAAACGATAATTATGGGATTGACTCTACAAATGAGTGCAAACCGGATGTTTAATTTATACCACAGGAGATTTAGTCTTTCATGTATTGATTTCTGTAGAAGATGTAATGATGAAGTGGATGATGAAACAGTAAATCCCCTCCTCTGTCACTAGCCGTCCATGGCTGACCTTTTATTGAAAAGTCTAGGCAAATTCTTCCTGCACTACATGACGAATCTATTGTGGATGGATGTCAGAAGGCAACGAGCAACAGTAAAGATTGCTTAGAAACTCGAAGTAGTCATTTAGGAGGAATTACTTTCCTTCTGATCCCCTCTATCAAGGTATCACAAGAGGACTCACGAAGGACCTACTTGTGTCACTCTCATTAGTTGGCTAAAAGTTTAACCTAACCTCAAGTATTCACATGAACTGATTTTAAAGAAACGTTGCGAAATATTAAATTCTCTTAAAAGCGAGAAAAAGGAGATTTTAATTCTTTAAACAAGACTCACACAAAATTCAACAAAAATTTACAAAAAAAAAGAAAATAGTAAAATAAACTAAAACAAACGACTTAAGAAAGAAGTTTTTGCCAGCGTTCAACTGCAAAAGAAAGTGAAGAGCTTTAAAAATAACAAATGTGATGCTTTCAACAAGTGTTGTCAAGAACCATCACTAACAGCATAACGCCAAGTAGTTGTTGCTACTACTACTGTTGCTGTTGTAGCATGAGTAGCTGTTGTTGGAAGTAGTCGTTATGTTTATTGTAATATTGTTGTAATTTACAGTTGTTAAAGGAAGAGAGACAGAGAATTAACGGAAGAAAAAAAAAAACAAAATATTAAAGTATGTAATAGCAAAAGAAAGTCTCAGTAAAAAAAGGCTGCAACAAAAACTACCCAGCACACCATTCTAAGAGCGCTCCGAAAAAGGAATCAGAAAAGAGTCTAACTAAAAAGCATTTTCGGAGCGAAGTATGACTCAGAAATTCCACTTAATTATGTGTGTACCAAAGCGTTGTTGTCTTGTTATTTGTGCTTTGAACAAAAAAAAAACATAGCTGTACCACACAAGAATGATAAAGCCCAAAAAAAAACTCATAAAAGACTCTTTTCTGACATTATCTAAGAGCTCTTTAAGAGCCCAAAAAACCCTCATAAAAGACTCTTTTCTGACATTATCTAAGAGCTCTTTAAGAGCCCAAAAAACCCTCATAAAAGACTCTTTTCTGACATTATCTAAGAGCTCTTTCTGACAGACCATTTGCGAATGTAATGACCCTCTTTTCTGAAGGTTTTCGGAGCAATTATGATTGTTTTTTGGGCTCATAAAGAGCGTTAACGCTCCGAAAAAGGTGTCAGAAAAGACTCTTTTCGGACTCATATGGCTTGCTGGGTAGTCGAACAGATCCTAACATACATATACACACACCATTTACAATATAAAGCTTCTGAGTGTGTGTTTGAAGAATATTATATGAACAATTTTTTTTCCAGCTGCCAGCCAACAACCCACCTTGCTTATTATTAAGGGAGAGTGGTTGGGTGGTGGCATTCAATTCAACTATCAAACACTTCATGAACTGTCATGGCTGAAGTAGTGTGTGTAAGTTTGCCTAGTGCATGTGTATGTCATTTAGTCAGCTGTTGTTGACATTTTTAGAATGCTGCTTTTTAAAATATACGATAAAAGGAAAATAAGAAATGCGAGTTTGTATTAGTAAATGAATAAGTGTGTGTGTTTCTGTCAAAATGAACATGTGCAGGCCACTTGCTGCCTCTTCAACTATGTCGTAAGGAAACCCTCTTTAGCCATACTTAAGCCACAGAAATGACGAATGAAGCAAATGTCAGCAACAGCTGTGACAACAAAACGAAAAAGATTTAAAAACGTAAATACTGACACTGCTGCTGCTCCTGCTGCTGCTGGGAAACCTTTAATATTTTCCGTCCACAGCAAGAACAAAAACTAATTGAATGAACATTTTTGTGATTTTTCTCTTTTCTCACATGGTTGACAACCAGAAAACTAAAACAGAAACAGAAAATTTTGCGTGTTTTAAAAATAATATAATAGCTTTTGTTATTTGCAGAACGAGCTGGAAAAGTAATGGGAAAAAATGTCGCCAACATTTATATAATTTAAGCAAACAACAGCAGCAGCAACTATGATTGAATGAAACAGCAGTTACAGCACTTTCCATTTTGTGTTTTTTACTTTTTTGTTTTTTTATGCTGCTGTTTAAATGTTTCTATTGTTTTCAAAATGTTACAGGATGTGGCTAATGTGGAGATTTTATACATTATTGGGCGATGTGTATAAATTGAAATTTTCTTCTTCGGGTTAAGAAATGTTAAAATTCGGGCAAATGGTAACACAATTGTAAGAAGTAAACGTTTATATTCGCCTGTGCTGAATATTGTACGGCCACCAACAAATACCAGTAGTGTGATCTTAGAATAGTTGAAACGATAATTATACGGGTTATTTTAATGCAAAGATTCCTTACATGAAAGCCTCACTTATTTAGGTTTATTTTGATTGAATTTACACGATTTATAAGTGTACGAGTATGTTGATTGTTTGTGTTGAATTTAAGTTTTAGAGTAATGTTTATAAAAGATTTATGTGCATTGAAGTGATTATCGGAAGGGGCCTTTATATGGGGTATATGATCAAATGTAGAGCAATTATCACGAACATCTATAGGGTGTGTTTTTTAGATGTATAGATTTTTAAGTTAGCAACACTTTTGAAATGCCAAACCAAACTAAACATAAATCACTTGACAGCTGATAAAATGGCTGCCAGTTAAAAAAGTTTTGTCAACTTAAAGTTCTATACATTTAAAAAAAATACCCTATATATGTGAGTTATTTGTTTTAAATTTCAAAGATACTGTATGATGGACTATTAAATAATAATTAAAGTTAATTATCTCCGCAATAACACTCAAAGAACAGAAACAGCTGCATTAGTTTATAAAGGTTTTTGTCAATGCTTTTTCTTACAACGTTGGAAAAGAAGAATTTAAAGTTCACACGGTTGTTTCGGAACATTTTTCGGCAACGTTGTAAGATCTGACAACTGTCTATACAAAGCTTTAGCATTTTAACTCTTTACTGGCTAATAAGAGTTTTTACTAGTTTTTTTTTTTTGTAAAAAACCCATCAATTGACAACACTCCTACGCAGCAGTTGCACACACTTAGCTGTGAAAGTAATTATTTTTCCTAGTGAGTCATGCTGGCGAGATTATTGTTATTTCTGTTGTTGTGTTGCTAGCAGTAGTTTTCGTAGTTGTATTTGTTTTTTCTTTGATAATTTGTGTTGCCTCTAGAAACTTTTTGCTAACATAACATAAAAACAAAACAAGACAACATGCGGCAACTGAGAAGAGTAAATGCCGACTAACGTGAGTTGAGTGGCAGAGCTGCTGTTTATACATTTTACACATCTTGTAAGACATACATACATACATATGTATGCGTAAGACTTATAAATAAATCCTTAAACAAAAACAACAGCAGCCAGGATAACAAAAAAAAAAAAAAAAAAGTACAAGCGTGTGTGTTTGTGTAGGTTAACATAACTATTAAGCACACAATTTGCAACCAACTGTTTTTGCTGTTGGCCTGACACCGCAGTTTAGCAAAAACCAAGACTAAAACACATTGTACATACGAGTATGTATAAAATACTCTACACACACACATATATACATAGTAAAAAAGCACAAAGGATTCTACTATGTATCTACACATTTACCAATAATGTGTAGGTAAAAACAAATAAATACACAACCCTCCCCAAATACAGAAATTTGTTTTCGTGGCAATCATGCATTTGTGTATAATTTGTAACTGATTTTGACACTTTATTTTGCCATGTTCAACATAAAGGCTCATTGTTATTATTACTTTGATTTCTGTATAATTTTCCGGGACTTTTGTTTTTAATTTTGTTGTTTATGTATGTTTCTCATACTTTTTACTCGTATATTTAATGTGTGAGTATGACAGGTTTAAATACATTTAAACAAACAACTAAAAGATAACATTATGTTACTTTTTTGGTTTAAATGGATTTTAGAGTGTGTTATTTAACAGTGCAAAAGGAAATTAAAATAAAAATAAACAGGATTTCATTTTAGTAAGTTAGAAATAGTAGTGATTATTACTACATACACCTACACCTCACACTGCGTCACGGATACGTTCAAAAAAAAAAAAAAAAAAAAAAAAAAACACGACGCAAATTAAAACGACTCAAAGTGAATTAAGATTTTCTATAGCAAACCATGTAAACATCGAAGATAGGTTCTAGGATTATGAGAATACTAAGTCGTGGGTTAGAAATAGTAGTGACTATTACTACATACACCTCACACTGCGTCGGGGATACGTTCAAAAAAAAAAAAAAAAAAAAAAACACGACGCAAATTAAAACGACTGAAAGTGAATTAAGATTTTCTATAGCAAACCATGTAAACATCGAAGATAGGTTCTAGGATTATGGGAATACTAAGTCGTGGGCTTTCTTTCACAAAAAAATGTTTTCCAATATTTGCTGAACAGTTTTTTTCAACGTAAAATAAATTTCCTTGCAGCAATTGTTACTACCACTGGCATTATCGTTAAATAATGCTTTACTTTTTATGCCATCAAATAAGATTTTTGCTTTTGTCTAAAATACCATTTTACTGAATGGTATTCTCTGCGCAATTTGATTTTCAATCCAAATAGAAAGCAAGGATTCCATTACGATCATCAAAGCACATCTTGTATGGGTCATCGTTTTAGTATCCAATAATGTTGTAGATTTTGCAAAAATTTAAAAAAAAAAAAAATCAAAAGACTCGAACCCAAAACAACACAACCTCGAAAATGTAACGACGCACACTGTGTCCACTGCGGCAGTAAATTAATTTAAACCTGCTCTCCAATTTTGATAATTTTTGCACAGATGGTTAAAAACTATCTAAAGGTCATGTGTGGAAAATTTCATGGAAATATCTCCATTCGTTTCCTGTCCCGAACAGCGCAAAGTTGAAGTATGTGAACAAGTCTCAAATGTGATGGTTTTCTATGTCATATTCAAAAGCTTGTTATTTATAAACTATACACCGAATGTACTTTATAAGTATTTTTCACTTAAAATAGTCATTAAGCATTATGTAAATTAAAAAAAAGAAATTTAAAAATTGAAAAAAAAAAAATTTCCTTTGACAATATATTTTAAGCCAAAAAAATAAACATTTATGATTTTCCGTTAGACTTTTAGTTGTGTGCGAAGCAGTGTGACACAAAGTCCTATACCAAATTAAAGCTGAGAGTCTCAGGTAACAGACTAAAAAAAAACCTGCTCCAATTTGCGCGCCGCTGAAAAAACAATGAAAAACCAAAAAATTACAATAAAAAGTGTTTATCAAAGCAATATCGGTACATTGTGTACGTAGAGTGAATTTAACAAAATTTTTGTATGGGGGGTGAGTGTTACAGCGGGCGGATTTTCTTCATATTTTCAAAACAGCATTTAATAGATGTTATATGCATTTTTGCGAAAAATAAACATTCTAGTTACCAATTTACAGAAGATATGACATTGTTGAAATATCATTTGTATGGGAGGTGGGCGTAAAAATGGGCGGATGACGTTCATATTTTCAGGAGCTCATTCTACAATTATAGTATTAATGTTTTATGAAAATTGAGTTGATATATTTAAAATCATGGAAGTTATGCCACATTTTCTATTTAAGTTGTATGGGAGGTGGGCGTAAAAGTGGGCGTATTTTTGTAAAAAAAAACTTAAAATTCTTAAAAACTTTAAAATAAATGTGTGTCAAATTTCATGAAGCTCCGCAACCTCCTTGATTTATGGCCATTAAATACACTACACGGCCACTGTGTGCGACGTAACTTCAAAGAAAAAAATAAACGCAAAACGACGCAAAGCGAGGTATCGGTGTACTTAAACTGCTGTCTCGAAATTTCATAAAGTAGGAAAGTTTAGAAAAGTTGGAAATTTTTTTTCGAGATTAAATTTGGTTTATGACTCCGTTTATCCTTGCTAAAGCACATTTTGTTCCCCACAAACACACAGTAAAATAAAAACAATTAAGTACTTTTTGTGTTTGTGTGAGTTATTACCACATGACAGTTATTTAAAACCACAAAGTCTGGAACTTATAAATTGAATTTTGTGTTCATAACCCAGCGTAGAACAGTTAAAAAAAGGAAAGGTAAAATAGGACGCAGTTAAGTGTTAATTTTAAACAACATGAGAAGTTTATTTAAACTCATTATATTACTTGGCATACAGCCCAATCATGAATAAAAATTCCGCGGGAGTTTTTTTCCCTTTTCTCATTTTTCCTATTTAAATTCAATGTTAAAAAAATAAAAAGGGAAAAAACTCCCGCGGAATTTTTATTCACGATTGGGCTGATTATGTTTTAAAACTTAAACGGAAACTTAATTTATTCTTACTTAACATAAATATATGGCATACATTACTTAGTAATGCTGTAGGTATTGAGTATTCATATAGTTTAGCGATATACCTTAATATAATACTTTACGATTCCAGTTAACTATTAACATATGTAAGTGTCTGCAGTTCAAAAACTCCTTTGTATTTACTTTTCAAGAAATCCTGCCAAAAGATTTTGTTTCCCTGCAAAACTTACAAAAACTTTCTCACACAATTTCCGAAAATGCAAAACAAAATCACAGCCATAATTAAAATTTAAACACATGTCAAGCACACTAAAATATGTACATTTAACCGCAAATATATCATGTTGCATGCAACACTAAAATACATACACGTACACGAGCAACCGAAACGTAAAAAGGATAAACGAACACAGAAAAAAAACCCCAAACAAATAAAACAACAAAGACAAGTGTAAAAATAAGCGGAAAACATAAAGAATTTAAAACTAACAATAACACCATATATACTCTCAACAAAAACAAAATCATCACTCAATTTATCCAAACACTCTACACACTATTAAAACAATTTCAAACCTTCTAGTAAGGAAAAGAAAACCCTACAATTCCGTCTACTAGCTGCCTTTAACTTTGCCCCTGTTACAAATGAGAGAGAGAGAGATAGAGTGGGAACACTAGAGAGAGTTAACTTTAAACTGCTACAACAATTTGTTTTTGTTTAAATATTTCTATCCTATTAAGGAGGAGTGTTTGCCTAGAGTATTTATATGTATATACAGCTATGGACAGGGAATATCCCACTTTACTGTTTTATTAGTGTAATGGGGATTTAATTCTTGGTATTTCTCTCGTTGTACAAACGTATTTCCGTGAGGACCAATTAGATTAATTTTGGTTGCTTCTGTGAAAAGCGCTAGAATTTGATATCCTGTTCCGGTGCCTTTTTTTGTATGTGTGTGTTTTTTTTTTTTGTACTTACAAGACCATAAAGCTGATTTTCATTGAGGCGTCTTCGTACAAATCTACTGGAAATATTTAACCCAAATTTCTCATTTATTTAAAATTATATTTTATACCACCAAAAAAATATACCCCCGAACCGTTTGTAATTCCATTTATAACACATCAACATAATGGTCTATATATTCTGGATCCTTATAAGATTCTAAGACGATCTATCCATGTCCGTGCGTCTGTCCGTTATTGAGGGCACGATAGAGCTTCCAAAAAAACATTCAGCAATGAAATTTTTATCAAACATTCTCTGATCCACCGAAATCTTTATTGGTATTGAAAATGTGCAAAATCGGTCCAGTAAGATCCGAGTTTTAGATCTAAGTTTCAGACTACCTCGATATTTTTCAGATATTTTTTGTTTTTTGCTTTAAATATAATGCAGATAATGTCATGTAAATTTGCACACTTTATTTTTATTATAGAAGGACAAGTCGTGTTGAAAATGGTAGGAATCGGTTCAAGATTTCTCATAGCCCCCATACAAATGTCGTCTTCCCGGAATATGGCTTTATGGTATATAAATGTAAAAAACAGTCGTATCCATACAAAATACTGCAATAATAAGTTTCATGTAAAGTGAAATATCGAAAGGATATTTTGTTTCCATCGGTCCATATTTTGACCATAGCCTCATACAAAAACCACTTCCGAAAATCACTTAAATGCGCATTAATCTTTTATCACTAACATCACTAACTAGTCGAAATTTAACACAAGTAATCTGTATAAACATCTAAATTGTCGTACCAAATTTCATGATGATCGGTCTATATTTGACCATAGCCCCCATAAAAAAGTCCACTTCTGGAAATCACTTAAATGCGCATAAATCTTTTACATGCTGCAAATATATAAACAAAGTGTAAATTATTGATTATAACTGGAATATGCATGAAATTCTTGTGAATATCGTTATTGAGATGAAATTCAACTAAAACAAACCTAAAATAAATAGAAATCACGGTGGGTATATAAGATTCAGCACAGTCGAATATAAACTCTTACTTGCTTTACTATTGCCTTATCCTCACGAACTGTTGTATTTCGCGCTGGCTTCTTCCTATCTTTCTTTAAATTAAGCTAATTTGCTTAATGAATTAACACATTTCAAGATATGTAATGATCATCTTTCGAGAACATCCATTTCAGCTATTTTGATTTGTTTTGTACACCATTTTAGTAAAGTTTCCAGATAACCTTTTTTTTCTTAAGTAAGCAATGCTCTTCTCATTCTGGTTAACAAAATTAATAAGAAATAATATTTTTGTTAAATTACATAAGGATTTATTTACCACCAAAATTAGTAACAACTTATTTCTGTTTAAAATCGAAATAACTGTGCGCTATTTCATTGTCCAACGAAACAAAGAACGTAAAAAAGTTAACAGGACATTTCCAATTAATTTTTGGAGTGAAGCAAAATAATATTATAGAATTCCATGTTATTATCATTCCATTTTTCGGAGATTTTTTAAATAAAATTGCAACCTAAGCAAATATGCCACGAGGATTGCTTAATTTTGGACCTACGAAAGTTCAAGTATCGGTAGCAATCGAAAGAATTCATAAAAAATGTAATTTCAATACTGTTTTCAAATTTCGGAAACAAACATCATGTATTGTAAAATTTTGCACAGAATGTGTCAAGTAAAAACTCTTATTAAATTCTATGAAATGTTTTTTTAAGGAATGGGTTTATTTTCAAACCAAAGGAAATTAATAACAAAAAAAAAAAAATTTTTAAAAAGTAACGGTCGTTACATTATAAAAAGTTAAACGTTTTTTGTGTTTGAATTCATTTATTATGGGTAACAAAAAGCAGCATATTTTTATTAGTATTAAGAAAATTCCATTTAATCCTTCGGAAAATGACAGATACATTTATTTTGTGTAATATTAGTGGAAAAATAAATTAAAAATAATAATTTTAGTTTTGAGCTGTAAGGGGTCATTTTTCCATTTGGAATTTCATAGAACATTGGTGCGCTATTTCTGTATTCCTATCATCTTGTTTCTGGTGACTATGACACGTTGAAAATAGAGGGGTTTTAAAAAATAAGCAGCAGAAAGTACTTAAAGGCTTAAAAGGCCACAGCTACCAACATACCAACTGTGCTAACGTTTATACATAAGTTCTAGGTCAGTATAGATAACGAAATCGAGTTATCAAGGAACCAACATATGGGTTATGATTTCGTATAAATTGCTTTGATCTGTCTCAAATACTGTATAGATGGCCGTAGACATAAAATTGGGTCTAAAAAAAACTGATTCTCAGAAAATAATTTCGACTATACTTAAATTTGTAATACAAACGTTGATTAATATTTAATGATTTTGTTTCTTTGAGCTTTAATTTGTTCACTTTTATAGCTTATAAATTTATAGGAGTATGCGACAATATTCCAAACCGAAATTATGCGAAACTAATTGTTGCGCTGTGTTTTTTCTCCAATGAGTTTACAAATTTGCAAAACACCAACTTAACGAATACATAAAAAGGGGCACACCCCTTTGTTGTACAAATCAGTTAGCTTCAAATATTTTCTAAAATACTCAACTAGACACCAATAAATATTGGTTCAACATCCATCTTAAAATATACCAATCGACTCAGTATCACTTCCTGTGTCGATTTAACGATGCCCGTCTGGCTGTCTGTCTATGGAAGGCTTGTGCGCAGCGTAAAGGTCGCAATTTTGAAGATATTTCGATAAAATTTAATACATGCTATTTTTTCGGTTCAAGGATAGACTTTGTCATAATATCACCTGGCTCCCATACAATTGTACTCCCGAAATGTGGGTTTATCGATCATAAATGTTTGAATTATGCAAGTATCCAAACAAATTTCACCACAATTAAGTGGTAAATGAAGCCAAATCACATCTACAAATTTTTTCGAGATTGGGCTCCCATATAAGATACACTTCCGAAAATCCCTTTAACGAGCATTAACTCTCTTCAAAATATCGGACCCGTCCATAATTAGACGTAGCTCCCATATAAGGCCCACTTTCGAAAATCACTTTAAAGAGTATAATTTTCTTAAAAATTTTGATATCCAAATAATATTGAACATAAATAAGTTTCATGTATACAGAAATGATTTAAAACCGTCGGTGCATAATTAGTCGTAACTCTACGTAATTCACTTTAACCTCCATAAATCTTTAAAACAGTATTTATATTGAGATAAAATTTAACACATATAATATTTATATTCAAAGAAGTCATGGCATTAATTTTGGGATGATTGGTCCATAATAGGTCATATCTCCCATATAACGTCTACTGGGTGTAGGGTATTATATGGTTGGGCTTGACCGGATATACTTTCTTACTTGTTTTTTTTTATTTATATATAGGTATTTCTTAGTTTAAAATAAAATTCATTATTTTTAGTTTTTAGAGATTAGAATCACTCGTGGGAAATTTGATAACAGTTATTGGAATCACTAGACATCTTGACAGTAATAAACAAAACAACGAATGATTGTGCTTATTGTTATAATTAACCAACATTTTTAATAACAAAGATAAGATTCTACCACTTAACAAAACTAATTATACCTAGTAAAATATGTTTATAATTTTGCGCTTTAAATTTTTGTTTTATTGCTTAAGGTACGGTCACACATGGCAAATATTTACCCAAAAAAAGCATAACCACTTGTTTCAGCACAAATTTGTTTGACATTGTTTACTCTTACAAGAGTTTTGCATGATCAAACAGCATCAAATAAATAAAAACTAAGTATTTGTTGTGATTAGGCCTAAGTAAAGATTTTTTTTAAATAAATAAACGAGTTCAAATACGAGTATATGTTATTAGTGGTTACTACAGCAAATATTTGCCTAGTGTGACCGTACCTTTAGTTTATAATTTAGTATTTAATTTCCTCAAGTTTTAAATAAATTATATTTTTTGGCACAAATGCAAAGGATTTTGTGTCATATATTAAGGGTATTTCAGTCTTGGAACAGGTGGAGAAACGGAAATTTCTAATTAAATAAGCCAAACCTAAGCGCGATTGCATCTGACCAAACCGTTCACCAATACAATTACGGGGACCATCTCCAAATGGCAGATACTCCACAGAGTCACGTTGTTTGGCCACTTCGGGGGCAAAACGTTCGGGATCGAATTCTTGGGGATTGGGATAGAATTCGGGATCGTGGTGTAGGCCGAGCACGGGTATTAAAATCATCATGGACTTTTTAATCACATACTTGGGATGACCGGGTACAACATAATCACTTAAAGCTTGGCGATTGAGTTGGGCCACAACGGGATATTTGCGCAGGGTTTCTAAAAGGAAAATAATGAAATATTTTTATAAGATTCTTCCCAATTTGCTACTCACCCGATATCACTTGAACTAAATATGTCATATCCTTAAGCATATCATAGGTTATTGTAGCATCTTTGCTGTTCTCAAATGCTTCATTAATCTCTTGCCTCAAACGTTCTTGCAAGTCCTGGTGTTGGGCCAATTCATACAAAGCATAAGTCACGGTCGATGAAGAAGTTTCAAATCCTCCCAAAAAGAACACAAACACTTGGGCGCAGATCTCCTCTATCGTCAAACCTGCCAGACCTGATTTATCGGTTTCATTGTTTTTTAAATCCAGCAGAATATTTAAGAAATCATTTCTTTGAATTTTATGTTTCTCTCTGTAAGCGACTGTATCCCTAATGGTGCTCATAAAGAATTGATGAACATCTTCCGGCAATATACGCATGCCCAGCTTACGGGCTAATTTTGGAAAACCGTCTATCATGGCCATGATGAAATCATTGTGTCTTGGTTGCATTATCGATTTTCTACCCATTCTAGGAAACTCCGAGTTGGGATTACCCAAACTGTTGCATTCGATGCCAAAAGCACAGCTGCTTATAATATCGGTGGTGAAGCGACCCAACATAGTGCGTACGTCCACGATGGGGTCTTCTTTTATTTGAGCACTTAAAACCTGTACAAATTGATCGACCACTTTTAAGAGTGTGGGATACATGTATTTCATTTTGCCAGAGGTAAAAGTGGGTGACAGTTTATTTCTGAGGACTTTCCACTTTTGACCGTCTAAGAAAAATAAATGACCCGTCAACGGATCCGCCTTTTCATTGTAGTATAAGCCACGATCGGTAAAATTAGAAAAGTCCTTAATAAGAACATTTTTGATAAGAGCTTTATCCAACAACACTACTGCCGGACGTTGTATTATATGGAGGCCCGCAAAGGGTCCAGTTCCCTTAAATTTATGATAATAGTTCGCCACTATTTGACCAATATGATATTTGGTGCGCAGCCCCTTAAAGTTGCCCCACATAATGTGCGGTTTTTCATGTGGTATTTCTTGGTCTTGCCAATAACTTAAATTACGTTTCACAAGATATAATGCCAGCGAAATGACGGCAATTATGAGATAAAGCCACACTGATGTTACTGCCATTGCGTTTGCAATTGTGTATAATTCACGTTTGATAATGAAATGAATTAGGAACTAATAGGGTGCGGGTTTTTATACATGATGGTAGACGGTAGAGGTGTTTATTGTAACAATCTCTAACGATTGTTATTTGCTGTTTGATAAGAGCAGTAGCTAAAATATTTGTTCGCGTGTTATCAATAGCTTAAATGATTAAGCATATTGTACGCTACAATTGTTTGTAAATAGTAAATATTTGACCAATTACAAATCGTATTTATATTGTCAATATTTTTTAATTTGAAAATATATTTTCAAGTTTAAAATTTCATTATCACTGACAACACTGTCAGACAAACGGTAGGGGTCAGTGATCGGAAAGGGTTCAAACTAGCGGGGAAAGTTATATCGGTAAGAAAGAAGTTATACGTGTCCCGGCGTTTCGCTGGGTCAAGTCTAGGAATCGAGATATATCGATTTGAAGTTAGTAGTATCGTATAGGGAAATTGTCACCTTTGGTGGTCTTTTTTTTTTTGACATAACTCGAGAACCACTAGTCCGATTTTGCTCAAACAAATTTAAAAAAATTAAAAATTACAATTCCTTTAAAATGTGCAAGTTAATTTTTCTCCGGTTTTTAAAGGAATTTTGTGCATATCTCGAGCAAATTTTTGAAATTCATACCTTTACTTAATTGTGAATAAAAGCGAAACGCGTTCATCGATTTTCATGATTTATGTCTAATTTTGTTCATAGGTTATGCGACTTTACGTGAAAGTAATAGGACTTGACACTTTTTTTTTTACCGTTTTGGATTTTTTATGAATTAAAAATAAAAAAAATAAATTTTTTAGACAAAAAATAGTTTTTTTCTTCATACAGATGTAATTCTTAATTTTTTTAAATTTGTTTTAGCTTATTCGGACTAGTGGTTCTCGAGTTATGTCAAAAAAAAAAAAAAGACCACCAAAGGTGACAATTTCCCTATACGATACTACTAACTTCAAATCGATATATCTCGATTCCTAGACGTGACCCAGCGCAACGGCGGGACACGTATAACTTCTTTTTTACCGATATAACATTTCCCGTTGGTTTCATCACATCCCGATTTTGACTGTCGCATAGTGCAATTTCTAAACTCAATGTATTGAATAAGTTAAAATTAATCTAAGCGACTTGCGTCCTACTAGAGTAGTGCATGTAGCCATTAAACTTTTTATTTCGCATATATTTGTGTTTCAGTGTATTTAAGAGTTTTTTATACTACTTTCAGTATTTTGTATTTTTCATGTTGGGAAAAATAAAAATGAATTTGTAGTGCTTTTTTCTAACAATTCCAATTCCAACCATAAAATCCTTTTTTATATAGGGAAGTCTTTTCTTATCAGTATTTTTGAGGTTTAGTGACATTTTGTGTTCTTGTTTTTATTTTAAATTTAAGTAGCTTTTACTGCCAAGTCATTTAAAATTAATTGCAATTTTTGTTTGTTTATAATAATGAAGTAGTTACATGGTGTAACTATACAAGGTGAGTGCAGGAGCGCAGCTGATTAACTTTGTTTACAATTTACTTGTGTCAAAAGTAATACTTGTGCAAGTGTTTTTGACAGTAGTACATTATTTTACACAAACAAAATGCCTGTTGTTTCTGTATTGTGTTGCCGATTTGCACACACCTTGTATAGTTACACCATGAGTAGCTAAACTCAAAAAAAAAAAAAAAAAAAATTGAGTAATCCGTACTTAAATCAATCCGTAGCGGTGTCAATAGTAGGGTAAGTACGGATTTTCTTATACCGAGTACAAAATACTTGATTCAAGTACGGATTCATAAGTTAAAAAAGGGTATTTTTTGACGCTTTTTCTATTTTTTTGGTGCAGTTTTGGAAGAAGCCCAAAAAGTAAATCTAGCTTTTGAGTCAGCCAATGCGGACCATGTCAAGCTTTACAGCGAATTGTATTATCTGATTAAAAGTATTACAAACTTTGATTATCTAGAAGGTAATTTAGATGAAAGCGTTAACGAATTTTGTCATCTTGGCTATCATTTCGAAAAGTCTTGCAGAGATTATAAAATAATTGAACAATTTAATAGAATTTACAATATATCAGGTACTCGAACTAAGACGTAGACTTCCTTCAAATTTTATATTGCTTCAAAAATATCGTTATTTAGTGTTGACAATATTTTTAAAAATAGCGAAGCGGATATTATTGATTTCATACAAAACTTCATTGATGATTCGTCTCTAATAAATAAAATAGAAATTTCCTTAAAGAATCTAACGTTGTAAAAATGGAAAAATATTAAAAGAACTGATGAATTTTAGATTGAAGTCTACAATTTTAAAAATTATTTGGGAGAAAATCCTTTTCATGAACTAGCTGACTTTGTTATTCATATACTTTCTTTTCCTTACTCAAACGCCGAAGTCGAAAGAACGTTTAGTTTAATGAATTTTTTTTTTTAACCAAAGATCAGAACCTGACTTTGTTTAAACTCTGTCAAAAGTTTGTTGTTGCAATTACAAATTATCTTCAAGTGTTTACTTAAAAATTATTTCAAATCAAACTTTTAAAAGGTCTGAATATTTCATTAAATCTGTTTTGTGGCCCGATGTTCATACTCATACAAATGTATTTGAAAATTAAATTGTTTTTCTATAAAACTTTATATTTTGTTTTTTATGAATTGTTATTTTATTTTAAGTTTTTGTTTACTCCTGGTAACTGAATTGAAATAAAATGAATTATTTATTTAAAAATTTTTAAATTATTTTTGATATTCTAAGTTTCTTGTTTTTTTAGCCTTTGTTTTATTGCCAATCTTAATCTTTTTTTAGGTGTTATTTGCAAAGCAAACGTGTCTTTATATTCTATTTTGACAGAAGTGTTTTTTGTTCTACTTATACGACCATAAAACTAATTTTCATTGAGTTTTTGTCAAAGATTACTGAAAACATTTAACCAATCTTTCTTTGTATCGTATTTAATACATACCGAAGATAAAATATGTTTAATAAATTATTAATGTTAAAAAACAATTAAAATAACAATTCATAAAAAACAAAATATAAAGTTTTATAGAAAAACAATTTAATTTTCAAATACATTTGTATGAGTATGAACATCGGGCCACAAAACAGATTTAATGAAATATTCAGGTTATAATTTGTTAAAAATTTGTAAAATTAGGAAGAAAAAAAACCCTGACGAAGGCACTCAAGGAAGTGCCGAAATATTGGTTTTAAATAAACGTTAAAAAGTTTTTATATTTAAAAGAAAGACCTTAAGCTTGAAAAATTAGTAATAAAATAAATAATAAAGGTCGAATAAAAATACATATTCATATTAATGTTTGTTTTATTTACTTCTTTTTATTGAAATCCATTTAGAGTGTTTATCATTGCAGGATAGCTTTTTACAAAACCAGCAGAAATAATAAGATTTTTGACATCTTGCACGTTTCTTCTTCGAAGAAAGTGCGACTTTAGCGGTTTTAGAAAAAAAAAACATTATTGAAAAGGTTTTTTGTGATAGCGTGTGTAAATCACTTTTTATCTAATTTGATATTCAGCGACTCATTCCGATTGCAAAGAGTTCACATTTTGAAATTTAACAAAATCATTTTCTAACAAAAAAAAAACAAAGTTTGCAACACTGATCAATCATTTTTGCTGTGTTGGTCTAAAACGGCAGCGATTATTGCCAAGAAAACATAGAAACACACACAGTAAGAACAAAAAATACAAAAACAAAAAAAAAAATAACGAACAGTACAGAACAAAACACAGGTGTTGACGACAGCTATGCGCCACTTGTTCTCTACAATGAATTGAATCAATGGACGGATGAATGAATTGCTTGGCTGCCAGCCGAGCTGGCTGGCTGTTTGACTGTCTGTTATGTTGTTTAAATGTGCTGCAGCATGATTCACATGTGCGATTACTATACTCATACACACAGGCACTCATACATAAGCTGTTCATGAGTGCTGGGAATTCTCTGAGTCTGTTACTGAATGTTGTTAAACATGGTGTGGATGTGTGTGTGTGTGCAGGACTATGTTTATGTTGTCGCACTAAAGAGGATAAAAGGATAAAAACTGAGTTAAAATTATATTTTGTTGTTGTGTTTTTTTTTTACTCTTTATTTTAAATGACACACACAGCTGTAGCTGTGTGGATGTGTAACTAAATTTGTGCCTGTTATTTGCAATAAATTATCATTTAATTTCATACCCGCATTTGCTGGAAATGAGTGCGTGTGTGCTGGGTTATCAATTATGCAAGGAATAAAAGGGATTTAATTTTTGGATTTTTTGTTTTTTTTGTTTGTAAACAACAGGAAGGAGTTTCGTATAGGCTTGAAAGTAGGCGATTTTGTAAATTAGATAATTTTATAATTAAAGGCATAAAATAGTATATTTATTAAGGAAATCCTGTTAATTGGTTTTCTGTAATAATTCAGGCAATATATTGAACAAGTAACCGAACAACTTATAGAAACAAATAAGAAAGCATTTCCATTAGCCTGCTACAGGTTTCTTTAGCAAACCTGAGTTGTTCACATGAGAGTCCAAAATGTGTTACAATAAAACATTTAGCGTGCTTAACTATAATTTCATTTAAAATATTAAACAAAATTTACTTGAGAAAAGAAAAATACATATTATAATTTTATGTTAATTCGCACTGACCATTTTTAAGGTATGGTCACACAGGGCAAATATTTACTCAAAATAACGTAACCACTTGTCTTAGCACAAATTTATTTTACAATATTTACACTTACAAGAGTTTTGCAAGATCAAACAAACATTATGAAATAAAATAAAATTAAATATTTGTTGGACAAAACCTAAATAAAAAAAGTTTTTTTTTTAATTAATAAACGAGTTTAAAAATATTTTATTTAGTAGTTAGGCCTTTTCGGCGGGTATGACCGTACCCCTTAAATTTCACCTCTCCTAAGCCTACAATTTCCACTTGTAGTAGTAATTTTTTTTTGAACTTTTGCAGTTCCATTTCAAATAATTCTGGAAAATTTTTTGAGAAGACAAACAAACAAAACAGTGCGAAAATTTGGCATCTGTTTTACATCGTTTCTTTTTTTTTCTTCTTTCTATTTTCTAAAGTATTACCATAACAATTAAGCAACAACTACTATAAAAACTCTGTGTGTCTTAAAACAACAATAAAAATGGCATTTAAACATTTTCCAAATAATACAAACATACATAGATTACATTCAATACCACCATAAAAAGAGTATCTAGAAAACAAGATGCTGTATTTTGGGGGGGGGGGGGGGGGGATTTTGTTTTGGTAACTACATACTACTGCAAGAATAATTACAGCTGTAACATTTCACAGGCTTTAAATACAGACACTTTAGATATACAAACGGACTTGTAGTCTTATAAAAACACAAGTCAATTTGAAAAATTTGATTGAAAACAAAACTTAAATGCTTGTAGTTATACACTACAGTGTGAAGCAAAACTGTTCGAATGTTTTGCATTAAGGAATTAAGGCAATGAAAAAAAAAACAAAAAATTCACAATTCGGACACTTTTGCATAGTAAAAGCTGTAGCTTAATTGATTAGCGCGTTTGGTCATTAAGCATGAGTTGGTATTTGTGGCCTGGGATCGATTAATGTGAATTATGTTATTTCTAGGATTAATTTTGTTCTCAAACGTTTATATAATACTGGTTTGTATTTACCTGCTGAAGTAAAAAGGCGAGTAGCTTTGGCATTGTGTCTTACTATATTATTATATGGTTTGGAGGTATATTCAAGTATATCACGGAATGGTATCAGAAGACTTAAACAATGTTTTAAGAGGGTAGCTCGTTATAACTTTGGATTAAAATATGGCTCTCATATACATATGACATCATTTATTATTAATCTTCTGCAATGTGATTTTGAAAGTTTTATTGACCTAAGAATTTTGTTGCAATTTTATAAGACTATGAAATTTGCGAAGCCAATGTACCTTTTCAACAGATTTAATTTTGGCTTGTCCACTAGAACTAGTTCACTAATAATGCCTAGATATTCTTCCCAGATTATGAATATATCATTTGTAGTCCGAGTTTCAAGATTATGGAACTCTACTGTACCTTATAGAGGACGAACTTTTTCGTACTCAATATCGAAATTTAAAAATATTGTTTTGCAAAATCTATAGAAGGTGGCTGTAAACATTTACCACAATCCAAATTGTTTTTTTTTATTACATATATATATAATTATATATACAGAAATATTTGAATTTTTTTTTTTTAAATTAAATTATACTTTTGTATTTGCCATATGAATAATCTGGATTAATTAGGCCCTAAGGGCTTACAATCTAAATAAATAAAATAAATAAATAACAACATCAGTTTCTGATAATTATTAGTTTTGCTATCCTATCATAACTAATATTTATCATAGCGCCCTCCTTCCACCGAAGTAAACTAATTCAAATAAAGGCCATAAAATCAAGCTTTGATCAATGCGCCTACTCACCACCAGAGGCGCTCCAATACTGTACTATTAATAAACATAACGCGCAATTACAGTGTTGTCATATGAAAAGCTTTTCTCTACTTTCACCACCTATTCTTCGGCAGTTGACCCTTTGGTATTTTATGTTTGTTGCGATCTCGTTATCAAGCTTTTATTGTTCTATTTGTACATGATTTTTAAATACAAAATTAAAAGATCTTTGTGATAAATTTGTTGCAAAATTATTATTCATGCCGTAAAATTGCTGAAAAATTTAATTTAGGTAAATCCACGGTAAATTATATAAAAAAAAAATGGCGTAAATGCTTGCAATAATAACCAAGGCCGTCGACCCTGACTGCTTTCCGATGGTGATGCCCGGCAGATTGAATGCTTGCTACACAATAAGGACATCAAGACCCCACAAAAATGCTGCAAAAAGTAATGGTAAGAAGGTCAGTTTCTGGGCGGTTAGACGCACATTAAATAAAATTGGTTTAGTGGCCAGTGTGAATATGAAAAAGCCAACACTCTCCGATATAAATGTGAAAAACGCCTTCATTTCTGTAAAATCCACAAAAATTGGACAGTAGATGACTGAAAACGGCTTATTTGCAGCGACGAAACGAAGGTCAAGCGATACCAGTCTAATGGAAGAGAATACTATTGGCATAGGCCCAATGGGTGCATCCAAAAGCACCTTTCTTAATGTAAAACATACGGACAGTTTTGCTTTCCACTGTACATACATATTTCTTTTTGCTTTGAGAATGACAATGTATTTAAAATAATACAAATATTATCTATTTCATGTTCTTTAAATCCTTGAAATACAAAACATGTGTATGTGTTTATGTATGCAAATTAGGGTGGCACAATTACCAATAAAAACCAACGGCCCATTTTTAAGATTAGTTTTTTTCTGATTTTAAAGAAAAAATAAAAATGGCTAATTGTTATTTGATTGCTCTGCTATGTTTCATCTAAATAAATGCTTAGCAAACTAGTTATCACACAGACGTTATTCAAATTAATTTACAGCAAAACTCAATTTTATAAATTCTGGTTTCTTGGCTTATTCAGCTAGAAAGTCAGTTGCAGTTAAAACATTCCAGCGGAAATTTTATTCATCAAACCAATACAAAAACACTAGTATCAAAATAACGACAGTGACAAGTGGTAATTGTGACAATTGGTTTCATTCCGAACAAATTTTTCGTTTTGCTTTTTCTATAGAAGCAAAAAATGGAATTAATTTCACTTCCGAACGGAATTAAATTCTGTGACATGGCTGTATATCATATAAGTTACTATTTGTGTAATAGTGCAAGCAAAAGAGATTTTATTAAATTTCATGAACATTTTGTAACTGATATCAATTTAATCTTTAAATATGCATCTATAAGATGATTATTATTTTGAGGCTGAATTCAATAACTAAAGCTTAAAATGTAGTTAATCAGGATTTCAAAATCGTTAGAAGTTAACTCTTCCATTTCTTTTATTCTTACAATAATAATTCTAGTTATTTTGGAAATATGTATATATATTTACCAAGGTTAACTTTTCGCAAATGACTCGATACTTCATAAATAAGAATATTTTTAGAGAATCGCGACAATTAACGCAATAATGTTGCTATAAGATATATCAAATTTTCGATAAAGTAAATTTGGGCTAAAGTTTTAACAAATATTAAAAATGGTACCATGGAGGTCTAAAAAGTACATTTTATTTATATAGTTGGTACGAAAAACAAAAACCCATTTTCCATCACTGTTCTAATTGTTTCTTTAACTGTTCGCCCCCATATGGGTTAAATAAGTCATCATACTACAGGAGACTAAACTAAACTTACATGATAAAATAATTTACGTCAAAAAATACCTTAAGATTATACAATTTTTGCAAGGAAATTTTTTTCAAAATATTTTACAAAAAAAAAAAAACTTTTTAGATTATCTAATGAATATTTATATATGTGTTCATTAATTAATCCTGTTGCACTTTCATAAATTGTTATTAACTTTATAGGCATACACAATTTATCACAGAGAGAATACATATGTACAGTTGACTTAGAAAGTAAGTGCTCACCTTTAAATTAAATTGAAAAGTACATATTTAAGGCCAACTTTATTGTATACAAAACAAGTTTTTAACACATTTTGAAACATAAATTAAAAATATTAATATTCAGGTATGTGATTGAAATCGAAAACGAGTGAGTTTTTGAAGTCTATTTTAAAGTATTTCTAATCAAATTTTTTAAATTTTTGCTTAAGATTCTCTTTAATAGCAAATTATCTTTATATTTTGTGGGCTGAAACAGTTTTCAAAACAGAAATATTACGAAAAAATTAACTTCTAAAACTCATTCGTTTTTGATTTCCATCACATGCCTGATTAATTCAAAATGACAACGCATCACCAAAAATAGTTCAGTTCAAAAAGTGAGTGCTTATTGCGAATTTTTTTGCAATCAAAATTATGTAGAACAAATATTTTAGTATTTTGTATGGGAGTCCTTGTTCTTAATTATGGCTTCTAGTGTTTTGGGAATAGAATTCACCAAGGGTGGAATTTTATTCCACTATTTCTGTAAAGCTATCGTTAGCAGGGCTGTTAGATATGACAATTTTTCGCCAAACGTGGCGATTTTTTAGTGCTTATGACGACATAAATTTTCATTTGGTGACATGTCGATTTCTTTGCGATTTTTAAATTAGATGGCTATTTTTTTTGGCTAATTTTTGCTAACAATATAAAATTTAACGTTTTTATATATCTGACATCCTAGTCAGTAATATTGACTGTTGGTCTGTTGATTCTTTTTTTTTTTAGTTAGATGCAATTGTTTGTGGAGCTAAGTTTGAAACTGAATTAAACAAAATAGATATGGAAATGGACCAAGTTAACATTTTAAAACAAAATTGTTTTATATATCTCAGGAGACTTTTAAAAGAACTATTGAATCGATTGCCGGTAAATATGAGACTCTTTAAAGTATGTGGAGATATTAATTCTCGCAACGAATTGTTTGATTTTCGCAAAATTTTTTAATATTTTACGTTCTGATTGGGAAAATCAGGGAATGGGTTCTAGGCGCGACAAATAGGGCCTGGGGAAACCGAACGGACTACCGAGTGTCAAGGACGATAGGGCCGGTGCTCAGAAGTCTGACTCGGGTGAGAGCAAGGTCTGCGTAAGAACCATGATAGGCGTTATCACGGGCCATTGTATGATAGGTAGAATGGCAAGGATAATGGGATCTGACTTGTCAGACATATGTGGGTTATGTGAAGACCCAGAGGAGCTAGAGACGATTGAGCACATTCTGTGCCATTGCCCCAGGATACAAGTAAGCAGGTTGAGGTGGCTAGGAGGTAGATTCATAAGCGAACTAGGGGATGTCTCGGGTTGTAGGCTCGGGGATCTCAAAGGATTCGTAATGAATATGGCCTGGCTGCGCAACAGGGGAAGAGGCTTTGTGAGGGCTTAGGCGTTTTCCTCTTGGAACGTACTAAGTGTCTCGAATCATTTCCGAAAGGCATCACAATGGACTGTATTGGTCTCTGGGTGATGGTGTGGGGACAACCTCACACTGGCCTTCTAACCTAACCTAACCTACGTTCTGATTCCGTGGTTTCTTTTCGATTTGCTGACGTTTTTAAACTTCTTGAATTTTCGAAATGTTTTGCTACGGCTTTTATGACATTTTCAATTTATTGTTGTTGCAAAATATACCATTATTTGTTTTCAAAAGACGTATCCACGTAAAAAAAAACTTTTCTTATTTAGGCCAAAGCACAACAAATACGTAGTTTTAAATTATTTGATTCTGTTTGATGTTGCAAAACACTTGTAAGAGTAAAAAACATCAAATAAAATTGTGCTAAAACAAATGGTTACACTTTTGTGAGTAAATATTTGCCAAATGTGAACGTACCTTTAGTAATGGCCCTTCATTTTTTGCATTAAAAATTAAGAACTTTTGCTTTTTGTGTTAAATATATGCGGCTTAAATACTAAACAAAATCACAAAGAATTGTAATTACCACAACGAGCAATTTAAGAAAATGTAAGATGAGCACTCACTTTCTCAATCAACTGTATGTATAATTTAAACAGCTGACAACTGTTGAAATAATTTCTCACATAAATATCAATGTTTATAAATAACTAAATACCAGAATATTTGTATTATCAATTGGAATTTTAGAAAATTTATTTTATATTTAATGCGTCTGAATTGTAGAGTAAGCAGCAGACACACTTCAGTTCACACAAAATACCAGCACCCCAATATTGTGCAGGTTGACACACCACAAACAGTGGGAAATGAAACAATTGTTGGCAGGCTGAAATAATTGAATATAAATTTATTTATAAATCTGTTTAAAGGCTGTATAAAAGGGAGGTAAATATTTTCAACACAACACACAATTTAGGAATTAAGGGAAGTACTCAGAAGAAATTATGACACTTTGTTATTTAAAAAAAAATTATTATTAATTGAATTTAATTGGGAGTAAGGTTAATAAACTTAAAGTAGATTTGGTTAAAGAAATTGTGATTGTTTGTAAATGGTAACTAATTGTGTATTTCCAACATATATGAGTTCCTTTTTCTAAAAACTTATATTTTTTTAGGTTTCGATTGCAAAGCAGCGTTTTGGAATAAAATTAGATTGTTTACTTTTCATTACTTGAAACCTTAATAAGTCTATAGCTATGAGTGTAGCTCCTAATAAAGTCCTACTTGTTCTATAACTACCTTTAAGAGTCCAGATAGTGTATAAATATCAGAGAACGGATTGATTGGTTAATTTTAGATTTTGAATACAATCACAAAAAACGAACCTCATGTTGACAACATAAATCAATTCCGTAAAGCAATACATGTCATTATTCACAAAACGGAGTGTAACGAAAAATGATGCTTGCATTGCATGTCTTGTACAAATGTAAACGTATACTCCCAAAAGCAACGAATACTTAACGATTGGTACGAATGGTTAACGATTGATATGAATGGTTTCAATGCTGATATAAGTTGTACATACTAACAAAAAATATCAAACTTTACTAGTTTACTGTCAACAAATCGCACATAAAGCAACAACCAAAAAATATTTATTTTCTCATTAGGTTTTGTATTGCTTTTGCTTTTTCTTTATGTTTTCATTCACTGAAAGCAACGAATACTGGACGAATGGTGTGAATGTTTTTAGGTTTTTCATGTGGCATTGAATTATTTCTTTGCTTGATGTATAACCGCATAACAAAAAGGGAATGTAAAATAGCAAACAGTAATAAGGAATGAGTAAACAAACAGCAATGCACATTTTTATTATTGTCGAGTAAAAGCAATGCAAAAGCAATGAATTTGCGAATGGTTAGCCAATGTGAATGGTCTCTTTCTGTTCTCTGATGTATATACTTATCAATTTATTTAAAACAGTCGTAATTCAGCTCTGGGTGGAGTAAGAACTCGCCCGTCATTGTCATTGTCGCTTAAGGGCAATCAGGACGTCGTCGCTGCCTTCAAGAGATTTGTGTCTCACTCTTGCATTGGTTCATGCTTGGCCAAGTCTAATTGTACCGCTTTCGATTTTTTTTGGAAGTTGTTTTGTGACTAATAAGTCATATGCTATAAATTTTTTTTAATACCAGATTTAAGCGTTCCAGCTTCCTATATGAGGGTCTAGGTCGACTTGGGACTTACTTAAATCGATCGTAAGATAACCTGGCAATTTGAGGGACTAATTCTCTGCCAACCAAATTTATTACATGATATTACAAGTAGAATTAAAACTAATCTAATAAATCTAGACCCTTAGCAGTATTTCCTGCCATTTCTAACTCAACCAAAATAAATCATCCCTGTCGTGAATAAAAATTCCACATGAAATTTGTTCCCTTTTCACATTTTTCCTTTTTAAATTCAATGTTAAAAAAATAAAAAGGAATAAATTGCATGTGGAATTTTTATTCACGATAAGGGTGAATAAAAATCTCCTTGTAGGAAAGGATCAAAATTAAAACCAAAAATATATACCACATTTCAGTAGCAGCTGTTACATTGTCTTATAATTTCCCATTGCTCTAAAATGTCATCAAACTCTGCTCCGACCATATCACCCCCTCTACCCCCCCCCCCCCCCCCAAATAATGCTGGCAGTCCATGATTAAATGAAATGCCAACAACTTTTATGCCAAAACTGTATCAAAGTGAATTAATAATAATAATAAATAAATTTTTATTGAAAAGACACAGACACAACTGGGCCTATTAGTGAGTAGCTATTATTTTTAATTACTATTTTAACAAAAGTATAAATCAGAATAACCTTAACAAAACAATAATTGAAATACAACACGAACTTTATAATTATATACATTTGCAACAGACTGCCAGTATGAATATGAGCACAAGGGGACTGTTAAAAGGAAAATAATAATAATTTTTTTTAACTAATTATTAAAGTTATTACAAATTTTTATGATTGTCTAGCGATTTCCTACTGTCCATATATTAGATGAAATATGTTTTTTAAAGCGTCAAACCAATATTTTTCCATTTTTGCAACGTTAGATTCTTTAAGGAAATTTCTATTTTATTTATTAGAGACGAATCATCAATGAAGTTTTGTATAAAAGCAATAATATCCGCTTCGCTATTTTTAAAAATATTGTCAACACTAAATAACGATATTTTTGAAGCAATATAAAATTTGAAGGAAGTCTACGTCATAGTTCGAGTACGTGATCTTTTGTAAATTCTATTAAATTGTTCAATTATTTTATAATCTCTGCAAGACTTTTCGAAATGATAGCCAAGATAACAAAATTCGTTAACGCTTTCATCTAAATTACCTTCTAGATAATCAAAGTTTGTAATACTTTTAATCAGGTAATACAATTCGCTGTAAAGCTGACTTGGCTGACTCGAAAGCTAGATTTATTTTTTGGATTTCTTCCAAAACTGCACCAACAAAATCGAAAAAGCGTCAAAAATACCTTTTTTTAAAAAAGGGTATTTGACCAAAAAAGTGTCATAAAATACCCGAAAAGCGTCAAAATAGCAACACTGTAATAAATAGATCATACGACATGGTAATACACACTGTATTGAAGAGTATGTTATTGATAATTGTTAGCCATTAGTAAGGTTTTGTTGGATATATTACCAAGTTTTCTAGCTTTACAAAGTACAGAATAAATTGCTATTTTCCATATTATATTGAAAAAATTTGTTATGACAAAGAAAGTTGAGTTGGGAAGATATGACGAGTACACACTTGATTGTACGAGCAATTCGCGTTACTCTTTTATTCGTATAAAATATGTGCATAGAAATGTGTGTGTATGTCATCAAATAAAAATACGAGCAATTTAAAGGTACGGTCACACTTGTCGAATATTTGCCGAAAAAGACGTTTATTTATTAAAAAAAAAACTTCGTTTATTAAAGACAGGGCACAACAAATATTTAGTTTTATTTTATTTTATTTTATGCTGTTTGATCTTGCAAAACTGGTAAATTTTGGTATGGAATATAATGAAAATTGCTACTTAAATACAAGCATAAACCAGCCCGCTCCATTTAGCGCAAATATATCCAGCAATAACAAAAGTTATCTATAAATTTATCAGCAAATCCAACTTTCTAGCTGGCATGCATTTAAATTGTAGTGCATACACTGTCGGACAAAATAACGTGCGGTTTTAAATATTAACTGTTTTGTTTTTATTAAAACATGTATTTACTATTTTCTAATTATTATAAATTATAGTGTTATTTTTAATTCAGTTATTATTTTATATAATACTAGATAAACCCGGTGTGCTTCGCTACACCACCCCTCGTTATAAAATAAAATAAAAAGTATTTATATATTTACAAACATTTATTTATTTAATTTTATTGGCCCATAATCATAGTCATAGAAAAAGCATACTTTAAGTAAAAGTAGACTTTTAAACAACAAAAACATATAAATTTTGTTCTGAATTTAAAATAAAAGCATGCTTTTGCTTAAAGTATGCTTTTTCTATGACTATGATTATGGGCCAATGTATTTATTGCAAAATAATTGGCACTCCAATTTTAAGTTGTAGCACATGTGGTGGAAAACCTGGCACATCGAGTAGTTTTAAGAACTCAACAGGATAATTAACGGCCTTAAGGGTTGCTTGATTAATTGATTTGATGCATTTCAAAGTGATATCCATCTTCTCCATATGGAAGAATAATAGGATACTGAAACGCGTCATATGAGCGATGCATTTCAGTGGGTGAGGCCATGCCCCTTTGTCCACTTACATAGAATATCCTATTGTGAAAATTTAATGACGATCGGTCCAGTAGTTAAGACTATATTATGATGTTTAATTTTCCTAAAAAGGGGCGTGTTCCCACCCACTTTTATCCTGGTACATATTCCTAATTATGCCAGTGCCATATGTACCACATATCATTGACGTATGTAGGTCAAAAATGCCCAAAATATGGCGATTTAAATTTTTGCATTATATGGGCGGCGCCACCCCAGTTTGTACAATAAAAACTTCATATAGCCTATTATTCCTTCCAGAGTCACAGTAACATGCTGGGAAAATTTCATCAAAATCGGCTTAGCCGTTTTGGAGTTCATACGTTACATACAGACATACCGATGGTCTCTTGTAGAAAGGCCCTAACTCGCATATTTGAAACTTTACAGAAGAAAGTAAAAACATAATAGAAACTGTAATATTCAACATGTAACTTTTTTTTTGTACAACTGCTTATAAAAGCGTTATTTTTTTACACTATTGGTGTATTTGCGTTAAATGCATTGAAATCGCAAACAAACAAATTTCGAAAAAATAGCGAGTTAGGGCCTTTCTACATGAGACCAACGATACATACCATACATACATTCATTTTTATATGATACATATATAGATTTATTTACTTCTTTGCAAAGTGTAACCGCTTTTTTGTATTTGCAGCTCGTCGAAGAGGTTTATTTTAGCGAATATACTTTTTAGACCGCTTTCGTTAAGTCTTTTTCGGACAGTCGAAAATCGAAATATTTAATTCTAGTTCCTCCTTCATATCTCTGGCTGTCGTAAAAGAATTTCTTTTTGCTACAATTGCAATATGATCGTGGTCTTACGTTTTCTGCCACATAAGTTGACAAAAAAAAAAATTAAAAAAAAAAAATAATAGTAAAAAATGTCGTATTGAATAAGAAACAAAAAATATAATTTTGCCACAAATTTAAGTAACAACTGGCCCATAGTATACTTTGTTGCCCATACAAACTATACACAATGTACGATTTATAATTAAGGCATAATATAATAGATGTAGTTGTTGTATAATTTTTATTATTTTTTTTTAAATGTAACACATTTGTTGTGAAAAGCCATCAGGAATCCCAAAATAACGAGCAAACACACATGTATACAGCTGACAGACGCACACTCTCAGTTGCACACACACACACACAAACATAGGCACACGCAACATTTAACAACAACTAACAACAACATTTTACAATACAATACACCATGGTCTACTACATACAATCACACGCACTTGCAACGTTCCAAGCAACATCCACTAGGAATTGTATATACGAGTAATATGTAGAATTGAGACAGAAAGAAATAAGCAATCAACTGCACCTGCTGTCATTCACAATTTTTAATTGAATTCCAACAACACATACAATGAGTATGTGCTATGACTGCACACAGAAGCACACATACACTCAGATACCTACATACATACATACATATTGTATGTTGCTACTGCTGTTCCTGATGTTGCTGCTGTTTCTGCTCTTGTTGTCCCCAAAAACAAAAACAAACTTGAAAAAAAAAACGCAACCAAACCATAACCAAAAGAACCAACAAAAGGAGCAGATTTGCCAACAGCAGTCAGTAATGGAAAATAAAAACCTTTTTGTTGTTGTTAATGGTAATATTGCTTCCCAGCGTACCATTCTAGGAGCGCTCCGAAAAAGGAGTCAGAAAAGACTCAAACTAAAGATCATTCTAAAAGCGCTCCGAAAAAGGAGTCAGAAAAGAGTTCAACTAAAAAGCATTTTCGGAGCGAATAAAAAATTTGCTTAAAAAATTAATTTTTTTCCATTTTTTTATATTTTATTTAAATGAATTCCATTTTATTTTTGTTTACTGCAAATACAATATATTTAATTTTTTCCCCATATCTAATTTAGTTTTAGTCCAACTAAAGAGTATTTTCGGAGCGAATGAAAAATGTGCTTAAAAAATTTATTTTTTTTCCCCTTTTTTATATTTTATTTAAATGAATTCCATTTTTTTTTTAATGTAAATTCAATTTATTTAATTTTTTCCATTTCTAATTAATTTTATTTGTAAATGAATTCCCTTTTTGTTTAAGTAAAAACAATTTTAAAAAAATAATAAATTCGACTAATTTGTTGTATTTAAAATTGCAATGACTCTTCTTTGACATGATGTAAGAGCTCTTTCTGAGCCCAAAAAACCCTCAAAAAAGACTCTTTTCTTTATCTAAGAACTCTTTCTGACGGACCATTTTCGAATGTAATGACCCTCTTTTCTGAAGATTTTCGGAGCAATAATGATTGTTTTTTGAAAAGACTCTTTTCGGACTCATATGGCTTGCTGGGTTGCTGCATGCATACTCTATCCATCCATACACATACATATGTGTATAAAGGTGTGTGTGTGTGTGTGTATATGTATGTGTTGTTGATGTGTGTGTTCGTATGAGCCTGTTTAAATAAGTGGTATATGGAATGTATGAAAACGACACGTGCCAACATATGTTGCCAAAGTCAGACACAGACTGCCTCAATAGTACGAATATAAAACATACATTTAAATGTACAAAAATATAAATGAACATTTTGCACTCAAACACACTCAGCGATTAATGATTAGTTAAATATTAATATTAATGCAACATTGCCATTGGACACTTCAATGTGAAGTTTCTTTTTCAAATAGGTTGGATTGCCATTAGACAATCCAATCATTAGCCAAATGAACTGTGATCTAACCGGTTTATAAAATGTGCTTACATCATAGGAACTACCAAAAAGTTCTACAAACAAATCTATGAAATAAGATATTGATCGTGAACGAAATTTATGCCTACATATGAGAGGCTTCATTGTCTTTTCACTCATCATGATAACATAATAACACTCTAAAAATATTTTGGTTACTTCTGGTGTTCCTCAAGGCAGCCACCTGGGTCCAATTCTTTTCTCCTTGTTCATCAACGACCTTCCAAATGTTTTAAAATTTTCTAACATTCTATTGTATGCTGATGATGTTAAGATAGTTTTAAGCTTCTCTCAATTTGTGGATCATTTATGTGGTGCAGTCAAAAGTTAATGGAATTAAATTTAACAAGAGTGCTATATTCGGCTATGCCGAATCTTATATACCCTTCACCATTGTTGTGGATGCATAATTATATTATGTATAATTATGTCGATAAACATCTATTGATGAATTTGTTATTATTATATTAATACACTTTGTTTGATCAACTCCATCTGTTGAATTTGTTCGTAACAATATTAATACACCATCTGTTGATGTAATTACTCGTAATAATATTAATACACTTAGTTTTTTGATGAACTTTTCAGAGGTTGTCTCGAATTTTTGTTCATATCTCCGTTATTTATGGACGGATTTAGCTGATTTTAAATATCAAACTTCTTGGAAGCATGTCTGACAGAATTATTGAAGATTTAGATCCCGAATATATCTGGGGACTTTAGAAAATTGATTTCAACAGACAGATAGACGGACATGGCTCAACAGACTCCGCTATCTATAAGGATCCAGAATATATATACTTTATAGGGTCGGAAAATTATATTGTGGAAATTACAAACGGAATGACAAACTTCTCATGAAAGTGAAGGGTATAAAAAAGATCAGCATCAAACTTGAAGTATAGAAAGATCCACGATATTGGTAAGTGAAAGAAGATCGGCATCACAGTTGAAGTAAAGAAAGATCCACGATTGAGTATTTAAATGAAAGAAGATCGGCGTCACAGTTGAAGTAAAGAAAGATCCACTATTGAAATCTTAGATGAGTGAGATCTATCTCATAGTTAAAGTGTGAACATTTCACGATCAAAAAAGATAAAAGATGGAGTGTAGAAAGATTTACGATTGAGTTCTTTAATGAAATTCTAGCTTTGGTTTAAACCTTTCATTTAATAGCTTTTATTAAAATTACGCTGTTCAATTTGTTTCCATTTAAATTTTACACCATAATGACTTCAAACTTTCGCCATAAACAAATCTTTTTTCACGAGTGTGTTTGCAACATCTGACTGTAAATATTCCTGACTGTGTATGTCGTACGTACACATGATTGTATGTTTAAATGGAACTGAAATCAGTAATATTGCAACCATAAGTATTTTACAAACAAATGTACAAAACAAAAACAAAAAAATAACAACTCATATGCATACACGTACTAAAATACAAAGTACTTTTTCGTTGCTGTTGCCACTGCTGCCACTGCTACTGTTGTTGAGTTCAGTTGAGAAACTAAAGAGCCATCAACAACAGCCGTTACAGCAGCAACATAATACAACATTCAACATTTGTGTACCTTTAGACGTTACGACAAATACGACCTTAACACACACACACACACACTCTTGTACCTACACGTAACACACAGTAGGGAAAATGTTTCGTTAGGAACTTTGTTTGAAAGTTAGGGCTACTACAGTCTGCTGGAAATCGCATTTCATTCTACATACACAAACAAAATATAAATATTAAAAAGCAAATGATAAATGCAATATACTCCTTTCATTTTTTTTTCGCCAGCGAGTGTGTTTTTACGTTTTCGGCTAGAACCCGAAAAGAGTGTTACCAGATGTTGGTTACGAGTTTCCAAAATACTTTTGGATAATGTCATTAAATGCAATTTACAAAAACACACACTCACGCAAACCTCGGCTCACTTTAGAAAGGAGAAAAAGTTGTTGCCCCCAAAACGTGCCCACATTTACGTTTGAAACTTTTAATGCAATTAGACATTGAAAACATATGTTCTCTCATTCTCTCTCTCTCTCTCTCTCTGCCTTCCTTGGCTAACCTGTAACAGTGCATGCCACCCTGTAAATTAGTTATACCAGGTTTGTGACTACAAATTGTTGGCATGAAATTGACAAATGCCAATTATTGATATTTCACAAATGCCTTTGGATAGCTTTCTAAAAATTTAATGGACCTGATTAATGCACAGTGTAATTACAAATAGTAATTGATCGAAAAATTATTGGAGATAAATGAAAACTCGAATGTAGTAAGATCCATTACTTATTTTCAAGTGGGAATTAATAAATTTCCCCGCATGAACTCTTAAAAAAATACGATCAATCTCTACGTTGATGTAAGGAAACATGTAAGAGTTAACTCTTAAACCAAATGAGATGCAATTCAAAAACTCACAATTAAACAATAAAAGAAATGAGACGACCTCATGTTGTGCTAGTGTAGTAAAAACATCCAGTATTAAATTCTTAAATGAAATGAAATTATCCTTAAAGTTGCAGTGTAGAAAGATCCATTATTGAGCTATTAAATAAAATGATATATAATTCAAATTATACTATTGAATGAAGTGAGCTTGAATTCAAAGTGGAAGTCAAAGACCCGCGATGGAATTCATAATGGAAATCAAATCATAATTAAAATTGAACTCTTACTTTAAGAACTTAAAAATAAGTGTAATATACCACAAAATTGAAGTCCACGATTGAAATAATAAAGAAGTCAAAGTTTAAGTATAGAAATGTCCATAATTGAACTCTTAAATGAAAGAGATCGACATAAATGTTTAAGTATAGCAAGATTCCCGACTGAGACCTTAAATTAAATAAGTTTCAACTTGTTAACGAATATAGATCGAGCTCAAATCAATCGAGCCACGATTGAAATCTTAAATTAAATACTATTGAACTCTTTAACGCAAATACATCGAACTCAAAGTTAAAATATAAAGGGATCCACGATTAAACTCAATAGCAGGATAAACGAATGAATATCATAAAAAGCTCCACGATTAAGAATTTAAATGAAATGCGATTGAACTCTTAAACACAAATAGATATAACTCAAAGTTGAAGTAGAGAACGATCCACCATTGAATTATATAAAAGGATCAATAATTGAACAACTAGTTTATGTATAAAAGGAACAGGGATTGAACTCTAGGGAGGGATCTACGATTAAACTCTGAAGGATTGACGATTTAAGTATGTAGAATGATCCTCGATTAAATATGGATCAATTAATAAATTTTTTAGAAGGATCGACGATGAAACTCTATGAAAGAATCCAAGATAGAAGGATCAACGACGGAACCCAAATTATGTACAGCAGGATCCAAATTTGAACTCTATAGAGGGATCCACAACTGAACTCAAATTTGATGAATAGAAGAATCCAGGTTTGAACTCTTTAGAAGGATCAACAATTCAATTCAAATTTAAAAAGGTGGAAAGATCGAATAATGAACTCTATAGAAGTATCCACAATTGAATTCTGAGTTGAACTCTGAGTTGAACTCTATAAAAGGATCAATGATTGAACTGAAAGTTGTACTATAAAGAAGGATTCACGATTAAACTCTTTTCTAGCATTAACTGTTGAATTTTAAGTTGACGTATAAAAGATCCACAATTGAACTCTATAGGAGGATCTGCCATTGAACTTTATAAAAGGATCAGCGATTGATCACTGTAGTTAAAGTATTAAGAATCCAGGATTGAACTCTAGGGAGGAATCTACTATTAAACTCTAAAGGATTGACGATTTAACTCAAAGTTGAAGCATGAAAGATTCTGGATTGAAGAATGAATTTATAGTAAAAGTATAGAGACATTCAAAATTGAAGTATATCGAATGATCCTCATTTAAATATGGATCAATTGATAACTTTTTTAGAAGGATCGACGATGAAACTCTATGGAAGAATCCAATATAGAATGATGCACGATTAAACTCTGTAGAAGAATCCACGATTGAACTTAAGGTATACAGAGAACCACGATTGGGCTGCTAAAATGTTGATCTTAAACTGAGATCGCTCATAAACTTGAAGATTCACGATTGGAATCTTATGAGAACGACCTCAAAGTTACAGTATAGAAACCGTATCGATTGAATTATTAAGTAAAAACTCATAACGGACAATTTGGAAATATTCCACCTTAAAGCTAATGGATATGAACTTGTATGCGACATATAATTTCTTGTATATTACCTTTATATTAAAATGTTTCCAACTTGCCAGCCCTGCTTTGTTATCAATTGATAAGTGTGCCATGTGTTTGTTGTCGATTCAGCTTTCAAAGAAGTAAAATTGTGGTTAAACGGTGGGCGTTTATATATGTTTTTTCCGTAGGGTTTGTGCTGTTATCATGGCCAGATTTGTCTGCCTCTGCGGATGTATGATTTTTTTTTTTTTTGCTTTTTTTCCTTACAATATTTTGCCACCTACATTTGATGTGGATTTGCTGGCTGTTGTTGGTACTTTGCTGTTGACTGTTGCTGGGTATGTTGGTTGTTTGTAGGTTGCAGCACATATCAAAAAATACTTAAAGCAATATTTGTGTTGCACGTGTTTTGAAAATCAAATCGTTTTGGTAAGTGACTTTTTTCCATTATTTATACAATTTGCTCTCTTTTTTTTTTTTTTGGTTAAATTTTCTACGTGATTTGGTCACAAACATTTTTCGGTTTTGTTTGTGTTTGAATGAAAAAATAAATCAAAATCCGTTTTTTATATGACATTTGTCACATGCAGGAAGGAAAGTGGCTGTATAACTTATGGTTGCAACAAAATTGCTGATATTTTGGCTTAAATTATGTGTTGTGGGGAGGGGAGGTGGGGGGTATAATATTGAATAATGAATTTGCAATAATTGTATTAATTTATGGTCACTTTCTGGGTAGGATGATAAATAAAAACAATGAGTAATGAAAGGAAAGTTAATGGAAAGTTTTCGATAACAGTTCAGTTCAGTTGGTTTTTTAATAAATATAAACAGCTGATGATTAATTATAATGTTAAAAACATATATTAAATGCTATTCAACAATCTTATATAAAACCATTTTATTTTCCTAGTGTTTATGCAATAAAATTTGAACACAATTTTTTAACTTCGTGTTAGAATATATACTCGTACCTATCTACTATATATAAATAAAAAAAACATCGATTTGCTATTAAAATAGAAAATAAAAGCCATCATGCAAGAAAGTTTTTAAAGCCTTACAAAAGGCTAAAGCTATTAAAAACACATGCTACCAACAATATTCTTCTATCAGCCAACCACCATCATCAGACCACTCACTCCACTAACATTGCTATAATATGGCATGACATGGCATGGCAAAGAATTTGCTGTCGTCTCACAAAAGTGCCAAATAAAATCTACAATTTGCATCTATAGTTCAAGTAAAACAATTCAAAATATATATTTTTTTTGAATAAAATCTTACGTACTTATTTTTCTTTCATTTCAGTTTGCTATAAATGTATCGATATTTTTAGTAAGAATAAAATTATTTTACTAAATGTGTTGTTGGTCTGTCTTCACAGGCAATTCTCCTCCTTTAAGAGACTTGAGAAACTTTTATTGTTTTATTTATTTTCGATATTTTGCATATAAGTTTATTTCTCTTTGTATTTTTTATTTTTATAAAACAACTTCATCTGCAATTCAAAAGAATAGCTAACACAAAAAAAGAACAAGTTGAATTAATAAAGTCGGTTGTACCAAGTATTATATACCCTTCACTTTAGTATAGTTAATAAAAAAAACTTTTTTAAATATTTTAAATTTAATTGTTGGATTCTACCTCTGTTATTTAAAGAACGATTTTCTTAATTTTCAATACTAACCCCATTAGGACCATACCCTATATATAGGGATATCTCTCATGTTCCTAAGTTATTTGTAGGCTTGGGAAAATTGATTTCCACACACATTTGGCCATTGATTTTGCAAGCTACCATGTTATAATATATGTATGTATATTGTACTATTATACAGTTTGCTGTAGCAGATGCAGCTTGCCACTCATGGTGTAGGGTACAACAAAGACAACAACGACTTGAGCAGTTGGTTTTGTCTATTTTCAAAGATGATGTAGCAAGACAATTGTGTATTCACAATAATTTATATTCAATATTGTTTAAAATGCAATGATATTTTTATTTTTTTCGGAATACACAATAAGATAGATTCTTATAATGTTATTTTTTTATACAACTGAGAGCAAAAATATGGAAACAAACTGGAAACAATATAAACTTTTATGATTTGTATGTGTTTCATATGCCGAAGTTGTAACGAATCTGCATAAATTAAGGTGCCTATTATGAGCAAAATCGCACGAATTTTCATTTGGTATTATGATGCACATTTTGGGTTATTCACAATAGTACATTTCTATCAGCTGGCGTCATATTTGTTTACAAATTCTTAGAGAAAAATAAATTAAATTTGAAATGACCACCACGGAATTATGGTTTTTAATGATTCGTCTGATGAATAAAATTAAGCTTCCGTGTAATGGCCTCCCATTTTTTGGCTGCCTGAACTTTAGAGCAAATACATTTTGCCAATATTGGATCTTCTTCCATGACAGAAACGAGCTTTTCTAATTGCTGTTTTCTACTTACGACCTGCAGAATAGTAACAAAAGTAATTTACAATTACAAATTTGGTTGACCAAAACCAAAAAACAAACCAATTATTACGTTTTACATAATTTTTTCACAGTTTTATACAGCGTCGACAGTAAATTTGGGTTCAATAAAAGATTCGTTGAACAACGAAATTTTCGACAGCGATGCCAACTCATAATACAAATTTTATCGATAACCAGCGAATATCGATTGTCGAATACAGCTCATAATAGGGGCCTAAGAGATTTGACGCAAAATGTGTCACTGATTTGATTTCTCTTAAATTATTTCATTGAAGTTTTGTGTATACATATCTTAACTAGTCATAATCTTGATATATTTAAAATAGGGCTTGCATATTTTTTTTGAATTTTATGTCTTAAAATAATACAAATGTTACAGGGAGTTATAATCCGTACGCCCATTTTCACCAAATACGAGTATAGTTATATTTTACACCTGCAGTTTTACTGTCTGTTTAAATAATTTTTCAAACAAAACTTATTTTAACTTTAAGTTAAAAAATAACTAGATTTAGTAAAAATGGGGATGAAGGCTTCATTAGTCTTAACTTTCTGTTGCTGTTCTGTTGCGTGTCGTTCTGTTGTTAAATTTTTGTAAAATTTTGTTTTGGGTATACAGACAACACATACCGCGAAAATAAATCAAAAAACACAAATCAAAAAGTTTTTCTGTTTGTATGTTTTCGCTTCTTTTTAGGTATTTTTTAGTTTTTATGGAATTTATTGTACAATATGTCATTACTTTCAACTAAAGTAAGGAGTTTTTCGTCATCCATCGTTTATTTTTTATATTTTTATAACTTTTATACAAAAATTGTATTAAATGCAAAGAAATTGAAAGTTTTTGTAATAAACCAAAAATTTTTTCTCTTGTGCGGATGTCAGCTGTTTTGTGCTGTCACTTACAATTACTTAGGAAATTTTTGTTTTCAACAGGTTCGCCCGCTACGGCACGGAAAATAACAAAACAACTAACGACTTTTACTCATTTTCTATTTAACAGAATCAAATCAGCTGATTCGGAACAGAACAGAAAGTAAAGACTAAAGCTAGATTTACACGATTGAAGGTATTTTGAAGTCTTATCAAAATTTTGAAAATTTATTTTGATGTTCTATTTACACGTTTCAAAAATTTGATCAAAATATTCTTTCAATATATTTCAAAATCTTTTGATAAAAATTTGATCAAAATTTGTTGAAGCTAATTTACACTATTGGTAAACTTTTTATATTGAAAATATTGACTTTGATCAGCTGTTTTGCTTCTTTTGTGAATTAATTTATTATTATAAAAAAAAACAATTAATAAGTATGGACGACGACACAATCATCGTAGCACCAACATTTTTACTATTGGAGGAAGAGTAGCTGATAATAATGCAAAAAAAAAAGAGAAAACAAAAGGAACGTAGGGAAGGCATGTCTCTTTTATGGAGCGATTCATAAGGAATGATCCTGACTTATACAAAAACTTTGTGCGAATGTCACCAGACGATTTTGATTATTTGCTTAATCTCGTCACCCCATCAATAGAAAAGGCTAATACTAATATGCGGGAATCTTTATGTCCCGGAAAACGCCTGGCAATTACTTTGAGATTTTTACCGTGCCTGAAGTCTGCGCTGCATTATGTAAAGTATAAAAAATTAATTTTTAAAGGTAAAACCTAATTTATTAAATAAAAAAACTTATCAAAAATAATATCTATTGGTACAGATGCCAGCAACAGAAGAGGAATGGGAGAGTATTTCCCAAAGTATAAATAAAATGTGGAATTTTCCCAATTTAATCGGGGCATTAGATGGAAAACACATCAATATTAAAGCACCAGCACATGTATATGTATTGATATGGTTTTGAATCAAAAGAATGAACATGCTGTCAAATTATTTATTGTTATCAATATTGCCAGATGCGATTTTGATGCTCAATAAATTTTGATCAATAAATTTTGAAGAAATTTTGCTGTTTACACGAGTTTAAAGCATTTTGAAGAGAAATTTTGAAGAAAATTTCAATCGTGTAAATCTAGCTTAACTGCCGTTTTTATAAAAAATAAAGTAGACTTGAAGTATGCTTTTAGAGAAAATTTTCATACAAAATTTTCTTAAAGTACATTTGAAGTCTAGTTTAATTTTTTATAAATACGTCAGTAATTCTGTCTTTAGTCAAATTCTCTTTCACAGCTATTTTTTTCCTACTCACTGTGTGTACATTTGTACAACAAAAAAAAAACAACTACCATAATGTCTCCTTGAAAAACTCTCAGAAAGCAGCATACATATTTTGATACACTCATAGAAAGAAAGAAAAAAAACATTTGTTAACTAAACAAATGTTTTCTGTTGTTGATTCAAATGGCATCAACATGTGCGACACTTCATCTCAAGATGACTCTCTGGCTCTGGCTACGGATGATGTGCTGGCTGGCTGGCTGGCTGGCGGGCTGGTTGGTTGGTTGTTAGCATGTAACAGCAGCTACAAAGTATTTCATTATATATTTTTCGTTCGTTTTATTTGAAGTTTTTTTTTCTCAATAGTTTTTTTTTTTTTTGTTGTCGTTTTTCAATTGAAATTGTTTGCTGATGTACTTTCCATTTAAATTCAAGTACAAATAACAAATGTTGTCCATTTAAATACGAGAACCATCATCGTCATTAGCAGTGTATACGTTTTTTTTTTTGTTTAATGATTTTGGATGGATGTATGTATGTATGTACTCGTAAATTAAGCATTTGTAACAGCAGCAGCAGTAAAATCGTCATCAACATCGTCATCATCATCGTCAGTCATCTGTATCATTTATCTTTAGTATGAGAAGTTTTTGGACACTTGGCATATGTTTAGTTAAACTAAATTACTTAGTGTATATTAAGTATATGTACTTGAAATTTTTTAGGAGGGTGGATAACCTTTAGCCTCTTAATAATATCTAGTGAGGAGTGATGTATAATCAGCTAAACACTGTTAAAAAAGCTGATCTAACATTAAGTAAATTAATAAGGCTTGAAAGTACTAAAAAAAAAACATAATTAAAACTTTGAACTTTGAGCTTTGTAGTAAATTGTCTTCTACAAAAACCTGTTCCTTGATGTGCAGAGCTTTTGACAGCAATATTGACAATTCTGGGTAAAGTTATCTTGTAGTTTTGTGAGGTGATTTTTTGTAAAAACTAAATTCTAATTTCCCTTAAACTTCTGAAACTAACCTCGTATCATATTGAATAACCAGTACATAGTAATTTTGTATTTCATTTTAAACGCATACATATGGAAGTTATTTATATCTTTGAAGTTCATTTAAAATACAAAACTTTCATAAATTCTAAAAATTTCTTTCGTTTTTTGTTTCTTACCGACTTGTTGTTTTGAAATTTATTCAATTGCTTTATTATTTATATTTTTTTTCGTTTGCTGGTAATTTCGGTTTTTCGAGAATATTGATATGTATTGTATTCGTATGATTGTTATTGTTGCCTTTTGGCAATTGTTTTTGTTTTTTTTTTTTTTTTTTTGTTTTTGCTCGTAATATTATTTTTACTTGGGATACTTGGGTTCAATCTGTGCCAGACATTTGCAAAAACATTCATCTTTTATTTCCATTTCACTCTTTCCCTGTCTTTCTTTAGCTTTCTCACTCTCCCTCTCTCTCTCTCTCTCTCTGGCCCCTTTTCTTTCCTGCAGTAACAGTATGAGTAGTATGTTGTATGTAAGTTAATCTTAACATAAGTTTATGCCATCATCTGTACTTCATCTGGCATCTACTTTTTGGTAATAAGAATTATTGCAATAGCAGCTGTTATTTCATGCCACTGCCACTGTTCCCCCTGGCTCTGCCTTCTATTGCCAGTGATTTCTGTTCTGTGCCGCTTTTAATATTACATCCCTTTCCTCTTTTCAACTGCCAGTACTCGTAGTTGTAACATACATAACGTGACCATACATCCCGCTTTTGGCGGGATTATCAGGTTTTTTGAAAGCTCGGCCCGTCTAGATGTTATAACCCGCTTTTCAAACTGAAAATCCCACTTTTTACTGTTTAAATTTTTTTGCTAATTGTAAAGAAAATACATACACTTCTTTTAAAATTTGAATTTTTTTAAAATTCAAAGAAAATCCAGTAATTCTCAAAAAAATTAAACGAAATTCACAAAATGTTTTTTTTTTACAAATGGCAATTTTTTCAGCTTCACATTTTTTTCGGGGCTTTATTAAGGTCTTCACAACAGCTTTTCGTTTTGTAAACCTAGTTCTGGCATTTTAGAACATATGACCTAAACTATATATGTATATTTTTTGACCAGGAAAAGATATTGCTTCCTAACTGTCTGTGTATAATTGAAAATTTTGCTGTTTAAGTTTTATTTTTTAAATTTGCAATTTTAATTTTCAAATGCGTTTAATTGGAAAATTACAAGAGCACACGCAAGCGTGTTTTGTAAAGAAAAAAATATTGGTTCTACCAGTTTGTTTTCTAAATTATCTTCTAGAATTATTGAATTTTGAAAAATGTTCAGTTCCATGTATTTATAATGATTATCGAACTGGTTCATGAATGTTTTTGTGTTTTAACTTTATGAAAATGCTGAAAAAAAAAGAAAAACCTTGAATGTGGTTTGAAAAAGTTTTTATTTAAAAGTTTCAAGATTTTTCTCCAAATCAATGTTGCAAGCAATTGGCACCTTTGCTTAATTTTAAACCAATAAAATATAAATATACAACTTAAACTTTTAATCTGATGAATTATTTATCTAATTCCATCATGTATTCGAATGCTTTAAAACTACATATGTACATTAGAGGGGCCCCGTTTGTTTAGAGAAAAAAAATAAGGTATCGATGATCCCGACTAATATGAAAATTTGGATCATTTTAAGACTACGTTTCTCAATTTTTTTTTGTCCTGGGGTCAATATTTGGTGAGCTGGATCAAAGGATAAAAATGTCCTTTTTAGAGGTTTTTTGATTTTTTTTCACATTTCTTCCAAAATAACTATATGTAAATTTGATATCATATGAAAGGTCTTTGAGAGGCGCATTCAATGGGTTATCAAAAATTAAAAAAAAAATTTTTTTTTATTGAAAAATTTTTAAAATTTCCGACAAAATTTTAGTTTTTTTTATTTTTTCATAGAATTTACTTCAATAAATAGTTGAAATTTGTTGATTATAAACATCATGCAATTTAACCCAAATGGTTTTTTCCGTTTTTTTAAATTCTATCTAGTTCAATTTTTATTAATTTTTTTTTTAAACCTAAATTCTTCCCTATCTGATAATCTCTGTTAACTCAATTCGTTAATGTAATGGATATTAAATTAACGTAAATTTTATAAGCTAAAAACAAAATGGAAAAAACCATTTGGGTTAAATTGCATGATGTTTATAATCAACAAATTTCAACTATTTATTTAAGTAAATTAAATAAAAAAAAAATAAAATTTTGTCGGAAATTTTAAAAATTTTTGAATTAAAATTTTTTTTTTTTTAATTTTTGACAACCCATTGAATGCGCCTCTCAAAGACCTTTCATATGATACCAAATTTACGTATACTTCCCTTAGAGGAAATGTGAAAAAAAATCAAAAAACCTCTAAAAAGGACCTTTTTATCCTTTGTTCAAGCTCACCAAATATTGACCCCAGGACAAAAAAATTGAGAAACGTAGTCTTAAAGTGAATCAGATTTTCATATTAGTCGGGAACATCCGCGACTTTATTTGATTTGCTTAAACCTTTAATAAGGTTTTTTTATTTTTAAAAGAATACCAGTCGAAATCCAATTTTTGTTTAATCTGAAACCAAGTAGATGTAGTGTACAATTTCTTTTCAATCACTTGCACACTACATCTCCGATTCCTTTGCTTAGTTTGTTTAAGTTTTTGCGGCACATTTTTGTTAAAAGCCTGCCATTAATTACATATTCTGCAGTGATTCTGAATTGGCTAGTTCTAGAATTAATGATTTTACAATAACATAAAAACGTTTAAAAATTAATTATAAATATGTATGTGATTAATTTAAAAGACCCGCTTTTTTATATCATAATTCCAAATCCCTTTTTAATAATATTTACTTCCAAATCCCGCTTTTTCGTCCTTAATATCCCGCTTTTTGATAAAAAACCGTCTGGTCACGTTAACCATACAGCATGTACTGTGTGTTTTTTTTTTTTTTTTTGCCAGTTCTTAAATATGTAGCAACGAGTATATGTTTTGCAGTTGTTGGCTGTATGTTTTATATCCAAATTGTCTTATGGCAGCATAATAATAAAAAAAAGCAAAATATTCCAATAAGTTTAAAAAAAATCTCTGCCAGACATTTTGGGAGTAATGCCAGCTGCTTTAGAATTTCTTTTTTACATTTTTCTGTTTCTGTCTTAAATTCTGTTTGAGTTCATAGCAAGTTGTAAGTAAATTAGTTGTGTTTTCTAAATAAACAACTATTTTTATGCAAAATTTAATTTTAACAATTACTAATGATTTTTAATTACAATGATTTTTACAATTACAATAATGGAAATGTATTGAAGTTAAAGGCCTGTTGGACAAATATTAGACAATGTCAAAAGACCTTAACAAAATAATGCAAATAATGTTGAATCAAGATTGACCTTGACGTTTCCGCTTAAATACCGTTTCAGAAATTACCGTTAAAGATTTAAAGCCAATAAGAAATAGATCGGTACCTTTTATATTTTGGCCCTACATGTAATTTTAACTTTCAAGATATATTAATTTAACAAAATCGGAAAGCATTAACTTTTTTACCACTGGGGTCAAAGATTAAATTGTTTAATGTTAGCAATTGTTTATTAAATAGGCAAGGAATTACTTTGGATTCCAAAAAGTTGGACAGTTTTGAAAAACGCTTTAAAACACTGTCTGATCGATTATAGATTTTTAAAAATCATTTTAAACACGTGGGTTTAAAATTGCACAATATTTTTGCAGGTCATTTTGAATCCAATGCCACAAAAGGGTTAATTTTCAATTACTTAAAAATTCAATTATCAATCAATTACTTGAAAATTAATTTAATTTAAAAATTAATGCCACAACAGGGTTAGTTTTCAATTATTTAATTTAATTAATTCAAAAAGGGTTAGTTGAAAACTAATTAAATTTAATAATTCAAAATTAACCCTTTTTACAATTAATTTAATATGTATACCTTGAGTTTGTGCTATAAAGGGCTCAAATCATTGATGTTCAAATTAAATCAAAATCCCCGAAATTTATACAATCAAAGTTTTCATTTTGTATGTAACCTCTTTTCTCCTGTGTATAAATTCAAGACCGGAAAGAGCCGCAATTCAGTTCTTCAGTATTAAGCTGTTGAATCAAAGTATTCTAGATATATGTTAAATTTTGTTGCCCCGATTTTCTCAGCTGGTCTTTAATTTCATTATGGTATCTTATAAAAATCGGTACCGACTCAAAACTTTACACATATTATTTAGATATACACAAAAATTATACTACAGAATTTTTTGAATTTCGTTCCATATTTGTTTTTTTTTTTTTAAAGAGAAATAACACTCAGGCAATTAATATGCCTATAACTTGCCTTACTTTCTTTGGAAAGGGGATAGTTGAAGTAGTAAAGGTGCTGAAAGAAGAAAGCTTTTTATATCACAACTCTGCAATTGCGCATTATGTTTGTTTTTAGTGCAGAATTGCAGCGCCTCTGGTGGTGAGTAGGCGCATTAATGTTAAAACTTGATTTTATAGCCTTTATTTAATTATTTTACTTCGGTGGCGTTTCAATGCTACACCACCGAAGGAGGGCGCTGTGATAAATATCAGTTATGATAGATAGAAGAAAACTAATAATTATCAGAAACTGATGTTGTTTGAGTGGCAGCGGCTGGGAATCGAACCCGTGCTATCCGCTAACCAGTTAAGCTACAGCACCCTGCTTAATTAAAGATGGCTATTTTTTTTAAATTTAGTATAGATTCTTCTCTAGCTTTACAATCATTACAAGCTTCTACAAACTTCAACCCATTAGTCAATTAATTTATAAAAGATCGATCGTATTTGTTTGTAAATATGTTTACACATATATTGAAGAATTAAAAAAAAACTGTGTATCAAAAGCCATTACAGCCAAAATTAGTGGTCCTTCGAACCTGTTGTATTTATTGCATATAAATTTGTATAATACTTACAATTTTGAAGAAAGTAGGGTCAATTAATTCAAGTCAAAAAGGTATTTACCTGAAAAGAAACAGAAAACATTTAAAACAATCTATTAAAGTCATTACGGAAAACTAAAAGTTCTTCAAAACAGGCCCAAGTGCAGCAAAGAAACTTGTGCTTAAATTATGAGCAATTTATATACAAAATGATTTTCAAATCAAAGAACATGCTCCTATGAGGTAAAAGAAGCCAATATTTTGTAGGTGTCAAATTAGTGTCCTATAGTTAACAATAAAATTTATACACATAAGTAATACAAATCATTTGCAAACGTATTTTTTTTCCTCAATAACATTTGGCAATATAAATCTTGATTTATTTATTTTTTTTAATATGACTTCTTTTTTTTTAATTTTGATTTCTTACACATGCTAACCCAAATTTATTTAGCAAATATTTGTTCAAGTCATAAATATTATGCAAAAAAAAAAAATTCTAAAACCTCCCCAGCCCCGATAAAAGTAACAGGAAAAATATTTTAAATTTATAAAACAAAAGATGTTTGCAACTTTAGTTTAACATATGGCAACATTTGTCCCCTGAAATTGAAACAGAAAATAAAAAGAAAATTACAATAAGAAGTAGAAAACAACAACAGAATAAAACTTTTGACAATTTATTTTGAAAACAATAAATTGTAATTAAATAAATATGTAAATACGAGAATGCTGTATGTATCTACATATACTGTACAAAAAGAGAAGCCAGGAATTCAATTTATGCCCAATTAGTATTTAATGGGAGAAATTCGAAATGTGTCGTTTTATAATGATGGGAGTTTTAATTAAAGTTAAACGAGTAGTTAAGTTATGGCCAAAATAAAAATCTAAGCAGAGAGAACCGTGCAATAGCTTGGGCAAACAGTTAAGGTACAGTCACACTTGGCGAATATTTGCCGAAAAAGACGTACATAACTTAACACAAATCAATGTGAACAGAATGGTTGCTATTCAATAAATAAATATTTTTGCGATTAAAATTAATTTTGGATTGCCAAACCCGCTGGAACACACTATTTGATATGTGTCAACGGTTTTTGGAACTGGAAATTCCAAAAAAAAAAGCTTTAATTGATTTAAAAACTCAACAGATGACATATGATGAATTTGCTTTACCTAAACAAATAGTTGTAATTTTAAATCCGATTAAAGTAACAGTTGAAGCCCTTTGTCGCAGTGATATGAAAAAAGTGATTGCAAATTAAGTGATGAACTGGTGAAAGCTCTCCTTAAAAGAATCCAAGAAAGAAGAACGATTTACTCAACACTCTTAAATTTTTTCAAAAATCCAAAATTGAAATCAGAATTTGATAACAACGTAAAAATGTTTGTTATTAGAAATGAGTTAAAAACGTTGATTGCTCATTTTAAAGGAAATGAGATCTGTGGCTCACCTTAAAATTATTCTGATTCTGATTTATTAATGATTGAGGAAACAAATGATGATTCTAATATTTCAATCATAAAAAACACCTAATAACGTCCGTAATGGTATGGAAATAAACATTGAAAAATAAATTGAATTATTTATTTCCGGGGGTGAGAGAGGACTGTTTTTGCAATCAGCATACAACAATTTGCTAACAATTTTGCCCACAAGCGTTGATTGTGAACGATGTTTTTCGTCAGCATAATATATTGGTAACAAAATTAGATCAAGATTATCTGATGACACTTTAGATGCCTTAATATTTTTAAGAAGCTTTTTAAAGAACGATCATTAATATTCTATTATTTTTAAATTTATAAATATAGAAATTAAAAGCCAAATGACATATTATTTTTCAACCTAATAATTTATACATATGTATATTTATGTACAGTGTAAAAAAAAACTACATATGTAATGTAATTTTGTTTTTAAAATTATTAAAGGTTTATAAACTTTTAATAAATGAAAAAACTATAGCGTTGAGACAATTTTTTTGTTTTTAAACAATTAATATTAAATATATGTTACTTTTTTGTTTCTTTATTACTTTAATTCAATGATTAGTTAATTTTTTGTTATATTTTTATTTAAATTTATGAATAAAATAAATAGTTTTTTCATTAATATTGTAATTTTTTTAATATGAAACAAAAATTCATTTAATTCATTTATGAAATCCCGAATCCCGGGATTTGAAAAACCAGTCCCGTTTGGCATCCCTAATACTCGTTTATTTATTGAAAAAAAAAACTTTTCTTATTTAGGCCAAAGCACAACCAATAATAATAATAATTTATTTGACTCTTCTATGAGTAAACAACATCAAACAAATTTGTGCTAAAACAAGTGGTTCCACTTTTTTGAGTAAATATTTGCCAAATGCGAGCATACCTTTAGTTTAATTGCATTTGTAAAACTTTATTTAAAACCATCAAATTTTAGGGTTTTCGAAGTCATATTTACAAATTTTTACTTAATTAAAGTTTATTTAATGAAACCTTTGCTTGAGCAGCAAATCTGTTATACAAATTAACTTGTTATGTCCTGTTTTTTTATTGCAATATTATACATTAATCAGTGATAAGTCCAGCCTTTTAAAGCAGTCTTCAAAAACAAAAATATTATTACATTTTATTTTTCTGTTAAACGTTATCTGTAAATGTCAGCTCAGCTGACATTTTACATGAATGTTTTCATTTTAATTTTATGATAGAAAAACTCACGTAAAATATACATCAACCAAAAAAGTAGCATTTGTAGATGAAAGAAAAAATAAGTTTTTAAATAACAAATATTTATATTTATAGTATATACATATATATACAGCTGTGGACAGAAAAATAGCGCACCAATATTCTATAAAAAGCCAAAAGTTTTATATTGAAAAATTAAATAATAATAACATGGAAATCTATGCTATTATTTTGTTTCACTCTGCTTTTTTAAAAATGCGTTAAAAATGTTTTGTTAACTTTGCTATTCAGCCCAGTCACAGAATTTAAATCCGTTCGGCAGTGGAATTAATTCCGTATTTTGCTTCCATAGAAAAAGTAAAGCGAAAAATTATTTTGGAATGAAACCTAGAAATTCTTAAAATTACAATTCCATATAGCAAATTAAAAGTGGTTTAATTTCAAAAAAATTTCGTTTGACTTTTTCTACAGAAGCAAAAAACGGAATTAATTCCACTTCCGAACGGAATTAAATTCTGTGACAGGGCTGATTGTTTTGTTTTACTCTGCTTTCCTAAAAATTTGTTTAAAATGTCCTGTTAACTTTTTTATTCTTTTGCTTTACTCTGCTTTTCTAAAAACTCGTGGGAAATGTCCTGTTAACTGTTGCACGTTCTTTATTTTGTCACATTTAGTTAAAAATTAAGTTTATTTTAGTTGGACAACAAAATGGCGCACAGTTATTTAGATTTTAAACAGAAATAGCTGTTACAAATTTCGGTGGTTAATTCTTGTGTAATTTTTTATTAAATAATTTTTAAACTTCAGGTCACTTTTTGTTTTTTATAAAAGATTTTTTATTTTTATATGTAAATTCAGGAGTTATTTTATTTTAATATTTAAAAAATAACAAATTTCTATGTGTAAATCAAGATTTCAAAAGAAAATCGAAATATCGAGTAATTTATATACAAAAATAGAAAAACAAAAACCTTAAAAATTATTTAATAAAAAATTATACAAAAACGTCAAAGAAAATAGAATAAAATTATTCTTGTGTAATTTAACAAAAAATATTGTTTATCACTAATTTTGTCAACCAAAATAGGTAGAGGAACGCACTGATCACTTCAGAAAAAAGTTTTTGGGGAAAACAAAACAAACAAAAACAGCTGAAATAATTGAAATAATAAATTTCTTCAATGAAATTATTAATTTAGCAGACCTTTAGTCACGCCTTCTATGAGGCATTACTTGGTAGACCTTCCAATAGCCCTTCTCAAGTAGACCTTCTAGTAGGCATGTAACCAGTAGCAAGGTCTTGAGTAACAATGACACGCCATGAAAAATTTAAACAATTTGGCAATGCGGCTGGAAGTCCTTGTGCCTGCCAAAGAAGCATCTTTTTCCCGCTGGGCAACCCCTAGCATCTCTTGGTAGTAGTTGATGAATCAATTGCATTGACTTGAAGTAAAGAATGAGAAACATTATTAATTTAGCCCATTTTTGTCCATTTTTTGTTAGCTTAACGACGATATCTTTTACTTTGTTTTATACAAAAGCAACAAAATAATCTCTCTGGCATTTACTAATCACCGTTTAGTTATACGTAGTTCTCGTTTATGTTTGACAGCCTAAATGGTATTTTTAAAATCCAATTCTATCCAGTAATGAGTGCCACAATGACATGCCTAATCAATTTATTGTAATTAGTTCTAACTGTTGTTATAACTGTGAACACAAAGACCCAACATGTGCTACCATCTCGTTTACAGAGCAACTGAGAAGTAAAAGGTGTATTGACTGACAGCTGTCTCGACAAATGAATACAAAATATAAAAGTGCACACAAACAAACCGCCTCCATAATTGATTATTAAAACAGAATGGAAAAGGGAAATTGTACAAACAACAAAGTTAGAGTGCTATTTATATTTGGCTGTGCCGAATCTTTAATACCCTCCACCTAAACATGTATTTTCTATTCAGTCTTATTGCAAATTTTATTATTATTTCATATATTTTGTTTGGACGACAATTTTATGACCAACATAATTTATTTTAAATATTTTGAAATTTTATCTAATTTTGAGAATTTCAATTGATGTAATTACCGATTCTTATAGCGTGTTCAGATATGAAACTTAATTGAGTTAATATTCGGTTAATTGACAATATTATTTTAAGTGTTCAGCCATACGCAATTTTCAGCTTACTAAATAATCATTTGACAAAATACTCTTAAATGGTTGTTGTGTTTCTATGTAAACAAACTTACCTTCACATTGACTTTTCATTGATTTCTTTTGTTTTCTTTTGTTGACATTTGCCATTTTATACAATTTTGTTCACTAAACACAGTTGTGAACAGTGTTGCATTCGAAATCTTACTCAATATTATAACAATTTCGTACTTATTGCGCAATAATTAATTGAGATTTTATATGGAATATTGAGCTCAATAATGACGTTAATTGCGATTAACGCAATTAAAGCGCATATGTGAACACGCTATTACTGTAATTTACAGAGTTTGTCTGATTTTCATAATAATCTTGAGTGTAATTTAACAATTTATAAAATTTAAAGAACATTTTTCCATATTCACCACAAGTTAAGAAAAATGGTATAAAAAAGGATGAATTTGATCTCAATAATATTATTTACAAAATATTTATGGGTGGCATAGTAGAAGCGGACCAATTATGGACTGATAGCTTCTAAATCCAGTATCCACTAATGTGATTTCTACGTATTTGAGGCTTATTTTGGTTGAATTTTATCTTAATAACTTTATTTACTAGAGTTATATGGTTGTTTAGTATGATCGGAAGCGAACTTAATTCGGGAGCTATTGTCAATTGTTAACTCAAAGCTACAAAATCCAGTGGCATAATTGCCGCATAACTGATATTGGTATGATTTCTGTATTATAATTTTTGATCTATATAAAAGTTGGTTCGATATCGATATCTATTAGACATTTTGTGGGCTTATTTGTTTTTCGGAAATGGTACTTATATGGCAGCTATGACAAATTATAGGCCGATCTTTTTAAGTTTTGGAACAGTGGTTTTTATGCATATGAGGATATTTCACGTCGAATTTCAACATAATCACCCCTATCGTGAATAAAAATTCCACATAAAATTTGTTCTCTTTTATTTTTTTAACATTGAATTTTAATAGGAAAAATGTGAAAAGGGAACAAATTTCATGGGGAATTTTTATTCACGATAGGGGTGAATAACAGTATATTTAAGATATATATTAGTATTAACGTGGATTTCGGGAGTGGACCTTATGTGGGGATATAGTCAAATATGGACCGATATTGATTTTGGCATGTATGTAAACGATCCGTGTAAAATTGGATTGGTACCATTATTTATAAGAGACTTATGAGTATTAAAGTGATTATCGGAAGAGGGCTTTATATGGGGGATACGGTCAAATATGGACCGAAATTCACAAAATTCTGCAGAATGATTTTTGTGTATATGTAAATGATCTATACAAAGTTTTGAATCGGTACCGATATTTAGACAGTATATATAGAGACAAATGTATTTTTCAGATGTGGTCCTTGTATGGGAGCTGTGACCAATTATGGGCCGACCACCATGAAATTTAGTACAACAATTTATTTACCTATAAGGTTTATTTATGTTAAATTTTAACCGTTTAACATTATTTATACCAGTTTAATACGTATTTAAGTGAATTTTGGCAGTGGACTTTATATGGGGTCTATGGTCAAACATGGACCGAACTAAAAATAATTTCGTTTTACGATTTCCTTTTGCATGAAACTTATTCCTGCTGAATTTTGTATTGATATTTGTATTTTATAGGCATTTATGTATAGTTGAGCAATATTTCGGGAAGATTTTTGTGTGGGGGCTATAAGAAATCATCGACCTATTCTTACTATTTTCCTCACACTTTTTTCTTTTATCACAAAAACAACGTCTACAAAATTTCATTGGAATATCTGCAATATATTTAAAAAAAATTGGAAGACAAATTTTTAAAAATATAAATTTTTTATGGAGATTGTGTTACATTTTGATCCATAGCTCTTGTACTACTATACCGACTTTTCTGATTTTCAATACCGAACTGCTTAGGAGAACTATAAACGGTGTTTTGTAAACTTTGTTGATTTCTGTTGTGTTCTTTAGATGTGAGAGTGTTTTACACAAACAGACAGACAGACAGATGGACATGGCTCTATCGACTTAGAATTTCGAAAGGAATTTGTTGGGTCTCAGATGAATATTTCTCAGTGTTACACACGGAACAACAGACTTATATATACCACTTATGGCGGTGGAGGGTATAAAAAACAATAATAATAATCTTTGGGAAAAATCTTTCATTTAACCAGCGCTAAACAAATGCATTTGACACATTTATTACCAAGAATTGAAATGAAAATTGTCTATTAAAATATAAAGCTTATTAAGTTAACATCAGTCTGGCCTGGCAAGGCCTGAGAAAACTTTTTAATGGCATCAGCTGTTTGTATTGACGATGACTAAATGAGGGTGTGTTTGTAATGAAATTAGCTAGAGAGAAACCATGAAAGAATAGCAGTCAAATCTATGGGGAAATTGATATATCATAATCGATCCATCATCATGACAATCAATCATAGAGTATGGTTGAAGTGTATATTCCCAAGAAATTATGCATGCGATCATATCCTGTATGGTTGAGTAGGCGAACATGAGGCTTCTAAGTTTTTCAAGCATTAAACCGTTGCTGGTAAACTGCAACACTTGTTGGTTAGACATTTTTTTATGGTTTATTTAATGAAGCACTTAGCCACCACCAACATCACTACTACAGCTCTGCTATACCATATGTATACTATGTTTTTAAATTCATTTTAAGGGTTTTTGTCTGTATTACCCTTTTTGGAACGTTTGCTTGTTGTAATTTTATAAAACGCTTAACGTTTTGCGACATTCATTGAGACCCAGGTGAGCAGTAAATTGCACATGTTACATTTGCAATAAAAAAAAAACAAGAAAATCGTTTGCAAGGAATAAGAAAAAACCACCACCTCAATAACAGCATTAGACTGTTTTGCTTTTGGCACTAAGAATATTCACAGTTTGGGTTTTCTAAATATTATTTGTACATATTAAAAAATGTTATTAAAATTAATTGTTCTTACTTTTTTAACATATTAGTGTAAAATTCCTTGAAATAATTTAAGCACATAATTGGTGCGTTGACACAAATTCCCTTAGGCTTTATATAATGTTATCGTTTGAGAAAATCTTACAAAATTCTGCTACATTCACCATAAGGAACTACCTGTCTATCTTATGGCCGAAGGAGTTGCTCTTAACTCTGCTACTAGACTAGGGCCTTAATTTTGTAAAACGCAACGCCACAATTTCCTAAGCGTTTACATTTTGCAAATCAAATGTTTACGGAGTCTACATGTAGAAAAACAAGGTATATGACTTCAGAATGCTAAAAACATTCGTTGTCAGGAAGAGGATAATGTTAAATGTTTTCTCTAGAAGAGTTGTTGCCTTTTTTGCAAAATTCTATGGTTGATAGAATTTAGAAAGATAAATGCTTTCGTTGTCTGGAAGAGATGAAGAAGGTTAAGCTTCTTCTTCGTCATTGTCCGGCTGTAGCGGATCTGAGAATCTGGACCGAATGAATCTGTTGGGGATAAACTTTAGACCGATGATACCATTGTTATCAAGAAGTGGATGATGATAGAGATTATAATTTAGCATCTTCTTGGCCTTAGTAGATCTAAGACACGGGACATTATGTTATTTCCTTTTGCATAACCTTACGTATCTGTCGGGGAGGGACATCTGAAGGATAAAGACATTCGTTGTCAAGAAGAGTTGAAGACAGTTGAGCAGTTTCTCTGCCATTATCCAGACCTAATGAATCTGAGATTTGGAAGTTAGGTTGTGTACTTTTGTATGACCTAACGAAACTGTTGGGGATGGACATCTGAAAGGCCTCAGGTGGAGACTATTTAGGATCTTCTATGCAATTGTCAGATAATAGCGGTTATTAGAGTTTTCCAATTCTGAGATAGCGTAATTGAGATTCAGGACATTAGGTTCCTCCTTTGGCACCACTTTACGTCTTTGTCGGTAGTGGAGTGCAGAAGGATAAATGCCTTCGTTGTCAGTTAGGGTTAATCTGACATTCAGGCCGTTAATGTGCTAACATATCAGTTAGGAATGGACATCATAAGGTGCTTATGAAGACTGTGGATCATTTTCTCTGCCACTACCCAGCTCTATCAGATATGTGATTCTTATTTTTTCATTTTATGCACGATCTAACTATTCTATTAGGTGTTGACGTCCATTCGTTCTAAATGGTTTGGTGACACACTCACTACGAAGAAAAGGATACGGATTCGGTATTTCGGTTACCTTACCTAATTTAATCTTAAGATTTTCAAACATTAACTTAAACTTTCAATAACATTTCTGAACCTCCATAATAATATTTCTTCTGTTTCTGCTTTCTCTAGAACGAAAACATGAAACACAACCTCAATGTTTTAATTTTTAAGTGGAATATTGCCATTTGATAGAAATTTATTGGTGTTCTTTTTCTTACATGAATGATGGATGGGTGGTGTTGGCTAAAAATTGTAACATCTCTACCACATATTTTATTTCTAATCTCCACTCAACCTCTCTTCCTCCAAGATCCACCACAAGTTGTTATTGTTTTGTAAAAAAAAAAAAAAATTAGGAAAAAAATATATTTAAACGAATGCGTGCGTAAAACTTAAATGGAGCACAGATGTTTGCGACGTTGAGTAGTGCAGACAAGCGAATAGTTTTTGTTTTATTTATTTTTTCAATACGTTTTATTTTACAAAATGTTATTTTAATGGTAATTAGAGTTTTAACAAGAGCAACAACAAAGTATTTTGTTTGGTTGTTGCACATTGCATTGGACAGTGAAATATGAAGGTATTCTTCATACGTAACTAAGCAATCGTAGTTGGTTAAAAGGCAAAATAACATGAAAAAAAACCAAATTGATAATTGGTTTTATGGCATTACATATTTAGTTGGTTGATGGGTAATTGTTGAAAACAGAACTATTTAAATCATTGTTAGGCGTAGCTCTGGCAGTTGCAAATGCATTTTTTATGACAAGTAACAGGGTTAATTCTGTGATTTAGAATTAAACGAAACGGAATATTTATATGCATATAATGGAATATGACTTTGTTTTTCATATAATTGTTTTTATTTATTCAGTTTTCTTTTTTTCTGTAATGCTCGCAAAAAAGATCATCTGCAATTGTATTAATTTCCCACAACCCTTCCAATAAACCAAACCAGTGAACTATAAATCATTCTCAATTGCTTTTTCGTTGGCACATTCATCATCATTAATTGTTCGAATATCTGCAGTTTAAATTAATTTTTGTTTTAGAAATTTTGCATTTTGTTTGTCTTTTTTACATACTTGACACTTTAAGAACATGATTTTTGGTAAAAATTAAACAAAACAAAAAAAAAAAAAAAAAAAACAACAGAAAAATCCATCTGTAAATAATCATAATTTTGTGTGGTGTGCGACATATTACTGCATATTGTAAGAAGGGAAGGTATGCTTGTTAAAAGTTATTGAATCAAACGCATTATTGTGTTTCGAAACATTTCAACGAAATTATCTGACGCATATAGAGGCACTGGTTTTTTCAGTGAGGTAAATAATATGTTAACTTATGGTCTGTTCCTCGATATCGAAGGAAAAACAAAGCGACTCATTCAAAATCAAATGAAATTCGATTCATTTATATTCAACACTTTATAATCGACATAGGCGTATTTGTTTTGACTTAAGAGTTCAAGTCACTGTTTGCATATAACTTCTCTGTATAGAGAAGAGATTTGGAATTTAATTACTGTCCAGAGATGGCAGTTTTGCAAACTCTTACCTGGCTATCCTGGTTGTCTTCGTATGACACGTATGATAAAAACATTCGTTGTCAGGAAGACGATAATCTTTAATGTTTTCTCTGGAAGAGTTGTTGCCTTTTTTGCAAAATTATGTGGTTGATAGAATTTAGAAAGATAAATGCTTTCGTTGTCTGAGAGAGATGAAGAAGGTTGAGCTTCTTCTCCGCCAGTGTCCAGCTGTAGCGGATCTGAGAATTTGGACGTTAGAAGTGGATGATGACAGAGATTATAATTAAGCATCTTCTCTGTTACTTATTGGCCTTAGCTGATCTATGTTACTTCCTTTTGCATAACCTTACGTATCTGTCGGGGAGGGACATCTGAAGGAGAAAGACATTCGGTGTCAAGAAGGTTGAAGACAGTTGAGCAGGTTCTCTGCCTAATGAATCTGAGATTTGGAATTTAATTACTTTCTAGCTACAGCTCTATCTTCGTATGACAGATCATGTTGCTTCATCTCTTTTATGGAAGGTTTAAATATTAAGGAATCAGACGGTCTAGGCATGAAAATCCTGCGTATTGTCTGCTGGACTAAACATATTTTTCAAGTGTCAAAAGAAGCATTTAATAAGACATTTTCTGTTTATTCTAGAGATACAATTGGCATCAGAAAATTTACATTTGTCAATGGATTACAACAGAGCACCGGTAATTCCCCGATATTATTTAATTTGTACTTACTTGACTTGTTAAGGAAAATAGAATATATTATAGCTTTCGTTGACGATATTACCATATATCAAGATACAAGACAGTTAGTAAAACAAATGATGGTTTGCAAAATAAGTTTTTATTAATTGAAAACTATTCCAGAGATTGGTACATGAAGATAAATTTTAAAAAATGCAGCAGCAATATAAAAAGAAATTAGAAGTCGTTTGGTATTAAATCGAATGATAATATAGACATTCCCGTTAAACTATTACGTATAAATCTAGATAATTTTCTATATATTAATGACCATATAAAGCTTCAACTTACAAAAGCAAGAATAGCTTGTTTTTATTTATTAAAAATTATTTTTTTTCTAAATATATACAACCAAGGGTTAAAATTATTAAGTACCAATCTTAAATAAGACCAATTCTATCATACGGTTGCCAAATATAGTTTAACATATGCCCTTCGTTTATGGAGAAGATACGAATATACGAAAGAAGATGTCTCAGGTGTTGCACGTCATTATGCAGATCAAAAGCTAGTAACTATGAAAAAAAATACAACGAAATTCTTTAAGAAAAAGCTGGCATATCTAAATTTGATAATTATGTTATTCATATTATAAGAGATCACATTTTAAACAATATGAATACCACTGAAAATAATCTAATTATGGCTGCATAAAATGTAACTGAAGAGTACATTACAAAATATATTCATTTATATTTTTAAACACGTGTTTATTGTTATTTTTATTGGAATTTGTTCTAATACCCAGGCAGTTCATGAATCTATTAAATGTATATTACATCAGACTTGATCCTGGAATGCCAGAAGTCGCTTAACAAAATCGTGAGACAATATATAATCTACATTTAATAACTAGACACAACAGTGCATAAATCTGATATTCTGGTAAAGTCTTCACACCCCCTAAATGCGGAAATTGGTCGATTTGATTCTGACGAATATGCAAAGACAATGTCTACGGAGTCTACATGTAGAAGAACAATATATATGAAATTAATAGAATTATCGGAAATCAATTCCACAGGTTCTGTTGAGAAATCTAATAGCAGTGACCACTGGTCTGACTGCACACCAATCATTGCTCTTTGCCACTGACTTTAGGGGATCTGGTATCAATGACATTGGGTTGCCTGGTTTTGCACGAATCTGTTGGGAATGGACCTCAGAAGGATAAAAGCCTTTGTTGTCATGTAGATGTGAATACGAGGGCGGTTCGCAAACTTCTTAACCTACAACAGAAAGCGCGGTATAAAAAGAAAATAGTTAAGTGTTCATAGTTATACCTTCCCTCTTTAGATGTTTTAACAGCATTTGAAATGTTGTATTAAAGCAAAACAATTATGCCACATTTAAAATATAAATCTGTTTTGTTGAGTTCTTTTTTGTAGAACATTGTTCTTTGGCATTGTTATTACTGCAATATTTTTTGACATTTGAAATACTCATTTCATTTCATTGTTTGGGGTTGAGTGACTGGCTGAGTGGAAGGAGAGAGTGGAAGGAGAGAGCTGAAACTAGAATTTTAAACAAAAAACAGATGCAAGCATTTTGGCATATTTTGTTTTCATGTGTTTTTATTATTTGTTTTGCTCTTGGTTGTGGCTGATGGCGGCTGTTAGTTTACTTAATTTGTGCCAATGTAAATTGTTTTAAAATTTATTTCAAAGAAATTAAACAGATTTCGCTAGACCAAAGACTACAGCAAAAAAAAAAAACAAAAACAAATGCAAATATCTATAAGATGACGTTAACAGTATTTTTGTTTCAAAACAAAAAAAAAACATGTGTAATTAAATATTAAACAGATTTTTGTTTCGAAATTAGTTTGGCAAAAATCTGTAATAAATAGAAAAGCAAACCAAAAAAAAAATCTTAAATTTATTAAGTAAGTAATGGTATATTATGGAAACAGTTTATTTTATTGATTATAGTCATTTAAACATTTCCGCCATAATTTCTGAAATCAATTAGGGTTTCTTAATTGCAAAGCACACATGTTTTCGTTAAACTAAACATTCGCTTAATTGTTATTTATGCTTTTAAACAACAATGTATGTAAATGAAATCGTACGACTGTCTTGAAATTTGCATACAAAAATTGAGTCATCCCAACGATATTGTCCTTAAAAGCGGCACTTTGACAAAGCCAACAAACAGACTTTATCATGTCAAACAAATTTATTAAATGCTTCATTGCCATTAATTTAAACAAAATATTGTTTTAAATAAACAACAACAACAACATGAGCAAAAATGGTTTTATAATAAACTTTAAAAAAAGGTGTTGAATTCATACAATAATTTCAGCTGTTTTTGAATTTCTTTGTTGTAGAAAGCAATTCCATCAAAAACAGCAACAGCCACAACTATAAAAAACACAATTTTAACCCAAAAAAAAAAAAAAAATAAAAACAAAAAAGGATGTTCTATACAATTTCAGGAAAACATTCACAAATACACACACTCATCTACTCCACCTTTTAATACATTCTCACACACATGTAGGCTTAACATTGTGAGAGAAACAAGCGCAATAAAGGAGCACAAGGAATGTATGTTTTTGACAACAAACAAATTAAAAACAGATGACAACAACAGCAGCAGAAGCAGCAATAACAACAATCACACGGTGTAAATTTTATAAAAATGCTTGTTTGTTTGTTTGTTGCGTTAACCGAAATATTGAATGCAACAAGAACAACAACTACAATCATCAGCAGCTATAACCCAGCAAGCCATATGAATCCGAAAAGAGTCTTTTCTGACACCTTTTACGGAGCGTTCATGCTCTTTATGAGCCCAAAAAAACAATCATTATTTCTCCGAAAACCTTCAGAAAAGAGGGTCATTACATTCGAAAATGGTCCGTCGGAAAGAGCTCTTAGATAATGTCAGAAAAGAGACTTTTATGGGGGGTTTTTTTGGGCTCTGAAAGTAGGGTAGCCAGATTTGAAATACGGAAAAACAGTACATCGTATACAAAAAAACAGTACAATTAAAAAAAAACAGTACATTTTATTTTTTAACGGAAACATAACTCTTTATTTATGTAATAACATTTTTGTAATATTAATTTAATAAGAAACCAAAAAATTTAAAAAATACGTAAAAATATGAGATCAGAACATATATTATAAACGTTTTTGAAAAAGGTACATAGAAAATACAATTTAAATGACATATTGTATTTTTTATATCATCAAAGTCCTTTTAGATTACAATATTTTTGCTTTGCTTGTAATACAAAGTTGTTTTAAATTTATTAGTTTTTGTAAATCAATCTGTATATGTATTAATTTACATTACAAAAGTCAACTTTAAATTTAATGTCAACTCAATTTTACTCCTTTTTCAATATTTTTTAGTAAGAATAATGCTGTTCCAATTTACATGGTGTAGAAATTTATTATTTAAAAATCAAGAAGTATCATTTATTGAAAAAAATCCAGGTAACATTTTATCTTAACCCCCTACAACATGACTACTTTAAAATTAAATATGCCATCAGCTTTTCGAAAAATGTATTTAAATACGTTGTATAAACAACGATATATTTATGAAATCCAATTTGTTTTTTTGGTTAGAAATGCCTTTAGAGCAATGATGTCCATTTCATGAAACTATTGTTGTTGTATTCATTTCATATGGACAAACAAATTTTTTTGGACACCAATGCTTTGGAGCCATTAACACTGATCTCATAATCAACTTTAAAGTAGATTAAACCCCGATAAATAAATCCATTTTTTTAATAAAGCAATACACTGAACAAAAATTTGTTTTTATCAATATTTTTTTTCAATTTTAAAATAAATAAGCTTTTAACGAAAAAACAGTACAAAAAACAGTACAACGTGTAAAAACAGTACATTTGCGTACTGTTTTGGGTCTTGTGCATAAAACAGTACATTTGAAAATAAACAGTACGCGTACTGCTAAAAACAGTACGTCTGGCACCCCTATCTGAAAGAGCTCTTAGATAATGTTAGAACAGAGTCATTGCAATTTTAAATACAAAAAATTAAAAGTTCACATTTATTATTTTTTTTTAAATTGTTTTTACTTAAACAAAAAGTGAATTCATTTACAAATAAACTAAATTAGAAATGAAAAAAAATTAAATAAATTGTACTTACAGTAAACAAAAATAAAATGGAATTCATTTAAATAAAATATATAAAAATGGGGAAAAAATTAATTTTTTAAGCAAATTTTTCTTTCGCTCCGAAAATGCTTTTTAGTTGGGCTGTTTTCTGACTCATTTTTCGGAGCGCTCCTAGAATGGTGTGCTGGGAAGCTACACTCACACACACTGGAATTCGAATTTCAAAATTCATTTGCAGTCATTCAGAAACTATGTAACCAGCATATGAACGTTTAAACGCGATAACACACTGGATTCATTACATACATACATACATATGTATATAATATGTTTGTTTGAAGGTTAAACATTGGACTGCCTCCACAAAAATTTAGATCAATATTGACACATATCGCCCCTGAAGTTTTAAAATGTACTTAAATACCAATGAACTGATGTTTTCATGGAATGGAATTGTAACTTTAAAGCTATGTATAGACCGTGGTCAGATATTACACCATTGTCAGATCTAGCAATGTGCTAGCAATGTACTGACATTGAAAAATTGTTACCAAAAGGTAAATTGTAAGTTCAGACGACTGTAAGAAAACTAACAATTTCATTGGCACACAATTGTCACACAATCTGTGAACCGAAATTGTTTTTCCAAAATGCTATCAATGCACACTTGTTTGCTTATTAATGTATATACAGATTTGCATTTAGAAATAATTTCTATGACAATGCTGCCATTGGCAGATGTATAAACTTTGAAAAGTGTTTGACAATTGTCTTAAAACAATGACAATGACAAAAACTTATGTTTACGCGATTGTTAGATGTCTGACAATATTTTTGTTTTACAATGTACTGAAAATGCTTTTTCTTACAACGTTGTTAGATATTTTCTGAACATTTTTCGGACAACGTTGTAAGATCTGACGACCGTCTATACATAGCTTTAAGCTATTTTCTTTAGTTTTTTTTTTAAATCAAAATTCAGTTAAATCGGGTATATTACCATCCTTTGGTATATCTGGAGTGTTGTTGTTGTAACAGCAGTAATTGCTGAGTTGACAGCCCTTGGCCGAGTGATATCGGGTCATTCCGGTGCGTAGAACCGGCTGCCGTGGGAATGTCTATATCTGGAGTCGAAGGGGGCGCTTTACGGGAGACTTACTGGCCTTCCTATGGGAAAAATGATGTCGTAAAGTGGCGGCTGTAGATATTTCTAAGGCGTTAGACTGATACTCGCATGTTGCTCTTTTATCGAATATTATTACTATTGCTTTTGGTGTCGGTGAAAACTTATTTGGAGTTGCCTTTGAGGGTGCTGTAGCTTAATTGATCATTAAGCATGAGTTGGCATTTGTAGCCCGGGTTCGATTTCCAACCGCTACCATTCAAACATCAGTTTCTGATAATTATTAGTTTTCTATCCTATCCGTCGGTGGTATATATATATAAAATCAAGCTTTAACATTAATGCGCCTATTCACCACCAGAGGCGCTGAAATTCTGTACTAAAAACAAACATAATGCGCAATTGCAGAGTAGTGATATAAAAAGCTTTCTTCAACTGCCTGAGTGTTACTTCTCGTTAAAAAAAAAAACTTACATCTGTGCTATGAACACATGTTAAATTTCTTTTCGATCTGGCAACACCTTCATATAGAAACAGGTGTTCCAAAAAGACGCATCCGCGTTTTTGTTTACAATGGAAAAAGTAGAAATCCGTCGTGTCATTAAATATTTAAATAAAAAACTTTTATCGGGACAAGAAATTCATAATGATATGATGAATGTGTTAGGTGAAAGTGCTTCTTCATGTGCAAAGGTGAAAAATTGGGTTGCTTTATTTAAACGTGGTCGTACAAGCATTGAGGATGAACTACGTAGTGGACGTACAAAAATAGACAAATTGTATGATATGATATTAAATGATCGACGAATAAAATTGTGTGAAATAGCTAATATCATGGGCATCTCATATGATCGAGTCCATTTAATTTTGCAAGAAGAACTAGAGATGAAAAAGCTTTTTGCATGATGGGTGCCGCATTTCTTAACAGTCGACCCAAAACACATAAGAATGAAAATTTCTCAAACTGGTTTGGATCGTTTTAAGGAAACTAAAATGGATTTTAAACGTCGTTTCATAACTGTTGATGAGCCATGGATACACCACTATACTCCAGACACAAAATTACAATCCAAGCAATGGACTGAAGCTGGAGGAAGTTCCCCATAGAAGACAAGAACAATTCAATCGGCTGGTAAGGTTATGGCAACGGTTTTTAGGGACGTCAAAGGTATTTTATTGATTGACTATCTGCCAAAGGGTAAGACAATAAATTCAGAGTACTATTGCAACATTTTGAATCAATTAAATGTAAAAATTCGAGCAAAACGTCCTGGCTTACAACACAAAAAAATAATTTTTCATCAAGACAACGCACCAGCGCACAAGAGTATTTTAAGAATGGCTAAAATCAACGAAATAAACTACGGGTTGCCTGACTACCTACTGACTTTTAAATGTTTCCAAATCTAAAAAAAAATCCTAGCTGACAAGCGTTTTACCTCAAATGAAATTGCAATTACAGTTGTAAACCATTATTTTGAAGGCCTTGAGACAAACTTATTTAATCAAGGGATACAATTGCTAGATAAGCGTTGGACTAAGTGTATTGACATTTCAGGAGATTATATTGAAAAATAAAAATGAAAATGAAAAACTAACTATTCTATTCTGTGTTAGGCTAAGAAGTTTCCAAACCGCCCTCGTATCTTCAATTGAAACGATTGGAGCACACCTTAAATAATTGGAATTATATAGTACAATTTCTAAATGCAATTTTAAAAATAGTTAAACAAGTTAAACTCCTTAAATCAAAATTTGGAATCAATGCTTTCCTCAAGCTTTTAAAATAATATATAAATATGTATATTTCAAGGCCAGTTGATAAATCGAAGTGTTGCTCTTTTTACTTTACAACTCGGCGGCAGTCTAATAAATAATCATACATAAAAGCATGATATAAATTGTTTGGTACAAATTGAATGTGTTTTTTGCTGGTATACTTTTGTTTGAATGTTTTCGACAACTGCCAAACTCAATTGGCAAAAGTGATTTTTTGTTTATACACCGGGGATACGTTCCAAAAAAACACGACGCAAATTGAAACGCCGCAAAGTCAACTAAAATTTTCTATAGTAAAGAAGATCGAAGATAGGTTCCAGAGTTACGAAAATACTAAGTCGTCGGCTTTGTTTCACAAAAAAATTGGTCCAATGTTTCCTGAACAGTTGTTTTCAACGTAAAATAAATATCCTTGTAGCAATTGTTACTACCACTAGCATTATCGTTAAATAATGCTTTACTTTTTATGTCATCAAATAAGCTTTTTGTTTTTGTCTAAAATACCATTTTTCTTAATAGTATTTTCTGCGCAGTTTGATATTCAATCCAAATAGAAAGCAAGGACTCCATTTCGATTATCAAAGCATTTCTTGTGCGGGTCATCGTTTTAGTATCTAATAACGTTGCAGATTTTGCAAAAATTTAAGAAACAAAAATTAAAGACTCGAACTCAAAACAACGCAACCTCGAAAATCTAACGACGCACAATGAAAATTAGTACTAATTAAACAGCGACATAACTTCGCAAAAACCGAAAAACGAAAGGTAGATATGTATGTAAATAAATGGAAAATAGTCTGTTACATATCTCCCTATATACAAAGTTGTACAAATGTTTTAAGTTTTGTTCATGACTTTCAACAATTTTACATTTTGAATACCATATTTTTAACAATTGAAAACAAGTAATAAAGTATAGTCGGTCAAGCCCAACCTTATAATACCCTACACCCAGTAGACGTATAAAACAGTTTTTCAGAAATGAGCGTTATATGGGAGATATAACCTATTGTGGACCGATCATCCAAAAATTTAGTGTCATAATTTCTGTGAATATTAATATTATGTATGTTAAACTTTATCTCGATATAAATATTTTATAAGATCTATGGAGGTTAAAATGAATTACGAAGAGGGTCTTATATGGGAGTTGCGATTAATTATGGGCCGACCATTATAAAATTAGATGTTATCATTTCTGTATATAAGAAATTTACTATATTTGTGTCGAATTTTATTTCGATACCAACATTTTTAAGAGAGTTATGCTCTTTAAAGTGATTTACGGAAATGAGCCTTATAGCGTGTTCAGATATGAACCTTAATTGTGATAATCGCAATTAACGCCATTATTGAGCTCAATATTCCATATAAAATCTCAATTAATTATTGCGCAATAAGTACGAAATTGTTATAATATTGAGTAACATTTCGAATGCAACACTGTTCACAACTGTGTTTAGTGAACAAAATTGTATAAAATGGCAAATGTCAACAAAAGAAAACAAAAGAAATCATTAAAAAAATCAATGTGAAGGTAAGTTTGTTTACAACAACCATTTAGAGTATTTTTTGTATTGTTTTCCAACTGTCAAATGATTATTGAGTAAGCTGAAAATTGCGCAGAGCTCCGAAATCTTCGCTCGAATTCGAGTAGAGAGTGAAACTCGCTCGAATTCGAGCGCGAGTACTCCTGCGAGTGAAAAAAAAAATCGAGTATACTCTATTTTTCTATGCCACTCGAATAAGAGCGCATATGCTTCGCTCGATTTCGAGTGCGAGTAAAATACACTCGAAATCGAGCAGATTATACTCTTGCCGAGTACTCTTTCAGTCTTTCTCATACAGTGGAAAATAGAAACTGTTTGTTTTTGCCAATTTGTGTGTGCGTGTGTAGTAGCAAGTATAGACTATGGTAGGGAAAGGTGACTGACGAGGGAGGACTGGGAGGTCGAGAAGAGAAAAGCAGCAAAATGTATTGTTAGGGACCGGTGGTTTTTGTGTACAAAAATGCTCGCGAAGAAGATTTCTCGAAGATTACGATTCACTGTCATAACGAAAATATTTTCGTGTTTCATTATTTATGTCTTTATTGTTCATTATAATATAGAAAATATAAGTAAACTTTTAAAAATATAATACAACTTTTATTATAAAACAAACTAATTGCTCCGCACACGCGCACTGTATGAGAAAGACTGAAAAAGTAACAAAAACCACACGCACACACAAGTCAGCAAAGACAAACAGTTTCTATTTTTCCACTCGATTTCACTCTTAAGAGTAAACTCTCACTCTATTTCGAAGATTTTTACTCCCACTCTTAATTTTTAAAAAGGAGTACTCGCGAGTACTCCCACCTAAAACAAACGAGTGGAGAGTAAACTTTTTGTAACACTCGTACTCTTCGAGTACTCTTCTTCGCGAGTGTTTTTCACTCGCGAGTAAAATCGAGTAAATCTGAGCTCTGAAATTGCGTATGCCTGAACACTTAAAATAATATTGTCAATTAACCGAATATTGACCCAATTAAGTTTCATATCTGAACAAAGTATTATATGATAGTTACGATATTTTATGCACTGATCTGCAAAAAATTTGCTAATGTAATTTGGCTTCATTTACTACTCATTTGTGATGAAATTGGATACTTGCATAATTCAAACATTTATGATCGCTAAACCCCAATTTCGGAAGAACATTTGTATGGGGGCCATGTGAAATAATGGACCGATTTCCACCAGTTTCAACCTCATCCGTCCTTGGGCCGAAGAAATATAACTTACCGCATTTTATCAAAATATCTTTAAAATTCCGACCTGTAATCAAGCTTTACATGGACAGCCAGACAGATGGACGGACAGCGTTAAATGGACTCAGAAACTGATTTTGAGTCGATTGGTATACCTTAAGGGGGTGTTGGACCAATATTTTTGGGCGTTACAAACATCAGCACAAATCGTCCCCCTTATGGTGCTGTAGGGTATAATTACAAAGCATGTTAATGAATAAAGACATGTCCCAATCGAGTTGGTAAAAATATGCTAACAATAGATTTCATGCTCTGGGGAGAAACAAAAGCACTTAACTTTTTCAAATATTGATGCATTATTTGTAAAACAAAGTGACCATTGTCATGGTCACCATTAATTGCAGAAATAGTGTTTGCACAGTGTTGCTGCAGACTTAAAGCAAATACAATTTGCTTTTATGAAAACTTAAGCACAGCATGTGTACATAGATATTTAGCATTTCTTTGTTGTTGTACTGTTACATATTTGGCCATAATGGTTTTGACTGAAAACTAAAAACCAAAAAAATAAATATGTACATAAATATATATTCGTATAGATGAAAACTGAATGCTGTTTCTTATGGCTAAATGCTGTATTTGATTATGATGTGGCTGTATTTTAATGATATTTGTAAGCAAAGAAAACGCGATTTGAATGTCTGCTAATGATTACGTTTATTATAAATACACACGAACATAAAGACTTTATATGGAGACATAAATACATTATATACAGATGCCTGCATATTTGTTTTTTAACATATGTATGTACATAATCGTACTTGTCTTAAGAATAAAATGTATATTAAAAATTTCCAACACATGTTTTCTTCATTAAATATTATTTTACGAACAGACCTTTCAGTTTTTGGAATAAATATAAAACACTTGCATAAACACAAGGTGTTTTTTTCTTTATAGATTATGGATCTAAAATTCTTTGAAAGATCTTTTATCATGTGGCATTTAAGAGCGAAAGAAACAGTTTTATAAAGCAATTAATTATAATCGTAACCATGAAAAACTGTATTAGTTTTACGAAGTGGTTCTAGAAGGCATAAATATAGCTGGTAATCGTTCTAAACTTATATGGAAGCTTACAAAGCCAGCTCCCTTTCCTTGGAACGGTTGTGGTGAAAGAATCAATGATTTTTTACTGGAAATTATCACACTCGAAACTAGTGCTACAGCAGCTGTAAATAAGTAAAACCCACTGTAAAGAACTAATTTTAGAACCGTTTGATGGATGGATGAACTAATAGTAGAATCGTTGTTAAAATTGATTACCAGTTATTTAGCACTTCTGTAGCACTAGTTCGGAGTGTGACAAATTCAACTAAAAATCACTGACTTGTAGCTTCGTAACTTATTTGTTTTTTGTTTTTTTTTTTTTTTTTTTGAAAGCAGTCTACAACCAATATGTCACTAGTTTTTCTCGAACTAGTGATTTTGAAACAAATTTTTGGATATTTTTAAGAATAATTAGTAGTATTTTTGTTGAACTGGTAATATTTCAATTTTGATATTTTTCTATTAGTTAGGCTTAAGTTCATTGAATTTAATTTTCATTAAATTATTTTTACTGAAGAAGGAATTGTTTAACAACTTGAAAAATTTTTATTTTTGATAATTTTTCTGACTAGGATTCGAACCTGGGTTGTTGGTTGAATTTACATATATGTTTCGAGAAACACCACTTTCTCTCATCAGAATTCTTTACGTTCTGACCCTTGCACACCACTACGGTCAACTTTGTACCCCTTTTGTTCTTATTTCCCTTCTCATCCAAAAATACTTGCCTTGACGAGTCAGAAGTGAAAACGGACTAAGATATTATAAAAATATTACACAAGTTGTGTTTAACATTATATATTTTGTTATTTCTTATTTAAAAAGCTAAAATTTATGTATTTTGATATGTATTGTACAAGAGACTATATAAACTTGAATTTTTATGTTTGCGTTGAAATAAAAATTTCAAAATACTATTAAAAATAGTGGCTTTTAATTTTCCGATTTTTTTGACGATTTTTAAAATTCGAAATGATGATTTTTTTATTTTTTATCGGAATTTTGACGATTTTTTCCGAAACTCATCTGGCAGCCCTGCCCACAACCCTCAGACTGATAGACCAGCTTACTATCGTTTAGTTTATTGAACTTGAGAAGACAGCAGACATTATAGCTAGTTAGATGACGTGGGCTACTTTGGTTATATATTAGAACATTATTTATATTTTAGGTTATGATGTCGATACTTAAAAAATACGAAAAGGAAAAAATTATAATTGAAACTTTATAAACATTAAAAAAAAAGGTTTAATAAAGCCAAACTAGCAGTTACAGTTTTAAGATTATGGAATTTCTATGATCATGGTTACAAAAATAGCCTCAACAATTGTTTTGCTCTCATACTTTAGGGTTTCTTTAAAAGAGAAAAGTTTGGCATTGATACCAATAACTTATGTTTGAAATTGTTATCTTCGAAAGAACTTCGTTAACAAGTCGTTAGTCATTCCTTGCAACGTGTCTGTAACAAATTTTCTCAACTATTAGTTTTAATATTTACTAATTTCTATCAACAGTGTTCAAATTACAAGTATTTTCTAAAGCTTATTACCGCAACTGTATTTGTATTTTTGTCCAAATACCTACAGCCTCAACAATTGTTTTTTCTGCTTAATTTAGGTTTGACCCAAATTGTTTTGTCTGCTTAGTTTAGGGTTGACCCAAATATGTCTAACAACTGGATAAACATTTAAACAGCGTATCTTGGTCTTACTGTGAATGTTTGAAAAGCCTCTCCCCTCATGCCCTCTCCAGCAAAAAAAAAACTGTATTTATAAATTTCGCGTTTAAAAAATTTACTAATAATTTGTAGCACAAATTGTTCTATCAAGGGGGTGGATTGGTGTTTGGCGTGTGTTTATAACTGTGTGTACACAAGTGTTAAAGTGCGAATATTTAACAACAACAGACTAAATAGTACTTTTTTCCTTGAGTATAAATATTTTGTAAATTTTCTTGTTTTTGTTTCATATGTTCTATTCACACAGATGATTTTGTCATTCAAACAAATAGATTTTTGCGTTGTATCAGTTTGAAACAAAAAAAAAAAAACAAAAAAAAAACGCATATATTCCATAATAATAAAAACTAGCTGGTTGTATTTGGTTTTCAATTAACAAAAATACACACAACACATCAGTCATTTAGAGGAAAAAATAAGAGAAATATAATTATAAATAAAAAAATATGTGTATTAAATAGTCTTTGTATTTTCACAATTGGCTCCAAAATAATATTTACATACGTATTTGCAAATAAATTAATATACTTGTACATATTATTTGAATTTGAATATTTATGCAGATGCTCGGTAAAATTTCTTTATCATAGTAGTTGTGGCACAATGGGACGCAAATAAAACACATGTAGATGTTAAATATTTGAATTGAAATTCTTTTTGTGTTGATGGCATTAAGCTAACACTAAAATTATGCACATTAAATTTGACCACATTACAGTAGCTCCTTAACAAATCTTGTGACAGCATTTTGTTTTTTAAACATAGCTGCCGTTATTCTGTCAAGAAAATGTAAAAAGTAGGTAAATATGTATTTATACGAGGAAAATCAATGTAAAATGACAATTGTGCCCAAATTGCTAAAAAAAAAAAATTTTTTAAATTACTCTAAATAACTATGACCGGGACATCTTGTTATAAAAGGGAATGAATTTGCTGACAAAACGGCTAGAGAAGCTAGCACTTCTGCCCTAGTCACAACACCAAATTACAATATCAAAGTTAAGGATAACTATATCGTGCAAAAACTCATTGAACGACATAAAATAAATCTATTTATCACCACTTCAACATGGTATAAAAATTTAAATCATGAAATTATTGATATACACATTTTTTGAGGAATTTAATAATCGATAGTAACCGAACAGATGTAATGAAATTTGAGCGACTAAGACTCAGACATTCTAAATTAACGTACGTACATTTAACACCTGCTAGTTCACTGCCCTAAATTTACTAATGAAAGAAGGAACATATTTAACAAAACGTACCCAGTTAGAGCCCTATCGAACCCTTCCCCTGAAAGTATTGAACAAATTATTAATTTTATAATTATTTAATAATTTACTTACAAGTTTATAATATTAATTTTATTATATTGAGCTGAAGGCCATAGTCGCTATTGCTTTTATCCCTATTTTATCTTATAATTTGTAATTATAATTCCGTTTTCACACTCTTCAATTCTGACTCTTCAAGGCAAGTATTTTTGGGTGAGATGGGAAAAGAGAATAAAATGACGGTACTAGCAGTGTTGCCGGAAACGCAAATGAATTTTACACGGTGAAGCCCTCAAAATTACACAAAATTCGAAAAATTACACAAAACTCAGTTTTTTTATTTTTGTTTAACATTGCGTTGATTTTTATTATTAACATAAAGATTAAAGACAAACTTAACAAAACTTGTAAAAATTTTATGAACTTTCAAAAAATAAACTTTGACTGATTAACATTAGAGGGTCAATAAACAAACAAATTTAAGTATTTTTTGTGTTGCATAAAGTTGTGTGACTGATCTTCCGAATTCAAAGTCGCATATTTGAATCTGATCTTTGTTTTTTTTTCAGTAGCTCTTGTTTTTGAGATATATCGTTATATTAAAAATAAGGGCACTTGTACGATGTACATACCATATGTATGTGGGCAAAATTTGTGCATGAAACAAAAAAATCCTATACCAAAATTATCTTTAAATCATGAAAATATTGTTCCTTGATCTGCCTAGTAGATTCAGAAAAATTAAAAATTTTAATGTTTCGGTCTTAGAATTTCGTAAAAGTACAAAATATATTGAAAGAACAGTAAAATATTTGAAGCTTTTCCTTTTTTTTGTGCCTACAAATGTTGCCTGGAATTTTGTACCCTTAAACAAATAAAAATTAATTGTAAAATTTTTAAATTTCAAACATTTTCGGTTGTATAGAAAAAACGATTTTATCAATTGAGCTGTTTTACTAAATTTTGAACGAAATCAAAAGATAGTGACTATTTTTATTAACTATGTATTTGATAGGATAATGAATATAAAATTGGATATCTGTTGTTTTTGTATTTTTTATGAATTTTTAAAAGGCAAACATATTTAATAAAATTTTTAGTTTTTCTGAAATATTTTTACTATATCTCTAAAACTATTAGGTAGATTTAGTTACTTCAGAAATTACACGGAAATTACACAAAAAAATCTTTACACAAAAATTATTCGAAAATGTTTATTTTGTCCCATTTTTGGATAATTACACAGTAATCGGCAACGCTGGGTACTAGTCAATTTTCTAATTTATTTTTGTTTCTTTCTTTCATGCTTGTTGATTTAGATGAAAAATTACAAAACTTGAATTTACGTGTGTGAATTTAATGGCAGGTTCAAAAGAGAATTGAACAAAAACTGGTCAGCTAATACTCAAGTGTGTGAAACAGGACTAAGTTAATAAAATAATAATAATAATTAAAAAATATGACTATGACCGATATTTACATTAAAGAATGTCTGTTGAAACGTTTGCTACCTTTTATTTGTCACACAGTGGGAAAATTTGGAAAAAAAAAGGAAATAAATCTGTAATTTTCTATTCTAAAAGTCTGATTCGAATAAAATTTAACATGCTAAGAAAGCAAGTCTTTTGGGCATCATAAACCTAACAGGAGTGATGATAGAGTTTGCCAAAGTGCGGCACCTCTTAACTATAAATACATAAAACTTTTTACAATTTTGTAAGTTAAAGAAAAAGTAAAACAGTTTAACAGTTTATATGTATGTGGAAAGAACAAAAAACATACATATCGATGGTGTCATGTAGAAAGGCCCTAACTCGCATATTTGAAACTTTACAGGAGAAGGTAAAAACATAATAGAAACTGTATTATTCAACATGTAACTTTTTTTGTACAACTGTTTATATTTATTTATTATTATTTTTTACACTATTGCAATAAATTTTTGTGAGGAGGTGTATTTGCGTTAAATGCATTGGAATCGAAAAAAAAACTAATTTCGAAAAAATAGCGAGTTAGGGCCCTTCTACGTGAGACCAACGATATGTAATATATTTAAGCTGGTTTTACACAGTAAGTATTGTACAGTGCACTTGTCAGTTGTACGATACATACATATATAATTGTATATTTCTGTCAAAATTGGCAATTTATAGGCAATTTATAATTTTTTCTTTCACACGTCGATTTTTAGTTTCATCTGTTATGATTATTTTCCTTGGAGTTTTGTGTTCTTGCAAATATAGTTTAAACAAATTGATTAAAAAATGAAATAATTTTAACTTACAGCATTATTAGCAAGAGTTAAAAAGAAAATGTGCCAAAAATTTTTGATTTAAGTTAAATAAAAATTAATATGTATAATTACGTTTTTTCAATGCATATTTTAATACAAATTTATAGTTTTGTTTAATACAATTTTTTTTTTAAATAAATTTGCTGAATCACAAACACTATGTTCTTGGCGTCAGCAATAATTGACTTGCAAAACAGCTGGTTGCAGTTGATTTGTCAAATTAAAATAGAACATGCTCTAATTGAAAATTTTACACTGTAAATGCAGGCTGACATTTGCAGTAGCATTTTTTTTTTTTTGTTCTTACACGACGTGTATGCATTTTGCAGGGCAAAATTTGACAAGCCCATTGCAAAATAAAATACCGCCTAAAACTACCTTTAACAAAAATAAGCATTAGTTTTTATTCTACCTCTTAAATATGTATAAATAAATGTATAAAATAGTGGTTCATAACTATAAATACACTGACATTAAAATAACTTAAAATACCAATATTAACAGCAAATTTAAACTTTAATAATGTCTTCTTTTTTTGCATCAACTCTGGCTTACGTTTAGGCTTACTATGCACCAGATCGATACTTATATCTTCAGATATATGTAGATCTTCAAGCATAAATACGACGGCTTAATTTTCCTCAAATGTTCTTAATGGGGTTCTGATATACAGGACCATTAACTACATTAATATTATTTCTTTGTTTGACGACTTATTCACATGTATAGGTGATATTTGCTAAAAATGGTACTAATTTATCATCTCGTATTGTGAGTAATCAGAAAAACGTTTGGAAACGTTAAATTTAGCACAAAATTCATAAAAGTCAACCCAAAAACCATTTTCGAAATTTATTTTTAAGAAATGTCGTGGTTCCTTCGGTAGGTGTCTTAAAGATTAATTTTTTTCTAATTGAAAAAATCAACTTAAAAAATTTATCTTTTAATGGTGCAGTTAACTACCTACATTACCCATGTATATTAAAGATTGCGGGCTAATGTTTCTAGTTACTTTGTAAGTTTCTTTTAGCGAATTTTTTACAAAAGCGAAAATTGGTGTCATTAAAAAAAAATGTTAGAGACTACCAAACAAAAACAATTTATTGTAAAAATGTACAAAAAAAAAATGCTAGTTTTTTCACGTCACAGCTTATTTTATGCAGGCATTAAAAAAACTTGAAATTAAAACTGGGAATTACACGATTTAATGGTTGGTGTTATAACATTTATTATCCACAACACATTTAATAGGATTTAGCATAGATGCGTTCAAACACTCCGTCCGTCAGTAACGCTTTTTTAAATCGCTTTTGTTAGAAATGTTGTATTTCCTTATGTTTTCTTTTTATGAAGCTTTGAAAACAAAATAAAATGCGGTTGTTAGATATTTTGTGAGCATTTTTCGGACAACGTTGTAAGATCTGACAACAGTCTGTACAAAACTTAAGTTATGCAGATGGTATGGAGCAGTTATTGTAAGGGCGCGTTTTCACTATGTCTTTTTTGTTGTCAAATTGTCCAAATTGTTGGCAATTTTATGAAAACGGGTTGTCATATGGTGTCATCTATGTCATCTATCATGATTGAAAACATAGATGACGCCATATGACAACCCGTTTTCATAAAATTGCCAACAATTTGACAACAAAAATGGCATAGTGAAAACGCGCCCTAATATTGTTGAGTTAATAAGTTTTTGCTGGTTAAGCTTTAAAATCCATTAAGAAATGGCAGAGTTTGAATTTCTTAAGTTAACCAAGTCAACCAACAAAAAAACTATTTTCTATAACATTTATAAATAAATTAATTAACTGAAATTCAGCTATTTTTTTTTTAAAAGTAATACATATTGTAAATTTAATTGAAAATTCACTTACCATAACAAACATTCACAGATCAAATAGGATCTTCTATAGAAATTTCTTTTTGCAATTAAAATCCAATTCTAGTACTGACATAAAGTTGCAAACCAGCGACATGAATTCAAAAATTTTAATCTTTTACAGAGAAGCGTACGAAACAAAAGTCCTTAATTACTGTCTTTACATCGCACACAAAATAAAAACTCTATTATTATCTTCTAGTAAAACACCCACATTTTCTGTTTTACTCGTTTCAATATTTTTTTCATTTATTCATTTCAACTGTAGTTGCATTAAACGTTTGAGTATTAATATAATTAATAGGTTTTGATTGTTGTTTTTGTGGTACAAAAATCATTAAAGCAAAAACAACGACAAATGTAAACAAAAACACTCACAACACACACGGCAACAATAATTTACTCACGCGAACGAATTTACGCACACACACACACACTTGTACAATTGTCAAAGAAATTGTATTAATAATAAAAAACAATTACCGTTAGCAGCACGTGCTGTTGCAAAAAATACAACCTTGAATAAGTGTTGATAAATCAAGATGTTTTCGTTTATTTAGCGCGTGTGGAGTTGTTAATACAAAAGTAATTAAATTAAAGCAATATTAGGAAAAATTTTTGTTTTTAAATTCCTATGGAAAATTAAATTTTATTAAGCTTTAAATTATTTCTTTTCTCAGTTGTTATTTATATACATAATTATTTAAGAACTCTGTAAGTTTTCTTTTTTATGAAACAAAACATTTTATTTTTTTATTTTGAAAATTCTTATAAGATTTAGAAATTATTATTATTATTATTCGCACTAGTTTATATTCCAAAGATCCGTATTACACGACCAGCTGTGTCGACGTTTGCAACGCGTCTAAATAAATGCGCCTATTGGAATTTTCGTTCTGTTATTCTAGCCACTTACAGGCAGACAGTTGTTTTTTTTTTTTTTTTTTTTTGTTTATTCAAAAACCGAAATAGTTCTTTCTTTCATTCGTAAAACCGACCTACCCTCAGTTTATCAAACATACTCTGGCAACCAGAACCAGCAGCAGCCAACGCAGCACGTTTTTGTTTATTCAATTGTTCGTTTAAAACTAAATTTTTTCTTCTATTTCTTGTTTGTTCGTTGATATAAATATTGAAAACACTTGCTTCTTGCAACCAACTGTGTTTTCTTTTCGGTTTGTTGTAGTTAATTATCAAAACACAACAACAATAACCGGCTGCAGTACTAAATGTTTTTCCGCACAAACGTGTTTACGTTATAACGTTCAGTTATTGTATGAATCAAGAAATTCCATTTCGAATGGCATTTCATAAGCAATATGAACAATGTAGCGATTTTTATTTTACTGTTTTTTTGGTGTATATTAAAAAAAAAACGTATCTAAATTAAAATAACGATAATATCTAATTATTCAGTGCTTGAAAGTTATATTTGTTTAACTGATTATTGATCATAATTTTTAGTTTCAATCTGAAGTCTATTGCAGCTATTACAACTTGCATCAGTGACCCATTTTGTTAGATTTGTCTAGAATGAATTTCATTGTATTCGTTGTATAACTTAAAAATTCTGGATTTTTTTTATATTTTTCGGTTTTAATTTAAAAAATTTTACAATATAAATTTATTCAAAGTATTACACATTACTATGTAAGACCTTATCCCATCTTTTTGGTAGCATATGGATTCAACGCCAAAAGAATCGCACATCTTTTCATCCAAAGAGCGAAGAAAGTCAATTTCGGATAAATACGGTGTCTTTAAAGTGAATCTTATTCCAGAGAGAGCATCGATCGAAACAAACAGTAGTTGGACGGGGCAAGGTCTGGTATGTTAAGCGGGTGAGACAAAAAGCAGCTAACCCCCAGTTTCCCTTTATTCTTACCCTTTAAACACCATTATATCCGGCTAGTTTATTCGCCTATATTCCCTAATACATATGCATATGTATGTTTGGAGATCTTTGGTTTAAAAAATATTAAGCAGGATAATGCCCACCTTACAATTACTTAGAGGATCTTATACAATCAAGAGAAAACAAAAAAATATAAATAATGTGTTTAAAAGTTGTCAACACTTAATTATAATACAATCGAATAAAACATTCACCCAAACTTATTTTATTCCGCTCTCACCTACAACCAGTTTTAACTAAGTGATAAGAGAAAGAGAACACGTACATCCAATTAGATATTGAGAGTAAATATATTTAAACATGCGCAATGGCAACAGTAAACAAATTGGATATGAACAAAACAGCTGTTTTTGTCATATTTCCTTTTGTTTCCTCTTCCGCCCTCTAGCAAACAAAAATCAAACATCGGTCGATGTGTGTTGTGTGCACAGCTACTTGACTTGGTGTACGTTGTATATATTTCTTTGCTCCTGCTACATGCCATACACGTGCATGTTTTTTCCTGCTCTCGTCATGTATGAAGAAGGTAAAAAAGTGAAAGAATTTGCTCGCAAGCAGCAATCGTTTGGCGTTTTTATCTCACATCAAACATTTGTTTGTTCTTGTTCTTATTATTATTCTCTTTGTTATTGTTGTTTTTGGAGCTGACAATTGTCTTGTTTATAAAACTTCTCTACTGCATCAGTACTATTTTGTCCCAAGTGAGTGTGTGTGTGTCGCTGTCCATATATGAATGTTTGAATTTTTTTTTTGCCACTTGAAGTTGCTTTTGTTAATGCTTCTCTTGTTGTGTATCAGCCGGTGTTTTGTTGTGGCAGTCAGGCATCCAGCCAACAATTGTGTTTGCCATAAGATAACCAACCATGTGGATGAAGTACAAACATAAAAACACATTGGAATTAGTATTTGTATGATACGAGTACACAACCAGCCAACCAACCATCTACACATCTAACTACTCATATCTATCTATACATTCTTGTCTTTCCATCCGTCCTTCTGACGGTGCGTCCGGCCGTCTAAGCTAGCACTTGTGTGTGTTTGTTATTGTTTTGTTTTCTTTAGTTTAGTTTTTCTTTTGCTGATTGAGCATCAGCTGCTGCTGTCATTTAAAAGATGTCGCGACCCTGGAAGCACATTGCTTTAACATTTCGTATATGGAACACCTTGTGATACAATTATTAAATATATTTACTATTAATATTATTTAGTTATTTTTTTCTTTATATCTCCTTTGTTTTTAATGAGACAGATGTATTAGTTAAAACAATTACTGCGTTTTATTTTCGTTTTATTATTGTGCTAATTTTACGAATTACTTGTAGAAATTCATGGTCAACTTATTTTCATTCCAGTGTCTCTAAATGAGGAAATAAAATTAACCTGGCACCAAATACATAGTTACATACATAAATTGTCATTCTAGTTAACAACCTTAGTCCCGATTTACACGAAGCAATTCTTTAAGCTAAGCTGATTACCTTCTAAGACGAGTACTAGAAAAACAAGCTTCACTTCCGAGAATAATCACAGAGTTGATAATTTTCACCTTTCAAAAAGCCAAAATCAGTTTCCTACGGCTTTTTGGTACCTACTTTATTGTATGTTAAAGTGAAGCGCTTTATGTTGCACGCTGCAAAAATATGAATAAAGTGCAGTCCTAAAAGAAGCAGACAAAAATTAATTCTTGATTTTAACTTGTATACCAGGTCTGATAAAAAAATAACCGTTATTTTAAATTTTTTCAAAAAGTATTTATTTATTCTTCAATAACTATCTTGTCTCCTTCAAAGTAATCCCCCTCAGATATAATACACTTATGCCAGCGTATTTTCCAATCCTCGAAACACTTCTGAAATGCGGTTTTTCGTATCGCCAACAGCTCCTGTTTCGATTTTTCTTTTATCTCCTCAATCGTAGCAAAACGCTTTCCTTTCATCGGTATCTTCAGTTTTGGGAAGAGGAAAGAGTCAGCGGGGTCCAAGTCCGGTGAATACAGTGATTGAGGCATGATAACGGTTCTGTTTTTGGCCAAAAACTGACGCACACGTATCGATGTGTGAGCTGGTGCGTTATTATGGTGCAAAATCCATGATTGTTTTTTCCACAATTCTGGGCGTTTCTGACAAATTGCTTCGCGCAAACGGCGCATAACTTGTGGCAAGAATTCATGATGCACCACTCCATTGCAGTCGAAGAAAACAGTGAGCAAAACCTTCATATTTGACCGAACTTGACGTGCTTTCTTCGGTCTTGGCTCTTCTAGACGTTTCCATTGGGCTGATTGGGCTTTGGTTTCAATGTCATAGCCATACATCCATGATGAGTCACCAGTTATGACCTTTTTGAGGAAATCTGGAGCGTCGTTGACGATGTTCAACAGCTCCTGAGCGCTGTCCATGCGACGTTCTTTTTGCTCAAAATTTAGCAATTTTGCAACAATATTTGCTGCATGCCTAAACCATCCGTAAAAATTGCTTGGCATGAGCCGAATGATATGCCAACATCATCAGCAACCTCTCTGATAGTGATTGACATCTTGTTTGGCCTTCCTTAAACCGATTATACCACAATTGAACTTGTGTTCTGCTCATAGTAGACTCGCCAAACGCCACAGTCAACATTTCAAAGGTCCTTGCGCACTTAGTTTCATTTTTTACACAAAACTTAATACAGTTTCTTTCATCCATTTTTTCGAATAGTACAAAATCGAAGAGCACACCAAAACACGACTAACCTTTTTATCTGTCAAAAACAAACTGACAATCCATAATGGCTGATATTACCAACATATATAACAGACATGTGTACCAACATAACAGAAAAAAAATGCGAAAATCGAACATACGCAACTCACGAAATTTGAAAATAACTGTTATTTTTTTGATCAGACCTCGTATGCCTAGAGTTCTTGTAAATATCGTTATTAAGTTTAAATTCAAACAAAATAAACTTAAAATAAATAGAAATTACGGTACAATATTTTATGCAGATCATTCCATAAAATGTGATTTGGTGGTGGCACAGCTGAATATAAACTCGTATAGTGCATTTACACCTACGCCATAAACTAGTTATAAGTTGTTTATGGTGATGAACTAGTTTGAGAGACTTGTTTATCCATACAAATCAAAAACAGGTTTTGTAACTAGCTTTTCAGATAAACTAGTTACAAACAACCAGTTTCTGCTAATGCAACTCTGTTTTTTCAACATTATTCTGGCAACGCTGGATACATTTGACATTTGCTCAAAACTAAAAAAAAGTTTTCTTTAAAAAAAGAAACTGTACTTGAATTTTATTCATCCTGGATGAAAAACACAAATTTAATTTTTTTTTTTTCATAACAACTTCCATATTTTTATTAAATTTTTAATATTAAAGTCAGCTGTTTTATGACTTGTCAAAGATAAACCAAACCACTGTCCAAAATGCTGATGTAAACGGTATGGTTTATGAAAGTAGCTTATGATCATAAACTAGTTTGAAAATTACAAGTGTAAATGCACTATTACTTGTTTTTAAATCAAATTCGAAAGCTCTTAAAAAATCACTCTTTATGTATAAGTTGTATTTTAAACTAAGAGCACAAAAACCTTCAGCGTTAAACTCGTTAATTTAACATCAAATTTCCACACAAAATGATAAATAATGTGAACACGTTATACACGTTATAAATATAAATCCGCACATCATAATTCAAGGTTTAATTTCACAAGCACAGTTTTCAAATGGAAATATTTACAACAGAGAATCTATCTGTAGCTGTAACTCTAAATACGATAACAAAGTATTTAATCCAGTTGCAAAGAAAAAAAAAACGTATCAGAAACAGAACAAATATTTGGTTGCCAGCAGAATAAGAGTTTTATTCTCATATATAAACTGTTTATAGCTTAAAATCCCTGTTTGCAAATTTAGAATTTCAAAAAAAAAAAAAAAAGACTAGAAAAAAGAACTTCGTTAATCCTGTAGAGAAAAATTTCAAATTGAAAAGCAATTTTCAAATGACAAACTGATAACAAATCGAAAAGTGTTTGTTGTTTGAGTTTGTGTGAGTGAGACTGTGTGTGTTCTGTTACCAAAGATAAACCATTTGGTGTGATTTAAGCGTCAAACAAATAAATGGCCTGTTATTAAAAAAAAAAAAACCGAAAAGATAAAGCAGAAACAGAAATACGTATGTATACGTATACGAGTAGTTAGTTGTACATTTATTCATACAAACATTTATAACGAAATTCGATTTTTATTTCTATTTTCAAATGCCATATAAAAGTGTGTCAACGAAAAACATTTGCCACATGATGCTCATGCCTCATCTCAACTACAGAATTGGGAAAATTCCAAAACATACAACAATAACATAAAATTGCACATTCACATACAAAAATTAAAAAAATAATAGATGTACTCGTTTCTATGTATACAGGCATACAAATTTACACAGTTGGATATTATTTGGGTGGCAATATAAATGTGGCCAGATATAGAAAAAAGTTTGTTTAAAATTTAATATGAGTTTAAAGGATGGCGTGTATTGCGTTGAAGCTAATCTAAAAACCGACACTCTGGGTAATAATGAAGTTAAATGATATTCCATACCGCATTCTTCAACTCCAACAATTTTCATTTAATTCTCCCTCTTTAAATCAGTTAGAATCTTATTAATAATGATTACCCATATCGCCCCGATGTTCGGTTTTTCGAACAGTAAATTTTAAGCGTTTTTAAATATTTGTTTCCCTTTTTAGCAAAGACTTAAAACTTTCTTTTTTTTAACAATAAGATATTGCAGGACATTAGTTACAAATACAAAAATTAAAACTCGAACCTGCATCACTACATCTTTTTTTACAAGGAGGAATAAAAAAACATAAATATTAGCATTATTGTAAAAAATTTAAAACTATATGTAAAATAAGAAAAAATAAAAAAAAGGAAAATGGAATTTAATTGAAAACAGTTAAACTTTTAATAATATTAAAAAAATGTTTTCAATTTTCACTTGTGCTTTTATGATTTGATTTCAAAGAGTAGTGTTGGGCACTTATAATTTTTCTCACAAAGGCTAGCTAAAAATGTTAAATCAATGGAAAGCATGAAAATAGATATGATATACTATATGCGAGGTGTGCTCAAAAAATAATCTTTATTTTCAAATTTCGTGAGTTACGTATGTTCGATTTTTGCATTTTTTTTTGTGTTATGTTGGTACACATGAATGTTATATATAACCAGTCGTACAATAAGTAATGGACTAATAGAAGCAGGACTCAAGGCTCGAAGTCCAAGAAAAGTACCGTTACTGAGTAAACAAAACATTAAAAAAGGTTATTATTTGCCAACCAACACCTCAGTCGAGAAAATTGGAAAAACGTCCTGTGTCGCATGTTAATTTACATGAAAAAGTAGAAACTTGATAGAAAAAGAGTACGAAAATTAAAGATGCGCGTGTGAACGAAATGGCAGGTTCAAAAGAGAATTGAACAAAAAATGCTCAGCTAAAACTGAAAAAGAATATACAGACATTGTAAAAGCAATATGATAATTTCCCGCATTCTATTTTTCAATAATGGTGAGTTAAATAGATCATGTTTACAAGTAGATCTTTGACAATGAACATTGCTTATGATGTCCTTGACAGGTTAGAAAATGTATTCCAATTTGTCAATGTCTAAATTGCTTTGCAATAGTAATCTTTGAATTATTACATTAAATATCTCTAAAACAGAAAGTTTGTTTTTAATAAAAAAAAAATTAAGGCATTTTTTTGTCCAAAAAAAATCCTCGGCCATATCTTTAAAAACATGCTTGAAAATATTAAAATCTTAGAAAACGGAAAAATACGAAAAAAAAACTGCATGCGCTGATTTTGAGACCCCTCTGCCTCGCCCTTGAAAAGTTTGTGGGGTCCATCTTCAGAACTTAAACTCGAATACGCCTTAAATATGCCCAAGTAAAACATAATCTCGATCCGAACTGCCATTTAGAAACATTCGATTTCTTTCCAAAAAAAAAAAAATAAAATAAAAACGATTCTGCCCCACTGTGCATTAAATGATTAACATCAATAGTTTGCGGAGAAGTTTGAAACAAAACAGAATAAAATTCGAAAAAGTAACAGTTTTAACAATGTTCTTTTGAGAATAGTATATTCTTAATATTAAATAAATTAATTATTTGTAAATCGTAAACCTCAAACCTGAAATCAGAAACATTTTAAAGACTTTTACTCATACAACGAAAATTTAATAATCAAATCCTATTAAAATTAATACCAAGGAAATACAATCTAAAAATATTGGCAACTTGCAAAATCCTTCAAATCTGGCATTTCCTTGGTTGACAAACAGGAAACCAATACAGCGGCAAATATACACATATCATTATTAATATTGAATTTTATACATGAGCATACGAATGTTTGTATGCATGTGTTTTTTGCTTGTATTTAGTAGCATGCCGCAGTGTTTTTATTTGTTATCTAACGACAAACATTTAAATTGAATATTTGTTGCCCACATTTGTACAAACATTGAAAAATAAAATAAAATCCAAATATATTACGCACACATTCTTGAAAGATTGTTTACACATTACCACTCTACTAATCCTTACACTCGCTCTCTCTCTCTCTCCTTCTCTCTCTCTCTCGCTTTGTGTGTTAGTATCTCTCAACTAGCAGTATCAGGTTGTGTTTGTATTATCAAAGAAACACATACACGCTTTCATATGGAAACGCATATATGTATGTATAAACAAGGATATTTTAAATTTCGTTACCCACCCATATAAACGTAAAAGTAAACATTTTGGCCGCCAACATTTCCCATACAAAATTCATTCATTCATTTATATATTATTCGTTTTTCCTATTTTTTTGTGCAATTCAGCATCATCAGACTTATAGTGGCAATCTGAGCTGAACTTTTACAATTGCTGTGATTTTGCCAGCAATTACACTAAAAGAAATTATGCTAGAAATAGAAAGATTTTGTGCATTATTTAAAGTCATTTAAATCAACTTCAAAGGCATTTTCTTTTTTTCTGTCTTGTGAGTTATCCGATAAGTGAAAAGTTCGCTACTGTAATAAGCTTAGATCTCGTCGGATTACATCCATGGTTTTATTCCCAATAAATAATCGTCAGCTTACACAGCCCGACAAAATGAAAACTTAGTTTGGTGCCTTAGATTTCTTAGTCAGTTTGTATGCATCTTGTGTTGGGCTTCATCTCTTTTTTTGTATCAGCTCTAGTTTTCGAGATATTATTTTTTTAAGAAAACTACGTAGTTACGCGATTTATTGTAACGTTCATTATATTCAGTAAAAAAAAAACCGAAATTCGGCTACAATATTATCCTTATGCTGCATTAACATTATTTTGTTTTGGAGATATGTGGCTCAACTATGAATCGATAATTTTTTTATACATTTTTTTATTTTTCAAAAATTTATAAAAAATAGAGAAGACAACAAAATTTCCAATATTTTCCTTTATATAGGAAAATATGTTACGCATATCTTATTAGAATTCATTCACAACTGTAGGTTTTATTCGAAATAAAGTAACTCTATATGATTAAAAGATCCATTTCGAAGTCCCCTACTTTTTTAAAGAAAAAAATTTAGAACCGATATAGCTTTCTTGTCGGAAAGATGGACTAGCTTTATTTGACACTAATATTTATCAAATATTATGCTAATTAATTACAAGGCAATGCTATTGGAGACATGAACAATGCGCTTAATTAGTAACTTATACCAATCTTAAGCCTCAGTTAGCCGACTGTAACGGAATGTTGTGTAATGACGTGACAATGTAAGAAAATTATATTTCTTACAGATTCATACATTACGGTGTTGCGTTACTTTACATCTCCATAACCATTTGCATTACTTTACACATAACAATATCTATCAACTGTTTCTTACTGTTGCAGTTACATTCCATTACAGTCGGCTAACTGAGCCTTTACACTAAGTGGAACCTTTCAAATAAACCTTAAACAATTCAAAAAATCTTGTAAATGAGAATAAATAAATTTTCTCTGCTTTTTAATCGATATAAGAGAAACTTTACTTTATCTGATCTCATTACCATTAGCATCACAAATGTGTTCATTACATTTCGCTAAGTGCATTTTCTACACAATATCGTCTCCAGCTTCTCGATACCACCACCCCTTCCACAACTAGAAACTGATTTCCAAACACACACTTACAAACATATTAATTTCAACACAAACACACACACACACCCATATTTCTTCTACAAAACCCACACTTTGTAGTCATTTGGTTATAATCGGCAGTCTGTTTTATTTGCCACATCAGCAGTTAGAATGGTAATGGCAGCTCTAGCAAATGTTACCAACGACGTTGCCAGCAACAGCAGGATTTTGTGAACAGTTGTGCGGACAATTTACTTTTCAAACACCACAAGTAAACGTTGATTTCATTTTCAGTTCGTGTGCGTTTTTTTTCTACTTTTGCTGTCTTTTTCTCACCCCCACCAACTTTAAAATGCTTTGAAATCATAGTCACACACACTCATACTCACAGAGTGTGTAGGTTTGTTTTTTGTTAGCAAAGCTGTCACTGGCACACATCACACTCCCTTTTGAGCACAAGCGAGGAGACCAACAAAGCCAGTCGTTGGTAATTTTATTTAAGTTTTTTTTCTGCTTTATTTTTTTTTTTGTGTTGATTCCCCAATTGCTGTTTGTATGAGTAAATCTCACCTAATGGTGTTTTTCATCATTTGCCGCCTGATGCTGTTGATACTGTTTGATACTGCTGGCTCTGCTATAAAATTGCTCTTGCTACAGCTAATGTTCCTGCTGCTGATGCTGTTTTGTTACTACAGCTTAAGTTTTGGGTGCTTTTATTTTTTTAGTTCTCCTCCTTGGCTTTTTTCTTTCGCTGTGGGTTTTATGCTGTAAAACACTGTGTGGGACAGTGGATTGGATGTTACTTTTAAGGTGAAATAAGCATTTGTTTGGGAGTTTAGTTTAGTTTAGTGATTGATGATTTGAGACAGCAGTAAACCCAAGTTAGTAAAGTTCGTCAGAAAAACACAAGACATCCAATAGGTTTACCGATGCTCTTAATTAGTTCCGGAAGAGACAATGAGCCAAGACCAATAACAGGTCGTTGGATATACTTAGAGCAATGCTTCTTTGTTTAAGACACTTGTAACATGCACCTTGCTAGGTACCGCAATATTGAAGAATGTAAACTTATCGTACACCAAAGCCACTTAATGGTGATCCTTTATTATCTCGTCTTGTGGAAGATCCTCTACTTTGTGGAAATGATTTCTGTTAGACCTGGGGCCAAATTACCGCATTCGTGATCGAATGAGCTATCGTATCGAAAAATGATTTCGATATCGAAATGATGATAAAATGTACTAAATTTCTTGCTCGATATCGAATGCCATAATCTCAAATAAGAATATTACGATCAATTTTACTCGATATCGAATGCGGTAATTTGGCTCCTGGGTTTATTCAGAAGTAATTCATGCGATTTGGTGAGTATGAAAAAAAGTTTAATAATTAGTACTGGAAGAGAAAGTAGAGTTGAGTAAAATAACATTTGCATAGAACAATGCTTGATTGTTTGAGACAATTATAACCCAGATCTTGGTACACCAATGCCAATACAATTTGATATTTTATTACCTCGTCTTTTGGATGAACGGTAGTCTTATCAAAAGCTTTTCTCATTTTTGTTAGACTTTGTATTCCCTAAATGGCTTACTGCGATTTGCTGCGTAATCATTATGATTAAGAAAGTCCAATAACTTGTGCATCCTGAATGGGACCGCAATATCTCTATGTAAATTTTTCGTTTTACAATGCCGCTACAAGGTGATCCTTTATTACCACGTCTTGTGAACGATAATAAAAAGTTATTCTTCTCAAACACATTTCTCCTTTCTGGACTATCATCTTTTTAAAATTGCTTTCTGTGGAATCTTACTCACTCCTGACGTATAGCCTGCTATTGTTGATACAGAAACAATGTGAAAAAGTATTTTGCTCAATGCTTGAATTACACTGGAATCCGGAAGATAACTTTTGAAAGGCAAACACAGGACATCCAATAGGCTAATCAAAAGTTTTTTTGAGTTCTGGAAACGAAAGAATATTTGAGTTCAATATATTTAAATCAACTCTTGATTGTTTGAAGCAGTTGTAATCCGCAACTTAATGTGGATCGAAATAGCTATATGTAAACTATTCATACACGAATGCGAATACAAGGTGATCCTTTATTACCTCATCTTGTGAATGACAATAAGAGGAGTAGTCTTCTCGAAATCATTCTTCTTCTCTTTTGATTATTCTCCGCTTTCTGACACGATTTCTGTTGGACCAACATATTTTTTATTAGTAATTTTATTTAACAGATTGATTGTGTTTATGTTATAAACTGATTTATTTTGATTGTTTCTTTGTTTATTTAATAATTTAGAGTTCCATCACTAGGAATGGCAAAGTTTTCCGTTGGCCTTTGGATTTGGTGATCAGTCTTGAGTTATCTTAAGTGCGATACTTTGCATAAAAACAAACAAGAGGTGAGTTTTTATTTAAATTTTATATATTTTTGATTTTGAATTATATATTTTAATTTGTATTTCATTCATATAAAATGTTGGTCAAGGTTGATTTTTGCTGTACTTTTAAATTATTTTTAGGTCATTAGAAAATAAATATATTTAGATGTATTGAATTTTAGCAAAGCGGTTTTAGAATGATTTCAGTGAATTGAAATTTAGTTCTAGGTCAGTTCTAGGTCAGTTCTAGTTCAGTTCTAGTTCAGTTCTAGTTTAGTTCTAGTTCAATTTTAGTTCAGTTCTAGTTCAATTCTAGTTCAGTTCCAGTTCAGTTCTAGTTCAGTTCTTGTTTAAATCTAGTTCAATTCTTGTTCAGTTCTAGTTCAGTTCTAGTTCAGTTTTAGTTCAGTTCTAGTTCAGTTCTAGTTCAGTTCTAGTTCAGTTCTAGTTCAGTTCTAGTTCAGTTCTAGGTCAGTTCTAGTTCAGTTCTAGTTCAGTTCTAGTTCAGTTCTTGTTCAGTTCTAGTTCAGTTCTAATTCAGTTCTAGTTCAATTCTTGTTTAAATCTAGTTCAATTCTAGTTCAATTCTTGTTCAGTTCTTGTTTAAATCTAGTTCAGTTCTAGTTCAATTCTTGATCAGTTCTTGTTTAAATTCTAGTTCAGTTCTAGGACAGTTCTAGTTCAGTTCTAGTTCAGTTTTAGTTCAGTTCTAGTTCAGTTCTAGGTCAGTTCTAGTTCTGTTCTAGTTCAGTTCTAGTTCAGTTCTTGTTCAGTTCTAGTTCAGTTCTAATTCAGTTCTAGTTCAATTCTTGTTTAAATCTAGTTCAATTCTAGTTCAATTCTTGTTCAGTTCTTGTTTAAATCTAGTTCAGGTCTAGTTCAATTCTTGTTCAGTTCTTGTTTAAATTCTAGTTCAGTTCTAGTTCAGTTCTAGTTTAGTTCTAATTCACTCCTAGTTCAGTAACTTCCGTGTTAAAAGTTATTATGAAAAAAAACGTTTATTAAAAAGTTACGGAAGATAAGAAAAAGTAAACTGGAAAGTCTTTGGAAAGAATGTAATTTTTTCTGAAATGATTTCTATTAGACTTTCCTCACTGCTGTATTCCTTCTTGCTATTTGGTGTATACGGCAGCCATATCACAAGGACTGACCTTTTAAGTTGTTATACGCATTGTCTTCATTCGTGACTGCTTCTTGACTTCAGAATGAATTTCTGATTTTTCTGTTGCAAGGTAGTGGTTGGCGATTTGTGTAAGGCATTAACATACAATGACTTTACTGGCTAAAAGGCTGACCAACGTCTTCTGACTAGAGCTAGAAAATCTTAATTCAGAAGAGCTGTTTTTTATTTGGACCCACATTTAGGTCAAGCAGTTAATAATCCATATACGCTGTTCTAATATCTACAGGGAGCTGTTATCAATTGTTACATTCAAGCAGCTTCTCCTTATTGTTAGGAACTTCTCTTACATTATCCAATTTGAAGATAAGATGCACAGCGGGTTATCAACTACAAAATTATTATGCAGTTCATATTAAACATTGTCAATCTAATGCATTTCAGTCAGTCTTTTGACTTTGTCCTCCTCTATTAGCATTATTTAGAAAGTATGGTGTCGTTAAAACATTCTTAAATAAATTCCTTTACCGACTCACTGTGCAGCTAACTTTGTAATAATATTTCTCTGGAAATGCGTGTGTGTTTTCATCCTGATTGTATTTTTTAGCTGAGAGTTGTTAAAGTCAAGAACAAATATGCACTCCAAATATTTTCAATGTTTGCTGGTGTGTGTCACTATATCTATCCCTGCAGATCAAGGCATTAGTTCGGCATAGAAGCAATTATAAAAACTAGCAATTTTACTTACACCTTTAACTGACAAATGCATGTCAATTGACACTTTATAATCTAACATTCGCTAGTGATTTCACCATAGCTAATGGCTGACAGAAAAATATGTTTTAATTGTAAATTAGTACATTTATATTATGTTAGGTACTTGAAAGTAAACTCCCTGTAGAATTATTTGCTTATTTGCTATTTTGAAACTACAGGTCCACTACTGGTAATTGTATGTGCCTGATTGTGAGCTTTTACACCCAACAGTTCAATTCGTTTAGTGACTTTTTTTCTCCTTTTCACATTATTTTCTTGTTTAATTTGTTGGTTGCTTGTTTCCTTCCTCAATTAAAGTTTGTTTGTGTAAATGACTGAATGTTTGCCTGAATTTGTGTGTGTTCTGGTGTGTTTGTGCAAGATATTTTCGAAATGTGTTTGTTGTACGACGAGGAATATTTACCATAATTTGTTTGGTTTCATTGCTAAAGATCTTAGAACATTTCTCACTTTTTTTTTTTTTTTTTTTGTAAATAAAGCCAGCATGTGCTGATGGCAGTAATTATATATTTGTGTGTTTATTCTTAGAATTTATTTTTTAGATTGTTTTTTTTTGGTAAACACTTCTTCACCCCTCAAAATATGCCAAGTAATTTTGGTAATTAGATGTTGCACAAATGCTTAAAAGTTGAAATTGAAGTTGTGCTAAATGTATTAAGAAAAATTGTTTATTGTTAACTAGACATATTATTTTCAGATTTTTGTTTTTCATTTGTATTTTTAAATTTTTGTTCAAAATATTGTACCTGAGCTTAATAGTATTCCTATTGTAAAATGTTAAAGACTGCATATTAAAAAGCTAGATACACCATTTGGCTAGTAAACGTTTATTTCATGAAAGAAAATGAAACTATGGTCACTGAGCTATCGTATCGAAAAATGATTTCGATATCGAAATTATGATAAAATGTACTAAATTTCTTGCTCGATATCGAATGCCATAATCTCAAATAAGAAAATTACGATCAATTTTACTCGATACCGAATGCGGTAATTTGGCCCCTGTTATATTTTTACACAAAAAATATTTTTTTACAGTTTAACTTAAGAAATAATTATTTAGGTTATTTAGATCGAATATTGAAACTTAAAAATTGTAATTCATTGTGGTGTTGAAATTTATTGAATTTATTGTGCGTGAAAAAAAGAGAAATAAATATAATTGTGAAAATTCGTCTGGAAATATTAAAGGCTCAAGGAACATTTATCTGTTGTTTTAACAATTCAAATTGGAATTTTTTTATTCTGGTAAGGATATTGCTAAATATATACATAATTGTATGCTAAAATTTTCCTTTGGGTATTTGGAATTTTTTTTTTTTAGATTCCTTTCTGCCCAACGACATCAACACATTTTTTTTGTTGTCGTATCAATTTGCTTGCTTCCTGAGAGACATAACTATCCCCAACGATCAAATTTTTGCATACCAGTTTAATTTCTTTATTAATTTTTTTTTTTTGGATGCCAATTTACCCTGAAGCAAAACTAATATTTTTGTGTGACCAGACATTTTTTTTTAAATACAAACAGCACATAATTTCTTATAGAAAAGTATAAAAAAAGGTTGTATCTAAAAATTTGTAATTTTTGGTTCTGGTTCTAACCTGAACCAACAAGACGAGCACGGCCGGTTTATTAGGTAGCCCCGTCCTATAGAGACTTGATGCTGGTAGGAAAAATCGTTACAAAATTTAAAATAAAAATTTTACATAAAGCTACACTTGTTTTGCATTGGCAATGTTACACATCTATCAGCTGTTCAATAATTTTGTTTGGTTAGTTATCAAGAAAATATTTCAAATTGCGAAGAAAAAAACGTTTAAAGCAAATAACTATAAATAAATATAAATATACTAAGGGGTATAAACAATTTTTCGCACTTATGGATATGTCTTCTTTTTCGGATGAGAGGGCATGCTGTGAAGCATGGTGATGGCAGTGTCATGGTTTGGGCCTATATGTCAGCTGCTGGTACTGGGAATTTAACATTTGCTGAAACAACCATGGACAGCCATGTTTCTGAAGCACAACTTGTTAAAAAGCGCGGAGAACTTGGATAAATGAACAGATTTTCGATTTTTACAGAATAACGATGCAAAGCACAAATCGGGAATTGCGCAAACGTGGCTAACTCCACCACAGTTGTAAATTTTGATTTCAACTTTAGAAATCAGCATAACAATACAATATTGCGCCGAGCATTACCCAAAAACTTGTAGCATCTACGCCAAATCGCCTTAAATCTATTGTAGATAATAAAGGCTATCACGGCAAATATCAAATCGTGTAATTGCCAGTTTTAATTTCAAGCTTCGGAAAACAATTAATGCCTGCACAAAATAAGCTGTGAAAGAAGTGTAAAAACGAGCATTTTTTTATGTTTAATATACACCTAATTCTGTTTTTACACGGTAATTGGTTGCAGGAAACAAAAACCGTGTCAAAAAGACATTGATCGTATGCAAAATAAGTAAGTTCCTTATCTCTAAAACCTATTGAAATTAGTGAAAAAAAACGATTTTTTAAGAACAACTATTCAGGTTTATAATATTCAATCACATACAAATGTATACAATGTGTTTTTACACAAGGATTATTTAAGAAAACAATGATATGCACTCTAAGCTTAAAAATAATGTACAAAAATGTATATATGACAAGTTCATTTGATTGTATCCACAAAAAGGGAATTTACCTAAATTTGTAACATTTTTTGCAAAAATTAAATTTAACAAAAAAATTTAAGACCAAAATATTTTTAATCGTGCTAAATGGAATAAAATCGTATAAAAAATGTAAAATTTGTTTATTTTCAAACTGTATTAAATCAAAACCGTGTAAAAACAGAATTAGGTGTATTAATAACTACATTTTTGCAATAAATTATTTTTGTTTGCTTTCAAATGACACCAATTTTATTTTTATCGTCTTGTTAGTTTATTTTTTATGGAGCTTTGAAAACAAACAAAAAATGCACAGCATAAAATAAGCTGTGAGCTACTGTATATGTTTCTAACAATTTCCTTCAAAATAGGACTACATTTAAGTTCACAAGCGAATAGCCACAAAAAAATATTGCAACCTTTGACAACTTTAAAGATATTTTTTTTAGAATTCTAAAGTTGGGTGTTCTTCTACCTTTACACAAATCCATCACTTTGTTGAGAGGATTAACAATAAGGCTACAACTGTTGGAACTCTGACTTATTGTCTAAGAATAAATTACATTACTACAGACAAGTTATTCATCACTATAGAAAAGTATATCTATCAATCAATCCTTTAATCACTATTAATGCTGAGAAAATAAATTAATTATGTTTCAGAAATAATACAAAAGGTCCTTAAAAATTCACAATTTTATTAGATAATATCCTTTAAAACAATAAATGAAATTTAATTTGTAATTACCAAAACTTTTAAACAAAATTTATATTTTGTTAAAAAAAAACTTCCAAGTTTAATCTCTAATTAAAGAACTTTGAAATCATTATTTTAAAACTGTCATTCCTTCAAACTTAGTCTAATGAATTATTAATGTTTTACGAGCAAGTACAAATACATATTGCAAAAGCAAACAGATGATACAACAGGATCTTAAGACAACATTTGCTACAGCTAATGACAGCACCAGCACCAACAACGATACCTACGAGTAAACAACACAGAACGTTGAACATTGAATTGCAATTAATCACTTTCGAAATCGTTGACATATTTTACAGAGAGCTCTGCGGCATTATTGACACTTGCCAATGCTAAAGTAAACAAGAGTGTGGCAAATAAGAACTACAACAACAACAACAACTAAAAACCAGTAAAAATACGAAAACAGTGTGGACAATTAAATAAAACGCACACAAACACGGCAAAACAATATGAAGATAACAACAATAATTATTTATGTTTTAAAAATTGTCTGTATGCCAATACATACAAAAGTATACAAATGTCAAGAACAATAGCAAACAAATAAGTCTGGAAACCATCAAGTAGTCTGGTTGTGAGTAATATTGGACATGAACGAATTCAATTTACCCTGAAGATTTCATTTCGCAAGACATCATCATCAGTGACACTTTCTTTCTTGGGGAGCAAAGAATATAATTTAAATTATTTCCTCTGCAAATGTCCTGTGTTTTCTGATGATGATTCGTTAGTAATTTCCATTGGTGTCGCGTTTGTTATACATATAGTATTGGCCATTGTTAGCTATCTACTTTTCCCATCTATCTGCCAACATATGGCTGCCGCGCCAAAAGAACTAAACATTTTTTGAGGCTAATAACAAATCAAGCTAATTTCGTATACAGCGTTCTTCATTGATCAAAACAAATAGTACTCGAGTACGAGTCAACGTCTGGACTATAGGGAGGCTGATGCAAAACTTTTTATACGAGTACGTAATATAAGTCCATAGAAGAATCTTAAAATAAGTAGTGCGAAAGCAAGACGATAAAAAGGTCAAGCTAAGTTTCTTTTCAGTAGCATAAGGGACCGACTCTTTGGTAATACAACTTCACATGTACTCAGAGAAAAATATAGTTGTGCATGTTTACCACAACTATTTCAACATTTTTATTTTTTTTTTAATATTATGGTTACTGTAATTATTTATATGATTGCGGCAACCATAATATGGTTAAGTTACCATTCACCTGATTATAACAATCATATATATGATTGTAGTAATTATGTAATTTTTATGGTGATCAGTTTTATGATGAAATATTATACCATATTATGTTGTTCTCTATCATAATAAAAGAGCAACATATTATGATAAATGGATTCAGAATAAACATGATTGCCACAAATATATACATAGTTACTACAAACGTAAATATGTACATATGTATAATCAATCATATAAGTAATACAGTGATCATAACATTGTTAAAAAAAAAAAAACTTTTAAAAATGTTGACATTGTTGTGGTAAACATATACAACTATATTTTTTTTCTGTGTGTGACTTAATAAATCAGTCTGTAAAACAATAAATATCATAAAATCACCAAAGATTTAAATCAATATAACAATATAAAATCCAAAGAATGAAAAGAGAAAGAAAATATTTAAAAGGTTGGTGGAACGACTGGCTGTCTGGTTGATTGTTTGGCTGATGCGTTAGTTAGTTATTTATTTATTTATTAACAACCAACAGTTCTGGACACTTTTATTTTATTTCCGTTTTTTTTTAAATTGATTTCTGAATTCCTTTTAAGTTTTCATTCCTGCTACGTTTGGTGTTTTAATATTGCTGCTGTTTATTTATCTTTTTTTTACACTGACATTGAACAGTTAGTTGTTGTCTGCCTTATTGTAGAATACTCCTTGTATTATTGAATCATTATCACCAACTCTGTCAGCAACACACACACTTCTCTGTCTATGCTACAACATACACAAGTAGTAGAACTGTATAAGGCAACAACAATGATAGTAGTAGCAATAGTTGTTGTATTTATGTAGATGTGATAACAACAGCAACAGCAAACAAAACAAATAAACATATTGCTATCATCTTGTTCTTAATGCTTCGTTAGCTATTTTAAGCGGCAACAATAACAACAACTTATATTAAACATCATTATCAAACGGGATGCTGTTAAATATGCAGCTATCAACAAAAGCAAAAACAATAACAGCAACATCTACAACTACAATAGCAAACAACAGCAACAATATTTAAACAATCATACAACTAACTATTGCTTCTCCAACGACTGTGTTTTTGTGTTTAAATTTTTTATATCGACAGCAACATCTGTCATTGCTTATGACAGTCTTCTGCAAAGTTTTTTTTTTTTTTGGAGATGCCAGATTTTGCATAAATATTTTAAACGCCAAATTTGAATTATGATTTGTCAAAAGGAGATCGTGACTCGTTGCACATAAATTTCAGAAGTCTTACGAACAAATCTGATCGGATTTGTTGTTGTACCAGTTTTACATGTGTTTTGAGCGCAAAGGCAAGAGGAATGTCTGTTTAGAAAATCGTTTGAATGAGCACTTTGATAGATGCCATACAGTTACAATTGGATGCTCTTAAATTTGCTTGATATTAACAAGGAAAATAGCTTACTTTGGATTACCGAATTCTCAAATTATCTTTCCGAAAATCTGTATTAATTGAGGGAATATTCAATATGTTGACCCAATTAAATGTCTTGGTGTCGCTATTGTCTCAAATCCTCGATTTGATAACCATATTGATGCAGTTGTTTGTTTTTATTTAAATATGGCTGCATTTATGAATATTCGCGCAAGAAAACAATATCGTGTGCGGTCACATTCTCATCCAGAAGACTATTTTAACTTATATAGGTTTAAAAAAGAAAGTGTAAAATGGTTAACGCAACATTTTTTGGAAGATAGCCATGAAAACAGAGGAGCGTCCTTGTCACAAATAAAAAGGATGGAAATATTTCTGCGATTTCTAAGCGATCCTGGTTTTCAAATGCGAACTGCAAAAGAAAAAGGAATACATCGCACAACCGTTTGTAAAACAGTGAAAATAATTTTAAAGAAGGTCACCGATAAAGCGCATTTGTGGATTAAATTTGCTAATAATAGTGGCAAAATAAAAAGTGCTTAAGAACAGTACGACTTTTTAAAAATAACTGGATATTTTTCCAAAATTTAAAAAAAAATGTCATTATTTTTCTCGCCCATCTGGTCAAATAATTAAAACAAACTGATAGTGTTAACATAATTTATAAGATATTAACCATATTTTTCAACAGCGGCAACTCACAAACAGTTTAAATTTTTCAGTACTAGCTATCACTTTTCAGTACTAGCTACGTAGTACTAGCAAAGATTTATTCACACTTTTTGTAGTTTTAAGCTAGTACTAATAAGTAAAAGCTAGTACTAGTACTTACCACTATATAGTAGTATAAATTACCTTTTTATTCACACAGCCCATAGTGTGCAAGTTTTTGGGAGGTAACTTCAGGGACTATTTACAGTTGCGACTTTTGCTTCAATTTGGGTGCCCGATAGTGTGCCGGACTATCAGTCAGAGGGTTGCGGTTCCCGCCAAAGACTCTGGGTGTTTTCTGCATACGAGTATAAGCCAACAAGCTTTGAAGTTTGTGTTTTTTTTTTGTTAATTTTAAATTAATTAATAAATAAAATTAAACAAAAAAAAAATTCTGCAAGGTAATGAAAAGTAAGCGTCCTCTTTCTCTAGTAAATTTATTTATAAATAAATACCTTGAATATATATGCCGGTTTTTGAACGCTTCTTTATGATAAGAACTTGTTGCATTTGGAACCACTTATCCAATGCTCTAACACTATTTTCTTATTATAATTATACTTATAAAAAAAATGGTTTTGGAATTTCTACGTTTATCAAGATAAAACCAACAAACTAAAAAAATCTTTTTATATTTTTTTAATTTTATTTTTATTATTTATTTTATTAATGTTATTCATCGAATTCTATATAAATATATAGGAAATAATAGTAATCTTTTTTATTATATAATATGTAAATTACAAATCTATTGCCTTTATAAACACATATCCTTTTTTTCTATTTAGCGTTCTTTATCGATCATAATAAATAGTACTCGGACGAGTCAACGTCTAGACTATAAGGAATTTAATTGGGTCAACATATTGAATATTCCCTCAAATAATACAGATTTTCGGAAAGATAATTTGAGAATTCGGTAATCCAAAGTAAGCTATTTTCCTTGTTAATATCAAGCAAATTTAAGAGCATCCAATTGTAACTGTATGGCATCTATCAAAGTGCTCATTCAAACGATTTTCTAAACTTTCCAATCAGTTCTTTCTAAAGAGTTTTTAACAGGTACATATTTCATAATATGGCTGAACGTTGTCCTGATGTAATATTACACTTTTATGTTTGGTCAAATATTCTAAAGGTATGGTCACACATGACAAATATTTACTCAAAAAAGCATAACCACTTGTTTTAGCACAAACTTATTTGACATTGTTTACTCTTACAAGAGTTCTGTAAGATCAATTAGCATCAAATATATAAAAACTAAATATTTGTTGTGTCTTGTCCTAAAAAAAAAAAAAAACTAACTTTTAAATAAATAAATGATTCAAATATATGTATTTTATTAACAAGTTACGTTTTTTCGGCAAATATTTGCCAAATGTGACAGTCAGATTGTCTGGATAGATTTCAGCAGCTCCTAATAGATAGAAACCTTTTGATGCCACCAAATACAGAGTATTATCCTAGCGCCAGCGCATTATCCATGCGCATATTCACATATGAAGTCTTAAGATGGATGCAACCGTTCGTTCTAAACAAAATATTTGTTCGAACAAAGTTTTTTTCATATGAAGTTTGACGCGTCTCTTTTTTTACGAACTAGTTTAATTTTAGATTTTGTCTGGACAAAAATTAACTGAGTTGACAATAGGTTACATTTTCTCATACAACTAATAATGCCTTGTGTATTTCCATGGCTATCAGCAAAATTAACTTTCTTTGTTCATTCATTTCGAATACACAATATTTTAAAATAATTTAATAATTGTTTATTGACACTTAAAAGCCAAAGCAAAATATATCAATGATCACAGTATTATCACTTGTAAAACTAAAATATTTTGTTTACATGTGGCAGCTTTGATTATCCAGAAAAATTGTTCGAAAAAACTTTCAGCAACAAAAATTTTCTCCGGACAAAATTTTTGTTCGAAACAAATGGTTGAATCCACCTTTATGCTTCAGGTTGTCATAATGGATCGATTTTGTATCGCTAGTAATGATTCGGTGGAAAAATGATTTGCTTTTAAAGCGTTCTGGACATGCAAAATTGTGCTTCAAGTTCTCTCGGCCTGAATACATATGGAACCCAATTTCCTTGCTTTTCGTTGCAACCTGTCGTTCACAAACTTTTTGAAATTTTTAGCTCTTATTAAGCCTGACAGCAGTGCTTCAGCGGCACTTTTTACAAATTAAAGAAGTAAAGCAAAACTTCGACATTTTCGAAGCAAAAACAATTGTTGTTGATACTATAATGTTCAATATCTAAGTCCTAATTTTTAGGCTAAGCTGCTTACCTTTTAGACATTGTGGATATACAGACATAGACATACATATGTATGCGTCCATACTCTCAAATAAAAATACTAGCGATTTAAGCTATAAGAATTTTGCTGTGTGAACACTGAAGAAATTTCAAGGAAAAAATTGCATAAACCTTTTCAATAAAAATTGCTTCGTGTAAATTAGAACTAAGTAAGAGTAAATGATATACATGTGACCTGCAAAATCACAGATATGTAAGTTATTAAAGACAGAAACCGCGTTCAAAAATTATGCCAACGGAGTGCCGCATTTTTAAAGCGAATTTAAAAATGCCCTTAAAGTCGTCAGTTCGGTTTCAGTTATCAACAACTGCAAGACCCATGAATCAAATAATAAAGTTTACGCATTGCGCAGGTTCGTTATATTTTACAAAAACTGTGAGAGTAAAATTTCTTCTTGTGACGTCACAAGTCAAAAATATTTTTATGTTTGCTTAATTTCTACATATATAAATGTTAATGCAAAATGAAGTGTGCCGTATTTAATTATGAGATATTAAAAAAATAACATAAATTAAAAAATTTTTTTCGATATCCAAAAAAAGAAACATAAATTAAAAAACAATGGGCACAATTTTGCCACCTTGATGAAAAAAATTAAGAGTGTCTCATAGAGTTTGTATTGAAAACTTTAAGGCATATATGAAATTAAAAATGGGTAACTAAAACGTTTTGCATTTAAGATAGCTTATGTTAGTTATGCCTACTGAAGAATTCGTGTCAAATTAAAAATCTGGAAACTGTATTCAAATATTTGAATGGTGAAAATCACCTGATTTGCAACGAGTATTTAAAAAAGAATATACTTATATATGTAAATATGTCAAATACTATTAATGCGGAAATTAAAGATAAAACACTTTTTTCGAACGAGATTAGTTTTTCAAATAAGAAAACTAATAGCGTTTTCTTTTCTAGCAAAAATGTTACACTTTTTTCTTTTTTTTATATGGGAAATGGGTAAAAAGTGTAACATATATGTAACATTTTTGCCAGAAAAGAAAACGCCATAAATCAACTCCTAGCGGATGAGACAAAAAAACACAAACGGAAACAAACAAAAATAATAAATTTATAATACAAAAATATTTATATTTTAGTTCAATTTTTGATTCATTTTAATATGCAGAAAATAGTAAATAATTAACCTCCTTATTCATAAACGATTATTAAATTTAACAAACGTTTATTAAGGCAAATTTTATATGGAAATCTGTCTTAATAAACGTTTGTTAAATTTAATAATCGTTTTTGAATAAGGGGGTAAATGTTTTATTTTAAATTAAAAAATTTACGAAAAATTATTTTTTTTTAAATATTTTCAACAAAAGTTATTTTTTACATGTTGATTATATGGGAAAAAAATAACCTATGACGTCAGAGAGGAAATTTTGTTTACATTCTTAGCGAAATCTTTATTATTTAATTCATGGGCAAGACCTAGTAAATCAATCCAAATTGCCAGATCATTTAGCCTGACAATACTTAACTTAGAACAAATAATACTAATTATTTATTTACAAATTTCTATGAAATACACAAATTTTTCCTAAATAAAGAAAAGTGGCTACATTCTAGCAGCTTTAAAGTTTATACTATTGTTACATACAAAAATACATTTGTGTCCATATGTCCGTAAGTAGTGTTTGCCTGTATATGTGCGTGTACTACGTGTCTTGTCAACATTTATTTTATCATTGATGTTAAATTAAAATTTTGTTTAATTACTCAAGCTTATAAATTACACTACAGCATTATCGTCATCATCTCACTATATTATGGCAACAATACAACTACACAACATAACACAACACAAAACAACACAGCAATACAACTACAATCACTTCACAAAACATTGACAGCAATGTTCATTTTATTCAAACAAACATTGAAATAAACAACAAGGACATGCTGCTGTATATTTACAATGCGCATACATACATACATAACAATTACAAATACAAATACATGAACAATATTTACATTATCACTCATTCATTCATTCATTCTATCAGGATTATTGTACAATTACAACTAATGGACGCATGAGAAAATCTGACATAATTGCATCTGTTTGTTGGAAAATGATTGAAATAATTATTAAAGAAAATCTCTCGTTTGTGTGTGTGCGTGGAGTAAAAGTGTATAGAATGGCAATATGAGTAAATACTTAAAAAACTGTAATAATAATAATAAAAACAATGAATGAAACTTGTGAAAACCTTTAATTTTTTATTATATTTAATTTCTTAAATTTCTTTAATGGCAATATAAACTATTTACTGCAGGACATACATACATACATAGTTATAAATAAGAAACAAACTTACAAGCAGAAATTTAATGTTCGCAATAATCGTTTATTTTAATTTGTTGGCTCCACAAGCAATATTTTAAAAGCTTCTAGAGTGTCCTTAAGGGGTCGAATACACATATTTAAATTACACTGTAGAACAATTTCAAACTTTTTCCAAAATTACGGGGTTCCGACGATTGATTGTTGTTAAGGAGACCAAAAAAAATATACGTGTGTCGGCGTTTTGATAGATCACATCAGAATTTCATTTAAGAAGCGGTTAAAAATTCCCAGCTCTGGCCTGTTCTTGCAGCATATCGGTATATAAAACTATGTTTTCTTTACGTCTGAGGTGTAGGGTATGTTTTTTAGAACAGATTAACCCTCTAACTCCCCCCTCATAGCGGCATTTTTGGCTTTATTCTAAGAAATTGTAAAAAAAAACACCCCGAAAAAGGGGAAGGGCGGGAATGAAATGTTCTACAAAAATGTTGGCCATAAAATTTTACTATATATGTCAGAACACACCAAAACCCAAAACTTAACACAAACACTAAAAACCAATCAAATTCAAGATTGTCCATTAAAGGTTAATTTAGTTATTGTTCACATATGTGGGTCATCCCATCTGTGGCGGGAAGGTTTCACACTCCAATACCGAATACTTTTGTATCACGTCACTATGTCTTTAGTTGTGTTGCTAACCTTCTTCTTCATCTTCTTGTTATCATCGTTTTCCCACTCAAAATTGAAGTAAGAGAATTTGATCTTTTTTTTGTTGACTGTTTTGGCTGACTGTTTGAAAAAATTTGACTGATTTTGCTATGTCTGCGGCAAGCATACCCTTAAGAAATACCAGGTTTAATCTTTTAATAGTAAAGTAGAGGATATATATAAACTTTATTTTGAACTGGAAGTTTTTCCAGATGAGCCATGGGTGCCAAAACATATCTGCCGAATTTGCTATAACAGTTTGATGCTGTGGTCTAAAGGTAATACAAGTTTTGATCGATATTCTTAGCTCGACAATAATTTTGTGAAATTATTCGTTTAGGTGAACGAATATCAATGCACTTTGGCATTCCGATCAAATTCCCTTACTTTTTTGTGTTGTACTGTGTTATTAGCTTCCATTATAAATGATGAACAAAATAGTGCAGTTACATTATTAAAGTCTGGATATAAATTCCTAGCTTTATAATAATAATCAATATCAACCATCATGATATGACTGCGCGCAGAGAAAAACTATAGTTGTTCATGTCTACCACAACTATTTCAATATTTTTAAACAGTTTTTTAAAATATTATAATCACTGTAACTATTTATATGATTTCTGAAAACATGATATGGTTAAGTTACCATTCACCTGATTATAGCAATCATAAATATGATTATAGCAATTATCTAATGTTTATGGTAATCAGTTTTATGATGATAGATTATACCATATTATGTTGTTCTCTATCATAATCAAAAGCAACAAATTATGATAATTCTAACAATTATATACATAGTTACTGCAATCATATAAATGATTTTAGTAATCATCTAAATCGCAAATTAACCATATTATGGTTACCGCAATCATATAACTAATTACAGTGACCATAAAATTGTTGAAAAACTAGTAAAAATCTTGACATTGCTGTGGTAAACATGTACAACTACATATATTTTTTTAGTTCTCTGTTTGTGGTTAATTTATTTTGGAATATTCTTTAATCAGGTTAGATTCTGATAGAATAGTGGAAGATTAAAGTGGAGTAATGTAATTATGTATCTGTAAGGTTTCTTTATCAATTAGTCTGTTATTGTTTGATTGAAACATTGTGAGGCTCAATACCTAGATCTTTTAACCTTTTGTTGTAACTTGCCTAAAAATGAGTTCCATGACATACCAAGAAAATACTTGAGAGCAACAAGTATTTATGAATACAGATAGTATTTTAAACAATGACAATATTCTCAATAGTCGAATGGTTTAGGGGTATGTCAGTGGATAATGAACTGTTAGGTATATGCAGAAAAGCAAGACCACAAATTCTAGTCTGTGAACGGTCGAGACAAGAAAGACGCTACACAATGAAAACTTGTTTTCGATTTCCACGAAGCAATTCTTTAAGCTAAGTTAATTACCTTTTAGAGATCTTAGTAAGGGGAAGATAAGACGAGTAGACACTTGTTTGTACTAGCAATTCGTGTTACTCTCTTATTCGGATTACATGTGTGTGTTTACTCTCAAATAAAAATACGAGCAATTTAAGCAATAAGAATTAGACTGTGAGAACACCAAAGAAATTTCAAGGAAATTGTATCAATCTTTTCAATAAGAATTGATTCGTATAAATTGGGACTTGCACTGATTTTTTTAAATTAAGTAGAGTGGAATGTGCTAAAAGAATTAATTCGGAAGGAACTAAAATGGAGATATACAATATCTGTATTTCAATCACTACAATTTATGGCGTTACTCATTCAAAACAAACATAATTTAAAGTTGTCGGAACTAAAGAACTAGCATTATCATTTGTTCTCTAAGTGATTTTTTTTATTTCTTAATATCTTCTTACAATATTGTTCCTGCAACTAAATATTTATTTGTTACTATTTAATATCTATCTAACAAATGCCTCAAAGTCAGCATGAGCTCAAATTAAACACATTAAAGAGACCAACAGAAGACACAGCTAAATGATAAAAACACTATTTAGGTACAACAAAATTAAAAATCAACATTAACAATAAACTCTTGGGCTATTTGGTGGCCTCATATAGTGCTTGTCATTTGCAACTGACATTTTCTAACGCCAACAAAACTAAAGTTTTGCAAATCATAACGCACAATACAAAACACAACAAGAGCAACAACAATTCATTCATAATAACAATCCTTACATTATTCATGTACAAATAACAAGCCGTCCAAGCAAACAATGAAATGCTGTTAATGATGTTGCCGCCACTTTGGCTAACAAGACTGTATGGATGAATGAATGAATGGATGGACGAACGCATTTAAGATGGAGCCAACAATAAAGAAACTGGCATCTTTGAATAAGAAGTTACATAGACAATCACAATACAAAGGCTAAAAAGCAATACAAGAATTTAAGTTAAAGTCCAGGAATAAAATATTAAGGAGAAGAATAATTTTAAGTAATGATAGAAAAAATATTAATTTAAGTTACATTCATGAGTATAAAAAAAATAATTGTAGTTTAAAACATATTTTAAAGCAGACATATTTACGCAACTCTTTAGGAGGATTTATAAGATGACCTTCAAATATTCATCAATACGTTGTAAATAAAACCCCATTCTGTAAAGGATTATTAAATGCATAAAACGAACACATTGGTGGCACGTTCAGCAGGTTTATTGTTTTTTTTTATTATTTTTGTTATTTTCCTACTCCTGTTTCTTTGCATCATTTCTGACAATATCAATTTCTTAAAACACACCATTATTATTGGCATACTCCACACATTCATTCAATCATTCAATCATTCACTTCTTTGCTGCAGCAATTTCTGCTGGCCTTTTGAATGAGTGTTTCTTTTTCTTTTGTACGAAAATACATTGCATATTTGTTAAATTATGGTTGCATTCACTAGCACGCGTTCCAGTTTTCATTGATGTGTGAGAGAATCATAGACCACCTGCTGCTGCATCATTTGTCAGCCACTTGTTTTCCAAACTTGTGGTATGCGTCACAATTCATTTACTTGAAGCTGCTTTTGCTGCTGCTGGTTGTTTGGTTGGTGGCCATCAGTCAAACTTTTTGCAAAGTTTTTTTTTTTGTTGTTGTTTTGGCTTTGTTGTTTTACGTAGCTGCCTCTTGAAAACCTGGTATTTTGAATAGTTTCTTTTTCGCACTTTTACAGTTTTTAGTTTTCAGCATTCGTTTTTTTTTTGGGAGGCATTATGGGAATCAATTTATTTTATAACAACCAACAGCTGTCAGCTGTTACAAGTGGTCAATCGTTTGCCAAATGCAAAGAAACAAACAAAAGTAATAAGGAAATGTTTAAAAGAGATGTTAATGAAAGAGATTTAAATTTGTATATTATTATAGCAGACACTTTAGCGTTAGTTTTAAGTAGTGGTACATTCACATTGTTTTTGATACTTGTTGAAATTATATTTCATTGTTTTGATACTTAGTACCATGGTGAAATTAAAATTTAAATTCACCTTGCTTAGTACCAAGGTGAATTTATACTAGGTGACAGCAGGGCTGTCAGATATGGCGATTTCTCGCCAAACGTGGCGATTTTGAAACGTGTTTGGCGTCGAGATTTTCCGTTTGGCGACATGGCGACTTTTTGGCGATTTTTGATATCACTGGCGATTTTCTTGGCGATTTTCACCAAAACATCTATAATAAATTATGCGATGAAAAAAATCCTCTTTTTTGGTTTTTATAAATCCAATTGTCAACGAAATGAATCATCTGAATTTGGAATTTCAATCGGACAGCATGGATGCAGGAAGCATGCATGAAAAAATGTATTGTACACTTCTTATGTTTTCAACAAAAGTTTTCAAACCTTCTGTTTTATATAATACTGAAAACAATGAAAAATTTTTCAATGATTTACATCCAGCTATTGATAATTCAAATTAATTTTTGCCTCTAAATGCAATTGATTTTGGAGCAGAGTTTGAAACAGAATTAAGAAATTCGAAATTGAGCGAAGTAGAAATAATCGTACTTAAAGAAAACTGTTTTGTGTATTTAAAAAAACTTTTAAAAGAAGCAGATTACCAGAAAATATGAACTTTTTTAAAGCTTTTGGACAATTTTCTATTTCAAAGTATGCGAATACATTATCTCAAACTAAATTTGGCGTTGTTCAAGAAACATTAAGACCATTTATGGATCCAAATGTAGCAATAGGCGTGTATGAAACTCAATAGGGAAAACTTCCGTTCATAAATTGAAATAATTATTTTAATAACGAAATTCCAACAAATTTACTTGAATTTTGGCCAAAAGTGTTTGATTATCACGATACAGCAGGTACGTACCATTTTAAGGAAATATCTTTGGCCGTTCTTACAATATTGATAGTTCCAACCAGTAATGTCTGCGTTGAAAGGGTCTTTTCAATAATGAATTGTACAAAAACTCGACTAAGTAATAAAATTCAATATGAGCTTTTAGACGCTCTATTGAGCAATTCGTTTACACCGACTAATGAAATGATAAAAAAAATTCAACTCAACTATGTATGAAAGTCAAGACTCTAGTAATGAAATCGCTGAGGATGAAGTTTACGAACTTTAGACTTATCTACTTAATTTTACTTTTTTTTTAAAATATGATCTCCATTTTTATGTAATTTAAAACTCTCTTTTAACAAAGTTTTAAAATTTTTTAAATAGTAAAAAATACAAAAACGGATATAAATGTGTATATGTTTTACTAAAATATTGTTTAATAAGTAACAATTAATGAATTAAATAAAAAAAATGTAACAAAAACTAAAAAAAAAATATTTTTGGCGATTTTTTTTGGTTTTTTTTTTAATTTTTGGCGATTTTTGACTTTAAAATTGAACTAGGTTTTTTTGTGTAAAGAAAATTTATTTCTTTTAAATAATAAAAAAATTAAAAACTGAACAAAATCGGATTTTGGCGAATTTTGGCGATTTTTTACATCCGTTTTGGCGACGAAACTCAAAAAAATCTGACAACCCTGGGTGACAGCATAGCGCCAGCTGAGTATTCATGGTGAAATTGAAAATGTCAAAAATTTGTTTACAAATAGTCAAAGTTTATATAAAAACGTTACAAAATTATTTTCTATTTGAAAAATTGCATTTTGTCGCCGTTTTATCTGCGTTAAATAGTTTAAAATTCTATTATATTAAATTATATTAAATAGTCTGTTTGTTTTTGAGTTATTTTGCTAAAAATTATTAAAGAAAATAAAATTTTTCTGTTTTTTATCAATGCTTGTGTTTGTTTTCTTTATTTTATACCAGATGTTTTTGACAGTAACGCAAGTATTTTACACAAACAAAATGCCTGTTGTTCTTGCCTTGTTGTAATTGTTGTACCAATGCTGTCACCTTGTATTTAATTTCACCATGCTTAGTACTATTGCTACAAAAAACAATGCGAAATTTTCGATAAGGGTCTTTAATTGTTACTCATTTCTCAGCTAGTGATTTTGTAAAATCCAAGAAATTCATTTTGGTGCTTGAAAGCGCCAAATCAAGCTTACTGTTTTTACAAAGAGCTGTCTGAATCATCAAAAAACCGCCTCCGAAATTTATTTTTGAGATATATCGTGGTATCTCCAGTAGCTGCTGAAACCAGCTGAACCACCAAGATAAATTTTTTTTTATTGGCAAAAATCAATTTTAACAAATTGTATATGTACACCTAATTCTGTTTTTACACGGTTTGAAAACAAACAAATTTTAAATTTTTTTACACGATTTTATTCCATTTAACACGAATCAAAATCTTTTTTTGGTTAAATATAATTTTTGCGAAATACATATGTTCATATCACAAATTTTGGGAAATTCCCTTTTTGTGGCTACAACCAAATTTTCTGATTAGAGCAATTGTAAACAGCTCCCGCTTTTCCAAAACGGGTATTTATTAAAATTTCGGGTATGTAAAAAGCAAAAATGCACCAAAAAATACCCGAAAAGCGTCAAAATGGCAACGCTGGTTGTACCCTACACCATCCTAATGGGGAGTTTATATTGTGCTGATGTTTGTTACTCCCAAAAATATTAGTCTAATACTCACTTTAAAGTATACCGATCGACCTGAAATTTCTCCATAAATAAGTTGTACATGAAGCCTAAACGCATCAACAAATTTTATTCAGAATTATTTTTTAATTAATAATTGACCATAGCAACGATATAAGTCCCGCTGTCGAAAATCACTTTAAAGAGCATAACTCTCCTAAAAATGTTGGTATTAAAATCATATTCAACATGGGCATGTTTCAAATACACAAAAATCATTTGGCCCAATTTTGTGATGATCGGTCCATAATTAGTCATAGTTCTCATATAAGGCACACTTCCCATTTTTAACATCTATAAATTTTTTAGATGTGTTTATATCGAGAAAAAATTTTTCATACATAATATTTATAAACACAGAAGTCATGTCACAACATTTTTGGATGATTGGTCCATAATAGGTCATAGCTCCTATATAGATAGAGCCCATTTCTAAAACAGTTTTTTGAACATATACTGGGTGTAGGGTATTGTACCGAATTAAAGTGTAGCGGTCTAGTTTTGCGACGGATTAATAGCCCTCATCACAGTTTTGTCGAGCAATAGTCTGGATTTGGACACATTTGTCTCACATTCATTAATAATGACCAAGACATTTCAGTGTGTTGCCGTCAAAATATTTAAACTTATTTTACTTGATGCTGTTTGATCTTGCAAAACTTTTGTAAGAGTAAACAATGTCAAACAAATTTGTACTAAAACAAGTGATTATGTTTTTTTAAATAAATACAGTACTATTCGCTTATAGTGACGTCGCTTATAGTCCATTTAGCGATATAGTCGAAAATACATGTTTTTACAGCCTTCTATAAGTCAAATTAATACAAAATATTAACTATATAGTCCATGAGCGATATAATCACATTTGATATACATATATGCCACCTATGTGTGGTTATTTAAAGCTATCTTAGGTCCTAAGTTGTCAGATATTCATATAATTAAAGCCTTTAAAATTTATGATAAAATCGATTTTTGAAATACCAAAACTTTTACATCTTACATTAGAAAATACAAATAGAAGTTTGCAAAGCAACTCTCTAGTAGAGAGATTTTTAAACTATTGGGAACTTTTTATAACCTTGATAGAAATTATCTACTTTTTATTAAAACCAGCATATAGCTATGAAGAATTAATTAATTTTCAACAACTAGTCAAGAAACATCACACAAAATAAACTAAGCTGTACGGGTCACTCCAACCAAAGCACCATTTTCTAGTTCACTGCGCTGTTGCAATAAAGAAATGTGGTCCATTAAAATATATTTGGAGCATGTGTTTCGAGGCGAAGCATAAAGAATCAAAAATATATTTAAATAACATTACATCTAGAGTAAATCATTCTCACTCATTAGCAATGAAATCTGCTATTAAATTTTCAAGTTTTTTGTTAGATCATGAGAACTCATTAGAACCTGTTTTTAGTTATAAATCCTCAAGAACTGTTGATTAAGACAATTTTTTTTTTTCAAAAATAACTTCAGTACCAGATACATATTAATGTTGCTAATGTAGACATGATTGACGAGATTATTTATAAGAGTACACTTTATAAACATAATTATTTCTTAGCAATTAAGAACATCATATTTGATCTGTTTCAAATAAAAACTTTTTTATATCAAAATGAAAATATTTATGTTGTGTGTTATAGAATTACGGTAAAAAGCTTTAATAATCCTTATCGATCATATGAAATTGACACAAGACAAGATTTAAAAACAGACAATGTAAATATTATAAATATATGTATGTATGTATGTATGTATGTAACTTTACTAGCTCTCCTTTACATGTATATTTTATAAATAGTGGTAAACCATTTATTAGACTTAAGTATAATATATATAAATAGAATTATTTAAAGAAAAATATATGAATTATCTTTATTTTAATTATATATTTGAATAAAATTACAATATATTAAAAAAAAAAAAATAGTTTATTTTGTTTGCTGGGTTTATGGGGTAAAATATATTCGAATTTCGAAAAGCATGAAATTAAGAGGGAACGTTCTTGAAATAAGAATAAACATTCTTAAAATAAGCCTGAGTCAGACTTGAAAAAAGCCCATATTAATCTTACTTTAAAAATGCATAATTCTTAAAACAAGATTTTTATTCTTAAATTAAGAAAAAAACAGCTTGAAACCAACCTAAGAATTATCGTTCTAAAAATAAGATTTTTGGCTTGATTTTGGAATTGTTAAGCTTAACAGACTTTTACGACGTTTTCGACTTGACTTAAGTCCGATTAGATTAGATTTTTCCCTAAGTGTACGCTTGGTAAATAACATAACTCAATAGATTTGTTGAGAATAACCGTAAGAGGAACGTACAAAGTTTCAGCACAATGTTTAAGAAGACAGCTAAGTATTCCATCAGGCCCTGGATAAAAGGAATATTTTAATGATCTTATGTTTGATAACACAGTTTCAGAATGAATAAATGAGAAATGTATATTCGATGAGTGGTTAAGACGAAAAGGGTATGAAAATTACTATCGTATGCAGTTTTAGAATATGTTGTAGCAAATAAATCGGCGAACATGTTACTAATCGATATATCATCATGCTAGACTTAAATTTATATGCAACACTTAAAACCAATAGTTTTTATTTGTTCTGAATATGCAACACCTAATTGCTGAATAACAATAATCCAAGCCAATCGATTAGGATCATTGTTAAAATATAATCTGGCCAAATATTTTACTACAACAGATAAATTTTCTTCCAACTGCAGATCATTTACAGTTGGCAGCATATATTTGCAATTGCATATTTTTGCAACTCAAATGCCCAAGATTGTGAATAGAACTAATTAACTTTCATTGAGTTGTATTTTATTATCTTGCATCACAATTAGCAGTACACAAAAGTATTTTTGTATTTTAAAATTGTCATCAAATAAAAGAAAATGTATTACAATCATAGAAATCCTAGGACAGAGATGTTGCACAAAATCCTTAAATGCAATAGAGGAATTTAAACAACAAAGATTTAACAATATCAACGATAAGCATGGTGAGACAATTTTAACTCCAATGCCGATAAAAACACAAAAGCTTAGATGTCAAAAAGCGTATTTTGTACAGTAGGCCAACTCCTCCTCAAAGCCCGTACCAAAATCCCATTAAATACAAAGATGACAAATTAAATGAAGCAAAGCTAAGTTAAATACATTTAGATCAGGGGCCAAATTACCGCATACGATATCGAGTAAAATTGATCGTAATTTTCTTATTTTAGATTATGGCATTCGATATCGAGCAAGAAATTTAGTACATTTTATCATAATTTCGATATCGAAATCATTTTTCGATACGATAGCTCATTCGATCACGAATGCGGTAATTTGACCCCAGCTTTATATTAACAAAACTATAATCTTTCAAAGGTTTAATGAATACTACCTACATATTATGATTTAATTCTCAATTTCGTAAACCAGCTCATAAAAAGCTCATAATTCTGTGTTTACATGGTAATTGGTACCGGGAAACTTCGTGTAAAAATAAAACTGTTTAAAAAAAGACATTGATCGTATGCAAAATAGGTGAATAGTTAATTATCTCTAAAACTTATTGAAATTAGTGAAAAACATTTTTTAAAAACAACTATTCAGGTTTGTAATATTAAATCACATATACAATGTTTTTTTACACAAGCATAGTTTTAAAAGAAAATAAGATATGCAAAGTAATGTAAAAACTGTATGACAAGTTCATTTGATTGTATACACTAATAGGGAATTACCATAAATTTATACTATTTACATTTGCTTTGACCAGTAAATTTGCTTGTATCCACAAAAAGGAAATCGTCCTAAATTTGTCGTGTAAAAAAAGTAAAATTTGTTTATTTTCAAACCGTGTTAAATCAAAACCGTGTATAAACAGAATTAGGTGTACATACTTACATATACATATGAACAGTGGTGGGCATGACATTAGGAATATTTCATATATGTATACTGTTTTCAAACGTTTTTTTTTATTTGATTATAAATATTGTTACGAAATTGTATTTCAATTAAAATTTAACGGCCGGTATCAACATAAAGCATGTTTATCATTATGTATTTGCATTTGTAGAAGTTTTAATTTATAAACATTGTTGATAACACCCTGTTATAAACATAGCTTAATGGTAACATTAACTTTTAACGGCTTTGGCTGAACACTCTAGAGCAGCGATGCCAACTTAGCCCTTTTCGGGCTAGATTTAGTCACTCCAAACGCGAAAAAAGAAAATTGGCCCTAAACTAAAAAACGCGTAAATCTAGCACGTTTTACAATTATCTTTTAGCCTGTTATTACTTTTTGCTTGATATGGCTACATTTTAGTTTTTTGTACTCTTTATTCCTTTAATCTAATAATATCGAAATATTGCTATTGTTAATAACCCATTCCTTAAACTGTCCAGTATTGCCAAACACATATTGACATATCCAAACTCAAACGCAGAAGTTGAGAGGAGTTTTAGTGTCATGAATTTATTCAAAAATAAAATTAGAAACAAAATGTCATTAAATACGTGTATGTTTTTCAAACTATAAAATACCTGTGTATTAAAATTAATTCGAATGAAACATATAAATAATTTAAATATTTTATTGATAGTGTCTTATGGACTGAAAATGATGATGAACAATAAATCGAAATTTTGTTCAGTAACGACCAATTTTAAATGTATATGTACTATTTAATATTATGTAGGTATTTAATCTACGTATATATGTATCTAATTTATTAAAATGTAATATGAAATGTAATTGAAATATGTATCTCATGGTTTTTAATAAATTATTTTATAAAAATGTGTTTATTGTTTTGATTTTTAAAAGAAACATTTTATAATTTAGCCCCTTTTCGCACTTTATCGAAAATGTTGACAGGATGTGGCTTTAAACGGATTTATTTCAATTTAGCCCTTTTTTCAAAAATGTTTACGAGTTTTGAGTCTCAAAAGTTGGCATCACTAGACAGACACGCTATGTTTATAACAGGTTGTTATCAACAATGTTTATAAACAGAAACTTTTACAAATGCAAATGTTGGTAAACATGTTGAATGGAGATAAACATGCCGTAGGTGGTTAAGCATGTTATATATTGATACCGGCCGTTAAATTTAAATTGAAATACAATTTCGTAACAATATTATATGTATTTTATATGAGAAAATTAAATTTATAAAGTTTAAATGTTTTCCATTTCTGCAATTTTGTTCAATTCTAATAAATTAGTATTTTTATCAATAACTATGTACATTAATAATGCAAACATTTTTAACCAAAGAAATTAAATAAAATTATGAAATCTTGCTACAAAAAAACGTTTCAACCAAAACAAAACACATTTAAATTTTTTTTCTTTAAACTTTGTTGATATAATTTAAAATATGCAGAAAAAATCTTTAGATTAAAAATTAAAATCTTTAGCAAATTTAAGCAGGTAAATAATGAAATGAAAATTATCTAAATAAAAAACTTACCTTAAACACAAAATACATTTATTTATTGCATTAATATTATAATAAAATTAAATTCCGAACCGATTACCGTTTTATTTACACATTTTAGAAAATAGGCAACTCTCACATATGTAGGCATATAGTATATACCTATACTATATACAATAAAAAACAATTATTTTGTTTGTGTAACTAAAATACACACTTCATTTCTCAAATGAAGTTTACTTTTTTTCTTGCTCTGCTTTTACTATTAACATTTTACTTATATTTTCTCATTCTTGCTTTTTCTTAAAGCATAAACAAAACCACTAACAAACAACAACAACACAACAAATAAATGCACATAATCACGTGACATCCACTACACACCAACAATCATGTGTAAAGAGCTTTTGTATACTCGTACATGCAATGTAAATATGTATAACAACAGCAATAACTAAACACCGCTAAATACAATAACAACAAGGGAATTATGGCATACTCAACTACTGATGATTGTTTTTTTTTTAATGATTTATTTTAATAAAAATCTATTTAATAATTGACTTTTTATAACTTTTATTAGCTATTTTATTAAATCACACTAAGACGTTTAATATTTTTTGCATTTTGTTAAATTTGTTACACTTTTAATATATTTAATTTGTTGCTAAAGACGGACGACAATTTTCAAACGAAAGATTTTACGGGCTGCCGGGTAAGAACTAACATGTTTGACAATTTAATAGCAGAGTTGCCAGTTCTTTTTGTATTGAATTAAAAAGAAGGAATTTAATAACTGGATATTTATAAAAAATTATATATATTATATAGTTTTATACATAAATATGTAATAGCGACTTATATTAAAGGCGGCAGAAACTTTAAATCAAGTAACAGAATTAAAATTATAAAACATTATGAAAATACATATGTAAGTAGTTATACAAACAAATACAAAATAATTATTAGCTAATTGACTTGCCAAATTACTTTTTGCAAACTGTATTTATCATTATAAAGCATATAAAATAAGTTGTGAACCTGCATTAATTGATTGCAGAAATATTTAAAACAAAGGGTTCTTAAAACTTGTTTGTGTCTTTTAAAAATTTGTGAAGAAGGACTTGGCATGTTTGTACACCAAGCCAATATAATTCAATATTTATTGAGGGACCAAATCTAGTTTATGAACGCCAAGGAAAATTGCTATTTTTTTAAAGTTTCAAATTATTTTCTAAAGAAAGAACAATTTTTTTTATAAAATTTGGGAGACCACTTCATTAATTTAAAAGAGAAATTATGCGTTAATATTTTATACTCGCTAAAAAGACAATAAAAATGATGACAAGCTCTGATTAAGCTGCATGGTTAATTTTTCTTGACTGCCGGTCGTGCTGAAAGTTTTCAAACTTGGTAGTTTTCTATATCCGTACTTAAATGATCCATAACTATGAAAAAAGAAATTTATATGGCCATATAATACATTAAATGAAAGGCTTACTGCCGTATTCATAAAAAACAAAGTAGGTTTGAAGTGTGCTTTTAGACAAAATTTTCTTAAAGTACATTTGAAGTCTACTTTAATTTGTTATGAATTACACCGTTAAAGTCTTGACAATAATATTATTAATATTTAATTATTATATATTATTTAAAAAATTTTAATTTTGATCCTAATGAACTTACAAATTTAAGAATTATATATGTATTATGTAAAAGTTGTTTTAAAAATCTATTTAATGAAAAGAATATGTATGTGAATAAAAAATGGCAAAAGTACAAAATATTAAATATTTGAAATTTGGATGCCCATATTTCAGGAACTATGGGTCAGTTATAAAAGCAAACTATAACATTATATTAAGCATAACCTTTAGTAAAAATAACGATGCGGACTGGCGCTCATAAACTAGAATTTAATTTTATTTAAAACTTTTGGCCGTCCATATTCCAAAAAGTGTTATTATGTCTATCCAAATGATTTCAAAAGGCTGTTAATAAATAAAAATATAATTGAATTATTTTTAAATAATTACCACTGCGCATTCGCAATTAATTTAAAATCCTATTTAACTAAATCCTTTTACTACCAAAAACACAAATAACTTCGTCTAATAAACACCAAAAGTACTGGCAACTCTGTTCTAGTAGCCAAATAAATCTTTAGTTTCTACGCGTACGCCACTTAAAACTGACGTTCTTAATTTCGCTTCGTCTTTTAATTCCTTTTACATATAGTTAAAGTGTAGTAAATTTTGCAGAATTAAACAAATAATAAACGTCTTAATGTAAATGAATAATAAAGTTATTAATTTTTATTAGAATCAGTGTTAAAATCAAGATTTTATTCAAATAAATCAGTGAAAAAATAGCCATCATCACATACATATGTATGTATGTACCTACATAAATCATGGTGTTTGCAATAATTATATTGTTGTGGTTGTATTTAACTGTTGAGTGCAATTGTTATTGTTGTTTTTCTATATAAAAGCCCTTTGCACATGATTTTGTGTGTATCTAAAATTTATGTGGCTAATGCTGTGTATTAAAATGTGTTGTTGTTTTGTTTGTTGCTAGTAAAAAAATAAAGAGCAAATAAGAGCAAAATTAAAATAATAAGAGCAGAGCAAGAAAAAGTAAACTTCATGTAGCAAATGAAGTTATGTTGTTGATATTTGTGCGTGGTAGAGTTGTCATTTTATCATTCTTGGAGTTGTCAATTATGTAAATAGTGTAAATAAAACGGAAATCGGTTCGGGCGTTTAATTTAAAGATATGTGATAAGTTAATTTAATTTATATTTAAGGTAAGTTTTTTATGCAATTAAATTTTTTATTTATATACAGATATATATATGCATATACAAATATAGTATTTGTATACATATTTGTAATTGTAGTAACAAATCTTCAAGAAAAAGAAATAAGAAGTTCTCTTTTTAATACAAGTTTTTAAGTGTTATACCAAAGACTATAAATATATATATTTATATCGCCTCTTAACACCTACAAACCTGTCACTTGTTTTTTTTTAGTCAGCTCCCTTATGTGTAGAATTTGGTAAATCAAGAATGTATGTAAGTTTTCTTTAAACATTTAAATCAAATAATTTATTTTTATTTTTTTTTTTTGTTTGTTGTTGTAACAACCTGTGTAAATGACATCGTTATAATTACACGTGCAGGACTTTGTGCAAAAGTGTACGACCAATATAAGTTAAAGAAAGTAAATAAATATTCTGTCCACCTACATAAGGACCAGTCTCGCATATGAGAACAATATCGTTCAATTTAAATACTTGTTAATAGGATTCTTGCTACAACAATTACAACTACTAAATAAACTGTACACATACTTATATATATATTAATATATACAGTGCATCACAAAATTATGCTGCCTATTAAATTTTAGGAGAAATTTTTTTCATTCGTATTGTAAAATTGTAAAAATATTATATTATGTAGAATAGGAACCCAACAAACATTTTTAAAAAATATTCAGTTTTATTTTGTTATTGTTGCATTTTATTAATTTGCATCATAATTTTAAGTTCAGAAAAGTATTTTGTTTATTTTTTAAATTTCGCATATTTTTTTTAATTGTTCATGGATTTGTTTTATTTATTTTGTTAAAAAGATACGTGTTATACTTATATATTCCAATTGTTTGTGAAGATTTTTTGGGTTAAATAGGCCGAAGGGAAAAGAATTAAACATTTCCGAGAAACAAATTTATTTTACCTCTACGATTTTTATGGGGCTCAGGTGCAAGCCTTGTGTTGGTGTTGGAAAGTTTCTGTATAAAAACTGTACAAAAACAAAATTTTAACATAGAATAATTTATTAGAGACATTTATTTGGCTTCAGTTCATTTTAATTAATAATTCAAAAAACACCATTACCAGTTCTATTCCCAATCTTGTGCAAATGGTATTGCATTTGCAAAAAGATTTAGCATATTTTTGCTCTTGCTGTGTATTTTGTTAGTGCAGAGCAAAAATATGCTAAACCTTTTTGCAAATGCAATGATGCAATACCCTTTGCACAAGATTGTGAATTGGACTATTAGTTTTTATTTGCTCTGTGTATGCAACAACTAATTGCAAATAAACAACTGATTAACAATAATCCAAGCCAATCGATTATACCTTTCATATCTAGAAAATATTGGTGTCCAATAAAGTTACATAAATTTGTATGTATTAACTGCCGTATTCATAAAAAATAAAGTAGATTTGAAGTGTGCTTTAAGATAAAATTTTCTTAAAGTACATTTGAAGTCTACTTTAATTTTTTTCTGAATAAGACTGTAAATGTTTAATACCTTCTTTTAATATAATTTATTTAGCAGCATTTTCTTTTAAAAACTCCAACAATTGTTCCTTAAAGTTTTTATGGGACATATTTTTTTTTATTTATTTTTGAGAATTTATTTGATTGATAAAATCAGCTGTTAATTTTGTATCTAGCAATAAGTAGTGCAAAAAAATTAAATTGGTAGCATATATTTGCCATTGCATATACATATTTGCAATCTCAAATGCACAAGATTGTGAATTGCGCTATTGTAAAGTAATAGTTTTTAGACAACTGGCAAATTGGAATGCATTATCTGCCCTGCCAAGGGCGCCATATGCAATGTTTGTTACCCAATATACACTATTTAACTCACAATTTATAAGAAATAGATTTCGGGAATTAATTATATTTTTTATAATTAATTTTAATTTTTTTACATGTTATGAGTTATAACAAAATTTATATAGTAAGTTTACATTGTGTGTGTATTTTTTATTATTACAAATCTATATTATTACAAATTTGTTGTGGTTTTTATTGCTGCGTCTACCGTTGATTGACAGTATCAGGAATGCATGTTATTCTTGTCATTGCTCCTTTAGGGTAAATTCAGCTTATTGCAACTACGAAACACCCGAGATCATAAAATAAATTATTACATTCGGCCCAATCACGAATAAAAAATCCGCGGTAGTTTTTCCCTTTTTATTTTTTTGACATTGAATTTGAATAGGAAAAATGGGGAAAGGGAAAAAACTGCTGCGGCATTTTTACTGATTGTGTATTTCGGGTCATTATAATGTAAGAAATAACAATATTTCTTTGTAGATAAATTTTTCTGCTCTGGAGTTATGATTTGGACTCGATATGGTGGCCCATACTAGCATCAGTATATGTAAGATTACCAACTCCATTGGCAGAAATACAGCCTTATATCACCATAGTTGTTATATCATATAATATGTTATATTTAAGGCTTTTATTGGCTTTCACTAGATCCTACGTCGATCATCTGAACCAAAAAAATTTCAATTGCTTTAACACGCAAAATTGTCGGCAATATGTTATAACAGATTGATGTGATGATGATAACCTCATCAATTTCAAAAAAAATGGTTTTCACCTTGCCAGATGACCGACCATACTCGTATATATTTATGACTCCCAGCACCCTGTGGACTTTGTCGTTGTTTCGTATATAGTGTTCTTCTTAGTTGGTCGTCAATCTCTGGTTGGGTTTAAGCGATTTTCCATGGGTCTTTCCTCCATTGCATTCAACGATTTTAGACAACCATTCTGTGGTAAATTTTAAATGCTTCCACAAACAATTTATGATAATTTTAGTCAGGCTCGAGTTCATTAAATTTAATTTTCATTAAATTATTATTTTTACTGAAGAACCAAATTTATTTAATTGTTGACGGCTTTGGAATATCTACTAAACATATTAAAAATGTTTTTTAATATAATTTTCGTGGTTTTAAAGCTGTAAAATAATTTTTCCTTAGGAAATGTTAAATTATTTTCCCTTTTTAGCCTTTTAACTAAACGCATTTTAAAATTCCAAAAACAATTAAGAACAACACCAAAAACAACCAAAAATATTAACTGCACGCAGAGAAAAAAATATACACATTGAATTTTAATAGGAAAAATATGAAAAGGAACAAATTTCATGTGGAATTTTTATTCATGATAGGGGTGATAGTTGTGCATGTTTACCACAACTATTTCAACATTTTCAAAATTGTTTTTAAAATATAATGGTCACTGTAATTATTTATATGATTTCTGCAACCATATTATGGTTATGTTTACCATTCACATGATTATAGCAATCATATATATGATTATAGCAATTATGTAATGTTTATGGTGATCAGTTTTGTGATGAAAAATTATACCATATTATGTTGTTCGCTATCATAATCAAAAGCAACAAATTATGATAAATGGATTCATTATAAACATGATTGCAACAAATATATACACAGTTACTACAATCATATATATGATTGCAGAAATCATCTGAATCTGTACTTAATTATTTATTATTATGGTTAGTAACGCAATCATAAAAATAATTACAGTTGTTGATAAACTTATAAAGTTTTTGACATTGTTGTGGTAAACATGTAAAAATATATGTTTTCTTTATGTGTGGAATTTTTAAATGCAAATAACTTTTATGACCTGCAATTTGTAATGCAAAACTATACAGAAAGGGACATTGTTACAATTTTTTTGGATTTTCCAAATTTACACAATGTCTACTAGCAACTGCCAAAAAGAACAAATTCTATGTATGAATAAAAACCAAAATTTTTTCTTGAAAATTAATAGACAATTTAATTGTGTGGCACACTGTATAGGTATATTTGTAAATAGATATTTGTGCTATGTATAAGTTTTACTGCATTTGACATTGATGGCTTTTGATATTGTGTAATTTCGTCCTTCTTTAGATTTATTCTTTTTTTTGTGTGTGCCGTAAGCATGTGTTTATTATTTGATTATATACAGCACAGTATTGCTACTGTAGAAACCCGGCAATTGTATGGATTAGCCACCAACCTAATGGCGAATTTAATACGTGTTGCTCAATTCTACAGCAATTACTAGCGCATGGTGATCATTTTGTGGCAAAGCAAAACTATTTTTTTAATTTAATATTTATTTTTGAAACAAGAATATCAGTTATTATAATTAGCAAATCAGCGTTTTATCAGGTGAAATGTAAAGCAAAGGGAAACAACTGACATCCTCTAACATAGCTATAAATTATAAAATTAACTAGTAGAATCATAAGCAATCCAAGCACATCGGGGAGAATTAGTTTTTGAGTAGATAATTAATTTTTTTGAAAAGAAAACGTAAACGATATTACAAGTAGTGTTGAAGCTATTGCAAAGCGGACAACTTTAACCTTTAAACCGGCAGGGTCTTTTCATGACTGTATGTTTCCGACTACAACAGTGCCTGTAAGTGTATGTGTAATGTGTAACGTATGTGTAACAAAGGATATTGATTATGGACAAACATTTTAATTTTCTATTAGCTTTTGTAGTCAATTGCATTAAATTGAAAACAAACATAAAACCAATAAACGAAACACAGACACACACACAACATTTTGATAAGCCTGTCTGAAAATGTCAACTATTATTCGTTGAGAGTAGAAAATATTTTCATACGTCATAGATATGCAAAGAACAATTGTTATATTGAAATATTTCTGTTTAATACTCGTACATATGTAAGTGTATTTATGATAAATCTAATTTATAGTGGTAATTTTACAAGTTCTCAGTTATTTTCCAAGTTGAAACACACAGCTGCTTTAATCACTTTATTAGTTGTTCCAATAAAAATATAGTATCCAAATTTAAAACAGATTTTTGAAAATTTTAAGTGAATAGTGTAAAAAATGTTGTGTAATTCAAGAAACGACGGACAACTAACAGAACTTGGTTATGGTTAAAATTTTGAATTTTTCTTTGTAAATTTAAAAGAATGAATTGACTGTTGTATATTTAATCACAGCAGTACAGAAATTGCACAAACGTTTTAACAATTGACTTATTGACAATTTGGATATCTAATTTTGAATTTGTTATTTCTCACTATCAATTTGCTATTCAAAATTTCAATTTGTTTATTGAAATATTGTGAAAAGTAAACAATTTTCCTTTCATCATATGTGCTATACAGCCCATAGTGAATATATTCACCCCTATCGTGAATAAAAATTACACATGAAATTTGTTCCCTTTTCACATTTTTTCCTATTCAAATTCAATGTTAAAAAAATAAAAGGGAACAAATTTCATGTGGAATTTTAATTCACGATAGGCCTGATTAAAATTGCTTTTGATTGAGAATGCGAATATATACATGAAAAATAATGAAAAGATAATTGTAAAGAATTATTTAGTCAATCTAAAATCTTACATTCGCTAAATATACAGCCAACACATTTTAGTAATGTCTTCAAAAATAAATTAATTGATTAAGGCCCAAAAATAAGCCACCTTATAATATTCATTATCTTTACTTGCCACTAAATTAAAAGGTAACAAATTCACTTACCACCTACTAAATTTTTAATTTAAACAAAACTCACACAAATTTCAGTTACTACCATTGAAAATAAATCCTAGCAAACTTTACTTCTAAGCAACAAGACACGCACCAACTCACTGTAACACTTAATAAGGACAGCTTGGTTAGTGACAGTAGTCCTGTGTCTGCTCCTGCTCCTAATGCAGCGATAATAACAACATTAAGTTGCCCTTATCTAAGAGCACTTGTCAAACCGTTGTTAACGAAAATCGCAACATCAACAACTTTATGCAGCATGAATAAACAAAACAAAAAGGGAAAACTCAAATGGACAGTTGTCGTTAAGCAATGACTTTAAGTGTGAGTTCTAGTAATAAGGCAGAGAATGAAAAGTCTACACATTAATTTGAGCCAAGCAAACCAACACATTTACTCTAAAATTCAAAGGATCAGCCAAATAAACACACAGACTACAAAAGGCACAAACCAGAAGACAACCAGCCATGGGGCCAGACAATCACACCAAAGCAGCCTGCTAATCAGACAGACATACACTATATGTATGTATGTATGTTTGTTTATACAATTGTGTCGAACAGTTAGCGAGTCTGTTGTCTATGTGTGTTTACATGATGATATGGCCAATAACACAAGCTAAAGGAAAAGTCCACATCAGCATCAACAACAGAAACAGCAATAAAGCGAGGTAAATGTATAAATGAATGAATGAATGGATAACAGGATGAATGTGTGTGTGTGTGTGTGTTTAAACACTTCTTTATCGCCACGAAACACACCACAGAAAACAAAATACTCGCTCTCAATGTCTACAATAGGCTGATGCAAAATTGTGTAAAGAAAAAAAACTTAGGGCTTCCAAATGTTTATAGCTCGCTAACTATAAGTGATAAAGGACCAAAATATTCATATATATGACAATATTCAAAATATGACAATGTGGACATTGTCAGATACATAAACTTTACACATCTGATAATAAAAAGTGTTTGAAAATTATCTTACAATAATCTTACAACGGCAAAAAATGTATTCACATGAATGTTACATGTCTGACAAAATGTTTGTCTTACAATGTATTGAAAATGTTTTTTCTGCCAATGTTGGTAGAAAAAAATTGTAGGTTCAAACAGTTGTTAGACATTTTCTGAACATTTTTCTAACAATGTTGTAAGCTCTGACAACCTTTTGATATTACCAACTTACTGGCAAACAATTTATGTTTTCCGAAACCAGCAAATAATTTATTTGAAGCAGTCTAGTGTTCAGTTACGTATAGAGTTGTTGTGTTGATGATTTAACTTGACTTAAATGAATGTTACATTCAAAAGAACAAAAAAAAATTAATAAATATATAACAACAGCAACAGGCAGTTTCGAGTTGATATAAAAAGTATATCCATATATAGTAATATACTATATATAAAGGGTGTTGCATTTTGTAGTTTTATTTATATATTCAACAACTGCGTCTTATGAGTAAACTCCAATGTCGCATCAAAAATCGTATCTTTGACCCGAGCATGTGTCTAAAAGCTAAAAGCCCAAGGACATTGTCACATAATAACAATTTCATAGTGACCATAGATCATAAAGTGTCCAAGCAAAGTATAACAATGTCCAGAGTTCACATTTGGTCATGAATTTAGAATTAGGCAAAGCCATAGTTTAAAACCCCTGCATCCAACCGAAGACCTACTATACAATAGACTTTGTTAGCAATGATAATAGAAAAGCTTCTCCGAAATTAAAAGCCATTCAAGCCAGTGAAAGGATGCAAAATTTATCACAATTAATTGTGTCTCATATAAAATTTTTTAAAAATTACTATTTAAGTGGCATGTTAAAGAAATCACTAATTCTCAATTGCAAACAATACTAAAATATTGGCCAATTATTAAAAGAAGCTTTTAAGCCGATAGCCTTTGTCGCTATTGCTGCATCTTAGATTTATTATAATTTAAATTGTAATAGTATCTCAGTAAATAGATTAATAATTAATCTTCAGAGTAGAATATACAGTGTACTCAATTTTGCACAAGTGTGACTTTTGAAATATTAGAATTTAAAATAAGTTTTAGTTTGATAATAATATAATTGCATTTGGTAAACACTTTTTGCAAATTATACAACTCAAATTAAATTACAATTAATAATGAAGAAACTGTCATGAGCTATTGAGAGCAATCTTTTAGTAATGACAAATATTAGCTATTCTACACAAGTAATCACTATATACTTTAATTGCATGTGGTAAACACTTTTTGCAAATTATACAACCCAAAACAAATTTGAATAAATAATGAAGAAACTGTCAAGAGCCATTGAAAACAATATTCTAGCAATGACAAATATTAGTTATTCCACAAGAGTAACAGCTAAACAGCTTAAAGTAAGTCAATCACGATATTAATTTAATTTAAAAGTGTCGTAAACACTTTTTGCAAATTATTCAGGACAACTGAGGACAATATTCTAGCAATCACAAAAACAATCAGCACGGTGGGAGAAACATCGTGATATGGAGTTGTTTTACATTGTGCAACCTCAAACTACCCCAAAAAACCGAAGGTATACAGGCATGTGATGGAAATCGAAAACGAGTGAGTTTTAGAAGTCAATTTTTTCATAATATTTCTGTATTGAAAAAGTTTTATCACATAAAATATAAACATATTTGGCTACAAAAGAGAATCTTAAAACAAAAATTTTAAAAATTAGATTATAAATGCATTAAAATGTATTTCCAAAACTGATTCGTTTTCGATTTCGATTTGCATCACATGCCTGATAATGAGGAAAGCGTATTTTGAAAACTCATCTTGCCGATTTTTTAGACAAGAGCGTCTATCATATGGTTGAGGTTACTTTTCAGCTCAATGGTGACCCTATTCACGCTTCCAAAATCTTGAAAGAATGTCTCAGCATACAGTGACCAAAAAAATTGGAAATCTACGATATTTGAGCTAATATAACAATGTGCAACACAAGAAACAATAATATCTACTCGATTTTGACACTAGTAGTTAAAGCTAAATCGAGAATCCAGTGGCAATAAAATTATCTTTAAGCACAATTAAATTCTTTTTTAATCCGAGCAGTCGTTTTGGAAAGAAGTTTTTTTATATATTCTCTTACAAAAATTCCCTCCAGTGAATATTATTTTTTAAGGAAAAGAAACTCACAAATGAACCACTCCGTACATAAAATAATATTTGTGAGCTTGTGAAACACAGTAATATTTTTGTGAAGGTATGTGTTGAGTTTTAACTGTAAGGATATTTCAGAAACATGCACACACATACGCAAACCTGACAAATTCAATTGATGTTCTTTTGCAGGAATTTATATCGTAAGAGCAGGAATAATTTGGTATGACGTTGAAATGTATTACTGACACTCTTACTCTTCGAAATGTTTGTTAAAGGCACAACATATTCATGTTTATTAAATGTCAAACAATTGGCATGCAATGTGGGCGAAACCATTGTAGATATCTAGCACAATTTTGTCTCTTCATTAACACTGAATAAATGTTAACATATTTAAGGAGTGCTTCAACTAAACGAAGTATTAAAGAGGAATGAATTTTATTTTGTTGGTTGGAAATGTCAAAGGACGTATTTACTAAGCTGCATTCTTTACAAAACTGAAAACATCAATAGAGAAATGAAATAATAATTTTGATGAAAAAGTATAAATTGTTAAGAATGTACACTGTGAGTATTACCAATTTATTATAAGTCTTGCCACTACTTAAGAGACTCACAAGAGCTATACATCTCAAAGCTAAGAATTATAAAAAGGCTTGACTATCAGAGAAGACAAAAACACATATTTGCTTAAGTCTGAAATTTTTTATTTTATTTTTATTTTCTCTCCTTATAATCGTTCATTGAGTATCCTATGGAGGTTATTGCATCAGTCCGGAAATTTTGTCACCTACAATTATTATTCTAAGCTAAAGGATTCTGATCTGCATTAGCACAAGACCAATCATCAGTAGAAAACAAATGAACCAAATTGTATTCATAATAGATTTGAGTTGCTTTTATCTTATGGACTGGGGCGGGGTCCTTGGTTCATTATACCCTACATCACCATAGTGGGGAGGTTATATCGGATTTGTGTTGATGTTTGTAACGCCCAGAAATATTGGTCCAACACCCACCTCAAAATATATAACGATCGACTCAGAATCACTTTCTGTGTCGATTTAACGAAAATTGGGAACTTTGTCTTCAAGTGACAGGTTGTGGACATAAATCAGCTGTTTTCCTAATGTGAAAAAATAACAAAAAATAAAATCAAAACAACAAATATTTTAAAAAATAAATAATATCCATGTCTGCCAGGTAGTTAGGTCTGGCATGATAAACTCTTTCAACATTCACTTGGAATTCATGTTCTTCGAGTTCATCCTCCATCAAATTAATGTTTATTCCTCTATTAAAAATCTATTTAATTTTTTTACAAAAACTCAAGGTATTGTCACATAAAAAGTATAAACAGCAGCCAGCTGATTGTATTTATCTGTAATGCTTGGTTTTCACTATGTCAGTTTTGTTGTCAAATTGTCTAAATTGTTATGAAATTACCAACAATTTGGACAATTTGACAACAAAACTGACATAGTGAAAACCAAGCATAACACAAATAAATAATCGGCAGATGATGATGCTATGTACCCCTTTTTTAATCTATTTGATGCTAATTGATCTTGCAGAACTCCTGTAAGAGTAAACAACGTCTTTTTTGAGTAAATATTTGCCAAATGTTACCGTACCTTTAGAAAATAAAGAATACCTATTAAGATTTCATTTGCTATTTCACATTAATACAATAAATAATTTAATTTTCTTAATATTCTCACAAACATTTCATGTGCAACAATATCAGTCTATATGTATGTGTGTCCTTTCTGTTAAATTTTATTTTATTCGCCCATGGCAATTAATTTTCATGTTAAATGGTTTTTTTTTTCATTTTATTTTAATTTTTTTTTTTTTTGTATTAAAACTTGTACGAACATGTAATATCACTACCACAATAACTACATCATGAGTGTTCAAGCGAGTGGGGAGAGAAAAATATATTAAAACTCAATTGCATGAATGACATGGAAAATGAATTTTCATTGTGGGTTTTTAATTTTAATACAAGGATGAGTTAAAAAAAAAGCAATCTTCATCAACAACACCATACCAGCAACAGAGAATTTTTTTGTTTATACTTTTTTGCAGTTTTTGTGAAGATTAATTTTTTTTTCTTCTGCTTACACAAAAAATATCAGTAACAGCATTTTTAGTAAAACACATATCAACAACATAGAAAACCCTGTACACTACATAACTGAGTATGTGTGCCGTTGTACTTAGTAGTTAACAGCAATAATTGCATATACCCGGCAGTTTTAAAGGTGGCAAGTGACAACTTTGTATTAGTTATAACTCTAAATAGTTTGGATTACAATTACAAGTTTCTGGCTTATCAATGTTTGGTTTGCCACAGCTAAAGTTTGCATTAACGTGATTCTGTCACCAAGGACTACATTGCATACATACATATACCAGTACAATTTGCACTTCTATTCAAACGTACAGTCATATAAAGATGAGATGAAATCGTTTATATTCGTACATACATGTTAGTATTTGGTTTTTATTATTTTTTTTTACTTTACTACAAAACTAAAGTTAATTCATGTTTCATATACATTTACAATTTATTCACAAACATGTAGGTGTATGTGCAGAATTGTACATTTAAGCCTTATTTAACGCGTTACTGCAAACATTAAATTGATTGAAAGGACTAATGGTTTTTTAGAACTATTCTAGTACTAGTGAATGGACTGATGTTTATCAAAGTTTTTTTTTTCTTCAAAAAATTACAACTAGTATTAAGCTAATCATTTTCAATAAGGACAATGATAATATACATACATAAGAAGTAAAAGACAGAAAGTCCTGTCAGATACCAGACCTTCCGAAGTGGCGGTTTCTTAATGAACACTGCTATTCTAATTACATTTACATTGAATTTAATATAAAAGCAATAAGCCTAATTGAGTAAGTTCCCCGTTATAGTAGAGGAACCAACTAGCCATTCTATAGGTTTATGTTTCCTAGATAATTACAGTCGCTGAAACGTTATAGGTTCCTAAATATATCTGAAATACATATTGAAGTCAACAACATTACCAGGTTCTTTAATATCCATATGCTAAGGATAGCCAGAAAAATTACTCTTTGGTGGAATAAAAAGTTACAGACAACGAAAACTAATTGAAGAAAACTCTGTAAATCGTCCACAAATGATCAGAACTGTGTAATTCATTGTTCACATTAAATCTGGCCACATTATACAAAATTTTATTTTAAATCCTGCTGTCAACACTTTCGTGTTCAACACAAGAAATATTTAGTCTTATTTTATTTGATGCTATTTGATCTTGCAAAACTCTGGTAAGAGTAAACAACGTCAAACAAATTTGTGCTTTGTGTGACCATACCTTAAGTACAGCAAGAACAATACATGGTAATGTTGGTTTTGAAACCGTGCAATAACATCGACATAAAACATACATAAATACACAAAAATTAATAAATTTGAAGGCCCCACTTCAATTCAAGATTTATATACAGTGGCTCAAGGATGATTTACTCAACACTTTTAAATTAAAAAAAAAAAAAATTGAAGAATGAATTTAAGAATGATACAGAACTGTTTGTGGAAATAAATTAAAAACGTTGTTTGCGAAATTATTGAAATAATGAATGCAGTTGAAATATATAAAAACAGCCCACAAAACCTAATAATGTATGTTATGATATGGAATCAAATATTGAATAAGAAATATAATTATTTGTTTCGAAAGATGTAAAAGGATTGTTTATGTAATCAGCATACAACAATTTGTTAACAATTTTGCCCACAAACGATGTTTTTCGTCAGCTTCACATATTGGTAACAAAATTAAATCAAAATTCTCTTTATTTTAGTTAACTTAACATTTTTAAGAAGATTTTTTAAAGTCAAACTATAATATTTTATTGTTTTAAAATAAATATACAGCTGCGTGCAACTAATTAAGGACAGTAGTATTTAATATTTAAATCGTTATGTTAAAGGTAATATATATTAAATAAAACGCTAAAATTTAACACTTGTTTTTTTTTATTAAAAAAAAATACCTAAAGATGCTACAAAAAGAATTAGCGAAAATAAAGATTTTATTTAAAAGAAGACCTTAAGCTTAAAGCTTGGAATATTAATAAAAAAGGTCAAATAAACTATAATAAGAAAAAGTTTTGGAACAAGTTGGTTTTAGTGACTTTGCTCAAAAAAAAAAATTTAATCAAATAGGGCTTTTAGAGGAAATAAAAGCAATAAAAAAATTGTTTGGCGACCACACCTATTTTCAAGGGAGCGGATCCTCAAAGTTTAAAATATATAAGCCTATATCTCGGGTGTATGATAATTTATAATACATCAAATTAAAGGTATTAAAAATACCTTTTCAACGATATATAATACAGAAATCCTGTATTGGCGGGAGGAATTTCTCCTCTATCATATACAGAACACTGGCTTCATATTATGCCTTAAATTAAAGCTTTATTTTTTGCCTTTAAAATTTTGTAATTTATATAATTACTCATATTGACCTTTTTTCCTGATTTTTTTAGATTTTTTAAAACAATATCGGATCAAAAAATAATTTTTCGAAATTGACCTATAGGTGGTCCATATAAATAGGTTATGTTTTATATCGTTGAAAAGGTCTTAAAAATACCTATCATTTGATATTGTATATATCGTCTACTAAAGAAATTAATTTTCAAGATATAGTTAAATATATTACAAACTTAAACGACCCGCCCACTCAAAAATAGACAGGGCGCCAGAATTTTTTTTATTTTAATCAGTATTTTAAATTCGATTAGTGATGACATTTTGGAATTGAAAGTCACTAAAACCGACTTAAGCCAAAGTTTTTATTATTAATAAAACAATTTGTTTTAATATGCAACAAAAATAATTTCTCTCTCCATAAAATAGGTTAAGTGTTCCCTTAACATTACTAAGCCAGGTACCTTCCAACGAATGTGGAATGGAGATTTACTAAAGGTATGGTCACACATGGCAAATATTTACTGAAAATAACGTAACCACTTGTTTTAGCACAAATTTGTTAGACGTTGTCCTAAATAAACAAAGTTGTTTTTAATAAATAAGCGAGTTCAAATAGGTATATTTTTTTAGTGGTTACGTATTTTTTGGCAAATATTTGCCAAGTGTTATCGCAGCACATGGGCAGTATTTTTTGTGCAATAATACAACAACAAAGAAATAATAAAGAATTTTTGCTGACACGCTGGTAAATTATTTATAGAAGAAGAAAAAACCTGAGGTAACTAGTGAAAACTAGAAACTGGATAACATTATTATGGAAACTATTATCCGCCAATTGGACTTAACTTAATTTAGTACCAAGAGCATTAAGTGTAATTTTATAAAATATAAATGAATTTTTTGTATTGTACATGTAAAACTACCTACAGCACCAAATATCAAGTATTGTGGCAGCATCAACAGCAGGAATACAAAAATACTAACAGACAGACACACACACACACATGAACACTAATGCAAACTCAAAAATACAAAGCAAGAACTCTTACAAAACAATAAATACAATACAAGCAAACAAAAAAAAAAAAAAAAAAAAAAACTATTACAACAAGTTGTTAATAATAATTTTTGCCTCTTTTAGTCCAAAATAATACTTGAATTAAAATACACACACAAAAGTATTCACACAAATACACCCACACCAGTGATGGCAAACATGGTACAATTGTAGGTTTTTTGATACATTTTAGGCACAATTGGTACTACCACAAGTCATATGGTACAATTTCTAAATACTGTTGCATCAAAATTTGGTATTTCAGATGTAATAGATAAATATACTCGTATCACTTGTGTAGGAGTGCAACCAAAAGAAATATTATTAAATTTCATGAACATTTTGGAACTGATACCAATTTCATCTTTAAATAAGCATCCATAAGATGATTATTACGACAAGAAATTGTTTGTTGAATTACCGAACAATGGGAGCCTTTGAGATATTAATTTACATTAAATGATTTTGAGGCTGAATTCAAAAACTAAAGCTTAAAATGTAAATAATCAGAATTTCAAAGTCGTTAAAAGTTAACCCATCTATTTCTTCTATTCTTGAAATGTCTAATAAATGTAGGATATTTTAGGCATGAAAAATGCAGCAGCGAAGATTGTTCCGAAATTGCTAAATTTTGAGCGAAAACAACATCCCATGGACATCGCTCAGGAGCTGTTGAACCTCGTCAACGACGTTCCAGATTTCCTCCAAAAAGGTCATAACTGGTGACGAATCATGGGCGTATGGCTATGACATTGAAACCAAAGCCCAATCATCCCAATGGAAACGTCCAGAAGAGCCAAGACCGAAGAAAGCACGTCAAGTTCGGTCAAATGTCAAGGTTTTGCTCACTGTTTTCTTCGACTGCAATGGCGTGGTGCATCATGAATTCTTGCCACAAGGTCGTACGGTCAATAAGGAAGACTACCTTGAAGTTATGCGCCGTTTGCGCGAAGCAATTTGTTAGAAACGCACAGAATTTTGGAAAAAACAATCATGGATTTTGCACTATGATAAGGCACCAGCTCACACATCGATGTTTGTGCGTGAGTTTTTGGCCAAAAACAAAACCGTTATCATGCCTCAACCACTGTATTCACCGGACTTGGACCCCGCTGACTCTTTCCTCTTCCCAAAACTGAAAACACCGATGAAAGGTAAGGGTTTTGTTACGATTGAGGAGATAAAAGAAAAATCGAAACAGGAGCTGTTGACGATACCAAAAAGCGCATTTCAGAAGTGTTTCGAGGATTGGAAAAAACTTTAAAGGGGACAAGATATTTATTGATAAATAAATAAATACTTTTTGAAAAAATTTAATATATGTATACATAATTAAATTTTTTTTATTTTTATGATTACACATTTAACAAATATTAACAAGTAAGAAAGTATAGTCAGTCAAGCCCGACCTTTTACTTTTAAAAGATTTATGGAGCTTAAAGTGAATTACGGAGAGGGTCTTATATGGGAGTTTCTACTAACTATGGACCGACCATTATAAAATTGTACCGTATTATTTGTATACATATGAAATATATTTGCGTTCAATATTATTGGAATACCAACATTTTTGAGAGAGTTATGCTATTTAAAGTGATTTTCGGAAGTGGACCTTATATGGGAGCTACGACTAATTATGGGCCGATCTGCACAAAATTTGCAGATGTGATTTCGCTTCATTTACCAATCATTTTTGATGAAATTTGTGTGGATACTTGCATAATTCAAACATTTATGATCGGTAAACACCAATTTGGGAAGGACATTTGTATGGGGGCAAGGTGAAAAAAAAGAAAGTGATTTAAGGTGGGTGTTGGACCAATATTTCTGGGCCTTACAAACATCAGCACAAATCCACTATATCCTCCCCACTATGGTGGTGTAGGGTATAGAAATGGTAACATGAACCTCTTTATTTATATAGTTGTTACGAAATCCAAAAACCCATTTTCCATCACTGACACACACTCACTATCGCACAGACTTACACTCACATTGTTATAAAAAGAGAGGGAAATGGAAGGATGTGGAGAGCAAGCCAGCAAGAAGAAATACATAAAACAACTTTTGCATCTGACAGTTTCATAATTAGGTATTCAAAATCTTTAATAACATGTAACGGTAGTGGCTCTGTGTGGCATTAAAAACTGTTGGTTTCTGTTTGAGAAACGTGTTGTTTGTTTGTGTTTGCGTTTGTATGGATGTGTGTAAGTGGAAGCTGTGCTGTGATTGCTTTTTTCCCACAATTCATTTAGGATTTTCATTAAGAGAGCAGAAGAGCGGGTTTCACATTTATTTTGAATGCAAACAATTTTAAAAGACATTTTCATATTATGTTGAAATCTGTGCTAATTGATTTTAAGCACAATAGTTGGGAATTTCGGTAAATATTTGTAATATTTAAAAACGAAGTAATTAAGACAATTGCATTAGTTTATAAATGATTTAATTAAAACTATTATATAAGACAAGTAGATAAGAAATTATACTCAGTTACGGATGACCATATAATACTCTAGAATATATGTGAAAGAACAGATTTTCAGAAATTTGCTCTATATGGAGCTATGATCTATTATGGACCGATTATCCAAAAATGTAATGGCAAGACTTCTGGGAATAAGTATTATGTATGTTAAACTTTATCTCGATATAAATACTTAATGTAAATATTTTTGGGCATTACACACATCAGCGCAAATCCAATATTCCTCCCCCACTATGTATGGTATAATTATATGAAATAACCCTGCAAACATTTTCAATCGCCTAATGATCGCCCGCGAATCGCCGTTGAATTATCTATAATCGCGGCGATTGATCGCGTGCGATCATTAAACTATGGTCAGGCGATTCGCCAAAACGATCGCCTGTGTGCCTGTCGCGATTCGCGAATAATGATTCGCCAGCGAATCGCGAATAATCATTTGCTAGCGACTCGCGAATAATGATTCGCTAGCGATTCGCGAATAATGATTCGCCAGCGATTCGCGAACAATGATTCGCCAGCGATTCGTGAACAATGATTCGCCAGCGATTCGCGACAGGCACACAGACGATCGTTTTGGCGAATCGCCTGACCATAGTTTAATATTCGCACGCGATCAATCGCCACGATTATACACAACTCAACGGCGATTCGAGGGCGATCATTACGCGAATCGCGTGTCATCATTAAACTATGGTCAGACGATTCATGAATGGTGGGGCGACTCTGTAATGGGATGAAAATAAGAAAGACAACAAATTTAAAAACAAAACAAGTATTAAAGAAAAAATCCAACAAGAATTTGTAGTTTTCAATTTGTGCGAAGTAGTTTTGAAAGATGTTATATAATAAAATCGTCTAAAATCCATACCTCTGAGTAGTGATATGAAATACATGTGTTCCACGCTATGTTTTGTTTTGGTCCCCTTCCAAGAAAATTGGATCGCCAATTCGTCTGTTAGCACCCGTTTAATGGCAGCTCTGGCAAAACTTGGAGCATCAGCTCCCCCAACTTTTTTAATGATTCGTTTCTGAAAATAGACACCATAGTTTACATCTATATATTACATACGAATCCTAAACGACTCGTTTGACCTCATTTCAAAGTCTTGCGTTTGTGGAACAACTACCCGATTTTTAATCATTTCACCCTTTTGCATGCAGCGTGTGCAGGAGTAATAACCGGTGTGTCCTTTTGTACCAATGATAAAAGATCTTGCTGGTGCATCCATAATGAAACACCTTACTTTTATTAAAAAAAAAATTATCTTCATAAAAAAATCCTTCGTCTATCAAGTTTTTTAATTCAGAAACAAATTCTGATAGGTATTCCCTTGCGAATGTGTCTTTTTAAACACCTGTTTCTATATGAAGGAGTTGCCAGATCGAAAAGAAATTCAACACGTGTTCATAGCACAGATGGAAGTTTCCAGAATACTTTACTTTTTTCTGGTTATACCGCGCTTTCTGTTCTAGGCTAAGAAGTTTTCGATCCGCCCCCGTAATGCTCACAAATATTAGTCTAACACACATCGTTTTAGAATCACTTCCTGAGTCGATTTAATGATGTTCGTCTTTTCTTGCACTCAATAAGTATAAATATCCAAAGTCATAGTTGACAAAAGATGTTCATGGCTATGTAAGGGTTACTTTTATGTGCTTAATAATTTTTTACTACCACGTCAAATTCTAACCATGAGAAATGTTGAACTTACAGAGCCATGAACATCGGTATACAAAATGTTATGATCGGACTAAAAATAGCGACACAGTGAACAAAATACTAAAAGGGCGGTTTTTTGTAGGCGTGGCAAAAAAAATAAAAAAATTATTTCTGGAATTGCTTTTACATAAAATCTTTAATCCTCGGAGGTGACTGACACAACTTTTTTCGAACCACTCTAGTGTACATATATATGTATATCCTATATAATGTTAAAAAAAACAAAAACTGGAAAAAAGCCTTGTCAGATTTTATGTGAACAATGCTTTATTGTAGTCTATATAACAAATTTCGACTTACTGCTTTAAAAGGGAAGGCTTAATCATTTTAAATCTTGAACACATGTATTTATTATACTCCTATTAACTACAACCCTAATTAAATCGCAAAATTCTATTTCAAATTAAATATTTGTTCAAACTCAACTAAATACAATGTAGGAAAAAATGTATGTTTTTTTTTATTTAAAATAACTACAAAACTGCAAGTGATGTTTTAAACAAACCAAATATGCCATCAGAAAAGGACTGAGAGTGGAACAAAACAAAACAAAAAAAAGAACATTTTGAAATACAATTTATATTGTGCAAACGAAATCAAAGCATCCCTTACGGTGGTATGCAAATGAAATGCCAACAGAATTTAAACAAACAGCCATTCAAATAATCACACACACTCACACACACACACACACATACACAACAATTCTTCTACACAAAAATCAGACATAGAAAAACTCAAAGCTTTTAAGGGAAACCAAAAAAAAAACGAATAGCTAAACGCATTTTCTAAACAAAACATTTTATTCCCCAGCTACTGAGAGGAATAGAAATAAATTTTAGCCAAAATTGATGCGAGTTGAGTTCGAATAATAACCAAAAAAAGGAGCTAAAATAAACTATGGAGTTTTTGTGAAACGTTTTTGACAAAAACATTTTTTGCAGTTAGTGCTGCTAGTAAATGTGGTTACTGTGGGGGGGGGGGAAACTATTATCTTGTTTTATGTTGTTTATTATTAGATATTTCTTTTATTTTTTGGTTTTGTTGGTTATTTTGTACGTAACGGAAATGTAAATACAAGAGTAAAAACAAAAACACTTTCATAACTAAATCTGCAAGTGGCATCACCAGCAGGCATTTTGCGTTGCTTGATTTTTTTTTAACAGGAAGGTAAAAATTGTATTGAGAGAAGGAACAATATTGTATATAATTTTCTAAAGAAACTAAAAATGTATATGCATACATATGTATGTGTTTACATATTTTAAACACCCAGCATACCATTTTAGGAGCCCTCCGAAAAAGGAGTCAGAAAAGAGTCCAACTAAAAAGCCTTGTCAGATTTTATGTGAACAATGCTTTATTGTAGTCTATATAACAAATTTCGACTTACTACTTTAAAAGGGAAGGCTTAATCATTTTAAATCTTGAACACATGTATTTATTATACTCCTATTAACTACAACCCTAATTAAATCGCAAAATTCTATTTCAAATTAAATATTTGTTCAAACTCAACTAAATACAATGTAGGAAAAAATGTATGTTTTTTTTTATTTAAAATAACTACAAAACTGCAAGTGATGTTTTAAACAAACCAAATATGCCATCAGAAAAGGACTGAGAGTGGAACAAAACAAAACAAAAAAAAGAACATTTTGAAATACAATTTATATTGTGCAAACGAAATCAAAGCATCCCTTACGGTGGTATGCAAATGAAATGCCAACAGAATTTAAACAAACAGCCATTCAAATAATCACACACACTCACACACACACACACACATACACAACAATTCTTCTACACAAAAATCAGACATAGAAAAACTCAAAGCTTTTAAGGGAAACCAAAAAAAAAACGAATAGCTAAACGCATTTTCTAAACAAAACATTTTATTCCCCAGCTACTGAGAGGAATAGAAATAAATTTTAGCCAAAATTGATGCGAGTTGAGTTCGAATAATAACCAAAAAAAGGAGCTAAAATAAACTATGGAGTTTTTGTGAAACGTTTTTGACAAAAACATTTTTTGCAGTTAGTGCTGCTAGTAAATGTGGTTACTGTGGGGGGGGGGGGGGAAACTATTATCTTGTTTTATGTTGTTTATTATTAGATATTTCTTTTATTTTTTGGTTTTGTTGGTTATTTTGTACGTAACGGAAATGTAAATACAAGAGTAAAAACAAAAACACTTTCATAACTAAATCTGCAAGTGGCATCACCAGCAGGCATTTTGCGTTGCTTGATTTTTTTTTAACAGGAAGGTAAAAATTGTATTGAGAGAAGGAACAATATTGTATATAATTTTCTAAAGAAACTAAAAATGTATATGCATACATATGTATGTGTTTACATATTTTAAACACCCAGCATACCATTTTAGGAGCCCTCCGAAAAAGGAGTCAGAAAAGAGTCCAACTAAAGAGCATTTTCGGAGCGAAAGAAAAATTTGCTTGTTACTGTCCTGAGTCGGCACGCAGTATGACTCAGAAATTCCACTTAATTATGTGTGTACCAAAGCGTTGTGCTCCTGCTATTTGTGCTTTGAACAAAAAAAAACATAGCTGTACCACACAAGAATGATAAAAACAAGATTACACAGAGCACAAGAAAAACCTCATAAAAGACTCTTTTCTGTCATTATCTAAGAGCTCTTTCTGACGGACCATTTTCGAATGTAATGACCCTCTTTTCTGAAGGTTTTCGGAGCAATTATGATTGTTTTTTGGGCTCATAAAGAGCGTTAACGCTCCGAAAAAGGTGTCAGAAAAGACTCTTTTCGGACTCATATGGCTTGCTGGGCATAGACACTCAATTGTGTTAAAGCGGTATTAAAGGTACCTTAAATGTACGAAGTCTGATTAAAAAATAATCGTTATTTTAAAATTTTGTAAGTTACATATGTTCGATTTTCGCATTTTTTTTTCTATTATGTTGGTACACATGTCTGTTATAAAGGGTGTCCCAACTAGAACGCAACATTAAAAATGGTGTTCGGTATCGTGAAATAATAACCAGTTTTTACTTACCTAGAATTGAAGAAATGAATGTGGAGGGAATGTGGTTTCAACAAGACGGCGCCACATGTCATGCAGCCAGAGAAACAATTCAATTGCTGCATTAGTCATTTCCCGGTCGTGTTATTTCGCGTTTTGGAGACCAGAATTGGCCGCCTAGATCGTGCGATTTAACACCTTTAGATTTTTTTCTTTGGGGTTTTTTGAAGTCTATGGTTTACGCGAATAAGCCGACGACGACTCAAGCCTTAAAAGAGAAAATTGGATGCTGCATTAATGAAATACCGCAGCATTTATGCAAAAAGGTCATTGAAAATTTCATTAAAATATCGCGTGTATGCCAGCAAAGCCACAGCGGCCATCTGCACGATATCTTGTTCCATACATAACCTCATTCTGTCTACTTTACGTAGGGCGTCCGGTGTAGTCCTACTTCTTTTTTTGCAAGTGTCCTGGGTTTGTCCTACTTTTAAAACTTTAATCTATAATTTCGTTTTATTGCATCGAAAGTATTGTTGGCATTGATGTATACATTTTTTTGAATACACACGATGTCATGACATGCTTTTTGTGTAAACAAATTGTGTTTGATGCTTTTTGGTCGCCATATGCGCCTTCACAATTTTAAACGGCTTTGGCTTTTGGCCTTTGCACTTTTCTTTGAAAGACGAAATCTTCTTATAAATTCCAAATCATTCCAGATTCCCTGAATATGTGTGTTAACCTTTGGGAATTTTGTTTTATGATATTTCTCAAAGTTCTTAGTTCTAGAAGTTCTGAATTCAGTGGACACCAGAAAGAAACAAATTAAACACAGAAACTATTTCTGATATTATTAAGTCAAATATAATTTTGATATGAATTGTCAAGTGTTTTATGAATATTTAAAGAATGCGATAATAATATATTGCTTCAAATTGAAAGCGCTGAAGAATATACATGCAACTTGACAACTTCTACTAAAAATTTATATATAATACATGTGAAGTTTTAAAATGAATTTGTTAATTTTTATGTTTTTATGTTGTTGTAGTTATGAGATCAGACTGATAAAATATCATTTTTTTTAATATTTTGTTTAAGTTTTGTTTTGTTGTTATATGTAAATAGAATTTTAAATTTGTTTTCTGTATTTAAGGCGTTGTTTTTTTTTTAATATTTTGCTACAGAGTATTGTCCTCTTTTTAAGGGTAAATATCCGGCTTTTTTTTTGGTCGACATCCTCTTTTTCTCAAAATGAATATGGTAACCCTAACTTTACGATATAATAAAGTTTTTTTTTTCAAAATCTGTGTTTTATTTAAAATTTAAAAATTGCGTTCTCGTTGGGACACTCTTTATATGTTGGATCAAAGAAACTGTATTAAGTTTTATGTAAAAAATTAAATTAAATGCGCAAAGACATTTGAAATGTTGACTGTGGCGTTTGGCGAGTCTACTATGAGCAGAACACAAGTTCAATAGTGGTATAACCGGTTTAAGGAAGGCCGAGAAGATGTCAATGACGATGCTGGTCTTGGTCGCCCGAGCACGTCAACAACCGATGAACACATTGAAGCAGTGAAGAAAATGATTTTGGATAATCGTCGAATCACTATCATAGAGGTTGCTGATGATGTTGACATATCATTCGGCTCATGCCAAGCAATTTTTACGAATGTTTTAGGCATGAAACGTGCGGCAGCGAAGATTGTTGCAAAATTGTTAAATTTTGAGCAAAAACAACGTCGCATGGACATCGCTCAGCAGCTGCTGAACATCATTAACGACGTTCAAGATTTCCTCCAAAAAGGTGACTGGTGACGAATCATGGGTGTATGGCTATGACATTGAAACCAAAGCCAAATCAGCCCAATCGAAACGTCCAAAAGAGCCAAGACCGAAGAAAGCACGTCAAGTTCGGTCAAATGTGAAGGTTTTGCTCACTGTTTTCTTCGACTGCAATGGCGTGGTGCATCATGAATTCTTGCCGCAAGGTCGTACGGTCAATAAGGAAGACTACCTTGAAGTTATGCGCCGTTTGTGCGAAGCAATTCATCAGAAACGCACAGAATTGTGGAAAAAGAAATCATGGATTTTGCACCATGATAACGCACCAGCTCACACATCGATGTTTGTGCGTGAGTTTTTGGTCAAAAACAAAACCGCCATATTCACCGGACTTGGCCCTCGCTGACTTTTTCCTCTTCCCAAAACTGAAGATACTGATGAAAGGAAAGCGTTTTATTACGATTGAGGAGATAAAAGAAAAATCGAAACAGGAGCTGTTGGCGATACCAAAAAGCGCGTTTCGGAAGATTTTTGAGGATTGGAAAAAACTTTGAAGGGTACAAGATAGTTATTGATGAATATGATAGTTATTTTTGAAAAAAATTTTAAATGACGTTTGTTTTTTGATCAGACCTCGTATAGTATAATAAAACTTTTTTTTAAACAATATTAGGTGTTTGACGTTCATTGTATGTCAAAAGCCAAAAAAATAACTAAAACCTGCTCATCCCCATAATATGAAATTACAATTAATGCTTATTGCCCTGTAATTATTGTTGTCATTGTAAATCGCCAAATAAATATTAAATACAGTTGTACGCGTATTTTGTTAAACAATAAATGACACAATTTGCCAAAAAAAAAAAGAAGATGAACACTTGAACAAAAAAAATTTTACCCAAAAACCAAAACATTGTTTTTTTACACATATTTTTGTTGGACAAGTGAAAACATGGTTACAGTCTCTTTTTTTCTGAAACAAAAATTTAATGTAATTTTTTTTTTGTGTGTGTGTGTTGTAGTTGTCGTCATTTACACCTATAAATAGTGACACCATCTGTGACAAAACACATACAAAATTTGTCGAACATGACTGGTAAATGTAGTTGTAACTTTGGTTTTATCCAAAGTAGTCAGTACAAAATAAACATGCGATTACTGGTACTTTTTCAACAAATAGCTGACAAAAAAAAAACTATGAAACATTTATTCATTTTATATTGCAACCACTACAACATTTATGAGGGTGCGGCGAAAAAATGTACATAAACAATGAAGAGAAGATAATAAATTATACATATGTACCATTCGGACTCGATATATCTAGATCCTTAAATGTAATTTCATAAGAAGAAAGAGTGTTTTTTGACACAATAGCATTGAGATCAATACAAAAGGCTACTTCTTTTCGGTTAGTGCATAAATTGATTGGAGACAAAGAAGTGGAGTTGGCTGGGCAGTCGAAAATGTGGGGGCCCCTGACCACATGCAAAGGATACACTTGGGATGCCACGGGATTAGAAGACTTTATGTCTATTAATCTGTATTTAGCTGAGTAGTGCCAGAACTAGTCTTGTTTGTCTTAGTATCTTCTATGAACAGTAGCCAACCTTCATGCGGTATCCTGCGATCGCGGTACGGATGGCATCTCTATGAATATTATCCAAAGCTGCTGCACACGAGTTCCTATACAATGGATTGTGTACGTACCTCTGTATTTGATGTTGGTATATTCGTAGCTCCTTTCACACTTTTAAGTAAGGAGAATTCATCTCCAACATAACATTGTATTGTAAGGGAAACTCTCCGTTTCCTCATGTATGCGGTGTTCTGATGTCATTTGCATTCAATTAGTATTCGTTATTAAGGCATGTTTCTCCACTGGATATCACTCAACAAAGCGTATTTGACAACTGACTTTTAAGACTTTGTTTCTATTTTGCGATTTGTGTCGAAATTTGCACTGCATCCTATACAACGACAATCTTCAGCAACACCGCCTTTGTCTAGTTGGAGAAGTGTGTAGCGAAAACTTCGTAAAGCCTATCCCAGTTGGGCTCTTTGTTAGTCCCTTTGTGATATCCTGTGTTACACTAAAATAATGATTGACTTCAGGCTACATTACCTGGGATGTATAAAGTAAACAATGGACTTTTTTCAGCATTCAAAGAATTACTGTTTAAAAGCGATATATTAACTGCTTTCGTTATCAATGCAGAACTGCTGGTATATGAAAAACTGCTTACTCCTTTCTCTCTATGTGGCTTCCCCATGTGTCTATCCACTATTCGTAGTATATAACTTTGCAGCTATCCTTCTCCAGTCATACTGTAATTTTAACGAATGGTCAACTCTTAGCACAAAGTTTTTTTCAATAAGAATTTGTTGTCAAAAAATTCTGCAACACAGACGCCCAAATACGGAACAGTGACAAAGCGTGAACTTCTTTGCATTTATTTTGCATTGCACCCCACTGTGTTTCAATATTTTTTGGGCCACTGTTTAAAGAAATGAATTCAATGATTAAACATTGATTTATTTTACAAGCTTAATGTTTACAAATGTCAAGGGAAATTCATTGTATTCAAATATATTGAAATCACAAAATTGTTCTGACTCATGTTCATATCCATCCAGAAACCACCGTTGAATGTAATGGTTACAAAATGTCATCATTATTGCATCAAGTGGTCATCTAAACATCTGCTGAATAATAAAAATCCAATGTATGAGGCAACGTTAGAAACAAATGCCGCAGAAAATTGTTAAACAAAGTTTCAATAATGCATGACGTTTTTTAGCCAAACTTAAAAGGACACACACACAAAGCCACATACAGAGAAAGAAATAAACATTTTTTCAAATACCAGCAGTTCTGCATTGATAACGAAAGCAGTTAATATATTCCTTTTAAACAGTAATTCTTTTAATGCTAAGAGAAGTCCATTGTTTACTTTATACATTCCAGGTAATGCAGCCTGAAGTCAATTATCATTTTAGTATCACCAAGTAATCTAGGGTGTGGTAACTTTAAACTGCTATTTTATACTGAACTTTAAAAAGCAGCGCTCTTACCCACCGGATATAGTATCCTGAGTATCCTGTTGTAATGCGCAATATATTCTTTGTAATTTACACAGATCAATCAATAAAATAACTAATTACATACAGTTATACTTAGCTAGAACTGCTGGATTATGTATAAAACCACTGCAATGTTTCAGCACATGGAAAAGTGCTTAAATGAAATTGTGTATGTCCTTTTTTTTAACTAGCACACATACATCTATTTAAACACACATGTAGCAAAACATGTAATAAACATAAATACTACACATAAATTTACCAAAAAAAGTTCTACCTATAACTAACAAAATTCCATATAACTGCCTCCCAAAAAAAAAATATATATGTATGTATAGTTATATTTTAGTAAAAACTTGTTAAACAATCATTAAAAGCTGTTAAAATTCAAAAAACGAACAATAACGACAACAAGTAAAACCCACACACATGCTCTCAAACATATAGAAATCACATCAGGACGAACAACAAATGACAGCAGTTAAAACATGAGGAGGTAGTCAAACACATACTAACAACAAGCACATGGATAAAAGCCACCAACCAGCAGCAACAAATAAGAGTAACAATCATAAAATGGTCATTAATGCGTTTAAGCACATACACGTACACTAACTCCAGCACAGTTTCTCACTCTTTCAACTACTGCCACTCAAAACGAGTCCTTATAGATATGTATGTTTGTATTGATGGCCGAGAATGTCATTATATATTGTAGGTTGGTGTGTGTGTATCACTGCAATTATCACAAAATACATTTATAGTCCCAAAAAAATACAATAAAAAAGATCACAACAAGAATATTTTGAAGTAGAAAGTATCAGTGTTCATAAGGTAGGGAGGAATGAGTATGTTTCCGTTGGGTTTTATCAATATAAAATGTACCTACAAATAAAAGGACCATAAAAATGAGAAAGTATTAAGATGGGCTTAAGAGTAAAATAATATCAACAGCTGCGCATTGTTCTCCTAGTACAACAATAATTTGGTTTAACACAATCATCTTATGTTTGCTAGAATCAAATGACACATGATTATGAAATCGTTGTAATTTGTCTAGGCTCATAATATGATCACATCGTATTTATAATTACAGTCAAACTTCGATATAACGACTCTCACTATAACGAATTTTTTGAAATCCCCTACAACGCTCCATAAGATTTAATACAAAATAAACCTCTCTATTACGAATACATTTGTCAATAGCCTCGTTATAACGAATTTTCATTCACTGCAGGCTATCCAAATAGAAGGAATTATTTACCTATATTTAACTAATTTTGTCAACTTACAACCTTTTTATAACGATTTTCATCAATTAATCCAAATTATATGAAACAGATACACACACAAAATGATTGTGTTTGCAACGACAACGTCTCTAGCAAACCTACATTCGTAGTCGACAGCAGCATGCATTAGACTAATGGCTGAAATATTCGAAGAAAAATTTATTTTTGAATTTTAAAATTACAAAATACAGTGTTTTCCTTCAAATGTATTTTGATTTATTAGCGGAAATCGTTCGCTATAACATGGTAAGCAGATGATGATTAATATACAAAATTTTTTATTACCTCGTTATAACGAATAAAAGTGCAACTTCACCTCGATATAACGAACCTTAAGATTCGTTATACCAAGGTTGAACTGTATAATGCTTTATGAATTTATATAAAACTTTGCTTCTGAAAAAACGGAGGTTTGTTAATTTTTTTTTATTTTAACAATCGTTTACAAGTTAAAACAAACTTGAAATCAATCAACCTTGAAAAGACAGGCTTTTGCGGCTTTCTAGTAGTCAGCATACCTTAAAAATCGCTCTACACAAACCGTTCTATATGAGTTTGTTAGTGTTTTAGAGAGATCTAAGCAAGCTGTCGATAACGTGTCTACTCTTGTAATTTAACAAGCCCTTATTAACCTAGAAAACATCAGCAACTGGTTAGTGTTAGTGTTGAAAGCAAGAGTAGTTACCGCAAACCTTGACCATAGCATTACGTTCAAGCGAGATCTCTCCAAATCTATTGCTTATCATTCTTAACTGGATTCTTATTAAAGTAGGCATCAAAATAGTAACTATAAATACAAGCTAAGATTTCATACTGCCGCGGTAAAGAAATTGCGAAGTTTCCCTATCAGGTATTACGAAATGCTTCGGTGTCATCCTGGACTCTAAATTCTAGTCGAAACTAATTACTCAACAAAGAGTTAAGAGTTGGCACTGGTAGCCTACTATAGCTGCTCAGCCACCCAGCCGCATCGACATATATAATGGTCGGTCCATAATTAGTCCAAACTCCCATATAATACCCTCTCCGTAATTTACTTTAACCTCCATAAATCTTTTAAAAGTATTTACAACGTGATAAAGTATAACATACTCGTACATAATATTTATATTCACAGAAATCATGACACTAAATTTTTGGACGATCGGTCCATAATTAGTCGTAGCTCCCATATAAGGCCCACTTCCGAAAATCACTTTAACGACCATAAATTTCTTCTTAAAGATGTTGGTATCTGAATAAAGTTCGACACAAATTAGTTTCATATATACAAAAATGATGACACCTAATTTTATAATGATCGGTCCATAATTAGTCGAAACTCCCATATAAGACCCTCTCCGTAATTCACTTTAAGCTCCACAAATCTTTATTTATATCGAGATAAAGTTTAACATACATAATATTTTTATTCACAGACATTATGACACTAAATATTTGGATGATCGATCCACAATAGTTTCTATCTCCCATATAACGCCCATTTCTGAAATACTGTTTTATACATATACTGGGTGTAGGGTATTATATGGACGGGCTTGACCGACTATACCTTTTTACTTGTTTTTTTCTATACTTCTTATTACCAATCCTCCATTGATCAGTTTTATAAATTTTTTAACTCAAGAATAGGATTTTTCAATATTTGGCACATCCAAATCGGAAGACATCGATTTTTTAAAATGGGCAAATTGACGTGAAATTCACCATATATACATATATATATAGCTCCATATTTTGTCGAAAATATTCTTGATATTTTAGGCGATATTAAAGGCGTTCCATTCAGTCTGATATTAGACGAAGGGACAGATATTTCAGTTGATAAGTTACTTGGCGTTGTCATTCGTTATATTGGTTTGGAACGTATTTTAAATATTTTCGACTATAAACACTTAGTTGCCATTGAAACAGATAATCCTGCAGTGATGAGTGAAACACACAACGGTTTGTGCCGAAAAATTAAAGAAAAGTTCAATCTTCCAAATATGATATTAGTTACATGTGTTTGCCACTCCATTCATCAGGCCATTGGTAATATATAAAAACTTATTTGTTATCTTTTCGTTATAAAAACTTCAATAATAAGGAATATTAATCTTGGTGCTTTTTTACTCGAAATTTTGTTCATTTTTACCCTTTTTACCCTATTTTTATGTGCTCACAGTGCTTTTAATGATGTAAGAGTTGGCATCACTGTTCGTATACATACTGGTATGCCTATCTCGGCATGTTCCCCCATCTTTAGTAGGCATGGTATGCAAACAACTTTCATTTAACAAAATTAGAAGCTAATAGAGACACTTACTAAGTCTCAACCAATATATTAATTTTATCAATTATTTTCATGTCTCCACTTGAAATTAATAACCGAAAATACTAAACTTCTAAATTTAGTGAATTCACAACATATGGCAGTTTGAAATATATTTTAATAACGTATAGGTACTTCCCTGCCAACTGGAAATTGTTGTCAGTGGTAACACCTCATCTGTTCAATTGCTGTAAAAATGTAATCAATTACCCTTGAAACAATACGCACAGACGTGTTGCACGAAACACACACACAAACATACAAAAAAAAAAAATTAAGGAAAATATAGATATTAAACGACACTATACATTATAGTTTAACAAAAATTGAAAATGAGAGAGAGAGAGACGAAAGCACACCTTCTGCTATAGTATAACAAATACATAGATAGACAACAGGAAAGACACACAAATATGATATGACAGCTTAACACTGATGAGATAACTGATGGCCCCAAAAAACTTTTCACGATAACATAGTTGTCGTAGCAGATAATGCTGTTGATGATAATCATTATGATGCTAATGCTATAAAACATTAATGGATTTTGGTTAAATACACATACGAAGTGTTTGGTCAAAATATTTGTAATGGCAGTTGTTAGAATTATTAAGAATTATAGCCCAATCGATTTAAGCCAAATAACTACTAAAATTTCCAATAAATGTATTCGTTAACACGTGGCGGGCTAATGGTGTTGGGTGTATTTCAGGCTTTTTGAAATATTTTTCTGGATTTTTTATTTATCCGTTTTTTTTTTTACATACTAGAGGGCAATTGTGATTATTTGTAGCAGTTAGTTGTGGCGTCTTTGAATTCTGTCTACAACACCATATAGGTTTTATAATTGAGTTTTAAAGTAGTTTACAATCTAAGCCAAGCTTAGAGTTTCTGCCAATGAGCCAATTTATTTGGATTAAATAGAAATTTCATTGTGGTTTCAGCAAAATATCAGTTTGCTTCCTATCCAAATAACAAATATTCTTTGGCTTCATTAGTCATTGGCAATGTAGTATAAATATAAATATAATATAATATAATATAAATAATAGTATACAAATCATAGATATTTATAATGTAAATATTAAATGCTAAGCATGTCAATAACCCATTAAAAATTTGGAAATATCACTAAATATGTCACTAAAAATATATGGCATTTAACCACTTGCTGCTCGAACGTAGGAGATACACAAATGTTGTCCTCCAAATGGTCAATCGTTTCGGGCTTTTTGATGTAGACTAGCGACTTTACTTGTTAAAAGAGTGTTGACAACTTATAGTTCTATACATCTAACAAAAACACCATATACATATTTAGTATTGCAAAAACCTTTCAACTATGTGACAGTATCCGTCATACTCAAAGCTTTGCTATGAAGTTTAGATTTTCTTAAAATATGCTTAAATGCAGATTCATAAATTCAAGACATATAGTTGTAACACAAGAATACCAGCCAGTAAAAGCTGGCCCGCACACTCTGTCCTTTAAGATTATTCATTCTTTATCTAAACTGATGGTTCAAAGATGAAAAACTCCCGATCATATCTCTCAGACTCATGAATATCTGTATCGTTTTTAAAGCACAACTTTACTTCAGCTGCAAAAATTATTTAGCATTTCAATATATACACGTATTCTAAAGCAATCAAGACTCTCAGTTTCAATGTGTCTTCTTTGTTATATACATTCCTAACCTAGTTCAAGCATGACCATTTCGAATTTAGATGGTTTCTGGGACATATAGAAATCTGTGAGGATAATATTACAAAAGAATATGTCTTTACACGAACATTACTATGTCCTTGACAAATAAATCTATCAATAAATGCTCATAAAGTTGACCATGTACTTTAAGCTAGCAAACGGCCAACCAACCAATTGAGCAACAATATTAGTTAGTATATTTTTACAAAAAAGGGATTTCGTCTTTGATTTTGTTTTTTACTCTCTAAATCCTTACTTTATCCCTTTAACACACAAGCTCTTATGCAGACACAAACACACACTAACAGAACACCCAATTGTAATTGGAAATCCTTTATATTTAATAGTAGAACTTACCACAATCTGTGAATTTTCGCACACAATCGTCATCAAACAATACGACATCCTTTAGACAGGCAGGGGTGTATGGGTTTATGTTAAAAAAAATATGCTTCTATGGCAGTATTTTGAAGTTTTTATTTTCTTTTTAGTCAATGTATGTGTTTTTTTTTCTTGCTCAGCTTTGTTTTGTTTTCTCTGTAAATCTCTCATTCCATATCTGTATTTGTGAGATAATTTGAGTATTATCACAGCTGCACTTGTTACGCTTAATGGCTGATGACGTTATTTTTGTTTTCTATACTTTTTTATACCCTACACCACAATAGTGGAGAGGGTATATTGGATTTGTGCTGATGTTTGTAACGCCCAGAAATATTGGTCCAACACCCACCTTAAAATATAACGATCAACTCATAATCACTCCCTGAGTCGATTTAACAATGTCCGTCCGTCCGTCCGGCTGGCTGGCTGTCCATGTAAAGCTTGTGCGCAGAGTACAGGTCGCAATTTTGCAGACATTTCGATAAAATTTGGTACGTGATATTTTTTCGGCCCAAGGATGGATGGACTTGAAACTTGTGGAAATCGGTGCATTATTTCACCAGGCCCCCATACAAATGTCTTTCCGAAATTGGGGTTTACCGATCATAAATGGTTGAATTATGCAAGGAACTAAACAAATTTCATCACAAATGAGTCGTAAATGATGCCAAATCACATCTACAAATTTAGTGCAGATTGGTCCATAATAAGTCGTAGCTCCCATATAAGGCCCACTGCCGAAAATCACTTTAAAGAGCATAACTCACTCAAAATTGTTGGTATCCAAATAATATTGAACACAAATATATCTCATATGTATACAAACAATACGGTACAATTTTATTGTGATTGGTCCATAATTAGTCGTAGCTCCCATATAAGGCCCACTGCCGAAAATCACTTTAACGATCATAAATTTTTTAAGAATGTTGTTAATCAAATAAAATTCGACACAAATAATATACAGAAATGATGACGCCTTATTTTATGATAGTCGGTTCATAATTAGTCGAAATCCCAAATAATACCCTCCCCGTAATCAAATTTAACCTTCATAAATCTTTTAAAAGTATTTATATCGAGATAAAGCTTAACATACACAATATTTATATTCACAGAAATCATGACACGAAATTTTGGGAAGATCGGTCCATAATAGGTACACCGATAGACTAGGCGAAAGTTTGCCGAACTATCAGTCAGAGGGTTGCAGGTTCGATTCTTGCCAAAGACTCTGGGTGTTTTCTGCAGATAAGCCAAAAAGCTTCGCAGTTTGTGTTTGTTAATTATAAAAAACTGACATCCGAACTTGATATCTCCCATATAGAGCACATTTCTGAAAAACTGTTTTATACATATATATTATATGGTCGGGCTTGACCGACTATACTTTCTTACTTTTTTTCTTGTCTTTTTGTTATAATTTTTGTTGCTGTTGTTGTTGTTGTTGTTATATTGTTGTTTTATACTACTACTTACTCCCAGGTAAATGATTGTTATTGTTTTCTCTCATTCACACACAAGTTTTTAGGGGGTTTGGTGGTGGATGAAGTGGGTGGCATTCTTTGGAGTATAATAAAAGCAAACACACACACACACACACAGTTTTAGTCGCATTAACCCCTTTGTGTGAGAAAGTACATATTACAATATTTGTTGGTTTTGTTATTTTTGTTTTCGAGAATAGATCACAACGGTAAATGGTAAATAAATGTTATTGTTTGTTGTTCAGGGTTTTGCTAAAGTGTGTGTATACGAGAGTGCAAATTAATAATACACACATGGTTAGAACAATAAATATTCTCATCATTTGTATTTACATTTGAAAACATGTGGGTATGTGAATTATACATATTAAGATGGTTCTTATTTTGCTCCTTTGAGATTTTCGACGCTCTTAGTCTAAACTTTAGACTCTAAAGACTAAATGCTGAAAAATTCAATTAAAAATAATGGTGATCGTTCATATCAGAAATATCCTCTTACCCAATAACTTCTCTAACTCAAATCATGTGTGTCTTAATGTTGTTGTGAACTTCTAGGACATACTAAACCTGAAGGATGTTATAGTATAAGGAGTCTACAACTATGTGACTAAATCCTCCATACTCGTAGCTCTCATCTATTCAGATTATAATAAATGCTAACATACTAAATGGGCAATATGGTTTTTTAAGAGACTAATGCCAAACAGAAAAGGATTATAAACTCCCATCTTGATTTGCCAACATCTTGACTTACAACTCTTCTGCGTCATCTAAGAACTAAATGAAAAACCGAATAATGTTTTGAGCTTCCATATTATATTTGAAGTTTCAAGTTTTTGATTAACACTGTACTCGTAGTTACTCGTTCAAGTTTGCTTTCAAATTTTTTATACATCTGCTAGACAAAATTCTGAAAAATTGAAGGCTGTGTTGCAGGCTGCACTCAAATTTAAAGCAATTTATTTGCAAAATGTTGTCAAGAAAAGACATATACAACAAACATATTTTGGTAATAATTTAGTGGATTATTATATTATTTATAAAAAAAAACGAACAACACAACACAAACAAATAATGACGCCAGAATGTTTATAAGAAAACACCAAACATTTTAAAAAATACAATTAGAAATTTCTGAAATATAAATGGAAATTTCTGAAACTAATTGGAAGCTTCTAAAATATAATTGGAATTGTCTGAAATACTGTTCTGAAAATTCTGAATTACAATTGGCAATGGTGTAGATCCAGACACTTTTAAGTTTCAATCTCTATTTATATTCCTTCTTAGTTATTTGTCGAATCGACGCAGCTAAGAACTGAGTTATATTCTAACCTAAAAATATTAAGGTCAATCATAGTTGCTGGAAAATATTTACAAAAACCAAATTCATATCAATAACTCATCTTCACAACTATCTGGAAAATGCAAATCTACTTACAAAAACCGTACCACAAAACGTTCATGCAATAATTGAAATTTCTCTTCCACCAAATACATACCTTATGGAATTTATTGTCGCAAACAAACCAAAAAAAAAAAGAATTATTTATGTAAACAGAAATTTTCTAAAAGCTCATTTTACATACAATAAGAAAATATATTGCCAAATATGTGTGTATTTATTTGTATGTGTGCAGAACATAAAAATGGCACCAAATGGTGCCAATAACCAATTTTTACCAACACACACCCACTCACTGAGTCAGACACACACAACACATTTTCTCAAATACAACAAACGCCAATAACGACAATAACCGATGACGCAGCACTTGTAAATAAGTAGTTGTAGCAGCAATGGTTGTGGCAGCAACAGCAGTGGCAACAATAACCAAAAAAAAAAAAAATTAAAAAACACCAACAACCTCCACCCACCATTGGCAGGCAACAAAATCATAAATGGAGCAAAATTGAAAACAATATGAATGAACAAATGGAAATACCAGTCTAGGATCAAGACTCATAAGAGTAAAATAAATAGAATTTGCAACAGCTGACGTTGACCCACGAAGACTAACAATATGCTTTACCAATATAGCAGCAACAACAATCACACTATTCCTATACACACTTAAAAATACAAAGGCACACATTAAAATTCCAAGGAGTCATCAGGCATGGAACTTTGACATTTTTAAACTGGTATTGTATTTATTGCGTGTATAATAGGCCAGGTCGATTTGTGGGGAGCCCATGGCTCAGTGAAAATCGTATTCTAGGGATCAAAATAAGAAACTTTGCCGAAGGAACCATACCTCTAAAACGAATTCTACTACCCCCCAACTGTTGACTTTTGTCCCGTAGGGTCAAGTTTTGAAAAATCCCACTTTGACCCATTTAGAGTGCCCCAATCGAGTCCAAATGTATGACCGACCCCCACTAACTTTGGAGGGCCGATCTACCCATGCCAGTGGCACACCCCCTGGAACTCCCCTGAGGGGTTCCCCATACAAACATTTAAAAAAATCACCATTTTGGCACTTTATTTTATTATTTTTTATTTATTTTATTTATTTTTATTATTTTATTTATTTTTCCCCTTTAGAAATGTATAAAAAAAAATAATAAAATAAAGTGCCAAAATGGGATTATTAAATCGACCCGCCCTAGTGTATAACTTAAAAATAAGGGATTCATAACATATTATATAGCTTTTGAACGCAGTTTTTGTTTTTAATAATTTATTGTCATTGTGAAGAGTACATATCTGTTTAAAAAAAAGTGCTGTATTACTCCATGAACAGCAAGTTTTATTCTATATCATGAAAATGAATTAAAATCAGAAGACCTTGAAAGACGATTTTGCATGTCCGAAATGTTACTTAATAATTTGTGCACGCAATGAAAAAGTATCCATTACTATAACCCGAAGCGTAAGATCACATGTGAAACCTGACCAATCGGCCTAATCGATACCAAAGATATACATGTCGATATGCTGAAATCTGGCAAGAAAATCCCCGGAATGCAACAGATTCGTTTAAAGCGAGCTTTGGCCAAAATATGTGCTCAGATATGAAAGCGTGATATTCCATTATGACAACGCTCGACCACATGCTGCAATACCAGTTAAAACTATTAATAAAAAAGACTTATGAAGTTTCTTTCCACCCGCCTTATAGTCCAGATCTTGTCCCTGTCAACTATTTGTTTCTATCGATGCAGAACGCGCTCTCTGGGATAGGTTGCACTTCAGAACAGGTTATCCGATTCGCTCTTGGCCTTAAAAGTTAAGCAGTTCTTATGACGCAGAATCTATATCTTACTAGAAAAATGGCAAGAAGTCATAGGTGTCAATAAATTTATATTGTACAAATATTACAAAATAACAACACGAAATTTTAAAAATCCCGAAATAACAAAAAAGATAGGCGATAGTGTGCCAGACTATCAGTCAGAGGGTTGTGAGTTCGATTCATGCCAAAGACTCTCGGTGTTTTCTACAGATAAACCAAAAGCTTCGTAGTTTGTGTTTGTTAATTATATAAAAAAAAAAAACTAATTGTAATTTTAATCTGTTTCAAGAGTAATTTATTAACTCTGTTTTATACAATTGCACTGGATTTTCCATACCTGGAAGACACATAAATTGCAAATCTAATACTCACATATACTACATATACACATTCAACCTTAGACGAGGTGGAATTTAATTTCAACCCGCCGCACAGTGTGAATAATGGCAAAACATTTACATACTCGTATGTGTCATTTTGACATATACATAAGTGTGATTACAAACGATATTTAAGTTTTATACTCGTATTATGCTGAACCGAATCTATATTTTTTGTGAAAATTTCGTTTAATTTTTTTTTTAATTATTTATTATTGATCTAATTAGATCTAATATTAAACAAGACCTATTAGCTCTGAGTTGAGGACCTTAAGCAAATGGTCTTATTTACAGTTAGTTGGTAGATCGTGGTTTTCTTTGCAAAGTTTCTTTCTCGTTGGTTGTTTGGTTGGCGTGGTTGCTCGTTGCATGCAAACATTTAAGTAGAATTTTTTGATTCCGTTTCGCAAAGGACTACACCACTCAATAAGAAAGGCAATAAGACTGGATCAAATTCAGATGCTAGTGAGTAGGGAGTACTATAACTAACCTGTCGCATTCAAGTATCGGTTAATATCGCACCATCTGACACCTGAAGTTCCTGCTAGATTGTTAAGTACATGTGTTTTGAAAACCTTTTGTCTAAAACTATGAAGAGCCGTACATTCACAGAGCAAATGAGATAATGTTTCTTCCTTCTCACGACCTGGGCAACTGTTAAAAAGAAGTCTGAGGCAACTTGCATATTTACCAATCGTCCAGTGACAGGTTGACACTGCTATTATCCTCGAGATATCCTATCAGTTTCTAGTCAGGAGATGAGGACAGCCTTTTTCATTATATACTGGCGTGCATATTTCTAGTAGTCTTGCATGTATTCTGATTGCGCCATCTATTGTCAGACTTTTGAAGCTAGAGTCTTGCACTGTTAATGGTCGCAAGCAGTATTGCGACTGAAACGGCTGTTGAAATATTTAAAACTGACATTCGTCAAAAATGTCAGTGCTGCCGCGAATATTCCTTTCGCATAAAATTCTACATGCTTCCCTATGCTAGTATCTTAACTAGATTTATCTGGGAGGTGTATTGACAGTTTTGTATTGAATAAGTTTCATATAAAAATAAATCACAAAACGATATTTGGTACGGTTGTCTTCGGTTCATGTTTGACCGTACGTAGCCCCCATATAATATAGCACTCTAACTTGTTTCATACTCATGTCTTAACAAAGGGAATAATTATATAAGAATATTTTAATTTCTTAATGTTCTCATCTTTGATGGGATCCTCTTTAATATGTTTACTTTTCAGATCATTATTGCTTATTAAGGTAACTCCACACGTGTAATATAGTTCAACAATATTCTAACAATGAGTACCAGCACTATATTAATATCATAAACATTTAAATTAAGTCAAGTTTAAGTACAATATTTTTATAATAAGCAAAGAGTAGTGAAGATATATATTTACCGAAATTTTGTTTAATCGATCCCACTGTGCTTGAATAAAAACAATCTTTTCTACTGATATCTACGTGTGTGAGTGTTTAAAAAAAAGACAACAAAAACTACAGTAATGACACAGAAAATACTCTCTGCAGCGAGATGAAAAGTGATGGAAAAAGGAGAGCTTGATGGTGACAAACCCAAGTTTATTAGGTTAATGTGGCCAGATAGTGCTAATGTAGAGAATTTTCAATATGTAAAAGAAAATAGCTACCCACTAAATTGTTTTTATTGATATGTTACAAAAAAAATGTTCCTCTAATCGGATATTTTACTTTGGTGTCGATTTGATTGGAAACCATTTTTCATAGCAAGTAATGATTCGATCCAAAAATTATTTCCTTTTTAGTGTTTAAGCAGCATTTCGGACATCACACTTCAATATGTATGGCTCTCAATTTTCCAGCTTTTGGATGTATCCTGCTACTCGCAAACATTTTACAATTGCTGCTTGAATTACACCCAATGATTTTAGAAGCTCTTGTTGAGTTAGACAACAATCTGAAGGGTGTAATGCCTGCTATGCATGCTTTTCATAAGGTCGGCAGACCTGGGCGATCTTTGTCTTCCGTATCAACATCACCACTTCAGAACCACATAAACCATCTCTCGCACGTTAAAAACCAATGGAACATATTCACCATAAGCTTCTGTGAGCAATCGGTGTGTTTCCGCGGCACTTTAATTAGAAGTAATTAAAGAAGTATAGCAGAACTTATCGCAGAAAACCTTCTTGCAAAGCCTTTTGTTATGTGCGATTACAGTATTTTTTGAGAAAAATCATTTAATATATCCGAAATTTGAGCACATCACTCATTAACTAATTTACGTAGCAGACTATTTGAAAATAAGCATCTGTAACAACTGAATAAAGTTTCCAACTTCCATTGTGTTCATAAAGCTCCACATATGGTCACCTTTTCCTGTATACATTACGAATATAAACGAACCCAAACATTTGCTATAGCTGCTAATTCCAAAGTTTGAACAGCTGCATTTGTTCACACAAACGATGTCGCAGCACATCAAACAAGAAACCGGCAATTGTGCCAAAAAAAAAAAAGAAAAACAACAACAAAAAAACCCATAGAAAGAAAAACAAACAGCATAATATCGCCATGAACCAAGATGCCATAGCACTCTAATGAAAGCTTATTTTTATACCCAAAATGCACACAAATTTTTCTTTTTAACAGAATAAGTATAAAACTAGAAAAAAAAACCGGGCGGTCGTTAATATGTACATAAGTATGGAGAGTAAGTGGGAGTTAGGTAGGTGACAACGACATACATAATGTCGTTTGATAAACGTTTTCACTTGAATTACGATACTTAGGTTTTATGTTGTTGTATGTGTGGTTGGGTGCATGCAACACAACACGTACAATACACACAGTACCATAGAGTTATTTGTTTGGCAAGGGGAAGTACTCGTAGCTGAGCATAATGGTGGTGGGGGTGGTGGTACCACTTGTAGACATTTAAATGAATGCTGTCAACACAAACGGTTACACAAATAGCAATCATAATAATGGCGGCAGTAACTAAAGTAGCAGCAGCAGTAGCAATAAGTATCTGCATGTTGTTGGCAACTTTGTTCAGCATCTCTCATTCATCGTCAAAAACCGAACACTCATTCATTCAAAACTTTTATACATCTATCATACCCATTCAACAGCTCACAACTTGTTTTGAGTATGAAGCATTTGTTTGTGTATTTTACTCTGTAACACATTTTAACGCATTTTGGTCAGTGTCGTTGGAGTTTTGGGAAATGTTTCTTTTTTGATTTTAAGAGAAAAGATTCAATTTTTCAAACGTGTTATATTTAAGTGTATGGACACACTTGGAAACTTAGCTTAGTAACATATGTGATTTCTTGAAACAGAAAATTTCACCTACTATTGGGTGTATAACTTAAAACTGAGGGATTTATTCAAATGTTTAGCCTTTATTTTGAAACATTTGTACAATAGAGATTTATTTAAAGTATTGGACATTGTTAGCTATGAACCTTCCCCATCTTTTTTGGCAACATATCTATTCCTCGCCAAAAGAAATGCTCATCTTTTGTGAACAAGAATGTATTTGGACAATTTTGAATATCCTTTTCTAAAGTGAAGCGTATCCTAGAGAAAGCATTCTGCCACGTTTGAAATAAATAGTAGTTGGGCGAGGCAAGATCTTAACTATAAGGAGGCGAGGCAAAACTTTCCAACCACTTCTCTATAAATAATTGCAATACGTAGCCGAGCGTTGTCATATGCCATTATGCTCTCATATTTGAATGCAAATTCTGAACGTTTTTCGAACTCGTTCCAAACGAAATAGTTGCATCCGGTATAGGTTCCCCATGATGAATCTTAGCGCCAATGATATGTGACTTTGGAATCAAAATTACCACCTCTGAGCCGCATTGTTCTAAACGGTATTGGAGTGGTACTTGTGTTAGCTTAAATTGACAGTCACCCGAAGCATATCTGGCTTGGTTTCTGCATGGGTTCCTCGTACTATACTTTCTAACCGAAGTCCTTATCCAGCCATCCTGTACTTGTAATAAAGGCGTGGAAGTTACCTTAATGACCTCTTGATAGAAACACTATGTCAATAAGATTAGTTGATCAAGTATTCTGTCTCTCAGATCCTCAAATGCTGAACAAAGAAGGTGTTCTGTATTTCCTCTTTATTATCTGCAACATCTGTATCAGTCATTGTAAGGGATTCTTAACCTATTATACATGTAAACCTAGATGCCAGTGTCCAGCTATGAGGTTTCTTAGATAGGTCCTAGGCCGTATTTTCCGGCCTCTTGCAAGTGGATTCTTTTTTCCATCTTTCATTGGCAATTGAGTAAACTTTGCTTTTATTAAATCAGTAATTTATCTATTAAAAGAGAAGCGCCAGTATTACATTTGAATGAACGTTAATTTTTTTTATAGTGGCGGCTTTCGCAAGTCCGCCAGTTCTTTTATTATTTTCTAAGTTCCCGTTTCCACATTGACATTCCGTACAGGGATAACCGGTTAATGTTTCGCTATCTAAAGACACTCGTCATTCTCAAACAATTTTGTATGTGATACACACACTCTCTAGGGATCTTATGGCCGCTATGGTGTCATTAATTATGTTGTTATATCTGTTCGATATCAATCGACATTAAATTTATTCTCCGGCAATAGTTTCAGCTTTAAACTTAATTATACTACCGTATTTTGTTAGCTTAAGTGACTGTCTCAAACTCAGTTGTTGCGAAAAGTTACCACATTATCGTGTAATCTTGATCCTTCAGTAATTATATGTATGTATCACTTTCTACGAAAGATTGAGGTTATTTTTTTTTCATAATCGCATCTATCCGGTATATTTGTAATAAAACTTGCATCGAAGGATGATTCAAAAAATCTAACGTTGGTCATATAGTCAGTGACACCCTTGCACCCATCCTACTTATTTAAAAAAATCACATCAAACATATATTTCTCCAATTTCCTTATCAAACATACGCCACTGTAAACCTAAACGCAACAAATGTACACTTAAATGTATTAAAGCTCTTACCCTGCAAAGCCTGTAACCAATAATAATAATACTTTTTAGGAGTTTGCATTCTGTCATAAAATTTATAACCGTTACCAATGCGGCTATGATAACAATCTGGGATTTTTGTGGGGTAGATCTTAAAAATTTAAACTTAAATACTTGTTGGCCATTGTAGAATTTTATATCTAGTGAAACAGCCATTTAGAAATACCAGAATCTTTTCCACTGTGCAGAAAAGCCTCTATGATGACAAGGTTTGCTCTAATTAGAGGGAAGCAGTCGTGAAATTGGTCGTATTTATATTGAAAAGTTGTGTAGTATTCCAAATTTTCACGATAATAAATATGTAACTCTCATGTTTACTCATTATTAGTTAAGATATACTGTCTTAGTAGCAATGATCACGACCTGATCACGATCTGGGTGAACATAACTGAAGATTGAAACAAAAGATCATAGGGTCATGAAAGCAAAACCCTCCCTCTCTAGAAATTCTCTTTCTAATCGGCAATTGAAATATGTCATGATGAAAAGGAGGAAACTGTTGAGCACCTCCTATAACTTTGGCCTTCTCTCTGAGCTGTGAAACTGCGATAAAATGTGATGGTTTTCTGCACGACCTAAAGAATCGTTTGAGGGTGAATATAAGCATTTTTTAAGCTTATATTAGAATTAACAATGAATCTTACAAGGGTTTTTACAAGCGACCAATCCATGGACCGGTATGTCTCTCGAATCTACCATTGTGTTAGAAGGATAACTATTAGGGTGACCTCGTTTGTTCCCGACTAATATGAAAATTTGATTAATTTTAAGACTACGTTTCTCATTTTTTTTGTCCTGGGGGAAAAACTATTTGGGTTAAATTGCATGATGTTTATAATCAAGAAATTTCAAATATTTATTTAAGTAAATTCTATGAAAAAATAAAAAATAAATAATATTTTGTCTGAAATTTTCAAAATTTTTGAATTTAATTTTTTTTTTAATTTTTGATAACCCATTTAAAGCGCCTATCAAAGACCTTTCATATGATACTAAATTTACATATAGTTCCTTTGGAAGAAATGAGAAAAAAAATCCAAAAACCTCTGAAAATGACCTTTTTATCCTTTGATCTAGCTCACCAAATATTGACCCCAGGACAACTTTATTTTGGGGCCACCCTAATAACTAATGATAAAAGAAATTTCGTTTTCACACTTTATAGGATATACTAAACTCAAGCTGACTAGTCAGCTTTGTAGGCGGTGCAAAGTTATGTTAAGTTAGGTCAGCAGGCAGCCATAATTAATACAGCTCACTTAGGTCCATTCGGTGGTCCTTTACTGTTGTCTGAAAAGAGCTAAATAGAAGAAAGGGCTAGATGTTGTTAGAGACAGATAGAGATTAGATGTGGACAGGGAGAAGAAGAAAATGTCGGGTCCGGAAGGTTCAGAAGAAAAGATGGACTAAATACTCGGAGCCGCTTAACGACCAGTAGGGATTGGGTCTGAGATCATGATAGTCAATTGCTATTCCTAATGAAGGTGTTGATAAGCTTTAATTTTAAGTCCGATATTTCAAATAGATTTTTGAAGGATGGTTGTACCAAGAAGGTGTGAAGCGAGGTACACATTGCTCTACAATGACAGAGAAAATGAGAGATTGTTTCCTCCTCTACTTCATCTTTACAACTTCTGCACTAAGTCACTTAATTGTGATCGTTGCAGTTTTAGCACGTACAACATTCGTTCCCTAATTAGCCTAGGCCAGATAAGTCGTGTTCATGCACAAGTGTGTTCATGCACAAGTGTGTTCATTTGCCCACCTGGTCTAAGCAAGCTCATAGTAAAACTTGCAAAGTCGTTGCTTGCATGCTGATAGCGGAATAACGCATAGATGATCAATGTCATCATCAGGTAGCATGGAACCATTCTTTGCTAAGTTATCAGCAAGAAGGTTTTCAATTGTGTCTCCATGTTCACGCACCCTAACGAGTAAAACTATTGAATGTCTCGCCATCCTATTTAAGGATGTGAGGCATTCCTGGACCAAGGTCGATGTAGTGTATTTACCAGTTAGACACTTTATTGCAGCCTGGCTATCAGTATACGTTAGAGACTTTATTGCAGCCTAGGTATCAGTATATATGATATATTGTTATAACTGATCCAGTTACCTTCTCTTTTTATAGCCGATATCTCAGACTGTAGAATGCTGTATTCAGTTGGAATTCTAAACAACATTCCAATTCAAAATTCTTGAATGTAGACACCGCCGCCAACTCTCTCCCCTTTTTTGGAGCCATACGTATAGACAGATAAGCTCGTAGGGTTCAGGGGTAGACCTTCTTCTGATTCCACATTATTCGAATTGGAGTAGCCAAAGCCTCTCGAGAAGATAGGTCTGCGTAGTACACGGGGCAAAGTTAGTAATTGGCACCTTCAAAACTGCTGGAAACAAACATTCCCCATAACAATAACCGCCCCACAAAAAAAAGAAGCAGTAAAAAAATATATATAAAAAAAATTAAACGAAACGACCGAAAATAAAATGAATGATTACTTACGCTAACGGCATGAAAATGCAAATGAAACAAAATTAAATGTGTTCTTTTTTATTCTTTGTTTTTGTCACAAGTGCTTTTTGTGTGATGATACTTTCGGACTTTATAGCCCAAAAATACAGCAAACAAGAACCAAACCCCTCCCCCCCCCCCAAAAAAAAACCATTTTAAATCGAACTTTTGCTCTGACATATTGAACTGAGTGCTTTTGGTGTTTATACTCGTCGCAGTGTTTTAAGTGTCAACTGAATGAAAGTGTACGACTGTAAGTGTTTGATATGTAAACATGTTTGTAAATGGCTGCGTTTGTATATGTATTATTGTATGGATGTTTGTAATGGACATTTCTATTTATGGTCAGCAATAGCAACATTAGTAACAGCAATAAGCGACTGTTTAAGTCGTAAGATCAACAAAATGAAAATTCAGCAAAAGAAACAAACAATCAACATCAACATGCACAAGTATTTATAATGTGCCAACACTTGCAAAGAATGAGCTAAAGTTTGCCAGCTCCAGTACTGGCAGCAGTTAAATTAGAAATTTTGTATTGTTAGCATTAAGTTTATTATCAAGTAAGTAGTAGTCTTCAGGAAATACAAATACATAATTTTAATTGAAAACTTTGTGATGTGTCGTAGGAGTTGTATTAATTCCTATAGAAATATTTTGTACAACGCCTACCACATTTCTACATATCCTTAGTTAAAACGCAAACGGCCCTAACTAACAAAAAATCCAAAATCGGTTTTTTAGTGATTCTGATGCTTCGCATTGAAAAACACATCTACAAAAAAATTTGAACTTATTTGACCAAAATTACCAATTCATAATTTTACCATTTACTATGCAGTTAATCGCGAGTCTGACAATGATATTTGAAATGAAACTGAGAAACATTTACTACAATTATTATTAAACATTTGAGAAATTCACCTGAACGGTTTGCTGATATTCACCACATCATTATCTATTCAGATGTTTGTTTTTGTCAAAACAGAAATGTCGTCCTTTCAAATGCTTTGCTTTCTTTATCTGTGGAAAAAGACATTACCATAGAGCACAAATACTTGCTGGTTGGTCATACGCAAATGGAAGGCGACTCAATGCACTCTCTTATAGAAAAACAGATTACGAATAAAGAAATAATCATGCCATTTGAATTTGTTAACTTGGTAAAAGCTGCTCGCAAAGCCCCTTGTCCTCTTAAAGTTCACCACTTGAATCACAATTACTTCCTTGATTATGAATTTATGCCTAAGCGATATAAATCTATAAGACCAGGTATAATATGAAATGTATTTCAGTAAAATCTACTGAATCTAAAGAGTATATTTTATTTTTAATAACATAAATCCGGGGACCCCACTGTCAATATAATACGTGCAGTGGTTTTTGAGACGAAGTCTTGATTATAATTACAGCAAATTTCGAACTACCGTCAATACTGGTTAAAGGATTGATGTTTGACTGTTGGCTAGCGGGCACCGCAGTGGTGCAGAGGGTGAGAACGTAAAGAATTCTAATGAGAGAAAGTGGTGTTTCTCGAAACATATGTAAATTCAACCAACAACCCAGGTTCGAATCCCAAGCCAAGAAAAATTATCAATAAATTTTAATAATAATTTTCATGTATCAATTCCTACCTTCAGTAAAAATAATTTAATGAAAATTAAATTTAATGAACTCGAGCCGATGTAAAAGAAATATCAAAGATTTAAAATTAACAGTTCAAATAAAAATAATAATGATTTCGGCAACCATAATATAGTAAAGTTACGTTTCATATGACTATAGCAATTATGTATTGAATGTCAATGACTATTGAAAGATTGTACCATATTATGTTGTTCTCTGTAATAAAAAAGCGCAATAAATTAGAATAAATAGAGTCATCATAAATTTGATTGCCACAAATATAGACATAGTTACTACAATCGTATATATGATTGTAGTAATCACCTGAATCGTAAAACTTAACCATATTATGGTTACCACAATCATATAAATAATTACAGTGACCATAACATTGTTAAAAAAAAAAAAACTTGTAAAAATTTTGAAATTTTTGTGATAAACATGTACAACTATATTTTTCTCTGTGGGTACAACAACAAATTTACAAAGTTAGGCCACAACATAAGATTACATGGAATTAGTTATGTTGTTGTTGCCAATGAATTGTAGGTGTTTACAAGAATTATTACAACCATAAATAATAAATGGCGAGTGGACGGCGACTAAGACTAATTACCAATTGCCAAAGAAAAATATATTGTGTGATTATAAGAAGTAACCAATAACAGTATGTATAAATTTGAGAATCAGTCCGAACCAGTAGGAAAAAATCTCTTAATAACAACATAACTGATACAAAGAAAGTTCCTTTAATTTACACTCTCATACAAGTTATATAAAATGTTTTAGAAATTATGAATTTTGTTCATGCTCCCAACTTTCTACTTAAGCATTTCTCTTTTTAAATTTCCTTGGGGTCAACTAATACATCTTAGACATGCAATTGAAGAAAGCAAAACGGGAAAAAACGCAAATATTTCAAACCATTCAAGTAGGACTACGTGCAAATGACGTGTGTATTTGAATAACGTTCAAAGTTCTTTCAATAATGAATTTATAAGAAAATTTCTTAAGGAACTTTCAAAACAACTCAGGCTATTGTGACACGCACGGAGGGTGTGGTTGCTGGGAAATGGCAAATATTAATGATGATGTTGGGTAAATTGGCATAAACAAAAAAGCAACAACAACTACTACTCGCTAGTGCGGGGGTGGGGGAGGAGGGTTTGTGTACGTGAGTACAGATGAATGAATGTCTGAGTGTTTGAACTGGAGTATGGAAACGACAAGGCGTCACCTGCAATTGGCGTTAAAAATATAATTGTCGCCTCGTTGTGTTTTTTTTATTTTGAAAATTTTATTAATTAAAAAAATGCCAACAGCAAAATTATGGTATTTTTCAGCACTTTGTCGAACACAGCAGCGAATGCCATTAAATGAAGTTGTTAGAAGAAATAATGATTTTTGTTTAATTTTATTTTTTATTTTTTTTTTCATTCAAGGTGTAAATTGAGTAGAGGTGACATATTGTTAAAATTAGTTGAATTAGTGAGAAATAAATTAGAATTTTTCTTGTTCTAATTAAAAGTATATATAAATATGTTTTAAAGAAATGTATGCTTTTAAAGGAGTTTAACGAGTTTTAGGTGTAAAGTAAAGATTAAGAAATATACAAAAATTTGTTAAAGCAAAATAGCATTAAAACGGGAAGGGCTTTAGCAGGTGATAATTAATAAATAAAACAAATAAATAAATTTTAAGTAGCTACTGTGATTATTTAGTCACAATTTACAAGAAGCAACTTATATTGAAAAGACTAAGACAATTTTTTTCTTGAAATTTCTTCAGTTTTCAAACAACACAATTCATATTGCTTAAGGTACGGTCACACTCGACAAATATTTACTTAAAAATTTGTTTGACGTTTTTAACTCTAACAAGAGTTTTGCAAGATCAAACAGCATAAAATAAAATAAAACTAAATATTTGTTGTAACCTGTCTTTAATAAACGAAGTTTTTTTTAATAAATAAACGTCTTTTTCGGCAAATATTCGACAAGTGTGACCGTACCTTTAAATTGCTCGTATTTTTATTTGAGAGTATACACACACACATTTCTATGCACATATGTAATACGAATAAAAGAGTAACACGAATTGCTCGTACAATCAAGTGTGTACTCGTCATATCTTCCCAACTCAATTTTGTTTGCCGTATCAAATTTGTTGGATATAATGTGGAAAAAAGCAATTTCTTCTGTACTTAGTAAAGCTAAAAAACTTGGTAATATATCCAACAAAACCTTGGCAATGGCTAATAATTATCAATAATACAGCGTGTATTACCATGTCGTATGATCTATTTATTATCTGTTACTTCTTAATTTTCTAGTAATTCTAAATCAGCATTTTCATGTTGTCTCTCCAATACCCAATAACCGAACTCCCTTCGCTGTCCATGGTCCGCTGGCTTCAGTTCCTGAGTCAATTGAACTTTGTATGCATGAAGATGCAAATCTTTCGTCAAAATTCGCTGCATAGTGGATTTGGAGACACCAATTTGCTGAGCTCGACCTGGTCGAGCACTAACAGACCCAGTTTCGGCAAATTTATCCATTAATCTCTTTACAGTTGACTCTTTTGGAACATTATTGTGACCCCAAATTGATCGCAATTTGCGAACTGTAGCCGCAAAACTTTCACCATTTTTGTAAAACAATTTCACAATGAGAAAATGACACTTCGAATGCCGCCAAATTTAAAAATTGCGTTCTAGTTGGGACACCATAGGAATTATTTTTGTTAAATTTTAACCTATGTAGTAACGATTTTTATACCAGATTAGTACGTATTAAGGTGAATTTCGGAAGTAGAGTGGAGTCTATGGTCAAACATAACTGAACTAAACAAAATTTCGTTTTGTGATTGTTTTTTACATAAAACTTATTTTTGCTGAATTGATATTGCAATTTTATAGGAATTTGTGTATCATTAACCCGGCAAGCCATATGAGTTCGAAAAGAGTCTCTTCTGACCAAATGGAATTCATTTAAATAAAATATATAAAAATGGAATAAAAAATAATTTTTTAAGCAAATTTTTCTTTCGCTCCGAAAATGCTTTTTAGTTGGACTCTTTTCTGACCCCTTTATCGGAGCGCTCTAAAAATGCTCTTTAGTTGGACTCTTTTCAGACTCCTTTTTCGGAGCGCTCCTAGAATGGTATGCTGGGAAGCTATATTTCGGGAGGATTATTACTATTTTTATTACAGTTTCTCCTTTTATCCAAAAATAATGTATACAAAATTTCCTGATATTAACTGTAATGTATTTAAACAAAATAGCAAAAAAAAACTGATGGAAAATATCCGATTTTTACGGAGATTGCCACACATAACTCTCTTTCTATAACACAGATTTTGCTGATTTTCAATACCAAACTGCTTAGAAGAATTATAAACGTGTTTTTGGAAAATTTTTTGATTTTCTTTACGTATTTTAAACGTAAGACTGTTTTACACACACAAACAGGCAGACGGCCATAGCTCAATCTATTTAGAATTTCATAAGGATCAGGAATATATATACTTTTTTGATTGTCAGGTGAATATTTCACAAGGAATCACAACCTTATACCCTTATTCACCACTTGTGATAGTGAGGGGTATAAAAAAGCATAAGTTTATGATATAAGAATATCCTAATGCAGCCTGTAAATCTAATTATTAGAGTTGAAACATTGTTAATAATTGTTGTCAATTTACTTTAAACGTTTAATTAAATTAAATTCGGTAATATTATTCTAATGTTGTGTTTTTTCTCATTTTAAGCTAATAACAAATACAAGTACAATTTAATAATTTTAATGTTGTTGTTTGTCACAGGATATTCATAATGTAAATCTACACAAATACATGAACAACTATTAGATATTCATACACAAACATGTTTTTCATTTTGTTTTATTTGGCCCAGCTTTAGTTGCTGTTATTGTTGTTGTAGCTATTTGTTGTTTATTTTTTCGCACAACAACAAAAACATTGTTGGTGGGGCAACCGCAAAAATGTTTTCGCGGTAAACATTTATGAAGATTAATTGCCGCCTCGTGTAATTTTGAACGTGTGCACACGTTGTCACAACATTGTTTTGTGGGAATTTGTTTTTGGCTTTGGCAAAAAGCAATAAAAATATATATGTACATTTTTTTTGCTACGTTTTTTTGTTTTGTTTGTTTGCTGATGCTGTGTTGTTCTTGTTTTAATTTTTGGCAGATGTTCAGCATTGACAACATTAAATAATACATTTTTTTAAATATATGTTTATGTACATAGCTACTAGTATTACAAGAGGTAGTTATGATATGGGTGGTAAAATCATACAAGCTGCCAAATTTAAATTAGTTTAAATTATTTAGAACAGAATTATAATTTTTGATAATAACAAAACATATCACAACAGAAAGACAACAATATAGTATAATGTTTATGTACTTTTGTAATTTAATATTTTTACTGTTTGTCATGTGAAAACGCGTGTTTAATACCTCAACAAGATAAGACACGCTTTATATTAAGTGTAACTACAACACACTGTCACATCAAACATAAACAAACATATACACATATGTACATTCATATAAATAAATAAGTTATTGTAGTTGTAAGTATTTCTTAAACACTTCCGTTTCCTTCCTGCATGTTTTGTTTGGATTGTACAATCGCACCGATACACAGGCGAATATTAAACTGTAAGCTAAAGATGTACATACATATGTATGTATATGTATTTACATGTATACATACATAATATATATACTTGTTGTTTACATTAAGAGGTGTATACATACTCGTATAAGACCTGCCCTTTAAAAATAATTTTGTTTTACATGTTTCTTACTTCATTCTTTAGTATGTAGTTTAAATTAACTGCTGAAAATTTTTTGGCTAATCGGGCTGGGTAAAAAAGGAATATATTCTTAACATATGATACTCAATGTTTTTGTGCGCAGAATTTGTTTAAACAACTATTTGCTACAGAGATATTCAGGTAGGTTAATATGTGTCAACTACACCTTTTCAAGTTGAAATTGAGAAATTCTAAATTTATATTGAGATAACGGGTGATTCACGTAGAGATACTTTTTTTCAATAGCCTTTTTTAACATATCACGTGTGAGTTGTGTCATGCTGTCATGTTATTTTTGTTTAGTATTGTTTGGCATTTCATAATAAAAAGACTTTTACGCCTGAACAACGTTTACAAATCGTTCAACTTTATTACGAAAATTCACATTCTGTGAGGAATGTGTTTCGTGCACTTTGCTCAAACTAGTGGTCAACATAATAGGCCTACTGAGCATATTATTCGCAACACCATCACCCATTTTGAGACCCAGCATTCATTATTGGATAATATTCAACCGAATAGATCACGTCCAGCATGCTGTAAAGAAAATATAGCGGCCGTTCATATTACTTTAAAAATGATAACGACCGTTATCGTAACCGACTATTTGATGCCTGAAATTGAAGCTCGTGATCTCGCCGACATTTGGTTTCAGCAAGACGGCGCTACTTCCCACACATCGCATCAATCAATGGATTTATTGAGAGAACACTTCGGTGAGCATATAATTTCACGTTTTGGGCCGGACGATTGGCCACCAAGATCGTGTGATATCACACCATTAGACTTTTTCCTGTAGGAATATGTAAAGTCTAAAGTTTATGCGGACAAACCCAGGCCTTGGAGGAAAACATCACGCGTTTCATTCGCCAGTTACCAGTCGAAATGCTCGAACGAGTCATCGAAAATTGGACTCAACAAATAGACCATCTGCCAAAAAAAAAAAAATAAGGAACCTCGAAATGGATCACGCTTTATAACAAATTGAAATTCAGAACTCTAAATTTATATTGAGAAATAATAAATTGAAATTTAGAAAAGCAAATTGATAAAAAAAAAATAGAAAAACAAATAGCAAACATCCATTGTAATTATAGTAATGCAACACAGTGCATAACTTACAATACGCAAAACATATAAATGGAAAATATGTATACACATACTCGTACATATATAGTCTATTATAAAAACACAATTCAATTTATTATCGTTGTATTGTATTTACAAATCCATACATGCTTACATACACATCTTCATGTATTTTATTTGTGTTGGCGTTACCAACCTTTGCAATTATTTTCGAAAAGTAACACATGCCAGTTGCACACTTATTTCAACTTATTTTTATTTTTTGCTATAAAACAAACATAGATATTCAAAATTTTTAATAATTTATATGTACAATACATACAAGTGTGTATGTTGATTTTATATTGTATAGTACATATATTCTATGTAATCAACAATGAAACAAACATTTTTGTTCGATTTATGCAATTGACAGCTGACGATAAGTAGAAAAAAGTCAGAAAACAAATGCAAACGAATATAAATTGTTTACAGTAGGGTTGTGATTATTTTCATGCAGGTAAGTTTTTATAATTTGTTCGTGTTTTAGATTCCTTGCTGGTAGCCTGGGTACTAGTTTCCGAAAATATTTAGTTCCAATTCTGACAACTAGTTTTAAAATGGGTTTGTTCTTCTGAAAGGTTTCTCAAAACACTCTTAAAATAATGAAAACTGTGATAATTTTGAATAAAAGCCATTGATTTATACTAGATATCACAATCGTGTAACGTGTGCTAGCTTACACAATGATGAGAACTAGTTCAGAGGATAAAAATTTCACACTTAAATCATTGACTTTAATGTCATACTAAAACGTAATTTTTTTATTTCAGATTATGGCATACGATATCGAGCAAGAAATTTAGTACATTTTATCATCATTTCGATATTGAAATCATTTTGCGATACGATAGCTCATTCGATCACGAATGTGGTAATTTGGCCCCAGGCCTGATGAAATACTGAATTTTGAATAATTTTGTAAATTTAGAATTTTTAATTTTCATGGTTTTTTTTATTTTATAGGTTTTCAGTTGTGCATTTCATATGTATTTTAAGCTATGTACATAGATAATATGATCATAAAATTCTGTTAGAAAAATGTTCAAAAAATGTCTAACAACCATGTGAAATTAAAATTTTTGTCTTCCAACATTGTCAGAACAAGCATATTCAGTATATTGTAAGACCAGAATATTGTGAGACATCTAAAAATCATGTGAACATATATTTTTGCATTGTAAGCTTGTTGTAAGATAATTGTCAAACACTTTTTTATTGTAAGATGTGCAATTTTTATACCTTAGAAAAAATTTCTATTTGCAACTCTATATAAATATGTATGTATTCATAAATAAATAAACAAAAGTGTGTATCAATAATATTTCAAAAAACTGAATGAAAATTGAAGAACATAATAAATGGATAGCGACATATTAATGAATCCTGCTAGATAGAGTGTAGCTATGAGCCAATTGAATTAAATTTTAATATTCAGTCACTAAGTCCCCGTTTACACAGGGAAACATTTTGTTTGGAAGAGAGGGACGGGTGGGGAAGAGAATATGAAATTTGTTTCCCGTTCTCGGAGGCACGCTTTGTGCTTTCATTCTTATTGTTTACATTTGCTATGCTTTTTGATATTTGCTTTATTTGTTTTCGGCGTGCTTTGTTCTCTATGTTTTATATTTGACTTTGTTTGAATAAAAATAAAAAAATAAATAAAATAATTGTTTTTATAAATTTTATCTTTTATAACTTATTTATGTATTTCACAAATACAAGAAATTAAAAAAAAACACTGCAATTAGACAAATGTCAAAAAGCAAATATAAACTGGAATGTTTCCGACAACAATGTTGCCCTGTATGACCGCCAAGGAAAATACAAAAGAGAATTCCAGATGTTTCCCTTCCAAATATTTCCCTGTGTAAACGGGGACCAACAGGCTCTGAAGGCAACAAAAAAGTCAAGGCCAAAACAAAAATACTACTAATTCACAAGAAGTATTACCAAACTTTTCGAGGAAATTGAGGCACGGCGAAATTTATGGGATGCTGGTTGCGTTGAATAAAAACTTCCCAAGGAAATTTTATGTCAAGAGATCGCGGATTGTATACAGTTCTTGCACCCAAACTTTGCGCCGTTCTTTATTTTGTCATTATACCCGCTAGTTTCTAGCAGCTAAAATAGTTTCAATTGATCTTTTTCAATTCTGGCAATGCATGACAATAAATTTGACTATTTTGGCCATACAACAATCTTACAACCGTTTGAACTGACAATTTCTGTTGACAGACAAATTTATTGTGTGACTATTATGTTTCAACGAACTTTTAAGGGTTTCTTACAGTCGCCTGAACTGACAATTAAAGGTAAATTGCTAATGTGCCCATTGCTGGGCACATTGTCAGATCTGACAACATTGTATGATCTGACAACCGTCTGTTTTGCTGTTGGTAAATATACATACGAGTATATCTACAGATATTCAATAATACTTCAACCAGTTAGCGGCCGGCTTTATGGCAGAGAACTCTGCTTGAAGAATCGAGGAGAAATCCGGAAGCCTAAAACAGGATTTAATCCCAAATTCTTCAACGAAGAATCCACCATTCTTTTCTTGAATATATTTTTTCTATTCAATATATTTTATATTTTCTATTTCCTTGTTTTTTTGAAAATTTAGTTTGCAATTGAAAACTTTTGTAATACAAATTTTTCAATACACAGAACATTTTTTTTTATTATTTGTAAAGTATTTCAGAACCAATAAATAATTTAAAATCAAATTGGTCCCACAAATCCAAATATATGTACAAATACTTTCTCTTCCCAACCACATAATCGCAATGTCACTGTATTCTCCTACACAGACCAACAAAACAACAAAAAATGTCCATACAAATACAAAAGATTCTCATTTCAATACAGCCTGTTTTGGTTGTTTTAATATTTTTCTCTTCCAATCCATTTTTCCGTTTTTTTCTTGTTTTTTATTTCCATTTTTGAATTTTGGAAAAACAGCATAAACTGAATCAGCAGCAGTAGCAGTAGCAGTGGTGGCAGAGCAACAAAACACACATGTGGTGTATTGAACTTTAGCAGATTGTTTTGGCATGTTAATTTACTGATGAGGTCAAAAGGAATGAAATTGTTGTTATTGCTGTTGCTGTTATTGTTGTTATTTCTATTATTATTAAATATTGTACACATGGCACCCAGTGGTGTCTTGTGCGGTTAACAAATTTTTGCTAAAAGCTTTGAACTGAATAATAGAGAGAGAGAGAGAGAGAGAGTGTGTAGAAGGGAATATTATTGAAGTTTAGTTGCTAAGGTATTTTGTTAAGAAACTCATTTATTTCTAGAATGCAGCCACAAAACCACAGCAAATATGTGGAAAAATATTAGGCTTTCTTACGATTTCTAGATTCGGTCGTGCAGTCTAGGAAATTGGTAAATATATCATTGGATTTTGAACGCTACTAGTTCAAGTTTAGTTTCTCCATTTCCCAATTGAGATATGGGGGGTTACTCTCTATTGCGATGCGATAGCATACAAATTGTACGCTTATCGCATCGCAATAGAGAGTAACCCCCCAGTTTCATCCGTTTTGAAAATAAAATCCTGAGTTAGAGCCATCCCTGAATACCGGCGGCAAGGTTTTTTAACTGTCAATATTTCTCATGCTCATACATTTTGTTGGAGCATACCGAAATAACGGTGCGGCAACGTTTTGCTATTGGAAACTCCGATTTTGACAAGGTGTTTTACATTGAAGTTAGTTGCAAAAGAAAACAAAACAAAAAAAAAAAGAACAATAAAACAACAATGTCCAGCTGTTACAATAAACAGGGTCGTTTTATTTATTTGTTTGATAACCCTATTTTTATCGTTTTGACATAACGTTGCCGCTTTTGTTTAGGGATGGGGTAGGGATAGCGTAAAAAAACGTGCCGCTTACCGCCGGTATTTAGGGATGGCTCTTAAATGAAAGTTTTTACATGCGGCTATTTACTCAGCTATCAAGTAAATGATGCATTCCTGGGGAGTACTACTACCTTCACTATCCGTATGCTACATTCACTAAGGAAAATCTATCAACACGAAATCAACATTGGGGATTTACAAACATTACTCTTCCAAATCCATTAATCCAAAAAAAATTACACAAATATGCCTCACTGAACGAGAATTTAGTCTATATATTTGGGAATCAAATAGATGTTAGTAATATTCAATTAAAATGATAAATTCAAGTAGAGTCCAGCAAATGTTACTTATTCTGGGTTTTCCTCTGATCTGCAGCATGTCGGCCTGAAATGTATTCGCCTTATCAATTCATTAAGAACATCTTATCGAAGACCGTACGAGACATTGGCCCAGATTCATAGTCATAGAAAAAGCATACTTTAAGTAAAAGTAGACTTTTAAACAACAAAAACATATAAATTTTGTTCTGAATTTAAAACAAAATCATGCTTTTGCTTAAAGTATGCTTTTTCTATGACTATGATTATGGCCCATTATGTAGTGATTTAGAGGTTTGTTTTAACACATGATCGTTGGTAGATCTCCATCTCCATCATCGCACTACAGGTAGATACAGTCACTAAGCAAAGAACTATTAAAGAGTTTGGAGCTTTTGCAGAACATATCATGGCATAAAGCCTGATGCCAACAGTGATTCTCTTCAGGCATTACATGAAAATATGTAATCAGATACCCTAATCCAAATGTGGTTTTCAAAGATTTTAATAATTCTCATACGTACCAAGTTCAGTCAGAGATCTAATGCAGTTTCCAATGCATTTTTCTTATCCGACTTAAATTTGGAAAGTTTGCCGCATGTAAAAAAAATTAAACTTGAATTGATCAATGATTCAGGCATTTTGCGATTGAGAAAAATCTATTAGTTCAATATAGTTGATACACAAAATATTTTCTTTTTGCAAAAGTCCACCAAACTAGAGATCCACAAGTCAATATTGGACATATTGTCGCGATTTATATTTAAGCCCGGTTTTGTAACGAACATCTTACGACAACTTTCTTAACTTTGAGTTGTATTTTCAGTTTCCATGATAATTTTAAAAGAGAAAGCACACTTATTGGTCTTTGTGGGAAGCAGAAACAATTCTTTACTGCATGGATTAGCTCACAGAAACATTGCAGGAATCATTAATACCACATCGTTCACTTATACAACTGCTTTAGTGGAGGATATATCACTCCAACAACATGTTTCCATGATATGCGTTACTTATTGATGGTTACTACCCAGTGGCTAATGTAAATCTCTACATCAAATCTCTCTTTAAATGCTCTGGTGCGAAATATAATTGATAGGTTGTTGAAGGCCATTTCTACATTTAGAAAATGTAAGTGCTCAATCCTACAACCTAATATAAAGTGTGAGCAGATTCCAAAGGGAAGTAAAGTTAAAGTCGCCAACAGAACTTCTTTCAGTACAATAACTCGTTGTGGATAACGATAGCGTTGGTCCAGCAAAGTGCGACTTTTAAGCAGTCTTTTTAGCTCGCTATAGCCGCAAACAAAGGATCTGTTGAGTACCATGTCGTGGATAACTATGGAGTTGGCCCAGCAAAGTGCGAGTTCTGTTGGAGTTGTCCCATTTTTGGTGATAAGCGTTGCCAGGTATGGTGTTCTTATACTTAAGCCTTACCATAACGTGATATTTAACAAGACTTTTCGCTTCATGTTCCTGGGGTATTATGTTCATGGGATTCTTGTCTATCTTGTCCATAATTTTGACAAGTCTTCTGAGTATTGCTAGATAGAGCTTCGGAAACTCTTTTGTTCTCTGTATGTTTGTATTTCTCATAACCATCGGTTTAATAAAAAAAAAAGAAATAATAAGTTTCAAGGATTCTAATTTTCGAATGGTTTTGTGTCAAAGAAAAAGTTCTCGACATATGAAAGGTTTGCAACAAGATTCGATTTTTTGTGCTTCTAAATAATAATCTTAGTAATAAATTCAAAAAATAAGCTGTAATGTTAAAATGTTATTATGTATATAAATTATTTCTATAACCCTTTCCCAAACTGAATCCAACATCCATGAACATACATACTACTACATACAATTTTCTTAGAAAACAATTTTGACAAATTAATTATCAAACATATTTGCAGCCAGAACGAACAAATAAAAATGCAATAACAACAACGTTTGCATATAACATACACCCTACAGGTAATTAAATGTTTGTATTGTATTGGAAATATTTTACACAATTTTCATGTCATTTACAGCATTCAATACAATTAACAACTGTTTAGGCTGCTCTCGAAAAGTAAAATAAACACAAATGTGTATGTGCTTGTATTGTGTCACATAATCACAAGGGAAAAAATTGCAAGTGCTTCCATTTGCAGGCCTTATAGAATACCTGTTTACACATTCTAAAAGATTCAATACTCATTCCACTATGCCTTCTTTCAGAAGGTCTTCTAGAAGTCCCTTCATACACATTCAAAATGCATTTCAAAAGAATGTCAACAATCATGTCAATGATTTCATTTGCAAAACCGAATGGCTTTTTTTTTTTTGTTAAATTCGTTGTGAGTCATGGAACAAAAAAGTGCAATTGAAACAATTTTATCAGCCTATGTCCTAGAAAGTAGTGAGAATGAAGACAAAATAACAAAACAAAAAACACCGAAAAGTTTGGGTCAAGGATTGGGTGTTTCAGCTACAGCAGGAGGGTTTTTATGCTAAATTACTCATTCTGCGAACTGACGAGCCGGAGTTGTATCGAAACTTTTTAAGAATAGACTCCGACCAATTTGATAATCTCCTAAGTTTAGTGACTCCGCATATTAAACAACAAGATACCAACGTTGCTCATCAGTGTCTTGGTTGGACTTTTTTCTTCGCAATTTTTCTAAATTGCAGTAAAATGAGGTGCGCAGGGTTGCCCATTTTTCTTTGCAATCGCTTATATTCAACTGTATGGAATCTGCGATCTCTTGCCATAAAACATCTTTGGAAAGTTTATTTTCAACGCAATCAGCATCCCATAAACTTCCCCGTGCCTCAACTTTGTCGATAAGTTTTATAATACTTTCATGTAACCACACGGATTCTACCTTTTTACGGTAGGATTTTTGTTTCAGCCTTGATTTTTTGTTGCCTTCAGACCCTGCTGGCAACTGAATAGGGCAATTCAATTCAATTGGCTCATAGCTGCACTGTATGAAACAGAATTCATCAATAGATATGTCGATATCCATTTTTTATTTTCTTTAATTAAATGCTTTAATTTTCTTCCACCGTTTTCCAAAATGTTATTAATGCACTTTTCTTTGTTTATTTATTTACATACTCGTATGTATATAAAGAGTTGTGTTTAGAAATAATTTCTCTGACAATGCTGCCAATGACAGATGCATAAACTTTTCACATATGACAATTAAAAGCGTTTGACAATTTTGACAATTGTCTTAAAACAATCTTACAATTACAAAAAATGTGTTCAGATGTCTGACAATATTTTTGTCTTAAGCTATGTATAGACGGTTGTCAGATCTAACAACGTCCTAGCAATGTACTGACATTAAAAAATTGTTAGCAAAAGGTAAATTGTGAATGCTTTTTCTTACAACGTTGGACGACAAAAATTTTAAGTTCAGTCGGTTGTTAGAAATTTTCTGAACATTTTTCGGACAACGTTGTAAGATCTGACAACCGTCTGTACAAAGCTTTACAATGTACTGAAAATGCTTTTTCTTACAACGTTAGAAGACAAACATTTGAAGTTTACACGATTGTTAGACATTTTCTGAACATTTGTTGAACAACGTTGTAAGATCTGACAACTGTCTGTACACTCTCTTCAGTTTTAGCTGACCAGTTTTTGTTTAAATCTCTTTTGAACTTGCCATTTCATTCTCACACGTCAATTTTCGTACTTTTTCATGCAAAAAAAAAAAAAAAAAAAACAAAATGAAATAAGAAAATTGTCTAGTACTGTCAAGTACTAAAAATACTTGCTTTGAAGAGCCAGAACTGAAGAGTGTGAATACGGACTAATAAAAATGAATAAAGAAAGCGTGTATAAATTTAGTATTTTATGAAAATTAATTTTAAATTCTTTTAAACCCTTCTTTTATTTAAAATTTGTTCTATTAGTTTCCTCAATGTAATTATTAATTTAGCAGACCTTTAATTACGCCTTCTATGAGGCATTACTTACTAGACCTTCCAATTGCTCTTCTCAAGTAGGCCTTCTAGCAAGCAAGTACCGAGTAGCGAGTACAATGACACGCCATGTAAAATTGAAACTATTTTCCTTATGACCGCCAAAGAAGTAGTGCTGGCAAAGTATTGTACCGAGTATCGAGTATTTGCCCTTTTTATTAATAGTTTATATAGTTTCCTATATGCAGGTTTTCAAGGTCATTAATTTAATGTAAATAAAAGATTATTTATTTCATTTTCAATTAAATCCGACGTTTCGTTGGTATTCTTTCCAACTTCTTCAGGGATTTGAGTTTTTTATTAAAATCTGGTAACATTGTAAAAATACAAAAGAAACATTTAGTCAATAATAACAATAATTACAAGATTAATTTTTGACAAATTAACTTACAATAATCTTTTTTGTCAGTCTTTACATCAATTTATGATTTTTATCACAGTAGTTTTTTGTATATGTATGTGGACAACACAACACAAAACTTAAAATATTTAAAAAATTAATGTAAATTAAAATATATATATATCATAGAAAATTTGTCGTTTTTTCTTGGTCACAGTTGTTATTAGTACTAAAGTTTTGTTGGATACTCAATACTCAAATGTAGTTACTCGATACTTTCTGAGTTGTATTTTTAAGCAAGTCGAGTGGGTAAAATAGTGCATAAAAATACATCACTGTATAAAAAGACAACAATGTTCATTAATTTTCGAAAGAATTTATTTTAATTATTTCTTAAGTTGTTGTTAACGTTGAATTAAAAGTTAGCTTTACATTTATTTTTGATTTAATAATAAAGGACATACAAAACCAATAATAGTTGAAGATCTATTTTTATTTTTTGAAAAAACTACTTCAATTTGCAGATAAAAACTATGCGTTACAATTTCAAAAAAATCCGTTAAAAGTACCGAGTAGTATTGAGTACCCAAATGAATAGTATTGAATATTATTGAGTAACGGAAAGTAGTAGAATTTGCCAGCACTACAAAGAAGGCCTTCTAGGCCTTTTAACAGCATCTATTTCCCGCTGGGTTGTACATATGTATGTATGTAGGAGAGAGTATAACAAAAAAGTAAAATATTAACTCAAACATACAAACATACACACATATTCCCACGTACATATATGTATATAAATATATTCATACATATGAATATAGGTATGTAAATACATAATTAAGGCTTTTTAAGTTTGATTGACAGAACTAATTTAGCATCACAGTCAAAAATGGCAGATCTGCTTTTGAATTTATGAATATTATTGAAAATTTGCATATATACATACATCGTTATGTTATGTTTACATGTGTGTATATGTATATAAAAAAATCCACATTCAAGTACAAGCATTCATTTATATTTAACATATCATGGTGATTATAACGCACAATACACATCATCAATTTTTCTTAAGTGTCACAAAATTGTTTGTGGTTATTAACAAATTTTTCCCTAAACAGCTTTTTCCACTTCTATTACATAAATCTTTGTTAATTTGAATGCGTTTGTTAAATAATAGTCTTTAACTTCCTCTTATCGGTGAATGGTTTGTGGATTTGCTAAGCTTTTTAACTTGTACACAAACCTATGTGATCATGCACTAAACACATCTAGCTAATAAGAAATAGTGTTACCAGACTTATGAGTAGTAGAATGGGAGATTTTTTCTATTTAAGCGATTTTACTTTAAAGTTTATTAAATTTAGGTTGCTCTGAGAAATGACTATTAACGACGGTTATTAAAATATCAAGTATATGTACATTAGGCCGGGCCAATTTGTATGGAGCCGAAAAAATCGATTAGAGCCGCCCCCTAGGATGATTCTATGGACAATTCTAAGCAACTTTGGTGAAGGAACCATGGGTCTATCTCGATTTTCGAGTCTCCCACTTTTCAAAAAATGATTTTTTTCCCTATAACATCATTTTGATTCGAAATTCGATTTTTTATTCATCGTTATATTATCTTTTTTATGTGTATATGGGGGGTTTTTGGGGGTCGAGAAATTCATTTTTGATCTTTATTTTTACCTATGAACACCACCAGAGGGCGTTTCATGCATATTTGTAATATTTTTCGTCTATTTTCCGAGAAAAAATGTTCGGTAAAATTGATATTTATTTTATTTTTTCAACAGAAATTCAACCTAAAAAAATAAGAACATGTGTAAAAAAAAATTAATTTAGTGGAAGAAAAGCGGAATAAGTTATTTTTGAAAGTCTTTCTTGCTTTCAAGTCATTCATTTTTTGAAAAGTGGGAGACTCGAAAATCGAGATAGCTCGGCTCTAATCGACAAAAAATTTGGCCCGCCCTAATGTACATACGAGTACATTAGAGTGCTCCAAGTATCCCCACTCCTACAATTGTTCTATGGATTATAGAAATACGTTTTGAAAAATATTAGGCTCTGAATTTTGAAGGGGAAAATATGAATTTTTTCAGTTTTTTAAAAAATGTTGCCATTTAATAATTATTTTTGCTTTTTAATGTAAATAATCGAAATGTGTACGAAATTAGCATTTTAATAAGATATAAAAGATGAAAATTGGTAAAAAAATTTTTAAGTTATTAATAGCCTGTTTATAGATCACGAAATATAAGCGAACGTTAGATAAGACTTAAGACACAAACTTTTTATCGTATCTATTTTTTACTCATTCAAGTTTGTTTATTCCACAATCAAGTTTGTGTCTTAAGTCTTATCTAGCGTTCGCTTATCTTTCGTGATCTATAAACAGGCTATAAGTATTCCCCAGGTCATTAATGAGTGTCAGACCACCTAAATAAGAAATGTACGAAAAAATTTAATAAATTTTAAGAAAAATTCAAATAAAATCAAATACTCGTATTAATTTTAATATATATGTGTTTACTTGTATATGAGTTTTTATTTTCGTAGCATAACGTTAACCTATTATCTAGTAAGGTAAAACATTTTTGATCTTTTTAACAGCCATTTCAAAACTCCATTTTCAATTTTTTAAAAATTTTGTTAAACAAAATTTAAAATTTATGCAACATCTCTTAGGATTTATTATGTCCTTAATCAGGCAATAAAATTATAAAAATATGTGTCAATACCTCCAATAGTTTTTCTGTACCCGCGATTTTAGTTTGGCAGATTACAGGAAAAAAATTTTGTTCACATATTTTGGTGAATAAGCTTAATTTCTTTAGTGTTATGAATTTTAAATAAAACCCATTGAGAATAATATCAATATGTAGTTAAGATACATATTATTAACTAATTTTCAAAAGTTTTACTAAAAAATCACTATTATGGGCAAATAATACGGCAATTGAATATATCCAAGATGTATTATTTATTTAAACTAGAAAGAAAACTACAATGTAATATGAGAACCTAATTAAAATCCCCCTTAGACGATCGCATTTCACAACAAACAAAATAAAGGGATCGTTCAGTTAGGCCTTCAAATTACGTAAATGGATTTCAACAAAAAATTTCTTTATCAAAACAAATTAAAAATATGTATATATGAATATCATTAAAAATTTTATTGTATTAGAAAGAGTAAGGTTTGACAATAATAAATTAAAATTATATCGTGGACGACGCCTACGCATTATTTTATTAATATTTTTAATCTTATTTTAGCAAATTGGCGAGTCTAATTTGTTTATCACTTTACGATGTAGGATTAAAAGTAAATTTATAATTATGTGAAAATATTAGACTGTTATTAGTAATAAAAAATAAATGTTTAATTAACGATTTTCTTTAATGTTTTTTTTCATAGATTTATAATCCTGTTTTAAGGGACGCAGTTAAAAACAGCCAGGTTTAAATTAGAATTAATTAATTAGTAAAAAACATTTTCGTTATCCTTTTATAAATAGAAAATAAATTGAATAAGTTAATGTTCTGATGACCACCACTGTATATATAAAACGTCGCACATAGAGGTATTTCAACGATCTGGGCGGCCAAAATTATTTTTGTGCTTAAATGTACATATCTTGTCGAGTACAACAAGACTGTGTCGTTGAAATTTGCGAAACCCTCTAAAATCTTGAGTTACGGGTAAAAAACCGGGTTTTCTGCCCTTTTGCACATATAAGCTAGTAACTTTGTTGAATATCAACCGATTTATAATTTCTCAGTGGATTTAGAAAGAAGAAACTAAGCCATTTCGAAGATATGAAAATGATACTTAAGTAATATTGAGACATCTGTGTGTATTCTTCCAGCAGTCTAAGTTTTGCAAAAAAAATTGGGTATTTTTCAAGTTTGGAGATGTTTTTACACATTTTTTCATTTAGGAACTGTATAATTTAAGACTGTAATATAAAAGTATGTTTATTTATGAGTAAAATGCAACTTTGATTTAAAACATCCGTTAAAAATTGACTGAGTTAATGAACTTTTATAAAACCAAAATGTTGGAATAAATACGTACTCATTGTACTTCAAAAAGGTTTCCTCTTTGCTGTGAGATTTTATCCACCTTTGTTTAAATTGGCTTATAAAGTGAGCAAAGTTACGCTTCAAGCTAGCTAATTGCTCTTTAGTATAGCCTTTATATGCGAACAGTTGATTCTTTAAACATTTTAGCTTACCATCAATAGAAGGCACACCTGAACTGTTCATTTTGTCGAAAAGAGTTTTACGCTTCACCATCTTGTCTTCCGAAACAATGATAAATAATTTCTTTTTTTCTTTAATGAAAACAATATGCACACGAACTCGACATAGACAACAACGATTTCTTTTTATTTTCAAAGTTACTTTTATTATTTGCAAAAACTCAACTGACAGAAAAAAAAAGCTTTTGAGATCCAAAATGTTTAAGGTGTCAAAAAAGTGCTTATCCGGGACTATCCGGAAACAATTTTTTGCTACTTCAATAAAGAAAAGATTGAATAATGCTAAACAAAAAAAATTATTGCTTGATCTACCTTGATAACATATCAAAAAGCATCTTGAAAAAGAAATTCAACAAAAATTTCAATCAATAAAAAAATCAGCATTGATATGACTAATTATATGTTGTAAAATGATTTTTCATAAGTCCATTATCTGAAGTACTAGGATCCATAATTTTTTCCTTGTGCGATTAACTTGTTTTGCTAATATTTACGATGAAAACCGGTTGTTTTGTAAGGGAACCCAGTTCTATTATGAGAACTCTGTGAAACACTCAACTTTCGACTGCTCGTACGTGCGCGTGATGCGCGGAAAAAAAATTTTGCTTGTTGTCTCATGTTCTTTGGAATGTCTTTTAACGCAGAGACTATTTTTTTTCAATATTATTCCTACTTTGACTTTTGGGGTTTTGGCCGCCCAGATCGAGCAAATACCTCTATGTGCGTCGTACCCAATTTAATGGTGATTGGCCAAAAACAGATCAAAGTTCCCATATGAGGATTACTTCAATAACCTACGTAAATATCTTATAAATATTGATATCGTACAAAAATTGTACGCAAAACTATACTATTTAATTTTGTGAAACTTAATCCATAATTGACCAGTGCTCTCATATAAAATCCGCTTGAGATGAAATTAAATAAAATCAAGTCTCAAATACATAGAAATTACAGCACAATATTTTATGACGCTCGCGCTAAAATAAATGATAGCTTGCATGTGAGGGATCTGAAAAATAAAGTATAAATAAATGCATCTACTAGTATATTGGTGGTGGGTATACGATTTGACACAGCTGTAAATAGACACATATTTGTTAGGTTTTCTTCTTTTTTAGATCTACTTTTATCATTTTTGCTCCCAACTGTATGCTAGGAAAATATCAAATAATTTTTAATATTATTATTTTTAATCGCTCTGCTTTTAACAACAATAATTTGGCCACAGACTGTACAAAAACCAGTTGAATATGTTTACTAAATAAATAATTAACCAACTAACTAGTAAGCTTCACAAAATATGGCAATATTTTTATTTCACTGTAAAATTCTCTGAGTAAATTCAATATTTCTCTTTTTGGAGGAGAATGTTTTTTTTACTGTTGTTACTTCTTGTGTATAGAAATGCCAGACATTTTTCTTAGCATTATTATTTAATCAAACTTAAAAATATCGACAAAAATCACCAATAGTGTTTATAAGCGAAATATGTTAGATGCAAATCTCATCAAAATCATTTGCGACAAAATTTAATTTTATTTTATTTTATTTTATTTAATAAGCTTTTAACAATTTATGTTTAATTTATTTGTGGAGAAGTCAGTTCCAATGCTGGGTATAAAATTTTAAAATTATATATAAATTTATTTTATATAGTCGGTCAAGCCCGACCAATAATAATAACTTGCACTGAGTATATGAGCAAAAACAGTTTTTTGATAATTGGCGCTATAAGACATATGATAAGCTGATCATCATAAAATTTAACCGAATTATACCGCTATTTTGAAGACTATTTTCAATGCTTGTTAAAGTCATTTTCATAACTTTACCATATTTGGAAGCTATGGTCAATTATTGACGGATCTGAGCAAAACTTTTAGTAGTGATTCAGTTTTGTATATAAACAATTTGTGCAAATTTATTTGCATACATGTATGACTTAAACATTAATGACCGATAAAGTACTATTTGTATGAGCGCTAGAAGAAATAATGGACATTTTTCAGACTCGTCATTGTACAAGTTAAAAGCATAACTAAATCATATATTGTAAATAAGATAAACCAAGAACTTAAAAATAAAATACTACGTTCAATGAAGCAATGACTAGGCTCCCTGTGACAATGATTGAGCAAATTAAAATACCAGTGTAAATACTGCAAGAAGAATACGTGTGGAGGATGATTTGTATACCTATCCTGCTTTTAATATCCAAATTGTAGTGAAAAGCAGAATGGAATTGCTATACGCATTACTTATCACAAACTTTTCATAAAATTCAACAACGGCCTTGGTATGTCTAATTAAACGTATGTTAAAATACTTGCTTCTAAACAAGGGAACCGAAAATATAAATATGTATACAACATTGCATAAAATTGATGAAAAGGTAACTAATTTTCAGTTTTGTCTGAAGAGCAGCACTTCAACTATGACTTTGGTTATTTATATAATGCCTACAGAAACGTTTGCTTCATATTATTAGACGTATCCAATCTTCAGTAAAGTTTTGGCCAGATTTAGCTTTCTGGTATTATTCAACAGCTATAATTGATTATTAGCGAAGAAATCAGGTCAACGCAAATGAAAAATAGGCGCTGAGAATAGTAGCTTCAAGAAATATTACCCCAAAGAAGAAAACCAAAAAAGGCCAATATTTTGGGGTCACATTTCATTATGAAATTTGTTGTGAAAAATTACCCTAAGGCTAAAATGAAAGGTGACCCTAAATGTTGGGCTTATTTTTTCATAGCGAAAAATTGCCACAAATATAAAAATGTATTTTCACCCCAAATTTTGTAATTTTTATAAAAGGTTTTTAAATAGTAATAATAACAAAATGTAATATAAATGTAGTAGTAACGAAAATATAAACATTTTTCATGTTTTTATATAATGGGGCGAATTATTCATTCCGTTCCGCGATTGCGTAAAGAAATTTTTTGTGCGGAAGCATAATTTGTAATTATTCATTCCGTTTCATTCATTCATCTCTACACAGAGAGTATTGCGGCATGCCGTAGGAATGAATAATTACATTTTACAGATCGATCGATATTTCTTTCCGTTTAGTTTTCCTTTCCGTGCGGAATCAATAATACCATCCAATATATTTTACAAAAGTAGAAAAACACAATTTCTTGGGATCTTTTTTCATGCTACGATTTTGTGGTAGTTTTTCACACCTCTTAAAAAACAAGATTACCCCAAAGAAAAAGTTTATTATAACCCAAATATAAAAGGTCCAAAAATTTCGTATTTTTGTGTGCCATTTTTCCTTGAGCCATTATTTGCAGCGCCAAAAACTGTATAACAAACTAATATGAATTTCTGTTTCAAATTTGTGTTATACAACTTGAATTTAGGCGAACAATGCCTTAGTAGGGCTAATGAGAAATAGATAACGTCTAAAATACTAGTCATATTTCTTTGAAATTTGTAAAATCAATTGAGAAGCAGTTTAACTTTTACAATATCGTCTATCAGGAAATGAGTCTTAAATTTATTGCGTATCAAAATTAAACTGATATATTATTATTCCAATAATTGTTTAAGCAAGGTCTAATGAAAATGATCAAATAAACTCTAATTAGAAAAACTGATTTATTATTTAATTTCCAAACACTGCCTAGATAAATAATGCGAAAATTAACAATAAATTAAATATAATACTTAATTGTATAAGTTTTTTGCCTTGACTTTTATAGGGAATGAAGTGGTTGAAATTAAATTCAATTTCCATTAATTAAAAAAAAACTAAAACACGCATACAAAATAAATCAGCACCTTTGACATCTCCAACATTGGCGTATAGTCTGGCAAGCCTGCTAACGTATTATCTCTTGGCCCCAAAAATTATAAATATTCGCCCACTTAAATTTCTCTCTCACAAAAAGCACTAGAACAACTAGTTGTTTGTTACTAAATAGTATTATCAACAAAAACACTGACATCAACAACAAAATACTTTATATTTACAAAGTAAATGTATCGTTAAGCAACATCTAGATTTTAGAAGAACATCATCATCATTAAGTAAGTCAGTCTATACGGGAGAATCGTTTGAAACGGCTGGGTCAGTTGTGCATGGAAACCTGTGGAAGTGAAAAAATAAAAAATAAAAAAAAAAAATAAATAAAAATTAATTGAATGAATAATACAATTTTTAAACAAATTTATTACAATTGATTAATAACAATACAATAAAGAAAATAAAAGGTATTTTGCGCTTCTTGTTCGGGTAATAAAATAAATTTTAGTAATATTATATTATACATATTGTGAAAATTCATAGTGTATTAAATATAGAAAATAATAATAATGGAATAAACCAAGTGCAACAATAACAACTGATAAACGACAGACAGCCTTTTCATATCTAGTTGATTGAAGCGACGTAACGTCCTCTATGAAGAGCAAAGAGTTTTTCTCCAGTTTTTCTACATTCAATGAATTTGTTGTATAAAAAATGAATTTGCAACTACAACACTAAAGCAGAACAGTGAAAAGCAGCATTTAAATAAGTGAATTCATTAATAGGAAAATAATATAAGTTAGAAATAGAAATGTTATAATAATACTAGTGCGTGTCATTTAAACAGTTAATTTCTAAAAAAAAAAAAACAAATTTAAAGTGTTTAATCTATTTACGTAAGCAAATTTATATTACAAATATAGTAAGTAGTACAATTTTATTATTATCTATCAATTTAATTACAAAACAATTAAGATAAGTTTAGTCGGTCAAATCCGATGGGAATTATGTTTGTCTTTTGAACACGGTTTTAATCTTTATTAGCTTATCAGGCATGTGATGGAAATCGAAAACGAATCAGTTTTGGAAATACATTTTAATGCATTTATAATCTAATTTTTAAAATTTTTATTTTAAAACTCTCTTTAGTAGCCCAATATCTTTATATTTTATGCGATAAAAGTTTTTCAATACAGAAATATTACGAAAAAATTGACTTCTAAAACTCATTCGTTTTCGATTTCCATCACATGCCTGTATATGTATGTTTTTGAAGAGTATATACAGTCAGAGTCAAAATATAGTATACAGCTCGCTTTTTCATCTATGAAGCAAAATATTTTTCTTATAATAAGTAATAAATAAGTTTGAATTAACTTAAAATTTAACTAAAAGTTTAATGTTTTCATATTTTAAAAAATTTTTAAAAATTAAAAAAAAATTTCATGAACATTTTCTGGTAAGAAGAAATAAGTAGCTGAGAGAATTAATCAAAAATAAATATGTATGTATACAGTTGAAAGATAACACCCTATTTTGTATTACTTAAATCTCAAAATTAAAGTTAATATTTTGTTGGTCGTCTGTCCATTCAACTTAATTACAACCTCTAGTTGCCTTTTCATGGAATTTACAAGAGGTTCAGTCACATCTTTAGTAATCTTGTCCCACTCTTCCGTTAAAGCTGTTCGGAGTTCGGAGCTTTGGTTGAAATGCTTCTTTTTCTAATGTTTCTGTCTAAAGCTTCCCACAAGTGCTCTATGGAGTTAAGGTCTGGAGATTGCGGAGGTGAATTTAGTTGCTTAGGCACGTTGTACAATAGTGGTGGTTCTGATACTGACACAGAAGAAAAAGATCGCTCAGTTTGGCCAAAAAAAGTTTGAAGACCAATAATTGATCTTCTCAAGGAATCACTCATACAGCAATTTCAAAATGTTTGCAAGTAGCAGAATTCATTCAAAAACATGCAAATTAAGTACGATATTCGAAATGCTGGTTAAACGCAATATGTAATAAGAAATTATTTTTCATCCAATCTTGCAATGAAAAATTAATTTATCACGATAACCCGAAGTAAAGAGATCGTACATAAAGTCAGGATAAGCAGACAAATCTATATTTGGTGTGACTTAAAGGCTTAAATCTGACCAGATCATTACAGAGAAACTGTACCAAATGCAACTAAAAAACGCCCAGAATATGCGGCCTGACATGAAAGCGTAATATTCCATCATGACACCGCATGTCCACATGTTGGAACACCTGTTAAAAACTTTTCAAAAATAAGTGGTCGTAAAGTAGTGCTTCACCCGTCAGACCTTGTCCCATCGGACTACTATTTGTTTCGATCAATGCAGAATGCATTTATATTATACGCTTTAAATCTCATAAGACCAGCTTTAATTTGATCGTAGATCATGATACGTCCTCTAAAGTTTATTTGACTCTTTCACACGTTCCAAAGTTTATTATCAATCAATAGGTCCTGGTTAGACCCTTATGACCAGTTTAGAATCATAATTTGATGGATTTTTAATAGTTTGGAATCTGTTAACGCCGGTTTCAGAATTTGAAGATTGTCGACTGTTTTAATTGCAAGTTAAAGTGGTCTATTAAATCGCATAATACAAACAGCTAATGTGAAAACATAAATACAACTGTGCAAAAAACAAGGATATAATGGATTATTCAAGTGCGGTCAAATATTATAATGATTTTTTAAATCCTACTTTGTTCTATTTTGAGTATTCTTTGCCAGATTAACTTATCTAGATAGAAGTAGAAAACAAGAAAAACGAAAAACCAACAAAACATAAAATAGCTGTGACGTGAAAAAACGAGTATTTTTTTGTTTTAATATATTTAAATGTACATTTTTGCAATAAATTATTTTCGTTTGTTAGACTATAACACTTATGGCCGAATTATCGATCATTGGTTAACCATTGGTAAACTGAAATACTAACTATTGCTTAACTATTACTTGGTATTCTAATGGCAAATTAAGCATTGCGAATAAAGAATAACTAATGATTCTTTGCCATTAGCTAACTAAAGACTGTGAATTTTGCCATTATTCTTTTAAATTTCACCAATTTCTCTTTTAAGTTGCTTTTTATAGAGCTTTGAAAATGCACTGCATGAAATAAGCTGTGAGCCACTGTACATAAACATTGTGTTAATTTCAATAGTGCGAGACCATTTGCATAATGGTTTAAACTGTTACACTTTGATTTCGTTAAATATTTATTAATACAACAAATTAAATATTTAACGTAATTAAAATTAGCAAATGTTTTGCAGCTAATTTATAGTCATCGACCTTGACAAATCACACTTTGCATACTTTTTGTCGCATTTGAATTACTTGTATATAATTATGCATTCAATTATTTCTAATTCTTGTGGCTTATGTGAAAAAAGAAATTTTTTGTAGTAGAATAAATAATTCTTTTAACACTCAGCCTTTACGTACTGTTGAGCTAACTAAATCATTAATCAAGAGCAGCATGAAAGAGATACAAAACAGCGTTGTCAACTTTGAAATTTCAAAACGCACCAAAATGGTGAAAAAACGCGCCATTTAAAAACAACGCATCAAGTTTAGAATTTCTTTTTTATTTAAAATGTTAACTGAATTACATAATTCTACATAAAAAGTATAATATTTTTGTATTATAAATATAACAATAAAACAGTCTTCTACAGTTCAGTGTTTTTAGAAAATAAAAATAAATTTTTACAAAAATAAAAAAATAAACTAAACAAATTTGTTTGTACATATTCCGTTAATTTAATAAATTCTATATAAAACTTTTTTAAGAAGAGATTAACGATTAGTATTAAAAGTAATAATAGTAAAAGCATTTTTTTAAATAAACAAGCTAATAAAAATATTTAAAATAAGCATCAAAAATCACTCAAAATTTAATTCACAATATGCTATTCGGAACTGAAGTACTAATTGGTAAAAAAAAAAGAACTATTTTCTGTACATATTTAGTACTTTTTTTTTTAATATTTTTGTTTTCCACTTCAAGTACTTCTATTTGAATTTTTCAATAAAATTTATTAGGGCTCCACTGGGACGCTAACCTGGTTGTTTGTCTACAGTTCGGTAGACCAAACCATAAGGTTACACACAAATTTTTATTTTCATGTTTAAAATGTCAATTTTATTTTCAAACTAAAATTTTCGCCCTATTCACCTTTAGCAATAACCTTCATGTGGCTAATTTGTTAGTATGTATTCAATTGTCATACATTCGTATTTAAAATACATTTAATGGGATCCTTTTTCATCGTATAGATTTCATGACAATGAATTATTAAAAAACTGCAATTAAAAATTAGTGAAAATAAAGATTTCATCACATTTTCGGAAAAATTTAAAAACGCAACGAAATTAAAAAAAAGCGCACCGCGCACCAACTAAGAAATTTTTCGCATAAAAAATTTAAAAAAGCACCAAAAATGGGGCGAAAAGCATTAAGTTGACAATGCTGTTCGTTGAACAGGGGGGGGGGTTACCCTCTATTGCGATGCAAAAGCAAATTCGATGCGTAAGAGTATCAATTTGTACGCTAATCGCATCGAATTTGCTTTCGCATCGCAATAGAGAGTAACCCCCCCAGAATCTTTCATTTGTTTGTTTTTATAATTGTTTATATCTGCTTACATACATTTGTACCTATACATAAATATATGTATATTCCAAAGGCCAACAACAAGTGGCTGTAATTTGAATAACATTGCATGTAAGTTGTTCTCTGGCTACTCGCTGTTAATACAAGTGCAATTAGTTGTCGCGTGTGGTGTGATACTTTGCAACAGCGACATAACACAGCAAAAAAAAAAAAACAGATAAATAATAATAAATACCGGTAAATTATTGTAATTACATGTGTACATTTATGAATACTTGTTGATTTGCATGAAATCGTATATTAAAACTTTAGAAATTTTGAAAATTTTAAAAACAAAACTTTCAGTACACTAGAGCCCCGACTTGCGTCGTTAATGGGGCGGGAGAAATGCGACGCAAATCGAAACGACGCAAATTGAATCACCTTTTTCTATATAAATGCACTGAAATTTGATTTATTGGGGAAAATATTCAAAACAAAGCATGTATTTTTGATAAATACATATATAAATACATTTTTATTTTGATCATGTATCCAAATTGAAAGAAGGGACTCCATCTTAACTAATAAGGAATTTCTTGCTATAGTATCTTGTTTAGATTGGAGTGGTGTGACAATTTCAGCCAATTGATTTATTTTGTCACTGTCTCTGTTGCAAATTGTTCTTACTGTTGTAGGTGCTAGTCCAAGAGCTCTTCCTATATTAACAGCCTTTTCTCCCGATTTAAAACATTTTATTACGTCCAATTTTAATTCCAAAGTTATTACTTTTCTTTTACTTTGACTCATTTTGTACGTCCTGAATGTACTCTGGCGAATCACACACTAAATTTTTACCACAACCAGCCAGTGGTTCTTAGCACCACTTATGTAACAAAGAAAAGGGAATTCCCCTTATTTCACACAATTTGAAAACTTCTTAAAGTACAGGTGACGATTAGTGTTGCCAGAACTTGTAAAAATGCTAAAAGATAGGAAAGATGCTAAATCAGGCACTACAAATGCTAAAAATGGTAATCCACAATGCTGCAGTAAAAAAATTTAACCGTTTTTAGTGACGCAAATGGAAATAGAAACGACGCAAATCGGAAACAAAACGTCGCAAATCGAACCGACGCAAATTGGGGTCAAAACGACGCAACTCGGACCGACGCAAGTTGAAATTGCAACGACGCAAATCGAATTTTTCCAGTTTTTAAAAAGCGACGCAAATCGGGACGACGCAAGTCGGGGCTCTAGTGTATTAGTTTTTTTTTTTTAAATTTGACAAGAGACCATTTGTCAAAGTACACTTATGGTCTTTGTATCTTTAAATCGTCATGTATGCTTGCAAATGTGTTAAAATAGCGATAAAATTGATAACAAATTGTTATCAGTAGATAAACACTCCATCCAGTATATTTGTTAAACTGTCATGCCCCTACACTTGGAAAAGTTAATTTTTATGTAAATGTTTGCAGTTTTCTGGATAATTTAGCAAATTTATTTCACACGTGTCGCATTGTATTAAGTGTGATTGCTACAGGTCATATCGAAAAGTGTTTGTTAAAGTTAATTGTATTCATACAGGCATGTGATGGAAATCGAAATCGAAAACGAATCAGTTTTGGAAATACATTTTAATGCATTTATAATCTAATTTTTAAAATTTTTTTTTAAGATTCTCTTTAGTAGCCCAATATCTTTAAATTTTATGCGATAAAAGTTTTTCAATACAGAAATATTACGAAAAAATTGACTTCTAAAACTCATTCGTTTTCGATTTCCATCACATGCCTGATAGTATTTGTCGAGTATTTTGTAGCATTCAGTAGTCTTGTCTAAGATTTTAACCTTAGGAGAAGTCAATAAACACAGAATTACCCCCTGACCCACGATGTCGAACGATAACGTTCGCTTAGATAAGACTTAAGACACAAACTTGATTGAGAAAAAAAATAGGTACGATAAAAAGTTTGTGTCTTAAGTCTTATCTAAGCGAACGTTATCGTTCGACATCGTGGGCCAGGAGGTTAGTTAAGTGAGTGGTTCTTTGTGGTAAAAACCGGTTTACGACTAGGATGACACTATTACAGGTCATGGCTCTAAATGTACGGTCACATTTGGCAAATATTTACTTAAAAAAGCGGAACCAGAGTAGAGTTGTTTAAGCACAAATTTGTTTGACATTGTTTACTCTTACAGGAGTTCTGCAAGATCAATTAGCATTAAATAAATTAAAACTAAATATTTGTTGTGATTTGGCCTAAATAAGAAAAGTTTTTTTAAATAAATAAACGAGTTCAAATATATGTTACTTAGTGGTAACGTCTTTTTCGGCAAATATTTGCCAAGTATGAACTTTTTATGTACTTTAAAATACTAATCTCAAAATTGTCCGTAGTAAAAGACTGGCTCTTGCTTTTAATATTTTGGAATACATATTACGTGTTTTTTAACAAGAACTTTGGGACATATTGAAATAACATGAAAGTTTTGACATATCAAAAGTAGAAGCTTTGACAATTGTTACAATGAATGCAATTTACGCTCGAAAATTCATTAAAATTATGGTTCTGTAAAAACTACCAATCGTACAATTCGTCGTGATATTTTTGATCAACATAATCGTAATTTTCTGAATAAAATTTTTTGCATTGGGGCTGCTGAAAATGATGTGTGTGAAGATAAATTCGAATTTAACTAGCGCAGACAAAAACCACGTTTTTAACATTGATAATGTTACTGTCAACACAGCACTGTTAAGCACTTAACAGTCATAATACTTGCATTTTTGAATAAAGTCACTTTTAGGATGAAATTGTCTAGCAGAATTAGGATAAAGAAGTAGTCCAAAAGGGTCCTAAATAAGAACACACCAATATCTCACTTTGCGCCGGGGTTTGGTTCCAAGAAGACACGACGCAAATTGAAACTACACAAAGTGTAAAGATCGAAGACAGGTTCCAGGATTACGAAAATACTAAGTCGTCTGTCCAATGTCCAATGTTTGCCGAACAGCTTTTTTCAACGTAAAATAAATTTCCTTGTAGCAATTGTCTGTATTACTACCACTACCATTATCGATGGATAATGCTGTATTTTTTATGTCGTCAAATAAGCTTTTTGCTTTTGTCTAAAATAACATTTTTCTTAATAGTATTTTCTGCGCAGCTTGATATTCAATCCAAATAGAAAGCAAGGACTCCATTTCGATTATCAAAGCACTTCTTGTACGGGTGAATCGCTTTAACATCTAATAATGTTGCAGATTTTGCAAAGTTTTCAAAAAAAAATTAAAGTCTCGAACCCAAAACAACACAACCTCGAAAATCTAACGACGCACAGTGAAAATTAGTACTATTTAAGCAGCGACGCAACTTTAAAAAAAAGGAACGACGCAATGCGAGATATTGGTTTAAATTACTAATTACTGAAATAATTTTGGAATTTGGATTAAACGATTTTGAAAAGAATTGTTTTTAAAAAAAATTCATTTTTATGTTTAAACTCTCCAGAAGAAATTGAAAAAATCTGTAATTGCGGTCTGGAAGCGTGATTAATCCATTTTATTTTCAAAATTTTTACATGGTTAAAGCTGAAGTGTTTTCGAGTTGATTTTCAGTTTCTTTTGGCATCGCCAAAAATTTACTTAAGATCCGAATAAGCTGAAATTAAAAATATAAACAGTCCTTGAAGATCTACAAAAAATACGCTTATATGTATGTGTTGGTTATCTCCTTTCATTTAAAGAAATGCATAGATTTATTATTTTAATTTTGCTCGATCTTTTTGGAGTTTTTTAAATAGGAGGATGAAATGAATTTCCTATGAAGTAAATAAAAACACAAATGAGGCAAAGAAACTTCTTAAATAAAGTCCTTGAAGTCACCTACTTACTTTAACAAGATCAATAAATTATTCCGGCATAATTCAAACTACATGTTCTACCAAACAGACAGGCATTAATTTCCCTAATGAGCTTGCTAATGTTGGCCTATTTATAATGATTTACATATATGTCAGAAATATCTGCATTTTAAAACTCAATGGTAGAGTCAATCAAATTTGGCTCAATGAGTTCCAGAAATCCACATTCCTTGTTAACCATCAGAAATAAAATAAAGTAGCATCCTCTACGATCTATCATAGATATGGCCAGGGGCCAAATTACCGCATTCGTGATAGAATGAGCTATCGTATCGAAAAATGATTTCGATATCGAAATTATGATAAAATGTACTAAATTTCTTGCTCATTATCGAATGCCATAATCTCAAATAAGAAAATTACGATCAATTTTACTCGATATCGAATGCGGTAATTTTGCCCCAGGTCATCAGTGTAATTGCCTTGTTAATGTTTTATATACTCGTATAACTATTTCTACTCTTAGACTAATCCCAAGGTGTTTTACCTTATTGAAGAATTCCATGGTTGAGTCATTCGAAGTCGGCTTATTGAGTCCGAAAACTCCACGTCTTAAGCTCATCGTACCAAATAGAAATTTGTTTCAGAGCAAGTAGCATCTATACCGATGAGTCAAAAATAAGCAATACTCCTCGGCGTAACCGATATGTACGAAACAGAGAACAGAAAGAGATTATTCACATTTTCTAACCATTCGCAAATTCATTGCTTTTGCATTGCTTTTACTCGACAATAATAAAAATGTGCATTGCTGTTTGTTTACTCATTCCTTATTACTGTTTGCTATTTTACATTCCCATTTTTGTTATGCCATTATAAATCAAGCAACGAAATAATTTAATGCCACATGAAAAAACTAAAAACATTCACACCATTCGTCCAGTATTCGTTGCTTTCAGTGAATGAAAACATAAAGAAAGAGCAACAAACAATACAAAACCTAATGAGAAAATAAATATTTTTTGGTTGTTGCTTTATGTGCGATTTGTTGACAGTAAACTAGTAAAGTTTGATATTTTTTGTTAATATGTACATTGTACAACTTATACAATCAGCATTGAAACCATTCGTACCAATCGTTAAGTATTCGTTGCTTTTGGGAGTATACGTTTACATTTGTTACACTCCCTTTTGTGAATAATGACATGTATTGCTTTACGGAATTGATTTATGTTGTCAACATGAGGTTCGTTTTTTGTGATTGTATTCAAAATCTAAAATTAACCAATCAATCCGTTCTCTGGTACGAAAGTCTATAAAGTCTTGCAAAAAAAATCATCAAGCACTTAAGTCCACAGGAAAGGTCTAGGAATTCTATATTGGAGATGTTGGCAATATCGGAATCTTTATAATATTCCAAACAAATTTCCATACAGAGAGTTAACATCACTATGGAAAGATGAGGATACCATGGAGATCTATAAAAGCTAATGGGTAGTAGTCGAATTCTGCCAAGTATTGTCTATACAAACTACAAAGCTAAGATTCAGGCTATGCTGAGATATTTTTTCACGTTTTTCCACTTATCACCTACAACGGGTAATTGCTTTGACGTAAAGAAGCGCTATAAATATTCATCAAGTCTTATTACTAAGTGACGGAAGAGAATAAACTAAAACTAAAATCAACTACAACTGTTTAAAATAATAAAAGAATGAACACAACAATTTCATATATTTTAATAAAAAAAAAATAAATAAAAAATAAAAAAAATTTTTAACTTCTATTAAGCTTAAAAGCAAAATTGCTAATCAACAACCTTAACATTGAAGCGAACACCAATTTAAACATTTTCACTTAAATTTATGTATTGTACTACGTACACACATACTCATATGTATATATTCAGCATTTCAATTAATGAATAAGAAAGACCTCAACGAAAAAAAACACACTCAAATCTATATATTCATGTGTACACTCATGTCTACATATCAATTTGTAACTTTTAAGTAATATTTTGAATTACGTATTTGCTTTTTTTCGTTTTTCGTCTATTGTTTATTTCTTTTTCTATTATTCTAGGCATGTTAAGTTTTCTGTAGAACCCTAAAAGTCAAGTTATTATCATCATAATTATTATGCCACACAACGCATATGTAATATAATAATTTACTTTGACGCCCAAAGCAACCAACACCCAACACAGTATACGTTACATTGTTTAGAATGGATTCAAGGTGTTTTGGTATTTGAAGTTCTTTTCAAATGGTTTAATAATAATCTGGCAGCATTGGACCTGCGCATTGCATGTACTCGTATGTAAATCACGCATGCGATACTGATCGATTTGTTGTTTGTATTTTCTTATAAGCTAGAACTTGGCAATGTTGTTTGCTATTGATTTTAGGAAATTTTATCAATTGTTAGTTAATATTAATAAATAGTTTGTATTTGGCTTCGATTTTAAGCTAATGTAAAATTCAACGGCCAGGGTTATATTAACTTATCGGTTAATTGAAAGTAAGTGTGTTGAACATTGAACGTGCTTAGTTTAAATTAAAAAATACCATAACTATTGTCAGAAAGTACCAAAAAGTGGACAATTTCTGGTATTATGTTTCACATTTTTATGAACATAATTGCAGTTTTAAACACTAAGGCATTCTTCACATAAAATCCGGTCGCATAAATGTTTTATTATTTATGTAACAAAAAAAAAAAAGAACGTTTGAATTCCATAAATCCGTTGGATCCTCAGTTGTGCTGGAACAACTCTTGTTTTGCGCGGCAGTTGTTTCCAAGCGTTGCCCGAACTTCAAGTACGATGGTGTATCTGTAGCGGTATTGATGGTGTATCTGTGAATAACGTTCAAAGCTGCTACCTTAGAATTTGGAACCAACGGATCCTGTACGTACCTTCGTATACTTAGAGGTCCATCCTAATATGCCTCGGGGGATGAGTCCAGCCATGACATTCCAGGAGGAACTGTTTTGTCAACATGACATTACAAGTTTGTTCCATTACAGGTACAGCCTTCGTTTCCTCATGTAAGTGGTGTTCTGAGGTAATTTTCGTGCAGTCTGTAATTGTACGTAAGGCAGTATTTTGGCAGCTTTGTATGTTTTTCACTCAACGAAGGTGATTACACTGGAGCAGTGTAATTCACCACTGATCGACCAATCGTGTTATATTTCTTTGTCCATAAGTCAAGTGCTGCCGGCTAGCGCTTTCAGAACCTTGTTTCTACTTTGCAATTTGTGCGAGATTGCAATGGCGTGGGCTGAGGAGGTAAAAATGCTATCAAAGGTGACTGCCAATACTTTTTGGTAATTCACAGTCAGAATTTGTGTGCCGTCGACTACGATGCCAAGAATAATTTTTAGCTCCTTCGTCCAGGTGCTGAAGAGTGTTCGTTGTTGATAGTTGCCGGATTCTTGAAGTGAACTAGACCACACAGGTCATCAATGTTATGGCCCGTCACAATAAATGTTCAATCGTCCGCGTATTTCAATTCCACTCCCTGTGGCGGTATGGTGAGTTTAGGGATGTAATAGTTAAACAAGTGGCGACATGACCCCATCCTGACAAACTTCTTGTTTAACTCTACGAGGTTGTGAGCGTTCATCCCTAAACTCAGCGAACGATTGACGGCAACTTAGACAGTTAACGATCCATCTCTTCATGCAGTGGGGCATTGTGGATTGCAGGATATCCCAGACGAGGGTGGCTGGCATGGATGGCAGTGTCGAAGGCTTTCGATAGATCGAGCGCCACGAGAATTGTACTTTCACAAGGGCTCTGTTGGTTCAAGCCGTATGATAGCTGTGGAGGTGCTGTGAATTTTATATTTACATTTCTGTTTCAGTAGCTCGTGATATTGTGTCTTGAATTTGAGAGCGCTTTTCACGTTCCGCCGGTGTCTGGTTAGATCGTACTGTTACAGAATTATGACGGAAGATTTTCAAGGTCGATGTTTCTGTAGCTCGTCCTTTCTCGGATCTTTCTCTTTCAAGACGTTCGTTCACATGTTTTGCCAGATTAAGAGGGAGGCAAGCTTCACGCTCTTTCCAAGTTTCGTTTAATCTTTGTTCATATGAATTTAAAATTTGTCTATATAATAGCATTATAGGAATTTTCGAGATATACGACTTTTAGTACTTATGAAAATTTCAGGAAAATCCTATAAGCCATTTTGTCGTCTAAAGACTCTAAAAACACACATTGATTTTTATATATAGTATGTAGATTTCACAATTTTCTAATAATTTAATAAATAAACATAAAATTTAATTGAATAAATTTTTAATTCATCAAATCGATTTCAATTTTTATTATACAAATTATTCAATGCTTATAATATACTTACAAAATTTTATAATTAAAGTATAAACAAAGTATTATCTATCCTCCTCTTTGTTTACAAATTATATAAGTCCTAAAAGTTTTCTTAATATTAACAATCGTGTTTTAGCAAGTGGTTTTGTTAGAATATCTGCTATCATTATATCAGTAGGACAATACTTAAGGTTTATAAACTTTTGAATACAATAATCCTTTACAAAATGATATTTTATGTCAACATGTTTTGTTCTAGCATTACATTTTTCATTTAAAATCATCTTAATGCAACTCTGATTATAATCAGAATAATCGATTTATAATTATAAGATAATTATCTTCCATAATTGTAATCGGTGTATTTACTTAATTATTCATTTCTTGAAGTAGTCCATGAATCCACTTTGCTTGTTTACAAGCTTCTGATAATGCTATGAATTCGGCTTCAGCTGTAGAGAGTGAAACACAACTTTGCTTTCGACATGACCAGCTAACAACTCCACCATTTAAATAAAATGCGTAACCACTATGCGATTTCCTATCAATTTTATTTTCACCCCAGTCTGCATCCACATATCCATATAACTGATTATTTTCTGATGCACTACTTAATCTTAACGATAATTTTGCTGATCCTTTCAGATACTTCATAACTCTCTTTACTTCATTCCAGTCTTACAAAATTTTATAATTAAAGTATAAACAAAGTATTTTATTTCTACAATTCTTATTAATATTTAGTTTTAAACCGTATAATAATTTGCATTTTACTTAATCAAAATAAGGTCTCTCATTCACTCAGGGGTAAAAAATCTGTAAACAAGCATTCACTCCGTCCCTGTGTGTGTGTTACGAGTACCGATCACTGATCTAATGTTTGCGGCATATTAACATGCTAATAAACTAAAGCCTAATAAAGAAATATTTATTCATATTTATATACTCGTACATAAATCGATTATTCTAATCAGTAGCAAATAAATAATTAGACTTTTATAAATAAATTTTGTTGAAGCATAACAAAGAAAAGAAAACAAATACAGTAAAGTAAAGTACTTTATTATGTCCGACTAGAAAAAACAATATATTTATATACTTATATTTAATGTAATAAAAATTATCAAAACACTGATTTAAAAACGAACCCCTAGTGACCCATTACTGATTTATTTGTGTAAATAAACTCTTGCTATTGTTGTAGCAAGTACAGTTTGTACCTTAACCCCATATCTACACCATTTCCAAATGTAATTGTATATCAGAAATTTCCAATTGAATTTCAGAATTTTCTAATTATATTTTACAAATTTCCAATTATATTTCAGAAATTCCAATTCAGTTTCATTTATTTTTCGGAAATTTCTAATTCAGCTTCCTCTTATGTTTATATATCAGAGATACCCTTTTATATACCAGAAATTTCCATTTATATTTCACAAATTTCCAATTGTATTGCAGAACTTTCAATTTGTATTTCAAAAAAATTAATCTTCATTTCCATTAGAAATTTCTAAAAAATAGTTCCATTTATTTGCAATTCAATTAAGAGTTTTTGAAATGTAATTCGACTATTCTGAAATGCAATTATAATTGGAAATTTCTGAAATACAATTAGAAAGTTCTGAAATACAATTGGAAATGGTGTAGAGGAGTCATCGTTTTGTGCGTCTAATAACAAAACGTGAGCAGAATTACGCACAGAAATTTGTTCTTGTGTGTGGAGAAAACGTGTCAATGTACAGGTTCATAGTTGTAATTTTTGTTTGTAATTTTCTAAAATGACTGTCTTTTTTGTTTGAACGTGATGGCACACATAGTTGGGCGAATAAATGTTCTGCCATTGTTTTTTTTTTTTTTTTTTTTTTTAACATAACATCGACAAGCGTTGTCGAAACCAGACAAATTCATTTGCAGACAATAAGTCGTAATTATAGATCGTCAGGACCTTAAATAACCTGAAATAGCTGCTTACAAAAAATCTCTACATTAATTATTCCTAAGCGAAGCTGTAAGACTGTAGAAACAGGTGATAATTGCCAGCAGAGTAGGGAAAATTCAGTTATATTGTACATTTTTGTGTATATTTGCCACATCTGAACAAACGCAGTACTTCCGCAACGCTCTTGTTGAGTTTCACATTAATCTTCATTGTCTTTAAACAACTTCCGTGGTAAAATCAACACTTCTGAACCGCACATTCAACATAAGCTTCGGTGAGCAATCGGGGTGCTTCAGCGGCATTTTTTCTAAATTAATTTTTTTTTAACACAAACTGCGAAGCTTTTGGCTTATCTGCAGAAAACACCCAGAGTCTTTGGCGGGAATCGAAACCGCAACCCTCTGACTAATAGTCTGGCACACTATCGCCTAGTCTATCGGGGCACCCACCATGATGTAACTATACAAGGTGAGTGCAGGAGCACAGCTGACTGACTTTGTTTACAATTTACTTATGTCAAAAGTAATATTTTGTCAAGTGTTTTTGACAGTAGTACATGATTTTACACAAACTGTTTCTGTATTGTGTTCTATTTGTTGCCGATTTGCACAGACCTGATATAATTGCACCATGCTATGAAGTATACAAATTCGAACAAGTTTTCTTACGAAATGAGTTACAAAATAACCCCCCTGTTAACACAAGTGATTTTTGTCTAGTGTTTTAAATTTCGAAATTAAACTTCACACACATACATACATTATTTTCTGTAGAAAATGCTTATTTTCTATATGAAATGTTACATTTATATTTCAAATACTAATTATAGGTACCGCTTTCAGGGCCAACATTTTATTTACACTCTACATCAGGAGTGCCCAAAAGTTGCTTATGTAAGAGCAAACACCAATACATTTAAATAAAAACTAATTTTTTTCAGTATTTCTTGTTGTAAAATCCAATACATACAAAGAAACAACACACTTTTTTAAACGGTATCATACGTTAAACAAAAACAAAATCTACATTGACGATCGCCAATGTTTACCAGTAGAGCATACGAAAGTGTTCTTGCTTTGCGCTTGCGTGTATAGAGTGAAGTACGACAAAAAAACAAATAAGGCAAAGTTGTTTGTGTATTTCGTATTGCTAGTGCTGAGTGCTGTAATGAGTATACAAAACACACAGCCTATAGCTAAGAGTTTTTACAAATACAAAAGAGCACCAAGAGTATAGGGCTTGGGCACTCCTGCTCTACATAAAATAAAATTAATATTTGTAAAGCACAGCTGTCAAAACAAAGTTTGAGAAATTTTAAAAATGTACAAGAATACTTTTCTGTGCTCAACGTCTCCAACTTATACATACATACATACATTTCTTTATGTGTAAACTAATGTCATTAGAACACATGCTAGTTTCTTTATCAAAAACTATTAATCTATTCATAATAATTTTATCGAACAAGAATATAATTTGGTCTTACGTTAAAAACTAAAAATAACTATGTACGGTAGCCTGCTGTCTGGAATGTGTTTAATGCTTAACGTAAATTAATCACAAAATCTATGATAGTATTCTTAACTATCTAAACCCGGTGTGCTTCGCTACCCCCCCCCCCCTCGTTATAAAAAAACATTTATTTATTTAATTTTAATTTTTACTAAATGCAGTGTTGCATTTCTTTTAACAGCTGAAAGCAGTTGCTAAGATAGTTATGATTTGTGAATATGATCTTTAACTATTTGTAAACTATTTTTTAGTTTCTGTTTAATAAGTTTCGACTTTAGTAACGATTTCTGAATATGCGCCAATGTATTTATTGCAATGCTTTAGGTTTAGTTTGCCCATCAGGAGCATACACATATACACGGGATATTAACCTTGAGCTTTGTTAAGAGTCATCGCAAACGCTAACCGAACAGGAAAAAAATTGTTTAAAATCGAATGGTAAATCTGTTGATAGCATTAGAATGCGTAGCAAAAGTACCTACATCTGTACCTTTATATTTTCCTGTTATAATGGTCGCTTCTACTAAATTATTTCTCATTGTTTTTTACTGCAAGTCGAGTGCCATTGCCAAGCCGTGGTGGTCGATATTACGCAGTAAAATAATTGGCACTCCAATTTAAAGTTGTAGCACATGTGGTGGAAAGCCTGGCACATCGAGTGAATTTAAGAACTCAACAGGATAATTAACTGCCTTACGGGTTGCTTGATTGATTTGACGCATTTCAAAGTGATATCCATCTTCTCCATGTGGAAAAATAATAGTATACTGAAGCGCGTCATATGAGCGATGCATTTCAGTGGGCGAGGCCATGCCCCTTGGTCCACTTACATAGTCAAGAATTTATTATTTCGTAAGAAAATCCTATTGTGAAAATTTAATGACGATCGGTCCAGTAGTTAAGACTATATTATGATTTTTAATTTTCCTAAAAAGGGGCGTGGTCCCACCCACTTTTGTCCTGGTACATATTCCTAATTATGCCAATACCATATGTACCACATATCATTGACGTAGGTAAAAAAATACCCAAAATATGGCGATTTAAATTTTTGGGTTATATGGGCGGTGCCACCCCCGTTTGTACAAGCAAAACTTCATATAGCCTATTATTCCTTCCAGAGTCACAATAACATGCTGTGAAATTTTCATCAAAATCGGCTTAGCCGTTTTAGAGTCCATATGTTACATACATACAGATATGTGCATTAAAATAGATAAAATATTGTTATAAATAGATAAAAAAGTTTTACATTTTATTATGTACATATGTATATTAATTATTTATTAATAATTTTAATAGTGCTGATTCATTAAAAGTTTGCTCCTACATGAACTAATTTAACCTGTTAATTAACATCCAATTAATACAAATGTTTAATTGCTAAGGTATCGCTCCTATATTTCAATTGATACTGTATTAATTAAAATTATTAATTCATACTTATTTTATTATTTAATTTTTTGTGGTAATAGCTATTTATTATCATTGGAATATGTACTTATATATAAGTATGTACGTATATGCTTCACTGATTTTTATACCCACCATAAGAAAAATAGGCGGTATATTGATTTTGTCATTCTAATTGTAACACATCGAAATATTTTTTTGCTTATTCTGGAAGACAAATGTGAGATGCACCTTGCCTTAAAATTTCAGAAATGCCTAAGTCAAGTCAAAGAATTTTTGAAAGAAAAAGCCTCAACTCGTTTTTTATTTCGTGATGTTTATTGCATGATGTTTATAATCAACAAAATTCAACTATTTATTTAAATAAATTCTATGAAAAAACAAAAAAACACTAAAATTTTGTCTGAAATTTTCAAAATTTTTGAATTAAAAAAAATTGTTTTTTAATTTTTGATAACCCACTGAATGCGCCTCTCAAAGACCTTTCATATGATACCAAATTTACATATAGTTCCCTTAGAGGAAATGTGAAAAAAAAACTCTAAAAAGTCCTTTTTATCCTTTGATCCAGCTCACCAAATATTGACCCCAGGACAAAAAAAATTGAGAAACGTAGTCTTAAAATAAATCAAATTTTCATATTAGTTGGGAACATCCGCAACTTTATTTTGGGGCCACCCTAATGTACATATGTATGTATGTACATATGTACTTATATAAATTTTTTTAAATAAATATTTGTTTTCTATTCTTGCAGATACATAATTGTTACAAAATGGATGTCCTCGTGGAATTAAATTTCAAACAAAGAAATGCCACCCGGCTTTTTACCGCATTGGGTGGTTTTCTAGCTTATCTATTGGTTAAAAACAACACCAACTTGAGTATGGCTTTGGGTGCCATTTTAGCATTAATGTTTAGAAATATCACACTTGTATATGCCTTCTTCAATACCGTGGAACGAGATATAGTGTAAGTTCAGTCAAATAGAAATCAAAATTTTATGTGAAATAAAAATTCTTACAATTACAGAGCCGGCACACGTTTTCTCATCATGAATATTTACATTTTATATTTGGAAAACAAAAAATGGTCTATAGCTCGAATATTCCAGCAGAGATGCCGAGAACATCCTGACAAACCTTGCTTGCTAATCGATGATCGCAAGTTAACATTTCAGGATGTTGAGGACTACTCGAATAAAGTGGGAAGCTTTTTCAAAGACAAAGGCTTTCGAAAAGGTGACTGTGTGGCTTTGCTAATGTCCACGCGACCCGAATATGTGGCCATGTGGTTGGGTCTCTCAAAAATTGGCGTAGTAACGGCTTTGATTAATAACAATTTACGAAAAGAGACCTTATTGCATTCGATAAAGGTGGCCAAAGCAAAAGCCATTATAGTAAGCACAGAATTGGTGGAAGTCTTTAAAGACATTTCTCAAAAAGAAGAAATTAAAGCTTTACAGGTTTACCAGTTTAGCGATGAAGAGCAAAGAATCAATGCCAATTTGGAAGTAATGAAAGGTAAATTTGGAAAATTCTATATTAGAAACAGCTTAGTTCAGAATTTATTAAAATAGTATTGTTATTTACAGGAGCCTGCGATTTAACCGATGTTTTAGAAAATCAGCAGCCAGAAGATTTATCTTTATATATCAAAGAGTGCCAACCTAGAGATAAGCTTTTATATGTTTATACCTCGGGCACTACAGGTATGCCCAAAGCAGCTGTTATAACAAATTTAAGGTTGGTCTTTTGTTTAATTAATACCTTAAGCGTTTTTTAATACTACATATTTATGTTTTTAGATATCTTTTCATGGCCGCTGGCACCCATCATATGACCGGCATTCACAAAGATGATATTATCTATAATGCCTTACCTCTCTATCATACTGCTGGCGGTATAGTGGGCATAGGCAATGCTCTAGTCCATGGCTGTACAGTGGCTTTGCGTAAGAAATTTTCAGCTACGAATTTCTGGAAAGATTGTATTAAATATAAGGCCACTTGTGCTCAATATATCGGAGAATTGTGCCGCTATTTATTAAATTCTCCTTCGAGACCCGAAGACACTCAACATAATTTACGTTTAATGTATGGCAATGGTTTGAGACCGCAAATTTGGTCACAATTTACCACACGTTTTAATATACCCTCCATAGGAGAGTTGTATGGTTCGACGGAGGGAAATTCAAATTTGGGTAAGTGGACTTACAATTGATATTCTTTTGTTTTAATAATACTACTTCTTAATAACTTTTCCAGCCAATATTGCCAATCAAGTCGGTGCCATTGGATTCATACCCATTATTGCGCGTAACCTTTATCCGGTACAAGTTATACGCGTGGACGAAGAGTCTGGCGAGCCACAGCGCAATGCCAAAGGTTTCTGTATACGCTGCAATGCCGGTGAAACGGGACTACTAATAGGTAAAGTAGATCCGCGAAGAGCAGTGACAGCATTCCATGGTTATGCCGATGAGGGAGCATCGGAAAAGAAACTCTTGAAAAATGTTTTCAAAAAAGGTGATGTTTTCTTTAATTCCGGCGATATGGTTGTGGGAGACATATTGGGATTTTTCTATTTCAAAGATAGAACTGGAGATACATTCCGTTGGCGTGGTGAAAACGTGTCCACACAAGAAGTGGAGGCCATAATAACAAATGTGATAGGTCTGCAGGATTGTGTGGTGTATGGTGTGGAGGTAAATACTTAAAAAATGCCATTTTAATAATATTTATAAAAACAATTATTACATTACAGATACCTCATGTGGAGGGCAAAGCTGGCATGGCCGCCATTGAAGATCCTGATCGTAAAATCGACTTACAACATCTTTCCGTGGGCATACGTGCCAGTCTTCCTCCCTATGCCCAGCCTTTGTTTGTACGTGTCATGGATCAAATTCCCCGCACAGCCACTTTTAAAATGAAAAAACGTGATCTTATGTTAGATGGTTTTGATATGGATAAAATAAAAGATCTTTTGTATTACCTAAACAAAGATGGTCTCTATAGACCATTGACGCGACAACAATACGAGTCTCTGCTAAATGGTACAGCAGGCCTATAATGTTATTTAATAATTTATTTCATTTTTTACCGCTATGTATATTATTGTATGTATAGGGCTTGGGCCCTTAAAGAAGCGTTAAGTCCTAATTATTACATTGTAGGTATGGAAAACATATTTTGTTTTTAAAAATGTTAGTTTCCTATGTGTAATTAAAATTGTTAAGTAGAGAATTTGTTAAAAAAAATTATTGAACAAATTTATCCACACTTTTTTTTGTACATTTAATCTTTAGCCTTACTGTTTAAAAAGTGAAGATTTGTAACAAAATCCTAGAATGCCATTTATTTTTTGAATTGACCTCATTATTTTGTTCTTAATTAAGTGCAAACAATAAATAGTTTTGTTATTAAATGTTGTTGTTTAAAGAAAGAAAAGACAATAAATCGGAAATAAAAAAGTTACAAGAATTAAATTGTTTTATTTTGTTTAATTAATCATTATACATTATGCTGAACTGAAAACATTATTCTATCTTTGATTATTGCTACAAATATTTGAGTCAACCTGTAGCCAAAAAATCAAACAAGGTGATCCAATGTAGTAATATTATGCTTGTTACCAGTGTTGTCAATTCCGAATAGCATATGAGTATTTTTACTACTTACAAAAAAAAAAAACTTGTTTCGTTTATTTTTTATTTTTGTTAAGTTGTTTATTTTTTATAAAAACACTGATCTGTTGAAGACTGTTATACAAAAATATTATATTTTTTATGTGAAGTTATTTCAATAAACTTTTATTAAATAAAAAAGAAAATTGTTTTCAAATGGCGTTTTTTTCTCCATGTTGGTGCGTTTTAAAATTTCAAAGTTGACAACGCTGATAATTAAGTCTGATTTCATTTGTAAATAAACATTATACTTTGTGATAAACATTTACAATAATTGTTAAATTTTACAAATAAAATCCATTTAAAGACAATATGGAAAAGCTGGAAGCTTTAAAGATATCCTCTATGAGGCCACGCACTAATATATTAGATAGACCTTTGTCCAAGGGCAAATCTGAGGTGTCTCAAAGCATAGTGGCTCTGCTCTTTAGTGAAATAGTACAATACAGCCAAAGCAAAGTGCATACAGTGCCAGAATTGCAAAACAGGCAAGGAATTACAAATTCAATTAATGTTGTATTCAATAATTCTTTATTCATATTTTCTAGACTCCATGAAATGGGTCAAGATGTGGGAACACGTATTATTGATTTGTATTTTATGCGCGAACGCAGCTCAAAAAGAGAAACCAAATTGACACAAATGTTGTTGTTTGTCAAAACCACCGTCTGGAAGAATTTATTCGGCAAAGAAGCAGAAAAGTTGGAAAAAGTAGATGATGAGCGTACATATTATATTATAGAAAAACAACCATTGGTCAATACCTTTATTAGTGTTCCCAAGGATAAGGGCACCTTAAATTGTGCCAACTTCACTGCAGGCATAGTAGAAGCAGTATTGACTCATTGTGGTTTTGTATGTTTAATAATACTCCTCAAATCCATGCAATTTTTATCTTTTATAATTTTAACTTTTATTTATTTTCCAGCCTTGCAAAGTAACCGCCCATTGGCACAACGGCACCACTTACATGGTTAAATTTGAAGACTTTGTTATTGCCCGCGACAAGCAATTGGAAGACAAATAAAAGTTTAGTACTGTTAATTACTATAGATATTAAAACATAATTAAACTATATATTTCAATGCATTCTTTTTTTTTTCTAAAAATTACAATCGTTTCACTGTTTATTTTTATATGACACTACAGTGGGCAGTTAACTAGTTTGAAAAGGCTTTAGATGAATTTGAATCTACGGTCTTTGTAGGCAACTTCACCATTACGGTATTGACGTTCACGTCTATCGCGTTCTGTTTTTAAAGACCAGGCATAGACAATAATGGGCAGCATAACCACACCCATGCCAATACGGAAAGCATGGCCTGTAGGTTTAAAATGCTCAAAGTGGGACACTCTCATGGCCTGGAAGCGAGCTAAACCGGAATCAAACTACAAGAAACAAAATAAAAGTACCCATTAATAATTGGCTGTTGTATACATTTTAATAAACAGATGACATAACACTGTCAGACACATAAACTTACCACAGTGCCACCTTCACCAGTTGCATGGCGGAAAGGATCGCTTGACTTTTTCAAGAATTCAGCACGTAATTTCATGGTTTTCTCATGCTTGCGGAGTAAATATTCCTTTTCTGCTTGTGATAAATCAGGCATTTTGCAAAATTCTGGCCAATTCAACTGCACTGTTCGTGTGTTCGATTTTTTGGTACTGCTGTGAGCAGAGTTGTCAACTTTGAAATTTCAAAACGCACCAACATGGAGAAAAAAACGCACCAAATTTAGATTTTATTTTTTATTTAACAAAAGTTTATTGAAAAATTTCATATAAAAAATATAATATTAATAACAGTCTTCAACAGTTCATTCAGTGTTTTTATAAAAAATAAACTAAACAAATTTATTTATTGTACCAGATGTAATTAATTTCTTTTTTACCCGGGGTTTACGCATGCAAGTAACAGTTCGAAAAACTCAATACACTCACATTTTTTTTTACTTGCAGAGCTAGTCGAGTTTTTCGAACAAGTTTTCGTATATAATACGTATACAGCACTCGCATGGGTAAAGAAAAGCAGGGTTAACTTTTTAAAAAAGTATTCTGTTCAAATTTGGGAAAAATTAATTATGTCATACGGAAAATTTGACGTGTAGCTAATGTACTTTTGTAAACAAAATACATATGTTTTGCTTTTTTTGTGAATTTAAATCGAAAATAAATAAAATATTTAAAAATCTGTGTTGAATCGAAATCGTTAAATAAAAATGAATAAATAAATATTGCTGGTCGCTTGTGCAGCAGCACAACAAGTAATAGATATTGTTGCGACAGAAGAGCTTTTGGATGACAGTCAACTGTTATTGAAAATTCCACGTGAAACAATTGCCACTTTAATTATTTCGCTGTGAAAAATAATATTGCCATATACATTTCATATGTTTTTCACAAAATGCACACTTCTGCAACATCTTTTCATGCAATTTTCATGTGATTTTTTTTAACATGTATGTATTTTGAAAGCATTCCACTTGAAAATTTTAACAGAGTACTAGGCTTAATAGTAAAAATATATGCTATTCGGAATTGACAACACTGGTAACAAGCATAATATTACTTGGATCACCTTGTTTGATTTTTTGGCTACAGTTTGACTCAAATATTTTTTGTCATCCTAAGAATAATTCTTACAATGGGATTATGAGAAGATATATGTTTTATTTTAAAATACAATTTTATGGAGGTGTATATAAAGTAAAAAAAACTAAAACTGTTTAAATTTGTTTATTTTAGAAACATTATATATATTGCATTTAATGTGCCAAAATCCAATTCGATTTTCAAATTATCGACTAATTTTCTTTCAGTGTAAAGATAAAATGCATCTATGTATATGCGTAGTAAAAATGACTTGTCATACAAAACAATTTAAATTAAAACAAAACTGAAAACAAATTAAATTTATAACAGAAATGCATCTAAAATTTAAAAAAAAACAGTTTAAAGTTTTAAACTAATATAACAGTGTTTCAATTAAAAATTGTGAAAATGTATAAAGAAACTAAATTTAAATTTACATTGTTTAAATCCAATTTAATTTGCTTCAGTAATTAATTGCAGGTCATTAAAGTAATTTGCATTTGGAAATCCCAGGTAATTTTGTTGAGTTTTTTTAATTGTTATTGGAATTATTTTTTGTTAAAAGATAAGTGTCATGTATGTTTTAATTGTTATTAGCAATAATTTCGCCTTTATATTAGACAGGTACGAAGATCTTTGAATTAAAAAGGCCGACGAGAAAATAATTTAATATTTCCAAAGAAGTAACTATTTTACAGCTTTAAAACTAGGGCAAATAAATTAGCAACATTTGTGAAATTTTTAACTTTAAATTTTAAAATTTACCAAATAATGGTTGTCCAAAATTGTTGAATGCAGGGGAGGTTATAATATCCATGAAGAACATTATATACCAATGTAAACAACGGAAAAATCCACAGGGTGCTGAAAGCCATGCAATATACACCAATATCTCACTTTGCGTTGGGGTTACGTTCAAAAAAAAAAAAAAACGACGCAAATTGAAACGACGCAAAGTGAATTACAATTTTCTATAGCAAAGCAAGTAAATAAAGATCGAAGATAAGTTCCAGGGTTACGAAAATAATAATTCGTCGGGTTTTTTTACAAAAAAATTGGTTCAATATTTGCTGAACAGCTTTTTTTCAACGTAAAATAAATTTCCTTGTAGCAATTGTCTGTATTCTACCACTAGCATTATTGTTGGATAATGCTTTACTTTTAATGTCATCAAATAAGCTTTTTGCTTTTGTCTAAATTTTATTTAATGGTAATCACTGCGCAATTTGATTTTCAATCCAAAAAAGTAGCAAGGACTCCATTTTGATCATCAAAGCACTTCTTGTACAGGTCATCGTTTTAGCATCTAATGATAAAATATGTAATTTTGCAAAAATTAAAAAAAAATAAAAATTAAAGACTCGAACCCAAAACAACGCAACCTCGAAAATCTAACGACGCACAATGAAAATTAGTATGTACTAATTAAGCAGCTACGCAACCTTGAAAAAAAAAACGCAAAACGAAACTACACAAAGCGAGGTATTGGGTCTACGTTCGTCTGGAAGGGTGAAAATCATTTTTTTTTTTGGAAATTAACAGATTGATGATGCAGTTATTATTCTCTAAGATTACTAAATACACATTTTGCGTGTCGGTAATATTCTATGACTAAAGCAAATGCAACATTTTTGGTATAGATGGTCGATGGTCTAGTGGAAGCCAAAGAAAGCAATACAAAATCCACAGAAATCGGACATGTATAATTCTTTTTCTTTCAGGATATTCACAGCCGAAGGCAATAGGGAAAAAATTATTACTAATAACTATTGGAATATGTTTAACACATATCTTTTTAACAAAATAAATAAAACCATTCCATGAAATTTTAAAAAAATACTACCTACAAAACTAATAAAATTAACAGGAATTTAAAAAAAAAATGAAAAATACTTTTGTGACCTGCAAATTATGTTGCAAATTACTAGAGTCTGAACAAAAATTTAAAGAATACCATATTTTGACCGAATACCAAAACCGAAACTTTTAAAAAGGAAATACATAGATGATGAAAATTTTAAGGTAAATCACTTTTTTAATACAACAAATAGAATTCAAAAATTTATATTTTATTGTAAAATATTTAAAAATACGTTAAAAATTTTTGCTTTAAAAAAAATTTGTCAGTTCAAGATGAAAAAACTAGATTTATTAAGTACATAGTGTCGTTACTTTAGGTCACCTTAAAATTATTTTAAAAATTTTATAAAATTAAAATAATTTTTTTTTTAAATTAATTAATTTTACAAGTTTTGGTTTGTTACGGATTAGGTCTAAAATCGATTTTTGGCCGAATATTAGTTACGGCCTAAAAAACGGTTTCGGTGGGACTATACAAATTACTAAAATGCAACAATAACTGAATAAAAATTAGGTAATACTTTAAAGTTTTTTTTGGGTTTCTATTCTACATAAAATCAATTACTATTTCTTTTACTTAATTTTTAAAATTTTATGTATGAATGAAAAAATGTCTTTTACAAATGAGTAGGCAAAATAGTTTTGCAATACACTGTACATATGTATGGATGTATCTATTTATTTATGTCTGATTGTGTTTGAGTTCACTTACACAAAAGGATGTAAGTGGCACAAAAAGAGTGCCAGTTATAGCTACTGTGTGTGTGGAACACATCTGTTGAACGCCTTCCAATGAGATTAAATCGCTTTAAAGCTTCCTCGAAACAATTGGGTGCACAAAATAAAGTGCACAAGGATTTTTGTGTGTCAATGAATGAATGAATGAATGAACGAACGTACAAACAAATGAATGCAAAAACATATTTACACAAAAAAAATACCAATACACACATACAAGCGAATCATATTTTTTTGGTAGATACATTTTGTATCTGTGTGTTTATTTCGCTGTACATATTTGTTTTTAAGTGTAACAGTTTTTATTATTATTCATAGTTATTTTTTCTCCGTTTATGAACGCAACGAGTATTTTGTTTGTGTACAGGAATTTCTTTAATATTTGTTGTTTATATATTTTGCTTGTAGCTGCAGCTGATGATGTTACCAGGACGGACAAGAGTAAAAGTTTAAATTTTTATAACAGTAAGAGTGTTGTTTGTCTTTCATGTACATATTGAATTTTAGTCTACGAATAGGTTAATGTTAATTACTTATTCGTAACCATTTACTTGGCTAAAGATTATTCTTCTCAAAATATTGTTCAGAGCTTCGTGGTATGCAAGCCCTCACTCATACCATCTGATATTGTGTTATTTGAATTAAACAAAAGTAAAAATTATTGCTGTATTATACAAATTATTGCCTAGAATTGCAATAATTTAGGGATTTCCCCCGAAATCCGTAGAATACGAATCTTAGCTACACTGCTACAATATGTATGTTAAGTTCTCTCAGACATACTCGTACGTAATAAAAAGATTATAATTAAACATATTTACATATTTGCTTTCAAATTAAAATAAAACAACGAATTTATATGACACTCATTAAAATTTCTATTGTATTGGAACGAATAAGATTTGACAATTATAAATTGAAAATGATATCGGACAGATGTCCCTCAATACTTTTTTATCAGAATTTTTAAACATATTTTGGCCAAATTTTGGATCATTTCATTAATCGCGTCACGGATTTTGAGTTTTAAGGCTGTAATCGATTCGATTGGCTCTGTAAAGACGCAATGCTATCTTTAATATAAAATAAGCCAGTGGTGTTAAATCGCAAGATCGGGGCGGCCAATTAATAGCAAAATAGACATATTTTCCAAAAAAAAGGGTGCCAGTTTCTACACAACATAGCGCACCATAATTGACACGTTCACCATGCAATGGAAATTGCAACAATAATTGCTCTACGATTTTCAGAAGACCAAATGCGGTTATATTGCTTGATGACATATCCAGACAAATGAAAATGGTGTTTGTCTGAAAAAATGTTATTTCGAGGGAAAAAAATAAACGCTAGAAGCTACGGCGATTTTCGAGCAAAATTAAATTCATTATAACAGTTATTAAACTTCTACTAAATCCCCTGTTATGCCAATAATTAAAATGTCCTGTTGGTGAACGAAATTCCTGTTGAAAAACCCGTTACAATCAAAGATTTAAACAAATTTATTCGTAAATCTTTATTAATAATTCATTAAAGTCAGCGCCTTGTAATATAATGTTCTCCGATCTGTTCTATCTCGACGATGAGCCTATCTTCAATCAGTTGCCAAAGATCAGTACTGATGCTAATATCCCGATCATTCCGTTTATTACAGCTGTCTGTAAGCAAACCAGGCTTGTTGACTTCCTTATCCTTTTCGACGTTGAAGGCTGATTATCGCTAGCCTTCTTATGGGGGCCCTTATCGCAGTAGGATCCAGGATCACTCCAACTTCTTCCTTCGTTCCGAATTATCGTGCTATTACTTTAGACTTTCCATTATTGACTAAGTACTGCTTGCTCATGGTCGCTGCGCTCTTGGCGAACAACGTGGAATTCCACTTGGCCATTTTTATAAGATTACCCAGAGACAACCTCATGCCGTCTCTCAGTTCGGCTTCTTTGAAAGGGCCGCTTGGGAATGGCCACATGCAACACTTCCACATCTTTTTTGCCGAATTATTTTTGATGTACTTTGGATCCAGCTGCAAGATAAGTTTGCGCTACAATTTGGATGCCAGGAGATATCACTGATAATAAAGTAAAGCCAACTCCTCCAGCCTCTCCCGTCAATGGTATTGGTGCTCCTAAGTTTCTTCTGTGCCATTATATTTTTTTTTGGTATGAAACCCAACCCGCGCGTGCCTTGGTGAAAGAGGCAGCAGTAATCGATTAGTGTCTCAATATGCTAACTAGCAATGCAAGTCTTCGACTATCACCACCACCATCCATCCACTATGATCTGTAATGGTTAGGTTTTGGTTAGGTTTCATGGGTAGCCGTTTTTGAAACAGCTCACTTGGGTCCATTATATTGGTCCCATTGTTGTTGTTGTTGTTGTTGTAACAGCAGTAATTGCTGAGTTGACAGCCCTTGGCCGAGTAATTTCGAGTCATTCCGGTGCGTAGAACCGGCTGTCGTGGGAATGTCCCATTGTGATACCCGTTGGTGGGCGACCTATCGATTTCAAACCGTATCGGTTGCTTCCCTATCGAACCATCCAGACTCCTTAGCAAAGGTGCTGATGCATCTTAGATTAATCCTAGATAGTGCACCCAAACATGGAAGAAAGGGTGCCCCGAGTATCCGTTTCCTCTTCATCGATAGGGCCGGGCATTCGCAGAGGAAGTGGATGACTGTCTGTAATGGTTGTTTTGTATCGTTTTGCCTACAGATAAAGCTCTCACAATAACCAAAGAGCAAAAACAATATCGAAAAAAGTTCATGTAAGTCTTAAGGCTTAACTTATAACTGAAGGTGGTATGCAGTTTGTTCAAAATTAATAAGCAATTAAAGTTTCCAGCGTGCAATCATGTCCTGGTGTGCTGTGTAGTACTTAATCGAGAGTTTTGTTTGCCATGATGCACTGATTTCCGATTGGTCCATTGGCTAAACAGTAGGCTTTAAATTCAGTGGTCAGGCTCAGTACTAAGACCCTTGGGTGTTGGTTTTTGTGATAATTTCGTTAACGGTATTTTACAAGTCCCAATATAAAATGGGACATTAAACGGCAGACAATCTTGGCCTGATTTAAATATATAGTTTATAAAAAATAAGTCTCCTTATCATTAGTATAGTTGCCAAAAATTATTCAATTATTATTTAGGCAAATAATATGCCTATATATTAATTAATTAATTGTGTAGAAGAAGAATGGGTGATGAAAGTAGAGAAAAGCTTTTCATACGACATCAATGTAATTACGCGTTATGCAGCGCCTCTGGTGGTGAGTAGGCGCATTGATCAAAGCTTGATTTATAGACATTATTTTAATTATTTTAATTCGGTGGCGTTTAAATGTTATACCACCGAAGGAGGGCGCTGTGATAAATATTAGTTATGATAGAATAGAAAAACTAATAATTATCGGAAACTGATGTTGTTTTGAGTTTCAGTGGCTGGGAATCGATCGAACCTAGGCCACAAATACCAACTCATGCTTAATGATCAAACGCGCTAATCTTATGTATCATATTTATTTTAGTCTTCAACATACACTTCTTTTTCCCATATATGTACTTAAGTGCAATTCAATATATATTTTCCCAAACTAACTTTTAAGCTTTTATAGTTTTATAACTTTTATTCACTGCTACTTTTCCAAACATTCCCATAAATTTCTTAAAAGAACATGCTAGAAAAAATGTTGCTAAAATTGTTTTTGTTTCCGTTTCTGCTAACGAGTTACAATATTCGCGCGTGCTCATCTGTTTATTTTGGCAAATATATTGTTAATGTACCATTTTGTTTGTACGTCCCATAAGCCATGGTATAAAAGTAACAAGAACTGGGAAATTTCGTGCGAGTAGCAGTTACAACAGCATCATGTATTGGCAATGAATAAAACTTAATCCTGACAGAATTTAATACATTCAATACATCTTGGCGCCAACTTTGTATGCAACACTTTCCTTTATGGTTGTAACTTCTTAGAGAGTTCTGCCGTTTTGTGTGTGTGTGTGTTTTAGTGTTTTCTTAGGTAGACCAAAATCTTGGGTTGTTCACACAGTTGAAAAATTTTGAGAGGTGGCATAAATTAGTTGGCAGCCATTATCGGGTTTTAAAACAAAATGTTGTTACGATAGTTTATTGTTTATTGAATGTCGTTTTTGTAGCCTGGATTTATAAATAAATTATAAATAATAATTTAGTTGAGTTATACAAGCTAAGGTTTGTTAATACCATTTAGCATAAACGCCCAGCTTTAAAGCAGCAAATAACTTTTGTTTTATGATCGAAAATCATAAAAACTCACTTAATATTGCCAGGTACAATTATTTTCCACCGTATTTTGCTACCATTAAGAGTTTATTTAAGATCATCGTATATTCTAGGGCGAATTTCATAAAGATCTTCCAATACAGTTGTTGTTTGGGAAAATATTAATGCTATAGAAAATTAATATTGCACGATTTTATTTATCATGTAACTTAGACTGTTTTGAAGATTAGTTTTACTATGATTAACTTTTAGACTTACCCCTTGGCCCACGATGTCGAACGATAACGTTCGCTTAGATAAGACTTAAGACACAAAGTTTTTATCGTCTCTATTTTTTACTCAATCAAGTTTGTTTATTCCACAATATAGTTTGTGTCTTAAGTCTTATCGAAGCGAACGTTATCGTTCGACATCGTGGGCCAGGGGGTTACTGTTCGAAAAAGATCATCGAATTAATTAACTCCTTGCGATTCTAATTAACAAAAATCTTAGTTTAAAATAAGAAAATAAAATTGTTTCCTGAAGAGATTTCATTTCATTCGGATTTTATTTCATTCAAATAGACCCGATTCTTCCTACACTTTAACGTAACGTGTGTAACCCTCACTTTCCGATACATGTCAATCATACAATGTTCACCTGTAGGAAGTCTTATCGAGTTACTAGCAAGAGCCAATAGAGTCTTAATTCCTTTCTGTTCTAGAGAGGGGCACAGCATTTTTAATATTCTTCAATTGGCGATGATAGATCATTTAAATTCTGCCTCTTATAGCACGTATTCATCAGTTATATTGGATACCGCTACGAAGGAAATAATCCAAGGACGGTTGGGTATCGGGTACTTATCAGCGATTCAATTACCCGAGATGTCCTGGTGAGCAACCGTGCGCTAAGTGGGAATATCAAACAGTTTGCGCTAAATTCAGAGGTCAGACTTAGCACTGAGGGGTCATGGAGGTCTGGGTTCACCGGCCATGTGACTAATTTGTGATGTCTATCTAATATTCCTGTGAACATTGACTACTACAAACCACTATTCTTTCTTGACACATAGGGACAGGTTCGAGATTTATACTGATGGTTCCAAATCAGCGACTATTCTAAGTGCCGGTATACTCTGATGTACCTGGCAATATTATAGCGTATGGACTGGCCAAAGTAGGCTCTCGTTTGATAGAAAACGATTTTGATAATTTAATTTCTGCACCGCTTTAATGCTGTAAGTCAATTATACAGTACAAGTTTCTCGGGTCTGCTCAGACTTGCTCAACATTGAATCATACAGTGACCAGGGGAACCATACATAATCCTTTAGGGTATCAAAAATAGATCAATTTATGTCTTTACAATAAATCAAGTCCTAACTCCTACTAATACGATAAGGTTTTGTCTAACATGGCAAATCAAAAAATACTTTATTGCTTTGGAGTTGGGAACCCTCATTGATGCAAGTATGTGTTTATTCTGTAATTTTTTTAAATTTAGTTTCTTGGGTTTGGACAATGAAATAGCGCACAGTTATTTCGATTTTAAATAAAAATAGTTGATGCTAATTTCGGTGATAAATTCTTTAACAAAAAAATATTGTTTATCATTAATTTTGTCAACCAAATGGCAAGAGGACCGCACTGCTCACTTGAGAGCAGTAAATTCTTCTGGTAAATTCTTGTATAATTTAACAAAAAAAATGTTAACATTAATTTTGTCAAACAAAATAGGAAAAGGACCGCACTGCTCACTTGAGAATAAAAAAGGTTATTGGGGAACTTAACCAAAAGGCTACAAAAGCAACAAAGATACCTAGATGTTCTCGAAAGGTGATTTATTAAATATATTAAATAAGATAAAAAGAAAGATAGGAAGAAGGACCGCCGAAGACAACAGTTCGTGAGGATAAGGCAATAGTTAAAGAATGTAAAATGTTAAATTTTTCCAGTTAAATCTTTCCAGTAGACTGAAGACAAAGACGCTTCAATAAAAATCAGTTTTATGTTCGTGTAAGTAGAAAAAATCACTTCTGTCAAAAAGAATATAAATGCACGATTGTCTTTTGCAAAGCTACACTTGTACAAGGATATCAAATTCTGGAAAATAGTGCTTTTCACAGAAGAAACTAAAATTAATCTGATTGACCCTAACGGAAAAACGTTTGTACACCGAGAGAAAAACGAAAAATTTAAACCCGTTACACTACTAAAACAGTAAAGTTCGCTATTTCTCTGTCCTATGTGTATATATAACAAGAAGCAAAGAAAAACCTTCAAATTTACAAGTTTACTTCCTTGATTACATGTAGTTTCAAGTTAATTGTATGTAGTCATTAAAGTATTATATTCACACCTATCGTGAATAAAAATTCCACATGATATTTGTTCCCTTTTCACACTTTTCCTATTAAATTCAATGTTAAAAAAATAAAAGGGAACAAATTTCATGTGGAATTTTTATTCACGATAAGGGTGATTATTACGATTCATAATAATACGTGCGACTCGGCTTGTAATTTTTCTCCTCTCAGTAAATGTGACGTAACAAGAAAAGCATACTTTAATAATGATGGAAAATATATGTAGTTAAGCTAGATTTACACGATTGAAGGTATTTTGAAGTCTTATCAAAATTTTGAAAATTTATTTTGATGTTCTATTTATACGTTTCAAAAATTTGATCAAAATATTCGTTCAATATATTTCAAAATCTTTTGATAAAAATTTGTTGAAGCTAATTTACACTATTGGTAAACTTTTTATATTGAAAATATTGACTTTGATCAGCTGTTTTGCTTCTTTTCTGAAATAATTTATTATTATAAAAAAAAAAACAATTAATAAGTATGGACGACGACACAATCATCATAGCATCAACATTTTTACTATTGGAGGAAGAGTAGCTGATAATAGTGCAAAAAAAAGGAGAAAACAAAAGGAACGTAGGGAAGGTATGTCTCTTTTATGGAGCGATTGATAAGGAATGATCCTGACTTATACAAAAACTTTGTGCGAATGTCACCAGACGATTTTGATTATTTGCTTAATCTCATCACCCCATCAATAGAAAAGGCTAATACTAATATGCGGGAATCTTTATGCCCCGGTAAACGCCTGGCAATTACTTTGAGATTTTTACCGACTGGTGACAGTTACCCAAGTCTGATGTTCTTGTTTAAAAGATCAATATGTGCCTGAAGTCTGCGCTGCATTATATAAAATATTAAAAGATGAATTTTTAAAGGTAAAACCTAATTTATTAAATAAAAAAAAATATATCAAAAATAATATCTATTGGTACAGATGCCAGCAACAGAAGAGGAATGGGAGAGTATTTCCCAAGTATAAATAAAATGTGGAATTTTCCCAATTCAATCGGGGCATTAGATGAAAAACACATCAATAGTATAGCACCAGCACATGCACATATGTATATGTATTGATATGGTTTTGAATCAAAAGAATGAACATGCTGTCAAATTATTTATTGTTATCAATATTGCCAGATGCGATTTTGATGCTCATTTAAACGGGATCAATAAAATCTTCAAAAGTTTTGTTCAATAAATTTTGATCAATAAATTTTGAAGAAATTTTGCTGTTTACACGAGTTTAAAGCATTTTGAAGAGAAATTTTGAAGAAAATTTCAATCGTGTAAATCTATCTTTACTTTTGAAATTTCTTAAAACCTATATCCATGGTGAAATTAAATACCAGGTGACAGCATTGCTACAACAATTACAACAAGGCAAGAACAACAGGCATTTTTCTATATGAAAAACTTTCGTCACTGTCAAAAAGTTTTTTTTTTATATAACTTTTTGACATTTTCAAATTCACCATGAATAATCAGCTGGCGCTACGCTATCACCTAGTATTTAAATTCACCTTGCCTATATCTGTATATTGAAACTACAATGCCTTAATTATTTTTATTTGTAGTTATGTATAAGGTTTAAATACTTATTGTTAGGTGTAAAGAATAACGCAGATTCAAAAAGTAAACGTATTTCAAAACTTTTGAACAGATAACGATTTCAAAATGTTTTCATAATGCAGATTGTAACTATAAAAAATTTGATAAAACTTAGTAATTAATTAAGGAAATGGACAAGGGATTATGAACATTAGCGATTAATCACTAATGTACATATTTACATTTAACAAAACACTTATGCAGATTCAATAACAATAATATTCGCATTTATATATTTAAATTTCGCATACGTTACACATTACTCAGCGACTATTTACCAAAATAAATACGACCAGCAATTAAAGATTTTAAGGTAATTACGTTACATAAAGCACGTGCATTTGACAGATTTCCGCATCCGGTGGCATTTAAGTATTTATGTATATTTTATCATCTTTACAACTCAAACTGTGTGAGTGAATGTAATCAAACACATTATCACAAAAACATACATACATACATACATATATGAATATGTACTAATTATTTTCAGATGTGTATGTACACTGTTATAACAGTGTAACAATGTGAATGTATGTGCTGTAATTCTTTGTTTTGTAAATGCAAAAAAAAAGAACAAAAAAATCCACACAGGAAAACGGCAAAAACAAAATTAATTAAAAAATTCACGAAAATTATTAAAATGTGATTGTTGTTTTTTTGTTGTTGTTTGTTTGTTTGTTTTGGGTTGAAAATTACGAATGTGTGTTTTTTGAAATGCTGGTTGCAAACAAAAATGAATTGTGAATACAAAATATTTCAATATAAATTTACTTGCATGCATGTATTTTTACTTCTGTACATGCCTTACATACCCATGTATGAGTGAGCTTGTCAATATGTGTTGTATAAAAATGTTGTTTACAATCATGTTGTAATTTAAACACAATTCAATTTCGATTATATTATACTGTTGTTGTTGCTGTTGCTAGTGTTGCATGTATGAGTGCAAATAATAGCACGTAGAACAACTTCAATTCGTGTTTTTATTCGTTTGTCAACATATGTATGTATATATATACTCGCCTGTATGGCTATACAATATGTCCAGAAAATCTTTTGACAATCATATACATTTTAAGCTTCTTAGTACATACGAGTATAATAGAAATATTCCACTCCATAATTGGCTAAAGCTTGATTATTGTATACACCTAATCGTGTTAAAGGTTTAAAAATAAACAAATTTTAATTTTTTACACAATATTTTCCCCTATAGCGCGATTCAAAATCTTTTGGGCTTAATTTTTTTTTAGTTACATGTTTTTGTAAATTATGCACCTAATATATTACAAAAAAGTTTAAAGTAACTGTACTCTAGATTATTTATAGATAGTTAATTGATAGTTATCGGTGCCCCGATAGACTAGGCGATAGAGTGCCGGACTATCAGTAAAAGGGTTGCGGGTTCGATTCCCGCCAAAGACTCTGGGTAGACGAGTAAGACATATGTACACCAGTCAGGCATATGGAGATAAGTCACACATTTGTAGACCAGTCAGACATATGTCGACGAGTCAGACATTTGGTAGAGAATCTAAGGCATCGCAATGGACCATATTGGTCTCTGGGTGAGGGTGTGAGGTGACTCACACCAGCCTACCTACCTAACCTAACCTAACGTAATTGACAATTGAGTTCAATCTACATTATTTGATTGCACTATAGGTTTGAAAACTTGCATGCAAACGTATACTGCTTACGGTACTAACTCTGGTATTGTATTTTTTTGTGTGGTCATTGCTATATTCTCAGCAGTTTCTCTGTAATTTCCGGGTTACATTTAATAAGATTTTTTCCGACTATGCTTAAGATGTATTTGTATTTTTTTCTTACATTATTATAGTACTTTTTGCAATTGTCAAGGAATTTGTTCACGAATTTGGAAATTGACCTGTCCAGATTATGTAGCTAGTCCTTAAATAAATAATTAAACTTTCGAAATAATTACAGCTTGGTGTAATAAGTTACAGTTATATAATAATATACCCAGCAATATATACTTTGTAGTGAGTAAAGTGGCTTATTCCTAAAGTAAAATTCAAATACAAAATGTAAACAGGCAACACTACAGATTACAAAGAGATACTAGGTGTCATATGACTTTCAAATAGATTACACCTGATGAGTAAAAAAACTACTTTCTAAAGTGAAGTACACAAATTTTTAAAGTGATTACACTCTAGATTATTTAGAGACACAAAAGTGATAATTGTGTTCACTCTAACTGTCAGCACACACTGTTTCCCACAAATATAAAGGTAGAAAATTTATGTGTGTGTCTGTAAGAATGCATGTTATTATAACGGTTTGATAGTAATGTTTTTACGTGTAGTAGTGCGGTGAGCTTGCAATTGTATTGTGCGGCATTGTGTTGTTTGTGTGTTCCTGTTGCATTGTACCATTTTAAAATTCTTCGTCTGTTACTGACACATTTTATTAATTCTCATATTTTCGTTTCTCTCCCTCTATTTCTCTGTCTATGCTTTAAGCGATTTGGCTTTAATTTTGGTATAGCGTAAAATATGGCGAACACAGCAATACGAACAATAATAACTGCCAGATTTGAGAATTTATCGTCTTTTTGACGATTTTTTGTTTCAAAAATAGCAAAGTGACGATTTTCTGAATTATTAAAAAAACAGTTTTAAATGTTAAATTCCATGAACTAAAATTTTTAGAGGAAACAATTTCTGAATTTCAACGGGAAAATTCTACAAAAACTTCTCCTATTTTAACAAAACATCGAAAGAATATTCAGCCAAATAAATGTAAATAACAAAAATAAGGAATTCTTTGAAAATAAGTACCTGTATATGATGGATGAATTGGATTTTATATTAAAAATTTTATTTAAAACTTAATAAACTAAATTGTTTGGATATTGTTTTTTTTTTAACATGATTTAATAAAATATGCTAAATTCAGATATTTATTTATAAAATACTGTAAATCTTGTTTTACACTCTTAAGTTGTAGCTAACCAGTTTTTGTTCAATTCTCTTGAACTTGCCACTTCACACGTCAATTCAATTTTCGTACTTTTTAATGCCAATCAATATGCATAAAAAAAAGGAAACCGTCAAGTTTGTACCCCCTTTGATCTCTTTTCTCTTCTCATCAAAAATACTTGCCTTAACGAGTCAGAATTGAAATGTGTGAAAGCGGACTAATTTATTATAAAAATATTGCACAAGTTGTATTTTTTGTGATTTCTTATATAAAAAGTTAAAATTTATGTATTTTGATATGTATTGTACAAGAGACTATATAAACTTAAATTTTTTTGTATTCGTTTATTTATTATTAACTAGCTGACCGCCCCGGCTTCGCTCGGTATTTACTATTGATTTGTATTTCATAGAATAAGATGTATTCACAACCTGCCTGCTCTTATTTATTTGCAAATTTGTACAGCATACTTTAGGGGACTTTTTTTTTCAAATGTTGAAGTTTTTCAGGAAAAAAATCATAACTGGAGAATGGCTAGACCGATTTTGGATTTCAAAATCAACTAACCATCATCACTCCTCCCTGTACCTTCCCTAAAAATTTTGTGGCAATCGGTCGAGCCGTTCTCGAGTTATGGAGTGACAATCAAAATGTACACTTATTTTTATATATATAGATTAAATGAGAATTATTCCTCTTGCGAGTATAAATTGTAAAATTTAAAAATTTTTAATCGAAGTTCACTTCAAGTTAAATATACAATTTATTTGAAAATAAATTTGAAAATAAATTGCATACACTACATTTATTTTTGAATATTTCTGTTAGATGTTACCAATGGAAGGCTATGTAAAACATCTAACAGAAATATTCAAAAATAAATGTAGTGTATTTTCAAATAAATTGTATATTTAACTTGAAGTGAACTTCGATTAAAAATTTTTAAAGTTTATTTATTATTTAAAAATTCTATTAGAAAAAGTGACTTTTAATCTTTCCGATTTTTGGTGACGATTTTTTAAATTCAAAATGACAATTTTTTTCTTTTTTATCGGAATTTTGACGATTTTTTTCCGAAATTCATCTGGCAGCTCTGCGAACAACAATATTTCAACAAAAATGTAGGAGAAAAAAGCAAAGTATTAAATATGTACAACAACGGCATATACACTTTGCACAGTGTTGTGTTGTCACACAATGAATGTACAAATATAAATAGTTTTATATACAAAAAACCGGGTTAAAACATATTGTTGAGATTTACCATCACCAAATAGATATTTCTGGAGGGACATTTGTAAAGTGGCTAGGATAAATAGGAAAATAAGCCGGTCTTACACATTTTTGACGGGGGTTGTCTTTGGCCCTATTGATTATGTAAAATTTCCATGGAACAGGTTCAAAATTGCGACATTTATTTTGAAAAATTAAATTTAGAAATGTAATATGAAAACTGAACAAAATGTTTAATGAAGCTGGATTATAGTAGCATTGGTACTACAACCTTGCAGATAACATCTTGAGTACTTAAAGGGAGAAAAATAAAGAAAAGAGAAAAGAAAAAGAGACCCCACATTGTCGACATTCTTCTAATAACAGACGACTACTGTAATCGGTACACATTGTTTGCGACAAATTAATGAGAATGTCGACCAAAAAAAAATCAGCATTATCACCACATTATCTCCTAAATACCAAACAGAAACAATCTATCACATTGCTGATCGTTACAAAATGTTCTCTATTATTGATTAATGACATCCTGAATCCTGTGAAAAAAGTAAATAAATTCCAATCTGTAGATGTCCGCAAACTATGTGTTGAAACCATTAAGCGATCATGTGTGTGACAATCACGCCATCTGTTCGATCGAACTCAAATGGTGCAAAGACAAAATATGGATTTCTTGATGAAAGAAGTCGACTGAAGGGCGTTTCGAAAGTATACATACCTGCAGTTCCAATAAACGGTTTATGGATAAGGAAAAGCCTTCTGAAGACTAGGTTTTAGGCTTTTGGGCTTACCACTCTTTATACCCCTGACAGACATAGGATTTCTATACCATAATACAAATACTATGGTTTTTGATACTACATTGCCTTGACAGACATGTAGTACATATACTAGTATTTTTGTTTTTACTTTCCCAATAAACATATTGGCAAGCGTTTTGTAAATTAAGATTGCAGCAAGCTTGCATAAATAAGAGTTTTGCGAATGTCGTTGACAATTTGCTTGCTAATGCAAGTGTTTCATAAATTTAAACGTGTCATTCTCGCTGTTAAAAATTGTGCTAATAAGTTGTGTTAATAAATAATGTTAAATTGTTGTTAAAGTTATTAAATTAAGTGTGTTTGATACTTTTAATTATCATTTGCTATTAAAAAAGGTAATTATTTACTTATTTCATGTCTTTAGCAAAAAGGCAGAAAAGTGTTATGCGCAGAAGCACCGAAATTGTTGAGCATATATGAAACGGTGCGGCTGCAAGTTCTATACTGGAAAATATAGATAAATTTTCCTTGCTTATATTTGAACACTTATTTTTTATGTAAATGTTGGCTGGGTTTTGATCAAAAAAAAAATTAAAAGATATTAAATAAAATATAACTGTCATTAAAAGAACTGACAATCGATTTTGTGAGAGGGTTTCCCCAATGTTTATTGAACACAGCTACAGACAACATACTACATTTATACCACGATTATTTTCGTAGTATTGATACCAGATATAAACCAGCTTGTTTTATGGTTTAATTGTAGTACAAGTTGACACACATGTAGTATAGTATACTAATATGGTATGTAAATCCTATGTCTGTCTAGGGTATTAGATTGTAAACTTGATGTTGGAATGTAATCAAAATACCAAATAGTAAAGGTTTAATGGAATGCGGAAATGGATCAATTGCTAATGATAAATATAACTCATATCATTCATCTTAACTGTCATTTCTACTGCTCTGACCAGATAAGCAGCCAATATATGGTCGGTAAAAAATCGATGAAATGGCAATGACAGAGCCATGTACATACTTGGAATTTGATGCGCAAGCGCTATATAAATGCATCCTTGGGAGTAATTTCTTCCTATCTCCGTGGTATTAATATAAGGCCATTAAGTTCGCTGGAACAGTCTGATGTAAGATCTTATGTTTCCTTTCACAAATTTTTAAATATGACAGATAAACTCGTAGAACTAATCACGTTCAATGTTGGTCTACATAAAAACATTGGTAAGGTTAAGATAGTAATCCTAAACATCACAAATGACCTTATTTTTTTATACACAATGATGGTGAGCCATTAAGAAAGTAATAAAAGCATTTGGAACACTAAAATTGCATCTATACACCAAAGTTCCGTCTCTTCAAACGTGCGTTCCGTGTTGTTGCACGTCTGTAACTCCATAAATAGCTAAGCAAGAAAGACCCGTATTAACCGTGTTGAAATTTCCAAGATGAAAGGATCTATAACTCTAAAACGTCTAAAGATAATTATTAACCCTCTGCTGGGTGAAAAGGTTCCTGGGGACCTTTCTTAATTTACAAACTCAAATTACTCCTTGATGGTCCATGGGAAGTATACTCGACATCCACATATATTTCAAGGAATTTTTATCTAGAATCGTCTAAAAGACAATCCGTCCAATATTTTAGTTTATATAGAGATTTAAAGGTGCTTAGTATAGAAACGTGTGAAGAGGTCCGCTGGATCCTTGTACTGGAATTTCAAGAAATCATTAATAAATGCACTTTATTTTGTCTTATTGTTCGAAAACATCACAAACGTGTTCTTTGAAGTTTTAGTTACTTTTTGGATTATTTTCTTGTGTCTTGCCTAGAAATTATAATAAACTTTCCGCCCCTTTTTGAATATTTGTTAACTATTTTATGTTTGAACACATCACAAAAGTGTGCTTAAAATTTTAGTTATTTTTGTTAAATAGAAATTAATTAATCACCCAACAGAGGGTTTAAGCAATTAGACTTTTTTAAATTACGTTGTTTTCATACAAAAATACTTATTAGTTCTATAGTTTAATGCCATTTGATTTGACTGTTTTTAAGCCATTGATACAACACTGTGCCCTGCTTCATACATTTTTGTAATTTTAGTCAATTGAGGTCGTTGTACACAAACATAGAAATTCACTTTGATGATGACATGCAGCATATTGTAGAATTGCCAGATTCGCAGAATTGTGCGAGCCCATGTTTTCTAGGAAGTTTTTCGACTAAAATAGTTATCATGCCACAAACTGAAACTATTTTAAAAATTATTCTATAAATTTTGGGTGAAATCAAATTTTATATTTAGAGATGTGGTTTTAATATTTTAATAGAAACTCGCTTTGAAACCGCTTGGATGCTCAGATTGTCAGTAGCAGAAAATTGATTACTACAAGGATTTTGACTCCAACTAATTTCAATAGAATTTGAAAACAGATTTCAATCTCTCTTGAGAAAAAGTTTGAAAAGATTGATACAATTTTTTCCTTAAAATTTCTTCGTTGTTCAGACAGCACAATTTTATTGCTTAAATCGCTTGTATTTTTATTTGAGAGTATACAAACATGTTTATACACATATGTAATGCAAATAAGAGAGTAACACGAATTAGTAGTACAATCAAGTGTGTACTCGTCTTATCTTTCCCTCAGCCCGATGTCTACCCAGCTAGCATTTGGATGATTGACGAACGCGATCATTTCGCGACTCTTTTTTTAATCGTTCAGACGATTGTTAGAGAAGATTTATATTTTTCGCTTCCAAACGGCGCTTTTGTGGGTCATTTCGACGTTTGTTGGACGAGTGAATCGTCGTTTACGCATTTTGGCGAGCATTGGAAGATTGTTTGCAGTCAACGATCGTATTTAGCTCTTCAAAATGATACTTTCATCGCATCGTAGACGACTCATAAGGAAGAGTCGCCGTCATGACACAGTTTCTCCCGTTGCACTAAACTTCCGCGATCGGAATACGACATCGCAGAAGTGTCCTCCGATTAAAAATGCTAGCTGGGTAAAAGGAAATCAACTTAGCTTAAAGAATTGCTTCGTGTAAATTGGGATTTATATTTTTTTTTAATATAATTAACAAACTGCGAAGCTTTTTTTGGCTTATCTGCAGAAAACACCTAGAGTCTTTGGCGGGAATCGAACCCGCAACCCTCAGACTGATAGTCCGGTGCACTATCGCCTAGTCTATCGGGGCACCCAAATCTAAAGAACACGATTATGTTTTATTTAGTTAATCTGTGTATGTATATATTTGGAGATCTAGGTGTTGCACTTCTAGGATTTTTAGGATTTTATTAAATCCTTTTAAAATCTGGAAAATCAAAGCATTGCACTATAGGTAAAATGGAAATTTTTCTGTGCGAAATTAATAACTACTACAAAAACATGGAACTCAAACCAAAGCCTGTAATAATTACATAAGTAAGTTTAACCCTATTTAAACAAATGGAATTTAACCCATGAAGGACCAATAATTAATCCTTTTTCAACCATTAAAACAAACATAATACACTGAATACACTCTAATCTAATTCATTTTGTAAATTTAAATAAAAAAGGGCTTCTTCATTTTCATAAATTTCTTCGTCTAGGTTGCTAAGCTGAAATTCTTCTATGGATTCGCTGCAACATAATAGCTCAATAACTTCAGGTGGAAGTGAAGAACGTTGACGCTTTTGTAAGCGTCTGGTTAAAAATGTTGTGGAAATTAATGGATCTGAAGTATCGAGAGCCCTATTAAATAAAGGTTATTGGTGCGCCTTTATATATATTGTCTCGTGATTCAGAAGCTTTTTCTCCAAGAAAACCTATTAGTGCACAGTTTTCTATTATTTGTTTTGAGGATATGAGCACTTTATGGACCGTGGCAGTCATTGGCAAACAGGGATATAGCTCCTGAAAACGTTTTGCTGTGTCAAAGCAATATATTTCAAATTTATTTGAATCGATTTTAAGCTGGCTGGATAAGCAAATCAAAATGATTTTAAATCGAAATATTACATTTTTGTCAACATCAGTTATTTCAGAAAAAATATCATGCTCAGTAAAAGCTCGACGAGCAGTGTTTCCGTCATTCCGTCTCTGGGCATGTTTACGCAAAGTCCAAGCATTCTCCAAAAATCGTTTTGTATTTTTTCTTTTCTTTTTAAGATTGTTACTTTATCATCGCCTCGTATCTGCCACTTTTGTAATTTGCATTTATAGCCAAAATGTAATACAAATTCGAAAAATCTTATCCAGCAATGAAGGGGGCTAAGTCCAAACTAGAAGTAGGTTTTTTTGAAATACATTTCACCCGAAATAGTAGTAAGCTTGATTTTGTCAACAACGTGTTTGAAAACTGCATCAAATTTGTCTTTCTTATTGCATTCTTTTCGCCATATTTCAAACAGATCGTTTTTTTTTTTTTTTGATACAGAGGTTACCTACAAGAAAAGGCATAACTCATAAAGCGCAAAACATCGCAATTTGTCACAAACCAAAATTAACTCATTACATTATATTTAAACCGGGTTTTCAATTTGAAAGAGGTCAGATGGGGTCAAAAATTTTAATCGCTTATGGAATATTAAAGTTTAAGAAAAACTTAACCTTTTTAAGGTAATGTGTCTAATGAGTTCTGTTCAAGTATATCGACATAAATCTTAATTTTCCATTTAAATTAATAAATTATAATAAACACAAATCGAGAAATACAAACTTAAAGTTGACTTTGCACTATTGAACACTCTAGCACTTTTGTAGAAAAAATTGTATTGATTGACATTGACGTAGAAATGTGTAACGGTGCTTTTTTTTAACGCAAAAAAAAAACATCACACGGCTTTGTTTTGAAGCATTTCCAATTAAAAACAACAACAACAATAGTAAAACGTCACTTTGATTTTTATCAATTTAGCACATAAAGAGCTGTCATTTGACCTAATGTGCATTGTTAATTTAGTTGCTATTAATGAGTTTAAGACGTTGTCTTTGTTTATCAATCCATTTCAGCACTTTGTCAATGGCCTTAATTTGAATTTGTGTGGCAACATTGCGTTCATATACTTACATATGTCCTTGTGTGGTTATGTATTTATGGAATTCGTTTAAAATGTTTGTATGAATCAACCATTTGATTTACACTAATATGTATATACATACACACTTACACACATTTATACAAAATATTAAAAATAATAATATTTACTTACTTACTTGCATTTGACATTTTTGTAATTAACTGCAGCAGTCAATGCTTGTGAAATCAAAATACAAAATAGCTTGAAAATCCTTGCTATTTACTCGTATATAAACCAAGTGTTAGAGTATTTGCACAAACAAATAAATATATGGAAGGCTTGAATCAGAAAGCACAAACGACATTATTTTTCAAATTATTCGAATTCTTTTGCAAAATGTTGATACTTTATGATAAAGTTCGGTAGCTGAATTTTTGCCTAAACTGATCTAAAGATACGCTCACATTTGGCAAATATTTGCCGGAAACGACGTAACCACTAAATAACATATATTTGAACTCATTTATCTATTAAAAAAAACTTTCCTTATTTAGGCCAAAGCACAACAAATATTTAGTTTTAATTTATTTGATGCTGTTTGATCTTGCAAAACTCTTGTAAGAGCAAACAACGTCAAACTAATTTGTGCTAAAACAAATGCGTTACGCTTTTTTGAGTAAATATTTTAAGATTAGGTTTTATATTTCTATAAACTTCAGAACATCTTTCATTGGACATTGCTATTACTTCCAAGTTAACTAAATGGTTTAAATAATATGTTCCTAGCTAGTTTATTGTTAATAATGATCAACAACATTTTCAAATTACTAAAATTTGATAAATTGTTTAAAACATTTACATATGTGTTATATCTTATTTTAACAACTCAATGCAGTTGACACAGATTTGTAATGGGTCTTGCAAATATGTATAGGATATACTGTGAGTGTCACAATAAAGCCAACACCACGTATTCACCCCTATCGTGAATAAAAATTCCACATGAAATTTGTTCCCTATTATTTTTTAACATTTGATTTTAATAGGAAAAATGTGATAAGGGAACAAATTTCACGTGAAATTTTTATTCAGGATGAATGGAACAATATTTCGCCTGATTTCACTAAAAAAACTCGTTGATTCTAAAACTCGAAGATTGTCAGCTAAGATAGTCCCCATTTACACAGTTGAACATTTGGAAGAAAAACTTCTGTAATTCTCTATTGTTTTTTCATTCGCGGTCACACTGTCGAACAATGTTGTCAGACACATTTCATTATTTTTTGATTTTATGTCATTTCTCTTATTCGTGCTGTGTAATAATTTGTAGTAAATTCCAGCAAAGAAAATGTCAACAAAGCATGTTCACCGAGTACCGAACACAAAATTGATTCACTCTTCCCCACCCGTAATTTTCTACCAAGCTAAATGTTTTTCTTTCAAATGTTCGACTGTGTAAACGGGGACAGTAAGGCAAAAGTACTACAAATAAAATATTATACACAATGTTTTACATAATTTCAATTATATTTTGACGCGAAAAATCTGGTACTTTTCCGTTAAAATTTAAATATTTTTTATACTTCTTATTTTTTTAGTTTTTGCTTAAGTAACTTATGAATTATGAAATATATATTGTTTTAAATTTATGTTTATAGTATATATAATAAAACATTTTTTAAACAATATTAGGTGTTTGCTTTTTATTGACGCTCACAGTATGAATATCATTATTTTATCCGATTGGTCCAAACGTTTAAACTCGAACAGGAATCGATTTTGTTTGACCATGGTCATCATACCTTATTATACGTATATGTTATATGTTAAACATTTTTATTTCTTGTTAAATTAAAAATATTTGCCGGTATAACAAAATCACATGCATCTCGAAATCAGGATACAGGGATTTAATATTAAATCCCCCAAAAGCCGGGATTACTAATGATCGATACCGTTTGAAATATCTACTGGGAATGTATTAAAATACTGAGTATTTATTGGTAATCGATAATCGCTGCTCTGTTTTTGGATTTTGAGTGCCCTATATATTATGTTTCTTTGTATGCATGTATGTGTAATTACATACATATGTTATGTATAGTTTTTAAAGGCACTGTGGTTTTTATTTATTTTACTTGCTTAGTATTTATTTACTACTACATATTACTTTATCTGTGAAATTAAATACGAGTTTAAATTTAACAGTATTTTAAAAAATTAAAGAAATAAGAAAGCAAATATGTTACTTGTATAACAATTTAGTGAAACTACTTGGAGTAGTAATCATTTTTTTTATTTATTTATTTATTTATAAGTCTACGAATAGAAATCCTTACAGACCCTTAATTTACAATATAATATAATTATTAATTAGTATTAAGGTACAATATAATATTACGTTTTATAACACTGACATCAATAGAAAAATCAATAAGAAAATAAAATTCATTATAAACTCTACATAATCTTCTTAATGAATCAGCATTGGCATAATTGGATTGAAAAACTTGCAGATATAATGGTATATAATAGCAAGTTGATCGTTGTGGAACATTAAAATTTATATTGCTTAGCAAAAAATCAGAATAGATATTACCATTAATTAAATTAAATAAAAAAGATACATTAAGCATGACTCTTCTGCTTTCCAAGGTTGGTAATTTTACTAATGACAGTCTTGAAGAATAAGATGGAAGAAGAAAATCAGGATTCCAAGTTGAGTTGCCCAGACAAAAGAGAAGAAACTGCTTTTGGACCGATTCAATCTTATTTATATCACAATATGCATCAGGAACCCAAATGACAGATCCATATTCCAAAATTGGTCTTACCAAAGAGGTGTATAACCGTTTAGTGATCGTTAGCTCCGTAAATTCTTTCGCCCATCGTTTTATAAAAGCTAGCACACCATGAGCTTTATTAACAATCATGTTTATATGATTTTTAAAATTTAATTTGGGATCCAGAAGAATACCAAGATCCAGAAATTCTGTAACTGATTCAAGTTTATGTCCACCTAATAAGAATTTACCGACAGTACTATTGATTCTTGAAAATCTCATATGCTTGCACTTTTTTAGGTTTAGTTCCATTAAGTTCAGAACACACCAATCGAAAAATTTGTTTAAATCTTGTTGCATGTAATTTTTTTCAGCATTATTATTGTAGGTATAAAATATTTTCACGTCATCGGCATACATTAAAACATTACAGTATTTAATTACACACGGTAAGTCATTGATGAAAAGGGAGAATAAGATTGGGCCAAGATGACTACCTTGAGGTACTCCAGAACTCACAATTATATCTTTAGATATGACATTATTAAAAAGAACATTTTGCTTCCGGTATGTTAGGTATGATTTAATCCAATTTAGACTCATTTGTGTAAAGCCCATAGAACTAAGTTTTATCAGTAGCAGATTATGGTTGACTTTATCAAAAGCTTTACTAAAATCAGTATAGATACAGTCAGTAAACTTCTTTTTAGTAAAACCACAATTAACTCTCGTAGTCAGCTCCAAAATATTAGTTACTGAAGAACGACCCTTTCTGAAACCGTGTTGATAAGGGGATATCAAAGAGGAGATTTGATGCAGGAGATTATCGGTAACACATTTTTCGAAAAGTTTGGGAATTGCACTCAGCTTTGCTATACCTCTATAATTCGCAATATTTGCCTTACTGCCATTCTTGAATAACGGTATAATAAATGAGTCTTTCCAAAACTGTGGAAAGTAACCATTTTTTAAAGAAATATTAAACATTATGTTTAGCGGTATGACTAACGAGTGTGCACAGTTCTTTAAAACACAACTTGGGACTCCATCAGGACCACAATGAATTGAGGATTTAAGTGTTTTTAAGACTTCAATTATTTGGGATGAATGAATTGGAGAAAAATATATTAAGTGGTGTTGATCAATTGGATGAGGGTATATATCCTGGGTATATTGAGCATCCGAATATGTGGTGGAAAAAAAAGTAGTAAACAAATCACTTATTACCAAGTTGTCATCAGATTCTTGATCATCATACTTCATCACGTTAGGAAAACCAATGGACTTCTTTTTAGTGTTGACAAATTTATAAAAAGTTTTCGGATCAGACTTGAAATTTTGCTTTATATTAGATATGTAGTTTTTGTAGAGATTAGTATTTAGTAAATTATACTCAGCGCGGGAAACAGCAAATCTGGCATAATCAGACTGCAGGCCAGTTGTCTTGTATTTTTTAAAGCGTTTATTTTTAATATTTTTAAGTCTAGATAATTCGTTTGTGCACCAAGGAGGACCAGATTTATTATGTATGATTGTTTTTGGAATACATTGATTAAAAAATATTAGTAGAGTTTCATAAAAAGTTGATATCATTGAGTCAATAGATTCTGGAGCATTAGTTGATATTGAAAGAAGATCATTCCAATTGGTGTTGTATATATAATATACGTTAACTTATGGTGCATCAGTTTTACTCGTCATCCAGAATAACTTTATGTTAGAATATCTTGCAATTTCGTTAAGAGACATACAAACGAGTAACGTAGCCAGTGTATTTTTCGGATATTGTTACACTGATTCTGCAACTTGAAAACCACCAACCAGCTAGCTAAATACTTCAATGCATAAGTGTCTATAGTGCTGGAAACGAGGTTGCCAATTAAATTAAATATTTTTGTAAATCCTGTATTTTTAAAACGTGTTACATGTCGCCCTAAAATTGTGACATATTGTCCTCAGCGTATGGAATCATTGTATTCAAAAGTAGACTTTGATAAGCATACTGATCCATTTGTGCATCGATCGTATGTATAGGACCAACAACATGCCCGCCCAGAAAACACTGCCCACATTATCACTTTCCAACACGCTACTTTATAGTCTTAAGGTACGTTCACATTTGGGAAATATTTGACGAAAAAGAAGTAACCACAACCAGGATGTTGTAGCTTAATTGGTTAGCGCATTTGATCATTAAGCATGAGTTGGTATTTATTTGTAGCCCGGGTTCGATTCTCAGCCGCTGCCACTCAAACAATTCCAGTTTCTGATAATTATTAGATTTCTTTCTATTCATCATAATTTTTATCATAGCACCCTTCTTCAAACGCCACCGAAGTAAAATAATTAAATAAAGGCTATAAAATCAAGCTTTAATAAATAATGCGCCTACTCACCACCAGAGGCACTGCAATGCTGCACTAAAACAAATATAATGCGCAATTGCAGAGTTTTGATATAAAGCTTTCTTTTACTTCTTCAAAACATTTGAACTCGTTTATTTATTTAAAAAAAAAACTTTTTTTATTAAGGCCAAATCACAAGAAATATTTAGTTTTAATTTATTTGAATTGTTTTTACAACATGAAATCTCTATTCAAATTTATTGATAATTTTTCTTGGCTGAGCTGGGGATCGAAGCTGGGTTGAATTTACATGTTTCAAGAATCACCACATTCTTTCATCATTCTAACCTCTGCACCACTGCGGTGCCAGCTAGCCAACAGTCAAACATCAATCTTTAACCAGTGGTACTGGTGGTTTCGTATTCTTTCTGTCAAGACTTTGTCTTGAAAACCTGAATACATTTGTTTATTGTGTTTTTTGTCGAACTTGAGCCCAACTAAAATTATCAAAAATTGTAAAATTAACAGTTCAACAAAACATTTGTAAGGTTAAACATCTTCAAAAAAATGTGTGCTAAAAATAGTGGTTACGCTTTTTTGAGTAAATATTTGCCATGTGTGACCGTAGCTTTTTTAAAATTATTGCTGGGAAGCATCTAAAATTAAATACAATTAAGTTAATTTAAAAGCCATTTTCCATCTGACCTCATACTTACACACTTTTATGAAGGCCACATGGTGAGCAACCATATTGTTTTTGATTGTTTGTGAAATATTTACTCACATGGGCCATTGTCATTTAGATTTTTCTTTCTTTTTGTTCTGAAATAAAATGAAAAATATTTTCTATTTAGATATATTTTCTTAACTTGTGGCTTTTTGTTAGTAGAAAGGATGTGTGTTTGAAATGAACGTTTACAATTTACAATACAACAGTGTGAGTATTAGTTAAAAAAAATATTAAATATTGGTTTTTGAGGCTGTATTTTGTTTGTTTAGGATTATTAATTTCTGTTTTTGTCACAAACTACTCAAAAGGAATTTCTTTTAGAAATGAGTTTTGTTTGTTTTTTTTTTCTTAAATATCTCTATAATTTATTTATGTGATTTTTGAATATTAAACATGCATACACTCAGCCATACAGAATGCTCTGAAGTTCAGTATTTAAAGTAGATAAAGATTTTAGAATCAATTGAAACTATCGGTATAGGAAAATTAAGTCCACCAAGTTAAATTTTTAAACATAATGTGTAAAAATTGCTATGTGTACAAAATTGCTCAATAGTAAATCATTGATGTCATATAACAACAATTTACCACTCCTGTGGTTAATCTTGAAATTTTCAAACGAGTGAAATGAATCAGATTTTACTTACGAGTATTTTAATTATTAATATTTAGTAGTACATATTCATTTGTTGTATTTATATAACTTTTAATTGCAATAATATATAAATAAGTCATCTTATGTATCCAAGAAATCATAAAAATATGAAATTATATAAATACACTAGAGTCCTGATTTGCGTCGTTAGTAGGGACCGGGGAAATGCGACGCAAACCGAAACGACGCAAACCGAAATTCTATACAAATGTACTGACTTTTTGTTGAATGGCTCCAAAATTTAAAACTTTAGCAAGCAAAATCATATTTTTATTAAAAAACGTCTTATGGCATGTTTGATTTTATTTATTTCAGCGAGTCTTTGTTATTATTATAAAGAAAAAATTGATATGAAAATTTCAAATCGGAATCAAAACGACGCAAAGCAGATTAAATCACATTTAGAAAGGCGACGCAAATCGAAACGACGGAAATAGGACAGACGCAAATCGGGGATCTAGTGTATATTATAAATATGATTATTATAATGCAAAACCTTATTAATAAAATATTCCATAATAACGCGATTTTCAACAAGAACTTTGTTTTCCAACAGTTGTATGTTCGAATAACATTAAAGATTTAACATTTTACTTTTTTTTTGCATTTTAAAAGTAGTTGTAGCAGCTTTGACAATTGTTACAGTTAATGTAACTTGTCTCAAAAATTAAAAATTATTATATTAAAAATTCACTATTAAGCTACATTCTGTAAACTCTGCCTATGTCCTTCTAAGGCCGCTATAAAAAATTTGCTCAAATTTAAATCAATTAACTTACTAGTTACTCAAATTCTTACATAATTTTTCAACTCAATTTCTCAATGCTTTTAACAATTGATCCCATGGTGAATTTTCCATAATGATTAGACTTTGCCCCAAATTACACGAAGCAATTCTTATTAAAAAGATTGATATAATTTCAACCTTGAAATTTGTTCGGTGTTCACACAGCACAATTCTTATTGCTTAAATCGCTCGTATTTTTATATGTATGTAATACGAATAAGAAAATACACAAGCTATTGGAAAGCTACTTAACTGGTCGAACATTTAAGCTTAAAGAAGGAAATTTCTAAAGCTTCGCACAACCCATGAAGCAGGAGTACATCAATGAAGTATCCTAGGACCCTTCTTATATTTTATATACACATGTGATATGCCAACAAACAATCGCACTTACACCTCAACATTTGCTAATGATATTGGTATTCTAAGCTTTCATTGAAAATCTCAAGAAGCATCACGCTGCCTACAAAATCATATATCTGAATTAGAAAACTAGTTAAAGCAATGGAGGATAAATGTTAATGAGCAAAAATGCACACACATAACTTTTACATTGCGTAGAGAATCCTGCTCTCGAATTTATAGCAATAACACAACAATCTGAAGTTAAATACCTCGGTATACACTTCGATCGACGAATTGCATGAAAATCCCATATACTCGTAGATGCAAAATTGACTCAAATGAAATTGAAATTAATCCAAATTAATTGGCTTATTGGCAGAAACTCTAAATTAAGTTTAGATTGCAAACTCTTATTTTACAACTCAATCATAAAACCTATATGGTGTTATGGAATCCTGTAGACAGAATTCAAAGACGCCAAAACAAATTGCTACGAATGATCACAATTGCCCTCTGGTATATAAAAATTTCAAATGTCCATAAAGACCTAAACGTGCTTTTGGTAAAAACTGAATGCAGAAAAACAAAAAAAAAAAAGGTTGAAGTACACCCAAACCCATTATCCCGCAACATATTTTCATATATAGAAAATATTGCTGTTAAATAAAGGTACATTTCTATAATTTTTTTAGCAGTATTTTCAATTAAAAAGTCCACCAACACTGTTTCTTAAAGCATTTATTGGATAATTTTTTTTTAATTTTTTTTTGATAAAATCAGCTGTTAATATTGTATCTTGCAATAAGTAGTGCAAAATAATTAAAAAAGATCATTCACAGTTGGCAGCATATATTTGCAATCTTAAATACACTAGATTGTTCTATAGAACATATTGGACCATCACACGATTGGCAAAATGCAACAATTTGCCCCAATTTTTATTGTGATGATATTGTGCATAATAAAGCTATGCATAGACGGTTATCAGATCATACAATGTTGTCAGAACTAGCAATGTGCTAGCAATGTACTGACATTGAAAAATTGTTAGTCCGCTTTCACACTCTTCAATTCTGTCTCGTAAAAGATAAAAGATAATTATCTCTTTCCTTCTCATTGAAAAATACTTGCCTTGACGAGACAGAATTGAAGAGTGTGAAAGCGGACTTAGCAAAAGGTAAATTGTCAATGCTTTTTCTTACAACGTTGGAAGACAAAAATTTTAAGTTCACACGATTGTTAGACATTTTCTGAATATTTTCAGACAACATTGTAAGATCTGAAAACTGTCTATACAAAGCTTAAGTTTGTTCCAATCAGATTTTCTGCAGTCAAAATCGTATGATCTTAGCTTTAAACCTAAATATCTACATTTGCAATAAATTTTAAATTTTAACCAAATTTGAATGCGCTTAAATGTTATTGTAACAATTTGTTTTTATTTAATTTATTTTTATATAACAAAAAAAAACTTTTGCATGAGTTTTATAGCAAATAATAATATAAAAAACAAATGTTTTGTTTTTCGCTTAAATGGCTTTTGTTTATTTATTTATTTTGTTAACGTTGACCACTTTTGGATAGAATTGTTTTTTGCATTGGAAAAATTTACATGTGCTAAAATTCACAGGCTATCTGAAGGGTTGCTGAATCTATGAATTTATTTATATGTATACTGCATACATACATACATACATATTTTTGAATATTAATTTATTATAATGTAAACAGTTGGGAAAATAACTTAAATGTAACATTTGTTTTAAAAATTAGATTATTGAAAACAAAAACAGATACATACATACTTTTAAAGAAAACTAAGTTTTCTTTTTAAATATGTTTTGACCAGCCGTTGGCCACAGTCCCTTTCTCCCCGCTTATGACTGTAAATCATACATTTTACGCAAACAAACAAAAACTGCAGCAACACAAACATAAAAACAGTTGAACAAACAAGTGGCGCTATTGCGATAAATTTGTCATATCCTTACTTAATGTCCTACAGGATAAAATAATCCAAATTTATGGTTTATAGATGTTGGGGTTTTATTCCTTTGCATTTGGAAGAGTGTGTGTGTGCTTGTTTTTTTTTTGTCCTTTATTCCCTGTATGTATAATGTTTTTATGTTTGTGTGTGTGTGTATTTGTTGTAAATTTTCTTTCTTAAATTTTAATCTTTAAATATCAAACAGAAAAAATGTGTTAATTGAATTTTGTTTAAATATTTGATATTAATTTTTTTTATTTGAACTGCAGTAACTATATACCAAACTATTTTTGAGAAAACATTGTAGGAAATTTAGATTTCAAAAACTCAAGTAAATATTTTACTTAAAAAGCATCTAAAGCATAGTTCACATAAAATCCGGTAGCATAAAGATTTTAATATTTATGCAACAGAAAATTAATAATTAATAATTTAATTTTGGTTCAAAATAATTTTGAACCATAAATTGATACTCATTTATTTATAGTTATAGTTAAAGTTAAAACAAGAAAATAAAATTCAGTTTATTTTAAAAAAAGTCCGTTTTAACTGTATTAACTGTTGAACAACATTTCAATCCCCCTGCACATCAACTTTCATCAACTTGACAATTACCCAATATTGCTCAATTACTGTTCAGCCGAATGCGGGGACAATTACAAGACTTTATATTACGCCCATCTGATTTCTTCGATACCAATCCATTGCAGCTTATGAATAATGACAGACAGCAAAATCAGGTCATAACTTTACTAAAGAATGGTGACGTCTTATCAGAGGCAGTAAACTTTTCTGCAGGGATTTTTTTTAAATAAATAACCAAAGTTATAGGGTGTTCTTCAGACGAAAACTGCGAATTACTTGGCAAACCATTGCCTTTTTACGAAATTAACCATTTTTGATATTTATACATACATAAAATTTTGTTTCTGTTAGTTGTTTCTTTATAATTCTTTATTATTGGCAGGATATAGTAAAAAAAATTACTTTGCAATGGTATTTTTTGAATCACAAAGAAATACAGAGGTGTCACGAGACGAAAGATAAACAAATTATGTATTTATCTCTTTCTTTCAGAACTGCCTTTTGCTTATTTTATTGTAGCGTGTAACATTAAGCGATACACTTTAACACACAATAAATTAGGTACTTTTCTTTTTATGAGAACTTTAAGGAAAACCGATAAAAAAATTTTGCCCAAAATTTTAAAATTGCAAAATGTCGAAATTTTAATTTTTAAATTTCACATGAAAACCGTAAGGAATAAATAGCACACGCAAACATGTTTTCAGAAATCGGAAGAATAATAAATAAAAAGTCCCCTCAGCTCCGTCCTGGGAATGTTTGTGGGGTCCATCTTTAAAACTTAAACTGGAACACCTCTTGGCTACGCCCATGTAAAAATTTTATCTCGATCTGCCGATAAGAAATGCCAGATTTATTTCCAACAAATTTCGCTTCTAATCCACTGTGCAATATGCTACTTTTAGAAAACAAAGTTCTTGTTGATAATACTTTTATTACTAAGTGACAATTTACACAAAGCAATTATTTAAGCTAAGCTTTTTACCTTTTAGACATCGAGGTGAGGGGAAAATAGCAATTCGTGTTACTCTCTCATTCGTATTACATATTTATGTATGTGAATACAAATGTGTGTATAGTCTTAAATTAAAATACGAGCGATTTAAGCAATAAAATTGTGCTGTGTAAAAGCCGAAAAAATTTCAAGAAAAAATTGTATTAATCTTTTCAATAAAAATTGCTTCGTGTAAATTGCGACTAAAGAGTTTTGTTATCAAAAACCAATTTTTGTATAACCTGTTATTAGCACGACAATGCTAATAAAAGCGTTTAAACGGGAATATTATTTCGATCTGTGATTATATTTATATATGAGTCATTTGTTTATTCCCTACCATGAGAGACAAATTAAAGTTCATACTACATCACTTGCAGCTGAATCTTCTATAAAAATGTGTATAAAAATTAAAACTGCTTATTTATATTTAGTAGTGTATAAAAAAATTAAATAAAAACTGTTATTTAAAAGCTGTTTGCTTTAAATTTATTTTATTTCATTATTAAAAAAAATCAAATTGAAAATCTAATTTTTCATGGTACTACAATGTAAAAAAATCGGAAAAAATAGAATTCATTCGACTTCCATTCTGAAATTTACAGGGAATATTAAGGTTATATTGAGCTTTAAGAAAATATTTTTTTTAGATTTTTTGACTTGTTCGAAGGTGGTGGAAAACAGAAAATAAATAAAAAAAGCAAATTTTAAAAATAAAAAAAATTATAAAAAAAATTTAAATAATAATTTTTAAAAAGAAGGTTCAAATACCTTTAAAATAAGGTATTGGTCTTTAAAATCCATCCACAAGTTTTTGCGAAATATTAGTTCAAAAGTTGTCATGTCGGAAGATTTTTCATGATTTTGACGATTTTCAAATGCACATAACTTGTTGAAAAAAAATTTTTTTTTTCTGGAAATACGTGTAAAATATTTTTTAGTGAAGAATACGTGCTAAAATTTTGCAAGACTTCGGCGACATCAAAGTCAATTTTTCGCAAAAAACGTTCGGTCTGACATGGAATGACTCATATGCATCTCTGAACAAAAATATTTATAGTCCAGGTGACCAAAATGGCCAATTTCAGATAGAAATCTATCTGATTCGTCTATCCAAGTTCCAAATTGTCATTAGCACTTCTAAACACATGTATGAGGAAGATGATGAGATGGTTTAGCAATAGTTCTGCAATTGTCTGGTCCTAGCGAGAAGTTAACTTGCCCGAAAGATCAGAAAAGTCTTGTAACTTAACTTTCAATTTAAAAATAAATATTTGAGATTTTTTAATTTTAAACTTGACATGACAATTATTTAGAATAATGTATTCTATGTTAACATTTTTATAAGATACACCAATACCTCGCTTTGCGTCGTTTCGTTTTGCGTTTTTTTTTTCGAAGTGCGTCGTTAGATTTTCGAGGTTGCGTTGTTTTGGGTTCGAGTCTTTAATTTTTAAGAACAATTATTATTTTTATTTTGAACCTTTAATTTTAAATCATTGATATTTCTTTTATTTCGGCTCGAGTTCATTAAATTTAATTTTTCATTAAATTAAATTACCAACAACCCAGGTTCGAATCCTAAGCCAAGAAAAATTATCAATAAATTTTAATAATAATTTTCATGTAACAATTCCTACCTTCAATTAAATTTAATGAACTCGAGCCGAAATAAAAGAAATATCAATGGTCTTTAATTTTTTTTGAAATCTTTGCAAAATCTGCAACATCATTAGATGCTAAAGCGATGACCCCGTACAAGAAGTTCTTTGATGATCAAAATGGAGTCCTTGCTTTCTATTTCGATTGAATATCAAGTTGCGTAGAGAATACCATTGAGTAAAATGGTATTTTAGACAAGAGCAAAAAGCTTATTTGACGACATAAAAAGTAAAGCATTGTCCAACGATAATGCTAGTGGTAGTAATACAGACAATTGCTACAAGGAAATTTAGTTTACGTTGAAAAAAAGCTGTTCGGCAAACATTGCACATTGGACCGACGACTTAGTATTTTCGTAATCCTGGAACCTGTCTTCGATCTTTACAAGGTTTGCTATAGAAAATCTTAATTTGATTTGCGTGGTTTTAATTTGCGTAGCGTTTTTTTGGAACGTAACCCCAGAAAAAAGTGAGGTATTGGTGTATATATTATTCTTTATATTTTGGTCTACATTTGCATGGTTGATTGAATAGCTAAATAGTTTTTTTTTCAATTAATTTACAGTTTGGGCAACAAAATCAATGAATGATCAATTAAAAACCTAATACAGTAATAAAATGTTGACAAGAAAATTTTAAGCTATTAACACGTTACGCTTGAATTGGAGTTAAAAAGTAACGAAAGTAGTTTTATATCAATAAAGAGCCTAAAGAGCCTTAAATAGAACATAATTATAAGTTTAATTATGGAATCGTTTTGTCATTAAGTAAATAAGAAATATGCGGTTAGTAACAGTTAAGAGGCTAAAGAATTGTATGGCAGATGTGCTCAATCATTTGGAGGCATTAAAAGAAACAAAAATTAATATTTTTATGAATATGAGGTTAATTTCAATTTAAATTTAATTTTTAAAAATTATGTCTGTAAAATGTTCCAAAATATTAAATAATAAAAATTACATTAGCACTGTAAATTTGTATAATGATTTGCTTCCTTTTGAAAATATTTATTTGCAAATCAGATGACAACCTCCTGCCTGATAAAAAAAATCTATGGCATAGAAAGACAATAAAACACTTTAAACAGCCAAAGTAATGACTGTTGGTCACATAAAACTCTTAATATTGGCAAATATCTATAATAAATCGTAACATCTGTTTATAGACTTTCATAGATCTTTTTGTTTTATTTTATTTTTTATTTGTTTAAAAGGCAAAGGACCTTTGTGGTATAGAAATGCCAATACATGTGCATAAAATATTACTTCCTCTAGGCACTAGGCAATTTTACTTTAATAATAATCCAATAGCAGCAAATATTTATTGTCTAACAGTTATGAGAGGTTTAGTGAGGGGATGGGGGGAGGTGGGTTTGGTGTTGTTCGAGAAAAGTGGGCAAAGAGCCTGTGCGTCCGTTGCAATTTATGTGTTTGAATGACAAAAAGTACCGTTATTTATGACTCTAAGCCACCGCAGCAGCTGCAGCAGTAACAAAGCAAAGTTACCAACAGCATGTAATTGGAATTGTAATCGAAGCAGCAGCAACATTAGTAGAGGCCATATAAACAATTTGGCAACATTTGTTAGAGAAACAATTCCTTGTTTTTTTTACTTTTCCTTCTAAATGCTGTAACTTTCACTCACTGTGCCAAAGTGTAATTTGTTCTGTAACATGTACATGGAGTCAAACAAATGTCTGGTACAACATGGTGTTGAATTGCTGTCGTTGCTCTGCCGAAGGGTGTTAAAATAAAATATGGAACAAATTTTAATGGCTTTAATAACGTCCGCATTTGCCCATTTAACCTTTATTGGTTTTTGTGCAAATTAAATTTGTTTATTGCTAAACGATTTAAGAGAATGTTTGCGGGCGGCAATTATAGATTTGTCATTTTATTTTTCTGTGCTCTATCACGTTTTTTATTGTCGCAGCATAAATGTAGAATTAACGAATGTTAGTGCATTATGTGCAACAAATAAATAATGCATGTAATGTAATGTAAGGGATTGTAAATCTATCAACTAAGAATAATTCCCTAAGTAATTGTTAAGAAAAATAACTAAGAATAATTCCCTAAGGAATTATAATTCTCTAATGAATTATTTTTAGAAAATTATTCTTTTTTAGTGTAACAATATAGATAAGAAGATCAAATAAATTATAATTTTTGTTTTATCATTTTGTTGTAATGCAATCTTAATATAGAATGAATGAATTATTTTTAATTTCAGACCTGTTTTTCCTGTATACCAGTTTACCTTTCAATGCAGAGATTTATTGTACCCAGGAAAATTGTCTTAGGAAAGAAAGTCTATATTAGTTCCACAACGAGTTGCAGAACGTATGCATATAGTGACCTATGTGACCAATGATTTTTGTTTCGTAACAACTTCTATGTAAGCATTACGAAACCTGTAACCTTTCATTGGAACAATTCTGGGACCAGTTTGATATTTGCTTGATATTGTCACATTCGTAACTAGTTTTACGGAAGCTCTAAATTAATCACATTCCTTCTTAAGTTCTAGAAGTTGTCATTCCATCAATGTCGTTTATTTAAGATTAAAACGTTTGCAACTAGTTCCGGAAAGCTGGTAAGTTAAAGAAACAGTTTTAACGATTTGCATACATATGTAGATATATTTCTTAGACGATTCTGAAATTCATGTGAAAGTAACTTTATATTTACATATGTACCATTTAATAATATGTGTTAGATTTTAAAAATGCCCACCATAATATCCCGTTAAAAATTGTTGTAAAAAGTCCCAATATTTTAAAATTTGATAATTTTGTTTTTGAAATTGAATTTTTTGAGAAATAAATTTTAATTTTAATCAATTTTTATACCCTCCACCCCCAAAGGTGGTGAATGAATATAAGTTTGTCATTCCGTGTGTAACACTGAGAAATATTCATTTAAGACCCAACAAAGTTTATATATTCTTGGTCCTTATGGAATTCTCGATTGAGGTATGTCCGTCTGTCTGTCTGTGTAAAACACTCTCACATCAAAAAAACACAACCAAAATAACATGGTTAACAAAAACCGGTTTATAATTCTCCTAAGCAGTTTGGTATTGAAAAGCAGCAAAATCGGTATAGCAGAACCAGAGTTATGGACCAAAATGTGAGACAACCTCCATAAAATTTTTTATATTTTTAAAAATTTTTCTTTAAATTTTTTTTCAAATATATTGCAGATATTACCATGAAATTTTGTACACATAATTTTTACGACAAAAGAAGAAAGTGTGAGGAAAATAGTAAGCATGGGTCTCTGATTTCTCATATCCCCCATTCAAATATCTTCCCGAAATATGGCTTAATGATAAATAAATGCTTGTAAAATTTAAATATTAATACAAAATTTGGCAAAAATAAGTGTCATGTAAAAATAAATCGCAAAACGAAATTTTGTTTTGTTCGGTCAATGTTTGACCATAGACCCCATATAAAGTCCACTTCCAAAATTCACTTAAATACATATAAGTCTGGTACAAATATAGTTACCAGTTTAAAATTCGACACAAATAATTCTTATAGATACATAAATTGACGGTCGGTCCAAAATTGGTCATATGTCCGATATAAGTACCACATCTGAAAAAAGTTATTAGTCTTTATATATATCTTATAAATATCGGTACAGACTCAAAACTTTAAACACAAAAATCATGCCACAAAATTTTGTGAATTTTGGTCCATATTTGACCGTATCCCCCATATAAAGCCCTGTTCCGAAAATCACATCAATACTCATAAATCGCTTATAAATAGAATCGGTATCATTATAATTTTACACGGATCATGTACATACATGTCAAATTCAAACTGCTAGATTTTGAGAATATCGGTCCATATTTGACTATATCCCCCATATAAGGTCCACTTCCGAAATTTATTTTAGTACTAATATGTTTCATAAATATACCGTTATTACGTTGAAACTAAACGTGAGATATTCACTGTTCCACAATTTAAGAAAATCGGCCCATGATGTTTCATAGCTATCATATAAGGACCATTTTCGAAAAACAATTTAACCTACAAAAATGTCTAGAAAATATCGATATTAAAACAACTTTTATATGGATCAGAAATTTTAAACCAGAAATCATAACAACCTACCATAAAACTCTTGTAAATAACGCTATTGAGATGAAATTCAACCAAAATAAGCCTCAAATACGTAGAAATCACATTACTGGATAATGAATTTAGAAGTCCATAATTTTTTTTTTTTTTTGAGAAAAAGCGAAGTAACATTCAGGCAATTAATATGCCTATATATTAATTAATTAATTGTGTTACTTTCTTTGGAAAGGGATAGGTAGAAGGTGGTGAAAGTAGAGAAAAGCTGTTCATATGACAACACTGTAATTACCCCTTATGCAGCGCCTCTGGTGGTGAGTAGGCGCATTGATCAAAGCTTGATTTATAGCCATTATTTTAATTATTTTACTTCGGTGGCGTTTAAATGCTATACCACCGAAGGAGGACGCTGTGATAAATATTAGTTATGATAGGATACAAAAACTAATAATTATTAGTAACTGATGTTGTTTTGAGTGGCAGCGGCTGGGAATCGATCGAACCCAGGCCACAAATATCAACTCATGCTTAATGATCAAACGCGCTAATCAATTAAGCTACCACACCCTCTAATTGGTCCACTTCTACTATCACACCCATAAATCTCTGATCAAAGAAAACTCGATAAGTGCTCAAAGCCTTACAAATTAATATTAAATATGCATCATTAAGTAACTAGTAATAGTTTTTAGAATCAACATTATCCCCCCTTAAACCAAACAGATGTTTTATATCTATGTACATCTTCTTCATCATGCTAGACTTTTCATCTCTTCAATATAAAATTCAAACTCAAGATTTACTGCCAATAATCATAATTATAATGCATGCAATGTGTTTAGTTGAATATCTAAATTTTTGTACATAAAATACTTAAAAGATTATTCAGTATGTTTATATGCAGGCAAAGCCACTTAATACTAGATTTCCCTATTCATTTCAAATAGTTTATTTTAAAGGTTAAAGTGTGGTGAAAAGATAGATCCCGAACATCACACTCTTCATCGTTTTAAATCTTAAGCAATTTCCATTCATATCAATTAGTACTAAAATGTTTTTATGAGTTTCTTTGCATAATACATACTTTTATATCTGATTTTGTAAATGTTTCCAATCTACCTATAGTAGCTACATACATTTCTATTTTACCAACATTCTAAAAATATAAAGAAAGTTCTATTTAGGAGAAAAAAAAATATTAGAACAAGAAAACGTTGGAAGACAGTTTTTAAATGAAATTTTAATGCTTGTTTTCTAGATTGTTGGATTTTTGTGTATTTAGTGCAGTCAGAGACAGACAAACATTATATAGAAATATTTTTGGCTGACACTTTATCATGGCGTTGTAAAAACATGGAAGAGACTAAAATTTAAACTTTAAATTCTAAGAAATATATTTGAATAAAAATAATTATTTACAACGAATTGGAAAAACACTTATGTATATTAATGAATGAACTTTAGGTTGGTAAAGCCCTTATGACACTACATTTTTTGTTCATTGAATTGATATAGAATTGATAGAAAGAAACAGAAAATGTTAGAAAAGGCAAACTATAAAAAATGTAAACAAAAAAGCCTTTTAGTTTTTTTCTTTTGTTATGGTTTTGTATATTTTATTAAATGTAGTGTCATAAGGCCTTAACAATTTTAAATTCATCGTATAGGAGTAAAATTATATATTTCGTTAAAAAGGCACGATGGTATGTGCTCAAAGCACAGGCCATAAGCTTTTTAGAAATTTCAAAATACCGCTTTCACACTCTTCAAGGCAAGTATTTTTGGGTAAGAAGGGAAAAGAGAATAAAAGGGGTACAAACTAGTCAATTTTCTTATTTCCTTTTGCTTTTTTCTTTCATGCATGTTGATTTGCATGAAAAAGTACGAAAATTGTATTGCAGCGTGTGAAGGAAATGGCAAATTGAAAAGAAAATTCAACAAAAACTGTTTAACTAAAGCTGACGAGTGTGTGAGCTGAAAAGAGCTGAGAGCTGAAGAGTGTGAAACAAGTCAAACCTTCAAATCTTGTAAATTTTAAGGTTTTTCTTAGCCCAAGAGTTATATATACATATATAGCTATGGCCGGAGAAATAGCTCACTTTACTGTTTTAGTAGTGTAACGGAGATTGAATTTTTGTTTTTTTTTTCGATGTACAAACGTTTTTCCGTCAGTAACAACAAGATTAATTTTGGTTTCAACTGTGAAAGGTACTATTATCCAGAATTTCGTTATACTTGTTCCGGTGTAGTATTCTTTTTTGACAGAAGCGATTTTTTTTTATTACATACTGAGCTGATCTTCCTTGAGGCGTCTTCGTACAAGTCTACCCAAATTCCTCATTTATATCAGTCATTATTGTTCTCGATTACTTAAAAAAGATCTAGCCTCCGTGCAATTGTGTTCTCGTTCTCTACTTTTCGTGACATTTAAATGAAGTTTGTGTGAAATTATTTTCCCCATATACATAAATGTCACATCTACCCAAAGTCTTAAAATTTATAACGAAGAATGTTGTCTAATACCTCGCTTTGAAAGACGCTGTAGTTGCCATGAAGTCTATACGATATGATAATTGTCTCTATGAAAACACCAGTTTTTGTGACCATATCCAGCTGTGAAAAAAGCACAACCTTCAAATAAACATTAGGAGTTATTAGTGGTGTATTACCGAAATTGAGTTTTGTGACCTTGTAGTCTGTGATTCCTGGAAGAGTAACGTGGCGTCTAAGAAAACCTAATTTCGTACAAAATATTGGTATGACTTAATTAGATTGGCTTTATTCCTAGTACATTTACCTGAATAGGTTGTATTTAGAGAATGATATTTAGAGCTATTTGAGTTTGGTTTGTAATGGTATGATTATTGGCAACAGAATTTTACAACAGAACTTTATTAAGAAACCCACTATAACTACTTAACTCCGAGAACCGTAAAAAGCCAATGGTTTGGCAAGCAATTTGCAGTTTTGCTCTGAATAGCACCGTTTTGTACTGTTTTACAACTATGGTATTTTTTCGGATATTTATATAAAAGAATGCCAGCAGAAACGAAGCGAACGAAAATAAAGCTGTAATGAATTGTTATGGCATAAATTCAGTCGTTGTAGTAGAAGAATGTATGAACTCCTCTAATTGTCCCCAGCTTCAGCCAATTGAGTATTTGAGGTCACAAGGGAGTAATAATTTTAAAAAAGCAGCGCGGGAAGAAGAATCTCAGAATTGTTTAATTCTTGAAGAATGCAGAATATCATACCCAAAGAAAGAAATTATGGTTTAAGAACAATTGGCCATTCAGGTATTGATACCGTATTCAGGACAGTGATACATTCTTAAATTATACAAAACAGCTAAACGAAAAAAAAATGGGAAGGAGATAAAAAGTATATTAAAATCTAAAAATCTTTTGGTTATCTTATAATAGACATCTGTCCTTGCATACTTCTTTATGCCCCTTATTATTGGAAGTTTTCTAACCCCCACCCTCTCATAAGCGTAATTGACAACATTTTTACAAAGTCTTGACATACTTGAACTACAAAAAGGCATGTATACTTTTTGAGAAGATTGTGAAAGTAAGCCCCAGGTTAAAGGCAGCAATTTTTAACTGATATGTACAATTTTTTCCTTAAAATTTCTTCGTTGTTCATAAGCACACAGCATAATTCTTATTGCTTAAATCGCTCGTATTATTATTTGGAGAGTAACAACACATTTGTATACACATATGTAATACGAACAAGAGAGTAAAACGAATTGCTAGTACAATCAACTGTGTAATCATCTTATCTTCTCCTCACCCCGATGTCTAAAAGGTAATCAGCCTAGCTTAAAGAATTGCTTCGTGTAAATTGTGACTGATAGAGATTTTCCAACTCACCAAGATTTTGATACATAATCTATTTCTAAGTTTAAATTCGAAACTGTTTTTATTCAAGATAAATCCATGAATGTATGTTTTTAGAGTGAATGAATATTTGTTACCAACGTTACGACAAACTTAATTTCTTAACATATTTGCTTAAAATTTTTCAATTAAAATATGTGTGTACTTCTAATGAAGAAGATGGACAGAAAGATACCTGACTGACGTTAAAATTCTATACACTTTTTCTCAATCATTACGAACCACAAAAAAAAAAAAAAAAAAAACCAACCAAAAAACGAAAGATAGAAAAATCAAAATAAAACTTCTGAAGTCAGTTTTTTTTCTGGTTTGTAAAATATTGTGTGCGAAAAGAAAATTAGTTTAAAATATTTTTTGTTAGACTTTTTTCCATTAGAAAACAGGAAAAGTCATTAGACTAAAAATAGCATCATACACACACTCAAAAAAAAAAGCTAAAGAAAACAAACTTACAGACAAACAAACTTAGAGACGGACGTCAAATACTAAAATAAAAATTACAAGAAAATAAAAATAAAAAAAAATTAAAATTAAAATTTAGAAAAATAAATTGTCCCTACACGATTTTTACAAAATACACGTCTTGTGGCCTGACATCAAGAGTCTGGGTAGGTTGGTTTCTCTACATTGGCGGAGTTGAAATATGTAGATGGATGCGTTGATCTATTTTAAACATAATTTTCACTAGCCGTTGCTGTTGTTGTTGCTATTTGCAGACAACATTTTGAACGAAAAGTATAAACATACATGCATGCATACATACCCAGCATACCATTCTAGGAGCGCTCCGAAAAAAGAAGTCAGAAAAGAGTTTCTTGGGAAAAATGTATGTTTTATGTGATAGTTGGCAACCTGCAATTGAAATCTCTGAGAGTTCTAAAATAAAATCTGTTTAAAAAAAGATAAACAAACAAAATGCAAGCTTGGCTGTACCACACAAGAATGATAAAAACAAGATTACACAGAGCCCAAAAAAAACCTCATAAAAGACTCTTTTCTGACATTATCTAAGAGCTCTTTAAGAGCCCAAAAAAACCCTCATAAAAGACTCTTCTCTGACATTATCTAAGAGCTCTTTCTGACGGACCATTTTCGAAAGTAATGACCCTCTTTTCTGAAGGTTTTCGGAGCAATTATGATTGTTTTTTGGGCTCATAAAGAGCGTTAACGCTCCGAAAAAGGTGTCAGAAAAGACTCCTTTCTGACTCATATGGCTTGCTGGGTACATAGACACACATATACAATTTAATACTTGCACACGTTAATCATAATACTGTTGCATTTACATATACATATAGTGGATTTTTCGTTTGCTGCAGTTCAACGTCGTCGCTTTATATTGTCGTTGTTGTTGTTATTGTTGTGCCTATGGGGTAATTACGAGTCCTAAAAAACTGAATATTTGACAAAAAGAAAAACTCATAAATTTCGTCGATATTTCATTTTAGTTGTCGTAATTATTTTTATACACACATAAAAAATACATAAAAATTTTATAGGTAGATATGTATTAGTTTTCGTGTAAGATTCTGGTACATTTATAAATATTTTTCAATCTCTCATTACAAATTTTAAGTAATATATCAAAATTTTGTAATAAAAATCAATATATGTAAAGTGGCTCCTATCAGTGGCTTTAATGCAGTGCATTTTTATTCCCTTCACCACCACAACTGGTGAATGAGGGTATATATGTATAAGTATGCCATTCCACGTGTAACATTGAGATATATTCATCTGAGACCCAACAAAGTATCACATATTGTCGATCCCTTTGGAATTCTAATTGGAATTCGATTGTCTGTCGTCTGTTTGTGTAAAACACTCTCACGTCTAAAATATGCAACCAAAATCAGCAAGATTAGTAAAAAAACAAAATTAAAAAAATTTCATTTATTAAATCTGTATGAATGAATGAGTTCTTATAATAAACTAGCGAACTTTGCCTTGCCCCAATAATATAATACAACAGGAATAATTTCACGCAAAATTTCGTACAAAAAATCAATTTTCGAATTTATCCAAATTTCCGACTTTTGCGGAGAGATTTTCCAATTTTCCGCATTTCGCATTTTCCGCAATTTCCCATGATTTACACTAAGAACTTTCTACTTTTTTATTTGGAAAGCCATTAAGGAATAATTTCATAAAAAATTTCATATAAAAACTCGATTTTCGAGATTTCCGACTTTTGCAAAGTGGGTCTTATATGGGAGCTAAGAATAATTATGGACCGATCATCATAAAATTGTAGCATATTATATGTATGTCTACGAAGCATATTTATGTGCAATATTATTTGGATACTGACATTTTTAAGATAATTATGCCCTTTAAAGTGATTTTCGGAAGTGGGGCTTATATGGGAGCTATGATAAATTATGGACCGATGTTTACAAGATTTATAGGTGTGATTTAGCTTCAGTTATTACTCATTTGTGGTAAAATTTGTTTGTATACTTGCATAATTTGACACGGTACACTTAAAAAAAGACTATAAATACTAACAAATTTTAAATATGTTTAAAACTTAATGGTGCATATGTGTACCGGTCGTACCGAAAGGGTTAAATACATATAAATCTAATATAAGAATTGCTGTACTAAATTTTATGATGATTTATTAATATGGTTAATCTTTATATACACATATCTTATAAATTTTGGTTCTGACCCAAAATTTTATACAAATCATGTTTATATGTATATACAAAAATTATACTACAGGATTTTGTGAATTTATATCCTTATTTGACAATGGGGATATTGTGTCCACATCCAAAAATCATTTAAATACCCATAAATCTCTTATGGATATCGTTATCGTTTACACGATTTATTTGTATATATGCCAAAGACAAACTGCTGAATATGGGTCTATATTTGACCATATCCGCCCTAGAAGGTTCACTTTATATACCGGTATTTTGTTTAACTTCAATGTGATATATCCTCATATGTATAAAATTGGTCACTGCTCCCATATACGAGACCTAATACTGAATAAGAAATACTTAGTAAGGATTTGCTAGCTCTAACACCAGTGTAGTTTTTGTTATGCTTATTTTATTTAGCTGGAGGGTATTTAAGATTCGGCACAGCCGAATATAACACTCTAGCTAGTTTTGTTTTCAAAGCTCCATAAAAAGAAAACTCACAGGAACTAAACAAAGAAATTGGTGTCATTTAAAAGAAAAAAAAAATATAGTCTAACAAACAATAATAATTTATGACAATAATTTATTTCACGTCACAGCTAATTTTATGCTGGCTCGTATGGGTTTCGAAAACTTGAAATTAAAACTGGTAATTACACGATTTATTGTTTGGTGTTATATTATCCACAATAAATTTAAGACGATTTGGCTCAGATGCGACGAGTTTTTGGGTAATACTCGGCGAAATATTCGACCAATTCGTCCGTCAGTAGCGCTTTATTTAAATCGTTTTTTGCTATTGCATCATTGCATTTGCAAAAAGGTTTAGCATATATTTGCTCTTGCTGTGTATTTTATTAGTGTAGAGCATCCTAAATCTTTTGGTAAATGCAATGATGCAATACTATTTACACAAGATTGTGAATTGCGCTAATATAAATTGTTTTCTTCTTTCACCAATTTATTTAATAAGTTCTTTTTAGTTTTCTTTTTATGGAGCTTCAAAAACAAAAAATGCTCCGCATAAAATATGCTGTGAGCCACTACTGTACATAACTGTGTGACTGTGATTTTTTATATTGAATTTATAATAGCTCAATTCACAAGCTTGTGTAAATGGTATTGCATTTGCAAAAAGGTTTAGCATATTTTTGCTCTACACTAATCAAATTCACAGCAAGAGTAAAAACCTTTTTGCAAATACAATGGTGCATTTGCACAATATTGTGAATTGCGCTAATAGTGTAATGCGATTTTCGAGCCAAATTGAATTCATTGTAATAATTATCAATAATTTTACTATTGATATCAACAAATAAAATATTAAAACGTTTATGTTATTTTAATAATATTAAAGTTTTTGTTAAGAAAACTATTAACTTTAGTAATGGCACTTTTAAAGTCATATTTTTAGCTTCAATCATAGAACTTTAGCCTCCGCTTTATGCAGTCATATTTTAGTCTTTACACAGTTTTATGTTGGCTTCAATGATAGGTTTTTATACGTCTTTATAATTTATTGTAGGTTATATTTACGATTCAATCATAGACCTTTCTACAGTCATATTTTAGCTTCGATATTAGTTTTTGGAAAACTAATTCTGATTAGTTCTGATTACAACAAAAGAAAAACGATTAAATTTCCAAGTTTTCCATGATTTTTCCAGGTGCTAGCGTAATATTTAGTATATGGGTACGTATTGTTTGTTTCATTATTTTGACAATAAATCTACACGCATTTATTGTCAACAAACTAATTATAAACATGTTGATAGCAACATGTTCCCCAAACATATTTGAACATTGACAGCAATAAATGGAATAGGATTTATACAAGAAAACTTAAATTTTAATAAATATTATGCAATAATTTCTCTAAAACTGATGTCTTCTACAAACTATTAAAATTATAACGAAATTATTATGTATGTAGGTATAAATGTTTATTTGACTTATGAATAAGTGAGAAAACATCTGCTTTTTATTTCGTTAATAATTCTACACACTCTACATAAATAATCTACAGCAAAAATAAAAAAAAAAAACAATTTTATAGTTTAATAAAAAACTCGAGTGTGTGTGTGTGTTTTTTGTTTAATCAAAATCTCGTATTGTATCTATGAGTAAGTTGAAAATACATCACAACAAAAATAATAATAATAACAACAGCAGAAATCAGAATCACTGATCGTATTTGTTGAATGCTTGAGTGAATGTCTGCCTGGACTGTTTGTTAATATTCAGCAGTGATGAAATAGTTGATACAAACGTACTTTTTTTTAGTACTTTTTGACGTTTAAAAGTGTTTTATTAATTCCCTGACTGTTTTTATGACCTCAATCAATCAGAATCGCTTGCTGGGCGAAACAACAGTCAAATTTTAAACAATTCTCTTCTCTAGATATTCGTTACATCCTAGACAAGCAAAGATAAGCTTAATCCTCTAAAAACAAAGTTATGTTTACAATTGTATAAATTATTAAACACAGCAACTTAATTACCTATAGATCATACAGTTTAATGATAATTCCACTCCTGGACACTGCGGAACAATAAGGAGAGGAACTCTATTGAACTCTATTACATGAGCTGAAAGAAAAAAAATATATTAAAGTAACTAAAAGTCTTCCACCATAACAGAATGAGTTTGCAAATGAAGCTCAAAATCCTCTGTGTTGAGAGTTAAAAAATATATCATGGATTCAATATGGTTTATTAACAAATTTCGTTGTGAATGATCTCAGCATTATAATCTAAACAGATCCACAATATCAGAGCTCGCAGCTACTGCGACCTCAATTAACCTCAATTAATTCTTAAGATTAATAATAAGTTAAGGTTCTTATCGAAAATAGCAGCCTCTGGAATGTACAGTTGGGCATTTATATAAATCACTTCGCTTGTCTGAGCCCATGGTAAAAAGCCCCGACTCAATAAAGGATCCGATTTTTTCTTGTTTATATAAACTAGAGATACCATAGACTGTAGACTTAGCAAAAGAATCGGTATTTTCGAGGCACCTAAAATTTTAGTCCCACAAAAGAACGTCGTGGCCTCTATTAGAGGAACAATTCCGGAATTGTTTATTCAGAAAATCTTATCCCATACGATGGTAAAAATATGAGCGATGATCAGTGTCTAACATCAAAATTAAAGCTGTATCATCTAATCCTCTCTAGCGCAAATGAAAATGTCTGAATGGATGGATTAAACTTAAACTCTATACTTTTTGGCGTTAATTACTAAGAAGTACTAAAATGTATATAGTTGGTAGGTACTTTTCCTAACAATAATACAATCGTAATTATTAATCATCTCTAGCCATAGAGAGTTGTGGTAAGTTCTTTGCTGCTTACGATATACGATTCAGTTCGGTGAAAAAAAGCCCATAAACAAAAAGTACGAAGTCTACAATTGGAGACTTTGCTTATGTACGTTTGTACGTACTCGTACTTGCATTGTCTCCGTTCGCATAAAGTACAAAAGTACTAACGATATACAGCAGTGTTTGCAGCAGAGAGTACAACAAAAACAAACACAATAAAATACAACAAACGAAAGAAAAAAAGTTTTATGAGGCCGGTAAAAATGCTTCTTGTGTGCTGAACACAAAACAGAACGATCAGTTGAGTTTTGTAAGTCGATTGGATACCAAGTAAGCTGCTCTCTCTTCCCTTAAATCTGGAACTCTGAAAAAGTAGTAAAACCTAATAAAAATAAGTCTTAAAGTTATACACAAAAAAAAAAATTCTCAAGAAAATTAAACTAAAACCAGAATTTTAAAAAAATTTAAAGAAATTTGAAAAACAAATTAACAAAAAAGGATTTTTTTGTACAAAAGAAACACCTACGCGTTAAAAGTGCTTTAAAGCTTTGTTTAAATAAAAGTTTAATTTTTTAACGCTCAAAGTTTAAATTCTTAAAAAAAAACTTGCAACATGAGGGAAATTGTTCACTTACAAGCCGGTCAATGTGGCAACCAAATTGGTGCTAAGGTAAGTTTTGTGTTTGTTTTTTTTTTGTTTTTTTTTTGTATTTGGAATCTCAAATTTAATTTCAATTTAATTTAGTTTTGATTTTGAACACAAATACGCAGTCGCAGAGGTTGGGTTTCCTTATTTCGCTAAAATCAGCAGTTTTATTTGACACAGTATGAGTGTTTTGTATTTCTATAAGATTTTTATGTTTTTGCCACATAAAAACGTTTGAATTGAATTTTAATGTCGATTTTCTGTTTCATGAATTAATTTAATTCAAGAAAACATTTGATTTGTGTGTGTGTTTGATGTTTTTTTTTTATTCTGTTTTGAGGATTTAGATGTGCGTTACTAAATGTGTAAATGTTTGGAGATTGTTGCTCGTGCAAAAAAAAAGTTCATTGGAAATTGGCAAAAAAAAAAAAATGTTTAAATTATGGCTTGACAAGTTCAGCCTTATGATACCCTACTTTAATATCAACTCTAGCACCGTTTGGAGCATTGATATTAACAGTCTCTGGAGATGTTTGCAGTAATTAAGCAATTAATTAATTTGGAAAATAATCACGCATTACAAAAATTTACAATTATGTACTTGGATATTTAACATATGTAATCAATTTGAATTCCAAAGTGGTAATTAAGCAGTTTCTGCTTTACATTTAAATTAGAGAGATGCATATGGAGATTAATGATCTCGAATTTTCTAGTTTTCAAGGAAGCGAATTTTTCTGTTTTTAGAGACGGCCAAAATTTAGTTTGCTTGTCTCAACTCTTTATGTTTTATTCGGTTATTAACTATCTTAATTGGTAAAACTGATTTTCATTACCAAATTTTTAAATATTTTAGAAAAAGTTTTAGTATTTCAATTGATCTTTAAGCAATTTGATTTAAAGGCCCCGGTTTAAATAGATAGAAGCTTGAATTTATATTATCTATTTAATTTAGTTATTGTAGTAGATCAATTATATGGTCCTCTAAGATTTGATTACACTTCCAAAAGTAGGAGTTGTCAAACTATATTGGTTTCTGAGAGGACTTGTTCCTTTTTATTAAATTTTTTATTTTAATTTAGCAATAGACTACAGTAGCACATCATTAATAAGTAATTAGTATTAAAAATATATTAATTTTGAGTAAAATTAGGCCAGGAATGTGCCCCGCTTTATTGTCAAAATTAAACCAGTTTCTTTAGTTTTTCTAGATTTCTTTGTCTAATCGTCGACCTGTCAAATTGTCCAAACTCCTAACTATGCTTTAAATTGTGTCACAGTCTTCATGGACTTCATAACAGATAAAAAGTGCAATTAGTCCAACAGAATATATGTTCTATTGAAAGCTGGTCGGGCCAAATATTAACTTTTTAACCATCTAACCAACCTACAGCCTGACTTAGGAGCTATTCAATCCTTCTGAAAGTAATTTACTGTCATAAAGTCTATAACCATTTTGATGTATCAACTTTTGTAAGCGAAGCCAACCTACAGCTGAGTTGGAGCTATTTAGTCAGTCTGAAAATCATATGCTCATTAAAGTCTAACCATTTTGATATATCATGGTCTTATCCATTCAATAATCTTAAATATCTGTTGATATTCCAGGAAACACTAATAATTACCTTTACGATTATTGCTTTTAACAACAAAACTTATGCTCAATTAAACTGCAGTACATGAATGTAACGTTTAAAAATTCTTTTTAATTTTATGCAAACAATTCTGCAGGTTCTAAGGCTAATGAAGTCCCACAATTATACTCATTCTCTTAATGGGGTTTAAACTGGAACCGTGAACTGGAATATATGTATATATATAACACGCAGAGAAAAAACATAGTTATGCATGTTTACTACAAGTATTTCCAAATTTTTACAATTTTTGTTTAACTAATATGGTTACTGTAATTATTTATATGATTGCGCCAACCATAATATGTTTAAGTTACGATGCACATGATTATAGCAATCATATACATATATGATTCTAGTGATTATCATAGTGATTAGTTTTATGATGAAAGATTATACCATATGATGTTGTTATCTATCATAATCAAAGAGCAACAAATTTTTATAAATAGATTCAACATAAACATGATTGCCACAAGTATATACATAGTTACTCCAACCATATATATGATCATATCATAATTATGATCATCAACAATTGGAGTAATTGTTGTAATCATCTCAGTCGTAAACACATTATTGCAATCTTATAAATATCTACAGTGACCATAACATTGTTAAAAAAAACTTGCTAAAATCTTAACATTGTTGTGATAAACATGCACAGCTATATTTTTCTCTGAGTGTACTTCTTTTCTGTTTTACATATTTTTAAGAATTGTTTTTAATTTACAACTTCAAAATATAATTGAAATCGGAATCAGATTTGATTTTAGATCAGTTGTTAAATAAAGTAGTTTTGGTGTTCTGTAAACAAATATATGCATTTAAATTATTCGAAGTCTTTAAGATATCTATCAACCAATAACAGCATTTGATAGATATATGCTTTGATTTGATTGAATTTATACCAGAATGTGAAATTTCCAAATCATTATCTGGCCTGAAAAGTAGTTTATAAGATTACAGTAATGTCATGAAACTTGTGTGGAATAATAGTAGAATTGGAAGCTACTGAATTGGCGCAAGTATGCCAGTTCTTTCGTAATGCTAAGGGAAATAGCTCTTCATTACTAAATAAAGAATTTGGAAAGTTATTTATTTACATTGTAGTCGAAGATTCTTTAATAACATTTTCTTAATGAAAATCGCGGTGTTTAAAAAAATCATTTACTCGATAAACAAACCTGGGGCCAAATTACCGCATTCGTGATAGAATGAGCTATCGTATCGAAAAATGATTTCGATATCGAAATTATGATAAAATATACTAAATTTCTTGCTCGATATCGAATGCCATAATCTCAAATAAGAAAATTACGATCAATTTTACTCGATATCGAATGCGGTAATTTGGCCCCTGTTTTAATGTTTTCTACATCGTGCGAAGCAAAAATTTGTCAATTTTTGGAAAATCGTTCGTTGTTAAAATCATTTGATTTATTGTTAATTAAAATCACTTGATTTACGAAACTGTAACGATAGGACGAAAGGTAGTAGTAGCTCGAATTATTAATTTATAGAAGCAATAAATCTAATAAAACTCGAAACACTTAAGGATAAAAAGTAATTTCTGTTTAAATACTTTAATATTGAATGGCTTTAATGTCAAGGTCTTATCAAATCCTAATGAGTATGAAGCAATATAACCAAATTAGTTTTACAATTAATACATTAATATAGAATATGATCTTTCAAATATTTTTAAAAATACTTACAAATCTCAAATTGTCACAACTTAATAACTAAGCAATGAGAATATAAAAAGAAATACGAGCATTCCCATTACCCAATAGTTTACCAGTAGATAATATACTCCAATGGCAAACTTTTTGTGACGTATTTAATATAAATAAATATCTGTGTAACTGTATGCAATTGTTAAACTTGTTATGCGAATGTGTCATTAAGGAGAAGCGCATCAGAGTATTTGAACAGTATTGTGTTTATCTTTACATTCTATGATTTCAGTACAAGCTAGTGACAAGTAAAATATGTGGTTTTCAAGTTTAAATCATAGTGGGTTTTTTTTTTCAAAACAAACCGTTAAAGGTATCGAGTAACTAAAAATTATGAAAAGTATTGAGTTATATACAATGATGACAAGTAAATTTGTTGTAAAGAAAACACGGGCAAACTATTAAGTTTTTGTAAAAAAGACTGTAAGGTATCATGATCAAAAGCTTAAGTGGCATAGACGATCACAAGTGATCGAAGTGATCAGCAATAAACTAGGATCTTCTTTACCCATTATCAAGCAGAAAAATTTGTTTATTTAAATACTATTTACATATTTATTTAATATGTCAAATTTTAAATTCATAATTTTTCAACTGGAAATCAATATATACATCAAGATTTTAGTTGGTTTGTAGTCTGCCATTCAAATACCCTAATTTTACCTTCTGTAGGGTATTAACCAAATAAAATCCAGTTTTTATATTGCACTCATAGCTTGAGTTTCGTTAATTTGTTCACTTTTTATACCCTACACCACAATAAAGGGGAGGGTATAATTGATTTGTGCTGATGTTTGTAACGCCCATAAATATTGGTCCAACACCCACCTTAAAGTATACCAATCGACTCAGAATCACTTCCGTCCGTCTGTCTGTCTGGCTGGCTGGCTGTCCATGTAAAGCTTGTGCACAGAGTACAGGGGCCAAATTACCGCATTCGATATCGAGTAAAATTGATCGTAATTTTCTTATTTGAGATTATGGCATTCGATATCGAGCAAGAAATTTAGTACATTTTATCATAATTTCGCTATCGAAATCATTTTTCAATACGATAGCTCATTCGATCACGAATGCGGTAATTTGGCCCCAGGTCGCAATTTTCAAGTTATTTTAATAAAATTTGGTCTCAAGCACGGATGGGATTGAAGCTGGCGAAAATCAGTCTATAATTTCACCTGGCCCCCATACAAATGTCCTCCCGAAATAAGAGTTTAACGATCATAAATGTTTGCAGAGTATCTAAACAAATTTCAACAAATGAGTGGTAAATGAAGCCAAATCACATCTATAAATTTTGTGAAGATCAGTCCATAATTAGTCGTAGATCCCATATAAGGTCCACTTCCAAAAATCACTTTAAAAATGTCGGTATCCAAATAATATTGAACACAAATATCTTTCGTATATATACATATAATATGGTAGAATTTTATGATGATCGGCTCAGATCGGTAGAGAAATGATGACACCTAATTTTAATATGGTCGGCCTATAATTAATTAAAACTCCCATCTTTTAAAAGTGTTTATATCGAGATAAAGTATAACACACATAATATTTACATTCTCGGAAGTCATGGCACTAAATTTTTGGATGATCGGTGCAAAATAGGTAATATCTCCCATTTCTGAAAAACTGTTTAGGGTATTATATCGGGCTTGACCGACTATACTTTTTTACTTGTGTTTTTTTTTTTTGCATTTTGAATTACACACTGAACGAGTTTCCTTAGAGATTTCAGCTGATGTCAGAGGAAAATCAATGTCAGGGTAAACCGAAAATACAAACAAAATAACAACCAAATAATAAAAATAACAAAAAAAATGTTTTTTTTTTTTGCCTCAGATTATTTCTTATGAATTTGTTAAGTTTTTTTTGGTTTTTGTTTTTTTTTTTTTGTTCTCTAGAAATTTATGAAGGTTTAATGTCAATTAAGTTATTTTTTAATGCAATTTATATGATTTGTGTACGTGTCTCAGGAAAATTAAGCAATTTAAATTGATTTAAATTATTTCAAAGTGCTACGTACCTCCTACTTGGCTGCAAAAGACTTCTTTTAATGTTGTTAAATTTAAAATCTCTATTATTTAGGGGTTTTAAATTATATGTATATACAGTAGCTCTTTTGACTATCTTTAATAGCTGATTAATATGATTCATTTGTGATGCATTTGTAATATGAAACTATATTGCGATCCATATTGGTTTTTATGATTTGTTTGTATTGGAAAGAAAAATAAACTGTTCTAAAACTATTTCAAAAAGTTGTTGTCTTATATACAGTTATGGACAGAGAAATAACGCACTGTTTTAGTAGTGTATCGGGGTTTGAATTCTTGGTTATTTTCTTAATGTACAAACGTTTTTCCGTCAAGACCAATCAGTCTTTCATTTGTGAAAAGCACTCTACTCCAGATTTTTTATATCCTTGTTATAGTGTAGTTTTGCAAAAGACAATCGCGCCTTTATATTATTTTTTTTTTGGCAGAAGTGGTTTAATCATACTTACACGATCATAAAGCTGATTTTCATTGAGTCGTCGTCAAATTCCTTATATATTTCAGTCATTATTGTTCTCTTTCGATGACTGGAAAGGATTTAGCTTACTTTTTCTAACTATTGTCTTTTTCTCACGAACTGTTGTCTTTCGCTGTGGCTTTTTCCTATTTTTCTCTTCATTAAGCAAATTTGTATCTGATTTAACACATTTAATGACATTATAAACCAACTTTCGAGAACATGCAATAATTTCAGCTATTTTTGTTTGTTTTGTACTCTTTTTGGTGAAGTTCCCCAATAACCCTTTTTATTCTCAAGTGAGCAGTGCGGTCCTCTTCCTATTTTGTTTGACAAAATTAATGTTAACAATTTTTTTTTTTGTTAAATTACACAAGAATTTACCAGAATAATTTACTGCTCTCAAGTGAGCAGTGCAGTCCTCTTCCTATTTTGTTTGACAAAATTAATGTTAACAATATTTTTTTTGTTAAATGACACAAGAATTTACCACCGAAATTAGCATCTACTATTTTTGTTTAAAATCGAAATGACTGCGCTATTTCATAGTCCAACCAAAAAACTTATTTTTTACCAAAATATGACAAAATAAAAACGTACAAAAGTCCTGTTACATTTCCAAAATAATAGCATGGAATTCCATGTCATGATCATTACATTTTTCAATATACAGTGCACTCGCGATAATATGAACTACTGAAAACAAGGGCAGTTAAAATTTTTGGGATTGTTCATATTTACAAATGGCACAATATTTTGACACATTTTGAAATTGCTTTTTTATTCCTTTTTATTCCAGATACTGTGGACTTTGCCACTCCATATTTCTTCACTAAATTAGTAACACTTGCACCTTTTTGTAAATTCTCCAAAATATTATATTTTTCATTTAAATTTATGTTGTTTTGTATGCATATTATACAAATTATTCACTCCTAATTAACACCCACCTTAAAACCAAACATGCGTTTGAGTCTGCGAACATGTAAAAAACTAACTAAAATGTGCACTTGTTTGTTTGACCATTGACATTTGACATTTAAATGTTAATAGCTCGGGGTTTTTCCCTAATTTTAATGCATATTATGTGTCTGTTTCAAAATAAAAACAAGTAAGAAGTCGGGCTTGACCGACTAGCCCGACCATATAATATCCTACACCCAGTATATGTATAAAACAGTTTTTCAGAAATAGGCGTTATATGGGAGTTATGAACTATTGTGGACCGATCATACAAAAATTTAGTGTCATGATGTCTGTGAATATAAATATTATATGTGTTAAACTTTATCTCCATATAAATACTTTTAAAAGATTTATGGAGCTTAAATTGAATTACGAAGAGGGTCTTATATGGGAGTTTCGACTAATTATGGACCGACCATTATAAAATAGGTGTCATTGTTTCTGTATATATGAAACTTATTTGTGTGCAACTTTATTTAGATATCAAAATTTTTAAGAAATTTATAGATGTTAAAGTGATTTTCGGAAGTGGGCCTTATATGAGTGCTACGACTAATTACGGACCGATCCTCACAAAATTTGTAGATGTGATTTGGTTTCATTTACCACTCATTTGTGGTGAAATTTGTTTGGATACTCTCATAATGCAAGCATTTATGATCGTTAAACTCCTATTTCGGGAGGACATTTGTATGGGGGCCGGGTGAAATAATGGAGCGATTTCCGCCAGTTTCAATCTCATCCGTCCTTGGGCCGAACAAATTTCACGTACCAAATTTCATCGAAATATCTTTAAAATTGCGATAAGTACTTTGCGCACAAGCTTTACATGGACAGCCAGCCAACAAGCCAGGCGGACGGACATCGTTAAATTGACTCAGGAAGTGATTCTGAGTCGATTGATATACTTTAAGATTAGTGTTGAATCAATATTTCTGGGCGTTACAAACATCAGCACAAATCCAATATACTTTTGTACAAAGTTCATATTTTGCAGTAGTCAATGGCGGAGAAAAAGTGTTCATATTTGTGGGTGTTCATATTTTTGCGAGTGCACTGCTACATGTAATATATAGAACATTGGTGTGCTATTTTTCTGTACATAGTTGTATGTTACCGTAGACAACTTTTTAGAACTATTTAGAGAAGATAGCTTAGTTCTTACTTAATTAAGCTCTTCTTATTTCATTTAATCAGCATATAGTGTCTTTTATTTGTTAGACTATAACATTTTTGCTTTTAAATGACACCAATTTATTTTTTAAGTTTCTGTTAGATTTCTTTTTATGGAGCTTTGAAAACAAAAATCAATAAACTGCATAAAATAAGCTGTGAGCCACTGTAAACTATGAGCATGAACATCGACACTTTTTTACCACCCACCCAACACAACATAAAACAAATGATTTCTTGTAAATCTACCGAAATCTTTTTCTTGTGCGCTCAAAACGAGGGCTCTTAATGACGTGGAGTAATAAACAACACACTTTCACTCCCTCACTTTTATAGCACAGTTACTACTGTTGTTTCTGAGTGCATCACCTGAAAGATCATTTATTTCAACTGAAATCTTAGTTCTTTTATATTCTCCAGTTTTTTTTTAAATGATTCATACTTTTTTATGACATTTTCGAGTCTAAATATATTAGAACCCACTTCCGAAAGGCCTTCAAATGAGAACTACAATTTGTAATTGCGATATTCTAAGAAACAAATGAATCGTCGACATATTATTCATGAATAAAACAGTAACAAAATAAAAAATATAGCAATAAAAATAAATGCTGATAAGAAGAAATAAATAAATAAATAAATAAATCACTAGATTAATTTAAACGTTTATATGTTTGTAGATGCAATTGTTGAGTTTTTTTTTAAAATTGCAAATAGATTCGATGGCGGTTTTTGTATTTTCTTTTGTTTTTAATTACAAGTGTACAATATCTTTTAATACATTAAGGGTGCGTGTTTACTCAGTTTATTTTCAATTGCATATTAACGTTTTTATAAAAAATTATTTTTAATTTTTTGCTAATGTAAACACCACTGTGCCAGCAAAATTTCAACATGTTTATTGAGTTTTATGTGGCTTTAAACTGTACAACTGTACCGACTTTGCGTTATAAAAATGTCATAAAAATTTTTTGTTTGTCTTTTTTATTCAGTATGTTTTATTAAAGTTTCCCACCTTAGGAAAATAAAACTCATAAGAAAACAAATAATTATTTAATTATCATTGTTTTAAATCTGAAAAATGTTTGCAAGAGACAACAAAATGCAAAAATGTTAGCAAAAATTACCGAGACATTAACAAAATTATACATTTACACAAAGCCTTACACATGACCATTAACTAAACGACTTAATTAGATTACAATGTCTGTCCATGTGTCTTTTTCTTTTCAACCAACTTTTCTTTTCAACTTTTACAATTTATTGTATGAAAAAAATAACAATTTTTTTTTGACTTTATCCCCCTTAAACAACAACAATACAAGTTGTAATTAAATTAAACATTATCTCTAACACACTCATAAAAATAAGTCTGTTAGCTGAAATTTAAAAAAAAAATACCAAAAAGCCAGTTAATTTGAAAGTTATTTGATATGGCTGAAGAAAGTGCCATAGAAAAATTAAAATAAAAAGAAAATGTTTAATAAAAAATTTAAAAAAAAAGAAAAAAATATGTATAAATGAAATTAATCATCATGCACGAATGAATTAATTAATTGTAACCGTCTACTAATTTACAAAACAGAAGTAAATGAACTTTATGGAAAGAAAAACAATAAAATAATTAAAATTCATTTTTTTTTTATTTTGTGAGTTTTTATATTAAATGTCATGCCAGACAGGCGACTCATGCTTATTTGCTCATTAATGCTACATTTACAGTGGTTCATTTTAAATGACAAAACAAAATTTGGAGCACAGATTTATCAATTGTTTAAAGTCAGTAGGGTTTTTAATAAGCTTTAATTATCACATAATTAATGCCATTATACGTTTATCGTTTACAAGATGTTTGTTATATTAAATTATATAATTAATGCTTGCATTTGTTTAAGATAAATCTGATAAATCCCGGCAATTCTGGTAGCTATTGCCTCAATAATGAATTCACCTTCGTCTTAGCTAAATGTCGAGTTATTTTATCATTTATTTATGTCCAGCGGCAACTAGATTTTTCCTAGTTTTCATAGATACAGTCTGGCAGCCGGCAATGCCGCTGATTACAATGACTTAGTCTAAGAGACAGTTCGTAGTAACCAAGCCAATCGATTAGACACAGATTTAGAAAAGTTAATACAATTCCACAATCTTGTGTATAACAGTGTTATCTATACCAAATCTTCGTATAACAATATTTTTTATAAAAAAATTTTTATATAAAAGTATTTTCTATAAAAAGTATTGTATATCAAGGTAGTTTCTATAGAAAATCTTGTGTATAGCGCAATTTTCTATAAAAAATTTTGTGTATAACAGTTTCTTCTATAGAAAATTATGTGTATAACAATTGTGTTGATAAAAAATCTTGTGTATAAAAGTTTTTTTTTATAAATTCTTGTGTACAACAGTTTCTTTTATAGATATTCTTGTGTATAACAGTTTCTTCTAAAGCAAATCATATGTATAACCGTATTTTCTACGGAAAATATTGTGTACAACAATATGTTCTATAGAAAATCTTGTTTATAACTTTTTCTATAGATAATTATGTGTATAATAGTTTCTTGTATATAAATTCTTGTATATAACAGTTGTTTTTATAGAAAATATTGTGTATATCATTTTCTTCTATAGATACTTGTGTGTATAAATTTTATTCTATAGCAAATCATGTGCATAACAGTTTTTTCTATAGAAAATCTTGTGTTTAAAAGTATTTTCTATAAAAAAATTGTGTATAACAGTTGATTTTATAGAAAATCTTGAGTATAAAAGTTTCTTCTAAAAAAATTCTTGTGTGTTTCAGTTTCTTCTATAAGAAATGCTTCTGTATAACAGTTGTTTTTTATAGGAAATATTGTGTACAGCAGTTTCTTCTATAAAAAATCATGTGTATAACAGTATTTTTTATAGAAATGTAACAGCATTTTCTATAGAAATTCTTGTGTATAGGAGTTTCTTTTATAGAAAATTATGTGTATAACAGTTTATTTTATAAAAAATAGTGTGTATAACAGTTACTTTTATAGAAAATTTTGTGTATAAAAGTTTCTTCTATAGAAAATCTTGTGTGTAACAGTTTTTTCTATAGAAATTCTTGTTTATAACATTTTCTTCTGTAGAAAATCTTGTGTATAACAGTGTTTTCTTAGATAATTTTGTGTATAAACAGTTATAACAGTTGTTTTTATAGAAAATATTGTGTCTAACAGTTTCTTCTATAGATAATTATGTGCCTAACAGTTTGTTCTTTAGAAAATCAAGTGTATAATACTCAAGCTAATTCTACAATTATTGGAATAAGCTTATTCTACAATTGTAGGTATAAGCTTATCTTTATTTAGTTTAATAAAATATTATTTGGAGAAGCTTTTTCTAAAATTGAGAATATAAGCTTATTAAATAATTATTTTAGTACTATTATCACGAGGGCTCCTTTTTGATTATTCTACAATAATTTAAAAGTGTTTTTCTATAGTTTCTCAAGTTTTTTTTTAAAGCTTAAGGCTTATGCTCGCAAGCTCTATTATAATATTTTTCTAAAGGGTTTTGGTCTATTGGGTTCTTCTATAGAGATTTGTGTGTTGTGTGTGTGTGTGTGTGAAAACATTTTCCACAACAGTTTCCTGAGATAGTTTAGATCATAATACCTTATACTCCACTATTAAAGAACGGGACAGTCCCACATTATATTGTACCAACTCTTTTAGCTATTTGTTCGAACAACTCTTTCAGTAGTTATCATTTCAGGCACTCAATCATACAGTCCCTTTCGTATTTGGTATCGCAATCAAAGTGTTGCAAGTTTGCTGCGCCTAACAGATTCATCTAAAACTATAAAATTTGTTTGACTGAAAAACGCAAATTTTTTCTTCGTGTAACTTAAATATAACTTCCTTCATTTGTGCATTTCCTGGCAGCAAAGTGTCACCCACTCAATATTGTTTAATTGTTATGAAGTCGTTTGTCTTCTTTAGTTTACATACATACATACTTTTAAAACTGAAACCTTTAAAATATTTTGTTACTTTTTAAAACTTCCTTCCATTGATACACTTAAGAATATTTCCTGTGCTAATAAAATAACTTCCTTTTAAACGCTGTTTCCCAGTGAAACCTTTTAAGAAAATGAGTCATTTGTAAGAACCCCTTATATGTAATTAAATAACAAATTAAATTGAAAAATATATGAACACATGTGCTTTACATATTACCATACAATTAACTGCTTTATGGATTTTGAAAAAAAAACATTCAAGTTCTTAAATGCCCCTTAACAAAGCCAACAATATGGTTTAAGGTAATTTGATATATTTTCCATTTTATTTAAAATAATACACTTGGTTTAGTACGATTTGGGGTTTTTCTACAAATAAAGTCATGTCCTTTTTTGGTGGCACTTTAAAAGGTTTCAAATTACCAGAAAAAAAGTTAAATAAAAAGTAGTTTAGCAGGAACTTGATCTATTTATAAATGCTAGGACATACTTCAGCATATTTGAAGATGCTTCATTTAACATGTAGATCCCGCTTCAATACCCGAGGAACCAGTAAAATCTCTAGTTCGGTGTTAGTCTCTGATCTTAAATAGTAACTAGCTAACATTGAAATATTATCTGACAATTTTTTTTAAATTTTGTTTCTGCTTCATACCACAGTGCTATGTTACAAATACATATTTACTTTTTGGCCATTCTTAGTTATATTTTATTAAACCAAAAATCATTTATTTACTTTCTCAGCAATTTTGTTATTTTAGTTTTTTATTTATTTGTCATTTGTACCCCTTGGTCAAAGTGAAGATGTTTTGTGGGATTTTAGCAAACAATTTAAATTTAATTTTAATTGAATTAAAAAAAATTTGTCTTTAAGCTGCTTTTAAAACGTTTTTTCTGTTTATTTCTCATGACAGCTGAATATTTATTAATAAACATTGTATTTGTTTATTTAGATTGTGACAGAAATCTGTGTTTAATACACTTGCAAATTTTTAGATAGATTTTTATAAACAATAAACAAAATTATATTACTGAGAGCTTTAAAGTAAATAATAAATATTTTGATTTTAAAACAACACACACTAAAAAAATTGCTCACTTATAATAATAGGCCGTAAATTCAGTAAAATTTTTAAGTGATCAAGATTGAAATTACTTTCAAATAATCAACCCTGTGTTTGCTAATTCACAATAACTATGCAAAAAAAAATATCTCTGAGTTTCCTGATATTATATTGGATGCCTCGATAGACTAGGTGATAGTGTGCCGCACTATCAGACTTTGGGTGTTTTCTGCAGATAAGGCAAAAAGCTTTGCAGTTTGTGTTTGTTAATTATTCCTTAAAAAATATTAATAGAGATATAAAAGCACGATGAGAAACTTTATTGTAAACTAAAAATGGAAAATAACTCCTCTTATGGAGCGGTGCTTCGAAGTCAAATTTCGTGTATAACAGTATTTTCTAAATAAAATCTTATGTATAACAGTTTCTATTGTATAAAATTTTATGTATAAAAGTTTCTTCTATATAAAATTTTGTTTATAACAGTATTTTCTATAGAAACACTTGTGTATAACAATATTTTTCATATTATATTTTATGTATAAAATTTTTTCTATAGAAAGTTCTCTGTATAACATTTTTTTCTATAGGAAATTCTGTGTATAACATATTTTTTATAGGAAATTCTGTGTATAACAGTTTTTCTATAGAATAATATATTTTTTATAGGAAATTCTGTGTATAACAGTTTTTCTATAGAATAATAGTTTTTTTTATAGGAAATTCTGTGTAATACATTTTTTTTTATAGAAAACTCTGTTTTTAACAGTTTATTCTATAGAATATTATGTGTATAACAGTAACAATATGTGTATATAACAGTTTTTTCTATAGAAAATCTCATTTCAGTTTGTAAAACAGTGTTTTCTGTAAAAAATCGTGTGCACAACAGTATTTTCTGTAGAAAATCTTGTGTTAAACAGTTGTTTCTATAGAAAGTTCTGTGTATAACAGTTTTTTCTAAACAAAATTATGTGTGTAACAAAAAATTCTGTGTAGAACAGTTTTTTATATAGAAAATTCTATGTATAACAGTTGTTTCCATAGTCAATTTTGTGTATAACATTTTTTTTCTATTTTTGTTTATAAGTATTTTGTATATAAAATCTTGTATATCACAATTTTTTCTTAAGAAAATGTATTGAATAACAGTTTTTTAAGGGAAGTATTGTATGTAACAATTTTGTCTATAGAAAATGCTGTGCGTATTTTGTTTTTTCTTCTGCAGTCAATTTTATGTAAAACATTTTCTTCTATAGAAATTTACTCAATTAACAGTATTCCAAATTTATATTTTGATGTGGTTTCCCATAGAAAACTTCCTCAACTGCTGATCATTAACCTCAACCGATAGGAATAAGTACAAAAATATTATAAACATAATGATTTTGTTTTTTCTTTATTTTTATTACTGGTCAATATCACAGTATGTGGTTAAACTGGCAGTCAGATATTCTTATATACTCGTATGTATGCTCAATATAATCGTACATTTATACATACATATGTATGTAGCTGCCTGTAAGCATGATGCATCCCAGCAAGCCATATGAGTCCGAAAAGAGTCTTTTCTGACACCTTTTTCGGAGCGTTAACGCTCTTTATGAGCCCAAAAAACAATCATAATTGCTCCGAAAACCTTCAGAAAAGAGCGTCATTACGTTCGAAAATGGTCCGTCAGAAAGAGCTCTTAGATAATGTCAGAAAAGAGTCTTTTATGAGGGTTTTTTTGGGCTCTTAAAGAGCTCTTAGATAATGCCAGAAAAGAGTCTTTTATGAGGTTTTTCTTGGGCTCTGTGTAATCTTGTTTTTATCATTCTTGTGTGGTACAGCTATGTTTTTTTTGTTCAAAGCACAAGTAACAAGACAACAACGCTTTGCTACACACATAATTAAGTGGAATTTCTTAGTCATACTGAGACTCAGGACAGTAACAAGCAAATTTTTCTTTCGCTCCGAAAATGCTCTTTAGTTAGACTCTTTTCTGACTCCTTTTTTCGGAGCGCTCCGAAAATGCTCTTTTGTTGGACTCTTTTCTGACTCCTTTTTCGGAGCGCTCCTAAAATGGTATGCTGGGATGTTTCATTTGCATGCATGAATGTTCTCATTTTGAAATATGTACCTACATGATGCTACACCAGTATGTAGTCGTAGGCATGATTAGTGTGAGTCTGTTTTAGTTAAAATTTTTTTTTTTTGAACTTGATAATGAAATAAATCCGATTTTTATTTAAATTTCTTATTGTTTATTTTTATCTGTATCTCTGTGTGTTGCTAAAAAAAATAAGTAAGTGTGTGCTAAAAAATTTTGTTGCTCCTATGGCCTGATAAGTTGGGTGTTGTCTTTTTCTGAGCAGCAACAGCCCAATCTACAGATAAAACAAAAACTCACTCGTACACAAACAAAAAAAAAAAAAAAAAACAATGTATTTATTTGTTTATACACAGGGTTGAATTACATTTCAAAATGTACGCTTCTCAAAGCATCTGGAATTGTTTTAATGATTAACACCAGTACAGGAATCGAATTCAGCCAGCTACTAGCCAACTCAATAAAGAGGAGGCTGCAAGCAACTGGATAAGAGGAATAACTGAGAGAAAAAACACTCATCCATAAACCCACTTTTGTATGAATACCATGCTAAATCTACACATATGTGTAAAACTTTGACAGCTTGACATTTGAACAAATGTTTGAGTACAATACTGTATACATGGCACATACATACATACATATGTGTATAAAAAGCCAGATGGACAGACATGATGAATTACAAGTACAAGGTCAATAGTACAGTAGAAAAATTGTTAATGCTTTTTTGTTTTTATTATTATTTTCTGTAAATGTTTTTTAAACTGTTTATTTATTTAAAAAAAGCAACAGCTGCCATTAAAATATCATAAATAACTTACATTCTTTAAACAAAAGTGTGGAAATCTGTTTTAAACTGATTTATTTAGCTGAGTGTGCAAATAGTTAAACATTCGAGATTTCTCTGATACTTATTGTTCCATGATTCATAACTAATAAATTGACAAATATTATGATTTTTTACTTAATCTAATCTACAGATGTTTGAACTAAAAAAGAGGTTGTTGCAACAAAGGGTGTTATTTTAAAAATAATTATTTTACAACTTTAAATCTAAACGGCTGCCTCTAAAAATGTCTTCAAAATCTTCTCCCTTTAAAAATAAATAAATATTTATTACAAATTTATTTATGTGGCGTCTAAATCACTCAAATTATTTTGTTCCCTTAAACAAACATATTAAAACGATCCCTAATTAAGTCTTTACTAACTGATCTGCTTCAAAATAAACACATCCCTGTGTTTGTTTACACACAGAGTTGTGTTTATTTAAAAAAAAATCATTTCAGATTTTAAGAGAGCAATTGAAAGAAAATAAACAATTATTTGTTATTTTTATGATGTGTGAAATTCACACAAAAAGAAAATATTTAGAAACATATTATTTTGTGTTTTTTAAAAAGAAGAATATTTGTTTTATGAAAGCAGTGTTTTAAAATAATTAATTCATCAAACAAATGTAGATAAAACTAATTCTTTCCAATTAAAGTAATACCCTCCTAATGGTAAACTATGGTAATGGTAATTCAGTAATCAAAACACTCTCCTTCTAAAGACAAAGACAATTATACCGTAGACAGACGACAGATTTAATGCGCATTAAAAACTCACTAATGTGAATTAAGATTTTACCGTGATAGTCGACAGTTTCTGCATTTAAACTGCATGTAGGTAACAGCTGTTTGTTTGTCAACAACTATTTAATTATGAAAAAATTTGTTTGGCATTTGCTGAAAAAACAGTATTTCTTTGAAAAAAAGCTGAAATTACTTTTGCTGAAACTGTTTCATAATGCAAAACTTGTTCATGCACTAGCAACCATCAACCTAAACGTGTTGCTACATGTGGAGACCGCAGTGGGACACTCTGAAATAAGAGAAAAGCAATTGTGGAAATCTATTTTTATTATTTTAATTTTACAATTGTCTTCTTCTTATTTTAGAATAGTAAACAATTTGATAACATATTATTGATTTTCGACGATGTTGCCATATTGAAATAGCTAAATGCAGTATAAATTCAGTTTGATTTTGTGTATTTACGTCTAACTTAATGCGCATTAAAAATGGATAATTCACAAGTTAATTTGAATTAATACTGTGTTCAGATATGAAACTTAATTGAGTCAATATTCAGTTAATTGACAATATTATTTTAAGTGTTCAGGCATACGCTATTTTCAGCTTACTCAATAATCATTTGACAGTTGGAAAACAATACAAAAAATACTCTAAATGGTTGTTGTGTTTCTATGTAAACAGACTTACCTTCACATTGATTTTTTAATGATTTCTTTTGTTTTCTTTTGTTGACATTTGCCATTTTATACAATTTTGTTCACTAAACACAGTTGTGAACAGTGTTGCATTCGAAATCTTACTCAATATTATAACAATTTCGTACTAATTGCGCAATAATTAATTGAGATTTTATATGGAATATTGAGCTCAATAATGGCGTTAACTGCGATTATCGCAATTAAGGTTCATATCTGAACACGCTATAAGACTGTTAATGCAAATTAACTGTGTCGTCTGTCTACGCTATTATATATTCCTGATATATGATTAATAAGTACGTGTTAGATTTTTCTATAGTCGAAAAGCTGATTCAAAGTGTACCTTAAAGAAATGATTAAGGACAGAAATGTAGCCCTAACAGAGCCATGAACACCGGTATACAAAATGTTATGATCGGAATGAAAATAGCGATACAATGAACAAAATACTAAAAGGACGGTGTTTGTAGGCGTGGCAAAAAATAAAAAAGTTATTTCTGGAATTGTTTTTACATTATCTTTAATCCTATAGGGGGTGACTGACACAATTTAATTTTTTTGTATGGAAAGCGAACCCCTCTAGTGTACCTTTATCATTGTTAGTGATTAGCTCTGAAACCTTACTACTACCCAACACTGCCTGTATAATTATGAGTTTACGCAAGACTGGTGATGGTTGATTTTTAACAAACAATTTATCATTATGTAATTAAGAATCTAAAATAAGTTAACGGAACTGTTTTTGTTTATGTCACGTTTGATATTCTCTTTATATTCTTTAAAAGTCTTAATTGTCTGACCTGTCACAGGATGTAGGTCTCCGCAATGTAGGATCTAACTAGTTGAAAGATGTTGCCGTCATTTAGTACAGTGTGGGCCAAAAGAAACCAAGGGGTGTAAAAGTTTAATAACTTTTTCGTTTATTAATTTTTTTTATTTTTTCTATCAGATTATATAATATACAAAAGGGAAATCTTTTTACACTAAGTATGAAAAATGATGTCTCTTAAATGGCCACCGTTTTCAGCTTCGCACTGAAGGGCTCTTTTTAGAGCATTTTCCATAACATCTTTCAAAATTTGTGGCTGTAGAGTTCGAATTTCTACAACAATGTTTGCCTTGAGTTCAAGGATTGTCTCTGGCTTGTTCACATACACTAGCTCCTTTAAATAACCCTGCTGTCAAATCTGGCGATCGAACTCAAGGCTGTGTCTTTAACAAACTCACGCCTGCTTTTATCAGATTAATCATCCAACTAGTCCAACGTTCGAGAACAATTATTGCAGACCTTCACTAACTGTAGCACTGCATCACTATGTTTTGATATCATTTTACATCCCGGTAGAAGTTGGCTTATTTAACACACACCGTACTACATTGATCTTCAGAATACTTCTTTACAATACACCTTTTTATGGACCGCTCTTACTGAGTTGTGATTGATAACTTCATTAAACGACTTACCCCCTTATTCATAAACGATTATAAAATTTAACAAACGTTTCTTAAGCAAATTTGTACATGCAAATGTGTCCTAATAAACTTTTGTTAAATTTAATAATGGTTTATGAATAAGGGGGTTAGAGTCAAATTTGCTAATCAGGTATGTGATGGAAAACGATAACGAGTGAGTTTTTGAAGTCCATTTTAAAATATTTCTAATTAAATTTTTAAAATTTTTGTTTTAAGATTCTCTTTAATAGCAAATTATCCTTATATTTTGTGGGATAAAACTGTTTTAATACAGAAATATTACGAAAAAATTAACTTCTAAAACTCACTCGTTATCGTTTGCCATCACATGCCTGAATATTTTCCTCACATTCTTCGTCGGAAGATGTAACAGAAGTACTGCATTATATATGTCTGGATTTTTATACCCATTTATAATACCTTCTTTTACCAGACGATTCCTCACATTCGTCATTGAAAGTTAACCATTGTAGTGCTTCAATAACTGTAGTGCTGCATCAGAGCCTTTCTGAAGACTGCTCCTGAGATAACCATACAAATAAAAGCCGTTGACTTGTTTAAGTTCCATTAACTCTTTTTTACCTTTATAATTGTTCAATCTACATCTTTACTCTGAACGCAGACTTTTATCGGTAGGTCGCGAAGCCATGTTTTTAATTGCATGTTTTGCGGTTTTATAACATAATCCTTTATGAATATAATTGATTTTAAACAGGTGAATGTGCTTTGACTAATCGACTCATCAGTCATGTTGTTGATTATTAAGTTTACAGCCTTATTAAATATCTTAGAGATTGTCATCTTCTGTTGAAACTTTTGCCAGAAAGTTTCGATAAAATATTTTTAGTAATATGTGATTTAGCTCGATCACTTGTGTATATATTTAGGGGTGTCATATTTCTAGTATCACAATATTTATTGAATGAGTAGCAGTGCCCTATGACACCAAAGCATTTTTTCTTGTCAGTTTTAAAACCAATTCTGACAATATTGGTTTATATGACACCCCTGATTGCGTTCTGATTGGAGATGAAGACATGAATGAATGAAACATTTGAAAGAGGAAATATGCCCAAAGTGTTTGTGGAAAATGTTATTAATTTGCAGAGATTAACCTGCTAACGCCTGGAAAATATGAACGAACACCTTTTAAATCTCTACATACATATGTAGTGGAAAATAGTAGGTACATTGTAATGCAATATTAAAATTAAACTATTTTGGAGAGATTAATTTTTTCTATAACTTTTTCAAATACTGCAAAAAGTCCCCTGGGGCAGATTTATAACTTTAAAAAATTACTTGTATTGTTCAGGTCTAGAAGATTTTAATCACTTTTAGCTCTGCCACAGGTCAATGCCCCATTCTACAGCAAAATAAGCAAAAGCAAACACTCACATTCACAAAGATATCAAAGCAAATATGTTTAAAATATTTAATGAAAATAATCATCATCATCTTGCGGAAAATGTATGGACAGACTCTCAGCTGTGTATGAAATGAAACGTTATGCAAGCAAGATCTTTTTGCTTCTTTCCGTTTAAAGTTTTTTTTTGTTAATTTTTTTTTTTGAATGCAGGAATATGTAATACTCTATGATTACATATAAGCAGACCATAAGATTGATAAATGAATGTTGGATTCCCCCAATAGTTTATTTGAAGAGAAAAAAAAACGAATAAGAATTCCTAATATATTAAGCTGCTAAAACGAACGGTTTCTTGGGGTGTGTAAGAGTGTGTTTTGTGTTGCAAGAAGTTTGGGAGTTGGTTTTTCCTTTTCTTGTTTTGCAACGTTAAGGTTTGGTTTTGTAGAAATATATTTTGTTTTTTGTTATTTTATTAACTAAACATTTTAAGATTCTTAACATTGCCACTAATTTATTTCGGCTGTCATGACAGTGTCGGTTGCTCAGTTGCTGCATTGGGTTTTTGGTTGGCTTGCAACACCGCACTGCATGTCATACCGTTGGTTTGTTTATTTTAAAGTTTTTTTTTTTGGTTGTTGTTGAAACATACATATTTGCTATGTACAAGTATAGCGTATTTTTAAGATTGTTTCAAGTTGCTAGGGAGAATTTTTTGTAGCATTTCTTTTCTTTATTTTTTTAAATTTCCTTCAACAATTGTTTGCTTCTGTATGTGAATTTGTGTTTATTGTATACAGCTTGATGTTGCTGTAGTGAAAAAAGTTTTTGTGTGAGTTGCCTGTGGCAAGTTGAAAGTACTTTTACTTGTCTTGCATGTTATTTGCTGTTAGTTGTTGCATTTGCGGTTCGTTCTTGTTAAAGCGAAAGATGAAACAACCCAACATCAGCAATATATCGAAAAAATGTTGATGAGAAAATTACAAAAAAAAAAAGAAAAAAAATAAAAAGAATTGACTACAACATGCAACAACCGACCAGTCGTCCGTCACCTAGTCAGTCAGTCATTTATAAAAATAAAACACAAAATGATCGCCAACGAGGCAGCTACTAATAAATATTGTGTTGCATGTGGTACTATATTGTATGTGCAGCTAGCTAGCTGCTGAATGCCACTCGAGTGTATGAATCTTAAAATCACGATAAGAGTATGTGTATGTGTCTTCTGTTAATAATAATTCTTTCTTTTCGTTGTTTTTATGTTGAGTTGTTTGCAAGTTTAGTATTTATGTGCTTCTAGTTGTTGCTTCAAAAGCTTCTTTCGTTCGTTCTTTTCAGTCTTCCACTGCTGCTGCTGCTGCTGTTGCTTCTTTAGATTTCAGTTAGTTTTGTTCTTGTCTGTCATTTCTTAGTACTTGTTGGTTGTACTTTTTCAGCTTTTTGTTTTAATTCTTTCTATACTTTGGCGTTTTTTTTTTTGTGTAGTTTTCTTTTTCTTAAATTTTTGTTTTATTGCGGTGGGTCGTTGGCCGACATTTATGCTTTGGACACATAATTTTAATTTTAAAACTCGGAAGTTTACTGTATGTTAAACTATACAGTAGGCTGCTGAAAAACGAGGCATTTCCTGTGAAAAGAAACTTTTGCACAGTTATGTATGTATATTTTAAGAGTCTTGAAATAGATTACAGATTTTAGTTTTTAAGAAAAATGAAAAGTGAAAAATTCAATTAATTCTGTTTGAAATAATTAAGACCCTGGCCTTAACAGCTGTTAATTGGAGTTGAAATTATTTTTATTCTTCAACATCAGCTCGAAGATCGTGGAAGTAATTTGTAATACAAATAGCTCATTTTTTTCTTTTTTCAGGACGAATTAAGATCAATGAAGTTGTTGAATAGTATTGACTGAACAGGTAGTTTGCTTGTGCACGTTCTTACGAGAGATCGAGAATCGCAGAAACTGTTTTTTTTTCAAGAATCATTTCGGACATATTTTATTCCTTCTATTTAATGATCTTCCAAATTCCCTTTGTAATATCCAAATATACTCAACTTATCTTCAATCTAATTTGCACCAATTTCACAACTGGTGCAATGTTGACTTAAAGCAATTAAACCTGAAAAAATATCAATACATGTCCTTTTCAAAAAATCTTCATGCATCAATGAATATGTCAATGATAGAATCCATTGCCTCTATCATTTATTTAGTAAAGTAAAATTTAATAGGAAACTAAACTTTATCGTAATTATGACTGCTTATAAAGCAATTGGCGTCCTAAGCTATTTAATTAACCACATTTGACAAAAAAAAAATTATTCCCAACTTTAGTTAAATCGATCCTTGAATAGGCATCTGTAAACTGGGACCTCTAATACAATAAAAAAGCTTGAATTTGTGTAAAAATAATTCCACAGATTTTGCTTTTGAAGACTACAGTAGAATCCAAGAACAAATCGTCCACCATAAATGTGTAAGCTTGTACTATCCCTCGAAAAACAATTCCTCATATATTTCCTTTGAACTTAACGATGGAATCCGGCAATAAAAATTCAATCATATCGAAGTCAGGAATCTTTTTTTCAATAGATTTAGAAAGGCCAAAGCTATTCTAAGTAACTGAAAATAAATAAGTAATTTCTAAACGCCTAGTCAGATTTTTACAAATCTTTACTCAGCTATTAAAAATTTAGCCACAAAGTTAGTCACTCTATGAACCGATTTTAAAACAATTTAGATATTAAGAAATAACAACCTTTTTGGAACCCAATTTACGCCAGTTTTTGAATACATATGTTCAAATTTCCAAATGTATCTCAATAAATTAAAACCAAAATTTCGTGACGGTCACACAATCATAATTTTGAAATGTCTGTAAACACGATTACCGAATTTAGTGAGCAAAATATCGGCTGTTTGATGAAATGTATGACAGATTACTGTTCGTATAAACAATTACATACAAGATTACATACATATGTTATGACCATTTGACTAGCTTTATTGAAATCGGAATAACCATTTCGAAATAACGGATAAAATAGCATTTTTTTATCTTGCGAATCGAATTTGTTATCATGTTGTTAAAATGTCTGTCTGCATTTCAGCTTGGAATAATATTCGCTTTAAGGAACGTTTCTTGATTGTTGGCATATCATCTGTGCTTAGTGAAATTACTGAAAAAAGTCCAATGAGATCAACCTATTTTACTTCTTGACGGCCACACAATCACAAATTTGAGATGGTAATTATCGAATTTATTGTGATATTTTGCTCGATTGTGTGAGAAAATGTTTGACATGGTGCTGTTTGTATTATTATTATGTTGGTTGTTTAAAGACATTTCTACAGTAGCTGCAAGCGAAACTGGTACAGCAAGATTTTTTTTATATTTCTAAAGATCAAATTTAAATCAGCTGCTGTTTTGAATTTTTAGAAGAAAGCAAAGTCTCAATATGGAATTTTTTAAATGTTTATGATTTTCTCTTTTCACAAATATAAACATGATAGTATGTGTTTGCCCATCACTGGTAGTACAGTTCAATCCAAGAATAAAACATCTTTTCAGCTAAAAGTTGTACAAGACCAAAGGAAAAGTTTGGTTCTATGTAAGCACGTCGCTCACCTTAGCTGGCCAAACAATTGTCCCGTTTGCTTTCATAATGGCGCTCATTGCTTTCCTCGTCGAATTATTCATTCCGTTCCGCGAATGCGTAAACAAAATTTTTGTGCGGAAGCATAATTTGAAATTATTCATTCCGTTGCTGCGGTATTTTTCCGTTTTTCGATATCATCTCTACACAGATAGTATTGCGGCATGCCGCAGGAATGAATAGTTATATTTTACATATCGATCGATATTTTTTACCGCTTAGTTTTCCTTTCCGTGTGGAATCAATAATACTACCACTATCTATTTCTAAGATAATAAACATCTCGTTAAAATTGTATTATATTTGCACAATATGCTGTCACTAAATGCTTTTGAGCGGTCGATTTGATTGACTATCATTCAGCCTTATTATGAGTGTCGTTTTCTTTTTACGACAACGACTCTTTCGTAATAGATTAAAGGTAAAATCAAATTTGTTTCTCTAATCTATTACGAAATAGTCGTTGTCGTAAAAAGAAAACGACACTCGTAATAAGGCTGATTGTCAAAGGTGTCAAGAGAACATGGTTTATAAGAACTTTCTAGGAGAAAACCCAAACCAATAGAATATAAAGGAGATTCTGAAAAGTGTATATCAAAAGATGCTGTAGGTATTTACAAAGCGCAAATTACTTACAAATTACTTAACAAATTACTTGCACCAATGTCCTGCATTTAGGTTAGTTGATTTTGAGACGAACACTTTTATATGGACATAAACTGAAATATCTTATGAATTAAAATTGGAAATCAGTGAGAAACTATATGGAGGGCACTAAGTTTTCAATGTAGACGATTTTTATTTTTTTTATAAACCATCACTTAAAGCTGAAACACATTCAAATAACTTGAATACTATTACATATTTCTTTTATAAGTGTATTTTATTCTTAATATTTTTCTAATTCTAATTACATATATGTCTAACTGTCCGTCTAGACTGTTGTTGTTTTCGTAACAAAAGACTGAGTTTACCACAAAAAGCGCTAAACAAAGTAATTGTCATTTCTAATACGTTTTTTCCATAACCATATCATAAGTTTTAACTCTAATTAAATATAATTAACTACAGTTTACAGATCACTTAGTATTCAGGTTAGAAATGGCTAACAACTGCTAAAATTTCTTTATTATTTCAAACATTTTTTTTTACCCATAAAGACAAAAACTTACTTAGTACAGACTTTACAAAAAAAAAAGCTGAATCTAAAAATGTTTCTAAACCACTGCAAAATGTGCAGTGATTTGGAAATATAAATTCATGACTTCAGGAATGAAAAAACAAACAGCAACAAAATCTCGGGTGATGATGATTAAAATATTGATATGAAAGCAACAAGAGTATTAATAAACAAAAAATAGCAAATTAAACTTAAAACTATAAGAAGAAAATGGCGAAAAATATTAAGAAAATAAAGAAAAACATAAAAATATAATTAAAAAAAGCCACAACTAGATATTAATTTAAGTGCATGTTAAAAGATGAACAAGATACAATTTTTTTTTGGTTTGAGTCATAAATTTGTTTGTTTTTTTTACAAGCAAACAATTATTAACTGAGTTTAGGGTCTTCACAGTATGCTATACAAGTATAATGTAATTAATAAGCTAATTAAAAGTTGCTTTATACATTTCGTTTAGCATACTTTTTTTGGAAGTCATTATTAATCGAAGAATTGTGATGCCCTTTAATTATAACCTACACCACCAGAGTGGGGATATTAAATTATAACATTCGTCTCAGAATCACTTCCTGAGTCGATTTACCGATGTCCGTCCGTCCTTCCGTCTGGCTGGCTGGCTGTCCATGTACAGCTTGTGCGCAGTTTTGAAGATATTTCGATGAAATTTGGTATGTGAAATTTTTTCGGCCCAAGGACGGATGGAATTCAAACTGGTGGAAATCGGTCCCTTATTTCGCCTGGCCCCCATACAAATGTCCTCCCGAAATTTAGGTTTACTGATCATAAATGTTTGAATTATGCAAGGAACCAAACAAATTTCATCACAAATAAGTGGTAAATGAAGCCAAATCACCTCTGCAAATTTTGTGCAGATCGGTCCATAATTAGTCGTAGCTCCCATATAAGGCCCACTCCCGAAAATCACTTTAAAGAGCATAAATCTCTTAAAAACGTCGTTATCTAAATAATATTGAACATAAATATATTTCATATATATACAAATAATACGGTACAATTTTTTACGATCGGTCCATAATTAGTCGTAGCTCCCATATAAGACCTAAAATCACATTAACGACCATAAATTTATTGAAAATGTTGGTATCTAAATAAAATTCAATACAAATAAGTTTCATGTTTACAGAAATGATGACACCTAATTTTATAATGATCGGTCCATAATTAGTCGAAACTCCCATATAAGTCCCTCTCCGTAATTCACTTTAACCTTCATAAATCTTTTAAAAGTATTTATATCGATATAAAGTTTAACACAGAAATCATGACACTAAATTTTTGGATGATCGGTCCATAATAGTTCATAACTCCCATATAGCGCCAATTTCTGAAAAACTGTTTTATACATATATACTGGGTGTAGGGTATTATATGGTCGGGCTTTTTACTTGTGTTATTTTAGTTACAGTATTTTTACATCTTTTTCATGGTTTTATGTTGGTATTTACGTTTTTAATAAGACAAATGTTTTAATTTACGAGAATTTAAAGATAAAGGGTCTGTCTGGTCTTGCTTTTTCTTGTTATTTGCTGTTTGCTTTATGTACGAGTAGACTTTCATTAAACCGCTCAAATGAGTAATTAAACCGAAAACTTGCAGTTTATGAGTTATAAATTTTTTAATGTTAAAAAGAATTACATACTTATTTGAGGAGGGATTAGTTGTGCTATTTTTAAGACTTTAAATGACAGTCAGTTGCAAAAAAATAGTACATGCGTTTTTTCGAAATAATATTCAAGTGAAATTATTGTAAAATGCAGTAATATTCCCAGAAATAAGCGGATTATGATGATTGTAATAAGAGGTAATTATCATGCCAATAATCGAATAAAAAAATTACCAATTTCGAATATCGAATAATTCGTTAAATTTTTGTAGAATAATCGAATAAAATGAATAACTTTTTTTGTGTACAATTTATCGTTTGTTTTAAGCATTTTTCATAATTTTAGAATTAAAAAATAGTAATAATCTTTGTAATTTTTTAACCGTACAATACTTTTGTGCCTAATAACTTATTTTGAATTTTCTAATGTTTAACTGGTCCAATTTCATTATTTTTTTAAAATATTTTTTATAAATGTTTTAGTTTTTATTTCATGCAAATATTCTACCTGGTTCATTGGCATGGGATAGCCAAAAAGGTTGCAAGTGAATGTGTGTTCTAGGGTTAATTCAGCTTAAGTTATGTTCTATTAAAAAATATTAAAACAGTCAGTGAAAGAAGCTTAAGACATTAACATCGGACAACACTGTATTAAACATTAAATTATATTTCTTACCTGAAGATGATCAACAAAGTTGGTCGAAATATTGGAAATTAATAAAAGAGAATAGAAATTAAAAACGAACAAGAGTTTTTATATTTTTAATAAAAGAGACCTCAAGCTAAATTAATAATGTAAAAATATTTTTAAAATATTACAACTCCTGTTGTTTGTTTCTATTCGTTCAAATAAACAAAAAAATTAATTACACAGTACAACACAAAAAAATTACGGGGTTCCGACGATTGATTGTTGTTAAGGAGACCAAAAAAAATAAACGTGTGTCGGCGTTTTGTTAGATCACATCAGCATTTCATTTAAGAAGCGGTTAAAAATTCCCAGCTCTGGCCTGTTCTTGCAGCATATCGGTATATAAAACTATGTTTTCTTTACGTCTGAGGTGTAGGGTATGTTCAGCATTTTTGTAGATAATGGTATGGCAAATATTTTTTTAGAACATATTAACCCTCTAACTCCCCCCTCATAACGGCATTTTTGGCTTTATTTTAAGAAATTGTAAAAAACACCCCGAAAAAGGGGAAGGGCGGGGATGAAATGTTCTACAAAAATGTTGGCCATTAAATTTTACTATATATGTCAGAACACACCAAAATCCAAAAATTATTACAAACACTAAAACCCTTAACAACAATTAATCGTCGGAACCCCGTAATTTTGGAAAGAGTTTCAAATTGTTCTACAGTGTTATTAAAATGTATATAAAATATATTATTAAAGATGGCCTTACTTTATATACGGCTTGATGAAGGAAAAAGATGCTCATTTTACCTTATTTAAAAAAAATTTAATTATTCGAATAATTCGATTAATTTTAAATATCTGAATGATTTTTTTGAACAACATAAAAACCCTTATTCTAATTATTCGTTTTATTCAAAAAAAAAAAAATAGAATAATTTGGCTACCCTACTTATAATATTACGAGCTCTATATCCGTTTCAATGACTCGATATCAAAAAAACAAAAAAACTATATTATAGGAATGTTAAATACATACACATATGTATTAATTATGATGATAAATAACATCAACTACTTTTGAAATTGGAAAGCCTTTTGTTTTTAAAACATTTGTACAATATAAATTTACTCTAAGTTGTTAGCTTTGACATATTCCTATATTTTTTTTACTGAAACATGTAACCGTGCTTTGTACTATTCAGAGTATTTTTTTAGACGAATCAGATGCATTCCGTACAGGTTTCCTGTAATGGTCCGGCTCATAAAAGGTAGAACACTTTTGGTCCCATCAAATACAGAGTATTACCTTAGGACTATGAATATTTGGCTTTGGTGTTGATTCGGCTGGTTGGCCGGGCTTTACATAAGATCTTTTATGCTTCGGGTTATCATAATAAATCCATTTTTCATCGCAAGTAATGATTCGGTGCAAAACTGATTTTCCTTTATAGTTTTTAAGCAGCATTCCGGTTACGCAAAAATCATCTTTCAAAGTCTCTCGCCTTCAATTCATATGGTACCCTATTTTCCTGCCTTTGATTGAATGCTGCTGCCAATGATTTTTCTAGTAATATCTTGATGAATTCCTGGTCTTCAAACATTTTTGGCTGGCCTGGGCGATCTTTGTCATCCGTCACTTCTGAACAGCACAAACCATCTCGTGCACTTTAAAACCGATGGCACACATTCACAACATTCGTCTCTTTTTTATACCCTTCACCTTCATGTGAAGGTTAGTTTAGTTAAAAACAAAAAACTTTTTTTTTCATTATTTTAATACTTTTTACACCATGTACACACTAAGAAAAACGTTTATTTAAGAATTTATTTATGTCAAAAACAAATCAATTTAATTTGTTAACATTTGCCGTTTGAAATATGCCACGCACATTTGCCTACCTACAAAAAGTATAAGCGGCAAGAAGAACAGCTGATTGCCGCCCGTGGCCGCATGCCGCTTAAAAAAGAACGATATTTACAAATCTGTTTGTTAAGAGATGTAGCTTCCGTTTAAGTGTTAAAATTATAAAAGAACTCGTTGTTTTTACTGCAAAACATTTTGACAGTTTAAATAACTTAATCTAGCTGATGGAATTATAATGGATTATTATGAAGAATGATTTAAAAGAGTTTCCTTAATACTCTATACTTATAAACAAATGCCAATCTTTATGAGATAAACATGCTTTAACGCAAAACAATCTTTCTTTAAATTTGCATATCTAACTGATGTATAGGATCACCCTGAATATAATAAAAACATCAGCATGATCATTAACAGAGCAATACAACAAATAGTAAATAAATATATAAATAAATATGTACAACAATGGCAATGGAAAGTTGCAACTAAACTCGGTCTAGCTAGCTAGCCACTATTAAGTATCACTATAAATATTTTATACAGTAGCCATTGATAGATTTATTATGTTGCGCTTCAATGATGACGACAATGTTTTGTTTGTTGGTTGTTGATGATGATGAAGATCAGATCTTGTATTGTTGTCTGCTTTTTGTTTTGTGTACGAACTTTATATAAAATAGACAGTATCAGCAGGCAACAGCAGTATTTGAATTGACAGCAACAAAAATGCGTTAAGGAATGTTGTTTTATAGTGATGTTACATGTTACATGTGCCACTTCACAGTTGTAGAAAAAACAAGCCTTACATTGTTAATGAATTTATTGTAAAATTGGAAACAAAGAAGAGAGAACCAACAAAAAAAAAACATCTAAAGAGTCATTATTGTAAAATAGTTGAAATAAAACATGGCATGTTGTAGAGTGTTAAACGTTTTCAATTTGATTTGAGGGTTTATAATTTATGTATTCCAAATAGATAAAGAGTAATGACAATTAAACGGATTTTTTTAAACAACACAGAAATGTTAAACCCTACAAAATAAATTAAAGGATATATGGTATTTTTTCACACGCCAAGTGAAAGCGGAAAGTAAATGTTCGACATGTAAACTGTCGAACTTGAAAATTATCCAACTGCATTAATAACAACTGAATGAATTGGCTTAAATTGGCCTGAATGTAGATTCTAAGGATGCATTACCGAACTAGTCCCCAACAGGAAAACTGCAATTCCTACTACTTTTCTTTCATACCTCGCACATTAACACAGAGAAATACTGTATGACTTTAAAATATGCCCAACACAATTTTAGTAATTTAAAAAATTTGCAAACATGTTAAAAAAATAGTTTGACCTTTTAAAGAAAATTTACAAATAAGTAGACTCCAAAGAGGCCACTACAAAAACATATAAACACAGTTTTCCTTTAAACAAAAAAACCTTAAATATTTCAATATATATTTCTGGTTTTCAAAAGTTTCAACTGGTGAGTTCCTTATAATTTGGGTGTGTCCAAGAAAAACCAAACTTACTTTTTGCTTTTCTTATTTATACATACTTATGTATTTAGTACAACATGACTCATTTAAATTATTTTATTCGCTTCAAAATGAGACCCTTAAATTGCTCAACAACTATTTTTAATTTAAGTAAAATTAAAACTAAAATGACAACAGGAACAACTTGGCAGCAGCAGCTATGCATGAGTTAAATATGAAATTTCCTGCTCAGTTATTTTTAAAACAGAAAAAGAATGTGAACAATCAAAAGAAATAAACACACAGAATTTTGTATAGATCACACAGTGTAACACTTTATGATCCCCAGGAGCGTTCAGCCATATACTCGTATACAAACATGCCTACAATGCATGTGTACATACTGTTAATTGTAAATATACAACACATAGCAACTATATACAACCATTCAGCCATCGCCACTCGATTCTAGCCAGCACTTCTTTCTGTGCATTTATTAAGAGAAGCGATATGGTGACAAAAAGCTTAAAATATAAAATTAATTTACATAGAGTGTTGAACACCACACGGTTTCACTTTTATGCAAGTCAAGCTATATTTAGTATTTTAATAAAAAATACAACAAAAAATGGTGCTACTTTATTACATGCCCAGAAATATGTATGTACTCGTAATAATAAAACTATTCAATTTATGGTTTTTTTTATTAAAGAATATTTTAAATTTTTATTGAAATTTAACTTTATTTAAATTTTGCAAAAATAATTTTGTAAAAAAGTGGGCTAATGTTTTGATTAAACTAAAATAGTTTCATAATAACAATCTAGAGGAAAGAGAACTAATACAGAACTGGTTCTGTAAACGGTTCCTTGGGTTTAAGAACAGAGTCTCTTCTTAAGCTTTACTACTTACTACACACATATACAAGGTGGCGCAAAAGTAAACTTCCGATGTTTTTTGGCTGTCACCGACCGATCAAGTAAATAGTCAGCAATATTCCGCGTTCTAGAGCAGTGTAGCTTAACAATGTTCATTAACGTGTATTTCGCATGTGTTTACTACACAAATGTCAAAACAGAACTGACATTAGGGGCTCTGATAGGAGGATTACTTTTGCGCCACCTTGTATCTATCACTATTAGGGATGCCAAATGGGACTCGTTTTTCAAATCCCGGGATTTCATAAATGAATCCCGGAATCTGGATTTTCTGGATTTTTGTTTCATATTAAATGAATATGATGACCAATGCAACAGTTTCACATCTTGCTCATGCACCTACTGTTGTATAACTCTGTCAGTCTGAATTCGAGCATTGTTTTGTTAGTAAGTCATATTATATAACTACGTCTTCTCTGCTGTGTCTTCGTTACACACATAATTATGCCTTTCATAAATCCATCTGATAAGTTGTTTTGTGGAATAGGGCCCTGATCAGTGTATTGAACATTGAACAGCAACTAGTCATGCATCTTTAGACTTTCAGGATCGCGGTACCTAATCCTTTAACTGGAATAGAAGTGATTGAATGGATATGTTAGGAAAATATGGTTATCCTTCCTAAATATATTTATACAACAGGAAAAATTATAGACTATTTGGTTGGATTAACGTTCTTTTAACAGCCTTGGTAATTGCTTTAACTTTCTCCAACCAAAACGAACATAGTAAACATAATTACATGCCTAGAATTATCTCTTCAATTTTTATTCCCAACCTATATAGTTAGTTTGTCATTGAACAATTCGTCAAGCGAGCCTACAGATCTTAAATGTGTGACATGTATTCATAGTAGTGTTCTCAAAAAACCGACTTTTTTGAAAACCGGTTTTTCGGTTACCCGAACTCGAAAAAACCGGTTAATCGGTTAACCCCCCATTAAATAACAAAATAAATTAAACGTAAAAAACAATTAATTTTAATTTAAAAAACAACAAAAATAACTTCAAAAATAGCATTTGTTACACAAAATTTGAACTTTGTGGTAAGAAAAAAAAATAATGACTAAAAGAAATTTATAAAGACTTTTTTTATATTTATAAAAAAATAATAATATTTATAAGAAGTTTATAAAGCAAATTTTTTTATAGTTTATAAGTTTTTATGAATAAGGGGGTAAAAATAAATGTGAATTTTATGAAATTTTTTAAAAGTAATATTTCAAAAACAAAACACAATCCAAATGTTTAGGAGACATTCTGTTTTTCAAATTGGTTTTTGTTAGTGTTGATACCGAGAAGACTCTTTCACTGACAGTTGATGTCGGATTAATAGTAAGAAGAGCATGTTTAATTTTTCCGTTCTCTTGTTAAATTTTTCCAAATAGTCATCTGTAAGGTTATTGAGATTACTACGTTTGGATTTATTACTCAAGTCTTGAATAGATTTTAACCTCAAGTTTAGTTTTTCTTCTAAACTTTCGGAAAAAATAAGAAAAGTTTACGATTTTTACAGATATAAAAAATCGGTTAACCGGGGGGGGGGGGGAAACCCGGTTTCCTTAAAACCGTAAATTTGCCCAAAAACCGGTTTTTCGGTTAACCGAAATTGAAAACACTAATTCATAGTCTAGAGAATTTCATAATGGCGAACGGTATTTAAAGCAACCTTATTGATCAACAAAGCTGATCGTATTGTTGTGGAACAGATCAGAATAGCTGAATAATTTAAATAAAGTAGAATGTCTGAATATTTAAATTAAATTTATGTGTATGCTTTAATTGAAACTCTTTGTATTATTTGTAACATAATATACTAATTATTTCTCTTATTTTTAAATGTACTATTTTCAGTTTTGGGAAATTATCTCCGAAGAGCATGGTATTGACGCTAATGGTGTCTACAATGGAGATAGTGATTTGCAATTAGAACGTGTCAGTGTATATTACAACGAAGCTTCAGGTAATTATATAAAACAAATATATGTATATGTTCAATTCACAAGTTATGTTGTATGTTGTATATTGTATGATACAACCATCTAATTGTGAACACAATTTTGAGCAAGGTCGTATATTTGTAATGTCAAACTTATAAAATGAGAAAAGAAAAATATTTTAACAACAAATATACAAAACATAAAATAGGAATATTTTCTAAAATTAAAACATAACATAGTACATGACCTTCACATAATAGCCACTTCTGCCTGCAGCGCAGCGAGGCTTCAGGCGTCTGGTTTTTGGAAATCGAGAATATATGGCCGCGCAGGGATTCTGGTTCAGTTGCGTTCGATCGTTTCTCAACCATCTGACTTTATTACTCCATACACAGATTTTGATAGGTTATTCAAGGTCTTAATTCCCTCCAGGAGTGAGTGGAATAGGGGTAATCTCGTGTACAAATATGACACTAGGTTATATACAGACGGTTCTAAGATGAGCTGCGGGGTTGGTTCTGGGGTCATTGCTGTTGTACAAAATATTTACATATATAGAAATTACCAACAATATTTGTACAACTATTGTAAATTCAGACGACATACAACTCCTACGACACTACAACATCACTTTTGAATTAAACAATAGATTAATTCTAGAAAAATATTCTTGCAGAGTTGTTAGAAAATTGCTATAATCAGTGAATATCCCTGAATGCCGTGACTTTTAAAATAAGCTAGACTAATTCGTTTAAGATTTTGGATTACAAAAGCTTGGTTGCAATTGCAATCTCTCCTAAATCTTAATTCCTACATCTTTATCTAAATACACAAATAGCAAATAATAACAGTGTGTGAAGAGTTCGCATAATAGTTTGTAGCGTTAGTAATCATTATTACTGTAAACCACTTCTAATTCTTAATGACCACAAATATTGCTGACGAAGAAGACGATAAAAGAATCAAACCACTCAACGTCTTCCACTACATTCCAGCACGCTTGTAATTTGTAAATAATTTTCTTTTATGTACAACTGGTAATAGTTGCAATATATTTAAGTTTTTCTTTTTATGATGAATCACATTTTATTTTGTGATTTGTTTATTATTATTATTTCTTTTTTACACGTCCAGTACAATTTGTGTATTTCTATAAAAAGTTGCTTATGGATATATATATTACTGGACATATAACTTTACTTAAATTGCAATGGTTTGCTGGTTGAAATGTCTGAAAGAAAGAAAGACAGAAAGAAAGAAAAAAGAAGCCTCTTCACTAATGGTCACTGTCAGAAAAGACGTTCAAGTGTACGTACGCGCTTAAAAAAAATAAAAATTTCCTTAATCGTTTTAAAAGTCACGTCAAATCTGTGTTCACATATTGCAATAAATAGTTGCAAAGAAGACTACTACTACTGCTAAAGAAAGACACTTCTTCTTTATGGAGTGCTTACAATTTGTGGGTGCATTCAAGCCGTCCCCAGCAGGTGTCAGCAAACAAGACATATGACGACGACTATAATCAATAATCGTTTTCAATATCTTTGCGGATTTTTTTGTTTGTTGTTTTTTGTTTTTCTTGGTTAATAGTGTAATCCGTTGTTAGCATTTGGCCAGGGAAAATGGAAATACTTTGGGGACTTAAATACTATTACTTGAAATAATCACAGGTTTATTGGTAACACCTGAATATTAAGATTTATTTTCTTGCCACACTCCCAACCTTTTCAAAGTCTAACCCCCTGGCCCACGATGTCGAACGATAACGTTCGCTTAGATAAGACTTAAGACACAAACTTGATTGTGGAATAAACAAACTTGATTGAGTAAAAAAAATAGGTACTATAAAAAGTTTGTGTCTTAAGTCTTATCTAAGCGAACGTTATCGTTCGACATCGTGGGCCAGGGGGTAAATCTCGTTTAGAAGACATACTAAAAGAGAGCACATAACAAAGATTTTAAATCCATAGACAAGAAAGTGACCGTATTTGTCCCAATTGCGCAGAAGAAGTATACTCGACTTCCTGATAGTCAAATTAAAGTATTTAGATAATACTTGTTTGTCCTGGGGGGTTACTCCGTATTTCGATTCGAAAAGAAAATCATTCGAATTTGTATACTTTTTACATTGTATTTGGAAAGCTTTTGCTTTCGAATCGAAATACGGAGTAACCCCCCTGATATCATCGACAATTGCCATTTATAGAGAGCCCGATTTCAGTCGTTTATTTACTAATTGCTGATAGCTCACTCCACAAGCTATAAGATGCTAGTGAAATTAGTACCCCATCCAACTTGTCTCGTTAATGTAACCAATACGATCTCAGTCGTGTTCCCATTACCTCAGACAATCTAGATCACTAAGCATATGGTCGTTTAGAATTCAAAGTATAGACAAATAACTTTAAAAATTAATAAACTTCAAAGGAATTAAAGTATGCTTCCGAGTTTAAAAATCACCCATATATTGAATCATCTATTGTCTGCTTTTTGTAATATATTGTGTGACATTTTCGCTTTTAATAGTGCCAATTTTTACTGTTACATATACTGCATCTAAGACATTTAAAGCAGATCCAGCTCCTCTGCTTGCTAATTACCATAGTAGTTTCATTTTTGTTGTCAAATTGTCCAAATTGTTGGCAGTTGTATGAAAACGGGTTGTCATATGACGTCATATATGTTATCAATCATGATTGCCGTATGTAAACAAAATCTGTTAGTTTTATTTTGCTTTGGTTTTTACTTTAACTTTATATGAAAAAAAAACCTTGTCCGAACAAAAATTTCGTTCAGAACGAATGGGTGAATCCACCTTTACAAGTGACCAACACATTCAAAATACTCCTACGAATATCTACCAAACTTTAACCAATCATTGCTTGATATTCCAGCAATCCAACATTAAGTTTCCCACGCTTTCCCCGCCAATAAATACTTGCAATTGACCGCATTATTAACATTTACTTATATGCTGCTACCCCATACCTACACATGCACATATTTACTTTTCTCGCTTACGTTTGCTATTATGTTTTGTATCAATCTCTAGCCAAGATGTTGTGCTACTGTAGCTGTGTTTCATTGTATTTATCGGTATTCCTTGTTTGGAATGGATTCATGCACGTCATACACAAAAGCTGTTCGTACTTTAACTTCTTTATTTCATTTCGTTACGAACTTCCTTCCATTTTTGTCATTCGCTATTAAACGCATGCGCGCGTGCCGTGCATTCACAACCATGTTTATTGTGTTGATTTTAGCCAAGAGTGTTGCTGGCTGGTAGGTATGATTTATTGAAATTGATATGATGTGAAATTCATAAACAAAAAAACAAAAAACGGCTAACTAAAAAATAAATGCCAGCAAGAAACAATTCAAAAGAGACACACTACTGCTGTTGGATATTTTGGGTTATTGACATACAATGTTTAATATACTTATATATTATTTGTTTTTTTGGAAAATCAAATAAATAATAAAATTCTTAGCAATTTTTACAATGTTTGCCCTTAATTGGCAGTTAACTTAAACTGAAAATAATTTAATAAATAATAATATGAATGGCTGTTGAAAGTTAAAAGGAAATATTTATGTGACACTGTGATTTTCAAACAGCTGCATAAAGTTAAGGTACGGTCACATTTAGCAAATTTTACTCAAAAAAGCGTAACCATTTGTTTTACATTGTTTACTCTTACAAGAGTTTTGCAAGATCAAACAGCATCAAATAAATTAAAACTAAATATTTGTTGTGATTTGGCCTAAATAAGAAAAGTTTTTTTAAATAAATAAACGAGTTCAAATATATATTATTATTTTTCGGCAAATATTTGCCAAGAAATAAATTTTAAATTGATTTAATTATTTGCGGGAAAAATTAAAAATTAAATTTTTGTTTTTCTAGCTGTAACCCGTTCCTCTGGTGGCAAATATGTACCACGTGCCATTTTATTGGATTTGGAACCCGGTACCATGGAAGCTGTGCGTTCTGGTGTCTATGGCCAACTCTTCCGTCCCGACAACTTTGTGTTTGGCCAATCAGGTGCCGGCAATAACTGGGCCAAGGGCCATTACACCGAAGGTGCCGAGTTAGTGGACAATGTCTTGGATGTGGTGCGCAAGGAGTGTGAAAATTGTGATTGCTTGCAAGTAAGTTAATGAGAAAAGTAGTTCTTCATTACAAAGCAATTTTTATTAATCTTATTTTTTTTTTTAATTTTAGGGTTTCCAATTGACCCATTCTTTGGGTGGTGGTACCGGCTCTGGCATGGGCACCTTATTGATCTCCAAAATACGTGAAGAATATCCTGATCGTATTATGAACACCTATTCGGTGGTGCCTTCACCCAAGGTATCGGATACAGTAGTAGAGCCCTACAATGCCACCCTGTCCATACATCAATTGGTGGAGAATACCGATGAAACGTATTGCATTGACAATGAAGCCTTGTACGATATTTGCTTCCGCACTTTGAAGGTCTCCAATCCCAGTTATGGCGATTTGAACCATTTGGTTTCCTTGACCATGTCGGGTGTCACCACCTGTTTGCGTTTCCCTGGCCAGCTCAATGCCGATTTGCGTAAATTGGCCGTTAATATGGTGCCCTTCCCGCGTTTGCATTTCTTTATGCCTGGCTTTGCACCCTTAACATCCCGAGGCTCCCAGGTGTACAGAGCCTTGACCGTACCCGAATTGACTCAACAAATGTTCGATGCCAAAAACATGATGGCTGCCTGTGATCCTCGCCATGGCCGTTACCTGACCGTGGCCGCGGTATTCCGTGGTCGCATGTCCATGAAAGAAGTCGACGAACAAATGCTGGCTGTACAAAATAAGAACAGCTCTTACTTTGTGGAATGGATTCCCAACAATGTCAAGACTGCTGTCTGTGACATACCACCCAAGGGCCTCAAGATGTCCTCCACCTTCATAGGTAACACCACCGCCATCCAAGAGCTATTCAAACGCATCTCCGAACAATTCTCCGCCATGTTCAGGCGCAAAGCTTTCTTGCATTGGTACACCGGCGAGGGCATGGATGAAATGGAATTCACCGAAGCCGAAAGCAACATGAACGATCTGGTGTCCGAGTACCAACAATACCAAGAAGCGACTGCCGATGATGATTTTGATCCGGAGGTGCATCAAGAAGAGGTTGAGGGTGATTGCATTTAATCAACAAGTCAGAGAAATGTCGAGGAGTGTGCCCTGGAGATACGTTTGCAAAGAGAACGCCAGGTGGCAGTTGAGACAGCCTTGGGTTGTGAACAGGAGATACGTTCACTGTTAAATACTCTCAAGTGCTTTCTTTAAAACTCTCTTTGCTTAAGCCACTGTCTCTCTTTTTTATTGAAACACACGCAAAGCACACTAACTTGTAGGTATAACTAAGCAAAACATATTCCCAAACACACTCTCTCACTTTGGCGTAAAGAAACCCAGAAACTCATGTCAAAACTTACGTTTCAAACGAAATCTTAGTTGTGTGCTCATTTAATTTTAAACAAAACGGAAATGTTCCAATTTTTCTCAATAATAACATAAAAAAAAACATTAAGTTCTAAGCTGCTTAAAAGAAAAATAAGAGCTTAAGCTAGTAAAACGATTCTAATGCATTATGCTCTTAAATTTAAGATCATTATTATAAAACAAAATAAAAAGAAAATTTTAATAATTTGTAGTAGAAACTAATTGGTCAAAATCCAGTCTCACAAAAAGAAAAGCAAACAACCTACTCATTTACTCTTCATAATTTTTACTGTAACAGCTGATAAAAGCACCTCTTTAGAGGCATTTCTCTGTCTTTTCTACTCATTACACTTTCATACTCTCACACTCTCTTACTCTCAATCATCATCAGCATTATCATACAAGACGAATTTTTATAAATTGAACTCAGCTAAACAGCTGATCTCTCTCAAATCTCCATTTAAAACATGAGAGAATGTTTGTTAAATGCTTGATGAATTCGTCTTGCTCTCATCATTCATTTATCATCATTTATCACTCCCTGTCTCTCATTTTTTAATATTTGTAGACTTTTAAGTATTAAAACCTTAAAAAAAGGACAATTTTAATCATTTCTATTCACTTTTCTCTAAAACACCAAATTCATTAACTAAGACTGACCATAAAAGTTTAACAATTCCTTTAATTTGTTCTCTCATTTCGTGTTATTAAATTAATTCATGATTTTCCTAGTTTCTTTTTTTATTTTTTTTTTGTGTATTTAAATGTGGCAATAATTTATTTTAACAGCTTTTATCCAAAGATTGCAATGTTTGTTTTTAAACAAAATTCTAATTTTTCATTTTGTAATTTCTGATGCTTATAATTAAATTTATTTTATTCTAATTATTTCTGCATTATAATTATGTAATTTTGAACATTAAATTACCATCATTTTATAATATGTCTCTTATTATAGTTCTCGTTTCATTATTATTTTTTTTATATTATTTGCAATTAAAGTTTAATTCTCTTTAATATACTTAAGCAAATTGTGTAATTTCTCCATTTTTTTAATATGAAATAATTATATCAAAATAAAATTTTGTTAAGAAATTAATAAATTGATTTTTTTGTAGAAATTTATATTCATGGTTTTATTTAAGAAAATATACCAAAACAAATTTCAAAACCTGTTGTAAAATAACTAGTTCTAGAACGAGTGTAATCAGAAGCACTTCAGATTCTTTAATGATAGCCTTGTAATCAATTCTATTAAACTGTCTGTAGGGTGCTAATTCTTTTTTTGGAAAAATATTCAATGAAATAGGTGTTACCAGCCCAATCGGACGGCAAATTTAGGAGAAAAATGCAAAAAACATAAAATCTGTTATTAATAGAAAATTCATATTAAACATTTAAACATACACAGACTCTCATTTATTTGTAATTAAATGAGAGTGATTTGTACAGCATACTTTACGGTGATATATTATATAGAAATTACCTAGGACTCAAATTTTGTATGGGATTTCGGAAAAAATTTTGTCCTATCAAAATTCTGAGTCCATATTCGGATTCAGCGTGTGGGTTCACGGTAAATAGGTGTTTCCAGCCCAATCGGACGGCAAATTTAGGAGAAAAATGCAAAAAACATAAAATCTGTTATTAATAGAAAATTCATTTTAAACATTTAAACATACACAGACTCTCATTTATTTGTAATTAAATGAGAGTGATTTGTACAGCATACTTTACGGTGATATATTATATAGAAATTACCTAGGACTCAAATTTTGTATGGGATTTCGGAAAAAATTTTGTCCTATCAAAATTCTGAGTCCATATTCGGATTCAGCGTGTGGGTTCACGGTAAATAGGTGTTTCCAGCCCAATCGGACGGCAAATTTAGGAGAAAAATGCAAAAAACATAAAATCTGTTATAGAAAATTCATTTTAAACATTTAAACATACACAGACTCTCATTTATTTGTAATTAAATGAGAGTGATTTGTACAGCATACTTTACGGTGATATATTATATAGAAATTACCTAGGACTCAAATTTTGTATGGGATTTCGGAAAAAAGTTTGTCCTATCAAAATTCTGAGTCCATATTCGGATTCAGCGTGTGGGTTCACGGTAAATAGATGTTTCCAGCCCAATCGGACGGCAAATTTAGGAGAAAAATGCAAAAAACATAAAATCTGTTATTAATAGAAAATTAATTTTAAACACCTATACATACACAGACTCTCATTTATTTGTAATTAAATGAGAGTGATTTGTACAGCATACTTTACGGTGGTATATTATATAGAAATTATCTAGGACTCAAATTTTGTATGGGATTTCGGAAAAAATTTTGTCCTATCAAAATTCTGAGTCCATATTCGGATTCAGCGTGTGGGTTCACGGTAAATAGGTGTTTCCAGCCCAATCGGACGGCAAATTTAGGAGAAAAATGCAAAAAACATAAAATCTGTTATTAATAGAAAATTCATTTTAAACATTTAAACATACACAGACTCTCATTTATTTGTAATTAAATGAGAGTGATTTGTACAGCATACTTTACGGTGATATATTATATAGAAATTACCTAGGACTCAAATTTTGTATGGGATTTCGGAAAAAATTTTGTCCTATCAAAATTCTGAGTCCATATTCGGATTCAGCGTGTGGGTTCACGGTAAATAGGTGTTTCCAGCCCAATCGGACGGCAAATTTAGGAGAAAAATGCAAAAAAACATAAAATCTGTTATTAATAGAAAATTCATTTTAAACATTTAAACATACACAGACTCTCATTTATTTGTAATTAAATGAGAGTGATTTGTACAGCATACTTTACGGTGATATATTATATAGAAATTACCTAGGACTCAAATTTTGTATGAAATTTCGGAAAAAAGTTTGTCCTATCAAAATTCTGAGTCCATATTCGGATTCAGCGTGTGGGTTCACGGTAAATAGATGTTTCCAGCCCAATCGGACGGCAAATTTAGGAGAAAAATGCAAAAAACATAAAATCTGTTATTTAATAGAAAATTCATTTTAAACATCTATACATACACAGACTCTCACTTATTTGTAATTAAATGAGAGTGATTTGTACAGCATACTTTACGGTGATATATTATATAGAAATTACCTAGGACTCAAATTTTGTATGGGATTTCGGAAAAAATTTTGTCCTATCAAAATTCTGAGTCCATATTCGGATTCAGCGTGTGGGTTCACGGTAAATAGGTGTTTCCAGCCCAATCGGACGGCAAATTTAGGAGAAAAATGCAAAAAACATAAAATCTGTTATTAATAGAAAATTCATTTTAAACATCTATACATACACAGACTTTCATTTATTTGTAATTAAATGAGGGTGATTTGTACGGCATACTTTACGGTGGTATATTATATAGAAATTATCTAGGACTCAAATTTTGTATGAGATTTCGGAAAAAATTTTGTCCTATCAAAATTCTGAGTCCATATTCGGATTCAGCGTGTGGGTTCACGGTAAATAGGTGTTTCCAGCCCAATCGGACGGCAAATTTAGGAGAAAAATGCAAAAAACATAAAATCTGTTATTAATAGAAAATTAATTTTAAACACCTATACATACACAGACTCTCATTTATTTGTAATTAAATGAGAGTGATTTGTACAGCATACTTTACGGTGGTATATTATATAGAAATTACCTAGGACTCAAATTTTGTATGGGATTTCGGAAAAAATTTTGTCCTATCAAAATTCTGAGTCCATATTCGGATTCAGCGTGTGGGTTCACGGTAAATAGGTGTTTCCAGCCCAATCGGACGGCAAATTTAGGAGAAAAATGCAAAAAACATAAAATCTGTTATTAATAGAAAATTCATTTTAAACATTTAAACATACACAGACTCTCATTTATTTGTAATTAAATGAGAGTGATTTGTACAGCATACTTTACGGTGATATATTATATAGAAATTACCTAGGACTCAAATTTTGTATGGGATTTCGGAAAAAATTTTGTCCTATCAAAATTCTGAGTCCATATTCGGATTCAGCGTGTGGGTTCACGGTAAATAGGTGTTTCCAGCCCAATCGGACGGCAAATTTAGGAGAAAAATGCAAAAAACATAAAATCTGTTATTAATAGAAAATTAATTTTAAACACCTATACATACACAGACTCTCATTTATTTGTAATTAAATGAGAGTGATTTGTACAGCATACTTTACGGTGGTATATTATATAGAAATTACCTAGGACTCAAATTTTGTATGGGATTTCGGAAAAAATTTTGTCCTATCAAAAGTCTCAGTCCATATTCGGATTCAGCGTGTGGGTTCACAGTAAATAGGTGTTTCCAGCCCAATCGGACGGCAAATTTAGGAGAAAAATGCAAAAAACATAAAATCTGTTATTAATAGAAAATTAATTTTAAACATTTAAACATACACAGACTCTCATTTATTTGTAATTAAATGAGAGTGATTTGTACAGCATACTTTACGGTGATATATTATATAGAAATTACCTAGGACTCAAATTTTGTATGGGATTTCGGAAAAAATTTTGTCCTATCAAAATTCTGAGTCCATATTCGGATTCAGCGTGTGGGTTCACGGTAAATAGGTGTTTCCAGCCCAATCGGACGGCAAATTTAGGAGAAAAATGCAAAAAACATAAAATCTGTTATTAATAGAAAATTAATTTTAAACACCTATACATACACAGACTCTCATTTATTTGTAATTAAATGAGAGTGATTTGTACAGCATACTTTACGGTGGTATATTATATAGAAATTACCTAGGACTCAAATTTTGTATGGGATTTCGGAAAAAATTTTGTCCTATCAAAAGTCTCAGTCCATATTCGGATTCAGCGTGTGGGTTCACAGTAAATAGGTGTTTCCAGCCCAATCGGACGGCAAATTTAGGAGAAAAATGCAAAAAACATAAAATCTGTTATTAATAGAAAATTAATTTTAAACACCTATACATACACAGACTCTCATTTATTTGTAATTAAATGAGAGTGATTTGTACAGCATACTTTACGGTGGTATATTATATAGAAATTACCTAGGACTCAAATTTTGTATGGGATTTCGGAAAAAATTTTGTCCTATCAAAAGTCTCAGTCCATATTCGGATTCAGCGTGTGGGTTCACAGTAAATAGGTGTTTCCAGCCCAATCGGACGGCAAATTTAGGAGAAAAATGCAAAAAACATAAAATCTGTTATTAATAGAAAATTAATTTTAAACACCTATACATACACAGACTCTCATTTATTTGTAATTAAATGAGAGTGATTTGTACAGCATACTTTACGGTGGTATATTATATAGAAATTAGCTAGGACTCAAATTTTGTATGGGATTTCGGAAAAAATTTTGTCCTATCAAAAGTCTCAGTCCATATTCGGATTCAGCGTGTGGGTTCACAGTAAATAGGTGTTTCCAGCCCAATCGGACGGCAAATTTAGGAGAAAAATGCAAAAAACATAAAATCTGTTATTAATAGAAAATTAATTTTAAACACCTATACATACACAGACTCTCATTTATTTGTAATTAAATGAGAGTGATTTGTACAGCATACTTTACGGTGGTATATTATATAGAAATTACCTAGGACTCAAATTTTGTATGGGATTTCGGAAAAAATTTTGTCCTATCAAAAGTCTCAGTCCATATTCGGATTCAGCGTGTGGGTTCACAGTAAATAGGTGTTTCCAGCCCAATCGGACGGCAAATTTAGGAGAAAAATGCAAAAAACATAAAATCTGTTATTAATAGAAAATTAATTTTAAACACCTATACATACACAGACTCTCATTTATTTGTAATTAAATGAGAGTGATTTGTACAGCATACTTTACGGTGATATATTATATAGAAATTACCTAGGACTCAAATTTTGTATGGGATTTCGGAAAAAATTTTGTCCTATCAAAAGTCTCAGTCCATATTCGGATTCAGCGTGTGGGTTCACAGTAAATAGGTGTTTCCAGCCCAATCGGACGGCAAATTTAGGAGAAAAATGCAAAAAACATAAAATCTGTTATTAATAGAAAATTAATTTTAAACACCTATACATACACAGACTCTCATTTATTTGTAATTAAATGAGAGTGATTTGTACAGCATACTTTACGGTGGTATATTATATAGAAATTACCTAGGACTCAAATTTTGTATGGGATTTCGGAAAAAATTTTGTCCTATCAAAATTCTGAGTCCATATTCGGATTCAGCGTGTGGGTTCACGGTAAATAGGTGTTTCCAGCCCAATCGGACGGCAAATTTAGGAGAAAAATGCAAAAAACATAAAATCTGTCATTAATAGAAAATTCATTTTAAACATTTAAACATACACAGACTCTCATTTATTTGTAATTAAATGAGAGTGATTTGTACAGCATACTTTACGGTGATATATTATATAGAAATTACCTAGGACTCAAATTTTGTATGGGATTTCGGAAAAAATTTTGTCCTATCAAAATTCTGAGTCCATATTCGGATTCAGCGTGTGGGTTCACGGTAAATAGGTGTTTCCAGCCCAATCGGACGGCAAATTTAGGAGAAAAATGCAAAAAACATAAAATCTGTTATTAATAGAAAATTAATTTTAAACACCTATACATACACAGACTCTCATTTATTTGTAATTAAATGAGAGTGATTTGTACAGCATACTTTACGGTGGTATATTATATAGAAATTACCTAGGACTCAAATTTTGTATGGGATTTCGGAAAAAATTTTGTCCTATCAAAAGTCTCAGTCCATATTCGGATTCAGCGTGTGGGTTCACAGTAAATAGGTGTTTCCAGCCCAATCGGACGGCAAATTTAGGAGAAAAATGCAAAAAACATAAAATCTGTTATTAATAGAAAATTAATTTTAAACACCTATACATACACAGACTCTCATTTATTTGTAATTAAATGAGAGTGATTTGTACAGCATACTTTACGGTGGTATATTATATAGAAATTACCTAGGACTCAAATTTTGTATGGGATTTCGGAAAAAATTTTGTCCTATCAAAATTCTGAGTCCATATTCGGATTCAGCGTGTGGGTTCACGGTAAATAGGTGTTTCCAGCCCAATCGGACGGCAAATTTAGGAGAAAAATGCAAAAAACATAAAATCTGTTATTAATAGAAAATTCATTTTAAACATTTAAACATACACAGACTCTCATTTATTTGTAATTAAATGAGAGTGATTTGTACAGCATACTTTACGGTGATATATTATATAGAAATTACCTAGGACTCAAATTTTGTATAGGATTTCGGAAAAAATTTTGTCCTATCAAAATTCTGAGTCCATATTCGGATTCAGCGTGTGGGTTCACGGTAAATAGGTGTTTCCAGCCCAATCGGACGGCAAATTTAGGAGAAAAATGCAAAAAACATAAAATCTGTTATTTAATAGAAAATTCATTTTAAACATCTATACATACACAGACTCTCACTTATTTGTAATTAAATGAGAGTGATTTGTACAGCATACTTTACGGTGATATATTATATAGAAATTACCTAGGACTCAAATTTTGTATGGGATTTCGGAAAAAATTTTGTCCTATCAAAATTCTGAGTCCATATTCGGATTCAGCGTGTGGGTTCACGGTAAATAGGTGTTTCCAGCCCAATCGGACGGCAAATTTAGGAGAAAAATGCAAAAAACATAAAATCTGTTATTAATAGAAAATTCATTTTAAACATCTATACATACACAGACTTTCATTTATTTGTAATTAAATGAGGGTGATTTGTACAGCATACTTTACGGTGGTATATTATATAGAAATTATCTAGGACTCAAATTTTGTATGGGATTTCGGAAAAAATTTTGTCCTATCAAAATTCTGAGTCCATATTCGGATTCAGCGTGTGGGTTCACGGTAAATAGGTGTTTCCAGCCCAATCGGACGGCAAATTTAGGAGAAAAATGCAAAAAACATAAAATCTGTTATTAATAGAAAATTAATTTTAAACACCTATACATACACAGACTCTCATTTATTTGTAATTAAATGAGAGTGATTTGTACAGCATACTTTACGGTGGTATATTATATAGAAATTACCTAGGACTCAAATTTTGTATGGGATTTCGGAAAAAATTTTGTCCTATCAAAATTCTGAGTCCATATTCGGATTCAGCGTGTGGGTTCACGGTAAATAGGTGTTTCTAGCCCAATCGGACGGCAAATTTAGGAGAAAAATGCAAAAAACATAAAATCTGTTATTAATAGAAAATTCATTTTAAACATTTAAACATACACAGACTCTCATTTATTTGTAATTAAATGAGAGTGATTTGTACAGCATACTTTACGGTGATATATTATATAGAAATTACCTAGGACTCAAATTTTGTATGGGATTTCGGAAAAAATTTTGTCCTATCAAAAGTCTCAGTCCATATTCGGATTCAGCGTGTGGGTTCACAGTAAATAGGTGTTTCCAGCCCAATCGGACGGCAAATTTAGGAGAAAAATGCAAAAAACATAAAATCTGTTATTAATAGAAAATTAATTTTAAACACCTATACATACACAGACTCTCATTTATTTGTAATTAAATGAGAGTGATTTGTACAGCATACTTTACGGTGGTATATTATATAGAAATTACCTAGGACTCAAATTTTGTATGGGATTTCGGAAAAAATTTTGTCCTATCAAAAGTCTCAGTCCATATTCGGATTCAGCGTGTGGGTTCACAGTAAATAGGTGTTTCCAGCCCAATCGGACGGCAAATTTAGGAGAAAAATGCAAAAAACATAAAATCTGTTATTAATAGAAAATTAATTTTAAACACCTATACATACACAGACTCTCATTTATTTGTAATTAAATGAGAGTGATTTGTACAGCATACTTTACGGTGGTATATTATATAGAAATTACCTAGGACTCAAATTTTGTATGGGATTTCGGAAAAAATTTTGTCCTATCAAAATTCTGAGTCCATATTCGGATTCAGCGTGTGGGTTCACGGTAAATAGGTGTTTCCAGCCCAATCGGACGGCAAATTTAGGAGAAAAATGCAAAAAACATAAAATCTGTTATTAATAGAAAATTCATTTTAAACATTTAAACATACACAGACTCTCATTTATTTGTAATTAAATGAGAGTGATTTGTACAGCATACTTTACGGTGATATATTATATAGAAATTACCTAGGACTCAAATTTTGTATGGGATTTCGGAAAAAATTTTGTCCTATCAAAATTCTGAGTCCATATTCGGATTCAGCGTGTGGGTTCACGGTAAATAGGTGTTTCCAGCCCAATCGGACGGCAAATTTAGGAGAAAAATGCAAAAAACATAAAATCTGTTATAGAAAATTCATTTTAAACATTTAAACATACACAGACTCTCATTTATTTGTAATTAAATGAGAGTGATTTGTACAGCATACTTTACGGTGATATATTATATAGAAATTACCTAGGACTCAAATTTTGTATGGGATTTCGGAAAAAATTTTGTCCTATCAAAATTCTGAGTCCATATTCGGATTCAGCGTGTGGGTTCACGGTAAATAGGTGTTTCCAGCCCAATCGGACGGCAAATTTAGGAGAAAAATGCAAAAAACATAAAATCTGTTATTAATAGAAAATTCATTTTAAACATTTAAACATACACAGACTCTCATTTATTTGTAATTAAATGAGAGTGATTTGTACAGCATACTTTACGGTGATATATTATATAGAAATTACCTAGGACTCAAATTTTGTATAGGATTTCGGAAAAAATTTTGTCCTATCAAAATTCTGAGTCCATATTCGGATTCAGCGTGTGGGTTCACGGTAAATACGTGTTTCCAGCCCAATCGGACGGCAAATTTAGGAGAAAAATGCAAAAAACATAAAATCTGTTATTTAATAGAAAATTCATTTTAAACATCTATACATACACAGACTCTCACTTATTTGTAATTAAATGAGAGTGATTTGTACAGCATACTTTACGGTGGTATATTATATAGAAATTACCTAGGACTCAAATTTTGTATGGGATTTCGGAAAAAATTTTGTCCTATCAAAATTCTGAGTCCATATTCGGATTCAGCGTGTGGGTTCACGGTAAATAGGTGTTTCCAGCCCAATCGGACGGCAAATTTAGGAGAAAAATGCAAAAAACATAAAATCTGTTATTTAATAGAAAATTCATTTTAAACATCTATACATACACAGACTCTCACTTATTTGTAATTAAATGAGAGTGATTTGTACAGCATACTTTACGGTGATATATTATATAGAAATTACCTAGGACTCAAATTTTGTATGGGATTTCGGAAAAAATTTTGTCCTATCAAAATTCTGAGTCCATATTCGGATTCAGCGTGTGGGTTCACGGTAAATAGGTGTTTCCAGCCCAATCGGACGGCAAATTTAGGAGAAAAATGCAAAAAACATAAAATCTGTTATTAATAGAAAATTCATTTTAAACATTTAAACATACACAGACTCTCATTTATTTGTAATTAAATGAGAGTGATTTGTACAGCATACTTTACGGTGATATATTATATAGAAATTACCTAGGACTCAAATTTTGTATAGGATTTCGGAAAAAATTTTGTCCTATCAAAATTCTGAGTCCATATTCGGATTCAGCGTGTGGGCTCGCGGTAAATAGGTGTTTCCAGCCCAATCGGACGGCAAATTTAGGAGAAAAATGCAAAAAACATAAAATCTGTTATTAATAGAAAATTCATTTTAAACATTTAAACATACACAGACTCTCATTTATTTGTAATTAAATGAGAGTGATTTGTACAGCATACTTTACGGTGATATATTATATAGAAATTACCTAGGACTCAAATTTTGTATGGGATTTCGGAAAAAATTTTGTCCTATCAAAATTCTGAGTCCATATTCGGATTCAGCGTGTGGGTTCACGGTAAATAGGTGTTTCCAGCCCAATCGGACGGCAAATTTAGGAGAAAAATGCAAAAAACATAAAATCTGTTATTAATAGAAAATTAATTTTAAACACCTATACATACACAGACTCTCATTTATTTGTAATTAAATGAGAGTGATTTGTACAGCATACTTTACGGTGATATATTATATAGAAATTACCAGGACTCAAATTTTGTATGGGATTTCGGAAAAAATTTTGTCCTATCAAAATTCTGAGTCCATATTCGGATTCAGCGTGTGGGCTCGCGGTAAATAGGTGTTTCCAGCCCAATCGGACGGCAAATTTAGGAGAAAAATGCAAAAAACATAAAATCTGTTATTAATAGAAAATTCATTTTAAACATTTAAACATACACAGACTCTCATTTATTTGTAATTAAATGAGAGTGATTTGTACAGCATACTTTACGGTGATATATTATATAGAAATTACCTAGGACTCAAATTTTGTATGGGATTTCGGAAAAAATTTTGTCCTATCAAAATTCTGAGTCCATATTCGGATTCAGCGTGTGGGTTCACGGTAAATAGGTGTTTCCAGCCCAATCGGACGGCAAATTTAGGAGTAAACACACATGCAGTTTCTTTTGAAAGAATTCCAAAGTGCGCCTGAACTCTTATTTTATACTTGAGCATTTAGAACATTTTTTATAATAATATTACTCAATTTGAAAGTTATTTTTACCATAATTGCAAAACATAATTTTTTGATAACTAGAGATTTTTAAAATTTTATTTAAATTTATTTAAAACCGCATACAAATTTGCTATTGTTTGTTAATTAATTAAAATCTTTTTTGTTAGTTAACACAAAGGATTTTGAAATTCTCAACCCCTCGTTGACATATAGAGGGCACCACCACCAGCAAATTGCACTTTTCCTGTGGCAGACTTGCTTAAGAAATATTTTGGACCCTAAAGTATGCTATAATATATTTATATTTATGTGGTGTAGTAGATTTTAGCTGTATGATTGGTTCTTGTCTTTACTACAATACTAATTAATAAAATGGAGACAACAACTCTACATTAGAAGTAAACGAATTGTAAATTTGTAGTTTTACGTTAGTCTTATTTTTAATTTTATTTATTGCAGATGGCCAAAGAATTAACAAATTTAGTTTATTATAAAGATTATCAAACGTTTTGTTTTATTATATGAGGTTTATTTATAAATAAATGAATCTGCATATATTCCGGAATCGGGCGTGGATTAATAAAAAATATATACTTTTAATTAAATATGTATGTATGGATGTATATGTATATTTTTAGTCAAAGCTCCCTTATTTTTAAAACTCTGGAGAAGTTATTTAATATTAACCTAAGTTTATCAAATAGGCCCAAACTTTTGTTCGTCAAAATATTAAACTTAAACAAAATTAAAACTAATTGCTGTCTTAACGGTGAGGTATAATGGTTCTACGGTGATTCCGTTTGACTCTAAGTCCGCTTACACACTTTTCAATTCTGACTCTTTGAGGCAAGTATTTCTAGGTGAGAAGGGAAAAGAGAATAAAAGAGGTACACATTTAACGGTACTAGACAATTTTCTTATTTCCTTTTGTTTTTTTTTTCTTTCATGCATGTTGATTTGATATAAAAAGTACGAAAATTGCATTGACGTGTGTGAATGAAATGACGAGTTCAAAAGAGAATTGAACAAAAACTGGTCAGTTAAAACTGACGAATGTGAAACAGTATTAAATTTCATAATGAAATGTAACCCAAAATTTCCTGGGGCCATTTTCACAGCGTCTTTCTTAAATATTAATAAATGATATATTAATTAATATATTAATATATTAAATGAAATATTAATAAATTTGTCTGCTTATGAGAGTAGTAAGCAATTATATTTATTATGTATTCAAATTTATTTTTAAGTAATTTTATTAAGACATTACATTTAAAATATAACCCAAAAAAAAAATATAACCAAAAACGGCATTTTTTGACATCATCTTGGTTTACACAAGCGACTGCTCCAGAAATTGCTCCGAATGTTATGTTGTGTCTTTTTTTGAATCTTTCAAGCCAGCCAGATGATGTATTAAAATTAGAATAATTATTTCCCTAGCTTTGCTTCTTAGAAAAGTACCCGACAGAAGAATAGCCTTACTTCGAAACTTCATAAACCATGTGTAGCACAATTTATCAATGTAAACTCCCTTGGAATTTAACATTATCCTTTTTATCTCTGGATTAACATCACTGTCCCATATTTTTAAAATTTGGTCTTTACTTTCAATAATGCTAGATCTCATGCACTAAAGGTATGGTCACACTTGGCAAATATTTACTCAAAAAAGCTTAACCACTTGTTTTTGCACAATTTTGTTTGACGTTGTTTACTCTTAAAAGAGTTTGCAAGATCGATTAGCAATAAAAAAAATTAGACTAAATAATTGTTGTGTCTTGTCCTAAATATAAATAAATAAACGAGTTCAAAAGTATTCTATTTAATGGTTACGACTTTTTCGGCAAATATTTGCCAAGTGTGACCATAGCTTTATATTCAAACACTGCTTTCGGCATGGTGATTTAAGACTAAAATAAACATTTGCAAACGTATGAATGTTTTTTTTTTTTTTTGCATTCAAAACAACAAATTGTTTGTATTAAGGTAATTTCCCTTTATGTATGCAAGCAATAATTGTAAAGTTTTGTATATACGGTTGTCAGATCTTACAATGTTGTCTGAAAATTTTTAGAAAATGTCTAACAACTGTGTGAACTTAAAATTTTTGTCTGCCAGTACATTGATGGTATATTGCTAGATCTGACAACATTTTAAGATCTGATAACGATCTGTACATAGCTTAAGTGTTGCATTTCTATCATCTGTCTGGTTATGGAAGAAAATCTCCTTTGGTATTAAAAACAAGTGTTCAAGTACGGTTATGGGAGTGTTGTTTGCTCAAGAGGGAAAAATTGAAAAAATAACAAAGAATTTTTTTGGGACTAAAAAAAACTGTTCGTATATGTCCGCAAGGAGAGAGTACACTGTAAATATTAAAACATTTATGCAAACGGATTTTATGTCAACAATGTTACATGGAATATAACACAAACATGGATCATTAAAAACCTGTTTTATACGCCCTTATTAGAGTTTATGCTTCAATTGTTGATTATATTTCATGTCTTAGATGGTCTATTTTCCACATAAAACAGTTTGTTTTACACATGTAATTTGTCATATAACAAAAATTGTTTAATTATGTTTTATATAACAACTGACTTGTCCTTCCCATATCGTTAATCATACAATTTTATCACCAAAAGTTTATTCACCTCAACAAAATATGATTTGCTGAAAAAAACCAACAAAAAAAAAACTAAACGGAAAAAAAACAACCGAAATAAAAAAAGTTCGCTGTCTAAATCTTTTGTTTTTATGAACATGCACACGACACACAAACAAACAAACAAACACATCATTATTTTTGTCTACTAGTAACACTTTTAGTTGTTGATTTTATTTCCCCCTCTTTCTGCGGTTAGTTTACTATAAAAATATAAAATAAAAACTAAAATAAAAATAAAATGAATATATAAAAAAACACAGATATAAAAATCTGCACTTCATCGCACTGACCCACATTTGGCAGTTGAAAAGTACAGCAAAAAACAAAAAAAAAAGCAAAAAAAAAGAAGAAATATACAGCAGCAAATATAAAACTGCCAACCAACGAAGCATTTTAACTATTCAACCATAAGCAGGGGCTGTCAAGGGAGGAATAGCCGGACAGACGGACAGATTTACGATGTACGAACTAACTATAGTTAGTAACTGACTAACTGGCTGTCTGCCTGTTAGTTGTTAGCTATTTGTAGTTGTATTTACTTTTCTTGTACATGTCTTTCGCATGCTTAAATACAATACAATGTTTGAATTTCAACTACAAAAACAGTAACAACAACAACAATCCACAACTAAACTCTTTGTTTTGTTTAAATATTTATTTTAAATATTTTGAATTGTTTTTAGTGATAATTGTAAATTTGTGCAAGTATGTTTGTAATTTAATATATTTTTGTTTAAAAACTTATAACTGCATATTAACAACATTAAACAAAACTATGCCGGCATAAATCTACAGAAATGTTATTATATCATAAACGAATTCTTCGTAATCTTTGTTTATAGCTTGTTATAATAATTAACCTTTTTCTAAATCAAAACCAAGTCACTGACCGTCTTTATCGCATTGTCATCTTTGCTGTATATCTGTGTGTCAGTTTTATATATTTTACTTGACACTTGGTGAAAACTTGTGCTGAACAACTGTTAAATAATAAACTTGTCACTTATTCTTTTTTTAATTGTATCAGTTATAGAACATGTTTTATAAAGCGGAATGTAACCAACTGTGTCAGAGTGAGCTTTGATGAGCAACTAAAGGAATTATTAAAGCGAGATTATGTTTGTTTACAGAATTTTTACTGCATGTGTAATACCATACAAAGAGAAAGGCATGTTAGCACACAACTATGCAATGTTCTACGCAATAATGTATGTTTGTAAAGGTACGGCCACATTTGGTAAATACTCGTACTTGACGAAAAAGACGTAACCACTAAATAACATATATTTGAACTCGTTTATTTATATAAAAAAAACTTTTCTTATTTAGGCCAAAGCACAACAAATATTTAATTTTAATTTATTTGATGCTGTTTGCTTTTGCAAAACTCTTGTAAGAGTAAACAACCTCAAACAAATTTGTGCTAAAACAAGTGGTTACGCTTTTTTGAGTAATTATTAATAATAAGTGTGATCGTACCTTAACAAATATCTCAAGGGCTCTTTAAAACATAACTTGTTTTTAACAGTAATTTATTGTTTCATACTTTAATTGAAAATTAGACAATATTAGGCTGTTATCAAAAGGAAGTTAAATCAAATTGGTATTGTAGTGCTTGATATTAAAAGAATGGTATCGATTTGGCATAATTATGCAGCGAACATGAATCCAAATGATGTACAATAGTTAATGCAATCTCAAAATATCACAGAAAACTATATTGCGGAGCCTTAAATGCAGCAGAGGAAACTGATCGAATGGAGGGAGTTCACACGCTGCGACTTTTCTCCTGCGACTCGAGTTTACATGTTAGACTTAATGGATCTATAGGGGATGGAAGGCTACACGCCTTCCTGAAATACAATAAAAACCTTTAACTTTCTATTGTGAATTTCGGTTTCATTTAAAATTAAAAAAAAAATTCTAAAATAAATAAAATAAATGTAATCCTTATTTTCAGTCTTTACATGAGACCCTATTATGGTTGAAGTGCAATAATAATATGGTTAGACATAATCATATTATGGTAAACAGGGCTTTAAATTTGTGCTGTAGTAAAATTCAATCATATGGCGCTAATATATTATTGTCACCGCTACCATGTATTTTAATCAAATAACAAGCTTTGGTAATGTTTTCATTGTTAATGATTAGAAATAAGATTCTATAGACCTCGCTCTTGAAAATTTCCCCTTTGCCTATAGTCAAAGTTTGGACAATAAACAAGCTGTTCTCTCACTTTTTATAATGTCAATTCATCTGTCTATAAGTTTTAGTGACCAGTTATTAACAAAAAATTGATTATTTTCTACCATCTATCATTGATAATAAGATAGAAAGTCAATCTAAATGTAATATCCTGGTCTGCTTCTAAGAAACACTGACCCATTGATCAAAGTTTTGTCTACCTGAATTAATGACTCTAAATGATCCACCATTGCTCTGCTCGTATTAAAAATTCTAAATGAACCACGATCACGCTCTTCCTGAATTAAAAACTTTAAATGATCCACGATTGCTCAACTTAAATTAAAGATTCTAAATAATCAACGATTGCTCTGCTCTAATTAAAGATTCTAAATTAACCACGACCATGATCTACCTGAATTAAAGATTCGAAATGATACACGATTGCTCAACTTAAATTAAAGATTCTAAATAATCAACGATTGCTCTACTCTAATTAAAGATTCTAAATGAACCACGACCATGATCTACCTGAATTAAAGACTCTAAATGATCCACGATTGCTCAACTTAAATTAAAGATTCTAAATGATCCATTACTTAAAGATTCTAAATGATCCACGATTTATCGTCTGTAAGTAAAGATTCAAAACGATCCAAGATTTTTATACTCTACTTAAAGATTCTAAATGACTCAGGATTGTTCTCCTAAACTAAAGCTTCTGACCATATCCGTGCTCTTAACCGATAGTTAATACTTTTAGTTGGTTACATTAACACTTAGAATTTATAGCCAATTTAAAAATATTCTAGCCATTAGGACGCCTTGAAATTCTAACATTTTCACAAACTGTCGGTGTTACCAAAAAACTAAAATAAAAGGAAAAATGTACTCACGTGACCACCAGCGTTGTTAATTCAAGTACATATCTCTAACACACACACACACACACACACATGTGTAACATAATAAAATTCTCATAAAAACAAACACATAATTTAATTTTCCATAAATCTACAATCTGTTCAACTGAATTCAGTTCTCAGCTGAGCTTTTGTTGCACTGAGCTAAGTTGCGCTGTTTTGGCTGAGTTTCTGTCAGCCATGTGACCTTACCTCCGTTATGTCCCTCTTTGAACAAACGTAAGTAAAGTGATTTTTTTTATGATTTCCATAGAACTTTAACCGGCGTTTTTTTTTTCTTGTTGCGTAGTTTGTTTTCTTGGTTGTTGAGGTTTTTGTGTTTTATTATTCTTTGTAGTTACTTTTGGTTTTTTCGTTTATCCGGTAGAACAAAACATTTAAGAACTTTTAGCGGCACGCGTTGAAAACTTGTTTTTGATTGTATTTTTCCTTGTTCTTCATAAATTCTTGTCGGTTATGAATTGTGCTTTATGAGAAAAATTTACCAACCAACTAACACTACAATTTGTGGCCGTTTTTGAGCCAGACGGCATTTAGTATTTACAGATATAAGTTTCATTAAAATGTTTAGTGGTGGAAAGAATTGTAATACAAGTTTTGGGGAAATTGATATCATACAATATTATTAAGAGATAAAAGATTGCTCTACCTCAAGATTCTGAAAGATCCAACATTGCTTAATTAAAAGGTTTAAAAAGATCCATGAAAGCTTTATTTAAATTGCTCCACTAAAATATTCTAATAGATTCAGAACTGCTCTACTTAAAGATCCTGAAGGATCCAAGATTGATCTACTTTAACATTGTCTTACTTAAACGTTGTTACACATCCAATTAAAGATGTTTAAAGATCCCTAAAGATCCACGATAGATCTTAAAGATTCCTAAAGAACCTAGGTTGTTCTTAAAGATCGCAAAAAAAATCCACGATTTCTCTTAAAGAATCCAAAATATCCGTGATTGTTCTTTAAGATTCCAAAAGATCTAAGATTATTGTTACAGATTTTAAAAGATCCACGCTTGTTCTTAAAGATTCCTAAAGAACCACGGTTGTTCTTAAAGATCGCAAAAAAAAATCCACGATTTCTCTTAAAGATTCCAAAATATCCGTGAATGTTCTTTAAGATTCCAAAAGATCTAAGATTATTGTTACAGATCTTAAAAGATCCACGCTTGTTCTTAAAGATCCCAAAAGATCCACTATTGTGCTTAAAGATCCCAAAAGATCCACGATTGCTCTAAGATTCTAAAAGATCCACGATTGTTCTTACAGATTCCAAAAGATCCACGATTGTTCTACTCTGTTTAAAGACCCCAAGAGACTCATGAATTTTTAATGACTCCAAAAGATCCGTGATTCTTCTTCTCTGCTTATATATCACAAGAGATCCACGATTGTTTTCAAAGATATCCATAATTGTTTTACTCTGTTTAAAGATCCCAAAAGATACACGATTGTTCTTAAAGATTCCAAAAGATCTACGATTGTTCACTGCTTAAAGATCTCTAGAGATACACGATTGTTCTTAAAGAAATCCATAATTGTTTTAATCTGATTAAAGATCCAAAAAGATTCACGATTGTTCGTAAAGATTCAAAAATATCCACGATTGTTCTTAAAGAGTGCAAGAGACTCAAGAATTTTTAATGATTCCAAAAGATCCACGATTGTTCTTAAAGAGTCCAAGAGACTCAAGAATTTTTAATGATTCCAAAAGATCCACGATTGTTTTCTCTGCTTAAAGATCCCAAGAGATCCACGATTGTTCTACACTACTTAAAGATTCCAGAAGATTTCTACTTAAAGATCCACGATTGATTTACTCTATTTAAAGGCTCTTCTCTTCCTAGAGATATTCCAATTGAAGATTCACGAGTTCTGTTCCCTACTTAATGATTCTAAAAGATCCAAGATTGCTCCACTCAACTAAAAGATTCTTAAAAATTTGGAAACTCCAATAAACATTGCTGGTGACCTGAGATAATTTTAAATTCATTACAATTATTCAAAAAGATCATGCATAAGAATTATATAGTTTTTATTTAATAAAACCCTGTAACTGAATTAATCAGCAATTAAACTTTATAAAATAAAAATCATATCAACAACAAATTCCCATATAATTATTCTCACACTCAAAGTTTTTGTTTTCATCACCTTTAAAGACATTCAAGCCAACAAACAATCCGACAACAAAAAACGTTTCGCGGAACACAGCAGAACAATTATTTTCCGGCGAAGGCGTTGTGAGAATTATCAAATTAAAAGCGGGCTAAAAAAAAAAGTGAAAAACAAGAAGCAAACAACAGGCGCTGAAATAACTAATAGATCTAATAAATTCTTTTGAAAATCATGTAACGTTAGAACAAAACAACAACCAAACAGAACAACAATAAAACACAGTAGCTAAATAATGGCCAAAAGGTAAATGATACCACAATTACGAGTATGACGACTATTTGCAACTAAAAAAACTACAACAAGAAGTAAAAATTCAAAACGAACCAGCGACAAAAAAAAAGCAATTAATAAGAAAAACTTGTTTTAAGTCTAAAAAATAAAAGACCAATGAACGATATAAAACATTAAATTACATGGAAATGCATAATTGTTGCCGGTTTTTAATAAAAGAAAAATTATGTTTAAACAAAAAAATTAATCAAAAATGTGACAAATGTGGAACAATGTACGAGAATAATTACTTACACGTACATAAATATGTTGTGTGATATGGTGATGGACTTACCTACTGACTGGTCAAGTTTGATCTACATACAATGTATATCAAACTAACTGCTTTATGAAGTTACTTGTATGTTGAGTTTAGTTTATTATTTAATAAGAATTTCGTTGTGTGATATAAAAGCTAACGGTTATTAACTTATAACTTAACAAAAAGATCAAAAGAAACTTGGCTTTAATTGAAGTTATTTTGATTTTTTTTTTGGTAGGTACTGGAAATGGAAGTTAATGCAAGCTTAAAACATTTAACTCAAAAATGATCTGAAAGGCAGCTTACATTAAAATCCTAATACTCTAGAACCCAGAATATCTATTCAATATCTTAAAGCACTCGGTATACTACCTAGCATATTTGAAATTAGTTAATTTTTAGAGAATACTATAGTTGAACTTTTTATACAATAGTATTCTTCGAGTTATTAATTAAAAATTAACTCAAGCCAAAATAATGAAAAATTTTCTCTAATATTTGAATTCATTTCTGTCTTGCCCTATCCTTCTTATCATGTGCGAACCAAGTCGTTACGGTGGTAAATGCATTTTGCGTTAGGCATCTGTAGTCATTTAGTTTGCAATACATCTTGAGGAAGTATTATTTGGTCTACATGTATTTATTTACCTCTATATACCCATTTACCTTCGTAAAGGATGTTGGGTTGAAATTCTCGAATCCTGATGCTTTTTAGAGCAGCTGACGATTTTTTTAAGTCACTCTCCTTCCGAGTTATAAAATAAGAATCCTATTGATAATCAAATTATGTGCTTTGGTTATAAAACGATATTACTTTATTTCTTTCCACCACACAACTACCACAGAAACAACTATCTACAGAAACACTCACATGCATAGCTGCCAGATTTGACGATTTATCGTCATTTTGACGATTTTTGGTTTAAAAAATAGCAAAATGACGATTTTTTCATTGAAAGTGACGATTTTCTGAATTATTAAAAATTTCTATCATTTGTTAGTTTTATTAATGTTTTTGTTACCAAATTCTCTCTTTTTTTAAGACAACAATTATTGTTCTCATTTAATCTCATAAACATTAAGAAGAACATGACATATTTCAAAAAAAAAAAAAAACTAAGTGATAGTAGTGTTTTCTTAATTATTGTTGTTAAGTTCAAGTAAAATAATTCCAAATAATATTGAGACAGGATAGTCGAAATTACTTATTTATCTGTAAACATAAAAATCAATTTTAAATACTGAATTCCACGAACTAATATTTTAAGAGGAAACAATTTCTGAATTTCCACGAGGAAATTCTTCTACAAAAACTTCTCCTATTTTAACAAAACGTCGAAAGCATATTCAGCCAAATAAATTTAAATAACAAAAATACGGAATTCTTTGAAAATAAGTACCTGTTCTCGTATATGATGAATGAATTTAATTCTATACGCAAAATGATATTTAAAACTTAAGAAAATAAATTGTCCTGACATACGTTAAATCAATTTTAGTACTTTTTAATGTAAATCAACATGCATGAAAAAAAACAAAAGGAAATAAGAAAATTGACAGTACCGTCAACTTTGTACCCATTTTGTTCTTATTTCCCTTCTCATCCAAAAATACTTGCCTTGACGAGTCAGAAGTGAAAACGGACTAAGATATTACAAAAATATTACACAAGTTGTGTTTAACATTATATGTTTTATGATTTGTTATGTAAAAAGTTAAAATTTATGTATTTTGATATGTATTGTACAAGAGACTATATAAAATTGAATTTTTATGTTTTCGTTTAAATAAAAATTTCAAAATACTATTAGAAATAGTGACTTTTTATTTTTCCGATTTTTTTGACGATTTTTAAAATTCGAAATGACGATTTTTTTCTTTTTTATCGGAATTTTGACGATTTTTTCCGAAATTCATCTGGCAGCCCTGCTCACATGACATACGAAAGTCCTGTTTCACACACTAACCAGTTTTTGTTCAATTCTCTTTTGAACTTGCCATTTTATTCACACGCGTCAATTAAATTTTCGTACTTTTTCATGCAAATCAACATGCATGAAAGAAAAAAAGAAAAGGAAATAAGAAAATTTACTACTACCGTCAATTTGTACCACTAATATACCACCCAAAAATATTTGCCTAGAAGAGTCAGCATCGAAGAGTGTGAAAGCGGACTAATTCTCGATGAATTCGGGAAGTCATTCAAATTAAGAATGTAAGTCAAGTTTTTGCTGGGAATTTACATATATTCAATATTATAATAAAAACATTCACTTTCTGCAAGTTATTAGAAAATGTTCTTTACAACAAGTTTGAGAATAAATTTATTTATTTTTTGCTTTTTTTTACCTTTGCTGAGCCGCAAAATTTAAATAAAAATTTACTGCAAGTCTAGCTCAGCCAACCACAACGCTAGAGTTCTACAACCTCTGCTTGAAATCGAGAGTATTATGATAATATTATTATTGTTATTGTGTTGTTTTTATATTTTCCAGCTTGTATGTAGATGAACATGTTGTACTACAAGACATATTTGCACGTAAAGTGGTTATTTTTTTCTTTGTTGGTTTTTTTACGCTTTTCTATCAATATGACAGACCGACAACTAGACAAACTGAAAATCAAGTAAACGCCATCACTAAATCATGGTAACCACACAGCTAAGGATGGAGGAGGAGGTGGTGAAGCATACTAGAAGTGGCCAGGGGGAGGATGGAAAAATCTAAAAACAACAATACAAACACATGTAAACAGTCAACGAACTGGCCAAAATTGCCAGTAGTAGAAGAAGACGGTACCAACTATTTGTATAGCAAAGAATGGTAAGAAGGAAGGTTTAAGACAAAAAAAAAAGAACTACATATTCATATACATATATGTATGTATATGTGTATATATACATGTACATATGAACATATGTGTAAGTAAGTATAATAGCGTTTTTTGCTTTTATATCTACTTATGTAAAGTTTTACCTGCATTCGTACTTCTTGAGAGGCTAATGCACTGACAGCGTTTGTTTTTTTTTTTTTGCTGTGTTTCGTTTTTTCTTCTAAATTTTGCTGGCTAAGAAGCAGATACAAAATATGGAGGAAAACAAGCTTGTGTTTCTTTTTTTCTTACGCTATTTATTATACATATTTTGATTTCTTTCCTTCTTGGTTTCAATTTCTGTTTCTGTATTTCCATGCAGTTTGAATACTATTAAATTGACAATCAGAAGCGTAGTAAAGAATATTTTAGAGAAAATACAACTTTTATGCCCTTATTCATACAAAATTTGCTTTATAAACCTGTTATAAACCTGTTGTAAGTTTTTATGAATAAGGGGGTTAGTATATATGATAAAAAAAATCGAATGTTGGTATCTATATAGAAAAATTTTAATATTTTAACTTTCATATAAATACACAAATAGAAAAGGCAAGAAAAGCCTTTCTAAGCTATAAATATATATTCTATTCATAATACATATGTTAAAAGTGACGTAAAAATTTTATTATATAAGATATTAATTCGTCTTATTTTAACATCTCATAGTTGTATATGGAACGACTTAGAAAATTTTAAAGAAAATGTTTAAGATCGTGTACTGCACTTAATAAATCTTCTTATAGCAATTATATTAAGTTTATCTCCAACAAGAAATTATGTATATAACTCGGCAAACATTAGCCGTAGAGACAATTTTATCATTAAACTTATAAAGAATCACATCTTAAGATGCACAAAATGTCCAAATAATAATCTAATATTTGCTCCTTATTATACAGAGGACTCATATATTATAAATACATTAATATCTGGGTACGTACCCCTTGAAGCATTCGTATATTTAGACAAAAATCGTTCAATGCAAAATGAGCAAGGAATCCCAATATTCTATCATCTGTATAGAAGGGCTAATAATAAATCATTTGATATTAGCACGATTAATAACAATGAATTGAGACATGATACCAGCATTTCAGAGATAAGAAAGATACAAAGTATGAACAGATATTGGTGGATTACTAAGTTTTCATTTTTTTTCTCTCTTTCTTTCTTTTACTTTTTTTGACAAATTTAAATATATTTTAGAAATAAAAAATAAATAAGCATTGTTTTTTCTGTGGTTTTTCATTACATATGAAATATGTATATGTATGAAATAAGTTCAAAAAAATAAATCTGTATAATGTTTTATCAAATACGCTAGAGAGTTCGATTATGGACCAGTGTGTTATACTAATACTTGCCTACTAAACAGCGATGCCAACTTAAGGCCCAACTATAATATGCATATGCTAGCTTAAGCAAACGTGCGAACACATATAAATTGTATGTGGCAAACTATAATGTACTTAATGAAACTTTTCGTTAAGTTTTTCAACTGTCAATTGCTTAAGCAAAAAGCGAAACTGATCGCACATTCTGAACGGAACCAGCTCGTTGTTGTGTTTGTTTGTGTTTTGAAGAAAATGAAGAAAGAAGAAAATACCTATATTTATTTTAAATTTAATAGAAAATGCGGAAAAAATAAGTGCCTTTACAATAAAAGGGACCCTTTTTATTTTAACAAAAATGTCTTTCTGTCGCGGTTTATTTCTCTGACAGAACAAGAGCGTCTTCTTCTTTTACAATGTAGTTCACTTATTTCTTTTAATGTGCACAGGCCTTCAAGCGCTAACTCTAATATTTTTATATTATTTAAATTTTTAAGTTTTTTCACCATTTTTGCAAACACAATACGAAAATTAACAAAACATATGTAAACGTTTATTATTATTTACAATTTAGTGCTGCCACAGCTGTACATTTTAGTACTTTTGCCGAAAAAAATAAAAAAAAAAAAAAAATTATGCGTTTCGGGTACGAAGTTTTCTTTTAATTATAAAATAATATAATAATATTTATAAAATATAGTCATTTAATGGATTTTTGTTAAAGTAAAAACATTTTTTTAAACATAAATGAGCAACTGTGGACAAAAAGTTTCAAAGTCATTGTAGCCACCTGAAAGTTAACTCTGAACTGGTTATGCATTTGACAGCCTTTTCGTTAACTTGCAATTTGCTTAATCTTGCTTATGCATATTATAGTTGGGCCTTTAGTCCTTTTCGGGCTAGATTTAGCACGATTTTAGTCACTCAAAACGCGAAATAGCGCGAAAAAAGAAAATTGGATGTGGTTTTATATGGGTTTTTTTCCATTTAGCCCTTTTTCCAAAAATGTTTACGCGTTTTGAGTTTCAAAAATTGGCATCACTGATACTAAACTATTTGTTTATTTTTAGTTGAATTTGAGATTAATTGATCAATAAAAAAATAAACAAAAATCGAATGTTCTGAGACTTCTAACCCAGTGCCGAAAGAGTGCAAAATTACCCCCACGTTGTGGTGTTAGTTCCTACTGAAAATAAAAGTTTGAATGCCAACTAAATACCTTTTTTTTCTACGTCCCTGACTTTCTGCCAATTCGTCTCAAAGTTCGTTTGTGCATTTCGTTTATTTTTTAGATGGATGAATAGATTTGCTTCTTGCTGGCGTCGTTTCTTCAGCTTTGTGTGTGTTTCAGTTCAGTTTGTTGTATGGTTGGTATCACAAACTTGGCTTAAACTTTTTTTAACGTAGGACGGATGGTCGCTTGATCATCATGAACACAACGAAAGAGAAAACGCAAAAAAAAGTATAGCAAGTATAAGAATTTTCAAAAGGTATAAACTGATCTCTTGGTGCCCTAACTAACTAAACAATCTATTTTAAAAGACAGTTTGAAATAGATGTACTTGTGATCATTCATTTATTGATTTTTTTTTTGACATAAGCTTTACAAATACAATGATTATTTATACTGTCATATAGAAGAGTTAATTCGGAAATGATCATAAATAATAATGTAATGTTAATCTTGACTTCCAAGATTCTAGCATATGGTGAAAATTAAAAACTTCTTTTCTACCGGATTGCCTACAATTCAAAGTCCGTTTTCAATCAGTTGTTTCTGATTGGTACCTAAAGATACAACCTGTCATGAGTCCACAAGAATTATCAGGAATACGTTCAATCTTGTTAAGGCCGCTTTCCTAGCTGCCAATAAATTTAGATCTTTTTGTTTTGCTTAATGAGGGTTGTATCTCTTATACCGATATAATTTTTGATACACTGATGATCAACTTTTTAAAAATGCTGTTAATAGGCAGCACAACCAGTGGAAATATTCTTAACATTGTAAACGAATCTTAAGTATTATTGAAATGGATGAAATTCTTAGCCATTGCATTGGATTATAGACTAAATTGGATAGTTATTGTTAACGAATGATACGGTAATCTCCAGTAATTTGTAAAAAGAATGAAAGAAAAAAAAGAAGTAAGAAATTCCTAGGAAGAAATTTACGCCGTCGTTACAGATGATAGAATAATCCCATAATTATATATTGCTTCAATCAAAGTTCGATACTCTAACTTAAGAAGATTCTTTTCTTAGCTGCACTCATTCTGGCCTGGCTCGGGTTACACCTTGTCGAGTTAGTATGGCTTTCAGCACATTTGTGGAAACAAAATTGCTGACGAATAAGTGAAACATGGTTTGTCATTGGATGCAATTGAATAGGAACATTCATATTCCTTCTTTACGATATCGAATATGATCTGCGATTGGATGGTAGAAGCGACGATGACGGTTGCCTGAAATTGTAGTGAATATAGACATTCACATCCTTCTGATTGCGATATCAATATGACAAACGATTGGATATTTAAAGCGTTGGAACTTAGGTTGTATCTGTTTAAGTTAAATATACCAAATGATCTGGAATTCAGTGAAACCGAAAGAAACAGGAGTTTCTTGGTATCTTAACAGGTTCCAAATCTAATTAACTATTAGAGACATGTTCCTTTTGAAGTTCAAACGGCAGAACTTCTTTCGGGAATCTGGAATACAATGAAGAAGTGAGAATAGCATTTCCAAATTATTCAATGGGCTTTACTAGGATAAAAATCATGACAATAGATACGGAGGTAAAAAGTCAAACTTATCAGTGAGATGTCAACTTTCATTTAGAATTGTTCTCATCTCATTCCCCTTTGGAAAGTTCGATTTTGTATCACTGTGTAATTGATCATCATAATATGATATCTTATGTTACTAATATTCATCAGAATATGTTTGGACTTCAATCACAAATCTTATGATAATATGTTGCTTTTAGAATATGTTTACCACGACCATGGTTCTGAGAATAAGTGATACTCAGTATTTCAGGAAGCCATCTGGTACAGGGTATAGAAAGTATTTGATCAGTGTGTATACAGGATTAATCACATACAATATGACAATATTAGCACAATTTTGATATCTATAATCTTGACATTTAATCAGGTACTAAATTTCAGTTCAAAGTACATTCTATTCGCGTAGATTCATCTGTTCAATGGGCGTTATATTCGTTCTACTAGCAAGTACTAGGCAAGTACCGCATTGATAAAATGTTGCCCGTAAGATAGAAAATCGCGGAACATAGACCTCGAATGAAAGATACCATTCTGGAATTTTCTACAGAAATGCTGGGGTAAATTGTTTATATAGTAGATGTAGTGGTAAAGAATGTGATTGATAAATGGCCGTTAAACGAGACATTAACCCCCTGGCCCACGATGTCGAACGATAACGTTCGCTTAGATAAGACTTAAGACACAAACTTTTTACCGTATCTATTTTTTACTCAATCAAGTTTGTTTATTCCACAATCAAGTTTGTGTCTTAAGTCTTATCTAAGCGAACATTATCGTTCGACATCGTGGGCCAGGGGGTAAAACTCAGCATATCCTTTTAAAGCTGGAATCCTAACAAATTCATAGGGTTCATATGTAACGAATACAAACATTTAGAATTAATCAAAACAATTGCAGATCGATCAATAAAGAACATGCCTTTACCTGCTGTAGGGTGTTACCAAGAGAACTAAGCTTAAGCTTTTGATACAAATGGAATGACTGACTGACTGACTTCTTTCGCGCACTCATTCAATTCACTTTTGCTGCATTTGTTGTTGCATTTATTGTTGCTGCTCTGATCGTTCGTTGGCTTTAGATTTTTTTCTTTTGCAAAAAAAAAAAAATAAAAAAAAAAAATGCAGCTCGGTCGTTCGTTGCCGTTTGAAAAACTGGGTCAATTGTTTATTATTACTCGTACTTTTGTGGATCTATGGTGTTTTTCTTGACGTTGTTGTAGTTGAATGACTACTTCTATTACAACTGCTACAACAACAAATGTTTACTACCACTTTTGCTACCACTGCTAATGTTTTTATGGATGTAGTATTTTTGTTATTGCTGCTGTTGTTGCTATTTTTTGCTTGTTTGTGTTTGTGAGCCAAGTTAAAAGTAGTTTTTTGTTACTTACTGATTTGTTTTTTATTCGTTTTTTTTTTTGCAGTATTTAATTACAATTTTTATTACTTTTCGTTGTTGTTTTTTTAGTATATTGTCTTTTAAGATTTTTTTGTTTGTTTTTGCTTAGACATGAATATTCATGTTTGTTTGCTTGTTTGTTGCTGTGTAATAAGAGTCTGAAAAAACGTCAATTTTCAAATCGTTTCAATCAAGCTAAATTCTATCTGTCAGTTATTTGATTTTTGTTGGTTTTTTTTCTAAATTGTTATTTGGAAAAAGTATTTATTTTATTTCCGGCCTTTAAGATCAGGTCAATGTATTAGTGGTCAGTTATTTGAGGAGTAATATACTGGTGATGGTGAATAACTTTGTTAATTGGTTAAGTATGAACATTTTTTATTAGTACTGTAACATGCCGGTCCACATATCCTTCTTCGTGTAATGTAGGGGCGCATAAATTATATTGTGCCATCCACCCAACCACAAAGGCAAAAGAATCCATCCATCTTTAAAAAAAATTTCAGCAATACCAGTGATGTTATTATTCCACCGCATTGTGTTTTGAACTTTATGCATAGCTACAACTGAATGGTACTGGCAACCATTTCCGAACCAATGCAAGCACAGTATTAGTTGATATTCATCTATTTTTTTCCCATATACATATGTATATTTCTCTAATTATATTTAAAATGAAATCAACTTGAATTTGATTTAACCTCTTAAGACCTGAACGTGAACCGATTGAGTAAAAGGGTTTTCAACTGTTTTTTTTATCTTATGAGGTGTAAATAAAATACTTGTTTTTATTATTTTTTTAAATTTTTTATTTAAAGTGTTAGAAAAAGGAGGTGCACATAAGTACTCTTTAAATTTAAAGTTTTTTAGTCCCGAAAAAAATAATCCGGTTTGTCATTGAACAAACACTCATGTCTTAATATTCAAAAAACTTCATTTGTTATAACCAGCGATGCCAACTTAGCCCTTTTCGGGCTAGATTGAGTCCGATTTTAGACACTCAATGTATATATATATATGGATTTTTTCCATTTAGCCCTTTTTTAAAAAATGTTTACGCGTTTTGAGTCTCAAAAGTTGGCATCACTGGTTATAACAATATGAATTTGTAAAGCGATCGTTTACCTTGCAAATGTTTAACAGACTTATCAAGATTTGCTTTGCAAAAATTGATCCACAGATTGATCGTGGACAATGAAAATTGCTGATGACGCCCTTGGCAGGGTAGAAAATTCATTCCAGTATGCCAATTGTTCCAGTACTTTACAATAGTATTCTTGAAAATTCGAACTATTAGCCTGAATAAAAAAAAAAACTTTGCTCTTAAAAATTGCAAATTAATCTTTTTCATATTAATCTTGCACGTTTCACAAGAGATCAAACGTGGAACAGAAATTGCAAAAAGACAATGCAAATTTTAACAACTTTGCAAATTACATTTATCAAATTCAACTTATTACTTATCAAATAGTATAGTTCCGAGGAACATAAAGTTTTGCAAATTGACGAAAAATAGCACAAGTACAAAGTGAAAAGTTAAAAAGTTATTTTGTGAAATAGGGCCCAGATTTTTACTTTCTTTTCAATATTCAATTTGGGACATTTATTTCATATTTAATTACAAAATTAATTTTAATATTTCTAATAGCAGGCCGATATATCAAATTGCACTACATACGTAACGGTAAGGTCACACTTGGCAAACATGTGCGGAGAAAGACGTAACCACTAAATAAAATATATTTGAACAACAAATATTTACCCCCTGGCCCACGATGTCGAACAATAACGTTCGCTTAGATAAGACTTAAGACACAAACTTTTTATCGTATCTATTTTTTACTCAATCAAGTTTGTTTATTCCACAATCAAGTTTGTATCTTAAGTCTTATCTAAGCAAACGTTATCGTTCGACATCGTGGGCCAGGGGGTTAGTATTAATTTATTTGATGCTGTTTGATCTTGCAAAACTCTTGTAAGCATAAACAACGTCAAACAAATTTGTGCTACAACAAGTGGTTACGCTTTTTTGAGTAAATATTTGCCAAATGTGACCGTACTTTAAGTAAATTGTTGGGTTTGCTCTGCGCTTGTGATAATTACACTTCAATTTTAAATTCAAATCAAATCCTATGAGACATAAATAAAATAACAAACCAACAAATATTTACCTACATATGTACATACCTGTTTACGAGTACAATGTATGTATATTTCAACTAATTTTCTAAATTTTCTCACCCTTCATGTAAAATACAATTAGAATGCAAAAAAAAAAAACACACAAATAAATAAATAAATAAATAAACATTCAATGGAAAGATGCTGTGGAAGTGTTGCAAAGTATAAATTTGCTGTTGTTGCATTTGTTGGTTTGTCGTCATTTTTATTCGTTTTTGTGTTTTTAGCATTTTTTCTTATTTCTTTTAAGTTTTCATTAATTTCATTTTCATTTCATTTCTTAAGCCTGAGATTGATGCCACAAATTGGTTCACATGTTATCTGACGTAATAGTGAATGACATGAGTTTCGCGTTTGAAATTGAGTTCATCATCTTTTGGTGTTGCTTACAATTGTAGAAATAGAAGAAGTCTCTTTAGACTACTGCTAACAATAACAACAAAAACATTAATACATACCAACATTTGCAAGAGCAACAACATAAACAAAAATAGTTAAATAAAATAATACAAAAAAAAAAAACTCTACAAAACCAACAAATAATAGCAACAACAACAAAAATCTGTATAAATAAAATAAAATTTTACTAAATCCAACTTAAGCCAGCACTTCACTTCTCTTTATCCCATGGCATCCATGCAGAAGTCTTTAAGCTTTTCAAGAAGATCATCATGATCATCATTGTCTCTAAGCATTCATTGCTCATATTGACTCTGTTTGCAAGCAAAACTGTAAGCAAATGCCTGAATAATTTTTCAGCTTCTTCTGTTGTGTTTCTGCATAAAAACTGGGTATTGTGGATGCAACATTTGTGCACACATACGGCAAATACGCATCAGAGTTTTAAATAAATTTACAGTTTATTGGTTTTTTCTAATGTAAAAGAGAAGTGTAGTTTTATAATTGATCTAGAAAGATTAGGCATTGGAAAGAATTCAGTTTCGTTATGGAATTCTAAAATACTTAAGCCCACCTTTAAATCTGCTCACTTGTGTCCAAACAAAACTGATTCAATTGTATTACCCAAGAAGAGTTTTAAACTCTGACCGGCTTCGCAAAGTGAAGAGTTCCTCTTCGATTGGTATTCATTAATAGTGTCACTAGTATGATCATGACCATGAAGACGCAGTTTTCCGCCTTTTAAATTAACTTATATTCATTGTATTTTGTTGTTATATGTGAAAATAATAAATTGTATAAACTATACAAACAATTAAAAAATGTTAAACGTCTGTCCTTTAAATTATAATTGATTTTTTAAATCGACATTGTTGTTTTCTTTTCAGCTGTATTAGAAAATACAACTCTGATCGCATAGAAACTATCATTTTATGAAAATTTCTAAAAACTTTTGCATGTCGGACAGCCTTGTCAAAAAATCTGTTATTTAGTTAAATTTTTAGGCCACACTCTCATACTTTATGAACATACACGATTTTTTGACATATCGTACGACTAAATAGGATAGTCAGTATACACCTTTAACGTGCCTTTGTAAATGACATTGATTTGTAATTCCAATATTATAGCATTCCTTTTTCTGCAGTGTCAGGTAATTTTTCTTCTTTAATAAAGCCTTTTGGCTTGCCTGCAGTAAACATTTAGAGCCTTTGGCGGAATTTGAAGTCGCAACCCTCTAGCCGATAGTCCAGCACATTATCTCATAGTCTATCAGGGCACAAAATAGTTGTAACCAATACATTTACCAACATGCAATAAATAATTAGATTCGTCCGTCCATCATCAAAAACAGACCAAGTCGATCTCGCGTAATCTGTGTAAGCTCAGTTGGTTACATGGGAGGTATGCCGGGAAAGGTTCAATCACCTCATCGTTTATCATCGCAGCCTACCTTTCTTCTGCCAATTCTTCAGCTATGCCCTGGATGATACCATGGACTGGGACTTTCTTGCTCAATCCCAAGAACCAGAAACGCGAAGCGCCCATTAAAATTTTTTTCCTTCCATACTAACCGCCCCACCCTAATGTAGATTTTTAGTTTATTGTGGGATAAATACAACTCTTCCACTATGTAGTGGATCTAATAAAAGGTTTAGTCATGGTTTAGGGTGTTTTATTAAGAGTTTTTCATTTTTTTTTGGCTTTAGTGGTATGTGAAATGACAGAAGACAGATCCTATCATGGACTCACACCGCAACAACATCTCCTAATTATTCAACCACATTACGAAAATCTGCTTATACCAGCAGCAAATTTCACGTTCCGGAACTTTTAGCTGGTCACTCTCACCTTGCGAATGGACTGCCTAAAACTTAGTCGTAGCCCACATTTAAATGTAATTATCTTTAAATAGTAAATAACAAAGATTGTTATATCGGATCTTCATCTGTTTATTAGTTGAGATGTAAAATATAATCTAGGATTTGAGTGTGAAATGATTGCTTAAGGGCCTCCCTACAATACAGGGTTCAGCTGTCACAGTCTCCACTACCCCTTGGTTCAGCAACAGGTTGTTAGTAATTTGTTTAATCGATTGGTCTTAGAAATTTCTTTCACGCTACAGAAGTTTCTCCAAGGTTTACTCTACATATTACTCATCAAATGCTTGACATTATTGTCTGAAGTCCCAAACTTTTTGCCTCGTTAAACATTTTACGACAAAATCTTGGAGCGTGTTTTAAACCAGGGTTCCAACAAGGAGGATTGGTCACACATTTGTAAATAATAAGCTTTTAAGTTGCAACATGTAAAAAGATCCATATGATTTAAAATTTTTTGCCTTAGCTCGAACCATGTGATTTTCATTACGATATCTGTAACATCTCCCTATATAGCAAATTCTTTCGTATAGAAATAGATCATTAAAGACGGCACGTATAATTGACAATTCATTTCCTTAAAATCACACGATTTTGTGCATTGAAGTAGATTTGTTTCCAAATTTACGAGTTCGTTTTTATGTCGAACGTTTCACGGATTCGGTTTAGAGAACAAGGTAGTATACTGTACAGCTAAGCACTTAATAGCATTAAATGAATAACCTCGTCTGTTTGTGATATTAAACATAAGTTCTGATAGTTCATTTTAATAGCAACATATATACCGATATATAATTATAACAGTACAGTCTTGTCATGCACCAGATGCTGTTCTATCTGGCTAAGACTTTTTTTAAATTCCATGGGTATATAAGGCACTTAAGGCAGACATTATGCTTGTGTTATTAAAAATGTCGTAAAGAAAAATATTTGAATTTTTAATAAATTTATTTGCTGTTCACACAGCACAATTCTTATTGCTTAAATTGCTCGTATGTACTTTTATTTGAGAGTATACACACATTTGTATATACACATATGTACTCGTATATGTGTATGTACTGGTCTTATCTTTCCCTCACCCCGATGTCTAAAAGATAATTAACTTAACTATTTGAGAATTTTTCCTCTTGCGAGTATTATTTTATTGTAAAAAATTTTTTAAAAAAAAAAATTTTATTTATTCGAAGGTTTGTATATTTCTGTATGTTTTTGCATTTACGTTTCCCAACGGAAAGCTATGTAGAACATATAACAGAGGTATACAAAAATAAATTTCAAATAAATTTTTATATTTAACTTTGAAGTAAACCTTCGAATAAATAAAATTTTTTTTAAAAAATTTTTTACGATAATTAACTTAGCTTAAAGAATTGCTTCGTCTAATAAATAAATCAAATATGAATTCACTCCTTCAAGCCTCGCCTGCAAATCATTTGTATCTCATTGTCTTTTAGACAAAAATTATTGTGGCATTCTGTACACGTTTGATTATTTGTGGTAGTTGCTAATTTGTTGTAGTTTTTTGTGGTTGTTGTTGTTGTTGTTGCTGTTCAGCTTTTCGTTTAAATAAATGAAGATAATGTTTCTTGTTGTTGTGCCTGTTGCAGCTATTGTTGCTGGTTTTGTTGTTGCTGTTTGATTTGACCAAAATACGTGTTGATTATGTGTTAATTAGTTTTAATTCATGTTATAGCTACACACAACATGTATGTATGTATGTACAACATTTACGTTTTAGATTCTCTATGTATTTAATTTTGTTGTTGTTGTTGTTGTGTTTTTTTTTAGAGTTTGTTGTTGCAAGTTGTATTTAGTGAATTAAAGTTTTGTTGCGTGTTTATGAGCTTAAAGTGCATTTAGAGGCTGGCAAGGAATGAACCCAGCTTTTTTTCTTCTTTTTTTTTGCACAAAAAAAAATTACATAATTTTGCGTTCGAAAACAGAAGAAACAAGCAATGAAATGTAATTTATACCCACAGGGTATTATTGCTCTTACTTAAATGGTGTTGATTGATTTCTTTTTACCAAAGAAGTGTCTTAATTTAATTTTGTTTAAATTTCTTTTAATTTTTCTTGATCTACATTAATATGTAATTTTAAAATATTTGCGTTTCTAAATTTTCCTTTATATTTATGTAGTTTTTGTTTATGATTGCAAAAATCTATTATAACAATAAATAATTTATTTTTTGTTGCTGTTTTTAATCGTTACGTATAAGACATGTTTCATTTTAATCAAAATTAATTAGTATTTTTTTAAACCTTAGTCACTGAGAAATCTTTTATAAATAAACTGTTATCAGCAATCAGTGCAAAATTAATTGGACCAAATACAGTAGGTTAAAAATGTAGAAATTCAAAATTGGTTGTGAAATATTTTCAAAAAAAGAAATAACAATATAACTGTTTCATCATCGTATAATCGCCTGGACTGTAGGTTTAGTTCCACCGCAGTTAATTTCAATCGAAAACTGTGTGCAACTTATTGTCTTCAGCCACTTAAATGAAGGGAAGATCCTCGTACAATTAAACCTTTAATTGATTTTAAAATAATTTTCAATTAAAATTTTAATTGATTCAATTACTTTTTCTCAAATTTAATTCCGATTTCAATTAAATTTTTAACTGATCCCACAAATATTTTAATTCAAACTCATTTTTATTTTTTTCTGTGTAGGTACTTACTACAAGAATGAGAGATATACTTGGTTGACAGACTTGCGTTTTTCTTTTTAAACTCTGGTGTCAACACTAATGTTTTTTTCAAGCAATTTTTTAAAGCCCGCCAATATGTTCCAGCCCACTGTGTAAAAACGTAACTAACAAAATCGCCTATCAAAACAATATATTAATTTACATAAATTTATTAAACCCAAACAATTGTTTACTTGTGCAAATCTCATTTTTATACCCTACACCATCGTAGTGGGGAGGTTATATTGGATTTGTGCTGATGTTTGTAATGCCCATAAATATTGGTACAACACCCACCTTAAATTATACCGCTCGACTCAGAATCACTTCCTAAATCGATGTGCAGTACAGGTCGCAATTTTGAAGATATTTCGATAAAATTTGATACGTGAAATTTGTTCAGTCCAAGGACGGATGGGATTGAAACTGTCCTCCCGAAATTGGGGTTTACCGATCATAAATGTTTGAATTATGTAGGATAGGATAGAAGGGTAGTGCATAAAGTGCACTTCCACTCGGAGACCTAGTGGTCCATTGTGGTTAATTGAATTATGAATTATGTAAGTATGCAAACAAATTTCACCACAAATGAGTGGTAAATGAAGCCAAATTAGTTCTACAAATTTTGTGCAGCCGGTCCATAATTTATCATATAATACCGTGTTCAGATATGAAACTTAATTGAGTCAATATTCGGTTAATTGACAATATTATTTTAAGTGTTCAGGCATACGCAATTTTCAGCTTACTCAATAATCATTTAACAGTTGGAAAACAATACAAAAAATACTCTAAATGGTTTCTATATAAACAAACTTACCTTCACATTGACTTTTCAATGATTTCTTTTGTTTTCTTTTGTTGACATTTGCCATTTTATACAATTTTGTTCACTAAACACAGTTGTGAACAGTGTTGCATTCGAAATCTTACTCAATATTATAACAATTTTGTACTTTTTGCGCAATAACTAATTGAGATTTTATATGGAATATTGAGCTCAATAATGGCGTTAATTGCGATTATCGCTATAAGGCCCACTTCCGAAAATCACTTTAAAGAATGTAACTCACTTAAAATGTCGGTATCCAAATAATATTGAACACAAATATGTTTCATATAACTAAAAATAATATGGTACAAGTTTGTGATGATCGGTCTCATATAAGGCCCACTTCCGAAAATCACTTTAACATCTATAAATTTCTTAAAAATTTTGATATCTAAATAAAATTAAACACAAATAAGTTTAATATACATATACAGAAATGATGACACCTAATTTTATAATGGTCGGTCCATAATTAGTCGAAACTACCATATAAGACCCTCTCCGTTACTCACTTTAACCTCCATAAATCTTTTAAAAGTAATTACATCGAGATAAAGTTAAACACAAATATCCTGACACTAAATTTTTAGATGATCGGTCCATAATAGGTTATATCGCCCATATAGCGCCTATTTCTGAAAAACTGTTTTACACATATACTGGGTGTAGGGTATTATATGGTCGGGCTTGACCGACTATACTTTTTTACTTGTTGTAAATAAAAACACAATAAATTCATTTTAATTTTATTGAAATGCATCAGTTGTGTTTTAAACTTTCGCCGGAAACAATCAAATTTTTACTACAACTTTCAAGAATTTAAAAATGTTTAAATTATTTCTACTCATCACTGTAGCTATTGCACTTGTAAATATAACTCTAAACAGTAATAAAATTGCATCATTAAAATATTAACCATAAAATATTTAAATATATTAGGTCTCAGCCGGACGCATAAGGCGTGAAGAACAGTCCACCAATGAAGCTTTAATAGAGAGTGGTCTGAATATTGCCAAAGATGGTGTGAAAAAACTAGAAGAGATTGCCTCAAATTTAATCAGTGCCAATAGCACGGATAGTCTTTTAGAGCAAGGAGGAGCCATTTGGGATCAAGTTAAATCATTGGCTGACACTATAACTAAAACTGTAAGCATTTGAACAGCCTTATTTTAAACAAACAGTTTCATTTATTTTAATTAATTATCTTCCATAGACTCAAGAATGGTCGGACAATACTTCGGTTAAAGAATTACGTGAAATCGCCGGCAGTACTGTGCAAGATTTAAAAGCTGAACATCCAGGTTTGACCAGTGCTGTTGCAGACAGTGTTGACAGTCTTAATAAAGTGGCAAATGACATTATACTTAAACTTAAGCTGTTGGTTGATGATAAGGATGTCAAGGAAATATCGAACACTTTAATTGAAACTACCAGTAGCGGGATAAATGTCATCAAGGATCAACTGAAAGAAACCACACAAGCTTTAACTGAAAAATTAAACAAGGATGCCGTAAAGGGTGTTACTGATATTTAAATATTTCATTAGTTTGTTATACTTTTATATATTTTTCCGTTAGCAGTAAAGTATCAATTTTGAAGCAATATGATTAAATAACTAAAGTTGTTTATTTAATTGTCAGAGTGGGTCCACGAATAATTTGAAACATAAACACTAAAATGTTTTTTCTGCAGTTTTGCAAAGTTACTATATTGCGATTTTTATTAAAGCTCCAAAAAAATTAAACGCCACTCTCCAGAATTTTTGTATGAATTGTAGAAACACGTTCTAAATAATATGAAGTTAAGAGAATATAGTTTACTAATGGAGATGCTTTTTCAAGAAAGAAAAATGGATTCAGTTTTTCCAAAAATGTGGTTATTAACTACAATAATTGGTTTACAAATTTTAAAGGTAATGTGTGGTATTATTGATTCCGCACGGAAAGGAAAACTAATCGGAAAGAAATATCGATTGATATGTATTATTGATTCCTGCGGCATGCCGCAAAACTGTCTGTGTAGGGATGATACCACAATAAAAATTATTCAGCCCTTTAATGTATTCCAGACCACTTGAATAGGTAATGCAGACAACAAATTTTGAGAAACATGCAAATTAAAACCTATTTTTACTTTAATATATTCGAACATATATATTTAAAGTATAATCAGTCTTCACTTATACAATGGTTAGCACACTTCGTATATACTAATTTCAAACGTACTTTGCTATTATTTGATTATAATTATTAACTATAGTTTTTTTCTATTGATATACGTACCCTCTGGTGTGATCAGTATGTCCTTGTTATTATACCCTACACCATCATAGTGAGGAGGGTATGTTGGAATTATGCTGATGTTTTTAACGCACAAAAATATTAGTCCAACACCCACCTGAAAGTATACCAATCGGCTTAGCATCAGTTTCTGAAACGATTTAACGATGTCCTCCCGAAATAGAGCTTTATCGGTCATAAATGTTTGATTTAGAAATGTCACCACAAATAAGTTACATACTTATATATAAAACCAAATCACACCTAAAAATGTTGTACAATTTTGTCGTAGCTTCCATATAAGACCCACTTTCGTAAATCACTTAACTACTATAAATCTTTTAAAAATCATTGTATCCAAATAATATTGAACACAAATATGTTTCATGCATACACAAATCATTCGGTCCAATTTTATGATGATCGGTTTATAATTAGTCTTATAAGGCTTTCTTCCGAAAATCATTTTAACGATCATAAATCTCTTAAAAATCATGATATCCAAATAAAATTCAATACAATTAAGTCCCATATATACAGAAATTGTGACACCTATTTTTATAACGGTCGGTCGATAAAGAGTCAAAGTTCTCATATAAAATCGAAAATCACTTTAAGCTAAAATTTAAAAGAAATTATACATACATATGTAAGTACCTATGTATATTCACAGAAGAACATGCCACTTAATTTTTAGATAATTGGTCCATATGGCGTCCGTTTCTAAAAAACTGTTTTTACACATACATATGTCGAGCTAAACCAACTATAGTTTTTTACTTGTTTTTTTTTAATATCAAATTGAAATTCTCAATTTTATTATTGATTTTTTCAATTTCATTTTTGTTTTTCTCAATTCCACGTTGAAATTCTAAATTTTATTAGGAATTTTCCCAATTTCTGTTCACATTTTCTAAATATTAAATATAAATTTTAAATATCACTTGGATACTGCTGAAGTAAATATTTACATTCTATTTGTTTCACCAAGATTCAGAATTGTGAACAATCGTGACCGCCACTTTGGAAATGCTTGAGGTGTAATGTAATGAACATACAATATTATTAGAAATTTATCACATTTTATCACATCTGTAAAACGTAGTAATTTTTAATATACTTTTTTATTCAATATAAAGTTTTTTATTTCTATTGTATAATACACATTTCCGTACATTTCCTAGCATCCATACCAACAAACCATAATTCTAAATACATCATGGTAACTCTGCTGTTGTAAACATCAATTTAGTTTTGAGGCCGCAATTATTGAAATCGGACGTGTTTAACTGCATTCTCATCTTTTAAATGCAAATTTAATAAAGTTATAAGGTTTTAAACTAAACAAAATTAGTTTAATATTATGCCAAAGCATTAATTTAATAGAAAATCTAAAAAAATTCTACAAAATAAATCAGTTTTTTGTTAAAATGATATAGAGAAATAAAAAAGTGTTTAATTTAAAAGAAATTGTGCTATGTACAGAAGTTTCTAAAGTTGTTGTTGTTTTTAACGGTGCTAGTGGTTTTGTTGTGTTTCTTTGGCTAAGTGTTTGTTGTTTTAATTTTTTGCGTGCAATATTTTGTTTGAATAAGCAAGAGAAGTGAAGAAAAATAACTCTCTTTGATGAAAGTCAAAAAGAGAGTGAAGAAGTTTTGTTATTGTTATTGCAAATATGTAATGCTTTTTTAATTGGAATTTACAAATAAAAAGTGTTTAAAATTGTTGCCAGGGTATAAAATAAAAATAAAATAAACAGTAATCGGTACGGGAATTTAAATAATAATAATAGGTATTTACCGACAATAATTTTTGAGAAATATTAAAGGTGAGTTTATTTTCAATTTAATAACCAATATTTTATACAGATTTTGCAATTAAATTATTTGATACATACATATGTACATATGTATCTGTTTTCTACCAACATACTTTTTTAATAGATATTACAACTTTTTGTTTCATAAAAATATACAATGTACTTAAATATTTATAGCATTAATATTTGAAAACTTTGAAGAAATGTATCCACTACATTTTTGATTGAAATTGATTATATAAAAATTATACATATGTATTAAGAAAATTCTATATGTACCTATAACATTACGAATTTATGCCATAAGTTTTGAATTTTCTAAATAAAATTCAGAACATGGTGTAACTATACAAGGTGATTGCAGTAGCACAGCTACATACATATGTAACTGACTTTGTTTACAATTTACTTAGGTATGTCAAAAGTAATACTTTTTCAAGTATTTCTGACTGTAATTCTATACAAACAAAATGCCTATTGTTTCTGTATTGTGTTGTATTTGTTGCCGATTTGCACTCACCTTGTATAGTTACAGCATGAGTCGGAATAAGATATGAAGTTTAAATTTAGAAAAATTTAAAATAAAATTAAGGATTGATATTCAAAATTTCAGTGTTAAATTGAGCAAAATCCAAATGAAATTAGAATGATACACAATTCATTTTCAACTGTCCAGATAATATCACTTCACTTTTTCAATTGGATTTATAAATAATTTAGAAAAAGTGGCACAATTATTTAGGCAATGGGAAAAATTACATTTTACAGTCATCATTGACAACAAATTCGGTTATTGCAACGAGCAAGTTTTCAAATCTAATTTAGATAATAATTCTGAGGCAATTAATTTACAAGTTAAACTTCAATTTTCAGATGTTACAAACAAAATCACAAACGCATAATATATAAGCCCCGATTACCGTTCACAGCACTAAGTATTTTGATGTTGTATGTTGTAAACTGCGTTTACGATTCACAACACTTATCGGCTTAATAATCCTAATAGAATGCATGTTGTGTTATAGTCTAGACAGCACAACATTTTCGTGTTGTGAACGATAATTGGGGTCTTAAATACCATACTATCCCATCTAAGATGATGTGGAGTACAATTGTTTTATGAAATGTTTACCATAACTTTCAAACATAAAATTTAAATTACAATTGGGTGTTAATTGTATGGTTTCCGCTTTTGACAATTAGGTTTTTCAAACTTCCGTTTATCGTAAAACTAAAACAACAAATACGAGTACGAGTACAAAACATTTAAAAGATTTTACTGTTATTTTCAAAAGAATTTTCATTGTGGTATTTTGTTTAATGCCAACTACATATTTTAAATAACATAAATAATTAGAGTGTCACACAATAAAACACTATGCACTTTCGGACATTAAAATTTATGAGTTTTTGGTTTATAATTCTAATAAAATTTTAAGTAATATTTCTTTTACTGAGCTGGTCAACCGGTTTAGTTTCAATTGAATTACCTACTTACTTAACTAAAACATTTCTCAGCTAGAGTCGAAAGTATAAAGTAAAAAAAATACTTGTATTTATTACTTCTTTTTTTTGTAATTTATTTTACGATCAAGATTGTTTTTCTTGAGTAGAAATGAACATTTTAAGTAGTTGATAAGAGCAAAGTTAACATTTCCTTTTCTGATTTACGAGATTTTACAGGAAATGAATCAAATATTAACTTTTTACATTAATGATAATTGAACTTTTTTTGTTTTAACAAAAACTTGAAATTTTATTTAACATAATAAGTTAATGTATTGATTTATGTATGTTCAAAAATATTATAACATAATCTTAAAATGATATAACTAAGGATCAGAAAATGTCTCACACTTTAACAATTTATACCAACTCTTGTTATTAAATATTTCCTTTAAAAGTGTCATTACACTACAGCACGACCAAACCACAAATAAATGCAACACAACAACAATAATAAATTAATAATAATTTATTAAATGACATTCTTTCTAATTGCTGAACATGCATGACATAAAATCGTACATGTCAACAGTACTCCATTTTATAATAAGGCAAGCAAACTATAGATTAAACTAGATTGATATTAAAAGAGGTCCGACTGTATTCTTTGCTAAGTAGTTAACGGTTGTAGTGGCTTAAAATCATAATTAATTGTAAATAACAGTAAAATATTAAATTTATTAAATAATTAATTACATTTAAATTATTTATTACATTTTTTACTCTGTTGCTTTTTCGGTTGTAATTTATGCGCAAACACTATTTAGCAAATGTAATGAGATTTTCAGTTGGAATACTTTATTTCTGCATTCTCCTTACATTTCAAATTGATTATAGTCGATATGCGATTGGATATAAAATCTTGTTTGTTTAATACCCTATAGATGGTATTATACAAATGAGGGACATTCTTTAATTATGTTCTTACTTTCCCATTAGATTTATGTATTAAATTTAGTTTATTCCGAACTATTCAATCCGGACTGGAATCAAGTGATTCCTTCAGTTGAATATACATATGGTGAATTTCACGTCAAGTGACCCAATTTTAAAAATCGATGTCTTCCGATTTGGATGAAATTTGCACCAAGGTTAGTACTATTGGATAGTAGGCCAGAGACAAATTTTCAGCTCTATCAGTCAAGAACTGCCGGAGTTAGAGGGGGGCATTTTGGTCCATTTTGGTCATACAGGGTTTTTTTTTAAATGCGTGTAACTTTTCACCTATTGGTCCTAGCAAAAATTGTCCAAAGGGCTTTAGAGAGCTTTTTTTCAATCATTACAAAAATATTTTTTTTTAATTAAAAAAAAAAAAAAATTAAATTTTTTTTCAATTTGGGCCGTTTTTTCCTCAAAAGAAAGCTTATACAATTTTCTTTAAGGCCTTTATAGTCGCTTAATGGGATGCGAGTGGGCTATCTATCAAAAAAATTATTTTTTAACTCAAGAATAGGATTTTTCAATATTCGGCACTGTATCATTTTCATTTATATATTAATTTTATTAAATTATTTATTATGATTATTCTTATTTAGTATTATAAGTAATAAATAGGGGGAAAAAATGAAAATAGTGTATATGGTAAAAATTGAAACACCTTCTTCTTTGAGTTGGAAATTTTTTTATGGATACCCCACTCGCATCTCATTAAGCTCTTAAAGGAAATGGTCTAAAGTTTATTTTGAGGAAAAATAAAAAAAACTCCATTTTGAAAAAAAAAATAAAAAAATGGGAGAAAATGAAAATGATACATATGCCAAATTTTGAAAAATCCTATTCTTGAGTTAAAAAATAATTTTTTTGATAGATATCCCACTCGCATCCCATTAAGCGATTATAAAGGCCTTAAAGAAAGTGCTGCTTGCTATTGACAACAATTTTCAAGGATTAATGTCTGGTGACTTACCTGGGCGATTTTTGTTTTTTTTTTGTGTTAAAATCACCACTTCTGAACCACACAAACCATCTTTCGCACGTCAAAACCGATGAAACACATTCACTACAAGTTCCGGTGAGCTTCAGTGACACTTTTTTCAAATTAAGAAAGTAAAGCAAAATTCGGCATCAACAACAGACAGGCCAAATACACTTGGAATTGCATGAGGACTATAATTCCTTTAATTGATCTCGGATTGTACACAAAATGAGAGGAAAAATTATAACCAAACAAATATGTATTAATTATTTCATGATTTCCTGAATTAAATTGATGTTAGTTCTATTTACATATACATATATTTCAAAATTATAAATAATTTGGGGCAACAAGAAATAATTTAATTAAGTCTGCTTGTTTTTAATGTAGGGTATTAAATCTCTTATGATAACAAGCCAACAACACCCCACCACCATCTTCGTTTTCGTGCCACCAAAGACATTCTTCAACGATGTAGAATTAAATGGAAACCAAATAATGAATAAAAAAGACTCAGAAAAAATCAATTTCAATTACTTTTTAAAAACGTTAAATTGAAATTAACACCTTCATATGGCTAAAAGCGTCTCAGTGGTCATGTTACAGTACAATGTACCATGTTGTTTCTCCCAACAGCGCTGAGCGCTGCAGCAGCAGTATTAATGCAGTTAGTTCGTCAGTCAACATCTGTGACGGCAGCTCAAATCCTCAACAGAACAACGAACAATAACAAAAAAAATAAAATAAAATGTTGCTATTATGTGCAAAACTTATACGAAAAGAGACCTGTTGCCACTACATCAGCGGGTTTATTAGACAAATTGGTTTTATATTTCTGTACGTTTTGTGTGTGGAGCTGTTTGCTGTTCCTTCTTGCAGGCTTTCAGCAGGCCTTTTGGTGTGTGGTGTGTGCTGCAGCATATTTGAAACATCTATAGCTGATATTTTTTCTTAGCAATTTTTCAAAGTGTTGTAGCGAATTTGATTTGTTGTTGCTGGTGTTGTAGTTAGAAAACATTGGCCAGGCCAAATAACCTGTGACAACAACATTCAATCAGACATTAACTTAAAAGTAAGCAAAAAAAAAAAAAATAGCAAAAATACAAACTCCAAAACATGTTCCCCACCCGGCAGGCTGGCCTGGCCGTAAAATTATTTTCTTAAACCAAACCAAAAAAACAAACGACATTTTTAAACTGCTGATAGTCGTACGTATTAAATCAAAATGGAGTAAATATTGTACAAATTGTCTTATTTTTTACGTTAGTAGACTTCTTAAGCGAACACCAACAGCAGCAGTACCTCCAACACTAACTCAAAGTGAGGGTTGTACTTTAACCATTAGGTTGGCCCATGTATTTCAGTTTTTGGGGTTTCGATACTGGTCTAAATTGCTACTGTGACAAACAAAACCCGAAAACTTTAGTTTCCCCGAATTTGTTAAAATATTCAGTATTTGGTGACGTAGATGACAGAGTTAAATTAGGATCATTGAAAAATCCAAAAATTGCTTAATAAGTGCCACCCTATTACCCCCATTCTTTACTGGAGACAACAAAAAATACAAATAATAGTTGAGCTAGTTTTACGCTTGTTGGTCTGTTCATGTGTTGGTCGCTCATTCAGTTGGCCAGCAAAGAAAATCAGTCATTATTCAATCAAATCAAACACTTGTTGTTTAGTTTTTTTGTTTGTTATCAAAATACATGCGCTGTTTCTGTGGTCTTTGTTAAATTCTAAATACGAACAAATTAGGAAAATTAAAAATATATTTATTTTGTAAATTACAACTATTTATAGCGTACTTTGAAATGATATACATACATTGAGGTAAACATGTTTTGGATTTTGTTTGGAATAGGAAAACCATGTTGAACATTTGGGTTTTTTTATACACTACATCATCTAAATGAATGAGCTGATTTTTTGACTCCATATCCACTTTAAATTATAGAATTCGCATTAGAAGTATTATTTGAGTTGAATTGGTTTTGTTAGTCAGAATATCCATGTAAACCTTGTTATTACTGAACGGGTAGAAATTTTGTAACTAAATCGATCAAATTTGCTACATAATAGCGTGTTCAGATATGACCCTTAATTGCGTTAATCGCAATTAACGCCATTATTGAGCTCAATATTCAATATAAAATCTCAATTAATTATTGCGCAATAAGTACGAAATTGTTATAATATTGAGTAAGATTTCGAATGCAACACTGTTCACAACTGTGTTTAGTGAACAAAATTGTATAAAATGCAAATGTCAACAAAAGAAATCATTAAAAAATCAATGTGAAGGTAAGTTTGTTTACGTAGAAACACAACAACCGTATAGAGTATTTTTTGTATTGTCAAATGATTATTGAGTAAGCTGAAAAATGCGTATGCTTGAACACTTAAAATAATATTTTCAATTAACCGAATATTGACTCAATTATTTTTCATATCTGAACACAGTATAAGGTTGTTTAGTCACGGAAGCCGAAAATGTCTGTACAGTTTGGCATAAAGTTTTGAACATGCGGAAGTCATAATATTAGGAAAATCTTTCCATTGTTCTCATACAAAGCATACGTCAAAAACCACTTTTGTTCGTATAAATCGGTATTATATCTTGGGGCGCTGTGAAAAATTACCTCAGAAAAAATGGTCCCAAAATAAAACGAAAAAAGGCCCAAATTTCATGGTCACATTTCATTATGAAATTTAGCCCAGTTTTTATTTATTAAAAATCACCCAAAGGTTATGAAAAAATACTCCAAGGTTGAAATGAAAGGTGGTCCCATATGTTTTAGAAATTTTTCGCTATGAAATGAATTTTCACCCCAAATTTTTAAATTTTTATAAAATATTTCTAAATAGTAGGGGAGAGGGGGGCACGTTTATACTCGGGGCACCTTTGAACTATGTTGATAAAATCTCAGTTTAACATTTTTTGCGACCCTTAACCGAGTTTTTCACTTTTGCTAGTTTTTTAAGTTAAGTTATTTGATATATATGTAAAAAAAATATTTATTATAAATTTCCGTGAAATGGCATGCCAGTTCAAGTTTGAACAAAGAAAAGAGGGGCACCTTTGAACATGTTAATTTATCAACCGAAGTACCAAACATTGTTGATTCTCTCTTATTTTCTGAAGCTGGCCCGTATGGGGGGCACATTTGAACACAATGACTTCATCCATTAAAAAAATAAAAAAAAAATTAAATCGAACTAAAAATAAGTTACTTGTAGACTTACGCTAAAGTTTATTTCCATTAATATTAGTGAAATTATGTAAAAAGTCAATAATTCAAAAATATAAATTTTTATGTGGCTTGACAGCAAAAAGTCTTCTAAAGTTCTAATAATGAAAACCCCAAAATGAGTTTTTCAGGTAGTTTTTCATTTTTATATTTTTAGTATATTTTACAATGTTAACGAGTGAAATTTAGCTCCAAAGTACAAAAAGAAAATTTCTTGAGGTCTTTTCTTATTTCTCCTTAAATGCAAAATTATCCCAAAGAAAAAGTGCGTTATAAAAGTGCCCCAACAAAAATTAAAAAAGGCCCAAAATTATCGTGTTTTTGTAGTCATTGTAATTTTTTGGGGTTAATTTAAATTTTTTTTTTGCCATTTTTCCTGGGGTAATTTTTCACAGCGCCATATTTTGGCAGAAATATAGATAGTAGTTTGTATAATCACAATAATTACGTCGGTAATTTGGATATCGGCACAATTTGCAACTTCCGTTCGGTCTACGTACTTCGGATAATTTTACAGAAAGCTACGAAACTTATATCTGGAAAAAGGTTCTTGGCCAGATTTTAACGATTTCTTTTCGGATTTTAATTAAAAACTTTGTTACACAGGCAGCTCTCAGAACATGGAGTAATAATTAAAACGCTGAAACTAATTCCCTACGCTAAACGAGGCAGTAGAAACTTTTGGTAATTTTAATTTCCAATATTTTACAATATTTGCCAGCAAGTAATAAACCTCTGGCCGATATCGAAATGGTCACTAATCCAAATATATTATCAAGAGCTTATACTCGTATGTTGGATGTTTATGAACTAAAACTCCCTTCGATATGCCAGTGCAGATGGAACTAATACTATATCATGATGGGCTGTGGTTTTAATGGATTCATCGCAACTAGTGATTTGGTGCCAAATTGATTTTCTTTTATACCATTAAAGCAGCATTTCAGACATGTAAAATCGCCTTTTAAGTTTCTCGACTTCAATTTATATGGTTCTCCAGCTTTTGTATGAATCCTTCACTGCAATGCTCAAGATATGTACCCTTAAAAATGACACAAAATTTAATAAAGACAAAAACCGCTTTCAAAATATACGCCATTCGTTACAAATAACGCATTTTTATTTATACACCCAATAAATATTTTTATTTGAAATCAAAGTAAGAATACACTACTCCAAGCTAATTTGTGCTAATAAGGTAAATATTTGCTGAGTGTGAACGGAACTGAATGAGATTCATCACTATAAAATATATTTAGGTATGGCAAATATTTGCCGAAAAAGACGTAACCACTAAATAAAATATTTTTGAGCTCGTTTATTTATTAAAAAAATTTGTTTATTTAGAACAAGACACAACAAATATTTGTTCTTGCAAAACTCTTGTAAGACTAAACAACGTCAAACAAATTTGCTCTAAAACAATACCAATACCATACCTTTAGTTTTACTTATTTAAAATTAGACAACCTCTAAACCTCTTACTAAAACTGCTTTTATAAATTAAAAACGATAATTATTGAGTTCATTCTATTTGCTTCTAAATTTAGAAGAGAAAGATAACGTCAATTGTTAAAATCGCTACCAAAAAAACCTATTTGGTGTGGTATTGTTCCTTAGTCATTCTTAATATAAGTGCATACTAACATCTATTGCATGTAGTTTTTATTTGATTTTGTTTCCTTGCACTATCAGCCAGTAATGCAAGCTAAAAGCCAAACTGCTACAAGTCTTAACCTGGCGCCAAAGCAGCACAATGGCAACAAAAACATTCTGATATTGTCAAGAAAAACAGAAATAACAAAAATTGATTAAATTCCTTGAGCGGTTAAATCACGATATTTTTAATTTAAATATAAATTTAGGATAAACATTTTCTTTAACTGTCACACAAACACCAGCAATTTTATCTTAAACATCAAACTGCAAATATTGTTTTGAAGTGAACCGGTCTTTTTAAATATTAAAATATAAATTTAAATTTTATTAATTTTTTGTTTTATTTTTTTTTTATTTTGTTTAATAAAGTATTTTACATTTTAACAGCAACATGTCATTAATTGCCTTTTAAATCTGGCTACTTGTAGTACGAGTTAAAACCGTTAATCAGCTGTTTTATATTTTTTTTATTTTCTGTCACTTTTTTTCCTTTTCGTGTTTAAGTAAATATGGATGTGTGTATGTATGAATGTGTGTACATATGTATGTCTGTATTTATTTGTTTTTAAAAAGGTTTTAACCGTTAATTTAGCATTTTGGCAAAATTTACACGTTTTTTTTAATGACAACAAAAACAAATTTCGTTTGTTTTTGTACAGCCAAATTTAATCGTGTGTTTTACTTATTATAGTTTTTTTCGTCTCGTTGGCTTATTTTTGTTATTTTAAACCAAATAATAAAAACTACAACAATAATGAAAACATGTTTTAACAATTTATTTTCCTTTTAACACATTTGACATTTTTTTTCGGTAAATTATAAATTTTGGCCCATTTTAACAGTTCATAAAGAAAAAACAAAAAAAAAAAAAACAAAGATGAATGTCTGTTTTGTTGGTTTTTTGTTTATCTATGTAAAAGATTATTGTTGTTGTAGTTGTTTTAAATGCCTGTCAAAATTTTATCGCTTTAAGCGACAACATAATCAAAAATATACAATAAACATTTTTGTTTTTGTCTTTTTATTTAATATAATAATTTTTCTTTGCCAAAGTTTGCATATCACCGAGTGGTGAATATAATCATTAGAGTGTCCCTTTTTATAAAGAATTTGTTTTCCCTACAAAAACGTTTGTTTTGTTCCAGATATGTAGTTATTTATTACATTACCTCCTTAAGCATGGATGATAAGGTTCTCATTTATAACGTTTTTATAAGGTTGTCATAGGGTTTATTATTTTTCAAAAAATTCATACATATGTATATATGCGCCCTACAACGAAGTTCGCTTGTTAGTTGAGATCAACTTTACGAATGCCTCACAATATAATTCCGTAAATGCCTGAGATATGATCACAATACACGACAAACTGAATTTTGTATATACTGTAAGCGTCAAAATAAAATCAACACCACATATTATTTAAAGAAAAGCTTAATTATATTAATATAAATATTTAGGTGGAATTAAACAAACAAAAACAATAGCTTATACAAATTTAATTAATTTATTGTTAAAATATACGCGTCAAACGGTTAAGTGTCGTCACATGTAATTGCAAGTTTCAGAATTTATGTTTCGTAATTTATGACGTTACAAGATCTTTGTTTAAAAATGGCCTACATCATGGTCTACAAGCTGAATATTTAATACATTTTAAATAAAAATGTCTTAGAATGTTTAACATAACCTTAACATACCTGTTTGCTTTATTTTGACGCGAAAAATCTAGTACATATTTTTTCGATAAAATTAATTTTGTTTTTTTATGATCCTTATTTTTCTAGTTTTTGTTAATGCTTAAGTTACTTATGAATTATGCAATATATTTTGTTTTAAATTTGTATTTGTAGAATATATAAAACAAACATTTTTTCAACAATATTAGGTATTTACTTTATATGGACAATTGTAACGTTTTTCTGTAGTGTTACATGAAGTAAAGCTTGTCAGTCAACATTACTCTCGTAATTCGCCAGATAACGGTAGCATTGCTGGAAAGAGTGATCACAAATTGGACCTTCTGTACGAACATTATTTTCCCTTTACCTTTTTTTATTGTAATACATTGGGAAATTTGGCGAAATAAAAAAAGCTTTAAATTATATTCGTTAGTTAAGGGAAACCCTTATGCACATGAGCAAATTTTTCAATGAGTTCTTTTTTTTATTAATTCCATTTAAATGCATTGTACGGAATGTTACGTTACGTGTGAGATGTTAAATGGGGTTTTTTTTTGTTGGCTCACCACTTCACAAACAGCAGGTTAGAGGGTAAAACAACTGATCAAAATACAAAAATAAAGAATTATCGAAAGAAATATTTAAAAACTGATCAAAAATATTAGATGAATTGGTCAGAACGAACAAAATATTCCCTTTGTCTAGAGCAGGTGAAAGAAAATTATTAAATGCTACACAAAAATCATAATTTGTTATAATAACATGAAAATAGTTACCCAAACAGATCTGTGCAATACACTTCAATTCCTTCAAATGAAGTTTGCATTAGCTATACTCCATTTAAATACATACTTCTGTGGACCGAAGAAACACATTCTTATTAGGTTTTAATGATTTGGTATTGCACTCAGCTATACAATAATTCCTCTGTAAATTATGATGATAGTTTACTCAATCTCTATTCATATGTTTCACTATCTTCCACGTCATACTGAAATCCTCAATGATATTGTCTCATTTACTTATTCTAGCTTCTTATTGAACAGCGCTATTTATTCAACGCCATTAAATTCTGCAAGCTAACTCTTTCCAACTCAAACAGCAATTTGATACCAATTATCTCCAGGTCATATTGCCCTTGACATTCATCAGTGCATTCGCGTCCTCCAATATCGGAAGAGAATATTTAAGTACCTTACGATTATTATGAAGCAGATCTTTACGAAGCAGATTTATGTTTCTTATCGTCAACTAAAAAACAATCTAGAGCCATGCTTTGTAATTTAATCAGCGCAATCCAACAGCATACAGAGTCATTAGACCTCGCAACGCTCTGCTATAGTCCTTTAACTTCAATCAAACGTCATGGCTGTGCAAAGCCTTAAATGTCCCAGTAATTATCTTCATATTTGACCTGTCCGTGCAGCCTTTAAACAGTCAATCCTTATTTTCTGGAAGTTGTGTTTAAATGAGTCTTCCAAATTAATTTTCCATCCAGGTAAATATCCAAGAAATTTCATGTTCTATATTTTGTAAAATTTTAACGAATTACCTTCCTAAATGTCAATTCGACGAAAATCATGCTCTTTTTTGAGCAAATATAACGTCGCCATTTTTTCACATCGCCATCATAACGGCATGAAATTAACCATATCCGATAGAGCAAAGGATCTAGAAATAATTCTGAATTCGAAGTTATTTTGGAATCAAAGCTCTTAGGTGAAGGCAAATTAATGAATGTGACATAAGGAGTGAATGTCTTTTCGAAATGTTGTATAAGATCACATTCATCTCTTTGATAAAATCATACGTACTATGTACGTCATTAATGGTGCTATTTGCAGCACGTTATTTAAAGCTCTCTTTACCATTCTAAATTGGCTTCCCCTTGAGCTTATGACTACCAGGCGATTTGCTCTGAATATTGTCATAAGACACGACGCTATTGTGGAACTGCGAGACATTCCACAGTTGGCATTTTTTAGCTATCATTTTGCGGATTAATTTGTCAGAAGGGAAGTTTATTTTGATGAGTTATAAACTTTGCAACATTTCACATTTGGACTTTGTTTACGCTACCTTTTGAGGATTAATTTGGCAAAGTGTAAGTCTCAATCTCGTATGATAAGGTTAACCGAATAATTGATGATGAGGATGTATGACTATTGAAAAACTAAAACACTGAGAAACATTCCTCAAGATCGACTAAATAATGTAGTTGTAGTGATTATGATGACTGTTCAGTGTGTACTCTAGAAGATTTAATCTGACTTCTTAAGGAAATGTAATGATGAAGGAAAGAAGGAGATGCCCGGCCTTGTTTGTCCAGTAATAGTAGCGCTGCGACTACTTCTTGCACAAACTGAAAGTCTTTATACGTGCAAACAGATGTTTTAGTTGTGAATCAAATTGGTTAGACCCCATTCCTGAACCACACAAAACCAGTATTCATTTAAAAAAGGAAAATAAAGTTGAACTCGTTTATTTATTAAAAAAAAAACTTTGTTTATTTAGGACAAGACACAAAAAATATTAAGTATTATTTCATTTGATGCTGTTTGATCTTGCAAAACTCCTGTAAGAGTAAACAACATCAAACAAATTCATGCTAAAACAAATTGTTACGCTTTTTTGAGTAAATATTTACCATGTGTGACCATACCTTAAGTACAATTTGAAAAACAATTGTAACCATATTCCAAACGCGTTTGGTGTTTATGGTGATTTATACACTCAAATCACGTGTTAGATTTTTTACACCAACAAAAAAATACTCCCATCGATATTGAGTACAAAACAAAGTTCCCACATGTACTAACGCTCCTAAAAACAATAAAGTTACACCATCCAACCACTAATGGTGTAGGGTATAGAAATTTGAATTTCAACCCCAGCATGGTTCTTTGGACAACATTTACCATGTATTTTTTATTGTTATTTTTTTCTTCTTTGCACTCGCAGTTTTTTCTTTTAACAAATTCACATTATGCCCACACCCATGGGTCAGTCAGTTTCGGTAGATGGAGTATTTTGTTAATGTTTTGTTTAATGTAACCATTGTTTTTATTGTTTTTTTATAGTTTTTTTTTGCGGCGCTGTTATATGGATTTTGGCAAAATAAAAACGCAAGTGATTATTATTATTATTACGAACTATTATTGTTATTTCTATTATTTGTACTCGTATGTTTAAATATGTTTATGTTTATTGTAACAATGTAAAAAAACAGTCTCAGCCTCTACTTCATTCATTGGCCATCACTTTGTGCTGTGCTAAAGTGCAGCTGATTGTGGTGCATACAAGAATGAAGGTATGAATGAATATTTTTTTGTTTGTTTGTTTTTCCGTAGTATTGATGCATGTTCATGTTTCATACAGAAGTTTAGAAACACACAAGCACACAGATTTGTTGCCAGTGAAAAAAAATATGTACATGAAACATGTTGCATCTACGCAAAGTTAGACGTGGCAAATATTCTGCTGCTGCCATAAAAACACACAAAACTCAGCTTTCCCATGTGAGCGATCCCACGCGCAACAAGTGGGGCTTAAAAGTATTACTTATTTATTTATTTTTTTTTCTTTCAAGATGTTGATTTTTAACATGTTTTAATTCTTTTTATTAAATATTTTTAAATATTATGAACACGATTTAATATTTATTGATAAAACTTATGGAAATGAGTTTAATGTTTTAAAAAGACACATAATTTAGAGAAGGATTTAAAAGAAGCGGTAAGTGCTTCCAAAGATTATCGCTTCATCCTAATAAACACAAAAGCTAAACATTATAAATTTCTTATTAAAGAATTCTTGACCAAAATAAATCCTCGATTTTTTTTAAATTACTCCAACAATATGGCAAACATTGCATTGCATCATATCACGACATTTAAGATTTTCTCATTGTTTTTCCTTTAGAAGATTGAAGTATTTATATACACCCTTTTAATTGTTAAAAAGATTCCCCATTACCATTAAAGCGTTTTTTTTTTTTTGCTTTTTCTGTACAGAAGTTCCTTTTTATACGAAATCTAACATTTCTATCGTTTCAATCTCAAAATTTATTACCATCATTCCCTTTATTTATAAACTGCCACGCGAGTCACTGCTTAATGGCAACATTTGAAATCTCTGCTAAATTTATGGTTGTTCTCAAAACTTTAGCTGTGCCGCCAGCTATCAGTGAATATTTCAAGAATGTGATGTCAATATTCCAAGCAAATACCTTTAAGAATTGAAAAAAACTTAACAGAACCTGGAAGACTGACAAACAGGCGAGCGAGCCATTCATTGTTTCTTCAAATTTAATTTCATGTACCGAAATAGCAAATGTTTTGTTTTGCTTCTATTGTCTTTGTGTGTTTTTTCAACAATTTTGTAATGTTATCCAGTATAATCTAATCGTTGAAATGTCTATTATACGAGTAGAAGTTTGGCAGTAGGTAAAGGGTTTTACAATAAGATGTACTGATTTGTGTTCACATACATTCTATTCTAAGATGATACCTAATTCATAGATAATTTTTAAACTACTGTTACTAAAATATTTAAAAGCAAACTGAATGCAGGGTTTGTTTTGCAATGTCAACTAAGTGTTTGTGTGATTTGTGATATAAATATCATCACAAAGTTTTGTGATGTTTAGCAATTCATTATATAGGTGAGAGATCTCTTGTACATCTAATAAAATCTTCACTATTTGATCACAGGAATTTTCAAAATATGAGATTCAGAACAGATGACATATCTTTTTAGCGCGGTTTTTTGTTTTTAGTAACTTATATGACATTTTGAAAGATCTGTCATTTATCTGTCATCCTTATTGAACATTATTGTGTAAACAACAAAGTTTTTTTGTTTTTTGTTTTGTTTCGAAAACGTCGAATTTTGTGTCAATAAAGCTACATACGCAGGACATTTTCCTTTACTTATTTTATTTGAATAAAGTGCCGCTGAAGCACACTAAAGCTTATGGTGGATGTGATCCAATGGTTTCAACGTGCAAGATATTTAAAAATAGTGATTTCCAGATGGAAGACAAAGATAGTCCTGAACGGCCAAAATTTTTTGAACATCAAGAATTGGCAGCAGTACTCTATAAATATACAGTGGGAAGCAAAACTGTCCATATGTTTTGCATTATGAATGGTGCTTTTGGATGAACTCATGCGGCCTATGCCAATAATATTCTTTTCCATCGGACTGGTATCGGATGACTTTCGTTTCGCCGCTCCAAATAACCCGTTTCCAGTCATCTACTGTACAGAAATGAAGGCGTTTATTCACATTTCTATCAGAAAGTGCTGCCTTTTTCTTTTTCACACTATCTTCTAAACCAATTCTATTTAATGCGCATGTGACCGTCCCGGAACTGACATTTACCAATACTTTTTGCAGCATGTTCAATCTGCCGGGCCCCTTAAGTTCTGTCAGCAATATTCCGCGTTCTGGACCAGTGTAGCGTAACATTGTTTATTAACGTGTATTTCCCATGTGTTTACTACACAAATGTCAAAACAGAACTGACATTAGGGGCCAATCGCAAAATTACGTCTTTTTCGGCAAATATTTGCCAAGTGTGACCGTGCCTTAACTCATTCAACTGGACATATTTCTCAAATATTGTGTTTTATTTTTTGTAAAACTCCACTTTGCTTTATACTCGTAAAACACAATTTCTTAAAAACCTCTTTGTTGGATTAAGTTTTCCATCATTGTCCTACTGTCTCAATACTTAAAAAAATCAACAAAGAATATGAATGAATATTTTATGGGTTTTAGTACTATTGAATAGAGCACTTATAGTAATAGTACAATAGTACTATGAAAACTTTGTATGAAATCGAAAACTTCCATCTTTGTGGCAACAACAGCAGCAGCAGGAATAACAGTGACAACAACAATATAAACCTAAAAACAAAATGAAATTTGAGTGGCATCCGTTTAGTTTTTATTCTAATAACAGCCAACAATAACAACAACAACAACTACCAAGATCGTTTTCAATTTCATTTGCAGTTGTTGCTATTTTTATAAGTGGTAATTGCTGAGTCACGTTTTACCGCTCTAAGCCGGATAAAAAAAAAATAGAAAAAAGAAAAACCAAACAAAATCAGCTAAAAAGCCAACTGAAACAAAAAAAAAAAAACAGTTGTGCTTGATTTTGTTAACTTTTACTTGCTACTTGCAACGTTTTTAAAAGCCATTGTTTTTGTGACGTTGCAAAGTTTGTTAAAATTGGAAGGAAAATAATGAAAAAAATCTTTAAGCTCAGATCAAATTAGGTTTCTCTTCCATGTCGCGTTTACAGTTTCAAATCAGTTTCATTTTCTTTTATATGATAATAATTCTTGGTTATTGTCATTTTGGTTGCCCTACTCTAGATTTGATAAGCATAAGTGGTGGTTATCAGTAGGTAATGTTTTTCTGAATAGAACCACAAAATGATTTCAAGTGCAGACTAGATTGGGTTAAAGTCTGTTATATCCCACGATTCCGGAAGGGAAGCTTCTTTAGGTTGCAGGATCTATTCAGTGTTATCCAGGCTGAGTATTCAGCCATAGTCGCACACTGCTTGAGATACTGCATGCTATTCGGTATTTTAGATTGGTATTTTAATACCGGTTATCTCATAAAGGGATGACTAGACATTCTAAACCAAAGTTATTTGGAGTCACTTTCATACCACAAGTTGTTGTTGTTGTAACAGCTAAACTGGACTCTGCTGCGAGGTCCTGGGCATTATCCATTCGACGAAGGATTAGTAGGATTATCTGGGCAGTTGAAAATGTGGGAGTATCAGGGCCATAAATTTGGGTAGGCCAATAGGCATTAAGTCTATTGCTCCATCCCGACTTCAATTGTGCCAAAACTCTTCGTAAATATGACTGTTATGGTCGGCGGGTGACCTTCAAGTATGACATTCATGTGGTAGGTAAACTATTTTGCCATCTGATCTAAACAACTGAAACGAGTCCACAGTGTAAATTTGAGCATCAACTGATTCAGAATCTTCAATCTGAAATAAACAACTCAAATGAGTTCAGAGTATACCCCTGTGCATCAAATGATTCAGGAAAGCTTTTCAAAACTCCATTTTCAATTTTTTAAACATTTTGTTAAACAATATTTAGAATTTTTAGAAAATATCTTTGGGATTTTTTAATCATATATGAGGAAACATAAATATAAAAAATTATATCAATACCTACTGATATAATTGAAGCCTCGATTTTAATTTAGAGGATTTCGGGCAAAATAAATTTTTGGCATATTTTGCTAAATAAGCTTAATTTTTTTACTGTTATGAATTTTCAATACAATTTACTAAGAATAATATAGTCTAGATACTGTTAAATACTTTGCGAAAGTTTTACTAAAAACGGACAACATTAACCGTTAAATTGCAAAGGTCAAAGGTCAAATTACGCTATATTTGGGATTTCTAATGAAAGAAAGCGAAGTGTTATAAGTTTTTGAGTCGACTTTTACTAAACTTGAGCTAAACATATGCTTAAGTCCAAAATTTACAATAACACAGCAAAAATCTAAATTAACCCTTAAACGCACTTAGGGTCTAAATTATCCCAAACGTAAATTCTATGAAAAACACTGAATTTATAGAAGTTAACATGATGAAGACGAGGACTGCGACAATAAGTTATATTTATCTGTACGAAGAAGATGAATTCGTTCATTGCTTCATCATCATGGTTCGACACCAAAATACACATAAACTGAAGAACCGGCACATTATCCTTGGGGGTATCACATAAGGACCAACACATAGAAATAAGGAGCTGGTATAACTGTCTGGCTTTATAATATATGGTGTATGGTATTATGTAGTTAGCATTACCCAACTAGACTCTCTTACTTGTTACAAATTAAATTTATTTTTAGCTTATATCTTATCCTTATACAAAACAATATGTACAAGTTTCTTTCCTCTTTATCCCACAATAAAATACATACTTTTCGTTCACTATTTTTCTGTTTGTCTTATTAATTTAAACTAAACTCTTCTTATTTGTTATAATTTTTGTCTTTACTGTTGGATGATTTCATTTGGCATGATTTTATGCCTGGAAGTTTTGCACGTTTTTCTTAGCGGGTTTTTTTTTTGCTTAACTTGGAGTTTTAGCATCATTTAAAGCCACCATATCATGGCTATTATAACGTTTTAAAATTTGGTTTGTTAGTTTATTCCTTTTAATATGATAAAAAAAAGTTTTTATTATTTTATGTTTTGGTCCATATTACGTGATTTTTGGGGATTTTCATCTTCTTCTTGTGGCTGCAAGCATCGTGTCCTATAAATATTTTGTTTTTTTTTTTTGTATTTTAATGATTCGATATGTCATTCAGTTATCGATGAAGTTTATTAATAAAATAAATATTTATTTTTTTAGAGTCGATTTTTCTATTCAATTAGAGGATTTTAAATGTCGTGTGACCATTAAAATATTAAATTTATAACAATTGTTATAGAAAATGTGACCCAATTATAAGATATTTTATTTCTATTAATAAATTTAAGTTATTTTGTAACTATTTGTTTGTGGTTTAAATGAAAATAAGTTAACTAATGCATGCAATTTGAACATTAAATAAATTTATTCTAAAAAAGGCAACATTTTCTATCACATTTTTGCACTTTTCAGAAAAGAAGCCAAATATGGACTGAGAATAGGCCATATTTTTGCCATAAAGATTACAGCTACCTTGGTTGTAGAAAAGACAAAACGTTAAAAATTAGGTTTTCTTTAAAAAAGATGACAAAAAAGGCAACATTATTCTGACAAAAATGTTGCATTTTTTATTATCTTTTCTGAAAATGTTGTTATGTGCGTTTAAACAACAAAGGACGGCCCCAATTAATGAAAAAAATTCCAGAACCAAACCAAGTTTTGGAATATATTAAATCTCCATAAATTTTAAATAAATCTTATTCTAAGATCACATCAAATATAGTTTCAAATAATTCCACCAAACAATTTAATAGAAAGTAAATAAGGATATCACATTGAATACCAACAAGGCTTAACAAGAGCTACAATGAAGAATTAAGATCAAGTTAAATCCCTTGTTAACACCGCTTTATATCGATTTCAGTACGGAATACTAATTTGTTTGTAGGAGTTTAGAAACTCCTTAATTCTTTTATTTATACCCTACACCACCATAAATATTGCTACAACACCCACCGTAAATTATACCGATCGACACAGAATCACTTCCTGAGTCGATTTAACGATGTCCGTCCGTCTGACTGGCTGGCTGTCCATGTAAAGTTTGTGCGCAGAGTACAGGTCGCAATTTTAAAGATATTTCAATAAAATTTGGTACGTGATATTTTTTCGGCCCAAGGACGGATGGGACGGAAACTGGCGGAAATCGGTCCATTATTTCACCTGGCCCCCATACAAATTTCCTACCGAAATTGGGGTTTAACCATCATAAATGTTTGAATTATGAAAATATCCAAACAAATTTCACCACAAATTAGTAATAAATGAAGGCAAATCACATCTACCAATTTTGTAAAGATCGGTCCATAATTAATGGTAGCTCCCATATAAAGCCCACTTCCGAAAATCACTTTAACGACCATAAATCTCTTGTTATCCGAATAAAATTTAACAAAAATAAGTTTCATATGTACAGAAATGATGACACCTAATTTTATAATGGTCGGACCAGAATTACACAAAACTCCCATATAAGAGCCTCTCCGTAATTCACTTTAACCCTCCATAAATCTTTAAAAGTATTTATATCCCGATAAATTTTAACACAAAAATCATGACACTAAATTTTTGGATGATCGGTCTGTAATAGGTAATATATCCCATATAGCGCCCATTTCTGAAAAACTGTTTTATTTATATGCTGGGTGTAGTGCTGGTATGATCGGGCTTGACCGACTATACTTTCTTACTTGTTTATTGATGGATTTTATATGATTTTCTTTATTAAATGTGTTTAAGCATAAGTTTCCTAAAACCTATTAAAACTAACATCTTTGTGTGTTACAAACTCAAGCTTGACGAAATCAAAGCTAGTAAACAAATTAACTAATTTTTATAGCAAAATAACTTCACCGCCTTAACTGTAGTTTGAAGTTAAATTTGTCAAAATCATAGAAAAACAAAAGAAATATTAACTAAAAGACTGGAACTAATGAAATAAAACTCCTCCTATTTGTTATTTTCTATTATTTTGTTTTTTGTTGGCTTATTTTTGAACAACTTTACATCATTACAACTTCGACTTTAATTCAAATATCAACAAGTACGAGTATGAGTTTAACATCCACCTTAACATTATAATCATTAGACTGATTCCAAAATATGAATGAATGAATGAATTGTGACATGAGTTGTAAAAACTTGTTTTTCAAAATATTAAGATGATCGGATAATACTAACGTCTAGCAGCGGTCCAGAAGTTTAGAAATACATTTACAAGGGCTAATATGCCATTTTTAAAAGTTTTTGTAAATATTTGGAGAGGAAAATATATTTGTTACATAATTTACTTATACAAGAAACAAACTGTACACTGAGATTTCTCCTTAACAAGATATGAAATTGGGTTTAAAAACTTCCAATTTGTAAGAAATCGTAAACAGTGTTGTCAACTTGGTGCGTTTCACACTAATTTTTGTGCTTTTTTAAATGTTTTGTGCGAAAAATTCCTTAGTTGGTGCGCGGTGCGTTTTTTTTTTAAATTTTTTAATAATAACTTGAACATTTTTTTTTTACCAATTCCATATTACAATCTTAAAAGTTAACAAAAACTGGAAAAAAGTAGGATTTCGCTCATATCTCCATTTTCAGAACCGATGGACAACCAGTTTGTTTGTTTGGTTTTAATTGTAGTAGTTTGAAGTTATTTTTATTAACAGATTTAGACTACTTATGAATCTACTTATACTCTAACTTACTCCAGGGGACATAAGTGTCATTCTGATACATTTTATTCAATCGTAGTTCATTGAGACGTTGAGTTTAGCTTTAATCGTAGTCCTAGTTTAGCTTCAATCGAAGTTCATTAAGAAGACCCAGTTTAGCTTCAATCGTAGTTCATTGAGAAGTTCCAGAATTTTACTTGCATTCGTCATTCATTCATCTTAGCTTCAATCGTAGTCTCCGTTTAGCTTCAATCGTGGTTTATTGAGAGTTCCTAGTTTAGCTTCAATCGTAGTTTCATGAAAATTCTCAGCTTAGCTTAAATCATAGTTCTTTGGGAAGTCTTAATTTAGCTTCAATCGTAGTTCCAAATTAGCTTCAATCTTAGTTCTTTGAACAGTTTTAATTTAGCATAAATCATTCTTTGAGAAGTCCCAATTTAGCTTCATTCGTATTTCATTAAGAAGTCCCAGATTATTTTCAATCGTTATTTTTCGATATTCTTTAAGAAGCTCCAGTTCAGTTACAATCGTACTCGCAGTTTATCTTTAATCGACGCTAGTATTGGGCAGTCACAAACAGACCTAGAGGTTTCATTAGCAGCTCCTAAAATCTGCTCTATTTTTTCTCAATATTATCCAAAGTAATTTTCTTTTAGACCACTGAGCCCTGTAAATAATCCAGTAAGTACTCTTAAATCGTTATACCCATAGTCTGCAAGTTTAAAATTTCTTTCTTTCTTCACACAATATTGCAGCACACTATTGTTTGTTCATACATTGATTTAACTATTTTGTATTAAACAAGTACTTAACGGGGAGTATAAAACAACTAATAAATTTTAAATTTACTGGCGGGCGTATGTGTGACATAAAATTTAATTACAGATTTAAAAGGAAATAACTTCTTCGGTTAAATTAAGTTTAAGACAAATAGTAATTACGTAAGATTTTTTGTAACTATTTGGATTTATATATTTGAAAATATATTTAATAAAATATAAACCATTTTAGGCAATTTAGAAAGGAATTAACTTGTTAAAAAATTCAACTAATTAATTTTTATAGAATTAATTGAATAATTTGAAACCTTTGAAACTCTTGTAACTCAAACGAAAACACTTTTTAAGTATTTCACAAAAAAAAATATCTGCTTTCTTACTGAATTTCCAATCTTTTTACAGTGATTAGAACAACAAAGTTCGTTCGAGTTTTTTAAAATATATAGGTATATGTATGTAAATACGGGTATTAGGGAAATATGATGAACGGAATTAAATTAGGAATCGAGTAGAAAAACACAGAGGAACAGAGAGGACAAAATTTATTAGTTTATAAAAAAAGGTTTTGCGTATTGACAAAGTTAGTTCAAAGCAAGGATGCAAAATAAGATTTTACAAATTGTACTAAATTTCAAGAAAATGTGTACTTTTTTCAGCCCAATTGTACTAAATTCTGGCTGGCTGGCTGGCTGATCGGTCCATAATTACTCGTAGCTCCCATATAAGGCCCACTTCCGAAAATCACTTTAAAGAGCATAACTCTCTCAAAAATTTTGGTATTCAAAAATATTGAACCCCCACAATAGGTTATATCTCCCATATAACGCCTATTTCTGAAAAATTGTTTTATTCATATACTGGGTGTAGGGTAGTATATGGTCGGGCATGACCGACTATACTTTCCTACTTGTTTTATTTTAAGCATGTAAAAAACAATGAATAAATTCAGCATGTCAGTGGTTAATATGCACATATTTTAAGTGCATGTAGTGTAAACACACACTATACTGTTATGGACAATAAGATCTTATATTGTATTATAAAACTAAAGTGTAAATGAGTTATTCATTATAGTCACGTGAAAATTAATATTAAACGAAGTTATTTTGCATTCTTTATGGGCATATCCACAGTCGCGAACGCGACTTTTATTTGTTTTCGAAATGAAAAAGATAAAAACAAATCTTAACAGTTTTATAATTTTAACATTTATATTGAGTAAAATAAACATAGGATCACGAACGAGAGAAAAAATAGAACTCTGTTTAGACTGGCTCTAAATAAAGGAATAAATCTGCGAATATTTTCCATTCAATTCCCTAAAGTAAATTAAATTTCACATCTTTATCTTCTTTTCATCAAATTTAAATCTAAATTTTTTTGTGGAAAATTTCAAGAGACTTTGTATTATAGCCGCAACAAGTTTATTATTTCTTATAAAAACAAAACGTGTAAAAATTATTGTTTAATATTTGTTGCCAGCAAAAAGGATGCCACTTCTGCAGTCATACGCAATATGCCCCCTAACATAAATGTGTAAACTTTGACACTTTTAATCAATTGAAATCCGCACAACAACATGAACGAAAAATTAACAGAAAAAAACACAAATCCCAGTTGTTCAGACAAATCTCCCGGGAGGGGAAGAGAACAACAAACCGCTCATAAACAAATGAATTCATGAAAATAAAACAAAAAAAAAAAACTAAACACTGCCACTAAAATCATACGATTGTTTAAAATCGACAAAACAAAAAAGCAGCCTGCCTCATACAAGCAACTTTGCTTAGTGCATCATACACAGCCATACAACAAATATTTATTATAGAAATAGAAAAAACAAAACAACAAACTGGCAATTACCACACCCAAACTTTTAGAGGACTATTTGATGTTGCCAGCCAGCTAACAACAACTCACAGGCAAAATAGAAACATCCAAATAGTCATAAAATGAACGGCTGGCTGTAGATACAATTCATAGTTACTACTTGCACCAACAGATACAAGATAAATGAACAACGATTAAATAGTTAAATAAATGCATTTTTTTAGCTGGTACTCTGTACTCTGCAGGATATATGACATATTATGTTTGTCACTTTATTTGTAATTGATGTGAGATAAAAATTTTGGAAAACTTTATATAATTTTTATTATCAGCATAATTGCAAAGTTTTAAAAATACAAAATTCCCTACGCTAGCCAAGTACAGAAGGGTCGATTGTAGAATAATGGTATTCTGAGCTACTGAAAAATTTAAAAACATTTTTTGAATTCACAACATGTGCATAGTAAGGCTGAACTCTGAAATTTGTAGTAAATATGTTTGTATCTCTCAAACTCTCAGAATGAACTCAAAGTGTGCCTATATTAAGATTTTTTTAGAGACTCTGGGCCTGACTTTGTAAAACAAAATGACAAACGTTGGAAAATATTTGTAAATATTCAAGTTTTTAACCTATTCCTAGTATTATTCAAACAAATTTCCTAATTCTCTCTTGTATTATAAATTAAGCACTTTAAATTCTAAAAATATGAATCATTTGTATGGATATACGTACACAAGTAGTTATATATAGTTCATTATTTTATCTCAACGAGTACTCTTCAAAAATATTTAAAAGCGGTTGGTTAAAAATCATTCTGTATTAAGAAAAGGGTTTCACTTGTTTAACATGCTTTCAATATTGTGGAATTCCAAGCTCTGGCTATGAATTTCCATCTCGTTTTAAGTATAATATTCCTGAGAAACTTCCACGATTTTATTTCAAAATTTATTTTAAAACGTGACGCTTCATCTAAATTTACAGCTGGCAAGACTGTGGATATTTTAAAAGATATGTTTACGGGTGGCCTGATGTCTCCTTTTGGTAATTATGTGCAAGGTAATCGAAATTTACCACATTCGACTTTTTTATTTCACTTTTTAAGCCACGGAACTATTTTGAAAATTCACAGAATCAGCTGTCAAAGTTCTCGGCAGCACGATTAAAATGTTGTAAAAAAGACCTTATGATTGTTGTTGTTTTAACTATCAATATAAATATCCTGGCAGTCGCGGGATGGAATCGGCTTAACAGTATAAAATACGAAGTATGTTATTAGGATCTTCACTGCAGGCTAAACTTAAGTTAGCAAGTAGGAATTAAGCCATTTTGCTCCATCAAAATATCGTGCCATAACTATTCTTCCTTTACGTGTCCTTAAATGTTTGGATTCTTCAACAGCTCGCGACAACCTACAACTACGATATTCATACGGTAACCTGTAATCACTATGCAAATCTTTCAAAGCTGCCGTGAGTTCTTCTACGGACAATAGCTCAAAATGACCATGGTGCTCTGTTCCTGTTACTGAGGGTGGCATTTTGGCTGCATTGAAAATGTCTTCATTGAAAATCTATTAACAAGTGTAAGGAGCCGCACAATTAAGTACTGATCGGCCAATCATTCTAAATATAGCCAAGAACGACTATTAGTCACTTATGTAGGTCACGATTTATTTCTTTTGATTGTCCAGCAGGGAAGTCTGAAATGTATTCAGAAGAAGGTGCCATGATTTTCTAAAGATCCAGAGCCACAAGTATAAATTTGGTTTTTTTTATTAAACAATTGTTACACTTGAGTTTCTATTGGCGGCTAACACAGTGATAGAATGTGGAATCCATGTTGGTGATTGGTCACTTTTAAGAAGTTGTGTCAGTATTTTTGATTGGAGATAGCAGAGAGATTTACCAATAAGAAACTCCCTGGCTCGTATTTTCTAAAAGTGATCTAAGTGATTACTAGACTAATTTTTCACACATCAAGTACAATTAGGTTTTTAATAGAAAGGTTAGATTTCGTCATAAATTCAATTTTCGGCAAATTCCATTTCAGGAAATTCCAAGTGTACAAATAGCCTTAGAAGACTTGGTGTCTCTAGCGTTGTGTATTTTATAAACAACATTCAGTTTCATCTTATCGCTCTTCGAGTGCTATAGATATACGGCCCAATCATGAACAAAAAATCCGCGGGAGTTTTTTCCCCTTTTTATTTTTTTTTGGCATTGAATTTGTATAGGAAAAATGGGAAAAGGGAAGAACTCCCACGGAATATTTTTTCATGCTTGGGCTGATAATCTTCTAAAGATCCGCGAACATTATTTAGCTTTAGAACTGGAGAGAGATCTGACCATAGACTATAATTTGCCTAGTCCTATTTTCAAGTTTTAGTTCTTCAATAAACAGTCCAACGCTTCTGGTTATTTTCATTGACTAAGCTGCAGATACAGCTGAGTAATTTGTGGGTTGAAGGGAAATTCTGAATGCACAAGTTCAATATGTCTCTAAGCATTGTAGGTTTTTTTTTGGGGTCCCGGAAGATTATTGAAAAAGTGGTTGGTAAAGTCATTGATGCCACTGAAGGATAGAAGGAGGCGGTAGATAAAAGTAGTGGAAGAGTAGATAGGGAGATAGAGATAGTTCGATAGTAATACTATAGAAGGGGAAGGAATACTTCAAGTCAGTTGGCAGACTGGTTTAAAGTAACCGCATTGGGGTTCGAAATGACTGGTTGTACAAGCCGGTTACTGTTCTTTATAAAGGACCCGATTTTACTAAATTTATATCCGTTAGAGTTTAAAGTTAGTCCCAATTTACACGAAGCAATTTTTATTGAAAATATACAATTTTCCTTGATATTTATTTGATGTTCACACAGCACAAATCTTATTGTTTAAATCGATTGCATTTTTTTGTAAATATACACACATTTGTACACACCAATGTATGTAGTACGAATAACAACCAAGTGTATACTCGTCTTAGCGATTTCTAAAAGGCAATCAGCTTAGCTTAAATAATGTCTTCGTGTAAATTGGGACTTAGAACCGTTTCCCAGAATCGTAATTCTTATTGCAGGACAGTAAGAGTTGGTCTTCTCTTTTTTTTCATTATGGTAGCTTCTGTAGAAGTCATAATAGTTAAGTCCTACTCTTCTAGCATGTTTGCAAAATTTGCAGTGTCTGGTGAGCACTGGCACTAAATTACATAGTTGAGAGCGTCGTAGTCTCAGCAGCTAAGCTGTTCGTTCTTGATTTCACCTAGTCCATATTCATGAAAGTGGGTACACGTTCGCAACTCGACTGAGCAATCTCAATACAGTTGCCTATAATATCTCTATGATTACAGCGCCTGTGTGACTGCGAAATGTCTCGCCATCCTAATCAAGGACGCTCGGCATTCCTGGACCAAGCTAGATGTTGTGTATACACCTGTTACAAATTTTAGCTGCTCGTTTGATAGTGGATATTTCGGATAGAATTCAAATACATCCATTTTCGCAAACTCATGGGTCATCATCGATCATCATCATTATAGATTGAGTGAGTGATAAATTATCCAAAAATATCCAAAGAACTGAACTGAAACGAAGAAGACTCAATAAAAAGGATTTTCGGTAAATCTTTACACATTTTAAAAATGTTCATTGTTTCTGTTGTACAGTACTGCTTTTTAAATTCGTTATAAATGTACAGAAACAATTTGTAGTTTCTTATAAATAACATGGAATCTCGCATATTTGGTGGAGTCCCAACTCAACCACAAATAATTTTTTTAGTTTAATTTTTGTTTATTTTTTTACTTTGTCTAAAAATAACCAAATAAAAACTATGGAAAACATAACAGGTAAAGTGTTTGAGGTATCAAAACTATGTATGAAAAGAAAATTTAATGTGTTTCTATTTAGCCTTTTTTCAAGTCATAAGCCGGCAAAAAGAATCTGACAACATCAAATACAAATTTTCAAAAAAATAAAAAATAAAAAATTAAGTTTATTCATTACGATGTATTTTTGTTCATAAATATTTTTTTTAATATAAGTCTTATGGTTGGTCAGTTAAGACTGACTGGTGGTATGAATGAATGAATGTATGTATAAATGTATGTATGCATGGTTATAATGTATGGAATAATATGGTATGGTTATTTAGGTCATTTAGCCAGCTTTAGAGCCAAGCAAACGACTTACTAGCTGACTGCCTGCCTGCATGCCCAGCTCACTGCTGGCCGTATTGACTTGTAAGCAAAAGTATCCTCCATAGGCAAAGAAAGACTGCAGCCAACTGAATGAAGAAAAAAAAAAAGAAACAAGTTTCTATAATAGACCACCATCATTCTGAATTGGATTTTTTCCGTCTGTGTTGCTGTTGTTTAGTTGTAACAAACATCTACTCCTCCCAAACAAGAAACTCTTATTAGATGGTCATCACTAATATAGTGGAACACAACACAACACAATAATACGAGTAACAACAACTACAACAGCAACAATAATGTGCCAAAAATGAAAATTCGAAATGAAATTCAACCAGAGAAATATTTAGTGAGGAACGCGCTGAAGCGCTGCAAATAAGTCATTCAGTCATACAGATACTACGAGTACATGTTACATAAGATTTTTCCTAATGTTTTGTTTATTTCTTTTCTTTTTTTCGTGTTGTATTTTCCATTTAATATTTTCTAAGACATCATCGTCTAATAGAAACAAAAACAACAACAGCAATAGAAAAAGTCTATCGAATCATATATTTGGTTTTGTAGTGTACTTAAGCACGGTGGAACAAAGAATATTTCGTACAATTTGGGAACTTCATAAATTTCTTGGCTAATATGTATCTGTGTTTTTAACAGTATTAATATTAATGATGAACTTAAAAGATAAAGTATGACCTTACTACCCAGGAAAAAAAATTCGTGTTTTTTGAAGCAGTTAAGAGATAATCTCATAATCAAGCGCTTCAATTAAAGCGCTCTTTTGAAGCAGTTAAGGCTTACAAATAAAATGACAACGAATAAGGGTTTAAAGCGAAAAAAAAAATAAATTATAGCCTACAGATTTACGTATGACAACGAAAGTCAAATACAAAACGAATATCGCGCTATCAGTTACTATGATTTTTTTCTTAAGCAAAAACATTCAGATAGAATATGTTCTTTGATTGGTGTGCGCGAAGTGACGTAAAAGTACTTTATTGGCATGTTTGATTAGGTTAAAAGAAACGCTTATTGTGAGCAGGAAGTAGTTCTCCAAACCGTGAACACCCCATACAAAAATCATGCATCCTATCAGGAGGTTTGAAGCGATTTGAGGTATGAATTCATACATAAAACCTGCTCCTTTTGGAGCACTTTTTTTTACTGGGTAGACATATGCAGCTGAGATATCATGTATTTTATTTTTGTACCTCTAGATGCTATGAGTTCCAGGATATGTGAGATAGATAAGAGATCCGTTAGTCGTAAAGAACCACACACATATATTGCTTATTTAACACTAGACTTGTCTAAAGTAATAGTTTATTTTTAAGCTGCGATTAATTAGGCTTTTAACAAACTCTTTTTTAGAGAGTGCGATAGATGTGTAATGCTTAAATAGTGTTTGCTCAACTTAAAACTGTCATGTAACCTTACCACCCAATTTATGGAAAATTTCAATATATGCAAGCGATAAAGTCATATGGTGTAGTCGAATTATATATCCGATATGTTAATCAAAACCTAATGTACCTATGAGGCACTAGTATGGAAATGCACCTCTGAGTAATCATCAAAAAAACTCTGGACTGGTTCAATAAATTAGAGAATAGAGACGACTCCATGACTATTTTGTAATGGTTAACTTTATATTCCTGTTAATATTGATTATATTCTACTTTTACACACGACATCCACTCGAACTTCGATGGATTCACTCGGGTCGACTAATTCGAGATCTATACACTGTATCATTGAAAATATCCAGCGAAATTTTTTACTACTGAACTCTGGTAAACTGGCTGCCAGTTGCCTCCATGTGAGAAAAGTTGGATCGGCATTCGGAGGCTTAGTTCAGTATTGTAGGTGAATGGAAGTCCTTTATATTCGTTTTATGATGTGTAACTCATGTTCCAGTTAATGTTGCCTATACCCTTCACTTATATACTTTATTTTCTGTATGAATATCCGAGACCTTTTATTCCATAGATATTCTGGTTGCTGGCTTATACTGATATACCTGGAAATGATTTTGTCTGGTATTCGTCAGTGCGAAGATCGACCGACTGCTTTATTATTATTTATTATTAATCGTAAGGCGCTGCGGCCTATATGATCTTTTGTGCAGCCTTAAACTTGATCATAACAGTTCATGAATGATACGACATTTTAATAATATAGATATTCTGGGTGCTGGATTATACTGATATACTCGTACCTAGAAATGACATTGCGAATACTCTATTTAAAGCTGGTAATCGTAAGGAAGACGATCTACCAACTGCTTTATTATTTGTATTATTATTATTATTATTTGTAATAGTAAGGCACTGCAACCTTTTGTGCAGCCTTGAATTTCATTGTAAAAGTTTAATGATGGAAGAACAAAAACATCACCAGGATCAATTAAGGGCTTTCCGAGTGATTTCTAGCTGCATGCTGTTGTTCAGTCATTTGCATCTTGCTAAATCTACACTGTTTTGTTCTAACCGAGTTACGCTTTTGCTTTAAGTTGTATTTAGAATGGAAAGTTTATGATTGTGATAAGAGTAGATGATCTTCTATGGACACTATGACTACCGACGATCGCTACAGAGCTGTCTTGACATTCAACTGCCTAATGGGTGAGCTTGCGAGAAGATATATTCTATCGTAAAAGTTCTACTGATCTGGCTCTTATCTGCTCTCTCTATAATTAGAACAGTGGCACTTGGCAGTTCGCTTCTGCTCGATCTATCGGTGGTAGATAATCGTATTTGGGGCATGTTAATTTATGCATTTTTATTTGGCATCGGAACGTAAACGGACATGCAAAGGTTCTGAATAAAACATCGTTACTTATATTTAAGACACAAGAGAACCGACTAGTAGTAACTAGTAACTGGCCTTACTAAGTGATCATATTATTATAAAGCAATTTCATGAAAAACTCCTTTAAATTACATTCTCCCTCGATCTATGCTATATGTTTTATTTAACAAATTTTGAGAAAAAAGCTCCTGCTTGTAGAAAACCTTTTATTAGATTACTGGAAGAATTTGTGTCACGACAAAATATATACGATGGTTCCCCAATATAGCTTTCTGTATCCGACCTTGTCATTTATTATTTTTCCCAAGAAATAATTTTTAAATTTATTTATTTAATCTGAATATTTTTTCAACTGCAAAGGTTCTTAATTGAAAGTTGACCTACAACCCAATTCATTTGTGAAACATATATGTATGTCACACTGTATAAATATACAAGTATGTTGATGCCTCGTACATTCATATATGTTTAACGAATGGACTCTCAGCATATTTAGAAATCAGTGATGCCAACTTAAAATTAGTTTTTAGGTGAAAGATCATCTTTGGTTGTTTAATGCTATTGTTGTTGTTTTAGTTTAATACAACACTCTATGGCACAGAGTGCTATAGATTTTAGTTACACTCCTAGGCCAGACACATGTAATCACCTGTAACATACTGTTTTATTTAGCAATACTTTCTAAATCACTTAATATTACATACATACATATTTATAGGAAAACTACGAATTGGTTTATGTTTGTTTGTTAATGTATTTTTGCTAAACATTTTAATTGAAAAACTTTTACTGCTAAGGAACGAAAAACAAACAGATAGTTTGTTTCGCATACATGGCCAGCAAACTACAGGGTACTTAAAATGATTTTAAGTAATTTGAGTTAAAAATGTATTAAAAAACAACTTCATTAGGGTCGATAGATATAAATATGTACATATAAATACATGTACAACTAAAATTCAAAGAAATCGTAGAAAAAAACTTCGAATTAAAAATTTAACAAATTGTTGAAAATTTATTCATTGTATTCGTAAATACATATTCGTAGTCTGAAGATTTGAATTTCGTTTAATTCGCTCAATCTAATTATCCGAATTGTTAATAAATGCACAATATTACTTGGATGGTGGTGTAGGGTATACAAATATTACAACAACAAATCGTTCGATTTACAACAGCAACAACAGTTTGATGAAAAGTTTTTAAAGATCTGAAAATTCGAAATGTTTCCCTTCTCACACCTATTACCCTAAACCCCTGGCAACTCTGCTTCACTATTTGTTTCATCTCAAAAAGAAAAACAAACTAAAATAATCACCACATACCAAGAGACTCAAAGTTCGCATGCGCGTCTTGTATTTTCTAAAAAGTGTCTAACTGCGTTAACTTTTTTGTTTCAGTTTATTTTGTTGTTTTTATAGTTGTTATTTGCATAGAGAGTTTATAATTTGTTGTATGTTGATTTTAGTAGTACCAGCCAGGGATGGAAAATTTAAAAAATAAAATGGCACACACATTTTTTATTAAGCTAATTTCTACGTTGTTTTGTCAGCGCCTACTTATTACAAGATATAATTAGAATTATCAGAGATGTACTATTAAAGAATTAGCTTCTTTACTAACATCACCTTTCTTTTTCTTTCTATCCCCTTTGCAAAATAAAGTAAAGCAAAACAAAAACAGATTTTAATGGTAGTTTTAAGTCGATAAACGATTCTTAACAATTCGCTAGTTCATAATAATCTCTGCCGTAAAAAACACAGTAGTGAGTGAACTTCCATAATAGTTATTAAATAAATAAATTTTGAAGAAATTTTACTGTCAGCGCCTACTTATTACAAGATATAATTAGAATTATCAGAGATGTACTATTAAAGAATTAGCTTCTTTACTAACATCACCTTTCTTTTTCTTTCTATCCCCTTTGCAAAATAAAGTAAAGCAAAACAAAAACAGATTTTAATGGTAGTTTTAAGTCGACAAACGATTCTTAACAATTCGCTAGTTCATAATAATCTCTGCCGTAAAAAACACAGTAGTGAGTGAACTTCCATAATAGTTATTAAATAAATAAATTTTGAAGAAATTTTACTGTTTACACGAGTTTAAAGCATTTTGGAGAGCAATTTTGAAGAAAATTTCAATCGTGTAAATCTAGCTTAATATGTTTATTTCACAAGATCCATAGTGACTCTTTAGCGACTGACCATTATTGTTAACGGTCTTCGTAGTTATTGTTTAGTTATCCTAAGAACCTTTCCAAAAGTTATTAAAATACAAAATTTTACTTCCATGTATATTGGAAATTTGCACTTTTTAGAAAATCGTTTAAACATAAAAATACAATTACACAATTTTATACAAGATATAAATTTAAAATATATAATAACTATAATAACATAGGTAGTATTGAATTGCACATCTCTGTAACCCACTCTATTGTTTACTGTGATTATATCACACTAATAATATGTTCAAGTATGGAGATGTCTTTAGACGTTTTTATAGGGGCCAGTTAAATAAACTCTACCTACATTTTTTTTCTTGTTATTTGTTTATTTTAAGACTTTTTTTCTTTTCGCCTATTTGGTCAGCAAACAGTGAGAGTATTTAAACATTTGTCCCATCAATCTGCTGGTTAAAATAAACTAACACTGATTTAAGATGAATTCATATATTAAGTTTTTTTAGCACCATTTTGTTAAGAATATGAGGTGGTTATATTAAAGTACTCTTTAGAAATGCTTAGAAATGATTTAGTTTCTTAATAATTCAGCATGATTTTATTATGAAAGCAGACAAAGAAATCCGATACAGTATTTCGAGGCAAGGAGAAAGGACCCAGCAAAAACTTGTTAAATACTTCCAATTACTTAATAACTTTATATTCAATGACTACTACTTACCGTCTGTATTACTTTGCAGTAGTCCTATAATGATTTGTTTATAAGCTGGAACGCTTCCTATATGACTAATGCACAATTTCGAAAAACCGTAATGCGATACAGTTAGACGACGCCAAGCATTAACCAATGCAAAAGTGAGACGCAAATCTCTCGAAGGCAGCGAAAAGAGGACGGCCTGCTGACTAAGCACTGCTTTGCTTCACATATTTTGTTATATGGTCAACACTGTTTATGTTTTGTCGCCAACAAAAATAGGAATTAGTTTAATTTGACAAAGATCGACAATCGTGTTGCCTACTGACATCAATATAGTCACTCTCATATAAACGCGTGTATTTTATTTTTGACATTAATGCTTGACTCGTCAACTTAAGTATTAATGGGTGAGAAGGAGAAGAGAATAAAAGGGGTACAAAATTGACGGTACTAGTCAATTTTCTTATTTCCTTTTGTTTTTTTTTCTTTCATGCATGCTGATTTGTAGTAAAAACTACGAAAATTAAATTGACGTGTGTGAATGAAATGGCAAGTTCAAAAGAAAATTGAACAAAATCTGGTTAGCTAAAACTGAAGTATGGGAAACAGGACTTAGTTTCAATCATTTGCATGAGAACATAATGTTTTAATAGATTATGGCTTCTGTGAGACATAACTATCAATATGTTATTTAAGTTATTACTTGTAACTAGTTTAAATGGTATTAAAGTAATGACATATTTATAAACAGCTGTAGTTGCCTCCGATGACAGTAATGAAAAATATTGTCATAAAATGCTTGTGTACTAAAGTACCAGCATTTAACAACTGGCTTTGCAAGTTTGGTCCGAGAACTATACTGTTTAGTACAATTTCTTATATTTTGAAAAAATGCCTCTAAAGTCAATTATTTATTTATTTATTATTAGAACTGGCAATTCAGCCCATCCAATTTTTCAATAGAACCTTAAAAATTCTTTAAAATATTTTAAACACCAAAATAGTCTAATTGAACTCGATTTGGTGTAAAGAAAAATCTACTCAAATTAAATATTTACTTTGACAGCTCATAAATTGCTTTCTTAAATTATAAACAAATACAAACAGAGAAACAAAATACTAGGCAACAACAATAAAATTAACAACAACATATAACGATCTACAATGTAGATTCTACATACATATAAAAAATGCATAAAATTTAAATATCATTTGTATGCAGTTTTTTTTTTTTTTTGTTGAAGGCGCAACAACAGCAAGAACACCAACAATCATTACAACAACATCTGCAGCCGTAGCCACCATGTAACTTTAAAAGAATATTGTTAAAGAAAAACTAACCTATGATACGCTCAAATAAATAAATGCGCGCTCGAAATGAAATGAAAATTAAATCAAAATACAGTTCGAATAAATTGTATATTTTTAGTGAATTCACCAAATGAATGTGAAGGCAGCGGATTAATTAAATCAACAACTACCGAGTTTTTATACCCTACACCACCATAGTACCCATACCCTCCCCGTATATTGGATTTGTGCTGATGTTTGTAACGCCCAGAAATATTAGTCCAACACCCACCTTAAAGTATACCGATCGACTTAGAATCACTTCCATCCATCCGTCTGGCTGGCTGGCTGTCCATGTAAAGTTTGCGCGCAGAGTGCAGATCGTGAAATTGTTTTGCCCCAAGGACGAATGGGATTGAAACTTGTGGAAATCGGTCCATTATTTCAACTGGCCCCCATACAATTAGGGTTTAAAAATCATAAATGTTTGAATTATGCCAGTATCCAAACAAATTTCACCATAAATGAGTGGTAAATGAAGCCAAATCACATGTACAAATTTTGTGCAGATTGGTCCATAATTGATCATAGCTCCCATATAAGGCCAACTTTCGAAAATCACTTTAACGACCATAAATTTCTTAAAAATGTTAGTATCTACATAAAATGCAACACAAATAAGTTTCATATATACAGAACTGATGACACCTAATTTTATAATGATCGGTCCATAATTAGTCGAAACTCCCATATAAGACCCTCCCCGTAATTCATTTTAAGCTCCATAAATCTTTTAAAAGTATTTACATCGAGATAAAATATAACATACATAATATGTATTTATATTCACAGAAATCATGACACTAAACTTTTAGATGATCGGTCCATAATAGGTTATATCTCCCATATAGCGTCCATTGCTGAAAAACTGTTTTATACATATACTGGGTGTAGGGTATTATATGGCCGGGCTTGACCGACTTTACTTTGTTACTTGTTTTTTATTGAAAGAATCTTGGAGGTAGCAAAAAACAACAACAAAGAAATACACATATACATGCTTTGGGGAAGAAAAAAATAATGATGATAAATGGTAGTGCCCGCCCTACACCTAAGAAATAAAAGTGGTGTCAGCTTAAGTTTTCTATTATTATAAATATTTGGGTGCTGAGTACAAAATACTGTCTATTATTCCGCTACTTAATGCCACGAAGTAACTAGTTAATATTTTTAGAGTTATATTTTTTAGTAGATTAAAAAAAAAAAGAAAACTGGAATGTTTCGCATAAATCTAGCAATGTGAAATTTATCACTTATATTTTCTAGCAATAGAGGTCGACACAGATGATATCATCACACCAACACATATTACCCCTTGGGGTATATTGGTCATTCCCACGACAGCCGGTTCTTTTTTCTTCGAAAATGTAGAATTTTGTGGCAACAATGCTTTTTGCTTAACTTTTTCAATTTGACCGCATGTTTCAACGATTTTAACCTGCGAGAGATGGTTTGGGCGGCTCAGTAGTGGTGAAGGCCAGCCAAAAAATTTTAAATACCAAGGATTGGAGGCATTACTCCATAAATATTGTTTTTAAAACCTAAAAGGGCTTAGAAAATCATTAGAAGCTACTCACGCAGCAACATTAAAACGTGTTCTAGCAACATGATTTATCCAAAAGTTGGTCGGTAACGGCTTTGGGTTAGTATCTTAAATGTCATGGTATTAAGAAGATATATGTATGTTGATAACACGTATAGAATATATAGAATATATCCTTTAACCAAAATTTTAAGTTTAATTGCTCTGTTATATCAGTTTTTTTTCAAAAGGTTCATAACTTTCTTTATTAAAAAGTTCTCCAAGTTAAAGTTTAAAGGTTTAAATTTTCTTTTATAACTAAAAGAAATAACCAAACAAACAATTGTCGGTTTTTGGTTTTAGCCAAGAAAAAATATAGTTTCAATTAAAACCGGACACGATTACTATAGAATGGTGAATTGCTTTTAAAACCAAACCCTTATAATGCAATACGTAAGGAAATATTCAAAGCTAGTGATTGTTGGTTATGTTGATAATCAGGAAAGAAAATGCTACCATTGGAAAATGCTACCATTGGAAAATGCTACCATAAAAAATATTGGTTTAAACCATAGGAACTAGTAGATTTCGATGTTATCGAAGGATAGAGTAACAATTTTAATTTGAGCAAATGCATGTGGAATACAAATAATTAAAACTCTACATTTTGAAAGCAAAATGAAATCTTTCTCGTTTCTGAACAAAGCTTTGCTTGTAAATTATCTTCATTCAAACAAAGAGTGAAGCTATTAATAGTAAAAACTTTAAAAGATGGACAAATTGGGTGGAGAGTAAAGCCTTAAAACTTATTTGATAAAAAACAAGTTAGAGTACTATACTCGGACGTGCCGAATCTTAAATACTCTCCACCTAAACGTAATAAAAAATAGAAAAACTACACTGGTTATAGGAGTAGAATATTTTTATTCTGTGCTTTCTATTCAGTCTTAGTGCAAATTTTATTAGTATTTTATATATTGTTTGAAGGACAATATTACCTGTTGGTCGTAATTAATTTTAAATTTTATACGATACGACCACCATAAGGATTATTAATGTCAAATTTTAACCGTTTAACGTTATTTATACGTATTTAAGTTGACTTTACATGGGGTCTATGGTCAAACATGGACCGAACTAAAAAAAAATTCGTTTTACAATTTATTTTTGCAACTTATTTGAAACTTATTCCTGCTGAATTTTGTATTGATATGCCAATTTTATAGGCATTTATGTATAATTGAGCAATATTTCGGGAAGATTTTTGTATGGGGGCTAAGAGAAATCGTGGATCTATTCTTACTATTTTTCTCACACTTTCTTCTTTTATCATAAAAACAACGTATACCAAATTTAATGGGAATATCTGCAATATATTTAAAAAAAAGTGGAAGAACAATGTTTAAAAATATAAATTTTTTATAGAGGTTGTCTTACATTTTGATCCATAACTCTTGTTCTACTATACCGATTTTGCTGATGTTCAATACCGAACTGCTCAGGAGAACTATAACAAACAAACAAATGTGTCCTTTGGACGTGAGAGTGTTTTACACAGCCAGACAGACAGACGGACATGGCTCAATCGACTTAGAATTTCGTAAAGACCAAGAATATATATATTTACATATGTATGTATGTACTTTGTTGGGTCTCAGATGAGTATTTCTCAGTGTTACACACGGAAGGACAAACTTATATTTAACCTCATCGATGACAATGACATGATAACATATCCGAATTTTGGAACAACGAACAGCAAACGTGATCGCCCTAATGTACATACATATGCATATACATATGTAAGTATGTAGTTTAGAATGCTCATCAATAATATTCCAGATTCAAATCATATGCTAATCTCATCCCCTCTCTCCCACTCTCACCACCTACACTTATGGCGATATAATACACGCACTCATAAAGCATTTTTTAATGATGGTACTTCGTTTAGTTTTGTTGCTGTTTTCTTTTTGTTAATTTACCGCTATTAAGCTGCTTTGTTGTTGTATTGGTATTCGTATTATGTGATTCATTAAACGTCTACAAAAGTCATCGTTAAATTTATTTTTTTTTTTTGTACTACAACAACAGCAAAAACAATACTTAACAATTCGTTTGTTTTCATTTTCATTTCTTTCATTGTTGTTGTCTTCTTCTTCTGCTGCTGCTGCCGCTGCTGCTTCTTTTCTTCTTGTTCGTCTATAGTGGTGTGGCGTTATCGTCAACGTCATGTCTAATGATCAAAATAAAACTTTAAACACGTAATTTCTGTTGCTGCTTATGCAGTCAAAAGACGACGTGCGTCTTGACGCTGCCTCTGCTACCGCCATATTCGTTTTCACTTTCTATGATACAACAACAACGAAACCAACAAACATTTGTTAGGTCTTAAATGTAAAAAGCAAACAGAAACAACAACAGACAGCAACGCAAAGCTAAAATCGTAACGAATCAAGCGACATGCTGACCCAGTTTCTCACATACTGGAAATGCTTTATGACTTCAGTTTGCAGCGCTTCGATCATGGCAACAACAACAGACTTGTTTGAAAATATATTGTAAGTATGTATGTATGTAGGAAATGTTTGTTGGACTGAGTGTGTTTGTATGTGCTTTAGTGTTTGCCATAGACGGCGATCATACATTTTTTACTGGCATGCCATAGTACTGCTATCTATCGCCAACTTTTTGTTGGTGTCTGATTGCTGCTGCTGCTGTTGTTGTTGTAGTTGTTGTTGCTTTCGTTTTCTTTAAAATAAATAAAAGCCAAACGAAGAAAAAATACAAAAAAAAACTACTTTTCATATACATACATACATATTTTTATCGTTTATTTTGCATTCTTCACGATGCACGAATTTATTTTGATAGTTGTTACAACAATAACAACAAATAAAAACTCACGTAGTTGCTGCGTCATCGTTGGATTCTTTATGGCTGGATTTAAACACCACGTTTTAATCAGTTTGTTATTGTTACATGTTAAGTGTGTACTTGATAAGAGATTTACGCCGATTTTCTAGCATTGTTTAACTCTTGCTAGTGATGGGAAAATTTAAATATCTCTTAAGGTACGGTCACACTTGGCAAATATTTACTCAAAAAAGCGTAACCACTTGTTTTAGCACAAATTTGTTTGACGTTGTTTACTCTTACAAGAGTTTTGCAAGATCAAACAGCATCAAATGAAATAAAACTAAATATTTGTTGTGTCCTGTCCTAAATAAACAAAGTTTTTTTTAATAAATAAACGAGTTCAAATATATTTTATTTAGTGGTTATGTCTTTTGCGGCAAATACATACATACTTGCCAAGTGTGACCGTACCTTTAGATTTTATACTTCTTTTTAAATTAACAATTAAATCTCCACATAAAAAAGGAAATTTATGATATTGAATTGCTACCATGCTTTTCCAATACTTAACTAATAGAATTGGATAGGAAATTAAAGGCGGTATTGATAAATAAGGACCCGATTATCGTTTACAACACTTAAATGTTGAGTTGTCTCGCCTACAACACAACATAAATTTTTCACACGATTAAACTGACAAGATTTAAATAAGTATGCTGTATCGATCAGTATGAATTGAGTTCTTATTTATTTTCACTTTCATTAATATCATGGTACAATTGATTAGGCCTTCAAAAGTATTTAATATTTTTTTCGATAAAACGTGCTGGAGATTTGGTTTTTAGACGACAGAGAATTTGTATTCTTTGGGAGCTTTGACTATTACTTACAGGTATATGCAAACATTCTATAGATATGTATATCATTCGTAATATGATAATGAATAGACCATTTCGGACCAATAGCTTTTCAGTTTTATTTTAGGGAGATTAAACAAGTTATTAAATTATCAATGTCCTTGGACTTAGATTGAGCCTTTAAAATTACTTTCAGTTACTTGTCGACAGTTGAGTTAATCCCAAATTTTGCAATTCGCAGAACTCTCCTAATAATGATAATATTGGATAATTATGCATTAGATTGATTTAATAGTGGTTACTTTTCCAAACCTCAAGTCACACTCTCAGACACCTGAATAAAAAAAAAGAATTTCTATCGGACCAGATATTAGAGGAAAAGAACTTTACTGAAGAACCAGTGGAACCAGTAAAATTAAAATATTGTACAAGCATTAGGGCGGGCCAAATTTTTTGTCGATTAGAGCCGCCCCTAGGATGATTCTATGGACAATTCTAAGCAACTTTGGTGAAGGAATCATGGGTCTATCTCGATTCTCGAGTCTCCCACTTTTAAAAAAATGAATGACTTGAAAGCAAGAAAGACTTTCAAAAATAACTTATTCCGCTTTTCTTCCACTAAATTAATTTTTTTTTACACATGTTCTTATTTTTTAGGTTGAATTTCTGTTGAAAAAAATAAAATAAATATCAATTTTACCGAACATTTTTTCTCGGAAAATAGACGAAAAATATTACAAATATGCATGAAACGCCCTCTGGTGGTGTTCATAGGTAAAAATAAAGATCAAAAATGAATTTCTCGACCCCAAAAACCCCCATATATACATAAAAAAGATAATATAACGATGAATAAAAAATCGAATTTCGAATCAAAATGATGTTATAGGGAAAAAAATCATTTTTTGAAAAGTGGGAGACTCGAAAATCGAGATAGACCCATGGTTCCTTCACCAAAGTTGCTTAGAATTGTCCATAGAATCATCCTAGGGGGCGGCTCTAATCGATTTTTTCGGCTCCATACAAATTTGCCCGGCCTAACAAGCATAGTTCCTAATATCTTTGGAAATAGAAAAAGGAAAGCTAATTCTTCGGAAAGTTTTTGAAAGTTCCAATATTGTAGTTTATCACTAAGAAATAAGCAACACTGAATTTTAGAGGACTGTCTTCCAGTTTTCGATAATGCTCTTTCCTCTTTTCATTATATATATATATGTGTATATTTTTTACACATGTTCTTATTTTTTAGGTTGAATTTCTGTTGAAAAAAATAAAATAAATATCAATTTTACCGAACATTTTTTCTCGGAAAATAGACGAAAAATATTACAAATATGCATGAAACGCCCTCTGGTGGTGTTCATAGGTAAAAATAAAGATCAAAAATGAATTTCTCGACCCCAAAAACCCCCATATATACATAAAAAAGATAATATAACGATGAATAAAAAATCGAATTTCGAATCAAAATGATGTTATAGGGAAAAAAATCATTTTTTGAAAAGTGGGAGACTCGAAAATCGAGATAGACCCATGGTTCCTTCACCAAAGTTGCTTAGAATTGTCCATAGAATCATCCTAGGGGGCGGCTCTAATCGATTTTTTCGGCTCCATACAAATTTGCCCGGCCTAACAAGCATAGTTCCTAATATCTTTGGAAATAGAAAAAGGAAAGCTAATTCTTCGGAAAGTTTTTGAAAGTTCCAATATTGTAGTTTATCACTAAGAAATAAGCAACACTGAATTTTAGAGGACTGTCTTCCAGTTTTCGATAATGCTCTTTCCTCTTTTCATTATATATAAGAAGATTAGTAAAAAACATGTTCTCTTTAGTATCAAGTTTTTTTTTTGTTTTTGCTTGGACTCAGCGGATGGCCCCTATAATGTATGTGGGATGGGATATAACGGACGTACAACCACTGTTGTGGATATTTGACTATTAAGAGTAGCAAGTGACAAACGGACGAATTATGACTTAAACGACAAACTAAAGAAGACAGACAGAGTTTTAGAGTTCGGACAGACAACACTTTAAATTTTAAGCTAGCACGTAAGCTTATACATAATTAAATAAAGTTAAAATTAAAATGGTGTTTTCATTATAACACCCTACATGTATTGTGTTGGAAATTATATTATGGTGTTTGTGGCTATTCGGTTTAAATATTTCTACATTGATAATGACAGGAAAGACTTTTGCAAAGAGTATATATTTTACATACAGTTAAAGAACAAATTGTTCGTGTACTTTCCAATCCATCACGAATGTATGAGACCTTGCTGAAGGCAATACATATTTAGTAAATTGTTTAACCAAGAGAAACATCTTAATTTTAAAATCTCCATTTAAAAGATTAATTAAGACTCAATACATTCAATTAGACTCCTACAACAAACAAAACAATTGACTTTATCATAAAAATCACAAAGAAGGAGCCAACAAAGTCCACTAAAGACAATAACAATACAAAAATCATGTCACCTGGTTGATTATTTTTGACTTGAAGTTGTGAACAATACCAATTAACTGAAATAAATTCAAATGGGCTCTTGTATTTTTACTTCTGATTTAGTTTGAATGTTTTTTATTTATTTTTTTTTTTTAAATTGGCCACTTTCGCACAAACAAAAAAATAAAAAAAATTGTGCTGCTTCAAACAGTAGCAAGCAGCAGTACAGTACAGTCATTATTAATGATTGCGTGACAATATTAAAGTCTCATCAAAATGCTGCTTGCACGAGTATTTTTACATGATTTTTTTTTTGTCTTCTTTCATTTGCGTCTTCTTTACCTATGAGTAGTTAGAGTTGTACTTATACAATTCGAAGTATTTAAGTTTAATTGAATCGTACTATTGTTTTGCATTTGTTAGTTGGAAAGTGGGGGAGGGGGTTACTAATATTGAAAAAAAAAATTAAGATTTATACGTTCGTAGTTCCATGAAAAATCATATGCCATGAGGTTGCTGTTTGGTTTTCTGTCAATATTTGTTAAGTAAAACAAAATTATTTGCGTTGGTTACTTGTGGGCGTACCCTATAGCAGGGAAATTAATTATTGTATAGAGTCGCCACACGTGGAATTTTTATGTTAGCGTTCTCTCTTATACAACATACTAAACTCATAATACAAAAACACTTAGATAAGTTTAGTGGTAAAACATCCCTTATGAAAGCTCCCAGATCTTCAATTAGCAACTGGTATTGTTTTATTATCTGTAATTTATATATGTGGAATGACCAACATCGTGTTATATGCCTTTACGGAAGCAGCTAAGAATGGATTGTAGACAATTTCTAACAGAACAAAAATAGATCAAAAATCGAGGATCTGGGATTGCCAATGTCACAGCTTTAACACTATCTAAAAAGAAAGCTAAAGTTCGAACTTATGTACTATCAAAAGACCCTGGATTCCTAATGAAATCGGATGGTTATTTTAGACTCTGTTTTGGAATAACTTGCAGCAACTAAAATCGACATAAATGAGTTAGTAGATTCCATATTGAGCGCAGAGAAAATGTGAGCAGCGGCGACTTTTAAGCCCTTTTTATCTTTAGTGCTGGACGATACTTTTGAGCTATCCTGAAAGCAGGAAACTCCAATTCCTTAAAGGATTAAGACAAATTAGTCTGTCAATAGAAAATACTGGTTGATGTCAATATCTGGAATATCATCACTCCGGGTAACGTACGCAGAGCATAGCCCTAATTCCTCAAAGGAAGACAGCTTTACATGACAATGTCGGTACACTTGACTAGATAAAGAACGTTAAGGTGTATTTTCTGGTTATAGAGGGCGTATATAACAATGTGAATATATCCTCTATAGTTGAGGTCCTAAATGGCTTAAGGGAAGACTAAAGAATAATCGAATCAAATCGATAGGAAATATGCTGAAATGTGGTCATGCTTTTGTCTATCTATTCTTATTTAGACATGCATAGTAAAAATAAAGTTGTAACTAGAGACACATCCCAAAAGGGTGCTGTAGCTTAATTGGTTAGGGCATTTGATGATTAAGCAGGAGTTGGTATTTGTAGCCCGGGTTCGATACCCAGCCACTGTCACTCAAACAACATCAGTTTCTGATAATTATTAGTTTTCTTCTATCTATCATAACTAATATTTATCACAGCGCCCACCTTCGGTGGTATAGCATTGAAACGCCACCGAAATAAAATAATTAAATAAAGGCTATAAAATCAAGCTTTGACATTAATGCGCCTACTCACCACCAGAGGCGCTGCAATTTTGCACTAAAAACAAACTTAATGCGCCATTGCAGAGTTGTGATATAAAAAGCTTTCTTCTTTCACAGCCTTTACTTCTTCAACTATCCGCTTTCCAAAGAAAGTAACGCAAGTATATATAGACATATTAATTGCCTGAGTGTTACTTCTCTTAAAAAAAAAAAAAACAAAAAAAAAGTATTTTTGCTCAAGTTAAAGTTCAAAACAAGTGTAATTCCGCTGTGATAAATATTAGTTATGATGGATACAAAGAAAACTATCAGACACTGATGTTGTTTGAGTGGCAGCGGTGGGAATTAAACCCGGGCTACAAATACCAACTCATGCTTAATCATCAAATGCGCTAACCAATTAAGCTACAGCACTTTCAAAAAAAAAAAAGAAGCAAAAATACTTATTGGGAATGCCGAAGTTAGCTGGCCGAAGAAAAGAAGGAATCTTTATAACACACTCTTTATATAACTCTACTTGCTTTCTTAATGATCTGGAGATCGTGCCACAAATTGATCTAGTCAAATTTATACGATTTGATTTTCACAGGTGGTAAAAGACAGGCAAAGTCATTCAGATTGGGCAGGGCGATTTTTTCACAATGGATCTGCAAGTGATCCGATGAAACTTGCAGTGGCTCAGAGCATTGTTTTTACTTTGGAAGGGGAAACTATGATTTTAAAGTATGATTAGCAAAGATCAAAGAATCTTACTATCAGGCGAAAAATCCCTGCCTATGTGAATTTTCCATGTAGCCCATTTTATATTCATATTTGTACTACTGTAGGGTATTACCAGCTGGGTGGATGTCAATTATTTATTTATTTATTTATTTTTTTGGTTGTACCTGTTTTCTTCTTGTACTAAATTTAACAAGTAAATCTAAAATATCATTTATTTCATGTATTACGCATGCGCAGCACGTCTAAACAATAACAACAATACGGGGACTTGATTTTGGTTAGTTTTTAGTTTGCTGCTTTAAAATGTATTTCTGTTAAAATACTAAAACCAATAAAATGCCAGCAACAACAATATAGAAAACAACTAAATATTAAATCAAATACGGAGATATGAATGTGTGGAAGACAGTGTTGGGGTTTCTTTTAAAAGCGAAAAAAAAATTCGAAAAAAGCGAAAGTGTGACATCTTTTCACTTTCAAGGCCGCATAATCAAAAAAAACAACATAAAAAACTTATAAATTAAAAGAAAACGATTTTTGAATACACAAAAGAAAGAAGAAAAAACTAATTTGAATTTTTATTATTTGGTCTAAAAATTTTAAACAAAACTTTAAAACGCATATTAAAATGGAAATTAACTGCTGGTGGATCGATGGGCACAAAAGAAAAACGAGAGCCATTGATGCATCATCATTATCACAAACAAACAGTCACAAGTGAATTTGGGCTAAAATTTGTTTATATCCATTATTTATTATTGCATTTAAAAGCATTTGGTTTTTTTGTTTTTTTTTTTTTTGCTACCAAATTCTGTATTAGAGAGCTTTAATTAAATGTCAATGTTTTAAATTTTGAATTATGAATTTCTAGTTTTTCGAATTTCAATACTCGTACATAATGAAATTGAAATTATTAATTTTGTTTTGGTATGTGTGTTACATCATATTTAATGAATTCATGTTTAATAGCTTGTTTGCATTTACCGTTATGCATAAATTTAAACAAATTTGTATTGTTGTAGCAATTAATATTTCGTATAATTAATTAAACAGATAGCTAATACCTTTTAATAAAGTCAAGAGGGAGAGAAAGAAGAAAAATGAAGGGAATTCCAATGGAATTTTTACTGACGACAATTATGCTAAATATAATGTTTGAAATTCAATAGATTAAAATTTAAAATGCCTAAATTTATTTTAGTTTATTATCTTTATTATTACAGTTTGAGTCATTAATCATTGGCGATTTTAAACGTCTAACAAAAGAGGTTTATTACAAATAAAACTGCTCAATTACAATACAAGTGAAAAACGCCTAGAAAGTGAGAGTAATTCGTTATAAAACTAAAAATTAAACACAATTATATGATGTTCAACTTAGCTGTTAAAAGCTTACCTTTAATCCTAGGCTTAAAGACGCCCCGCAACCCCAGCCTGGATTTTAGTAAAAATATGTACATATATCCCTGCCAGATTGCGTTAGTATTGTAACGATCCTTTCTTGCTGGGGTATAACTCGCGGTTGTCCAACGTTCTGTCACAATAAATTTTTTTTATTTATTAGTGACCTCTTAAAATAAAACACGGCTTGCTCTTCGAATTTTTATAATTAAACTTTATTTACACGAATTTTTATTTTTTGGCCACTCGCTTATTCCACTGAATAAAATACGTACACTAAAATATCTCTGTTGTAAACGCAGTTTATCTATTCCAATCGTTGGGTATCATTACGAACGTAGTGGTAGTTGGTAGTAACATAACCTCAAATAATGCCACGTGAAAAATAGTGAACCCGTAGTAAAACTCCGGGAACACCACCACGTTCAGCCTTCGAGTTGGTCGACAGTGCAGTCGTAAATACGGCCCAGTGAAGCTAGTACTGGAGGGTGAATCTGTAGTAAAACTCCGGAAACACTACTCCAGTGTAGCGCACAGCGGTGAACCGTAGTAAAACTCCGAGAACACCACTATGCTCAAATCATGCCCAGTAAACTAGCACTTGAGGGTGAATCTGTAGTAAAACTCCGGAAACACTCCCCTAGTGTAGCCCGCAGTGGTGGAACCGTAGTAAAACTCCGTGAACACCACTACGCTCGGCTTTGATTTGTTCACAAATGTGGTCGTAGATAAGGCCCAGTGACTGCTAGCTCTTGAGGGTGAATCTGTAGTAAAACTCCGGAAACACTTCTCTAGCGCTGTTTGCAGTGTAGAATCTACAATACAACCACAATTTGCCTACAACACCACTAACTACCAATTTACTACCACTTACCTATTACGAAGCGCACACCACAACTGATGAAAACAAACTCCCCTCTTACAGATTTTTGTTCTGCTTTTATACTTTTTCAGTCGTCTGAATTTCTATTAGATGGTAACAAGTTACCAACCACACAGCTGATTATGACAACTGCACTAAACGTCGTCATTCCTACCCGCCGCAAGGGGCGCTAGTGTGTATGGGCTGTTGTTCTTGCTGACAATAGGTGGCGCCATAAATACTTTATAGTGATAGAACACAACCCTGAAATTACTAATAATACATATTGGTATAAAACAAATGCAAATTATACAATTAATTCATAAAATAAATCTTTGATAATTATCATATGTTGGTGTACTGGTGGAAACGAGGGTTCCCGACTTCCATCGTCACACATCCCCTCTTCTTTACGGACGGCTCTCTTCCCCTGGGTTCAGGGCCCTGATGTCGACTCTCCCTCCTCTGCTGATTAGTATCTGGTAGATTACGGTACCGCTATGGTGTTTAAATTTTCGTCGCTGACCTGGCTTGTGTACCCGTAAGGACGTCTGGACGATGCTTCTGAAACCTTGCCAGCAGATCGTCGGAGTTTTGGTATACCTCACGCGTAAGCTTGTCGAGCTACTTGCAATTGCCCACTACTGCGGTCTCACACATGGCGATGTTGGCGTTTTCACACGGTCGGCGTGACAACGCATCGGCCATGATTTGGTGATTACTGCGGCTTCACACATGGCGATGTTGGCGTTTTCACACGGTTGATGTGACAACGCATCGGCCATGATTTGGTGATTACTGCGGCTTCACACATGGCGATGTTGGCGTTTTCATACGGTCGGTGTGACAACGCATCGGCCATGATTTGGTGATACTGCGGCCTCACACATGGCGATGTTGGCGTTTTCACACGGTCGGTGTGACAACGCATCGGCCATGATTTGGTGACACTGCGGCCTCACACATGGCGATGTTGGCGTTTTCACACGGTCGGTGTGACAACGCATCGGCCATGATTTGGTGATTACTGCGGCTTCACACATGGCGATGTTGGCGTTTTCACACGGTCGGTGTGACAACGCATCGGCCATGATTTGGTGATTACTGCGGCTTCACACATGGCGATGTTGGCGTTTTCACACGGTCGGTGTGACAACGCATCGGCCATGATTTGGTGATACTGCGGCCTCACACATGGCGATGTTGGCGTTTTCACACGGTCGGTGTGACAACGCATCGGCCATGATTTGGTGATTACTGCGGCTTCACACATGGCGATGTTGATTCTGATGCTGGCCATTAGCGGTGACCCCTCTTGTTGTAAACTGGTGGTGTTGGGGGAGGGTGTAGTATTTTACTCGGGAAGTCCGACCATCCTGAATTTCGTCGGCTCCCGTTGGCATTTCCCGAAGGTTGGTCTTCGCAACGTGGACATCGATTTGCGTAGTGCACATCTAATTATCAATATATTGACTCGCGACTTATGCAATTACTTTTTATTTATTAATATTAGTTCTTTATTTTATTTACGTATTAAAAAAAATTCTTTTGAATTTATTTCGCATCCCGTTATTGATTTATTATTAAATTATTATTGAATTATTAATTATGTCTATTTTAATTACGTTTAACTTTTATTTAGATTTTACCCGATCATTTATTCACCAGATTAATTTTTATTTAGTGTTCTTTATTTTGAATTTATTTCTCTTCACGTTTATTTTATTATTAATTTTTATTATATTAATTTATTGTCTATTTTAATTACTTCTCATTAAATTAATTTTTATTTATTATTCTTTGTCTTTTCTTTCTGATGTTTCTTTCACATCTACTTATATTGTCAATTATTGGTTCGCAACTCACACGACCAACTCTATTTGTTCTTATTAGTTCTTTCGTTTCTTTATTGTTCTATTTTTATTTTCACACCTTTACGTTTAAGTTATTAAATTATTATTGAATTATTATTCTGTCTATTTTAATTAATTTTTAACTTCTATTTCATTTTGAACCTCTCATTTATTCAGTATTTCATTTATGAACCATTTTTCCATTTATTATTATCATTTTTTTTTTTATGAATTTCTTTTTATTGTTTTATTTAATTTTTTTTTTAAATTATAATTTTATTTACTCGCGTCGTACGCGATTTTCGACAGTAGCTTTTTACTGAACCGGTTTAATTTAAGAGGTCCCTGCTCGGGCGCCAACTGTAACGATCCTTTCTTGCTGGGGTATAACTCGCGGTTGTCCAACGTTCTGTCACAATAAATTTTTTTTATTTATTAGTGACCTCTTAAAATAAAACACGGCTTGCTCTTCGAATTTTTATAATTAAACTTTATTTACACGAATTTTTATTTTTTGGCCACTCGCTTATTCCACTGAATAAAATACGTACACTAAAATATCTCTGTTGTAAACGCAGTTTATCTATTCCAATCGTTGGGTATCATTACGAACGTAGTGGTAGTTGGTAGTAACATAACCTCAAATAATGCCACGTGAAAAATAGTGAACCCGTAGTAAAACTCCGGGAACACCACCACGTTCAGCCTTCGAGTTGGTCGACAGTGCAGTCGTAAATACGGCCCAGTGAAGCTAGTACTGGAGGGTGAATCTGTAGTAAAACTCCGGAAACACTACTCCAGTGTAGCGCACAGCGGTGAACCGTAGTAAAACTCCGAGAACACCACTATGCTCAAATCATGCCCAGTAAAACTAGCACTTGGGGGTGAATCTGTAGTAAAACTCCGGAAATACTCCCCTAGTGTAGCCCGCAGTGGTGGAACCGTAGTAAAACTCCGTGAACACCACTACGCTCGGCTTGGATTTGTTCACAAATGTGGTCGTAGATAAGGCCCAGTGAAGCTAGTACTGGAGAGTGAATCTGTAGTAAAACTCCGGAAACACTACTCCAGTGTAGCGCACAGCGGTGAACCGTAGTAAAACTCCGAGGACACCACTATGCTCAAATCATGCCCAGTAAACTAGCACTTGAGGGTGAATCTGTAGTAAAACTCCGGAAACACTCCCCTAGTGTAGCCCGCAGTGGTGGAACCGTAGTAAAACTCCGTGAACACCACTACGCTCGGCTTTGATTTGTTCACAAATGTGGTCGTAGATAAGGCCCAGTGACTGCTAGCTCTTGAGGGTGAATCTGTAGTAAAACTCCGGAAACACTTCTCTAGCGCTGTTTGCAGTGTAGAATCTACAATACAACCACAATTTGCCTACAACACCACTAACTACCAATTTACTACCACTTACCTATTACGAAGCGCACACCACAACTGATGAAAACAAACTCCCCTCTTACAGATTTTTGTTCTGCTTTTATACTTTTTCAGTCGTCTGAATTTCTATTAGATGGTAACAAGTTACCAACCACACAGCTGATTATGACAACTGCACTAAACGTCGTCATTCCTACCCGCCGCAAGGGGCGCTAGTGTGTATGGGCTGTTGTTCTTGCTGACAATAGGTGGCGCCATAAATACTTTATAGTGATAGAACACAACCCTGAAATTACTAATAATACATATTGGTATAAAACAAATGCAAATTATACAATTAATTCATAAAATAAATCTTTGATAATTATCATATGTTGGTGTACTGGTGGAAACGAGGGTTCCCGACTTCCATCGTCACAGTATCGTGTCTAAAATACTATATTTATTATTTAATCCAAAAGGATTCTCAATTCTAAATTCCACAATAAAGAAGTCTTCATCAATTTTCTTCGATATTTCCTCACAGTAAAGAGAAATTTTAATTCCAAATTGCTCAATGAATATGCAAAACGGGACTGGTTTTTCAAACCCCGTGATTCGGGATTTTAAGATTGTTATTGCATTTGTATACACATACTTATGTAATACGAATATAAGAATAAGGCGAAATGCTAGTACAATCAAGTGTGTACTCGTCTCATATTCCCCTCACCCCGATGTATAAAAGGTGTTCTGCTTAGCTTAAAGAATTGCTTCGTGTAAATTGGGACTTAGTTTAATACTTAAGGATTACAAGAAAAATATTTTAGCACTTTGAACTAAATTGAACTAAATTGACTCGAAAAAACTTGGATAAATTTTGATCCCAAGAGTGATTTAGTTTAATATAGACCTCATATAATATTTCTTAAAGGTATTGCAATTGGGATACGGCTTACTATTCAATATATTATATTTGAATATTTGTTTCAAAAGTGTCACACTAATCCGTCACCCAGTCATTTATGGACTTAATATAGTAGTAAATAAAAAAAATCAACAATTATATTTAAACAAACCATCAACACATCCAGCAAAATTTTGCATAATTCGTAGTGTTCATGTTTCTACTTTTTTTTTTGCTTTAAACAATTTAATTACTTTAGCCTAAATTAAATAATGACTGCAGTCAAAACGTTAAATGTTAATAAAACACACTGACTTATTAAAAGCAAAGACACAAAAAAAACACACACACAAAATTAATAATAAACCTTTTAGTTAAGCGGGATTAAAAAAAAAAACTTTTTGGAAAATGAAAATTAAACTTTAAACTTTTTTTTTTTAATTTTTAGTTAAAGATTATGTAAGTGGCCAAACTTACAACAATGGAGACATTCAATTAAAAGTCATAACAACAAAGAGTTAAAACAAAAAGCTGAAAAAGAGAGTAATTAACGGATCTACAAAATTATGGTTAGTAATTACAAGACTTTTACTGGGTTAAAACACAACACACACAAACGCACTCATATAGACATAGAAACACAAACTTTAAATTAAATAAAACTTGAACAAAAGTCAGCTTATTAATTTTGGCATAAATATGTGTGTACTGTACATAAGGGGGAAGGGAATTGTGGTGATGTGGTCCCCTTTTTAATAAAGAAAATATGTAGTTGTTTTTATGTGTATGTGTTTCTTTCTTAATTGAACGTAATAATAGCGGGCTATAAAATAGTGGCCCCATAATAACTTCTCCAAATCATGGCATTTTTTCAGGCTGACTGGTTTAGTAATAATTGTTTGTCTCTTTCTTATTCTCTCTGTATAACATGTTAGGAAATTGCTGTACTCTTGATGCTTTCTTTGAGCCATATTTTAAGGTGGGTAGTAACTGGTGAGTCCACTTTTCCTTAAATTTACTGAAACAAAAACGAATAGGTCGATTACGGATAGCAACCGAACCTCAATGGAGTTGACAAATGACAAAAACATATTACAGATGGCAACTGACTTGATGCGTTGCCTATTGACAACCCAACTCCATTTTGGTTGATATACATAATCGACCCAAAAATCTCCCTTTTCTCGCTACATTTTGCTATAGCATTGTATTTAGCTTGATTGCAAGATATTACTTCTCTTTCTGAGTCAACTGACCTACTAATAGTAAAATGATTTTCAACGGGAACATTTTCACTCCACCATGATCTTGGATTTTCAGAAACCCAAATACGTCAACATTGCCTTTCGACTTCTCCACACAAATGGAATTAGTCTTCTGATAAAAACTGATAAAATTATATTTCCAGAAAAACCAGCGGTTTGTTTTTAAATTATTTTTTAATATTTTTATGCTGCTATCAAGCGAAATTGAATTCATTGTAACAATTTTCAAAACTTCTACCTCCGCTACTGTTATTCCAATATGCCCTAGTTTTTGTTGAACAACTTTTAATAAACTCTTTTGTTACATTTTCCATTTACTCTTAGGAATACAGCATTTGTATAGCCAACTAGGTTTGATCCAACTGATAGATTAAGTTTTGATACAACTATAGACTAGGCGGTAGTGGGCCGGACTATCAGTCAGAGGGTTGCGGATTCGATTCCCGCCATAGACTCTGGATGTTTTCTGCAGATAAGCCAAAAAGCTTTGCAGTTTGTGTTTGTTAATTATATTAAAATAAAGCAATTCGCCGCATATTTAATTCCATAGAAAAGGACTCAATTTGGACTCAGGTTGGCTGGCGTGCACGCTTCGTTTTACACCATCTTCAGTTTCATATTCAAAGATTTTATGTTCCCGGCAATTAACAACAATTTTAATTAATAAACGGCCAGAGAAGTTTGATGAATTCCATTCAGTAAGCAGAATTTAATGCATTCTTAATGACATGTGTTAAAAAGCTTCCTTAGATATACGAGTATACACTATCTCGCTAAGGGCAATTGAATTATCTCTAACAACTGCAAACACCATGTGTTAGAAATAACCTCTTCTGCTTATTTTCCTTTTGAGTCTATTTAGTATCAATTTCTGCAAACACTTTCCGCCAGAGTTCCGTATGCAAATAGATTATCCAATAGTTCCAGCATTACAAATCACTGCGAGGCTGCAATATCTATATAACACATACAGCCCAATCATGAATAAAAATTCCGCGGGAGTTTTTTCCCTTTTCTCAATTTTCCTATTCAAATTCAATGTTAAAAAAAAAAATAAAAAGGGAAAAAACTCCAGCGGATTATTTATTCATGATTGGGCTGATAATATACTCATCAGACCCTGGTGTCTTGCAAGAGAAAATATCATTCATCTCCATATTGCACTGGAGTTAAGTAACTTTCGTTTCTCTGTTTTCGAAAACTGTGAACTGTGTGGCCAACTTGGATTAGTTGTACCTGGTATTTGCATCGGTTTCCCAGCTATGAAAGAGATTACATTGCCTTTTTTATAGCTTTTTCTTGGTCTTCTAAACAGCTGCTTTGCTAGTCCACAGTCTTTCTTGTAGTCACAAGAAATCACTTGACAGCTGACAAATTGGCCGCCAGTTAAAAACGATCTGCCAACATAAAGTTTTATACATCTAAAAAAAAAAAACAAACACCCTTTACTAGCATGATCTTTAAATTTTCAAAATTCAGATCTACCTTTTTTTGAAACACTAGGCTTAGAGTATCCAAACTTTCCCTTCTCATATGCTTACATACGAATAAATGAGATTTTCAAGCAGTTTGTTTCTGTACATGGTTAAATGATTTTAAAAACCACATTTTAAGTAGACCAAAATACACACTCACACATAAAATAGTATAGATGCACGAAAGACAAACTAACAGACTGACTGAAAGACTCAGTAACAGCTCAAATTTACTTTAACTATCTGTCTGCTAGACTAACTAACAGTCATATCAACTGTAAGTCTGGCTGTCCGTCTATCCGTGTATGTGTATCTTTCTATCTGGATGGTATATAAGTTAGTAAGACAGCTAGTAATAGATATTAGCGTAACTTTTTAGTTTTTAAGCTCTAGATAAATAAATATTACAGTTAATATCTTTTTTTTTATAATATTTAGTGCATAACAATTATGAAATATTTTTTTCTCTGAAGAAAAAAAGTAAAAACTAAAAGAAAAAGTATAAAAAATATTAAAAACGAAAAAAAAAAAAGAAAATGAGTTGGTTTTTTTTTTGTTAAGCTTTTTTCAATTACGTCTTCATAAGTTAAACACGTGGTTGCCTGAAATTACAACTTAATGGAAAATAAACCCTGTAATTAAAAATTTAAATCGGGGGCAAGTTGTTGTTTTTTTTTGTGTGTCTACTTTTTTTCAAATGAAAGTAAAAGTAACTAAAAGTTGAAATAGTTTTTTTTTTGCATGTATGAAGTTAGAGAAAAATTAAAAAAAAGTGGTATAAGCCAGGGCACAGTGGGTTGGAGTAGGAATTATTTGGCAAAAAAAAAACTATAATTTCAAAAGCGCTGGTGCGTTGGATATAAATTTTTACTATTTGAGTTTACGTTTTAATACTGGGCCTCACAAAAATTCTAGGGACGACACTGTGGGGCCTCAAAATCATGCATCTTTGACCTGTAAATTTTTTAAACAAGTGTAATTTTTATACTCTCTACCACAAGTAATGAATAAGGCTATATATTACTTTATTCTTATGTCTGTGTAAAAAACTCTCACGTCCAAAATACATGCCTAAAATTCGCAAAGCTTACAAAAGAGTGTTTCAAACTCTCCTAAGCAGTTTAGTATTACAAATCAGTATAATTGGTGCTATAGAACCAGAGTTATGCATTAAATGCTGGGACAGCCTTAAAAAAAAATTATATTTTTCACAGCCATGCAATTTTACACATGTTTCTTTTATGATAAAAGAACAAGCTATAATGAAAATAGTAAAAATTGCTCCATGTTTTCTAATAGCCTTCATACAAATTTATTTCCGAAGTATGGCAAAATTTTACAATAAGCAATATCAATACAAAATTCAACAAATCTGTTGAGTTTAGTTTAATAAATTAAATAAAGAAAAACGAAATTCTAAATCAAAATTATCTTTAAGTAGAACTAAAACTTTTTTAATCCGAGTAGTCGTTTTAGAAATATTTTTTTTTTTTTTTTTTGCAAAAAAAAATATTTTTTTTTCGCAAAATCTCGTCACACAATTTTTTTAGTTCAGTATGTGTGATAGTTTACCAGAAATCAGATCAAAAAACAAATTATTTCCGCAACGACTTTAGTCCTACCTAAAAATAATTTTGTTACCGAATTTCGATTTTTTTTATTTAATTCAATAAACGAAAACTGTTTTTCGAGTTTCGCGAATATTTATTCCGCAACCTTCTGCATTTTTTAAATAACGCTATATCTCGAAAACTGGAGCTAGCCAGTGGTGCTAAACTGGATGTAGCGTACTCGATTTAACTTTACACACTGTATGCCCAGCTTGTCGGGTTTTCCAACTAGCTCCGTGTTATTAGTCACGTAGCAATCCCTCCAGCTACAAACTGGTGGAGCATTGCACTGACCAGCCACTATTACCAAAGATGAGCGTTTACTGCGGGCTATAAAACCGCTTTAAGAGCCTGTCATCGGGCGGTACCTAGCACACATGCCACTATTGTCACCACTCTAATACATTTCTTGAGAACAATGCCAATTGCCTCCACTGCTTTCAATGTGTCTGTTGTTTCGTCAACAACAACGTGAATAAAAATTCCCCATGAAATTTGTTCCCTTTTCACATTTTTTCTATAAAAATTCAATGTTAAAGAAATAAAAGGGAAACAATTTTATGTGGAATTTTATTCACGATAGGTGTGAATAAGCAAACATCAGACATTAAACCAACTATCTTGTTCCCGCGTTTTTTTTTTTTTTTTTTTTGTTGTGCCACTACGTGACACTCAAGATAGATATTTTCACAAGTTAATAATCTATTAAGTACGGCCCCTGGGGTCTATAAAGGAACCAATTGTAAATACCCTATTGTAAAGTTTTTAAAAGAAATTGAGAGATAATATAAAGTTTAAGCTAAACTTAGTAAAACAGGAAAAATATATTTTATTTTTTCTCAATTACCAGTACCTCTACTGGCCTCACACAGAGAGGTCAAATTAATTTCCTTGCCAAGAGAACAAAACCTCTTAACAAAAGCGTAATTTAAATGTTAAATATTTGCCATATTTAAGTTTATTTACTAAATTCAAAATTTCGATCTTGATTTTTGCATTTGTTACAAAATTAACAAAAAAAAGTGTAATTTTTGTTTCAAAATGTCAAATTAACCAAAAAAAAAAAAACAACATAGTTCAAGAGTGAAGGTTTTAGTAATTTTTCTAACTCCTCCAAGAAACCGTAAACAAATCTGTTTTATAAAAAAAAAAGATTTTAGTTAAAGTTCAGTTAGATTAGGATGGCAATCGATCAACGACACCCCGCAACTACTTTAAACCAACTACAAGCAAAAAAAAAATAAAAATAAAAAACTACCAAAAAGAAAACAAAGTTTATATATTTTTTAGACAAGTAAAATAAACTTAGTCTCAATACTGGTAGTAGAGTAGTGTTAGTAGTTTTGGCTATTCTATTAAAACAAATGCCTTTCACTTTCGTTACCACCAAAACTAAAATATTATAAATTTATATATAAAAAAAAATGTTTTTTATAATGTAAAATATATTAAAAATAAAAAAAAACAAAGAATGCTTTAATCCAGCATAAAAAATCAAACTAACAACTTGGCTTTTTGCCTTAGTGTTTGGTTTATTATTTTTCTTACAATACATACCCCCAAAATATTTCAACAAAAGCGAAGAGTAACAATATTTTTCGGTTGTTTTTTTCTTTTGTTATTGTGTTGTTGTTATTTTTGGCAATTTAAACAAAATACGATTTTGATCTTGACTGTAAAATAAATACGAAAATAATGAATATCTGACGTTTCAAATCATAAAATTACAAATATGACTACGAGAAAATTAAACTTTGGAGGAAAAGAATTAACAAACAAACAAGATGCTGGAAATTCAAAAAATTTACAAATAAAAAAAAGACTCAGTAGAAAATTTCAAAGCAGTGCATTTTTTACTGTTTATTTTAGAACTGTAATGGCTTTAGTACCTTTAAAATTTAGTACAAACACAATACAGACGACGGCCGTAACATAAACTGTAAAAACTAAAAATGACTCAGTATATTCCTAATGGTTACATTCAAGATCATTTCCAGACTTATCAATATATATAAGAAAACCTAACTAATCGAAAATCTGTCACCATGCAATGCTGACTTAGGTATAAAATACAACCCTTATTGAACCCTTTTTTTTTGAGGGGGGGGGGGGGGGGAAATATTTTTATTAAAAGTCAAAATGTTGTATGTATATGTATTTTAAGTTTATATTTAATATTGTTTGTAAATTGTGTTCGGCATAAGGTCATAAGGTAACAAATTTTCAAATGAAAAATATAAAAATATTTTGTTTTAAAAATTTTTTATTTTATTTTATTCCCAATATTTCGGTCAACTTTGTTGATCATCTTCAGGGGTTATTTAAAATAAATAAATGAAAAACAAATTTCACTCTGTTGAGTTTGTTGTCCAGTCGTAAGCTTTTGTCAACTAGTGATTTAATATTCACGATTTATTACGGCAACATTTATGGGTATAAATACCTCGACTGATCGATCTTAAGAGAACCACTTTTCAAAATCAATGGAAACATTATCTCTCATGATAGATGTTTTATCAATTGATAGTTTAACTGCATCCAGTGGCTCTATAGAATATACAAACTAAAGCTTTGTATAGACGATTGTCAGATCTTACAACGTTGTCCGAAAAACTTTCAGAAAATATCTAACAACCGTGCTAACTAAAAATTGTTGATAAAATTAGGTACGTGATATTTTTAGACCTAAGGACGGATGGGATTGCAACAGGTGGAAATCGGTCCATTATTTCACCTGGCCTCCTCCATTCAAATGTTCTCCCGAAATTGGCGTTTATTGATCATAAATGTTTGAAATATGCAAGTATGCAAACAAATTTCACTACAAATGAGTGGTAAATGAAGCCAAATCAGATCTACAATGTTTGTGCAGATCGGTCCATAATTTAACATAGCTTGCATATAAGGCCCACTCCCGAAAATCACTTTAATGACCATAAATTTCTTAAAAATGTTGGTATCTAAATAAAATTGAACAAAATAAGTTTCACCTAATTTTATAATGGTCGGCCCATAATTAGTAGAAACTCCCACATAAGACCCATTATTTTTATTTACTTTAAACCCCATAAATCTTTTAAAAGTATTTATATCGATATAAAGTTTAATACAGTAATTATAACACTAAATTTTTAGATGGTCGGTCCACAATAGGTTATATCTCCCATATAGCACCCATTTCTGAAAGACTGTTTCATTTATATACTGGGTGTAGGGTATGATCGCGCTTGACCGACTATACTTTTTTTTTACTTGTTAATGTTAATATGAATGTATGATAAATGAATACATACTATTAAATTCGGCTAAAGATGAATAGGGTGAAAATCTTTGTTTGGAAATAAAATGAACATTTTAAACATGGAAATAAAAATTCTTGTGTAACCTGATGGTTTGAACTGTAGAAGAACTACCAGGGTTAGAGTCCCAGTAGAGCCCGAACAAATTTTATTAAAGTAGTTCAAACAGAAGTTCTTAAAAAAGAAAACAAAACCACCAAGGTAACAAATATATACTGAAATTAGTCCTTTTTACCAATTAGTACTTCAGTTTCGAATAGCATATTGTGAGTTAAATTTTGAGTGATTTTTATGCTTATTTTATCTCTATTAGCTCGTTTATTTTAAAAAAAGGCTTTTACTATTATTACTTTTACTATTAATCGTTGATCTCTTATTAAAATTATGAAATTAAAAAGACAAAAATCAATAAACATTTTAAATAAAAAATAAATTCTAAATTGCGCATTTTTTTCTCAATATTGGTGCGTTTTAAGATTTCAAACTTGACAACGCTGCTTGTGCAACCAAGGTCTCGTTTATGATTTTCTCTGTTAATACACAGAGAGCTTCTACTACTTAACCAACACAAATAAAAGAGTATTTGACCATCTCTGCTCTAGACTATGTTCCGCTTAGTTGTAAAAGGATAAAAGTTCGTGCTGTTTCACACGTTTCAGGTTTAGCTGACCAGTTTTTGTTCAATACTTTTTTGAACCTGCAATTTCGTCCACACGCGTATCTGCAAATTTCATGCTCTTTACCATCAAGTTTCTACTTTTTCATGCAAATCAACATGTAAATAACTTTGCTTAGATTAAGATGCAGAAAGTAAAAGACGAAAACGAAAGGAAAAAGGAATTTTTTTATTCTCTTTTCCTTTCTCACCTCAAAAATACATTAAAAAATTTAATGTGGCGTTGGATCTGCCGTTTTCTATGATAAATTCGGCTTAAATATTACCTCCAGATAAAACTAGTGTTGTTCAGACTGAGATATTAGAGATTGCGCTACAGCATTGCCATTTTTGTCGACATTCAGACGATACTCTTGTCAGTTATGTTCTATACTACGCCATCTAATTTAGTCAGACAGTATAAAGCCGTCTAACTGGCATCACTCTGACTTACGGGCTGCTATCCTTCATTGTTGATAACCAACAATTTGAAATCGTTTCCAACTGGGCAATTTGCAGTGTTTTTTTTTATCTTTTATTTTGACAGTCAAAATACAAATCAAACATCTATTAAAAAACCTAACATAACAAAGTAGAATAAAATGAATTATTTAGCAATTAAACATTAAACTTTAAAATAGAAAAATAACAAAAAACAAACAAACATCCACCTAAACCCAGACCTACCACAACAAACAATAAAACAGCAACAAATCTAATTCTAAGTGACGTTTTAAAATCAAAAACAAACAATACAAAAATTGTTTTTCTGACTGGTTGTTTCATTGCGATTGCTGGTGGTGCTAGTAGTAGTGCATACAGTGTTGGTGGGTGACATAAGATTTTGACATTTGATTAAAGGCTGTCAATTTTGACACTGTTTTCTTTTAATTGTCAACATCAGTTAAATGAAAAAGTTTAAGTTTCTTGTTTACGTATGGGTTTTTTTTTATTCACTCGTATTTTTTATTCACTCGTATTTGTGTTTTTGAAAATGCAATGAATTTGTTAAATTATTCCTTGTTTGTGGTTTAAGTTAGAGTAGAGGTAGTTGTTGGCAGCAGCCATTGTATCAAGTGTTAATTTAATGCAGTATTTGAGTATTTCGATCAGTGTGTATATGAGTGTGTGTGTGTGAGAGAGAATTTAGGTTAAGTACTGTCACCATGACAGTTGACAATTGTAAAGTAAGTTTAATTTTTACATCAAAAACACCAGCAACCACTACTGCTGTTTGGTTTTATACGATTTTAGCTTAAAACATGCTTCGAGTATTTTTATTGGATTTTTTCGATTTTTTTTTTTTTTTGCTGGTGAATTAACTTTACAATCACGTAGTTTTATTTTTTTTTTTTTTGCTTATCTTGATATGAGCAGTTTTTTTTTTTTTGTAAATTTTGTTTAAACATTTGTTGTTTTTTTGCATTAAATTCAAGCTTTAACGCCCACCTGAAAGACAACGAAAAAATCTTTTTAAAACCAGCATAAAGATGGAAAAAGGTTCTGCAGCTGTTTTGACACGATTACACTTCAAACATCATGTCATGTTTGATGGTTACATTTTTGACATCATGGTTTTGTAGTTAGATTTTTTTTGGTTGGAAAATTTTACTCACTACAACACCAGCTTACTTGGTAAACAGGGTATAGTAACAGTTTTATTTCTGTCTATTCACACTTCTTAAGACAAAAATTGTGCTAGATCATCAATTTGTTAAAGCTTTAATTCATTAATCTGTATTTATACCATACACCCCTATCATGACTAAAAATTCCCCATGAAATTTGTTCCCTTTTCACATATTTCCTATTAAAATTCAATGTTAAAAAAATAAAAGGGAACAAATTTCATGTGGAATTTTTATTCACGTTAGGGGTAATAATTTATCCTTAAATGCCAAAGGCTTGGATCAAGTAAAGGGTGTCCCAACTAGAACGTAATTTTTAAATTTTCAATAAAACACAGATTTATAAAAAAAAATTATAAAATTTTATTATATCGTAAAGTAGACAGAATGAGGTTATGTATGGATCAAGATATCATACAGATGGCCACCGCGGCTTTGCTGGCACACACGCGATCTTTTAATGAAATTTTCAATGACCTTTTTGCATAAATGCTGCGGTATTTCATCAATACAGCGTCCAATTTCCTCTTTTAAGGCTTGAGTCATCGTCGGCTTATTCGCGTAAACTATCGACTTCAAAAAACCCCAAAGAAAAAAAATCTAAAGGTGTTAAATCGCACGATCTAGGCGGCCAATTCTGGTCTCCAAAACGCGAAATAAGAACCGGGAAATGACTGATGCATTTTCTCTGGCTGTATGACATGTGGCGCCGTCTTGTTGAAACCACATTCCCTCCACATTAATTTCTTCAATTCTAGGCAAGAAAAAACTGGTTATCAATTCACGATACCGAACACCATTGACACCATTGCGTTCTAGTGGGGACACCCTTTAGTTATAATTCAGCTATAAAAACTTCCCAAATACATATCGAAATATCCATTTGGTACCAATCTTCCTGAAGTACATAGTTATTTTATTACATTTTCGAAATAATTTGAACTCATAAATGAACATGCTCAATCCCAGCATTGCTAGACTATTCTAAAGATCACAAAGTTTTGTAATTTACGACTTTATGGAGAGTCAAACAAGAATAATTTGATCTGTTTGAATAACACCTCATCTTGTTGAACTATTTATATATTATTTAATATTGTTTGTTTTACCAGAAGTCATGTTGAATTTTTAATTTTGATGTTTTTGTGTAACTAAGCAATGGAAAGCTTTAAAGGGATTTTTTATGCTAATTACTGTGAACAAATGATATTTTGGAATTTACAACAGTGATCGGCAGAAAGAGAAACATGGAATATGAATTATAATAATCTGTTATACGCTTTAACTCTCTGTTCATTTCAGCTATAAGTGATCGACACCCATTCGACTTGAGTTTTTAAAATAATGAATAAATAAACATTCATTAAAATTTCGAAGCATACTCGAAGCAAACTTTCCTACAAATACTGGTCGAATATAACGAAAACATTCATACTGGGTGTCACTTAATTCATTCCAGTTAATGCGTATAAATTTAGCAACTTTGGCTTTTCTGCCGATTGATGTAAAACTCGTGTGTTTGTGTTTTAATAGCGAAACAGATTTATCTCTCTGTCTGGATCCTTAAGAAGTTTTCTGAATATTATGGACCTTAAAACAGCAATAACTGTAAGATTTCGCACAAATTTGAGACTATTAACGGGAAATATTGACTTATGTCTAACTTCAGGAGGATATACATACATATATTAAAACTAAGTGATAAATAACATAGTAAACATTTTAATTTGTGGTTCTTAACTACAGGTTTGTAAAAAAAAATAAACGATCAATCAAATGTCCTTTGTCTTCAGCGAGTGTTTGATCTTCCAGTTTCTGCTGCGCTTCAAATCTGGCTAGAAGAAGACATGATATTCGTATGATTAGTTGCTACTTGAAATCAGGTTTATTTTTGTTTTGTTCTGTTTTAAACATAGCTTTTGTTTTTAGGTTATAATTGATCGTGTCCAATATACCATAACAATACTGCTGCCAAGAAGTTACTTTTTCGGAATACAGTATAATATATAATTTTTCGGACAGCAAAGGGTTCGACAAATTCGTCCGCTTATGAGAGTAATAAGCAATTATTTTTATTATGTATTCATATTAATCTTTAAACAATTTTATTAAAACATAACATAAAAAATATAATCCAAATATCCCTCAATCAAAGAGGCACTTTTTCTGTAAAACTTTTGACATCATCACGGAATGTTATGTTGTGTCTTTTTTTTAATCTTTCAAGCCAGCCAGATAATGCATTAAAATCAGAATAATTAATTTTTTCTGCAATTTCCTTAGCGTTGCTTCTTATAAAAGTGCCCGACAGAGCAATAGCCTTACTTCGGACATTCACAAACCATCCTTTTTCTCTCTGGATTAACATCACTGTCCCACATTTTTAAAATTTGGTCTTTACTTTTAATAATGGAAGCATCTTGAGTTTTGCTGATCGTGCATTTTTTTACTAGCTCGTTTTTGATTTTTATATATTTAATTTATAAAATTAAACCAATTCAAGCTGAGAGTTGTTCGTAAAAAATATTTTTCCTCTCTGAAAAAAACTTTAGCCGAACAAATATTTTGTTCTGAACGAATGGGTGAATCTACCTTAATACTTAACAGTGCTTTCGGCTTGGTGATTCAAGAATACAATAAACATTTGTGAATGTATGAATGTTTTTTTTTTTCATTCAAAAGAACAAATTGTCCTTATTAAGGTGATTTCTCTTTATGTATAGAAGCAATAGTTGTAAGAACATAAAAGAAAGTAAACAAAAAACAGTGTTGCATTTCTGTAATCTGTCCGGTTATGGGGAAAAATCTCCTTTGATATGAAAAACAAGTGTCCGCTCAAGATGGAAAAATTGTAAAAATAACAAAGATTTTTTTGCGACTGAAAAAACTTTCCGTGTAGAGAGTACACGGAATATGCTAAAGGCGTATAAAAAATAAAATTTTAAGATAAGCCTCTTTTACTTAATTACAATAAATAAATAAATAAATGCAAAAAATAAATAAATAATTCCTACTGCATCTTATTTAGTACAATAATAATTTTTGATTACATTTTGATAATATTATAATTAAAAATCTCAAGTTAAATTACATACGATCCACTGAAATGTATAACGTCAATCAACTCTATAAATAAAATCCACTATAAATTAATGGTATACTATATACCTACATGCATTTTTAAATAATATTTACAGCATATCAAAAACTCAGACTAGAAAAAACTGAAGAAAAAAAGCTAATTTACAGATTTGCAATTATTAAACCATCGAATTAAAACTATCAACAACCAAAAATGTTGTTGACCACAAGAAGAAGATGTCATAATAACTTCTACAAACACATCACAGACAAAATTAAACGAAAAATCAACACAAATCAAAAGATTACGAATTCAATACGTCATCAACAGTACAGATTTTGCATGTCAAATCTGCAAACAATCACATACACAAAATATGGATGGCACAAATAAAAAATAACAACAAAAACATGCTGATTTAAAATACGACATACTTACTCACCATAAATACTCGTACAGGTAAATAAACAAGACTCGTCTTAAACTTTAAGATGGTGTTGATAAGTTGATAAACAACATTGTCCCCTCTCTTTCTCTCCACCACAAACTGTATGTAAGTACGAGTGTTGTCGTTTATTTTTCTGGTGTTCCACTTCCCTGCCATATGGTCTAGATATTGTTGTTGTTGTAATCAGTTGCCTAACAACACACATCACTATAACGGTATCATATGTTTTAAAGTTGTTGTTGTTGTTAACCAGTATTGAAACCGGAACTTAAGCGACCAAATTTTAAACCTAAAACGAAGAAAACTATGAAAAAGACTGCATAACAGTAGCCATCTTTGTAATGATTTGTTTTTATTGTTATTGTTGTTATTATATTTTCTACTGCTCATTTACCATTAAAACAGCTTCAATGATGATTTAACTTCTTTAACCACATTTAATTTGAAAACGAAAAGAGAAATTTCTCTTTTTGCTTTTTCTTACTGTAACATAGTCGTCATCTTTATTTAGTTAGTTTGTATACAGACATACTTACATACATACATAATATGTATGTATGATTTCAAGTTTATCATTTTAATTCACCAGCTAAAAATAAAACAAACTATCTCTGTTCAGTGTTTTTTGTTCCTGCTTTCTTGCTATGCATTCACTCCCAAGAAAAATAATCAAAATAAAATTGAAGAAATAATTTCAAAGTCTTTGTCTTGACCTTGGACTTACAAATCAACTTTACATGAAAAGAAAGACTTGCTTTGTTCACCAAAAAAAAACAGAAGAGGGGCTTCAGGAGAAAGCATTCACTCACTTTATTAGACAGTAGTCAGTTTTACAAGCGGCTTAAAAGTCAGAGCATTTAAACAGTTTTATCATGGTTAGGTGGCAGAGGACTAGAAATTGTTTTGACCTATTCTACATGTTTTCATGTTTTCAAAACCAAAAAAACTAGAAACTTTTGCGTCCTCTTATAATTAAATAAAAAAAAAACTTTATTTTTCAGAACTAAAGTACAATGTAGCTTAAAATTGTTATATAAAGGTATAAAGTCCCTCTAGATTCTAGACATTAAAAAAAGACATACCCCCTGGCCCACGATGCCGAACGATAACGTTCGCTTAGATAAGACTTAAGACACAAACTTGATTGTGGAATAAACAAACTTGATTGAGTAAAAAATAGATACGATAAAAAGTTTGTGTCTTAAGTCTTATGTAAGCGAACGTTATCGTTCGACATCGTGGGCCAGGGGCATAATTTCTGACATGTTTACGAACAGCCTTCATTCCCTATCTAGGAATAGGATGGATGAACAGCCAATATTAAATTTAAAATTGAAGATTACTTGTTAACGTCCTAAGACTCAAGAGGAGTATCATTTTAGTTCTAAGAAGAACAGTGGCGTAGGATCTGGAGATTTTTGTTATCAACTAGGATTAAAGATCTCAATATATGTTTTAAATAAGTCGTGTGCCTTCTAGTACTATCTTCTTTGTCAACTAAGGAAGAGCTAACAATGCTAGAAAGTCTAGTCTGTCATTGACGCTGTCTGCTGTAAATTAGGTATAAAGTTCTCAGTACCTCTTCTATTCAAAAGTAGCATTCATGGAGTCAGTGGCTTGTATATCGATTTATTTATCACTTCTACCAGAATATGCGGCCAGACATGAAAACATAATATTTCATCATGACAACTCTCGGCTACATGTTGCAAAAACTGTTGAATACTATTTATTAAGAAGTGTTTAGGAATTGGTGTTTCAACCGCCTTATAACTCAGATCTTGCCGCGTCCAACTACTATTTTCTTTTAAATAATGCAGAACACCCTCTCTGGGATACTATACACTTCGGGACAGGGTATATGAAACTGGCTTAATTAATTTAATTAATTAAAAGATAAGTAGTTCTTTTGGCGCGGAAACCTTACGTTGCCAGAGAAATGCAAAAAGGTTAAAGTTATATTGTGAAAATGTCTCAAAATAAACGCATACAACCTATAAAACATTTAACTCTCTCAAAGCTCTGGCTCACTATCTGCGAAGCATAAAATACAACCACCAACAAAACAAACAAAAAAACAACAAGCCCACTTTTACTTTCATTGCAAATTACGTTGTTTTCATTTTGCCAATTATGTCAGTTGCTCTAACTGGCTGTGACGTTTGCCGTGCTGAACTGCTTAGCATTTACTATTGCTGTTTGCTATTACCATTTTCTTTTACCGCTTTATTATTTTAAAGTTTTTTTTTTCAAACACAAAGTAAAACTAACTTACAAATTGTTTGTTTGCGCGCTTAAAAAATGTCCCATGATTGCCGGCATAAGTGACATAAGTTGGAATTTTATAGTTGGCTGGCGGAAATGATTGTGATGTGTTTGGAGAAGTTTTATCGGAAAATTGATTTGATTTCGTAAACCCCGGTTAACCCGGTTAACCCGGTTAACATTTAAATAGCTGGATATTGTGTATCTTTTGGTGGCAAATGTGTAATATATTAATTATGATTTTGTCTCAACAGCCGTTAGAAAGTAATTAAAAAAAGATTAAACCATAAGTAGCAACATAAATAATGAAACTGCATTTTCTTACTAACATGTGCGAGATATTTATCTTACTCTATATGATTTAACCAAGCATCGTTTACATAAAATCCACTCGCATAAATGTTTTAGTATTTATATAACGAAGAGAGTGATTAAATGCTTTTGAACCATATATTGATATTTACAAGCGAAAAAAGGAACTAAAATTAATTTTCTATTATTGATTTTCGTGTTTCTGTTTAGATGGACCGCACAACATTTCAATCCACCACCTGAACATCGTCACGTTTTGCCCATACAAGAGAACATGAAACAAATTTTTGTTCGCAATTCTGCCGATGTTTTTGTCCCAGAGCGCACAAAACGACATCTCGTCAAAACGTGTAGTTATGAAAGCCTTATTTAAGGGGCTTGATAATTACAACTGACATGTTTAAAATGTTCATTACATTTGAAATATCTCACTTTAGAAGTGAGCAAAATTTTCAATAAATGGACTGGACTGGGACACTCTCAAATTCAAATACAAACGAAAAGCCTTTAAGCCAAAATTATAACATGTGATTGATATTGTCTCATTTAAAATAAAAAGTCTCAAAAGGGCATATAAATGAAATATTAACACTTAATTATCGAAAGCATAAATTTAAACTATCTTTAACTATGCAAAATAATCTTGAGCAAATAATAACGATTTTAGGTCATAAATCATTGGATTGTTACGTTTATAAACTGTACATATGTATGTAAGTGTTCAATTAATAAAGAAATAAATAATTATTTTTGATAGTTTATAAACCGTTATTACACCCAAAAAACGATTTTAAACGCTCTGTTGAAAAGTGTATAGGTTTCAATACAGTGGGTAGTAAAACAAATAATATGCTAAATTATAAATATACTCGTATGTATGTAAAATGTAAGCAGTTGGAAACATACAAGCTGTCAATTAGAATCTATTGATTCCGTTTTGGAAAGAACCACATCACTCAAAAAAAAAAAAACTTTTGCGAACAAAAAAAATTGATATAAATTCAGGAAAATTAGATACCATATAAATTGAAACCGAAAGGCATGATAGAAGAGTTTGTATGTCTGATATGCTGCTTAAGCGCTATCTAAAAAAAATCATTTTTGAAACGAAGCGTTACTGTTCACTTCAGAACAGTGTATCCGAAATTGGCTTGATTCGTTCTTGGTCTCAAAAATTTGCAGTTCTCTTGGCATAGAATCCATATGTTACCAGAAAGATGGATAAACTTCATAGCTAACTATGAGCAATACTTTATACAAATGATTCAAAATAAAAGCTAAAAATTTTAAAAATCCCTCTGAATCTAGTGATTCAGTTTTGAAAAGGATCACACTAATTAATGATATTGCAAAAACTAGAGTAAATCCTGATGCTAGTAAGTATCCAATACAACCTATCACAGAGAGAATGAAAGGAAATCGAAATATCCGTCCGTTTCCTATTCTCTCTCAATCTCGTCTTGCATGTTTCCAGTTTTTTTCACTACGTTTTCTCAGCCTTCTAAATGATTATTATTGATTTGATTATTACGAAAGCGGTAACATTTTAAACTGTCTGTTCGTTACCGTTCTGTTCAATACAGGTTTGCCTTGTCTTACTAAAGACGACCTATCTGACTTAACTTGGCCTAGCATAGACAGTTCTTTTTTGTAGTATGAGACTTAAGTCGGGCGACCGTCAAAACTTGCAATAGCATACCGAGTATTCATTTCGTGTAGAATTTTACATACTTCTCTCATCGCTAATATCTTAGCCTGAACTATACTATTTTGATCTGTAAGGTATAAAAGACGACGCAAGATCCACACTCCAACAGTATAACAACCTAAATATATACTTTTGTCACATCCACATGCAAAAAGGTTACTGGTAACAATAGAGCAGAGAACATCTTTAAGTTTCCCGTTCACCTTGCTTCGACTTTTTGCTGTTTCCAGCTCTATTTCAGCACGATCTCTATCTAGTTGCTGATGTATGTTTCCACATCTACATAGGTCTACTAGATCACGTTGAATGGCGAAAATTGATAAGCTGTTGAAGGCCCCCTTATATATCTAAGAAGCTGTCAACGTAAATTATTGGAGTTCGAGTGATCTCTCAATGCTTTAAAGGGTGCAAAAATAATTTCTTTTCGAATTTGAAACTTGAGCACATATTTTGTTGGGTCAAAACCAATAGCGTGATGTTGGCCTAGAAAAAAAGATTCTTATGGAACTTATAAATTTTTTTCAAAGATAACAACAATAACTTTGAAATAGAAAAATCTAAAATATACTATCCTGACACCCTATAACCTTTGAAACTTTCGTTGTGTTTATAAAATTTAATTAATATAATTTTCCTCGCTTTATTTAGTTTCCAATTTAAGTAATTTCTTCCAACATCTGACGTTTTATGCTTTTATTTGCCAGTCCTAACAATTACTTCTTTGATCTTATTTAATTCAGTGTTTAGTTTACTATCTTAACTCTCTTCTAAGTTCTCAGAATTAAGATATTGCAACCTTTCTTTAAGCCAATAGCTCTCCTAGAATACCTAGATTGATATGAAATCTTCGAAATCTTATCGTAACTCCTTTTAACTCGATTCGATTTAAACGTTTCGAAAAGGTTTTACTTTTTTTTATTATATTTGGTGTAAGTAAATATGAGAGAGATTAGAGAGATTGAAGTAATTATTTCTTAAACCGTTCTGATATCATAAATTTGATCATGCTAATTTTATGGCCATAAGTTTGTAACATCCAACAAATCTTCTGCCAGTCAAATAGGGAAGACGAGAGCCAGTCACTACTGTTGTAGTGCCTGTCATCTTGATGGCTGAAACCTTAGCTTGGATAACGCAGTATTGACTCTTGAACCTGAAGCAGACCTTCTGCCGAAAACTAATTTAAAAAACTTGAAGACTTAATTGAAGAGTTTTTTTAATAGTTCACATAGTCATAATTAGGACAATTCTGGAACTTTAATCAAAATACGTATACATATGTATATTAGAGTGACCCCGTTTGTATGGAGAAAAAATAAGGTATCGATGTTCCCGACTAATATGAAAATCTGATTAATTTTAAGACTATTTAAATTTTTATTACTCTCTGTTAACTCAATTCGTTAATGTAATGGATATTAAATAACGCAAATTTTATAAGCTAAAAACGGGAAAACCCATTTGGGTTAAATTGCATAATGTTTATAATCAAGAAATTTCAACTATTAATTTAAAAAAATTCTTTAAAAAAATAAAAAAACACTGAAATTTTGTCTGAAATTTTCAAAATTTTTGAATTAAAAAAAATTGTTTTTTAATTTTTGATAACCCATTGAATACACCTCTCAAAGACCTTTTATATGATACCAAATTTACATATAGTTCCCTTGGGGGAAATGTGAAAAAAATAAAAAAAACCTCTAAAAAGGACCTTTTTATCCTTTGGTCCAGCTCAGCAAATATTGACCCCAGGACAAAAAAATTGAGAAACGTAGTCTTAAAATAAATCAAATTTTCATATTAGTCGGCAACATTCGCAACTTTATTTTGGGGCCACCCTAATGTATATCTATAAATATGGCAGGAGCAGATATACAGACTACTACAAATTGAATTGCACCATTTTCATATCTTAGGATCCAATATAGAGTAAAGTTAAATAATCATGCTGAATAGATTATTTTACTTTACTCTGCAAGTGCAGGAAAGTTTCGTTAGTTGGAACAGCAAATGATAAAAATCATAATAATACAGAAACTGCGATTTAGACTAGTAGTATGAGAATGATATAGATAGAGGAATATATTGCAAAAGTAAAGACATTCAGTTAGACATTATTACTGCGTCTTAAGCGACTTTATCAAGTGCCACTATTACAATATTTTTGCAGCACACTAACAACACAATAAAAAAAATTTTTGAACTCGTTTATTTATTAAAAAAAAACTTCGTTTATTAGGACAAGACACAACAAATATTTAGTCTTATTTTATTTAATGTTGTTTGCTCCAGCAAAGCTCTTGTAAGAGTAAATAACGTCAAACAAATTTGTGTGAATAAATATTTGCCATGTGTGACCATTACGATATGGCCTTTAAAGTTAAGCACAAACTTTATACAATTTCATTGATATTTATCTTAATATGTTGCCACAAATTTTGTCTCTCACTGTAATTATTTTTGCATATGTAGTAAATCACACCGCCAGCCCAGCATCACTAATCCCCCCTAAATACTCAATACAAATTGTACTGCTGTGTATTTATAAATATTTACACTCATTATTTGTTTGTCGACTTCTGCTCATAATCACCATGTTATAAATTTTTATTCACTATATATATTTTTTTGGTTTTTTTTGGTTTGTTTTGGCGATTTGTGATCTCAAACGATCGATAACATGCCAAAATCAAATAAAAATAAATGTTATAGAAGAGATCAAGATTAATCGAAAAAGCGTAAAAACGTTTTAATTTACGCTACTACCAGACTTTTTGGCAACAAATACAAAAACATGATCATGATCATGATGTCGAAGATGATGATCTTGCAAAAAAAAAAACCAAAACAATTGAATATATTTGTTTTTAGTTTGTTGCCATTTTGGTGATTGTATTTGAATTGAAATTCAAAAATTCATCAAAATATCAAATTGTATGTTTAAGTTGCGGCGTACATTCATACAACAAATTGAACATTTTGTTGAGGAAAACGATGGCGGCTGGGGGTTGGGGGCTGTAAAAATACCAGCATCGTGTGTAGACAAGTGTTATGACTGATTTTTATTCTTTAATGATTGATAAAGTTACGGGTACAAGAATGCTAATAATATTTTTGTTTTTTTGTTGATTTTTTTTTATAGTATATTTGTATATTCTTGGGTTCTTAACCGCAAGACGGCAGGCAGTCTCTTATAAAAAAAGAGACTGAGATTCCCAAGCTCTAATAATATGGTGGGGAAATAGTGACTACAACTTAGATTCCAACTTTTTAAAATATTTGGTTGGTTTAGGAATACAGTTAAGACTCTCCAATATATATTGGTCGTTTGTATATGAAATGATCATTTAGTTATCATTTGAGAACCTCTGCTTTAATGTATCTTATACTTAGAATCGTGTCTACCAGCTACTTAGAATTAAAAGTATAAATGTTTGGTTTTTGCATGTGAATGCTTGTTTGTGTCTTAAATGCTCAAATTTAAAATTAAATTGCTGATATAGACGCGTGTCTAGAAGGTGCCAATTATAGACAGTGTTTACCCAAAAATCAACAATAATAATTTGTTAAAAATTTTTAAATAAAGATTAATTAATATAAATATTCTTAATAAAGCAATTAAAATCATTAATTTTAATAGATAAATTTTAATGTGATTCGAGTGTAACAAATTCACACTCTTGAAAACTTCCACTCTATCTCGAAGTGATAATCTCTGTAATGTGGAGATAGATACACACTAGAGTACAGATCGTAACGGCTTAGAAAGGATGGACAATATTACTCGCATCTAAGATTAACATCGTCCCAGTGTATCTTTTAATATGTGTGGAATCTTCGGTGAACTAAACCGAATCAATATATTCATATCTAACTCTCATAAGGATTTCGAAATTCATGTATACATAAGAAAAACCTAATGAAACGGTCCTTCTTGATTGGTAAAGCTAACATCACACGATTGGCAAAATGCACCAATTTGCTTAAATTTTTGTTGTGGTGATATTGTGCACAATAATAATTTTGTTCCAATCAAATTTTCTGCTGCCACATAATTGCTCCATTTACATACAAATTGTATTGGTACAAGTTGACGAATAACAATTTTGTGACTATTAATACTACCAGTCGTTCATACGAACCGTATGGTTTAAAGATTGACTGAAAAAAAGGGCTACTGATGGTGCATATGAGAAGAAATTACATACAAATACAATTTAAAAATTGTAAATTTGATTAAATGGAAAACTTTTATACTCACAAAAATAACTGAACGCTCACAAAAACGTAAAAATGTTGGCGCGTATTGTAAACTTTAATTGCCGCTAAAGAAAACAATAAATTTTGACATTTTTATTGGCACACGGTTGTCACATCAGTGTTGCATTTGATTGGTTACAACAACACACAATCAGGGGGGTTACTGCGTATTTCGATTCGAAAGCAAAAGCTTTCGAAATACAATGTAAAAAGTATAGAAATTCGAATGATTTTCTTTTCGAATCGAAATACGCAGTAACCCCCCAGGTATGTGATGGAAATCGAAAACGAAAACGAATGAGTTTTAGAATTCAATTTTTTCGTAATATTTCTGTATTGAAAAACTTTTATCACATAAACTATAAAGATATTGTGGTACTAAAGAGAATCTTAAAAGAAAAATTTTAAAAATTAGATTAGAAATGCATTAAAATTTACTTCCAAAACTCATTCGTTTTCGATTTCCATCACATGCCTGTATATTATCCGCGATTGTCACTTTAGAGTTAAGATCCAACGTGCTTCATTGGTAGTGTTCTTTATATAAAGTAGGGCGACTACGAAAAAAAAAAGTTTGGATTTGCCTTTCAACCTAGAAACTGAATCCACTTATTGTTAAATAAAAAATAAATAAATCGCAAAAAGTGAAATAAATTTATATAGAAGAAATAAAAAATTGGCTTGAGTCCATTACAGACGTCACAAATCAATGAGGTAAAAAGCTTGAAATTAAATTTAAATCATCATAGACGTCTTTAGTCGAGGAGGTAAAGAATTGAGTTAAATCTGTTATTGACATCACAGATGAGGTAAACAAATTGTGACGTGACAAATCAATAAAGTACACAAATTGTTTTTTGAACTAAATTCAAATTCAAACAGAAATAGTCTGATCATGTTTTATGATTGCCGTATCTGTATGAGGTCAATTGGCAAGTGTTTCTTTTGTTTTGTGGGAAAAATATGTTGCCTTTTTCAAAGTTTTTTTTAATACCTGTGTATATATTATATGCATAAAACAGGGCGTTGAACTTTGGATATAATGGCCCATAATCATAGTCATAGAAAAAGCATACTTTAAGTAAAAGTAGACTTTTAAACAACAAAAACATATAAATTTTGTTCTGAATTTAAAACAAAAGTATAGTATCTAATTTTATTTAATTTATTATTTTATTGTTTTCTTAACACGTTTTTTTAGTGACGTCCACCTTACAAAAGATTTTAACACAATATCAACGGAAGTTCTAAATCAATCCCGAAGGTAGTTGCAGTTCGCAACATCAAAGTATCATTCGCTGACACTCCAGTGTTGCCAACTCGCAGACCACTACAAAAGCATGCTTTTGCTTAAAGTATGCTTTTTCTATAACTATGATTATGGGCCAATATAATTATTTTTAAAGATCTTTCTTAATACAAATGGTCTACTTAAGTAAATTGTAAACAAAGTTAGTCAGCTGTGCTCTTAATATTTAATTTATTTGCATTCACAACAAATTCATAATTAGACTTTCACCTTCCAACTTCCACCTTTCTAAAACACTGTACTAACTATATATCTATATGTTAGTATCATTCGATTAATTTGATAATAAAATGCGCAAGTTTGAAACTATTTTTCAGCTGCTAAAAAGTTTTATCAAATAAATCGTAAATGTTTACAATTAATTATGTACGTTAAAAGAAACTATTTCATATTAAATGTAAACAATCGTTGACAATAATTCTTTTAAATCCCCTAAAAATAAAATCATTTGAGTTTTTTTTGCACTTTTCTAAAACATAAACGTAAACGCTCTCCTAGTGTAAACGTAAACTTTAATAAATTTTTGGCTTTTATTTAAAATGAAAAAAAAAGAAACGTCATGGCATGTGTAAAATAAAAAAAAGGTACAGCATAGAAAAATAATAGAAAAAACCTAATGCTTTAGAAAAGTATTTGCAGGTATTTTACTATCTCTAAAGGTAGATAAACAAGACTGTATGTGAGCAATTAATGTGTGTAGGTGTTACATAGATTTCCTTTTTTTCTTTTGCCACTTTTATTCGTTTCCCCCAATTTTTCTCTTTCTATAATTAATGTTGATTTTTTAAATTAGAGAAGGCGATTAAAATCAATGAAGGTGTTAATTCAGCGACCAGATGATCAGCGAAGCTTGATCATTTACACTCAAAGAAAATTCACGGGTAATATTTATACTAACAAGAATATCAGTTAAATTCAATCTGAAAGTGTTTAAGAAACATGGTTTGGTATAAATTATACATATTCATTGTAAATAAATACCCAGTGTATTCTTAGTTATGAATATTTAATTTTGATCTTATATGTACAGTGGTGGTCACATAATTAAACATTCATCAGAAAATATATTCAATATATTTTATATTTATAAAAAGGTAACAAAAATGTTTTTTCACTACTTACACAATTCTAAAGGTACGGTCATACTTGGCAAATATTTGCCGAAAAAGACGTAACCACTAAATAATATATATTTGAACTCGTTTAATTATTTAAAAAACTTTTTTTATTTAGGCCAAAGCACAACAAATATTTAGTATTAATTTATTTGATGCTGTTTGATCTTGCAAAACTATTGTAAGAGCAAACAATGTCAAACAAATTTGTGCTAAAACAAGTGGTTACGCTTTTTTGAGTAAATATTTGCCAAATGTGAGCGTACCTTTAGCCTGGCTGCTTTCATTTGTGCCCTCAAAAAGGAATCATAAATCTATGAAAATAAAAAAAAAATTAAAGAAAATCGTTAATAGAGTTGGACAAATAATACTGTATAACAATTTCAAACTTTTTCCACGATTGATTGTTGTTAAGGAGACCAAAAAAATATACGTGTGTCGGCGTTTTGATAGATCACATCAGAATCTCATTTAAGAAACGGTTCAAAATTACCAGCTCTGGCCTGTTCTTGCAGCATATCGGTATATAAAACTATGTTTTCTTTACGTCTGAGGTGTAGGGTATGTTCAGCATTTTTGTAGATAATGGTATGGCAAATATTTTTTTAGAACATATTAACCCTCTAACTCCCCCCTCATAACGGCATTTTTGGCTTTATTCTAAGAAATTGTAAAAACACCCCGAAAAAGGGGAAGGGCGGGAATGAAATGTTCTACAAAAATGTTGGCCATAAAATTTTACTATATATGTCAGAACACACCAAAACCCAAAACTTAACACAAACACTGAAAACCAATCAAATTCAAGATTGCCCATTAAAGGTTAATTTAGTTATTGTTCACATATGTGGGTCATCCCATCTCTGGCGGGAAGGTTTGACACTCCAATACCGAATACTTTTGCATCTACGTCACTATGTGGCAGAAGTATTTGTTCCGTTGGTACTAAGGGTGGCTGAATGATGTTGTGTTCGCCTAATTTCCCGTTTTAATTATAATTAAAACATTCATCGCTGTTTTATTAGTCCTAATAATTTTCCAATTTCCGTTTAATAATTTGAAATTTACCTTTAATATTTTGTCGGTTAGCCCTTATTTGTTATCACACGCAGATAACTTTTATACTTATACTTTCCACCAAATGCCTTTTGTTGTCAAATTGTCCAAATTGTTGACAATTGTATGAAAACGGGTTGTTATATGGCGCCATCTATGTTTGCAATCATAGATCACGCCATAGATGACGCCATATGACAACCCGTTTTCATACAATTGCCAACAATTTGGACAATTTGACAATAAAAATGACAAAGTGAAAACGCGGTCTAATAAATTAAATTAAATTTTGATTTCTTCGACTTTTTTTTTTTTTGATAAAGTAAAAAACTTTTTTCGAGCTCGAGGCCAATTATTTGTAAAATATATATACAGATATTATTTATTAAATTATTTCTTCCAATAAATTTTTATTTAAATGTTTTGAAGAAATTCTGGTTATTGGCTCAGTCTCGTGCAATCGGCTTGTTTAGTTGTTTTGGATGATGCTGCTTATTAAACGCACGCCATACATACCGTGTTCCATCAGATCCCCAGCGGCAAAACTTTGATTCAGCACTCAAGTTACGTTTTTTTTTCAAAAACTTATCGGTTTTTTTTAAATTTTCTTTTGCAAACTCTAGCCTTGATTTTATATATTTTTTTCGCAATAAAAGGTTTGCGTTGTGCAATGTAGCCACCAAGAGAAACTTCATTAAGAATTCGTCCTTAGAGTTCTAGATGAAACTGCACTTCAACCTGTATTTGCTTGAAAATTTTAAATAGCTCATTTTAAATGGCTCAGCTTGAGAGATTAAAAAAAAATTCGATCTAACATAAACACATGCTGCGATACGGCTCTTCTAATTTAGCCTCTATTTTCACCCCTCACTCTCAGAATCGACCTAACTTTTGCTAAACTGAATTTTTGCCACAGTATTATTGTTGAAAAGTTCTTTTAATTTTACAAAAGAAACATTAAACATTTTAAATTAAAATTGAAAATTGGTATTATGTTTTAATTATATGCACACTACTGTATATAAAGATGACTGATAATTTTTTTGTGCATTTCCAATTTATGTCTTTAATGTTTTAACTAGATGCTTATTGTGCACGTACCTTACTCTGGCAGTTTTATGATTTATGTTGTATTCTTCTTATGGTTTTGTGCATTTTTTTTAAAGTTGTTTTTTAGTTTTTAATTGCATTTTATGTAATTTAGCCTTGAGCATGATTTTTGTATAGTTTAAACGTTTTGCTTTTTTTTCTAAATTTTGTTTAAAAAATGTATTTTTAGTTTTAAATGGCTGTTGGTGACATGAAATGGTATCAAATTTTCGAAAGATTTCTTAAGAACATCAAAATAGCACTATGCAAGCTTACAGTAAGCTAGCTTTATTACTAAGTTTGGTCTCCATGGTTCTGCCACATCCTTAATAAACTAATTTTTTTTCTAATATATGACAATACCAGTGAAAAATCGATTACTTTTAAGAAATTACTGACAAGAAACAGTAAATTGTTTGTGTTTGTGAAAATATTTATTTGTGAAAAAATATAAATCAAACGTCTGCTTTCCGTTTTTGTTTATCAAACTATTTATTGGCAAAGCAAAATTAAAATTAATTTATTTTTCATGAAGTTGACATTTTTCCAGAACGTATGGCAACTTCAAATACATAAACCTCACTATAAAATTTAAAGGCAAGATGATCTTCCCTTTAGCTTATCGGTAGGTTTTATATTAAAGTAAACTTATAATAAGCAAATACTTCTTATCTGTCCGATAACTATTGCCAAGTTGTAATAATGGTCCTAAACAAATTAACCTTTATTTAAGTGTTAAATAAATAATGCCCACGAGCATAGTGTTACAACATCCATTAATCGCAATTAGTAATGATATCCAAAAAAAATCTTAACTTTGCAAAGACAGTGTTGGAAATAAATAACTTTAAGATCGGTAATATTGGTCTCTTGTTCAAGTGTGGCCAATATTCAATTCACATCACAGTTAGGAGCTATTCATATGACATCTTCTACTGCAAATTTAATTAAATATATCAATGTTTTTCTTAAACGAGAGTGACCTTACCTCAATGGACATTATGACAATTTTTGAATCATCATACGTCAATGAACGCTATAAATAAAAATTATATGTGCGAATAAAGTGTTGCAGGATCATCTTTGTTTGTTCTTTTCACACAAGACAACGTTAGAACTACAGCAACTCACTCAAAATGCAATAAGCAAACCTCTGACCCGATCCGATTGATAAAGCCAATCGTAATTATTTGCTCTAGTATTTTGCACTAGATGATAATCAATCAAACACTGTTGGGACATGAAAGAGTATTTGAATCTGCCTGAAACAAATAATGACTTTTTTGCGTTTTCAGTTGCAATTTTAGATACTGAAACTTTACAATAACTAGACTGAAATTGAAAACAACGCCAAACTTTTTTTTTATTTATTTATTTATTTATTTATTTATTTAGTCTATGAATATAAATCCTTACAGACTATTAACAAAAGAAACTTATTTTTACTTAAATTAGAAATATGAAAATAAAAAGAAAAGAAACTTAACAATTGAGGAAGACAACAATTTTACATTTAATAATACTAGAATTAAGACCAATATCAACAAATTGGTATAAATCATTAAATTGTCTACATATTCTCAAATGGGTCTGCATCAGCATAATTTGTACTACAGAATTTTACATGCAAAGGCTTATAGTATCGAGAATTACGACGTGGAACATTAAATTTTACAAATTTTAAAAAATATTCACAATTAATATTTCCATTTACCATATTCAACATAAAACATATATTTAACATAATACGACGACTTTTCAAGGTGGGTAATTTAATTAAAGCCAATCTGCTCGTATAAGATGGTAAATTAGAGTATACCATTGAAATCTTCTTAAACAAAAAAGCAAAAATTTGTTTTGCACGGACTCAATTTGTTCATTATAAATCTTATAATAAGGATTCCATATGATGGATCCATATTCCAGAATGGGCCTAACTAGCTATACATACAGTTGTTTAGTTATGTATGGATCACAAAATTCCTTAGCCCACCGCTTTATAAAAGCAAGGACACCTCTAGCCTTGTTTACAGTTAAAGTTATATGAGGTATGAAGTTTAATTTTATGTCAAGTAGTATTCCAAGATCAGTAAATGATTCGACAAGAACCAAATGATGATTACCGAGGTAATAGTTGACCGCTAAGAAATTATTTCTATAAAACCGCATGTATTTACATTTTTTTAGGTTTAGATCCATCATATTATATTCGCACCAACCGAAAAATTTATCAAGATCATTTTGAAGCAAATCATGGCCAGTATAATCGTTAAAAGAAAAAAGTATTTTTACATCGTCAGCATACATTAGGATATTACAATGGTTTATAATATTAGGGAGGTCATTTATAAACAATGCCCATGTTATTTTAATAGAATAATTGCTGGTATTATTCGCTTCAATACTAAAGCCGCCACATTAGTACTCTGAAGTGCTACAGTTTCAGTTACAAAATTAATATGAGTTAGCCTCCAAGTGAAAGAACCATTGAATATGATAAACTTAGCCTCAATCAGCTGCAATATGTAGTACTGATCCATTCAACCGGATCATTCTAATCTATGACATCCGTTTGAAAGCATCAAATTAGATTTTGTTAGTACAGTTGGCAATATAGTTTGTCTTAGCACAGCCTGTGCCCTTAAAGGATACATCATCTGATTTACCATTAAATATTGCAATTTCATACATAATGATAGATTCGCAGTTATCTTTTCCCATTTGTATTATTCCCATCTATGACATCACATAAAGCAATCCATGGAGTTCTAACGATTTCTTGTACATTTTTCAATGTCGGGAGCTTATCATCTGCAGAGTCAGTTATGCTTTTTTCATGGAGCCGAGCCGAGTTTTTCAGATAGTCCAGAGACATCCTCGCGCTCTTCATCTCCTTCCTCTCCATAGTTCGACTTTCAGAATTAGTATCTCGTAGAATGATACTATTTACGCCAAAACAAACAGATAATCGATGAACTTTCAAAATAAATACGGTTCGAGTAGACCAAATGTTTAGCTGAAAAGCTAATGTTTAATGCATAACGCCAATAAATCTCTTTTTCAAGGATCTTCCTGGATTAAAAGTGGGCGAAAGCGGCCTATGGAGACCGGAATTCGTGAGAGAGCTAGCATTGATGTTCTTAAGAAATCCTTTGAAAATGTTTAAGCCATTTCAAGTCACCAATCTTGGAATTTTGTTTCGACTAGCTTTACCTTTGAATAGTTTAATATCGTTATGAAGCATTCAACAAAGTCTCCTTAAACTCGAGTTCATTAATGATTCTCAAAAATTTTTTTATATATATATACTTTTTTAAGTTTAGTTAAAGTTACTTTAACGTTTAGGCGTCGGAAGTCAGTGATTTTAAATCATATTTTATCTTTTTGTTTTTCTCTACCACAACATCAGCATCGTTATGATGCTTTATGGTGAGTTTACCAAAAATAGAGAAAAATTAAGAAATAAAAAAAACTAGAAACTGCAACAACAGTTACCCGCGAAACTATCCATGATTATTTAAGGTGCATTTGGGAGAATGTTAATGTTTTTAAATACCTTTTATATTTTTGCTTAATTTAGCCAGTGGCAGTTTTTGTTAATTGTTATTTTAGAAATCTTAGTTTTTATGGCTTTTTTTATTTTATTAGTTTTATATTTAGTTGTGAATGCTGCCCGCAGTTGTTAAAAAGCCTAAAATTAAATTTTATGAAAGGAAAATCTTCTTGTGTGTGAGTGTTTTCTGGTGAAAATTCCCGTGTGAAAACGAAAGTATAAAATTTAATTATGATTGTGTACCCTCTAAACACTTTTGATCTTAAAATTTAATTAAAAAGGCCTGGTCAAAATGTGTTAATTGTGCTTTTAAAGTGTTTAATTGAATTTTTTGGGTAAAACGGAAATTGAGTTATTTTTTTTTTAGTTTAATTAAAATAAAAATTTAATTGAAATTTAATTCAATGGTAAATCAGGGTAGAGACATCAGTGTACCAATTCACATGAAGCAATTCTTTAAGCTAAAGTGGATTCAACCATTCTTTCTAAACAAAATATTTGTTCGAACAAAGTTTTTTTTATATGAAGTTTTTTGACATAATATAATAGATTTTGTTTACATATGGCAGCTTTGTTTTGCCAGAAAAATCTTTCGAATTGGGTGAATCGTGCTGCAAAAAACTTCCAGTTAAAAAAATTTTTCTATGTACAAAATTTTTGTTCGGCACCAGTGATGCCAAAATTAGGGAATTTTGCCTTTTTGTGGGGACTTTTTTTGAAAAATTTCAAGCGTAAGAAAAAAAGACAGATTTTTTTAAGGCAAAATGTAGGGAATTTTTAAAATATTAGGTATTATTTAAGTTTTATATCAAAATGCGCAAAAAGTGTCAGTTTTATGCGAAATGCAAAATTTAGTTTTTCATGCATCACATACAATTTTTCAGGAGAAACTCTATATTGTAAATCCTAACAATCTGGCAATCATCAGTGATTAAAAACAGAAACTAAAACAGTTATATTTGCATAAGCTTTAAAATTAATAACTAGAATAATTATTATAAAGGGTGTCCCAACTAGAACGCAATTTTTAAATGACTGATGCAGCAATTGAATTGTTTCTCTGGCTGTATGACATGTGGCGCCGTCTTGTTGAAACCACACGCCCTTCACATTAATTTCTTCAATTCTAGGCAAGAAAACACTGGTTATCATTTCACGATACCGAACACCATTGACTGTTTGCGCTTGACCTGCCTCATTTTCATAAAAAAAAGGTCCAATGATTCCTCCAGCCCAAAAACCACACCACACAGTGACACGTTGAGGATGCATTTGCTTCTCGTGAATCAGTCGAGGATTTTCCTCACCCCAAATGCGACAATTCTGCCTATTGACGAATCGAGGTGGATGGAGTTTGAGTGACATCATCACGTACAGCTGCGACATTTTCGGTCGATCGACCTGGTCGAAGGCGCGTTGTTGTCATTACATCACTAACAAACCCAGTTTCGGCAAATTTATCCATTAATCTCTTTACAGTTGACTCTTTTGGAGCATTATTGTGAACCCAAATTGATCGATTGGTAAAACAATTTCACAATGAGAAGGCGTTGTTCATTCGTGTAGCGCTCCATTTTTACTAACCTCGTACCTTCTACTAGCAAACAATGACACTTCGAATGGCGCCAAATTTAAAAATTGCGTTCTAGTTGCGACACCCTTTATAATCGGCACAAATGCTTGAATTCACCTTATATTATAGTGATGTTTTCTTAATTATTGACAATTGTTGAGTATAATAATTCCAAATAGAGTCACTATACTAGAAATTACTTATTTTGTTGGTAAACATGAAAAGCAATTTTAGATGCTGAATTTCGTGAATTAAAATTAAAAAAAAAAACAATTTTTTGAAATTAAACGGGGATTTTCCACAGAAACTTTTAACATAACGTGGAAAAATATCAGCCACATAAATTTAAATAAAACAGAAATGCGGAATACTTTGAAAATAAATGGATTGGTTGAATGCTTTACTCAAAATGTTTATTTAAACTTAATAAACTTATTTGTTTTGAAATTGTTATTACACCTGAATTAATAAAATATGTTACATTCAGACATTTATTTGTTGTGTTTTTTGTGATATATTGGATCTGTGCCGATCGACTCAGCATCACTTCCTGAGTCGATTTAACGACGTCCGTCCGTCTGCCCGTCTGGCTGGCTGGCTGTCCATGTAAAGCTTGTGCGCAGAGTACAGGTCGCAACTTTGAGGATACATCGATAAAATTTGGTGCATGCTATATCTTCAGCCCAAGAACTGATGGGATTGAAACTGGTGAAAATCGGTCCATTATTTCACCTGGGCCTAAGGCAAAAAATGATCAAAACTGTTTTAATTATGCTAGTATATTAACAAATTTCACCACCAATGAATAGTAAATGAAGGCAAATCACATTTACAAATTTTGTGCAGATTGGTTCATAATTGAGCATAGCTCCCATATAAGACCCATTTCCGAAAATCACTTTAACGACCATAAATTTCACCAAAGAAATTTCAAACAACAAATTGTACCAATATTTTCAATAAAAATTGCTTCGTGTAAATTAAAAAAGCCCACGAAAAACCACTTACGGCACCAGTTCTTTAAGGGTCAACTGCCCTCCTACATTTAAATCAAACTATCTGTTGATCAGAGTAATATTGCCAAAAAAAAATTGTTGGTTTTCGTCATTAGAAAGACAATGACATTTTGGGTTTCCGCTTGTTCGGAAATTACTCTCTCACATACGTTTATGTAGCCCGAATAAACAATGTCTGGCGCCTAAAAAATTGTTTTCAGTTGTTGTTGTTTTTTTGGTCTTGTAATAGAAAATAAAATAAACTTAAATTTGTCGCACTAATGATGTTCGTTAAAGGCAGCTATTATTCCCTCTCTCTCTCTCTTTTTCACTCTTTCTATCTCTCTGGTAAAATCTATTTTTGAAAACAATTGTTCATTAGAAGAAAAAGTCAACCAAAAATAAAAACAAATTTTAGTTTTATTAATTTATAATTGTTTTAATTAATTTGCTTAAATTTAAGTAGAATATTCTACAAAAGCGGAAAAAGAATTTTTAAATATTTATTAAATGTACAAACATTACAATAATCTTAAACTTCATACTAAACCAATAATCCCCAAAATTATCTAGATTAAAATATAATAGCCTTTTTATGGCATTTAAACTTTGCAGCACACTTTTAGTATATTGCCGTAAAAATTGCATGATACGATCAGCGCCAATGCGTGACACTTGCAACCAACATTATTACATTTAACCATTTAACAATTATGACATTTTAGTGCAGAAAAAAAAAACTAATTAATCAATAAAAATTATTGTTGAATTTTTATTTCAAAAGACGTGTATGTATCAAAAATCGAATCGCAAAATAAGAAGACAACCGCAAAAAAAAAAAGCCTACCGAAATGACATGAGTTGACTGACTGCCTCACCTTAAATCAATTTTTATAATCTTAGAATAAATATCGACAAAAAAATGTTTAAACTTTTTTATTTTATTTTTATATTTGTTGCTATTAATATTAATGTTGTTGTTAATGTTATTGTTGTAGTTATTTATTTTTGTTTTTTATTTTTTTTTAAACATACATAATGGGCATGTAAACACCCGCACCATTAAATGAATGAGACACCAAGAGGAGAAAAAAATATGATGTGAACACATTAAGAGTTAAAACACATGTACTTAAGTTTATGCATAAAAAGGGTCTTACACAAAAGAGGTGTAACCGAAATTAGCTTAATTCGTTCTTGGCCTCAAAAGATGAGCAGTTCTTTTCAGGAGGATTACATATGGTGTCAGAAAGATGGGATAAGGTCGTAGGCTAACAATGGGCAATATTTTGAATAAATTTTAATTGTACCAATGTTTAAAAAAAAGCTAAATATTTAAAAAAAAAATGCCGCATTTTTAAGCTATACACCCAATAGAAATAAGCAAACGGCCTGTTTTAAATTACAAATAATCAGAGAGAATAATTAAGACAGCATTATGTAGTATAAGATTTTCAAGGTTTAATTAAGAATCCCAAACTTTAACCTTTTGGGTCGATTATGTATAGCAACCAAACTGCCGTTGGGTTGCCAATAGGCAACAGTTAACAGCTGACAGTTGCCATATGTAATATGTTTTCGGCAACTGTCAACTCCACTGAGGTTCTGTTGCCATCCGTAATCAACCCATTTGTTTTTGCATGAATCCAGAAAATCAATTTTCTCTCAACATCATCGTATTGAATGTATTACTCAGGCATGTGATGGAAATCGATCGGTTTTCAAATAAAATCGAAAATTACACCTGAACAATGTTTACAAATCGTTGAACTTTATTACGAAAATTCACCTTCTGTGAGGAATGTGTTTCGTGCACTTCGCTCAACTTATAGTCAACATAATCGGCCTATTGAGCGTATTATTCGCTCAATAGAGACCCAGCATTCATTATTGGATAATATTCAACCGAATAGACCACGTCCAGCACGCTGTGAAGAAAATATAGCGGCCGTAGCTGAGAGTGTGCACGTTTCGTCAATGGCGATCGTTATCGTGCCATGATAACCGACTATTTGGTGCCTGAAATTGAAGCTTGTGATCTCGGCGACATTTGGTTTCAGCAAGACGGCGCCACTTCTCACATATCGCATCAATCAATGGACTTATTGAGTGAACACTTCGGTGAGCACATAATTTCACGTTTTGGGCCGGTCGATTGGCCACCAAGATCGTGTGATATCACACCGTTAAGCTAGATTTACACGATTGAAATTTTCTTCAAAATTGCTCTTCAAACTGCTTCAAGCTCGTGTAAACAGCAAAATTTCTTCAAAATTTATTTAAATTTAGTTACTAATAGTTATTAAATGAATAAATTTTGAAGAAATTTTGCTGTTTAGACAAGTTTGAAGCATTTTGAAGAAAATTTCAATCGTGTAAATCTAGCTTTAGACTTTTTCCTGTGGGAAAGTTTATGCGGACAAACCCGCTTCGATTCAGGACTTGGAGGAAAACATTACACGTGTCATTCGCCAGTTACCAGTCGAAATGCTCGAACGAGTCATCAAAAATTAGACTCAACGGATAGACCATCTGCGACGTAGCAACGGCCAACATTTGATAGACAGACATAATCTTCAAAAAATAAATGCCAAAGAATGTTCTTTCAAATGATAATAAACATTTCCGATTAAATTCGAATTTTCTGTGTGTTTTTTTTAATAGGGAACCTCGAAATGGATCACGCTTTATTTGCTCTGGGGGATGGCAACGGTTTTTGTAAATTGAAATTACAAATGATTTGAAAGTCTTTCGAAACTAACCTAAAGATCAATAATTTCAATTACCACCTCTTTTTAAGACCACCTTTATACAGATTCTATGTTTGTCATATCTTTGTTACAACGAGTTGTAATGAAGGTACTCAACTTCAAATTAAAACTTTATTTGCTGTTCGATGAGTGGTGCATTTTGTTTTGTAGGGTGCAGTAGTGGGCAAAACGCCTCCAAATAAAAAACTTTTTAATTTCAAAAAGTTTTTAATTTAATACTCATTTTTTAACAACAACAACACAAGTCAATAACTGTCGATTTTTTGGCAATGATGGTGTCCATGTTTAATGATGATGTTAAAAACAAACATTGTCAAATTAAAATCGAGGTTTTTCTGTCTTAGAAGAGGTTTAATCTAAAGACTATTAGTGGTGTGTAGCAAATTTTTTAATTAATTTAATTTAATTACTGGAGGAACGATTTGTTAATAATAAGAATAGTTATTAAAGGCGACTTTTGGAGTAGAAAAATCTATAATAATAGTAATAGAAACTGTAAAGATTAAAGATTAATGTATCTGGTTTAAATATTTAAACTCCAGTTTTGTTGAAATCAGTCCAAACTTAAACTCAATGCCAACCGTTTCAATTCAGTTTCATTTATGGTTCCGTTTAAATAATTTTCTCATTAACTTAAAATCTCTGCTTCAAACACTAATTTCCAAATCATGCATAACATATTTAAAACATTTCTATTTTGTTTATAAAATCAAAACTAAAATTAAAATAAAATAAGAAACAAACCAAAAAATACAGTTAAACCAACAAACAATTATGTAATAAAACAAATCCATAAAATATGATGTAATATTTATAGACAACGAACGAATAACAAATATAAAAAAAAGAAACAAAACAAAACTAAAAATATAAATATAAATTTAAAACTACAAACAATAATTTGCATTTTAAATTCCCATAAACTTGAAATACTTTCTTGTTTTTTCTCTCAGTCTTTAACAGTTTTTCAAACAACAGAAAGTCTGTCATTTAATATTGAAAAAAAACACCAAATATATACTGGAATATAAAAACAGCTTTTGTTAAAATTTCTTTTTAAAAATTACACACACAACAACTTTATTATTATTAGTTTTTTTATTTTAAGTTTCAAATCTTATCTGCCCCAATATTTGCTCCAAAATATTTTTGTTATCAGTTTCCCAAAAACAAAAAAAATTAAACTAAATAATCAACTTTACAAGTTTGTGTTTTTTTATTACAAGTAATTTTTTATATTTACATCAACTTTAAATGAATAATAATAAAACAAGTAAGAGTTTATATACGGCTGTGCCGAATCTTATATACCCACCACCAAATCACCTACTCGTATTATGGGGCGATCGTAATTTCTATTTAGATCTATTTTAGGTTTATTTTGGTTGAATTTCATCTCAATAATGATATTTACAAGAATTTTATGCATTTTCCAGTTATAATCAATAATTTACTCTTTGTTTATATTTTTGCCGCGTGTAACATAAAGCGTTTTACTTTAACACACAAAGTACCAACAAGTCCTAGGAAACTGATTTTGGCTTTTTGAAACGTCAAAATTGTTACCTCTGTATACTCCTTGCTTATTCACAGGTTTGGCCAATTATATAATATTTACATACTTATAACTGATCTGTGTAAAATTTCGGTTCGATATGGATGTATATGTAGGGAGCTATGATTTTTTACGGGCCCGATCATCATTAAATTCTGTACGACGATTTATATATACATATATCTGCGAATTATTTCTGTTGAATTTCAATTTGATAGTGATTTTTATAAGAGATTTATGCGCATTTTAGTATTTTTTCGAAGTGGCCTTTATTAGTCCGATCATCATAAAATTGAGTGTGACGATTTTTATACGGATTTAATGGATAAATTAGGATATCACTCGAAAAAAATCACAGAAATAAAAACTATCACGATCATTTCTTTATATTTTGTTTTCTTGAATCAACCCTTAGCTTTTTATATGGTTTTAAAAATACCAGACTAGCAAAATAGCTTCATTTAAATATGGAAAACTATTACTCCTATTATTTTGAACGCAACTGTATATGGTGAATTTCAGGTCAAATGACCCAATTTTAAAAATCGATGTCTTCCGATTTGGATGAAATTTGCACCAAGGTTAGTACTATTGGATAGTAGGCCAGAGACAAATTTTCAGCTATATCAGTCCAGAAGTACCGGAATTAGAGGGGGTCAAATTTGGAAATTTTGGTAAATTTTGGTCATACGGGGTTTTTTTTTTAAATGAGTGTAACTTTTTACCTAAAGTCCAAAGGACTTTAGATAGCTATTTCTTCAATCATTTCAAAAATGTTTTTTTTTAATTTTTAAAAAATTTTTTTTTTAATTTTTTTTTTTTTAATATTTTTTTTTTAATTTTTTTTCAATTTGGGCCCTTTCTTTCTCAAAAGAAAGCTTATATAATTTACTTTAGGGTCTTTATAATCGCTTAATGGGATGCGAGTGGGATATATATCAAAAAAAAATATTTTTTAACTCAAGAATAGGATTTTTCAATATCTGGCCTACTATCCAATAGTAGTAACCTTGGTGCAAATTTCATCCAAATCGGAAGACATCGATTTTTAAAATTGGGTCACTTGACGTGAAATTCACCATATGTATAGACTATTAATGTCGAATTAAAACTTAATAGTGATTTTTATAAGAGATGTATGCTCATTTAAGTGATTTTCGAACGTGTACTTTATATGGAGACCACGATCAAATATGTACCGATCGTCCTAAAATTGGGAATGACTGTATTTGTGTATGTTTGGACTATTTGTGTTGATATACAAATTGATAGTGATTTTTATAACAGATTTATGGTCATTTAAATGCTGTTCGGAAGTGGACTATATATGGGGACTAGGATCAAATATGAACCGACCATCAAAAATATTGGTTATGAATATTTCTATATACATACATATGTATGGACTATTTGTATCAAATTTAAACTTGCTGCTAATAAGAGATTTATGCGCATTTAAGTGATTTCTGGATGTGGACTTTATATGGGGGCTACGGTCAAATATAAACCATTCATCACAAAATTGAGAATTTGTGTTGAATTCCAACTTGATAGTAGTTTTTATAAGAGATTTATGCTCATTTAAGTGATTTTCGAAAATGGACTTTATATGGGGAATAGGGAAAAATATGGACCGATGCAAACAAAATATTGTTTTGTGATTTCGCTTTGCATGAAACTTATTTTTGCAGAATTTTGTGTGGATACGGCTTTTCTATTGTACCATAAAGCCATATTCGGGAAAGACATTTGTATGGGGGCTATGAGAAGTCGTGTAACGATTCCTACCATTTTCAACAGGACTTGTCCTTCTAAAATATAAATAAAGTAAGCAAAGTTTCATAATATAATCAGCATTATAATTAAAGAAAATAGCAAAAAATATGTGGAAAATAACCAGGTTGTCTGAAACTTTGGTTCCCACCAGAGATCGGCAATGAATCGTTTTTTTACGATTCACAACTACTAACAACATTTTAAGTATAAGTGGTTTTAAATCATTGAAATTTAACTACTCTGAGTTACTCAAACTCACAACAACGTTGACTTATAAATGCGGGTGGAATAAGTATGAGTACAACGCCGACATCGAGCTCATACCATTCCCAATATGTTTGATTCATAAACCGCGGTATTTAGATTTACATTTTAAGAAAAATACTCTCATACTCATAAAGTATTCAACTCAGTAGATACAAGTAAGTTTATAGGAAAACATGTTGGGGTAAATATAACATTTATTATTTTATATAATTTTTATAAGCGGACTGTAAAAATGAACGACACTCGCATGAATGTATGCGAGTCATACTTATTTTTTTATCGTCTACGTACATTGAGTTAAGGAGAGTCTAAATAAACAACATCATACATGAGATTAAGTATGAATATAATGAATACTTCAAACTTTAAAGATGATTAGTGATATGATGATATGGAGACAAGTATGAGTACGCATAAGTATAACAAATTATAAGTCATGATTCAAGTATACTCACTGATCTCTGGTTCCCACTTGACCAATTTTGCCCATTTTCAATACCAAACATTTAGGTGGATCAAAGAATATTTGTTAAGAAATTCAACAGACATGGCTCAATCGTCTTAGCATCTTATAAGCAACCAGTATATATAAATATTTTGGTTCTACGATGTGTTACAAACGCAATGACAAACTTAATATACCTCCCATCTTTTGGGTGGTGTGTATTAAAAAAACAATCTCTTTTTTTATTTTCCGTATTTTTTATTTTTTTTGTACAGTTAATATGTGATTGTTGACCCAATTAGATGCTGCCTATCTTGTATTTAGGTTATTTTGTTATTTTCTCAGTCAGTATGTTGTTGTTTTCAACATATGTACTTGAGATGAAAAGCGTCTGTATATTTTACGGGCATTTAAATAAATTTTATACTTAATTTGTGTAACAATCAAAGATTTTTAATACTTCAGTTTGTTTGAAAACATCTAGAAATGTTGTTTAATTAGAATTGTTTTTAAACAAGTGTATGAAATGAAATTCCTTTTAGCATAAATTCTTTATATGCACATGCAGTTTGCAGTAAGATTTTATAGCAGCTCAAGTAAACTCATCATACTGAAGTATTATGGACAGCGATGCCAACTTAGCCCTTTTCACTCAAAACGCGAAAAAGAGAAAATTGGATATGACTTTATATAGATTTTTTTCCATTTAGCTCTTTTTTCGTTTACGCGTTTTGAGTCTCAAAAGTTGGCATCACTGATTGTAGGCCTTAGTGATTTTTTAGAGAATTTAAATTTGGGAAAAGTAGCTTGTGATCAATATTAGATTTATTTAACTTGGCACCTTTAATATCCTGGTGTTAATGTCTCATTCAAAGACGGCCGGCATAGCCTGAGCAGTTTTCAAGTGGTATATACACCAATCAGGAATAGTGACTATCAGCAGGGGAGCTCAAAGTAAGTTATTCAGCTAAAAATCGGTCGCCTAAATGTTTTAATATTTACAAAACAATAAACGCGTCTGAATCAATCCAACTGAGCTGCCGCCTTATTTGTTAACGTATCGTTATTGTCAAGAACTGCAATACATCTCGGCTTTGACTTGCATTTAGTTCAAATTTACACGAATCAATTTTTATTGAAAATATTGATACAATGTTTTCCTTGAAATTTCTTCGGTGTTCACACAGCACAATTCTTATTGCTTAAATCGGTCGTATTTTTATTTGATAGTATACACACATTTGTATACACATATGAATGTAATACGAATAAGAGAGTCACACGAATTGCTAGTAAAATCAAGTGTGTACTCGTTTTATCTTCCCTTCACCCCGATGTCTAATAGGCAAGCTTAGCTTAAAGAATTGCTTCGTGTAAATTGGGATTTACAGTAACATTTTGTATAATTTAAAGAGCACTAATAATATTTAACGAGATACTTTTCTGATAGGTTGTTTTCTTTGCAGAAAAAGTATACCTCTTAGAGTGGGTTCACAATCTGCGATTTTTAGCCGCGACTCTGCTGACGTTCTCTTTTGTTGTCCCTTTTAAATTCCAAATAAATGATGAAACATTTGTTGCACAATTCTTGCACCATTTTGACATTATACATATTTCAGGTTGCAATCTTGTGACAAGAAAGCTGCTAATTCATTGGGAAGAAATATTATATCTCATGAGAATAAGCCCAATTCTCGACTATCACTCACTCATATACGAGTTATTTAAATATATTAATTCAGGATTTCAGGAGAAAAGAATGAACATCCAGGAGAACTTATTTTTTTACGCTAAATTCCACAAACTGGAAAAAGTAGTACAAATTATTATGTTTACTGAAAAAAGTAAAGAATATTGATTTCTCTTTGCACATCCGATTATGAGAACAAAATTTAAAAAAACTTCCAATAATGATTGAAAATTGTCCATCATTCATGTGGACAACGTTGTCCAACAAATGTCTAACAACCGTGTGAACTTAAAATTTTTGTCTTCCAACGTTGTAAGAAAAAGCATTTTCAGTACATTGTAAGACAACATCTAACAATCGTGTAAACACAAATTTTTTTTGTCATTGTTTTAAGACAATTGTCAAATACTTTTCATTGTCATATGTGCAAAGTTTATGCATCTGCCAATGGCAGCATTGTCATAGTAATTATTTCTAACTGCAACTCTGTATATACATAAATAAACAAACAAGTGTGCATTAATTAATAACATTTTGGAAAAACAATTTCTGTTGACAGATAAATTCATTGTGTGACAATTGTGTGCCAATGAAATTGTTAGTTTTCTTGCAGTCGCCTGAACTGACAATTTACCTTTTGCTAACAATTTTTCAATGTCAGTACATTGCTAGCACATTGCTAGATCTGACAACGTTGTAATATCTGACGACCGTCTATATATAGCTATAGTTTTCTTTGTAATTGTTGAAAATTACTGTCTTTTCATGTGAAAACGCCAATTAATAGCAGACGTAGTTGTGCTAATAAATTTTCTGACAATGTTGTTTGAACAAGAACATAACATCGACAATACTTGTCCACACGAGACATACACATTTGCAGACAGAAAATGTTAGCTCAGTGTACATATTGATACTCCAGAAGTCCAGGGGGATTATCCTGATTTGTTTAAAAGCAGCTACTATAGGTACGGTCACATTTGGCAAATATTTACTGAAAAAATCGTAACCACTTGCTTTAGCACAAATTTGTTTGAAGTTGTTTACTCTTACAAGAGTTTTTCACGATCAAACAGCATCAAATAAATTAAAATTAAATATTTGTTGTGCTTTGGTCTAAATACAAAAAGTTTTTTTAAATAAATAAACGAGTTCAAATATTTCGGCAAATATTTGCCAAGTGCGACTTTACCTTAATAATTGACAATTTTTTTATTTATCACTTTAAATCAAGCAACTCTTCTGCAAACATACTCGTATATCAATTTCCTTTACTGCAAATAAAGCTCCTAAATGTCAACGTTACAAAGTACCGCCCGAAAATAAACATGACAAACAAGCGACAACATTAAATTAACTCTGTCACAGTAAGCGATGGGTTACAACTTTTGATCATGCAGCAGCACTGAAATATCAGTCTTACACATTTGTTACAAATAAACTTATTTTTTAATGAGAAGAGTGTCTTTAATTTTTGCACACATTTCTTTATAGGGCTACTCAAAATTTGTATTTAAAACTTTTGATTCTTCAATTTGAGGCAAACAAATCTTTGACTGTCTTGCTTGATGTTGGCGTTTTTGTTTTAATAATATTTTATTGCTATGCGAAGAAAAGAAAATAAAAGGTTTAAGAATTTGTCTTGTTTATTTTGTGGGAAAGTAAAAAAGAAATATATTGCTATGTTGGCTAAATTATATAGTCGTTCGTTGCAAGTTGCAACTCTTCTAAAGCCAAAACTATAAAATAATTTTTCAAGAATTTTTTTGAAAATAAATTAAATTTCAAGTCATCTGAATAGAAAAAAACTCATCATGATCATTGTTTTTTTTTTGTTGGCCGTATACAAACAAGTATGAACAATTGTAATTTGTATTTTAATTTTTTTTTTTGGTTTCTGAAATTTATTTGTATTTTGTGGCGCACGTTTTAATTATCCCTAGGGCAAGATGTGATTTGTTGATGATGATACCTATTTATGTCTGTCCGTCTGTCTGTCTGTCCGTGTGTCTCTCTCTATCTTTGGCTGTTGTATGGCAGATCTTGTGCGGTTGTGTTTATTTGTAAATTTTGAATATTGTGCTCGTTCATTTAGTTATTTGACGTTTTATAATGTTTTATTGTTGTTCTTGTTGCCGCTGTCTTTTAGCTGCTTCTTTATTTTTTTATTGTGATGGCATCTTGAGTCGTTTAATTTTGGCAACAATTTAATGTTATTAGAAGATTAATTTACAAACATAGAAATTTATATGTTACACAGGGGGATATTTGAATAACAGCATTTTAAGTTTAGTATTTAACAGCGCACAGTGGTTTAAAAACGTTTTATTTTGGAAATAATTCGGTAACTTGGCATTATTTTATTTAGTTAAACCATAAAATTACTCATCACACGCAAAATATTTAAAAGCAATGGCGCATATTCAGAAATCGTAACTAAAGTCGAAACTTATTAAACAGAAACTAAAAAATAGTTCACAAATAGTTAAAGATCTTATTCACAAATCATAACTAACTTAGCAATTGCTTTCAGCTGTTAAAATAAATGCAACACTGCATTTAGTAGATTTTTCTTGACGAAAAACACATCTCTAGTTTGTTTTCTTTTTTTCTGTAATTTTTTTTGGTCAAAATTTACACAATTAGAAAAGAAAATAAGGTAAGTTTATTATTATTGTTAGTAAAAATATGTATTTATTGCTTTGTGGATTTTAGAGAGACTCAAATTGGTCGCAAAAGAAAAAACTGCATTTAAAGAATTGGTGGCCAAATATGATAACATCATCGACGGCAAGAAATAAAATCAATCAGCTGTTCTTTAAATGTGTTTGTTAGTTGACCTTTAGTTACAGCTTTACCCATAATTAAGTTGTAACTTCTCGTGCTGAAAGAATAACTTAAGTTGGTACTTAAAAAAGTTTAAACTTAGTTATCATTTCTGAATATGTGCCAATGTCTTTTCTATGTTGAAAAATATACCATTTTCAATTGTAATATGCATAAATCGATTAGTTTTTCCACTTCCACAATTCAAAATAGTTTATTTTCAGATTATTTTCTAGATTAGATATTGCTTTGAAATATTTTGTGTCAGATGAGTGATTTTATTTTTAAACTGAAAAAATAATTTAAGGAAATTCGATCAAAAAATTCTGACCGATATTTTACAATAATCGTAACTGGCTTTTTGGCCCAAAATTTTGAAAATTCAATATAAGAAATACTTATAACTCGACAACTATAAATAATAAATAATACACACTTGCATTATTTTGAAAGAACTAGCCGAGGACTTTCAGAAAATCGGCATTGAAGGAAAACCAAAAGAATTACATACGTTTAAACAAATTGCAAGTCAAAGGTGCCTAATTTTTTGACTCTCAGTTTCGCTCCCGAAGAGTTTGTGGGGTCCATCATCAAACTATAAACACGAATGCTACTTTGCTACTCTCATGGCAAATTTTATCTCAATCGGACAAGGGGGCTAATTCTGGCAGTCGTGATCGAAATTGGTTTCGAATCGAAATTTATTTCGACAGTGTAAAATTTTCTAATGATGGTACTCGATACGAATCGAATCGATTCATTGCTTCAGTGTTGTAAAAAACCTAAATAAGTACGTATTACAACACTGAATAAAATAGAAGAAAATGTAAACAAAAAACATATGGTTGTGCAAAAAATAATTCCAGTAAAAGCAAAATTTTTTAAAGAAGTTATTTTAAAATAAAAATGGATCCAGTTATGTTTTTTTACTTATCGGCTTCTGATTCTGACGATATTAAAAACATTAATGACATAAGGAAACAAATAAGAAACACCTCAACCCTTTAAGATTGACAAACAATGAGTAATGCTTGGTTTTCACTATGTCAGTTTTGTTGTCAAATTGTCTAAATTGTTATGAAATTACCAACAATTTGGACAATTTGACAACAAAACTGACATAGTGAAAACCAAGCATAAGTATAAATACTCGTACATACATACATGTGTATGTATGTGTTTGTCTATATTCAAAAGACGTTTTAGGCTTACAAAGGAAGCATGGGCAAAATTTATTTTTGATATTTTTGACCTAAAAGTAATAAAATTATCAATATTATGATATTTTTTTTTAATAAATAACAATTTTTTTACTTATGTACATTTTTTTTTCTTCTGTTTGCTAAAAAAATGTTATTTCGAATGCTTCTTTGCTTACGAGTAAAAACTCGCAAGGTTTCGTTCGAATAATCATTCGTTATCGAATGCCATCATTATAAATTTCGATACATTTTATTCGCTATCGAATGAGGGAATCCCAAATGTTAAATAATTCGAACGTTGGAATGAAAATTTATTCGCATACGAATGCGAGAATTAGCCCCCTGGTTAAGTAATGACAGATTTATGGTTCTCATATACATATGAAATCTTTTATTATTAATCTTCTGCAATGTGATTTTGAAAGTTTTATTGACCTTAGAATATTGTTGCAATTTTATAAGACTATGAAATTTGTGAAGCCAATGTACACAGATTTTTCAACAGAATTAATTTTGGCTTGTCTACTAGAATTAAGTATGCCTAGATATTCTTACCAGATTAGGAATAGATCATTTGTAGTCCGAGTTTCAGGATTATGGAACTCTATTGTACCTTATAGAGGACGAACTTTTTCGTACTCAATATCGAAATTTAAAAATATTGTTTTGCAAAATCTATAGAAGGTGGTTGTAAACATTTACCACAATCCAAATTGTTTTTTTTTTTATTACTTTTAGTATTCAACATTTGTGCAATAGGGGGGGGGGTTAAAATTATATATACAGAAATTTTTTAATTTTTTTTTTTTTAATTAAATTATACTTTTGTATTTGCCATATGAATAATCTGGATTAAAATAAATAAAATACAAAATTTAAGCTTATTCGAATCATAAATGGATTTTTGGCATTTTTTTTTTAAATTTAGATCCAGGGTGACAAAATTTAAGGGACCGCCGCAATACCAAAAAAAAAAACGCAAATCTTTTCGAAAACACTTTAGCTCCAACTGAAATTTCCTTACGATATCTGTAATAGATACCGAATTATTTTCAAAATAAAATGATTCTAAACCACTGTGCAGCATAAGGAAGCCAAAAATAAAATGCTGATTAAAATGTATGTGGGATTAACATGTTTAAACATTTAGAGACAATTCTGAATTTTAAAAAAATATTTTACATTTTTTCCCATTGGATTTTACTTTAATAATATTTTAGAAAATTGGAACATAAGTTCGAAAATCGAACATACACCAATATCTCACTTTGCAATTAAAACAACGCAAACTGAATTAAGATTTTCTATAGTAAACCATGTAAAGATCCAAGATAGGTACTAATTCGGCGAGTTTCTTTCAAAAAAAATTGGCCCAATGTTTGCTGAACAGCTTCTTTTTCAACGTAAAATATTATTAGAACCAATAGCATTATCGTTGGATAATGCTTTACTTTTGTCTGAACTACCTTAATGGTATTCTGTGCGCAACTTGATTTTCAATCCAAATAGAAAGAAAGGACTCCATTTTGATCATCAAATCACTTCTTGTACGGGGTCAGCGTTTTAGCATCTAATGATGTTTGCAGTTTGTGCAAAAATTTAAAAAAAAAAATTAAAGACTCGAACCCAAAACAACGCAACCTCGAAAAGCAAACGACACACAGTGAAAATTAGTACTGATTAAGCAGCGACGCAACTTTGAAAAAAAAACGCAAAACAAAACAACGCAAAGCGAGGTATTGCTGTATTATTTTAATATATACAGAGACAACAAGTCAAACTTTCAGGATATTGTTTGTGAAGCTAAGAAACTTTGCAAATAAAGACCCTTCCGCATTTCGGTTATTTTTAACTAATTATTTAAAGAGTATAAACAGCAAATCCCCTATTTGTACCCTTTGCTAAAAGCTCGCGACTGTTAATTTTTAAGATATATCTATCTACACAATGATAAATACATATCTACTACACATGCGAGTATGTACTTGCATTCTTTTACCCGACCCAACAATCAGGCGGTTAAACATGAAATGTATGAGAAATGTTTATTTGTAGGTACTCATACTGGTACTTTTCTGTATGACATTCTATGAGTGCACTTTTTTGTTTGCTTTGTTTTGTTTTTAAGAAAACAGTGATGGGCTCAAAGATAAAACTAGCAAAGATATTCACACATTGCCAGCAATAGATTATGCCCGCCTCGCTAGCTAGCTGGCTGTTTATATATTGACTGTCAAAGTTGACAGTTAAGACAGCTAGAATGACATACTGTTAAAGTCTTTTAAAACAAATAACAAATTTTTCGAATAACCATATACAAGCCAACAAAAAAAAGAGACAATGTTGCTTAAACTATTTAGATTTGTGTTTAAACAAACACTTTACACTCTTTATTAAGTATAAAATTATAAAGCAAAATCGAAATAGAATAAAATTTGTTTGTTAAACTTTCCATTTCCTTTGCCCTTAGTAAACATTTAAGATTCATACTCGTTAGTTAGTTATTTAGTTAGTTGGTCAGTTCAACAGTGTTTTAAAAAATAAACTGTTTTTATATCTACAAGTTACATAATCTCAACAAATCAACAGCAACAATAGTAAAAGCCAAGAAAAGAAATAAAAACATAAACAAACAAGTAAGAAAGTATAGTCGGTCAAGCCCGACCATATAATACCCTACACCTAGTATATGTATAAAATATTTTTTTCAGAAATGGGCGTTATATGGGAGATATAACCTATTTTGGACCAAAATTTAGTGTCATGATTTCTGTGAATATAAGTATTATATGTGTTAAACTTTATCTCGATATAAATACTTTTAAAAGATTTAAGGAGGTTAAAGTGAATTACGTAGAGGATCTTATATGGGAGTTTCGACTAACAATGGACCGACCATTATAAAATTAGATGTCATCATTTCTGTATATAAGAAACTTATTTGTATCGAATTTTATTTGGATACCAAAATTTTTAAGAAATTTATGACCGCTAAAGAGATTTTCGGAAGTGGGCCTTATATGGGAGCTACGACTAATTATGGACCGATTATAATGAAATTGTACCGTATTATTTGCACACATATGAAATATATTTGGGTTCAATATCCTTTTTAGAGAGTTGTGCTTTTTAAAGTGATTATCGGAAATGGGCCTTATATGGGAGCTACGAGTAATTATGAACGGATCTGCACAAAATTTGTAGATGTGATTTGGCTTCAATTACCACTTATTTGTGATGAAATTTGTTTGGATACTTGCATAATTCAAACATTTATGATCGGTAAACCCCACTTTCGGGAGGACATTTATATGGGAGCCAGGAGAAATAATGGACCGATGGATCCACCAGTTTCAATCCCATCCGTCCTTGGGCTGAAAGAATATTATGTACCAAATTTTATCGAAATATCTTCAAAATTAAGACCTGTACTCTGCGCACAAGCTTTACATGGACAGCCAGACGGACGGACGGACATCGTTAAATCGACTCTGAAAGTGATTCTGAGTGGATCGGTATACTTTAAAGTGAGCGTTACAAACATCAGCACAAAAACAATATACCCTCGCCACTGTGGTGGTGTAGGGTATAACAACAGCTTGAAAACAAAATTCAAAGCAAATATTTTATTTATTTATTTATTTATTTATTGTATAAACTATTGAAGAAGTAAAAAAAATCATTAAAAGAAAATCAAAATCAAAAGCATAAAATATAATTTTTAATTTCAAGTCTTACGGCTTGAATTAGATTTAAAGAGTTGATGGGTTGTTTTATTTTTTTTTTTTTTTGAGGCAGCAGACAACAACTAATAATGACTAAATTCCAACAAATGACTTTTCAAATACAACAATAACAACTGGCATAATTTAATTTAAACAAAACAGATAATACTTTGATATATTATTATGCAATCACAGCTATTTAAACCAGCTTAGTTTAAATTATATTGAAAATGCTACAATCACCGCGTCCCAAAGAATATTTTAGTTCATCATAAACAAGTTAAGGAATGAAGCTGAATGGTGAAAGATTAAAAATATTTCTTGTTGTGTATCACCCATCATTATGGTGATGCATCAGTAAGAGGAAGTTTATACGCTGCGACTTTTATGTGCGACTTTTCTCCTGCAACTCGAGTGAAATACGTAGTGGAGAGTACGAGGTAGATAGTGTGGCAGGTTTTGTGAAACGAAGCGACAAATTTGACATTTCTTCTTGCAGCGATTAAATTTCATTTTATGGGATTACAGAAATTGTTTGGCAACACTGCGAATAAATAACTGTAAATTAAAAAGAAAACAAATTGTTGTTTTTATTTTAAATAATTAAATACTATGTGGTCAAAAAATTTAATTGAAAATTTAATAATGAAATATCAGGATTATTTTCCTCATGTGAATAGACAATGAGTTTAGAAGGGACACCAGAAGAGAAAGTCAGCAGAGTCGCGCCGACAAATCGCAGCATGTGAACCCATTCTAACTAAGACTCTATGCTGCCTCGCTCAATAATCAATTCTGTAAGTCGTCGACCTTATCTAGCTATAATAGTCTCTGATTTTTTCCCCTTGTTCTTGGGAAATCTTCTAATACATTTCATAGGACTAGATCTAACAAAAATCACTGTTCAGATTTTTAGAATCTTCGTGCTCCTGTGATGCTAAATATTACATCTACATGTATATCGATTATCGCTTACTATTTAAGTAATGCTAAGATCGATAACCGATAAATTTAGACGGAATGGAATGCCAAAGGCCATACTAATGGACGTTGCAATGTTTTTTCCAATTGCATACCAAGATCCTTCCTTGACAAACGATTTACGATCTATGAGATTCAAGAGGATGTTGCTTTTTATAATTCTCGAAACTGTATGATAAAGAGTGCAGTACATTATTTGAGGTACTACATGTGACTAGACGATATTCAGTCATATGATTGTCATTCTATGTAAAGTGTGGTTAAATTTCAAGGGCCGATGTTGATTTTGAATAAAACACAAACTATTTAGGAAATTATTGTAATTTTATTTTATTATGATATATTGGTATTACTCAATTATGTATGGAACAAAATATCGGCCAAATGGGCGCCGACGAACTATATAAAACTAGATCTCGTTTATAAAACAAGGAAATCGATTGTTTGTTTAAGGTTCCGCTTGAAGGCTGTTTGTCACAATAGGATGGATAGGATAGATTGGATGGATAGAATGAATAAGATGGATAGGATGAATTGGATGGTAGGATAGATTGGATGGTTAGGATGGATATAATGGTTAGGATAGATTGGATGGTTAGGATGACTAAGATGTATGGGATAGATAGAATGGATAGGATGGATTGGCTGGATAAGATGAATAGTGCGGATAGATAGGATGGATTGGATAGATTGGATGGAGAGTATGGATAGGATGCATAGTATGGATAGATATTATGGATAGAATGAATTAGATGGATAAGATGACTTGGATGGATAAGATGGATTGAATGGATATGAAGAATAGGATGGATTGGATGGATAGAGTGGATTGGGTGGACAGGATAGATAGGATGGATAGAATAAATAGGATGGATAGGATTGATGTAGAATAAATGGGATGGATTAAACTGGTTACTCCCGAATGTCAGGGTAATTGACAAATTATTTTTGCAAAACCTTGCAGATCATTCAGTCTAACTTCATATTTTTGAAAGACAATCATAATTAAGAGATCTATTGTGTCAGATCTTTTAATTATGACGGATCATCATATTCACATTGTATGTAATAATATAATTGAGATTTGGCCTAAAAATTAAAAGTAACCTTAAAGTAATTATTCATTTATTGAAGCTGATTTACTGAATTTAATTCTGCTAAAACTGGAACACCTTTTCTACCACGAATACGAAATCATATGATCCACGAGCAATATGTTTGGTGTTGCAAACAAAAAGACAAAAGAAAACTATTCAGAAAAACTAAAGTGTAATTTTTAATTTAAAGAGAGTTTTACATTTTTGTTTAATATTTTTCATTCTGCTATACAAAACTCTCTATTTGTAAGCTCAACTTAAAAGGAACTCTCTCAACCAATACCAGACAGAAACAATAAAAAAGCGAAGCAAATCATTCAATTCAACAAAAGAAATACCAAAGAAAATTTGAAAATAAAAAAACAAACCAAACAAAACATTCCCCCAAGAAAGAAAGATTTAAGACTGTCTGTTGAAGTCTATAAAAAGAGTTTTACTTTAAGCTGAACCTACTAGCTTACTAACAGACTAACACACTGCTTCGCTGACTGACTATTTGAATGCATGCCAAACAGACAGACAGATAATCTAACTAGTGGATTCGTTTGCTGGATGGCTGACTGACTGGCTGGCTGTTTGGTTGCTATTTTGTTTTTTTTTTAGTTTGGATGAATGGATGGATGGTTGGATGACTGGTTGCTTGGCTGGCTGGCTGTTTGGATACGAGTATTACTCAATATATGCTAAAAAGTGAAGTAACCTAGATTTGATTAGTTTAGGTTTTCAGCATTAAGTAGTTAAAATGTGGAACTAATAAAAACAACAACATGCACAACAAAAGCAATGACTAAAAGAAAAATAAAAGTTAAAAAAAAACATTAATTACTTTCTTGTATAGAGAAGAAAAAGCAAAAAAAAATATGTAGAGACAGTTAAATAGATGATATTAATTGTAAGAGACTTTCTAATCGCAGGATCTAAAAGGAATTATGATCATTTAAAACAGATTTGTTTAAGCTTTTTCTACAAAAAACAAAACGTCATTTCAGTCAAAAACCATAAATTCATGTTTTAAATTTACGATAGAATTCGTTGTCAATACTTTGCTATTATCTAATATAAATCCTTCATATACTCTATAGAAGTACTTAAGCTTTGCAATATTGAAGATGTCTTTATTTGGGAAAATATTGAAAAAAATTTAGACTTTGAACGAAAGTAAAGGCTCTAAAGAAGTCTTGTTAATAGATTGAAAAAAAAATTAAATGAGATTAAGTACTTTAAACGCAATGGACTAATGCATGTTTATGGCCTGTTTTACGATCTTGAGAAACAAAGCGAAAGTCTAGAATGGATAGGATAGTTAGGATGGATAATATGGATAAGATGGATATGATGGAGAGGATGGAGAGGATGAATGAATATTGGATGGATATGTTGGTTAGGATAGATATGGATACTATGGATATAACGGTTAGGATAGGTTGAATGGATAGGATAGATAGGATGGATAATATGGATAAGATGGATATGATGGAGAGGATGTATTGCATGGTTAGTATGAATTGGATGGTTGAATAGAATGGATAGGATGATTAGGATGGAAGGGATAGGATTGATAGCATTAATAGGATGTCGAATGTCAGGATAGTTAACTAATCAATTAATAATTTACGCGAAGTCGATTACAATTGGATTCTTGCGTTTGTAAATTACTAATTTCGAATCAATTTTTATAGGGAATTATTTCTCCTATAATATCAAATATAAGCATTCGTTGGTTTCGTTTTTCAAATTCAAATCACATTTCTGAATGTCATTTTACTTGACTTATCGAAGCTGACAACCTTAAAATATACGAATTATTTTGGCAAAATCTTGCAAATCATTCAGCCTAACATCGTATTTTTGAAGCACAATGACACAATAGATATTTTTGTTAGGATGACCTTACTGAAACTCAATCTTTATCACTTTATCAGTCGTCTGTAAGAGATTAGGATCACGCGATAGTAAATATGGCTCATTAAACCTTTTTGGACATTGAAGATCTTTGTTAAATCACTGTAAAACTGATTCAACATATCCCTTCGACAAGGAGATAAGAATTATTACACTGGGAATGCTTAAATTAAGAACATTGCCGCAGCTGTAGCTTAATTGGTTAGCGCATTTGATAATTAAGGATGAGTTAGTATTTTTAGCCCGGGTTAGATTCCCAGTCACTGCCACTCAAACAACATCAGTTTCTGATAATTATTAGTTTTCTTTCTATCCATCTTAACTAATATTTATCACAGCACCCTCCTTCGGTGGTATAGCATTCAAACGCCATCGAAGTAAAATAATTAAATAAAGGCTATAAAATTAAGCTTTAACATTAATGCGCCTACTCACCACCAGAGGCGCTGCAATTCTGCACTAAAAACAAACATAATGCGCCATTGCAGAGTTGTGATATAAAAAGCTTTCTTCTTTCACAGCCTTTGCTTCTTCAACTATCCGCTTTCCAAAGAAAGTAACGCAAGTATATATAGACATATTAATTGCCTGAGTTTTACTTCTCTTTAAAAAAACAAAAAAAAAAAAAACTATGGCCAATATTGTGATTAATATGGTCCACCCATGATCTTTGTAATTATAAATTGTAAATTTGGAAAGAATATTAAAGTTAATATGAATAATTTGCGAAACACAATTATGATTTGTCGAAATTTTCCTTTTCTGGTTCCTTTTTCTTTTAAATTGTAAGATTTTCTTACCGTCTTCTGAACTGACAATTTACTTTTTGCTAACAATTTTTTAATGTCAGCACATTGCCAAATCTAACAATATTGTATGATCTGACAACCGTCTGTACATAGCTTTAGTTTTAAATTCCAATTCTATTTCGCTAGCATTTGACATTACAGGGAATCTAAGCTGAATGTATTGTCAGCTTATGTAGAATTAGTACCAAATTGTTTTCTCATATCTTAGACAGCTAAACACCAATGATGAATGAGTTTGAAAACTTTTTTATTAGACATATGTGCATATAAATTACTGCTGATCGGTTTATACGCTTAAAAACATAAGAAATGCTAAAGCTGTTTTTTGGATTACAGTTTTCTCTCCAAGATTCTTATCAAAAAAAATGTGTTTTTTTAATTCCTAAAAGAAATCTTAAATTACTTTTTACCACAAATAAAAAAAGAATGATTAGCTTCCTTTAATAATTTGAAAGGTTTTTTTTTTGTTTACTCATTTATTTCTAATCAAGCTAAACAAAAAATTTCACTTTTATGCAGCTGTCAAACAAACACACACTAGAGTTCCAACAAATAAAGTACTTGTTAATTATTGTTGTTGATGTTATTGTTAAGCCCTTAACGGACTGACGGACCCATTTTTCATGTGATAATTTTAACAATTATTAGCCAGCACCAAAAACCAACAAAGAAGAGTAGAAAAACAAACACTCACTCAAATAACTAAAACTCACAGTAAAAAACAAATAAACAAAAATTGACCAAAAAAAAATTAAATTAAAAGCTCAAATAACAAAAAACTTTGGATAGGTTGTGTATGAATTTTAAATGTTGTTGTTTATAGTAGAAAACCTTACAACAACACAATATTAAAAGCAGCACTTAGACAATAACATAAGCTTAACAAACTTTCTTTCTTGTAGGCCTTAAAGGGTTGAGTTTAAATTGTGTGCATGACTTTCACACACTTAAAGTATTGAATTCTTAACTGCAATTAATGCAAGTCATGCTAAAATTTAATTGTTCATCTTAAAATAGTTTATTTTATTAAAAAAAAAAACTTTCGGATAAATAAGATTTGGAAGCTTCAAAGTGAAACATAAAGAAAAAAGAATGTAAAATATTACCGCAATTTAAGCACCTTTTGGTGTTTCTTTAAACATTTGCTCAATGTGGTGATTAGTTAATTGTTTGTGCCAGTTGAAATTCAGTCACATTAACCAATAATTTTCGGCTGGGTGTGCCCATAAATAAACTCTATGTGACATTTTAGTGACATGAGAAGAATAAATCTGCAACAATCCGAATTCAAAAATATATTAGCAGGAAATTTGTATTATAATTTAATTTGTGTTGGATAATTTGCAAAAAGTATTTACCACATGCAAACAAATTAATATCAAACTAATATTGTTTTAGTCAGAAACAAATCAAACACATATAAATCTAACCGTAAAGTTTGATATTTTTGTGCAAATATTACAAAATTAAGCAAAATTTAGTATATTTTAGTAGTTTTCGTACTAATTAGCCAATTCTATTTTATGCTGCAAATTATTTTGTTTATCATTAAACTCAAAATAAATGGACATACAAATATTTTTTTAATTTTCTTTATAAGTTTTACCCGTATGCAATAAAAAGTGCGCAAGGCACAAACATTTATTCATTTGTGCTCCCCACTGTACATATATCAAACGTAGCTAAGTTCATTTGGTTAAAGCAAATAAAGCAAACTGCATTTAAAATGTTTTAGATTTTTCATAAAAATATAACGAAATATAAGTTTAATATTATTATTCGATTTCAATGAAAAAATTTTAGAAAAGTTTTATCTTAAGGCTTCATTAGTCTTTACTTTCTGTTGCTGTTCTGTTCCGTGTCGTATAAACGTATCAGCTGTTTTAGGTAAACCGACAACACACCGCGAAAATAAATCAAAAAATACAAATCAAAGTTTTTTTTTGTTGTACAATATGTCATTACTTTCGACTAAAGTAATGAGTTTTTCGTCATCCATCGTTTATTTTTTAAATTTTTAAACTTTTATACAAAAACTTAATTAAATTCAAAGAAATTTAAAATTTTTGTATTAAACCAAACATTTTTTTGTTGTGCAGATGTCAGCTGTTTTGTGCTGTCACTTACAATTACTTAGCAAGTTTTTGTTTTCAACAGGTTCGTCCGCAACGACACGGAAAGTAACAAAACAACTAACGACTTCTACACATTTTCTATTTAACTGAATCAAGTCAGCTGATTCGGAACGGAACAGAAAGTAGAGACTAATTCTGCCTTTAATTACATATTGAGGTTTAACCAGAAAATGTTGCTTGATTATAGAAATTGAGCGGCTCTTTTTGTGGACACCTGAAATCTAAAATGGCAAATAACTTACAGGCTTTCACATATAAATTACCTGCCTTGATCTAAATTTGAAAAGAAATCCTAAAGTTGTAGGAATTTAGCAGGTCTTACTGTGGATACCAGCATTCCAGCGACATGAGGGGAATTATATTGAAATGGATTACTTCGATTTAGAAACAGTTGGCTGGCTGAGTTGCAAGAACTCTGGCTTTTAGCTATTAAACTTCGATAAATGTGGTCACGGAACTTAACGGAGGCAGTACAAGATCGACGACCAACGACAACGATCCACCCACACGCCATAATCAACCTAGTAACATAAGTACGATGTGATGATCTGCAAACAGTCAAATAGGCTTTAGTTATGACCTTGCTTAAAAAGTCCTTGAATGCTCTTTTTTCTGTTCATAAAAGATAATTTTTCACTAGAAAGGACAGCAATTTACAGAAATTCTATAACAACAAATTGGGCGAAATGACAAACACTGAATCGTGTTCTATATAATGATCCTAAGAAGAGAATATACGAAGCTTTTCAATAAATAGAAAGTAGAACAAAAATCGGAATGAACAGAAAGGCACTAGGGTTCTTTCTGAAGATCTCTTAGTGCCCATAAGCCCAAAAAGTACCGAAGCATTGAAACTAATGAGAGCACCTTACAACGTCACAAATATACATAAATGTGTAAAGAAAATTGCAAATGCCTTGACACCTTTAAAGCTCTTTAAATATTTAGGGCGACATGACATATTCCCAGCATTATAAGAACGATCAGTAGCTCACACTACTTATTTTAACACTTACGATTAGTCCGAATTCAAGGTACATTTGATGAGAATAAAGCGAGATTATAGTTGTCTTTAGCATGTAATGTAACCCAAAATGACACAAAAGATTATAGAGAAATCAGTCTGTCATCGTTTTTTTTAAGACCTATAAAAATAAACTGATAAACATTTCCGTAAAATCCTCACTCTGGGTAACAACTGCAGGATACAAAGAAAGATCGATGGTTAGACATTGCCAGTACTATTGAGAAAACATTTTACAGGCATCTTTATGAAAATAGAGAAGTTTATCTTGAACTATATAAATATATTCTCAATAATCAGGGCCTTAAGTGTTTTACACTGTAGACTAAAGAAATAAAGAATTGGTATTGGCATTTACTAAAGAGCAGGATTATTAATTCCAATTTATGGAAAGAACAAGGGAAAAAGTAAACCAATCTCCAACCTTGGCGTAAATAAAATGCTTTTCGAGCTCAATGATATTTGCATATACCAAAGTATTGTTATATGCTGATGACGTTGTGCTTTAAGCAAACTTTCTTCCAAATTTCATGGAGTCAGGCTATCTAGCGAATATTGTATTAATATTTTTAATAGAATAAATTAAATCCCGAAATTTTTATCATCAACACTCCAATTCCAAAATCTTAAATTTTGGATTCTAAACTTTAGTGAAAACGTTTCTTTTCTACTTGTAGAAAAACCCTTCTTAAACCTTATACTGTTCACTAGATGTAAATAACGGTCCTAAGTCCGAATTATGAATCTTATGTCTGATATGAAGTGATGCACACTGAATGACTGCTTTTTGTTATGTACAAGAGTTAGAGACTACCTGTCTTACTATTACTAGTTCCATAGATTACACTCATCAGGTCAGTCAGCAAATGATGCTGGATTTGTTATCTAAATCAAATACACGAATACCTCACTTTGCTTCGGGGTTACGTTCCAAAAAAACTCGATGCAAAGTGAACTAAGATTTTCTATAGCAAACCATGTGAAGATCGAAAAAACGTTCTAGGGTTAGGAAAATACTAAGTCATTGGCTTTATTGCACAAAAAATTGGTCCAATGTTTGCTGAACAGCTTTTTTTCAACGGAAACTAAATTTCCTTGTAGCAATTGTCTGTATTACTACCACTAGCATTATCAATGCTTTTCTTTTTATGTCATCAAATAAGCTTTTGCTCTTGTCCGAAATATCATTTTAATTAATGGTATTCTCTGCGCAACTTGATTTTCAATCCAAATAGAAAGCAAGGCCTCCATTTTGATCATCAAAGCGCTTAGCATCTAATAATGATGCAGATTAAAAAAAATTAAAGACTCGAACCCAAAATAACCTCGTCGATCTACCTCGAAAATCTAACGACGCATAGTGAAAATTAGTACTGATTAAGCAGCGACGCAACTTCGAAAAAACGCAAAACGAAACAACGCAAAGCGAGGTATTGGTGTACAACTTTACTAAGACGAATCTAATAACCAAAGAACCAAGCTGACTAAAGCATGATCGTATTGGTCACAGCAGTCTCATCTCAGCTCATCAGATGGATTATATTGGATACCACAAAGACACAAAGACATCTTTAATGTTTTCTGTGCCGAAATCTACTCCTTTAACGCAAGAGCTAAAATAACTCGCGAATTAGGTCTAGCGACATGGAACAACTGAAAGCTCAGTGGATAGTAATGTACGTATGGCATCAATCAAGGCTCTAAACTGCCAAAATATATCGACCTAGCTTCGCAAGCATCCTGATATGTTATTAGCCAAGAATTTACATTTCTCACGAAATTATAGCACAAATAGACATTCGAGTGCCCTTGGTTGCGGTATCGAATTTGTAGAGTATCCAGAACGCTTTGGCCCTGTCTAGTACAAAGTAGTTCAAGCCTTTTATTGATTGTGGTACTTGATAGACAACTTATATAAGAACGCTTATATTACAATCGTAAAAAGAAATTATGAAGTTATCTGAATGAAGGAGACGGTGACTGATCTTTTTGATTATCTCGATCTACAGAAGCACAGATTTAGATTTGCATATTGGTACAAACGTATCACTGGCATATCTTGTTAAATTTTTCAGAATTAGGAAGTGGTTGGCACATGGCCCACAAGATACACAAAGTCTTCCAGATTAATTAATTTTTTAATGTTCAAAGGTGGGTCAAGAGACCTCCGATAGTTTTAGTTAATTTTTAGTTAATTTCCTAACCAAAAAACAGCCACAACAAATGAATGTTTAGCACAACATTTTAAACTTGTTAACTTTTAATTTTATAGCTCTCTCGTCACTTCATCTTCATTCTTTTAAACACTGCATGTGTAGTGATGTTATTCCCCAAAAAAGTGGGCATACTCGTATATGAGTGTATGTATGTATGTAGATAAAAGGGCCTTTAACAGTTTATTGTTAGTTTTCGGTTACAAATGTGATTGATGAAACCAATTGTATGAGTTGTCAAAAATATCTATATATGGTACAACAACAACAATAAAAAAGTAATAAAAATGACACATAACTACTACTACAACAACAACCACTACAAACGAAAGTAAATGGAAGCAGAAACATTAGAGCCCTTTCTCAGCTTAATAGGTCACGTATTTTATGTTGTTTTTTTTCAATATTCAAAAAGTGAAACTGAATTCCTAGACACATGTGTCTGAAGCTGCTGTGACGACCAGATTTACTAACTGACTGAAGGTATTATGTTGCGAGGGATTTTCTTATTATGATTCTTTGTTAATAAGGGAACGAAAAAGATGCATTTACTGCATATGTTTGTTAAATTAATAAGAAGATTTTATTATATGTGTCTAAAGTTTTACCTGATTACTCAAAACAACTTCTTGAAAATTTAAAACATATTTACAAATATTTCTTTAAAATCTAAGAAAATTGTTTAAAATAACTAAAACCTCAATGTCACACTGCCCTAAAGGCAACGGTAATCTTTACATAGATAAATACTTATTAATTAATTATTCATTTTTAAAATAAATTTTGTAAATAAACGTACTCTTACAATTCTAAATATATAACTAATAAAACGCAAAAATAAAACGAATATAGAACATTAAGGCGAACTAAATGTACCCTTCACAACTTATGACAGACCGTTCCCAATTTATTAATCATTAATACTATGTAGAGTCATATTTGCTATTCTGATCGCTGTATGTACGAGTACATTCATTTGTTGAGTTGTAGACAATATAAAAATTTGTTTTGAATTATGGTTAATTAAGGATTAATATTGCTTCATAAACGATGCATAAATCAAATTCATAATTTTTCGCCGTCCATACCTGTCTTAGCACCGGGGAAATCCATTATTCAAATAAATGAACTTAAGTACTATAATTCATATTTGTATAAAAACTATATACTTTTACAGAGAGAGAATAATATATCCCAGCGAACTTTTTGGAAAACGTTTTTCGACGATTTCTCTGAATACATTTTGCTGAACTTTCAAATGAAACTTCTCTATTGAAGAAAACTTTCTGAAAAAAACTCTTCTCTGAAGAAAACTGAAGAAATTTTTCCCCAAAGAAACTTTTCTCTGAAAAAAACTTTCAGAAGAAACTTTTTTTTAAAGAAACTTCTCTCTAAAAAAAACAATTTTCTAAAGAAATCTCTGAAGAACTTTTCTCTGAAGAAATTTGTCTCTGAAAAATCTTGTCTCTAAAGAAGCTCTTCTCTGAAGAAACTTTTATCTGTAGAAACTTGCCACCGAAAAAACTTTTCTCTGAAGAAACTTCTCTCTAAAAAAACAATTTTCGGAAAAAAACTTTCTACAGAAATCTCTGAAGAATCTTTTCTTTGTAGAAACTTGCCACTGAAAAAACTTTTCTCTCAAGAAACTATTCTTGAAGAAACTTTTCTCTGAAGAAACTTTTGTCTTAAAACAACTTTCTGAAGAAACTTTTCTTTAAAGAAACTTTTCTCCGTAGAAACTTGCCACTAAAAAAACTTTTCTCTGAAGAAACTATTCTTGAAGAAACTTTTCTCTGAAGAAACTTGTCTCTGAAGAAACCTTTCTCTGCAGAAACTTGTCTCTGAAGAATCTTTTGTATGAAAAGAACTTTCTAAGGAAAATTTTCTTTAAAAAAACTTTTCTCTCAAGAAAACTTTCTGAAGAAACTTGTCTCTGAAGAAATTTTTGTCTGAAGAAGCTTTTCTATGAAGAAACTTTTCTCTGTAGAAACTTGCCACTAAAAAAACTTTTCTCTGAACAAACTATTCTTGAAGAAACTTTTCTCTGCAGAAACTTGTCTCTGAAGAAACTTGTCTCTGAAGAATCTTTTGTATGAAAAGAACTTTCTAAGGAAAATTTTCTTTAAAAAAACTTTTCTCTCAAGAAAACTTTCTGAAGAAACTTGGCTCTGAAGAAATTTTTGTCTGAAGAAGCTTTTCTATGAAGAAACTTTTCTCTGTAGAAACTTGCTACTAAAAAAACTTTTCTCTGTACAAACTATTTTTGAAGACACTTTTCTCTGCAGAAACTTGTCTATGAAGAAACTTTTGTATAAAAATAACTTTCTAATGAAAATTTTCTCTCAAAAAACTATTTTCTGAAGAAACTTTTCTCTAAAGAAACTCTTTTCTGTAGAAATTTGTCTCTGAAGAAATTTTTGTCTGAAAAAGCTTTTCTCTGAAGAAATTTTTCTCTGCAGAAGCTTGCCACTAAAAAAACTTTTCGCTGAACAAACTATTCTTGAAGAAACTTTTCTCTGCAGAAACTTTTGTATGAAAAGAACTTTCTAATGAAAATTTTCTCTCAAAAAACTATTTTCTGAAGAAACTTTTCTCTAAAGAAACTCTTTTCTGTAGAAATTTGTCACTGAAAAAACTTTCTGAAGAAACTTTTCTTTGAAGAAACTTGTGTCTAAAGAAACATTTCTGAAGTAACTTTTCTTCGATGAAACTTGCGTCTAAAGAAAATTTTCTCTGAAGAAGCTTTTCTTTAAAAAAAACTTTACTCTAATGAAAACCTTCTGAAGAGACTTTCCGAAAAATACTCACTGGGTCACACAAATATTTTATATTGTCCACATCGTCAAAATAAAATATAAATTCATAATTTTTCTTTACCTTAAACAAATGAAAAACTAACTAACAAAAAAAGCAAAACATTTTGTTTGCTGCTGTTAATTTTTCCTTCATGTATAATAAATTTTTAGCTCAATTACTGCCAAACTAAGCGCCAAAATAAATGCAAAAATGTGGCATTAATTTTAAAATGTTGGCAGACTTAATGCAAAAAAATAAAAATCAAAAAAAAAAAAATTAACATGAACAAATCCCTAATGCAAACAAGAGGTACGTACTTTTTTTGTTGCATGTTTTGGTGCACAAATGTTAATCAAAATGTTTAAATGAAATGTTCTAATAAATCTAAACAGATATAAGATGAACAAGAGTAACATGAAGAAAAAAAAACAGGCAACGAAACGTATGCAAGAAGCGATCCATCCATCCATCCATCCACCACATCCAATAAAAATCTTTCCAACATCATTTGCAAAGAGCTCGGCCATTTGTTAAACAGACTTTTGTCGCAAATTAATAAAGTGATTTAGTGTTAGAAATATAGCTGTAAATACACTTAGAGAAATTTAGCACAAATACAAATTGGTATAATTTTGTTGTTTTTAATATAAAACTGGAAGTCTTATTGGAAGTCAATTGTCTGATTACTTGAGAATATGTATTAATAGTTTTAAGAATCTTTTTAATCCAACTTCATGTTAAAGTAAAATGAATGGCATAAGACTGTTTTCATTGCTAAACGCAGGAAAGCATATTGTATAAAGGCAAACGACTTCAGAACAATCAGCTATTCCTCCTTTCTGGGGAAAACTTGTAAAAAAAATCAAAGATTTTTTCTCTCAAACCAAATACTTTATTCATTTCATATCATCAGATATCGGGCAGTGCTTTCCACATATTTATTGACCTCTAAACTACTAGAGAATTTGTGTGTCATATCATAAATTGTCTATGAACAGTGATGTTTTTAAGGAACAAAGGAAGACATTAATCGGTTACCCATTTATTGGTAAAAATGGGAACACTATTGAAACTGCTGTTTCACACATTTCAGTTTTAGCTGATCTGTTTTGGTTTTAAATAGTGCTAAATTAGTCAAATAGTGCTAAAAAAAAAGTACAATTGTACCAACTTTTGCATCCCTGATTTGGGGAATTAATACTAGACAATTGTCTCTCTAATTAAAACAATATATTGGCGACTCCCTTATATGTATAAATTTCAATTAAAAACAAAACATATTACATAGTTGCAAAGTGACGTTAGCCAGAACAGGTGATGACTGCGTGACCGCAAGTGAGCTTTGCTAACCCATAATGTATATGTATACCCTGGTACTTTTTTATAAGCTTCAATTAATGAATATTTCGCAGCAATAAAAACCAATAGATTTTCTCTGACTGTATACATTTAAATAACTAGAGAACAGGCATACATTTTGCATTCAAGTGATTATTGTGTGAAAATCTGTTTAGTTTGCGATTAAGATTTATGCCAAAAACTGATTAAAAGGCGTGCCTTTCTGTGATAAATACTAAACAAACTAAATATATTTGCCTTTAGTTTTATTTAATTCCTACCAATTTAAAACTATATCGATATTTATTTTTAAGGTTTCTAAGTTTACAACATATTTTCTGTTTTAATTCGTAAACTTAATAAATATTAAATCTTTGATATTTCTTTTATTTCGGCTCGAGTTCATTAAATTTAATTTTCATTAAATTATCTTTAATGAAGGTAGGAATTGTTACATGAAAAATTATTATTAAAATTTATTGATAATTTTTCTTGACTTAGGATTCGAACCTGGGTTGTTGGTTGAATTTACATATGTTTCGAGAAACACCACTTTCTCTCATCAGAATTCTTTACGTTCTCACCCTCTGCACCACTGAGCCGCCCGCTAGCCAACAATCAAACATCAATCCTTTAACCAGTATTACCGGTGGTTCGAATCCTAAGCCAAGAAAAATTATCAATAAATTTTAATAATAATTTTTCATGTAACAATTCCTACCTTCAGTAAAAATAATTTAATGAAAATTAAATTTAGTGAACTCGAGCCGAAATAAAAGAAATATCAAAGATTTAAAATTAACAATAAATATTTTTACTTTATTTAAATAATATTTTCATGCAGTAATTAAAGCAGGGTTTCTTAAATGGTGCTCAGGTCTGTCCTGTACATAACTTGGAATAGCGATAGAAAAGTTAAGGTTTCAAAATAATCCTTAATCTTTGACAGGTAATCAAAACCGAATAAAAAAACTTTTATATATTTATATATCTTTGCTTTTTCGGGAAAACATCATCCAAGCTCTTTTCTGTGGTACCGAAAAAAGTAGAACAGAAGTTGACAGCCCAAAATTATAAATTTAGGCACAAATACCGATCAAAGACATAAAAGCAACATTAAAGCAAAGTTAATTCTTCATTATAGTTAAAATTTCTTAATGCAGCAAAAAATTTTCAAACAAAAATAATTTACTACAAAATGAATATTTATGATCTTTAGACAAAATAAAATTTTATTGATTTTTAATTGCTTCTAAATGCCTGTTGAATCATTACATTTTCATAACAACAAGAAGTAAAATACGAAAAAGTCTCTACTCTGCATCATTGCAACATTGATTTGCTTGAATATTTATTTTTTCTCTATTGGAAGATAGAAAAGATACAATTGTATAGACAGGGCCAATGAAGCATTTGCCCTAGGGATTGAACAACAGTGGAGAGTAAGTACATTACGTAATTTAGCAAATATAATTTATACAAACATTAAGAAAAAAAGAACCAGCAGTTTTAGTTTTATAAGCTTTTTTCTCTATAAGAAGTCTTGTATTGATAGAATTAAAGTTTATAATAAAATTTTATGACGTAGAAAAGAAATTTGAAACATTATTTACATTTAAACAGTTGAGTTATGTAGTAAATGAAATAAATTTTTATTGTAGGTATAATTTTTTCCATCATACGTAGTCTTTAAGTTGATCAATATCTGAACCCATTTTAGATTCATGATGCACATACATACTTTGAAAATTATTACATGAAATTGTAGGATCTATTGGGAAGTAATTGTTTGGTGTTTTCTGTTGAAAATTGAAAAAAGTACACAAAATTTATTCCATTTCGTACGTCTTTTTAGGCCATGTTGATTCGGAATAGATATAGCAATATTCCATCCAGGTGCTATAATATGACCGGCTAGTTTCGCTTCTACTATCACAGAATGTAGTTCAAATATTTACCTAAAAATCAAGATCACACGAAAATGTGGGATGTTGACCACTTGAATCACAGTCACTCCCTTAAGCTCACGGATTTCTTAAGCTTAAACCAAACCGTAATTCCATTTTCAATATAAGTTTTATGACGATTGTAGCAGATAGATTCAGTCTCTACTTGGGGGAGGGGGAAGGAGGGAACATAAAACAAATATTCGCGGACGGAAAAAGATCACATGGATGTATGGGAATCTGTCCTGAATTTGTCCCTAAGGCAAACAGAAGCGTAATTCAAGCCAGAATACCTACATATGTAAATTATTTTTAAATTTAGGTGAGGAATATTCCGGTAAAATTTAATATCTACGTGCGAATATAATTCACATATTCTTCTAAGGATCAATCCCATGAAAGTGTCGGATGTGTCAACTGCTCAGACCACCAACAGATTAAAATCACATAAATATGTCGGACGTGGTATCTATTCGGATCAGTATCAGTATCCGGATCATGTATATTCAATAATTGCTCATAGAATAAGGGTCATTTCTATCAGAATAGCTGATATGCCTGATGGAAGTAGCCAGACATTCGAAAATCTGCCAAAATAGCGGATATCTCTGATATTGAAGAAATAACAAGACATTAATCCTTATTTTGGTTTCTAAACATGGAAACATTAATGATAGCAGCAGCATCTGAGAAACTTACGAATGAAGAAACCATTTATTGTTTTCTTGCTGGTGAAGTTAGCGAGACATTCATCGGTTGTATGGTTTCTGGACATGAGAACGTACCTCCTCCATTAGGGGTGAAAAATTGTCGTATTTAGTATCTAATGGGACCAGTTGAATTTGAAAATATCCGTGAGGTTACCACAATGCCCAAAGTATCTGGGAGTCATCCTGGATCCTAAGCTATCTGGGAATTAGAACCCTCTGGCAAGAGCATCTAAGACTGCTGAGGCCATATACTCGTGTAAGAAAGCGATGACGGTAGGATATCACAGCCAAGAACATCAAATGGTAGTAAAGCCTATACTAATGTATAGTACCATTATCTGGTGAATGGCTCTTGACAAAACCAACTACCATAGACCCTATGAGCAGATTCTACAGAAATCAGCACTAATGAATACTGCCTAAAGTCCTAAAATAAGCTACCAGTTGATCTTAGGGATCTGTGTACTGATGCTCATGGGTGAAATTGTCAATACTTATTGTCCTCCTTGTCAAGTTAAGTTAGTCACAAGTTGATCTTAAGGACAGGGACAGCCTGTATGGAATTGAACGAGATTTGAACATGCAATCATAATTAAATGTCTTGAACGTCTAGCGTACAATATCCACTATTGCCCTTCTATAATCTTCATTGACAGCGGCTTTAATGGGTCGATCACAGCTGGCATGACCTCCAGAATAACGCATTCGAGATCCCCCACCGATGGCTCGAAATCGAATGTGGCTTATATATCATATGAAGTTAATTTATTAAAACAGTGCAGTGTCTTCAGGATGACTTAGTTTTAAGGGAGTATTTGGTGCAGATATTCAGATTTATAGTAAGAACCAAACATTAAAAGTGGGCGTAAAAAACATCAGTCTCACTCTCAAAACGACCGGTTTGGAATTTAGACTATGATTGTTGCAAGACTACAAATAAGTGGTCACTGCCTGATAGGTGTGAATTAGGGATGCCAAACGGGACTGGATTTTCAAATTCTGGGATTCGGGATTTTAAAAATGTAAATTCCAGGATCCCGGGATTTTTCGGGATGTAATAATATTACATTGACAATTAAATAGATACAAATAATACGTCATTTCGCCTTTAATTTCTATATTAATTTCAAAGCAATTTATTAATTTGTTTATTAATCCCGAAAAATCCCGGGATCTTTTAAAATAAATCTCGGGATTTGACAAATCGGGATTGACATCCCTAGCATAAATGTTATGAGATTAAATCTCTCTTATAATGACTTCTGTAGAAACTGTAATGATAAAGCGGAGGACGTGACTGTACGGCATATTTTCTGTTAATTCCCGGTTCTGACAAATCAGAGATAGAAGCTCTCTCGGACCTCAGAAGGCTTAATGCCTCCATAAGTATAACGAGATGAATTGATTAAGAAAAAACTATAGAGAATTATCATTCTTTTTTACCTTTTACCAACGGAACCCATGTAGGACTCAGGTCTGTCAATTTCAATTCTGTCTGTTTAACCTAACCAGAAATCGGAATCAAGAGAATCCACGGAACAAATTCAGTATCAAAAGGAATCTATAAAAGGTATGGACTATTTAATATGTTTAGTAAAAGTAATCAATATTGAAAATAAATAACAGTAATCCCGCCCTTCGAACTTCCCATGTATTTTCTGCAAATACAGACCCCCAAACTAAAAATCAATTTTCTAAAACAGAACTTCCATATATGTATGTATGTATATATACATATGTACATACATATATGCATACGAGTATGTATGTATACATACTTGTATGTATGTATATACTTAGATACCTACATAAATTTCTACTGCTAAACGGCAAACACTTTTTAATGTAAAAGCAGGCCAACAAAAAAAAATTTAAAAGAATTGATCTATAAACGAAATGTGTTTATTAATAGACACTTGTTAGAAAAATAAACACTCAAAAAATGTTGCCCCTAGGCCCAGAACAAGCACAACAACATGGAACTGAAAAAATGCAACTGCAAACAACACGATAAAACAACAAAATAAGGAAAAAAGAAATAAAATTAAACTTTCAAAAAATAGAACAAGAAGGGAAGTAAATTGTTTTTTTTTTTTATAGAGGAACACACACTAACACGAACTCGCACGCACAATCACGCACTATCAAACAAATTCTATTTTTTATGATTAGACGAAGAAAAAACAACATGAACAACAATGAAAAACAAACACTTCACCTAAAGACCCATTGGCCTACTTTTTTGAAATTTTGGAACTGCATGAATAGAACAACAACAGCAACAACTATGTACGTCTGTACGTATGTAAGTAAAAAAAATCTAAATAATCTCTCAATTTTCAACGCCAACACTACAACAACAACTACAACATTACATTATTTACCACTTGTGTTTTGTTGTTGTTCTTATGGTTGCTCTATCTTCAATAAACAACAAGAATAAAATTTATTAAAGGCCCTTCAAACATATTATTGTTTTCTTTACAGCAGATCTTGCCGGGCGACAAAACGAACGAGAGAAAGAGTCACAGGCAGCGTTGTCAACTTGGTGCGTTTCGCATCATATTTGGTGCTTTTTTTTAATTTTTGGTGCGAAATATTTCTTAGTTGGTGCGTGGTGCGCTTTTTTATATTTCGGTGCGTTTTTTAATTTTTCCGAAAATGTGAAGAAATCTTTATTTCTACTAATTTTTAATTGCAGTTTTTTAATAATTCATAACTCATGAAATCTATACGATGAAAAAGGACCCCATTGAATGCATTTTATTTACGAATGTATGATAATCAAGCATTCGTCACATCAAGGTTCTTGCTAAAGCTGAATAGGATGAAAACTTTTGTTTGACAATAAAATTAACATTTTAAACATGAAAATAAAAACTCTTGTGCAGCATGATTGGTCTACTGAAATGTAGACGGACAACCAGGGGCCAAATTACCGCATTCGATATCGAGTAAAATTGATCGTAATTTTCTTATTTGAGATTATAGCATTCGATATCGAGCAAGAAATTTAGTACATTTTATCATAATTTCGATATCGAAATCATTTTTCGATACGATAGCGCTAACAAATTTTATTGAATAGGGTCAACGAAGTACTTCAAATAGGAAACAAAAGTATTTAAAAAATATGTACTGACATTAGCCATTTTTTACCAATTAATTGAAGACTGTTTTATTGTTATATTTATAATACAAAAATATTATATTTTTATGTGAAATTAATTCAATAAACATTTTAAATAAAAAAGAAAATCTACACTTGGTGCGATTTTTTTCAAATGGCGTGTTTTTTTCTCCATTTTGGTGCGTTTTGAAATTTCAAAGTTGACAACGCTGGTCACAGGCCTTTAACAATTGTATGAGCAGTGATGCCAACTCTTACATCATTAAAAGCACTGTAAGCACATACAAATAGGGTAAACATTAACAAAATTTCGAGTAAAAAACACCAAAATTAATTTTCCTATTGAAGTTTTTATATCGAAAAGATAACAAATAAGTTTTTATTTTTTGTTTGAGATCGATTGATTTTAATTAAAATAAAATAAGTATAAAAACAAACGTATAATCCATTTTAACAATTTACACAAAACATATACAAATACATAAGCGCACATAAAATTACGATATATTGACAATGGCCAGTTGTAAGGAGTAGCCACCTTTTGAATGCTGTATCATTCTCCAAAGCTTTTCTATATTTTTGTTTTTCCATCTGAAGTTCATAAACTTTAACAAAAAATGCATGAGGAACTTACTTTTACGAAAAATTTTTAATTTTATTAAACCTAAGACACTTTCTTTTTTAAATTTGCACAAAAGAAAAATGTACGCACGCAAATAAAAGTAAAATTACTGCTTATGAATAGTAAAAGTTTTTGTACGAATTAAAAAAATAGATGCTTGAAAGAATTCTAGAAAGTATCAGCCGTGTTTAAATAATACACGTAAAATGTTTCAGTACCAACAATTTTAATAACTTAAAAGGCACTAAAAAGCACTGTGAGTAATTGTAAAAAGCGCTATAAATACCCGCTTTTTAATAACGGGTTTTTAATAAAATTTCGGGTATTTGGAAAGCAAAAAAGCACCAACAACTATCCGAAAAGCGCCAAAATGGCAAAGTTTATTTTTAAATATTAGAGAGAGATAGTTACATATTCATACATAGTTAAAATAATATTTATAAGTATGTATATATATATTTTTCATTAGAACATTTGCTTGAATCATATTTGACAGACATGTCTAAATTGACATTAAATAATGTTGATCTTGTGCGTACGTGGGTATTTAAAGGGCTTTGGTTGAGTTGGCTGGTGTGAAGGGAACAATTTTTTTTTTTGTTTCTTTTACAATTAGTGTTTAAAAATTTTAATAAGAAAATGAAAACAAAAAGCTTATTATACCCTACACTGTTTGCCGTTGAGGTTAGAGAATTAAAATTCAAAACTTTTTTTCTTATTTCATGAGGTTAGTTTTAAAAAATATGTGCTTTTAAAGATTGTGGATTATAAGACTGTTATGTTAGATTATCATCCGTATAAGATGTCTTGTAAAGCCTGAGATCGAAACTCCGAATACTCTTTTTTCATCTTTTTGGCAACATATGGAATCCGCGCCAAAATAACTGCTTATCTTTTGAGACCAATAACGAATTAAGTCAATTTCGGATATCGCGTTCTGAAGTAAAGCGTATTACAGAAAGTGAAAGAGAGAAAGCGTTCTCAATCGATCAAAACAAATATTAGTCGGACAGGGTAAAATCTTTACTATAAGCAGGGCTGCCAGATGAATTTCGTAAAAAAAATCGTCAAAATGCCGATAAAAAAGTAAAAAAATCGTCATGTCGAATTTTAAACATCGTCCAAAAAATCGAAAAAATAAAAAGTCACTATTTCTAGTAGTATTTTGAAATTTATATTTAAACGAAAACATAAAAATTCAAGTTTATATCTTCTCTTGTACAATACATGTCAAAATACATAAATTTTAACTTTTTAAATAAGAAATATGTAGTAAATATATGTAGTAAATAACAAAATACAATAATGTTAAACACAACTTGTGTAATATTTTTATAATATCTTAGTCCGCAAAAGTACATATTTTGGTACTTTTTTTAATTATTTTGTTTTCTATATTAAGTACTTCTATTTGATTTTTTTTTTTTCAATAAAATTTGTTATGGCTCCACTGGGACTATAACTCTGGTTGGTATTCTACAGTTGAGTAGACCAAACCATCAGGCTACACAAGAATTTTTATTTCCATGTTTAAAATGTTAATTTTATTTTCAAACAAAGATGTTCACGCTAATCATCTTTAGCAATAAACTTCATGTGACGAATTTGATAGTATGTATTATACATTTATCATACATACGTATTTAAAATACATTTAATGCAGCTACATATATTCAATTTGACTTTTCATTTGTAACACATCAGTCGTGAATCTCTCTGGTAAGCAAACATACGAGTACCTATATACATACCTTTAAAAGCTAAGCATTGAAATATTTGATAGAGAATTCGGTTTAAAAGAAAACTATTTTGAATTAACATGAACCTATCCCCAATAGGCGTTGAAAGCCTATTTCAAACACTATACAGCCTACATACAGGAAACTTGGATAGCTGAATTTGCCATAGTGGAAAATAATAAGCTTTAATTTATATAGTTCAGCAAATAAAATTAAACGATAAACATATAGGTATAAAACTTTTATAATCCAAAATAAAACATCTTACCCAGTCTATAGCTAACAATTACATGCCCATTTGAAACGAATGTAAACATATTGTTTCTCCTCTTACTAATTTTGGATAAAGAACACCCGTAAATTAAAACAGACGCTATGTTAATGTTCATCATGGTAATGACGATCATCATGATAATGATTATGATCATGTTGACCTACTTAGAGAATCTAATTCTAAAACAATAACAATACCAGCAACAGCAACAAAAACCAACTGAAACAGAAAATGTTTAAAGAAAACTACAGCCAAGAAAACAAATCAACAGCCATGTACTGAAAATAAATGCAAGGGATTCCACCACGCATTTACATAGAATAAACACATAAAACTACAGCACGATCTTTGAGCGTGTAAACAGTAGGGCGCAAAATTGGTTTAAAAAATAAATTAGTGCAGAAAAAAAATATGTTTTTATTAATGTTTAAAATAATTTTGTAAATATGTAAAAAAAAAAAAAACAACCACCCAATAGTCAAACAGAAATACTCATACGCACTCCATGTTCAATAATTTCTTTCAAATTTCTTCTTTTACATCTAATGAAAACAAAAATTAGGTCAAATTGTATAAATTTTGATGATTGTATGGAATTCGTTTAGATTATACATATGTACTTGTAATGTTTGTGTGCAAATGGTAGAATGTGTTTTTTTGAGTGTGTCTGTAAATGGAGTACACACCCAGCAGTTCCTAGTGATTGTCCCAAACCAGATTTAAAAAAAAACTGTATTCCTAGTATTCAGTCCAACCAAAGAGCCAGTGTAACAGTCTGTTCTTAAAAGTTGACTCATAATCATGTAGAAAATTCTGTTATACACAAAATGTTCTGTTTTATACAAGTTATACGCAAGATTGCCTATAGAAAATACTGTTATACATAAGATTGTTTTTGGAAAATACTGTTATACAGAAGATTTTCTACCAGTGTGGCCAAAACATGCCAGCAAAAAGTAGCCAGAATTGATGAAAAAACGCCAGAAACCGCTAAATGTTAAAAATTAAACTCGGCTAAATACTACCGTGTATAAACGTTAAATGTATGATTCAAATGCTTTAATTACATGCGGTTTTTATACCCCCTACACCACCCATAAATCTTTAAAAATTATTTATATCAAGATAAAGTTTAACACAGAAATCATGACACTAAATTTGATGATCGGTCCATAATAGGTCATATCAACCATATAACGCCCATTTCTGAAAAACTTTTGTATACATATACTGGGTGTAGGGTATTATAGTATTGGTATAGTCGGTCGACTCTACTTTTTTTACTTGTTTTGTAATAGATTTCAGATTTTTACAACTCAAAATTAATAATTTGCACAAGTAATAAAAAGAAACAAAAATAATGTGATTGACTTAAATAAAAAGTAGCTAAAAAAATAGTTCAGCTGTTTTTTCACAAACTTTCCCGTAATTGACAAAATAAAAACTCCATATCTGGCCGAAAAACCGCTGAAATGGCAACGCTGTTTTCTACAGAAAATTGTGTTATACACAAGATTTATCTATATATATATATATATATATATCAGCGTTGTCGATTACTGTGTAATTATCCAAAAATGGGACAAAATCAAAATTTTCGGATAATTTTTGTGTAAAGATTTTTTTGTGTAATTTCTGGTAAAAGTTTCACTTAGCATTTTAATCAAATTTTTTTAGCCAATCAGTTTTTTCACTGATAAATACTTTTGCATTGGCAACCACTTTTAATACTTTGTATTTTAACTCTGACGATAATGAAACTTTTTCCAAGCTCGAATGTTAACATGTTATGATTTTGAAACTGATTTTCACTAAATCGAAATCGCTGATTCTGGGTTCAAATTACCGCATTCGATATCGAGTAAAATTGATCGTAATTTTCTTATTTGAGATTATGGCATTCGATATCGAGCAAGAAATTTAGTACATTTTATCATCATTTCGATATCGAAATCATTTTTCGATACGATAGCTCATTCGATCACGAATACGGTTTTTTTGTCATCAGCTTAAATTTTTGAGATATAGCATTATTTTAAAAATTGTAGCACTTGTACGACATACAAGTTCGCCAAGAAAATTATGTTTAATTCATTGAAACATTGTAACTAAATCTACCTAATAGTTTTAGAGATACAATGTAGTAAAAATATTTCAGAAAAACTAAAAATTTTAATAAATATGTTTGCATTTTAAAAATTCATAAAAAATAAAAAAAAAAAACAGATATCCAATTTAATATTTATTATTTTATATATTTTACTGTTCTTTCAATACATTTTGTAGTTTTACGAATTTTTAAGACCGAAACATTAAAATTTTTAATAAAATTTTTAATTTTTCTGCATCTACTAGGCTGATCAAGAAACAATATTTTCATGATTTAAAGATAATTTTGGTATAGGATTTTTTTGTTTCATTCACAAATTTTGCCCATATATATACTATATAGGTATTTACATCGTACAAGTGCCCTTATTTTTAATATAACGATATATCTCAAAAACAAGAGCTACTGAAAAAAAAACAAAGATCAGATTCAAATATGCGACTTTGAATTCGGAAGATCAGTCACAAAACTTTATGCAACACAAAAAATACTTAAATTTCTTTGTTTATTGACATTAATCAGTCAAAGTTTATTTTTTGAAAGTTCATAAAATTTTTACAAGTTTTGTTAAGTTTGTCTTTAATCTTTATGTTAATAATAAAAATCAACGCAATATTAAACAAAAATAAAAAACAAAGTTTTGTGTAATTTTGAGGGCTTCATCGTGTAAAATTCTTTTGCGCTTCCGGCAACACTGATATACATATATAGAAAATTGTGTTATACACAAGTGTTTCTACATAAAATTTTGTTATATTTTCTATAGAAAATTGTGTTATACACAATACTTTCCATAGAAAATTGTGTTAAATTGTGTTCTATAGAAAATTGTGTTATATTTTCTATAGAAAATGGTGTCATATACAAGATTTATATACATAGAAAATTGTGTTATACACAAGATGTCCTGTATAAAATTATGTTATACACAAGATTAGAGAATTGTGTTACACACGAGATTTTCTATAGAAAATGGTGTTATATACAAGATTTATATACATAGAACATTGTGTTTTATACAAGACTTTCCATAGAACATTGTGTTATACACAAGATTTTCTATAGAAAATTGTGTTATACACAAAATTCTCATAGAAAATATTGTTATACACAAGATTTTATATAAAAAAATAATAAAAATAAAAAATACCCAAGATGCTATTCTATTTTCTAATTCTTTACTGACAACACTTTAGATTACAATGGGAAACTATGTGACAATTGACTCTCCAATAGATTACTGTTGCACAGTGGCTTAGAAACACTTTATTTTGGAAATAATTCAGCGAGCTATACCAGATATCGTGACGAAATTTCACGCGGAGGTATTTTCGAATTAATCAACAGTTTTTTTTTGGCAACGTAGGCAGAAGGGTGGCCAGTGGGTGGCCACTCAAATTATATTACCTCGCCTTGTAATATCGCCAAAAATGAGCTGAAATTTAAAATATAAAAAAATCTGCTATTTTAGCTCCAGTTAATTTCTTTTTTATTTTTTTTTAATTTTGCTCGATTTTTGTGGGCATAAATAACTACTTTCTAAAGTGAAATACAAAGTAAATGCTAAAAGAGACCACACCCTACATTACTTAGAGGCACTAAAGTAGCAATTGACTTCATACTGCATTACCTGGAATGTATAAAGTAACCAATAAACTAAACTATGTTCAAATAAGAAAAATAGGTGTCAAATAATTTAAAATTGCAGTCAACCAATTTAGGTATCCACAGACAACTTGTAAAACTGCTGGGTTACATTTACGATCGTTTTGTTGTTATTGTTCTTCCAGTTGTCGATTAACAAGTGTTTGCTGTGCGTTCTTGTTTACATTATTTACAATAGCCAACTGAGAATAAGAAGGTCTATAAATATTTTGTTTTTCTCTCATTTACTTTTTCCATTTGTTGTTGTTTTTTTTTAATAAAAATTGGCTTTGCCCTTTTGCTAGTTGAAGGGCTGCATTGATAAAGTTTACAGCGACGTAGACATCAACTACTTTGGTGGCGATAATATACAAACATATAAAACAACAAAAACTGAATTGAATTGTTGTTTTTAAATTGTTTTTCTATGATTGTTATGTTAAGTATTTTTACGGAATTTTATATGCTTATTTTATAATATATGTAATTACAGTTTATTTTTTGTGGCGAGATATTCTCTAATTTAAAGCTTTTTTAGTAGTATCTTTGTATATATGTATGTACATACACATGAAACAAATAATTATCAATTAACTATAGTATTTAATTGTGTTTCGATTGGAGAACTTTTAGAAAACTTGACCTCGACCTACTTTATACCGGAATCAAGTGGTGGCTTTTGTATTGGAGTTGCATATTAAGACCTTTCAAACACTACTCGGACTTCAGTACATAAATATGAATTTGAAGGTACTTTTACTATGATTGCCTTTTTGGGATAATTTGTTCATGTGGTCTATGAAATTACTTTAATCTAGAAAGTACATGCATATATATACATACCTATAAAAAATACTTAGAATCGAAATTTGGAAAAAAAATTATTATATCACATTAAGTTACTAGGGCGGTTCGAATACTTCGTAGCCTAGAACAGAAAGCGCGGTACAAACAAAAAAAAGTTAAGTGTTTTAGAAACTTCCATCTGTGCTATGAACACATGGTAAATTTTTTTCGATCTGACAACTCCGTCATACAGTGGGTGGCCAAATTATTAGTTATACTATATTAATTAAAATTCAACCGCTTTTAATACGTATATAAATTTATTTCTTGTACCAGATGTTTTCGTATTTTAATTCTAGTAATACTGTTAAATATTTTGTGCAGTGTCAGCAATGATTGGTGACATTAGAGTGCAGTTGTAGATCATTATCTGTCATTCTGCTCTGAAGAACTAAAAGAAAATGTTCAAAAATGCCTTCAGAGCATGCCAAAAAGGGTAATTGATGCCGAACTATTAGAATTTTTTTTCAAAAAATGTTGTAATATTATTCTTTTCCTCAAATATATATTTTTAAAACAAAAGAATTTATTTTTAATTGAATTAGAAAGACTTAATTTACCCAAAAGAACAAATAAAAGGATACCTTTCCACTATTTTAACATGTTATATGGCTTCAAACTAAACAATTTTGCATCTGTAACTAATAATTTGGCCACCCAATGTATAGAAACAGGTGTTCAAAAAAGAAGCATCCGCGATTTTTTTACAATGGAAAAATTAGAATTAAATTATTATCATTAAATATGTAAATAAAAAAGGTTTATCGGGGCAAGAAATTCATAATGATATGGTGAATGTTTTAGGTGAAAGTGCTTCTTCATATGCAACAGTAAAAACTTGGGTTACTGAATTTAAACATGGTCGTACAAGCATTGAGGATGAATCACGTAGTGGACGTCCAAAAATAGCAACAACAACAGAAATTGTAGCCAAATTGCGTGATATGATATTAAATGATCGACGTATAAAAGTGCGTGAAATAGCCAATATCATGGACATCTCAAATGATCGAGTCCATTTAATTTTGCATGAAGAACTACAGATGAAAAAGCTTTCTGCAAGATGGGTGCCGCATTTGTTAACAGTCGAACAAAAACACATAAGAATGAAAATTTCTCAAACTGGTTTGGATCGTTTTAAGAAAAATAAAATGGATTTTAAGCGTCGTTTCATAACTGTTAATGAGAAATGGATCCACTACTATACTCCAGAGACAAAAGTACAATCCAAGCAATGGACTGAAGCTGCAGGAAGTGTCCCAAAGAAGGTAAAAGTAATTGGCTGGCAAGGTTATGGCAACGTTTTTTTGGGACTTTAAAGGTATTTTATTGTTTGCCTAACTGCAAAAGGGTAAAACAATAAATTTAGAGAACTATTGCAACATTTTGGATCAATTAAATGCAACAATTCGAGAAAAACGTCCAGGCTTACAACAAAAAAAAATAATTGTTCATCAAGACAACGCACTAGCGCACAAGAGTGTTTTAACAATGACTAAAATCAACGAATAAAAGTACGAGTTACTTGACCACACACCTTATTCTCCTGAACTAGCTCCCAGTGACTATTGTCTCTGTTCCCAAATCTAAAAAGAAAATTGTAGCTAGCAAGCGTTTTACCTCAAATGAAGATGCAATTACAGTTGTAAACCACTATTTTGAAGGCCTTGACAAAAACTATAATTAATCAAGGGATAGAATTGCTAGATAAGCGTTGGACTAAAGCTTTGTATAGACGGTTGTCAGATCTTACAACATTGTCCGAAAAATGTTCAGAAAATGTCTAACAACTGTGTGAACTTAAAATGTTTGTCTTCCAAGGTTGTAAGAAAAAGCATTGACAATTTACCTTTTGCTAACAATTTTTCAATGTCAGTACATTGCTAGCACATTGCTAGATCTGACAACATTGTATGATCTGACAATCGTCTATACATAGCTTAAGTGTATTGAAGTTTCAGGAGATTTTATTGAAGAATAAAAATGTTTTTGAAAAACTAACTATTCTCTTTTTGTGCTAGACTAAGAAGAATTTTGAAGATTTTTTGATTTTGAAAACTTAACTTGATGTTTTTTTTTTTGCCACAAATTTAAATATTTTTAACTTTAATTTAAATACATATATGTATGTACCAGTGATGGAATGAAAAATTACAATGGTATTGACCGCCATCAAAAAGAGTACTTTTTTCAACATTTTGGTACTTTTTAGGAAACATATTTTTATTCAAAAATAAAATTAAAAATCCATTTAAAAATAATTCAAAAATGAAATTAATTCAGTTTAATAAAAAAAACTATTATAACAACAAACTAAAAATGCATTAATTTTTATGCAAAAATATTTATTTGTTTGATTTGTTAAGATAATAAACATGCCTGCATTTTGTTAGTGTTAATGCCATATCATTAATAGATAGTTCACCAATATGTTTGAAGTTTTCAAACTCATATGATACACACAAAATTTCGAACAAGAAAAGAGAATTACAAAAATGTACGAAACATAAGAAATTTAAAAAATTTATCAAAATAGTACCACAAACAACTTTAATTCTTTATGCAGCTGTTTACTTTTGTAGATTAGCTTATCCCAGATCAAATAAATAAATAACATGGATAACGAATTTGTGCATTCCGTATGTTCTTGTTTTAAAGCCAATGTGGTCAATGATTATAAAAATAGTAACGCTGGATTTCTAAACAGGGAACAAAGCAAAACAAACAAAGAGTACTAAATATGATGTGGGGGTACTGTGGTATTTTTGTTGTGAAAAAGTACTGAAAATAGTACAATAGTATTGAATTATCCTAGTATTGCCATTATCCTGGAAGTGGTATAAATTCTGACAATTCTAACCTCACATAACCGATTCATCCAAATAAGTATTCAAGTATCTGCTCTAAACGCCGAAACTGCAGTTTGATTACTCAATATTTTCATTTATATAATGAAACTAAATGATTTAAACGAAAGTGAAAGGGAATTTGTTACACAAAAATAAAAAAAATAAAAAATGTTAAAATTTCAACATATTGATAAACTCTCCATTCGATTTGTTGTTTTCTTTCCACAGTCTTGTTTCTATTAATCTATAAAACTACAGCTGCAGGTGACGATAAAGTAAAACAACAAATTTGCATAATAAGGTGTTAAACTGAATAGTGCAACAATTTAGTAGAAACATAAAAGATACATAATCATTTCTATCAACATTACTAACATCATCAATGCTACTACTACACTGATACTTACTACAGTCATCAGCTATAATTATTAACTTTTATTTTTAGGGTTTATAAAGTCAGACAAAGTATATGAGGAACAAATAGCTTAATGTAAAGAAAAGAAAGAAAACGTTCGAAAGTTTTGTGATCTGACTGTAAGAGATTATAGATTATTATAGAGTGAGGGTTAAAGAAATTGCCAAAGACATATTTTAGAAATATTCTGGTAAGGAAATGTGGCGCACCTAAAGTGGTAATACTCCGGAGGGGCTGGTACACCATTGTACCAAATATGGTATAAATATGTACCAACCATCCTAATATACATATATTAGGTAGGTAAACAAACAAACAAACAAAAAAAAAATAAAAACAAAAAACTATAAATACCACAAATTTTAGAGCTTTTTAAAACTTACATGGTACATATCAGAGACCTGCAACGAGTACTAAATTTTCGGGTATACTTAATCATGCACATTGATTTTTATGATTTAATCGTTTTTGTTCAAATGCACAAAACGCTCGTTTACGCAACCGTTCGTTTCAAACATTCAGTTTTATTCACTGGTTGTTTTTTGCGAACATGAATATTCTGACTGTGTCGTTAAATGTATGAAGCTCGTTTTACATCAAAGCCAACGTGTTGTTAGCCGAACATGTGTTTTATTCATTTGTTGTTTTGTGCGAACATGAATGTTCGACTGTGTCGTTAAATGTATGAAGCAGCTCATTTTACATTTTTTCTTTAATTTTTTTTGCTGTGCAAAGATATATTTGACAAACTGTACATATTACAAATTTTATCATTGCTTTGTCAAATAAGTTTTCTTTTCGACGAAATAATGTTAAATAGGTAGTAAATGCACATTTTTTATGTTTTCATATTTTTCTGCCAGCCGCTTTTTACTTATAAGTGGCTCGTGTGTTTTTAGTTCAATTCCAATCAGATCATGCACAACAAAGCCGACATGCAAAAAACAAACTGTGTATAAACAAGAATTTTTGTTTTCAAACATTGCAGTTCGAACCAAGTGTTGGAAATGATTTATACTCGTTGCTGAATTTTCTGTGTGTGCATAAAAAGTGAATAAGCATAAAATTGAATCATACTTTTTTGTATTGTTCTTAAAATTCAACGTTAGTGAATAAGTCGGCTCGTTCATACTTGTTGCAGGTCTCTGGTACATATGTACGTAACGTAAGGGTTAAACGATTATTCAAAATATTGGAACGTGATTTGCAACCCATACAGTCATATTTTAGCTTCAATCGTTGAAGTTTATACAGTCTAATTTTAGCTTCAATCGTACGTTTTCATACAGTCACAATTTAGCTTCAATCATGGTTCTTATACAGCCATATTTAAGCTTCAATCATAGGTCTTTATACACAATTTAGCTTCAATCGTTATTATACAGTCACAATTTAGGTAGGTTATTTCTACAGTCACACTATAAATTCAATCGTTGATCTTATACAGAGTTAAGTTACGGTCACACTTGGCAAATATTTGCCAAAAAAGACGTAACCACTAAATAAAATATTTTTCAACTCATTTATTTATAAAAAAAAACTTTGTTTATTTAGGACAAGACACAACAAAAATTTAGTCTTACTTTATTTGATGCTGTTTGATCTTACAAAACTCTTGTAAGACTAAACAACGTCAAACAAATTTGTGCTAAAACAAGTGGTTACGCTTTTTTGGGTAAGTATTTGCCATGTGTGACCATACCTTTAGATTAGCTTGAATCGTGGGGATTTAACAGTCTTAGATTAGCTTCAATCGTTGGTATTTTTTAGCAGCAATTGTAAGCTTTCATATTGTCATATTTTAGCTTCAATAAAATACTTAAAAATCATCATTTTTATACCCTACACCACCACGGTGGGTAGTGTATATTGGATTTCTATTGATGTTTGTAACGTATACCTTAAAGTATACCGATACACCCTGAATCACTTCCTGAGACGATTGAACAATGTCCGCCCACCCGTGTCTGGCTGGTTTGGCTGGCTGGCTGTCCATGTAATAATTGCACACTGAGTACAGGCAGCAATATTGGAGATATTTTGATCAAATTTAGTATGAAACTTTTGTTCTGTCCAAATTTGGTCCATTATTTCTTCTAGTCCCCATACAAATGTCCTCCCGAAATACGGGGTTTATTGGTCATAAATGTTTGATTTACGCACGTATCCAAAGAAATTTTACTATGTGTAAATTGTACATGAAAGCTAATCATACACACACATTGTACGCAGATAGTCCATAATTGACCATAGCTCCTTTAAAAGCATAACTTTCTTAAAACTGTTTGTATCTAAAAAATATTCAACACAAATATGTTTCATAAATACACACAAATCATTTGGTCCAATTTTATGATGATCGTTCCATTATTAGTCATAGCTCCCATATAAGACCCGCTACCGAAAATCACTTTAACGACAATAAATCTCTTAAAAATCATAGTATCCTAATAAAATTCAACACAAATTAAATTCGTACATACAGACACCTAATTTTATAAAGATCGATTCGTAAATAGTCGAAGCTCCCATATAATACCCCTCCGTAATTCACTTTAACCACCATAAATCATTTAAAAGTCCTTATATCGATATAAAATTTAACACACAAAATATTTATATATAGTAATGCCAAAACTTAATAGGTCATTTTCCCATATAACGCCCGTTTATGGAAAACTGCTTTTGCACATATACTGGGTATACCCTAAACCTATACATATATACATTCTTACTTGTTTACTCTAATTTCTACAAAGAGTTTGTTTCGCCCAATGTCATAAATTAACATTCAGTTGATAATCCTGTTTTCAAATGTGTTTATACTGTAATACATATTCAGATAGCTTAATCATTCCTCTAAGGAATTACCAAATTCTTTTCAATTTGGTCCATTAGTTTACCTATTCTCTAATTATTACGTTTTATTTTATACAGGGCGTATGATTGATATTAATTATTGACTTGTTTACAAAATTTTGCTAAATACATATTTTGTGCTAAAGATTATTTAAGGAATTTTTTTTTCAACTTTTTAGAGAAAACATATTAACTTTTGAAATTAGTATAAAATATACACTTTGTCTTAAACTAAATTATAAAATTTTAAAAGAAACAAAAAAAAAATTTTTTAGAAGAAAATTAAACGATATTTGTCTAAATAACACTTCAGAATTTATTTAGATCGACCTTGCTTATCTGTAATGCTCTTTTATTTTATTTACATTTAAATATTTCTGCACTTAGTAAATTTAATTCCAATAACACTGTTTTAAATACTTGTTGATCTTTGAAAGCAACAGCGCGCAGCACATATTCAGATTTATTTGCTTCCCTAACAAAATCTGTTTTTATTTTATTGATAGACTTTTCAACGCTTTAAAGTTTTAGCATTTAAAGGAAAAGTGATAAACAACAAACAAAATTACGCACTATACGTTAAAGTTGTTTTTGCTGTTGACTGTCTAAGTATTTGTTACAGGGCATCACATGGAAAGATTTATTTACACCAAACAATCTCTTTGGATAAATGAAAAATTATAATTGACATATTTGATTGACATTTGGGTGTGTGTGTGTGTAATTGTATGTGTACTGCACACACACATACATGCAAAAGTAGTAACAAGTGTGTGTGTGCTGATTGTCTAGATATTCTAAACTTTTGCTTGATTGTGGGCTGGGTGACTAAATGGTTTGGTTTGGTTGGGTCTGGTCTAGTCTGACTGGATGCTTGATTGTTAGCTAGCTGGCTGGCTGGTAGGCTGGGAAGTATGACACAAACTTTAAGATCTGTTGATAGAAATGATGAAGATCGATGATCTTTTCTAAATACATTAGACACAATTTTTCTCCCCTGTTGTCAATTTGGCGTTTGTGCAGCGCTTTTTCTTTTATCAATTTATTAAAAACAATCGATTGTGCAACAATTGCTTGCTGTCTTTGGTTGTTAATGAGTTTAGGAAAAATTGTATTCTGATTTATAAAAAGTTAAATTTTCTGTAAGTAAATATGGTGGAAGTGTTTTGAACATTTAAACACAACTTGTTTATATTTTTTTTTTTGTATAATTAACAAACACAAACTGCGAAGCTTTTTGGCTTATCTGCGGGAATCGAACCCGCACCTCTGACTAATAGTCCGGCACACTATCGCCAAGTCTATCAGGGCATCCTATTGTTTTCAATGCAAATAATTGGGTCAGTCTTTGAGCCTTGGGATCCAATCGTAGCAACTAAGTTCAAAAATATCCAATTCAATGAAATTTCCAAGTGACTAATTGATTTTTTTTGCTCCACATTTTAGATCTAATCTGTAATAGTTTTATTTTGAACTTGTAAGTAACGAAGCATTTCAGAGACCTGGCCTATAAATAGCCGCAGCCGCCTTATTTCGTTATGAAAATAGCCGCTGTGTTTGAAATAAGTTACTAGAAATTCAAATCTTATACGCCGACGCTATCAAATTTTGTCGGCGCAGGTCTCTGACTGCAATGCATTTATTATGCAAATCCCTAAAAAGCAGTTCGATCTCCACTACCAACCCCTAAGGAAAAATACAAATTTTCCTCGATTTTAATTAAGAATCAAAAGACATCAAAAGCCGACTTTTATTTTTAGTACATAGATTCCTGTACAGTCAGTAAAAAGAAAGTCGAGCAACTTTCTATGCATTTACGCGTTCATCTTAAAGTTAAATATATTCGTGATAAATATGTATATCGACATAAAATTGAACGCAATTGAATGATCGGTGCATAACAGGTCATAGCTCGCATATAGCAGACATTTCTGTTTTTACACATATACTTGGTGTATATATATATTGTATATTGTTCCGCTCTCTTCATCGATGTTTCTCAAGCTTTTGATAAAGTCTGGCATGAAGGCTTATTACATAAATTGAAGCACAATTTACCAGCAAACGCACACAAGCTGTTAGAAAGCTACTTAATCGGTCGTCAATTTATTATTAAAGAAGGAAATTTCTTAAGTACACCTCAGCCTATTTGCGCTGGAGTCCCACAAGGCAGCATCCTGGGCCCTCTATTATACTTAATTTATACTTCGGACATGCCAACAAACAACTACACACAAACTTCAACATTTGCGGACGACACAGCTTTTCTAAGCGTGCACGAAAACCGTCATGAAGCATCACGTTACTTACAGAATCATATATTTCAACTAGAAGTTTGGTTAAAACAATGGAGGATAAAGGTCAATGAGCAAAAATGCGTACATATAACATTCACCTTGCGTCGGGAATCATGCCCCCCTATTAAAATCAATAACCAAACAATACCTCAAAATTCGCATGTAAAATATCTCGGTATACATTTAGATCGCCGTTTAACGTGGAAAAGCCATATAGAAGCGAAATTAACTCAAATGAAACTAAAAGCCACCCAAATTCATTGGCTTATTGAAAGAAACTCTGTCCTTAGTCTCGACTGCAAACTTCTACTTTACAATTCCATCTTAAAGCCAATCTGGTGCTATGGTATCCAGTTATGGGGCACTGCCTCGGCCTCTAATATCGAAAAAATTCAAAGGCGCCAAAATAAACTTCTTCGAATGATTACAGCTGCCCCTTGGTATGTTAAAAACTCAAATATTCACAAGGATCTCAATGTTCCTTTAGTTAAAACTATGATTACGAAATATGCTGTAAAATACTTAAAAAGGCTCGAATTGCATCCGAACGCACTAGCTCGAAATATTTTAAATGATAGCGGCCACACTCGCTTAAGGAGAAGAGATACTGCAGCACTTATCCATTTAGATGAGCGATAAACACCTATATATGTGAAGAGAAACAGCGATAATCAAAAATTATGTCTGGCTTTGGCAGGACATCAAAATAATGTATTAGGTTAAGATTTGATAAATTATTGTTAGTTCATATTTAATATATGAAGATTCAATAAATATATGTATAAAAAAAAAAAAAAAAAAAAAAAATATACTTGGTGTAGGGTATTTAATGGTCGGGCTTGACTAAAATATTATATTACTTTCTTACTTGTTTTAATCTGTAGGCAGTTTTATCAAAACTAGTTTAAGTACTTTAAGTGTCTTGAAACCCAGCTGTTCGTTTTCCCAATTACAGCTGACTGATTAAGGCCTTAATTTTGTAAAACGCAACGCCACAATTTTTTAAGAGTTAAATTACATTTTGCAAATCATGGCGTTCAGGCAAGTGATTGTTAGTGTTGTAACAGCTGATTCTTACGTTGTTGTTTGACTGTTTGAAATTGTGTATTTTGTAAAACGCAAAGCTGAATTTGTTATCACTTGCGTTGTCAAATTTAACGCCTCCATTTTCTTGGTGTTAGTTTTAAAAGTTGAATTAAAATATTATTAAAAACAAAATTATTCAATTAATTTAATAATTTATAGGAACTTTATTAACCGAACAAAATTATTGAACAGCTGATAGATATGTAGCATTACCAATGCAAAATAAGTGTAGCTTTATGTAAATTTTTATTTGATATATCAGTATCAACATTTACAATGGCAACATTAAACACGCAATGATTTGACAGTATTGTAACAACGTAATATTTCTGTGTTCGCTAAACGCAATGACGCAGTGATTTACAAAATTTCATATTTTTGGTGATGCTTTCGCAAAAGCGTAGGTGATGCATTGAACGCAAGTTATTTACAAAATTAGGGCCTAAATTAGTTGATGTAAAGCCCTGATTTAATGCATTTTTATTATGGCCCATTATGTTTAAACAAAATTAGCTAACTTACTTCTTTAATAAACAAAATAAAATATATTTTTCAAAAATTTTAATCGAAGTTGCCTTCAAGTTAAATATACAATTTATTTGAAAATAAATTGTTACACTACATTTATTTTTTGAATAATAGTGTAACAATTTATTTTCAAATAAATTGTATATTTAACTTGAAGGCAACTTCGATTAAAATTTTTGAAAAATTTGTTGATTAATACTCGCAAGAGGAATAATTCTCATTTAATTTATAAAATATATTTTTATTAAGTATTTTTTATATTTTATTTAAATTTAAATATTTCTTGTTTAGAATAAAAATTGCAGTGTACAAAATAGCGCATACATAAAAACAACAGTTTACCACATAAGAATAAATTAGTACCAATTTACACGAAGCAATTTTTATTGACAAGATTGATAAAATTTTTTCTTGAAATTTCTTCGGTGTTTACACAGCACAATTCATATTGCTTAAGTTGATTGGATTTTTATGTGAGAGTATACACACACACACATTTGTATACACATATGTAATACAACCCTGCCAGCAATTGGAAGTTTCTTTCATCGTCCATCGTCAAAGGCGTTACGTCTTACTCACTTCCAGACGTTAATTGGAAGATAACAATAACAATTTACATTGTATTCGTCTTTTAGTCATCCAGACGATGTTGGGAAGATTGTTGTTTACAACACCAGCCGAAAATGACATGTCCCGTTATAAATGAAATGAAAAGAATGCAAAAAAAAATTTTCGACATCATCGAAATTAGTTTTATTTTGTCATTTGCTCTGGTCGGTCAGTGGTAAAGTGTGGTTTCGATTTGTTATTGTTATTGTTGTAGTTTTTACATATTTGTTATCCCATAATCAATGTGAGTGTATTATCTGTAAAGGCAAACAAAAATCAAAAGCAAAAGAGAGGCGAAGAAAATAACTTCTGGAAGTTACGCTGAAGTGACTTCTTGAAGTTACGCTGAAGTGACCTCTGGAAGTTACTTCCGGGGGGTACAACTTCTCAATACGGAAGACACTTCTACGATCAGAAAATGGTATCGCAGAAGATGAGTTTCAACTTCTTAGCGTCACTTCTGAGTCACTTCCGCAATAGAAAATGTTGGCAGGGAAATAAGAGAGTAACACAAATTGCTAGTACAATTAAGTGTGTACTCGTATTATCTTCCGCTGTTCCCGATGAATAAAAAGGTAATCAGCTTAGCTTAAAGAATTGCTTCGTGTCAATTGGAACTTAAGATGGGTTGATAGATAGATAATGATGATAGAATAAAAATAATAATAATAAATTTTATTATAATTTTGGCTAAGTATAAATAAAATTTCGATTATAAGTTAATAAATTTAACATAAAAATAAAACGAATTGTTATTACAAAAATAAATAAATTGTAAAAGTCTGCTTATATGTATGTATATATTTTACTTAGTTTTATTTAATAGTATAAAACCCTGTGACATGTCTGAATAATTTTGTTATTTACATGTAAATAAAATTGATATTTTGTGTAAAAACCGAGGAGCCGAATAAAACAATAGTTTGTCTAATATTTAATAAAAATAAATTAATTAAATAATAACACTTGTAAATAAAGAAATAAAAACTAAATGAAAAATTCGACTACATGAATTTGTTTAAAATAAATGAAAACAATTGCTAGAAACAACAAAAATCATAATAATAAAATATCTGTATAGTAAAAAAGCAAGCAAAAGTATATCGTTGGTCTCATGCAGAAAGGCCCTAACTCGCTATTTTTTCGAAATTTGTTTTTTTTGCGATTCCAATGCATTTAACGCAAATACACCTCCTCACAAAAATTTATTGCAATAGTGTAAAAAATAACGCTTTTATAAGCAGTTGTACAAGAAAAGTTACATGTTGAATATTACAGTTTCTATTATGTTTTTGCCTTCTCCTGTAAAGTTTCAAATATGCGAGTTAGGGCCTTTCTACATGAGACCATCGATATAATTATTGTTTGTATTTATTATATTCTATTTGTTTATAAAAAAATAAAGATTTTTGCTTTGATTTTAATTAAATCTTTTTCTGCATTTGGTTTTGTTTTCAATGAAATATTTTTATATTGTAAAATTTAATTGCAGATGAAATTAAATTTCAATTTAATTATGTGAATGTAAAATATTTAATTTTCGAAAATTTGAATAAAATACACTTAGACTATAAGATTTTAAAATTACAAGGATTTTATGTTATCCAGCTTTACAAGTTTAAGTTTTCAAGAATTAATGATACTTTAAAATTATAAGTTGTTACTTAAGGTACGATCACACATGGCAAATATTTAATGAAAAAGACGTAACCACTAAGTAAAATATATTTAAATTATTTTATTTGAAAAAAGTTGGAATTTCTGTGTAATAAGAAATTCGTTTCCTTTTTTTTAAATAATCTTTAGATTGGTGTGGATACCATACTAAAGATTATGATTGTAATTACTCAATTGAATAATTGCAATGCGTGTTTATGTGGGAAAGAAAATGAATTAAAATTGTAGTGTTAATTTAAATAATGTATGTATAATGTTTTATTTATAAATTTTAGTGTATGTACATATGGGTAAATAATTGTGTGTGTGTGTGTGTGGGTGTTACCTGAATGTTTTTAGGGTTTAATAAATTGTTCGATGATTGAACTTGCCTGTTCGAGTGCTAAGGATGAAGTAAGTTTAAATTCTTTTTTTTTTAATTTTACAATTTTTCCTTTTCAAATTATACTTAACATGATGCAACCGTATCGTTATCAACATGTTATTAATCTACATAATTACAATCTGTAAGGTTCATTATTACATTTTTAATTAAGTTAAGGTAACACACAAAAATTCATTAATTTCAATAATAGTAATAATTGTTTCAACTAATTCAATAATTTCCAAATTTTTAATAATTCAATAATTTCACTTAATTTAATAATTAATACAACAATTCAATGAATTACTTAATAATTTAATAATTAATAGAACCAATTCAATGAATTTAAATATTTTAATAATTAGTACAGACAATTCAATAAATTCAATATTTTTATATTGTTCAATAGTAAATTGAACATATTTATTTCAAAAACTTGCTTTATTTAGGACAATACAAATTTAGTTTTACTTTATTTGATGCTGTTTGATCTTACAAAACACTTGTACGAAATGTATGCTAAAAGCGTGGTTACGCTTTTTTGAGTAAATATTTGTCGTCACCTTTAGAAATTTAAAACTATCTGAATGACTTTTTAATCGATTAAGCAATGAGCAATACAGTAATTTAAGTAGCATGCAATAAAAGTAATTTCGGCAATTGTACTGCTTCTGTTTCAGTTTTCCATAATTCAGCAGTAATGAAGAATTTTGTGTATCGAGTTACAATTAAATTGTATGCCTGTGACAATGTTTGTATGAGGATGACACGGAGGTTTATTTAATATGTTAGTGATCACAAGAATTATTGTGACACTTGATTATTGTTCAACTTGTGGCTCATCAGATCTAAAGTATGAAACAGTAAAGCCGAAATTGTTCTTTGAATTAAATTGGACCACTACATTATGTCTACTAAATGCAAGCATAACCACTTGTTTTAGGACAAATTTGTTTGACGTTGTTTACTCTTACAAGTGTTTTGCAAAATCAAACATCATCAAATAAAATAGAAGTAAATACTTGTCGTATCTTGTTCTAAATAGACGAAGTTTTTTTAAATAAATAAACGAATTTAAATATATTTTATTTAGTGGTTTATTTGCTAAGTGTGACCGTACCTTAAGCCCCAACTAACACGCAGCTATTTTTATTGAAAAGATTGATACAATTTTTTCCTTGAAATTTCTTCGGTATTCACACAGCACAATATAATTGCTTAAATCACTTGTAATTTTATATGAGAGTATACACACATATAGTATAAGTACAATCAAGTGTGTACTCGTCTTATCTTCCCCTGACCCTGATGTCTCCTCAATCGTTTTAATATTTCCGGAATATAAGTTATTGATTTGTAAATTTCCGATTCTCTTGTGTTCCTTATATAGTTTCTATTTTTGTCGTTATATTGTCTTATTAATTTACAAATTAGCTGAACTGGCAAATCATTGTTCTCTAATATATTCTAAAATAAAAAGTTTTTACTAAAAATGCTAAACAAAGACCTAGCGATATATTAAAAAAATAAAATTTTAGCATAAAGAATTGCTTCGTGTAAATTGGGACATATTAAATACCTATGATTCGTAGAGATTCCATTTCCCGGCAGTATTTGATTTTGATTTTCTTTGATTTCATTTCAACACCATTTCCAATTGTAGTTCATAAATTTCCATTTACATTTCAGAAATTAGTGCCTACTTAAAGTTAAAAATACTTTTTAACCGCAAATAAATTTTAAAGCCAAATTCTAGGCAAAATTTTTGTAGGGCTTAAAGTCAAAATTAAAATGTTTAAAACGGAAATCATAGTGCAGCTGTTAAAAAACTGACAACAAATTTAATTGCCACAATAAATCGATGGTTGTTTGTGTATAAAAAAGCACTAATTCGATTTTTTTTATCCATGTTTAGGATTACAAAAGGGTGTAGCGTACTTCATGCAAAGAGCCTTCAATTGCCCTACAATGACAGAAGTTGGAAATTTTCTCCATTTTTTAAATTACAAAACTAGTCTGTAACACCAGAAAATAATTGTTCAATTCACAACTGATATTGTAGTGTCGTAGGAGTTTACAATAGTTGTACAAATGTTGTTGGTAATTTCTATATAAATATTTTGTGCAACACCTACGACATTTCTACATGTTTTTCAAATGTTGTATAAAAGTTTAAGTGTTGATAAAAGTTAAAATATTTATACCAACATAAATATCACTTTTTAGTTAAAAAAAATAACCAAACGGTAACACTTAAATCATAAACTGATTTACAAATTTAAAACAATAAAATTAAATTAAGAAAAATTATTATTTTTATTTGAACTGTTAATTTTTCAATTTTTTGATAATTTTTAGTTGGGCTCGAGTTCATTAAATTTAATGAAAATTAAAAATTATCAAAAAATTTATAAAATAAAATTAATAAACAAAAAAATTTAATAATGGATATTGTTGAAAATTTTATGTTTACGGTAATTTTAATTTATGTAATTAATTTAATTTTAGTTTTGGAAAATGTTCATATTGTTTATTAAAATATTTTTCTTTTGCCATTTTGAAGGTTTAGCAACATTAACCTACGACTTTGCTCAAAATTGTGTTCGCAATCAGATAGTTGTATTGTACAATGTACAACATACAACATCACTTGTGAATTGAATAAATATTTTGGTGAACACGAGGCGCAAAAATTTACTCGTACAGTTGAAGTTCGTCTTGATATTTAAAAAAATTTATTTGAAGGGGTATAAAAGGTTTTAAAATGAACAAGTAGCAGATTGCATTTAGTGCTTAATTATGCTTAGTTCAACGATATTATAATAATCGTACTCTTTTATACGCAGCCGAGAAGCTATAAAACAGGCTTTAAAGCACTGGTCCATACTGGAGAGATGTTTTATATTTTCGGTTAACGTTTAAGTTTTTTGTGTATTCTGGAAATTCAATGATTTTAATGATAATTCTATGATTTTTGGCCCGATTCTAGACAGTAGAGATTGATATTTGGTACAAAATTATTAGTATTGACAATAATTAAATTACGTAAATTAAGTAATAAAATAAAAATCAAAAATAAATTGTTGCTACACTTTTAAATAAGTTAATTTTGCGGTAATACTTTTTGAAAATAGAGCTAAAATTAAGTACTCAAAAGTACAATAGTACCAAATTTATCATCCTTGATTGGTAGTAATTCTACACTCTTAAAGTCAAAGTCATATCTTTCAACAGAATAGTATTGAAATATCTGAAAATTCAAAATTAATAATAGCGCACTTCACAAATAGCACACTTGTGCAAATGGTATGGCACCATTGTATTTGTAAAAGCAGGAGGAAAAATATGCTAAACCGTTTTGCAAATGCAATGATGCAATATCATTTGCACAAGATTATGAATTGCACTAATATTTTGATGAACACGAGACCCAGAATTTACGGCTTGCTTTTTGAAATTGATAACTACTCTTTATTTACACGGATTTCTAACTTCGGCCACTCGCTTATCCCACTAAATAAAATACAATAAAATATCTCGCTCGCACCCTATCGAATACAAAGGTCGGATATTGTTACGAAAGTAGTGGTAGTTGGTAGTAATATGACCTCAAATAATGTCAAGTGAAACTAGCACTCGGGGTGAAACCGTAGTAAAACTCCGGAGACAAGTCCCTAGTGTAGCTCGCAATAGTGAACCCGTAGTAAAACTCCGGGAACACCACCATAATAAAATCAAAAAGATCGAAAAATTAGTTTAACAATCGTTCAAAATTAATTCTAACCAAAAATACTTTGTTAAAAGAAAATCCAAACTTTAATATATTTCTTCCTCCATTTTAAGCATTTATTGTGTATTTTATAACAAAATTTGTATAATAGTTTAAAATATTTAAATTTTTTTTTAATTCTATTTTAAATAAAAAAAATTTTATATTTTGAATAAAAATTTTGTGATATTTGAAATAAATTTAGTTTTAATATCTCAATATATAGTTAATAAGTAAATGAAAAGTATTTTTTAAATGAATTAAGGCTTTGTTTTGAAAATTGTTAATTTTTTTTTCATAAATTTTAAGTGTTATTTAATTTATTGCATATACATACATATACGAGTATAGTTATATTTTACTAAAGATTTTTTGTTTTCTTCATTTTTATATAAATATTTATAAGTTTTGCTTGTAAATAAATTGTTGTTGTTGTTTTTTTTTTTTCTTTGGCTTATCTTATATTAATTAATAATTTTCTATATAATTTAAAATATAATTACATTTTTTGTTTATAAATATTAAATACATACATATATATAATATTTAAATTTATTTATACTTAAAAACTAAATATTTTTGCTGGTTTTTATGGTGTTAGTTGTAAAAGAACAATGTACAATGATTTGGGATTTAAGTACGGTGAAGAAGAGTAAAGTTTAAAAAGTAAGCTTAGATTTATAAAAGTTTAACTTTGAAGAGAGGAAAACGAAAAGAACTTGATGTAATCCATGAATCAAATAATAAAGATTGAGCAAAGTATGTAAACAAAATTTCCTCTCTCTGCGCATGATGTTACAGATTATTTTTTTCCTTTTAATCAATATGTAAAAAATAACAACATTTAAAGAAAAAAATTGATTTTTCGTAAAGTTTTTGATTCAAAATAAAACATTTAATTATTTACTATTTTATACATATTAAAATGTATCAAAAAAAGTTCACTTAAATATATACATATATTTTTGTTTGTTTTTTTAATTTATTCACCCCTATAAATTCCACATGCAATTTTTTCCCTCTTATTTTTTTAACATTGAATTTTAATAGGAAAATTTTTAAAAGGGAACAAATTTCATGTGGAATTTTTATTCACGATAGGGGTGATTTTCTTTTGGAAAATGGAAAAAACTTAAGTTTATGTTTTTTTAATATTTTCACAATTAAAAACGGCACACTTAAATTTAAAACTTTTATTAGTATTTAAATTTATTTAAAAGTTAAGCAAACATAAAAATATTTTTGACTTGTGACGTCAAAAAAAGAAATTTTGCTATCAATTTTACTCTCGCAGTTTTTGTAAAATATAACGGCCCTGCGCAATGCGTAATCTTTAATATTTGATTCATGTTTCTAATCCACATGAACTTTTAAAGTAACAGAAGTTTAAGAGAAAGTCTTTCTGTAGTACGTTAAAGCTGACACGAGTTTAGTTAAACTTAAGCTTCATAAAAATAGCAACTGTACAATAGTTTATTAAGCTTGTTAAATTATCACTTCACTTAAAACTTATAAAACTGAGTAATCGATTAAATTTCACCTTCATCTTGTAAAACACATAAAAAATTATGTAAAAACAATTTTCTATAGAAAATCATGTGTATAATACATTTTTCTACAGAAAATCTTGTGTATAACACAATTTTCTATTTTCATGTGTATAACACATTTTTCTACAGAAAATCTTGTGTATAACAAAATTTTCTATAGAAAATAATGTGTATAACACAATTTCTATAGAAAACCTTGTTCATAACACAATTTTCTATAGAAAATCTTGGGCATAACACAATTGTGTTATAGAAAAACTAGAATTGATCTAGATATAGTGATAGAAAATCTTGTGTATAACACAATTTTCTATAGAAAATCTTGTGTATAACACAAATTTCTTATGTATAGCTTTATCTCTTTTAAATTTAACCCTTATTTTTCTTGAAAGTTTAAAAAAATCTCTACAGTTTAATGCTCAACATGCTGAAGTTTAGTTAAAAATTAAGGAGAATTTTTAAATCCTGGGGAGGAATGCCTCTGCTTTTTTTGCTTTAATAAGAAAAACTTTTCAAATTTGCTGCTAGAAATAGAAAAATTAATGAAATATTGTTTAAATGAATGATCCTAAAAATTAGCGAAAAAAATAATAAACAAAATAAAAACCCGCCCTTTGTTTAATTTAAACTAATTTATTTAAGTAATTATTTATTATTAAATTAATAATAATTATTGCAACGAGATTAAGGACAGTTCCCTCTTTTCTTATAAAACTCTAGAGTTAAAACGAGTAAACAAACAAAAAATAAAAGAACAGAATAACAATATTACAATGAATATTTTTTTGCAGAAAATTAAGAAAATAATAATAATAATAAAATATACAGTCTCATCCTGATACAACACCTGCTGTTAGGAACCTCAGGTTCCCATTTAAACAAACTTACAAGCCATGATCGTTGGTATTGAGAAAACTTCGACACACACGACTCACTTCAGGATTGTTGTGATTGATCAGTTGCATGTAGATCTGTTTGTGCAGCTGCAGCTCATTGGTCATCTCTTGCAGTTGCCTGAGTAGAGCATCCTTTTCCTTAAGCAAACTTTTGACACGTTCCTCCACTTCACGCGAACGTACTTTGGCCTTCTCCCGGGATTTGCGTACAGCTATATTGTTGCGTTCACGTCGTCGGCGATACTCCTCGGTGCCCTTGTCCACATGTTTGAGGGATTGTTTGCGCTGCTGGTGCATTTGTTTGTTGTGATGCTTAAGCAGATGGGCACCAGCGGCTAGATGAGGCAAATTAACGGCAGAATGATGGGCCAACACATTGGCCGAGGTAAGAGTATTGAAATTATTGGAGTTTTGTGATGACGAATTATTGGAATTGCCGTTGCCGTTGGCATTCTGATAGGGATTGTAGAGACCATTTGCTGAACCATTGGTGATGAAAGCGGCGGCAGCGGCATTATTGGCGGCATTGGTTTCCTGCAAATGACGCCGATATTCAGGATCTATGGGTTCTTCTTTGATTGTCGAGGTGTCGGAACCCACTGAAGAGTTCTCATCACTGGAATTGTTGCTATACGAGGCATTAGAGTGCACCGCCTGCGGCATATAGGCCAAGGGATTGCGTCCGTATTGATGTTGCTGGGTGCGCAAGGACTGCTGCTGCAGCTGGTGTTGTTGCAAAACTTTGGCGGCCGCCGTTACCATGCCATTGGGCGGCAGAGTGGCTGAGAGTACTCCCGGACTGGTGACCATGTCATTGAATATACCCAAAGTCTCCTGATCACGAAAACTGTCATCGATTAAATGTTGCAAGTCTAATGAGATCTCTTGAGCGGTCAGTTCATCCAAATCGGACTGGGTGTATTGTTGCATGATTTGTTTTTGCAGCAAGTTGACATTATTAACATTCGCATTCAACACTGAGTTATTGTTGTTGTTATTATTCATAGCCGCCGCCTGGTGCATTTGATGCATGGCATGTTGTTTCACCACCAAACCTGGACCGCCGACACCAACCACACCATTCACCTGCTGTTGTTGCTGTGTATTATTGTTGTTATTGTCATTTTGTTGTTGCTGCTGCTGCTGTTGGTTATTTTGTTGCTGCTGCTGCTGGTGTTGTTGCGAGGACATGGCCGTTAGGGTAATTTGTCCTATGATGGCCTGCTGAGGAGGCGGCTGTTTTTTTAGATCCAATTGTGTTAGTGTTTGTACGGTATCGTACATTTGTGGTGATTCCATGTTGAGCATTTTTAATTGTGAAAATGAAGGCAAAATTTTGACGGAGTTTTTAATGTTGAAAGTTCTTTGAAAAAACGCTATACCAGAAAAAATTTTAAATTTTCGTTGTTTCTTTTGTAAATATTTTCCAAAAAGTAATGGTTTGCCTAAACCATTTTAAGTGTAAGGAAAATATATTTTGGTTGAATTGTGTTCTAAGTGAAAAAGGATCATAAAGAGATCATTTGTAGGATTTGTTAAATTGAGAAAAAACTCTTTTTTTAGTTTATTCTTCTCTGTTTTGTTTTTGTTGAAAAATGTAAACAATATTTTGTTTGGTTGCGCCGTGTTATTGTTTTGTTTACTCAGAGCAATAATATAACGGTGCTCTCGTTAAAAATCCTGTTGTCATTTGTTGCTCTAAGAAATTTCCCTTTGTTGCGGTATTTTCTGTTGTTGTGGTGAATGATAGGTTTGTTTATGTTATTTTCTCTGTTGTGTTTGTTGTTGTTTTTTTTTTTTTAGAAAAACTCCTTGTTTAGGGATTTTTTTATTTATTTTCTGTTGTTTTTTTTTAGAAAAACTCCTTGTTTTTCTGTAGAATTTTTAAGTTTTTAAGTTTTGTGTTGGGATTTTAAAAGTTTATTTTGTAGATTATTTATAAACACTTGTTGTTTTGTTATGATAAATCAGCTGTTATAGTTTTGCTTTAATGTTCTAGTATTTTTTGAGAGTTGCTAGAATTTTACAAGAATTATTAATATTTATAATGGAATATATAAAGTTATTAATTTTTGTTTAAAAAATTAATAATTTTAAATATATTTCTTTAAATTCTTCTCTTTTGAGATTGTTAAATAAATTTAAACTAAGACAATTTATTAACAATTTGTGCTTGAATAATAACTTTAATTTTATAGAATTTTTGTTAAATGTTTTTATATTTTATGCATTTGTTTATAGGTCTTTGAAAATTTATTGAAATTTTTGTTGTAAAATTGAATAATTTGTATGAAAATTAAATTTTGTTGGTGAATTTTTTATTACATTGTTGATTATAACTTCGTTTTTTTAAGATGTTGATAAATTTTTTTAATATTTCTATATTATTTTTAATAAATAATGTTGTGTTACAAATTGAAAATGTTTTTTTTTCTTATTTTGTTTTATTGTTTCAATTAATGTTTGTTGATTTCTTTAGTTTTGGGGTTTAACAAAAATGTAACCACTTTCTTAGTTTATTTTTAATAAAGTAAACTAATTGAATGTTTTCCAATAACTTTAACTGCTGGTACAAGTTTTTTGAAATTTTAAAAATTTTATTTTTATTGAATAAATTTTTAATATCTACATAAAATTTTTCACTTTTTTAATAATTCGTTAATCAAATTTAATTTCTTTTATAATTGGTCTTTTTATAGTTGAATAGTTTTGTTTTGATCTTAAAATTTATTTCTTTGCTTATGAAACAGTTTTTTACAAAAAAAAAAACTTTTTTAGAGCCAGTTTTCAAATTTTTCAGCTGTACAAAGTAAATTTATTTTATAATTTCTATTTTTTGTTTGTCTTTTAATATATTTAGGTTTGTCTTTAAAATTTTTTCTTTTATTTATAAAACTTTCACAAAATTGTTTTAATTCAGCGCAGTTTTTTGCCAAAATAACTTTTTTGATGACAGTTTTAAAATGTTTTAATTAATTTAATATTGTTCTTTTTTAATTTTATATAAATTTCCACAGTTCATTATCTAATTTCAAAATTTTCTTGTTCATTTTAAATTAATTTTGTTTGAAAATTTGTGAAATTTTGTTCAAAAAATTCCAATATTTTAATTTTTTTCAATATATGTACACATTTGTAATTTTTTTAGTTTTTAATAAGAGTTTTTTTAATTGTTTAGAATGTTTAATTTTCTTTCAAAAAATTCCAATTGTTTTAATTTTTTTTAATTTCACTTTTTTATAAAAAATGTTTGTCTTTAAAAAATCACAAATTGTTAAGAAATTTTGTTCAATTAATTTTTATTAAATTTTTTTAATTCCATATTTTTTCCTTAAAATTAATACACACTTTTCAATAAACTCTTTATATCCGCTGTATAATAAACTTCCGTTTCCCGTTACTTTTAATTTGCGAAAAACAGTTGATATTTAAAAAAACCGAAAAATTTCTATTTTTTTAAACAAATTTTAGTTATTTCTTTTTTTTTTATTTAATAAAAATTAAATTTGTATTTATTTAATTTAATTTTGTTTTTATTTTTATTTTAGTTATTTTAATAAATTTTTTGTTTTTTGTTTAAACGTCTCAATACGACTGAAGTGTTTCACAAGTGATGCAACAGATTTTATATTATTTTCGTCTTTTTGTATACCTTTTTCAGTTTCTTTTCTTCGTCTTTTCGTCTGTGTATATTTCTTCTTCTTTTTGTTTTCTTAGCTACGTTCGTTAAAAATTTTACAAGAAGTGCGCGTCCGCATCCGTTAAGCTTTGGCCCATAATACTAACTACAACACACTGCTCGGCTACTCGGCCCAGGAGTGTGTGTAAAATTCACGCGAAGTTAGTGCAGCACTTTTTAGTGGTACTGAGTTAGTTAGTACGTTTTTTAGTCTTAGCAGTTACAGCAAACGTTTTAATTTCTTATTGATGTTGTTGTTTTTGTTATTATGTATTTCATTAACCGTAATGTTGTACCGCAATGTTGGACTATCAATGTATGAATGAATTATGCCTTCTTTTTTGTTCACTGCTCTGGCTAAAGTGTAAAATAAAACTTTGAAGGCGTCCCCATAATAAAAAAACACACCAAATAAAAGTGGAAAAAACAACCGAAATATCAAACACACTAAGAAAATACCAACAACAATAATACGAACAAAAAAAGAAATAAAAATTACGTAGCCAACGTTAATGTAATGACGCGAAGATCGTTTTGTTGTTTGTGTTTTTTGTCTTCTTTTTAGTACTGTTACTTTTCATATGCTTGCACTCTTTGACTCTTGTTAGTTAAGCTCTCTCGTAAGAGAGCTTTTATAATGTAACACCATCAATACCACTACTACAACTACATAGTATGGACTTGTTGTAAAATCAGCTGTTTTGCTGTTTCGTATTTACTGTTAAACATTATAGCAGAGATATGTGTAAAAAACAGTAACGCCAAAAAATCAAAAGTATTCTTTGTTTAGTTTTTTTAATATTTTAAACCAGTTTTGTTATAGTTTTTAGTTTATGTTTTTTGTATTTTCTTTCTTATCTGCAGTTATTTATTTTTGGCGCTTTTTTTATAGTGAATCTTAAGCAAATTACATATCAACCCCACGAGTAACAACACACAAATACACTTAAAGCAACAGTCATGCCTATAGTGGCTGATTTTTTTTTCTAGATTTAGTGATTTTATATCATTAATATTTAATTATTTTGCTATTTAAGGCAACAAATGCCAAATCTAACATCAGCATCTACTTGATAATAGTACAATAGTTTTAATTTTGAATGTTTACTGAGACTCTGACTACCACCATTATTATTAATACAAATTATTAATAATAATAGTAACTATATATTTATTACTTTATTTAATATTCCGGCTGATGCTAAGACTTTACGGCTTAAACCTAATAAATTTAAACTCTATTTCGGCCAATGATTATTTTTAGATAAACTATTGTTGGTCTTTAGAAGTCAAACTGAAGCAGCTCGTATTAAGTTAAGTGTTTGTAATAGAGTGTCCTACTCTGTTAGGTACTTATCCTGCACCTATAAGACAATTTATTCTAATTCCCTTTTGAATATTATAAGAAGTTACAAATAGTGGAAACAATTCAGAGCATCCTTCGAGTTTTCTTAGTTAAGACAATAACATCGAAGAGTCCCATGATAAACAGAATTATAAAGCTGTTTCCTTGCAGATAACATTCATATAAACAATTTCTTTCAAGATCGAAGACATATTGAAGAAGAATAAAAGAAGGCTTTTCACATGTCAAATTGCATTTTTTGGGTTTTGGCTCCACAATCAAACTTACTTTGCACTAAGCAAATTTTTGTAAAGAAAAAAGATATTTTATTTGCTAGTTTTCAAAACAATAATATAAAAGTATTGTAAATATTTAGAACATATTAAAGTTTACATTAATTATATTTACTTTAGACGTCGGAATCTTTCTCATTGCACTTCGCACAAGTTAAAACAAAAATTGCCAAGAGAATATAAAAATTTTAAAAACTTTGTAAATTACATTTATCACTTATCAAATTTTATAGTTTTGGGGAACATAAAGTTTTGCCAATTGACGAAATGTTGCATAAGTGCGAAGTGAAAAGTTGATAAGTTGTTTTGTGGAATAGGGCCCAGGTAGTTAGTTGCAATTCTGTGTAGATCATATTAGTTTTAGTTTCTGAATATTTAACATATTTATTTAAAATTTTTTATATATTGAAGTTTTCTGAAATATTCATAAAAAGTTGTTAACACTGTTAAAACAACCTGTGGATAAATTTTATTCATTACATTCTCTGCTTATTTAATATCAAACATTATCTCTCTCTCTTTTTCTGACTGACTCTATGTCTTGCTAAGTTCTCTATTTATTTTACAAATTCTCCTTTAGCGAAAGCTATTATTTATTTATGCTGTAATAATGCATTTGGACTCGTATATTTTTTAATTTTACTATTTGCTTGTTGTTGCTGTAATAGTTTCTGATATATTTTAGTTAAAATTAGTGTTGTTGTTGTTGTTCTGGTTGTTGTTTTTGTAATGAGTTAACTCTCACTTCTTAATGGTATTAACTAAAGCATTCTTCAACTCAACTCTGTTTTTCTTCGCCGTCGTCGTTGTCTTCGTTTTATTATTGTTTTTTTATGGATTTTAGTGGGTATTTGTGTCAGAGCCGAATGAAAGCAAGAGTTTTATATTTGTATGTGTTGTTGTTATTGTATTTTTACAATGTGTTCGATCACTTTTACTCTCGATTTTTAGGTAAATGTGCACAAACAGACACATTCACAAAAGAAAATGTACATACATTTATACACATGTATGTACATATGTATATATGTATGTATATTAGTTAAAGTTGAAGTAGAGTTTTAGTGCTGGCAGTTTACTTAAGTCAGTTTGTTTAGATGGTTTTATTACTTGATTTGAATAAAAATAACGTCATTGTGTTGTTGAGCGTGTTTGTGTTGTGTATTTTGAATTATTTTTTATAGGTCAGTTTTGATTAGAAATTTTTGAGAGTTTATTTTATATGTCAATGTTGGACATTAAATGATCGCAAATCATTTATTTATTGATATGTGGTGGAGTTTATGGTGGAATTTTAAATGGTTTTAGTTTCGTTTTAAATGCGTTTATTTTATTTGTTTAATTTAAATGTCTCATTTAAATAGTTTATGTACATATATTAAGAACAAGAATTGTACTTAAAATGTTCATATATTTTGATGGTTTTCGGTTTAATTCCGGCAATTTCGAACTAAAATCTAACTCGACGCTTTCAACTGATAAACCTTCTAAGATAATCTCTTAGTCACTAAGTAAAGAACCGCCTGGATGTCTAAAGCCTTTCCAACTAAAAAGCCTTTTAATATTAACTACTTAGAAATAAAATATGTTTAATTCTGTTGCATATATATACAAATATATGAGTAAATTGTTGGTTTCTTTAGAAATATTAAATATTCCAGGAGTTATAACATGAAGGAGCCCCTAAAAAGACCGAAGATCATTGAGAAAAATCTCTCGAAGTTTCATAAATAAAGCCCTAGGCTTTAAATCTGTCGAAGTACCCTATTTCCTGAACCATTTTGAGATCAAATTCTACCACGATTGCCCATAAACATTTCTCAGATAAGATAAATTTTAAACAATAAACATTCTACTCTTCCAAAAAAAAATTGGGGCATATCAGAATAAAATATATTTTTAACTGTTTTGTCATTTTACTAGTCAATATAACAGCAGTAGAAGCCTTCACAATTGCTACATTAAATACCGCTCTTGCTTCATTGCAATCATAAAGACCACTTTATAAGGAATTTTCACTAACTTTTTTTAATGAATATGATATGTAAATGCATAGTATCTATTTAGAACAGTATACCTAAGAGTATTTTTAGAATAAACATACATATGTACATACAAACTTCAAGCAAAAAATTTGTACAAAAACCAGTAAGTCTTAAGCTTTGGGATTTATCTGTATGTGTTTCGTTTAATTCTAATCCACTTAGAAAATTACTAGATACATCATCTTTAAACACTTCCTATTCCCAACTCCTCCATAAACCTAGTATAACCAAATGAGAGCATAAACTCTTAATACCAAATCTGCAACTCTCTTATTACCTTCCAAAAACTGACGTCATAAACTTTTCATTTCACGTTTTCTTATTTATTTTAATTTCAAATAGCCCTCTTCAACGATCTTACAAAGAGAACAAACAAAAAACCGAAACAAACACGCAAAAACTAGTTTGAACAAAATCAAACAAAATACGAAAAATTTTAAAAATAAGAAATAAACTTTACAAAGATGCTTTTAACAAAAAAAAAATACTCTCACTTTCATTTCCGATACGATTGGATAGAATGCAGCTGTTTGTTAAGGTTACCAGATGAAAAGTAAATTATTATTACAAGGGGTATTTAAGTTGTTCTTAAGACATATTTAACTCTAAAATTTAAAATTTAACTTTTCTAATACTTCAATGTTTTGAATAATATTTCAAATTACTCAAGAAATATCACAAGAATCTTTAAAGTATGGATAAAGATAAATCATTAAATGATTTAGGTGCGGTCAAGGTCTGGAATATAAGACGGGTGAGGCAAAACTTGAAAAGGAAAAGAAACAAAGCTCGTTTCGTAATAAAATGTTTCCTGTAAATTAGTTTCATACAAATAAATCATATTAAAAATAATTTGCAGATCTTAAGCATTAAACACATTCACCACAGCAGGCTATCGACTACAGTATTTTAAAAATAAAATACGCACGTTTAATTATCATTATTATTTATATTTATTTATTATATATTTAATTATTTATATTTATTTTTAACATTTTTATTTATGAAGTATTTTTATTTATTGAGAAATAATCATTAAATGGCTCCATTTGTTCGATAATTCAACCAACAATTTCTTGCCGTGATATCCATCTTTAAAGATCACCTATCAGAATATCAATTCTAAAATGTTTATGAAATTTAATAAAATCATATTTTCTGAATACCAATTTTTGATGCCGTAATACATGGGTATTGTACCAAATGACTCGTGATAGTACCAAGGTACCAAATTGAGTCTAAGTATTACAGAAACACTTTAATTTAACCATGTTTGCCAACCATGATTGGGATATTTTTAAAGAAAGGCATGATTCTCTACACAATATTGTTTCATTGTAGATTGACCGGAAGATTCTTCCCCCCTTATTTATAAAAACTTACAACAGGTTTATAAGAGGTTTATAAAGCAAATTTCCATACAAAATTTCCATACAAAATTTGCTTTATAAACCTGAATAAGGGCATTAATATTTTCTGCAAATGAGATCTAAGTTGCTACTCGAACTGGCCACTCTTTACTGTATGAATACTACGTATGTAATTTTTTGGCTCTCTGTTTACAAATGATTTTTTTGACTACTGCAGACTTTCGTTGTTGTTGTTTTTATTAAGTATCAGTCCCCGTGTGTGTTTCTGTAAAATTGTATGTATGTGCGGGCCTACTAGATATTTAAAATTTTTTGTGTTGGCAATATTTATGAGTATCGTCGTAAATGTTCAAAGTGCGTGTGATGCGTTTTAAAGTTTTTTTTTTTAATGGGTTTTTATGAGAGTATGTGTGTGTGAGTGCTTTTTAGTGTGTCTTATGATTTGTTTGAATTGTTTATTTATGTTTTTTTTTATTTTCATAAAAAACTAAAATAAAAATATTTGAATACTTGTAGTTATTGTTGTTGTATAACACTGTTCGAGTAATTCGTGTTGTGTGAATTTTTAATTTTGATTGTTAAAATGTGTCTTTACTTCTTTCTTTCTTTTCGCTTTCATTTGAGATTCGTTAAGTTTTTATTGTTGTTGTTGCTAGTGCGCAAGTGCACAAGTATTATTTTTATTTCTTTGTGTAAGTCTCAATGGGCTAACTATTTTTTTTTAATAAATTTTAACTAAGTTTTTTATAGTTTTGTTTAGTTAAGTTTAATTTAACAGTATATAAGTGTGTGAATTTAGCATTTAGTGTATTTAGCTAGCCTATGCACAGTGGCTTATAAATTTGTTTTACCCTTTTGTTTGCTTTTAAAATTTTATTACAAACTTGAAATTTCTTTTAAATTGTTGAAAATATAAAAGAGTATTTTACTACTAAAATACTCTTAAAATACTCGTAATTTTTTCAACAAAAAATAAGTTGTTTAGTAAGTTCAAAATCATTTGAATAAAAATTTTATAAAAATATAAAATAAAAATGTTATTAAAATATAAAATTAAAAAAGTACTTTTTTCTGAAAAGGGATTTTGGTACTAAAAATGTGTTTTTTTCAAACAACATTTTCATGTTTAAATAGTTTTCATTAAAAAATATATGTATAACTGTAAAATTCGTTTGCATATAAAATTAGTTCTTAAATAAATTTTAAACTATTTAAACAAAAATTTTGCAAAATATTTAAAAAACTATTAAAATTATTTTTGCACAAAAAATAAGCTTTTAAGTAAATTCAAAACTATTTGTAGGTATAAAATAAAATTTTATAAAGATATATAATTTTTAAAACTATTAAAAAAAGTACTCTTTTCGGAAAAGGTTTTTTTTAAAGAATTTTTCCATTATTAAATAGTTTTCATTAAAAATTATATGTCTACTTGAAAATTTCTTTAAATTTAGCTAAAATATAGAAATGGTACTTTTCTACTACATACTAATTTTCTTCTTTAAAAATTTAACACCTTTTGCACAAAAAATTAATTTTAAATAAATTTTAAACAATTTAAAAAAAATTGTTAATATAATAATAATTTAAAAAGGTATTAAAAAAGTACTTTTTCCGAAAATATAATATGGTACTAAAAAAATATTTTTGCCAATTTCTAAAAATTTCTATTTTAAATAGTTTCCATTAAAAAATTATTGTTTTCCTAAAAATTTCATAGGAATTTTTAAATATATAAAAAGTACTTTTCTACTACCATTTTTTCTTCTTTGAAATACAGAATTTTTTGTACAAAAAAAAATAAGTTTTTTAATTAGTTCAGAGCTATTTGAATATAAATTATATAAAAACATTAAAGTTTTAAAACAATTAAAAAAGTAATTTTTAAGATAAGGGAGTTTGGTACTACAAAACAGTTTTTCCCAAAAAAGATATTTATTTATGTCATTAAAAAATTTATGTATAACTGTAAAATTCTTAAAATTTAGTATAAATATACTACTTTTTTCTTTAGTGGAAATTTAAGACTTTTTGTATAAAAAATAAGTTCTTAAGTTAAGTTTAAACTATTTAAATAAAAGAAATTATAAAAAAGAACAATTAAGAAATGTATTAAAAAAGTACTTTTTTCGGAAAATAGAAAATGATACTAAAGAGCTCCTTTTTCAATTAACAATGTCTATTTAAAATAGTTTTTTATTTAAAAATTATTGTTTTCCCAAAAATTTCACATGAATTAGTTAAATTAGAAAAAAGTAGTTTTCTACTACCATTTTTCTTTCTTTGAAATATGTAACTTTTAGTACCAAAATCAAATTTGTAAGCTATGTATTTATCAAAAATCGTATAATTTTTTTTTTATGTACTAAAAAAGGTACTTTTTTCAGAAAACGTTATTAAGTTTATTTGTTTTGATCATAGATTTCATTTTTCAATAGTTTTGATTAAAAAATACATGTTACATGTTTTTAGTGACAGACTACAATAATTTTGTTCAACCATTTCTAAAAGATTTTTTTATGCACCATTGTGCAAGCCACACACACACACCTACTTGCACACTCATTTATTATAATAGTTGTATTTACTGGTAAAGCTTTCACGTAACTTTTAAGTTTTAGTCTGACTGACTCTTTTACTTTTAGGGTTTTGATTATTTAAATAGTTTTTTTTCTAATTTTATTTAAATAATATTATGAAATAGAAAATATATGCGGCATAAAATATTATATATGTTTTATTGTGTGAGTTTTATATTGTTTTATTGTTTTTGTTGCTGTTGTTGATATTTAATTTTTTGTTAACAGGTGTTTAATGTGTGTTTAAGTAAAATCTATTTTAAATTATAATTTATATTTGTGAAATGAAGAGCTTATACTGCGATCCTTTAACATATTCGATGTATAAAATTTATAGAAGTTGACTACTTCTTAGGAGACCTAATTCAATCATGTGAGAATTTATGATTTTACGAGTCCTACAAAATTGGTGAACTGGAATTATGTGTTGCTCATCCAAAAATATTCGAATTTTTCCTTTAAATACTTTCTCAAGAGTGATTTTTTAAGAGCTTTCAGATTTTATTTGCAAAACAAACACATAAAATTTAGAGAAATGTATGAAAAGTGTATTTCAGAACGATTTACATATACAATTCAATGTTTAAAGATGATTTCATGTAAATGTTGAAGCGGTTACGCCTCAAATATTTTATACGCTGAGGTTAAATTTGGCATACTCTCTCCAACATATCGGCCGGTATGTCACAAATAAATTCTTCAATATTAGCTTGTCCCCATAGATATAAGCCTTAACCCTTTAACGCCTAAGACCGTCTATAGACGGTCATCAGTTGAGTATTAAAAAAACCGGTTTTTTTCCGTTTAGATACTAAGGCTGTATACAGACTGTCTTCCTTGTTTTTGTCCTGGAGCTTTCCAGGAGTATTTTTTTCTGAATTGGAACTGAAATTCGTAATTTGCAGATGAAATACATGCTAGAACAAATTTTTTTTTTTTCTGCAATTTGAACGTATTTTCAATTTCAGGTATTTAAGGATTAACATAGTCCCACAAAAAATAGTCTAAAGGCGTTAAATCATACGATCTGGGTAATTGACCAAACGTAAAATAAACTGTTTACTGTTGTGTGACATATTGCACCGTCTTCTTGATACCACATGTCAGCCCATCATTTTGGGCAAAACAAAAATTTGTAAATCGCACGGTAGCGTTCGCCATTCCCAGTAACGTTCCTGCCTTCGTCGGCTTTGAAAAAGTACGGTCGAATGATGCCACCGGCTCATAATCCACAACAAACATTGAATTTTTTGTAGTGTATTGGCATTTTTACAATACTTCTGGCTGCTCTTCACACCAAATACGACAATTTTGCTTATTTACGTATCCATTCAAACAGAAATGTGCTTCTTCAGTTAAAAAAATGTTTCGATTAAAAAGTGGATCTTCAAAAAACTGAATTTTAATAATAAAATTCAATAATCTCAAGCGTTGTAATTCGATTCATGGTTAAATTATAGACCAAACTAAACATGTTTAACAGTAACATGTTACGCGAAAACAGCTGGGTTGCCAAAAACAGGTTTTGTTAATAAGAAAGTTGCTAAAAAAAAAAACACCCTTTATATGAAAATAATATAGATTTATATGATTACATCCTACAGTCTTAAATCTTAAATTCCGTCACGAGAATAAGGAAAAAGATCCGCCATTTTGATAAAATTTGCATATGTATGCTTAATCGTGTTTCGATATAATTTTTAATTTACCTACATATACGAGGACGGTTCGGAAACGTGTTAGCCTAGAACAGAAAGCGCGGTATAAACAGAAAAAAGTTAAGTATTTTGGAAACTTCCATCTGTGCTATGAACACATTTCTTTTCGAGCTGGCAACTCCTTCATATAGAAACAGTTGTTCCAAAAAGATGCATCCGCGATGTAAAAATTAGTAATGCGTGGTGTCATTAAATATTTAAACAAAAAAGGTATAATCGTATAATTGCCAAATCTCACTCTTTCTAATAAAATAAACATTTGAAAGGTTTTCGTTTAAATTCTTTTATTTTTTTTGAAAAACAAAATTCTTGTTGAAAAACCACAATAACTTTAATAATTTTATTAAATATATATATAGTTTATCGGAATCTCATATTTTGCAACTGCTGATTTATTATCTATTCATTACAAGGATTGTTTACTATTGCAAAATTGAGCTGAAGGCCTTCGTCGTTATTGCTCTTATCCTTATATTATCTTATAATTTGTAATTATAAGCTAATAAAATAATAATAAAAAAAATACTATTGCAAAATGTTCCCTATTGAACCTTATCGATTATTACTGATGTAATTTCTTCTACACACATTACAAAAATTTTCATAACAATTACAAAAGTCCTGATTGTGTAAATTACTGGCACTAATAATAAATATTACAAGAATGAAACAAAAAAACCCAGTAATATAAACAAGAATAAATATTTCTTGCTAAATGCAATTTCGCAAGAGATCAATGCAAAATAATGGGCGGGGAACGGTTATCAGAATAAATATGAAAATATATATAAATATTCTATATTGCATTTTTGCAAAATTGGGGAACACTAAGTCATTTAAGGTGACTTGTATTTTAGCATTTAACAAATATATGTAATATAATAATTGTGAATCATAGGTTCAAAATAAATATTGTAACCGATAAGATTTGAAAACTCATGCTTTTTTAAGTATACACATGTATCAATAATTATCTTAGATATTGAATATCTGGCAAAAAAAAAATATTAAAAATAAAAAAAGGTTCAATGAACTGCAAATAATAGCAATGCATTGTTAACAATATTCTTTTTTTGCAAACGCATACATATATGCGTAAAATAACAAGTGAACCGGTGAACCGACCATAAAACACCCTACTCCCAATATATGTGTAAAAACAGTTTTCCAGAAATGGGAGCTATGACCGATCATCTATAAATTTAGCGGTGTGTCTTCTGTGCATATAAATATTTAAATTTTTAAAATAAACATTTTTAAAAGATTTATACCGTAGACAGACGACAGAGTTAATGCGCATTAAAAACTCACTCGATATCAACCAATTTCAATCCCAACCGTCTTTGAGCCGAAAAAATATTAAGTACCAAATTTTCTGAAAATATCTTTAAAATTGCGACCTGTACTCTGCGCACAAGCTTTACATGGACAGCCAGCCAGACGAACGGACGGATGGACATCGTTATTTAGGAAATGATTCTGAGTCGATTTGTATACTTTAAGGTGGGTGCAGGACTTTTATTTATTGGCGTTACAAACATCAGCACAAATCAACATACCCTCCCCACTATCATGGTGTAGGGTATAATTAAGAGAAAATATACAACATTAAATCAAATTAATTTATAAGGAAACCGCTTAGATTTAACGTAAAAAACTATTTCAGAATAAGGAGTGGATTGGTGTATTATTAATATTTAAATTTAAAAAATATATATTTTATACAAGAATCGTAAGAGATACAGTGGCTCACAGCTAATTTTATGCACTGCATCTTTTTGTTTGCAAAGCTCCATAAATAGAAAACTAACTGCAACTTAAAAAACAAGTTGATGTTATTTAAAAGAAAAAATGTTATAGTCTAACAAACAAAAATAATTTGTTGCAAAAATCAACATTTTAGTATATTTAAAAAATCAAAAAAGTTACCGTTTTTTCACGTCACAGCTTATATTAAGCAGGCACATATGAGTTTCGAAAACTTAAAACTGGCAATAACACGATTTAATATTTCGTTTGATAGCCATCATTATAAGCTTTAAGGCGATTTGTCTTAGATGCGACAAGTTTTTGTGTAATACTCTAAAATTGACCATAAATTTTAGATAACATTAAGGTCTGGTGTCATCAAATGTGGGGTAGGCAGTTATACATTAGCCACGTTTGCACTATACCCGTTATCCTGGTAAAATCGAAAATCTAACCTTATACTCAGGTTATCTGCGCTTTCAAACAAGTTGTCCTTCAGAATTTGAAGTTACTTAAACTTGTCCCTGGGTGTTTCAACAAATATTAAATTCCCAGTACCAGCAGCTGACATACAGGCCCAAACCATGATACTGTTGCCTTTAGGTTTTCTTTGTTGAATTCTCCAGCCATCTGAACCGAATATGTTAAACTTAAATTCATTGGCGAAGATGGCCAAACTCCAAAATGCTGATTCCTTGCAAACAGATTCTTTGAGGAAAATTTAGCCAGCACAGTCTGTTTTTCGAGTTTTTTCGGTTTCTTGCGTGCTCGGCCATTCAAATCATATTGGCGTAAGACATGACGAATAACTTGAACGTCACATTGTTTGCCCAGGTCAGCTTCAACTTTGGAGGCTAATTGTGATTTGCCCTTATTTCTATTAAAATGTGTTGCTTATCATGCTCATTGCAAATTTTGTTTGATGTCTTTCTGCCTTTGTTATGTACCCGATTTTTACGTATGAAGCGCTCAATGGTTTTTTAGACTGTGTAAGCATTAAAGTTAACAATTTCTGCTATTTTTCGCTGTGAACTATTGTGAACTTTAAACTATTGTAAATTGACTCTTGACGTTCCAAAAAAATGAGCTATCGGTACTGTACAAATTGACTGCAAAAAATAAGCTGGGCCTTGAAAAAATTCCTTTTAGTTTTCTTCTTATGGAGATTTTAAAACAAAAAATGCACTGCATAAAACAAGGTGCGAGCCACTGTATGTGAACTGGGGATTCTACTGAATACTTTGTTTACAAACAAAATATTTTATAATTTATATCAATCAGATATTGTTTTTTTTTTAATTTGATAATATTGCGCAGTAGAAAGTTTTCTTTACAATATCGTTTTCTTTATCGATATTTTTTTTTAATAAAATTTCGCTGTAGGCCTCTGCATTTCGATTTTATATTTTTTTTAGAGGGTTCAATCGAAAATTCTTAGAAGCTTGTTGCTGCACCATGGTACCTAAGAAATAAGAACTTACAAGTAGTAGAGTCAATACCGGTTAAGGCTACGTAAAGCCGATCTACCAAAATACTAAGATACCGTCTCTCTCGCTAGAGAGCATTTCGCCCTAATTTTATTCATAAAAATATCACCTCAAATGATTATTATGATTATACGTATTTGCCATAATGTCTGTCATTTGCCGCTTATCAGTCACTCATTTCATATGTATGTATCTGATAACTTTACAAAACATACAATAAATATACATACACTGTGTTGCATTACTATAATTGCACTTGATATTTCCTATTTGTTGTAAAATTACAAATATTTTTTTAAAACGTGCAACATTTTTTAAGAGTGTGGTTAATGATCTCTTTTTATCTAAAATTTGGCACATCACTTCATTAATTTAAGAAAGAAATTGTGGATTAATATTTTGATAGTGTCTCATAACTATAATTACATTTTAAACAAAGGAGAATGCTAGAAAATTAAAAGTGTAATTTATTTTTATTATGCATTTTTCAACAATTTACTATAAAATGCCGCATGGTTCGTCAAACTTTAGTTTACATAAAAGTGACTTAAGTTTATATGTTGTAGTAACAAATTTGTAAAATAATTCGGATTATTAAGCTACCTTCAGCTATTCCCAGCAAACCATATGAGCCCGAAAAGAATCTTTTCGGACACCTTTTTCGGAGCGTTAACGCTCTTTATGAGCCCAAAAAACAATCATAATTGCTCCGAAAACCTTCAGAAAAGAGGGTCATTACATTCGAAAATGGTCCGTCAGAAAGAGCTCTTAGATAACGTCAGAAAAGAGTTTTTATGAGGGTTTTTTTGGCTCTTATAGAGCTCTTAGATAACGTCAGAAAAAAGTCTTTTATGAAAGTATTTTGGGCTCTGAAAGAGCTCTTAGATAATGTCAGAAAAGAGTCTTTTATGAGGTTTTTTTGGGCTCTGTGTAATCTTGTTCTTGTCATTCTTGTGTGATACAGCTATGTTTTTTTTTTTTTTTTGTTCAAAGCACAAATAACAGGACAACAACGCTTTGGTACACACATAATTAAGTGGAATTTCTGAGTCATACTGCGTGCCACTCAGGACAGTAACAAGCAAATTTTTCTTTCGCTCCGAAAATCCTCTTTAGTTGGACTCTTTTCTGACTCCTTTTTTCGGAGCGGTCCGAAAATGCTCTTTTGTTGCGCTCCTAGAATGGTATGCTGGGTTCATTCCGAACAAATTAATTATTCGGAAAAAGTTCTTTTCATATGAAGTTTGACGCCTTTCTGGTATTACGAACGCCAAACCCTTTGAGGGTTTTACTATACTGACCTAGTACCATCACCCTGACTTGGAATTTCTCACCCCCCAGACAATAATCCCAAAAATGTTCCACAGTGTTATTTAATAAATAAATAATATATATATTTTTTACAGCTCGAAAAAACTTTTTTATCTCCTAAGGTTCATAAACAAATATGGCTGAAATCGATGTAAAATCATCATAACGATATCATAATCGATATTAATGATAAAAAGGAATCTTTTTAAATGCAAAGAAGTACAATATTGATAATCCCGACAGTTTAAGTTGTTATTAATACGATTTAAACCAAGCGCCATTATAGGTCCAAAACAAATTTCGGTGGTGAAGATGTAGTGTTTCTGATTTGATGTATAGTTTCGCATTTGTTTAATTTCAATCAAAATATGTTATGATATATACATACTTTTATTTAACACTGTATTGAATTACTTCGGGTTTGAATAAATGGCACATATACTCTAATGCTAGAAATTGTTGTCAAATCGGAAGATGTTAACCATTACCTTTCGAAGCTTGACTGCGTTTACAAACTACAACTATAATTATCGTATCATAATAAATGGACTTATCTTTCTAAAAATATATAAAAAACCTCAACACTATTTGAGTTTTTATAAATTTCCGCTGATAATTATGTCTTTTGTTTTGTGAAATTTTGAAACTCAAGACAAGTTGTTGTCTACTTAGGATGTCTTTACAAATAAATCATTAGAAAGTTATTCTTTGTCATATGGGATCAAACATCAATTTTTTAAATATTTGGGCATGTCATAAAAAAGTAACGAATTATTATTTACATATTTATTAAGAGAGACTTCCGAGAAATGTTCGATAAGATTAGAAGATATAATTATACTCTAAATCAGTCTCGGGCGCTTGCTATACACGCGTGTATAGGAACAAAATTCTGTGTGCACGACGTTGACGCACCTGTTTTGCTATCTGATCGCTGATCTCGCTGCACATTTTTTTGAGTACACTCAAACCAAAATGTTTAGTGAAGAATGGGAAAATGATTTTTTTTTATAAAAAACATGAATGGCGATGCACAAAAAATATTTAATTATACATTATGTTTATATACATACATATATTATTTTATTATTTAATATTATTTTTATATATTTGTATATATAAAAATACTAAAATCCAAAAAATGTCTTTAATTTTGGCAACTGCAAAATTATTTGAGTGTAAAATTACTTGCGGTCGTTTGTTTTTTGCTGCTTCCAACACTAGCACATATGAGTGAGTATGTATGTGCCCGAGACTGCTCTAAATTAACCTTGGGAAATAATTAGAAATTATTTTGCCATTTCGCGATTGACATGAAACTTCACATAGGGGAGTATTTGAATTTAAGTTTTCACGAGTAGCGATGTATGATCTCAAAGTAGGACTCATCAGACGTGCAATATTTTTAAACGTCTACAAATCATTTTATGGTTCATTCAATTCTAACTAGCTGATCCGATTGGCATGCAATTTTACATAGAAATTTTACATAGCAATCAAGTATTAGTTTTAACGAGATTAGGACATATCAGATATAAACGATTTTTTCAATTTGACATGAAATTTGACATATGTATGTATAAGTAGCACAGGAGCATTCGAATTTGAGTTTTGACGACTTACTAAATTATGCTAATAATGTTTTACATAGGCCCGTTCCACTTTTACATATTCTGTCAAATTATTTACGGACATAAAATGCGATATGTCAACTAATAACACTTTTTTTGAATATTAAATATTTCTAAATTTTCACCTAAATATGCATTATATTTTTTTAAATATGGGAAATAATTTTTCTTCAACTTTTACTCAAATTAACTTTGCTTTGAAAATACATCCCACTTTCCGATCTCACGACTGACATTGTCTATCAAAAAATTTACGGACGTGAAATGCGATATTTTTACTCAATATTATATTCACTATTTTTGCATAAAAATGCAGTATTTTTTTAAATATCGAAAATAAGTTTTCTTCAACTTTCACTTAAATTAACTATTTTGCTTTGAAAATACATCCCACTTTCCGATCTCACGACTGAAATTTCAAATCAATATTTTGTAGCAAAAATGGACCAAAACTAGGGGACTTTAAAGTTGAATATTACTAAATTTGATAGATTTGTAAACAAAACCCATATATGTATGTATATAATATAACTACAAATCTACATATATTTTGATGCAGCCCCAATCAAAATCATTTAAGCCCAAAACTAATTTAATGTAAGATACCCAAAAAGTCATTTAAAACTCCAATATTTGTTTAAATTTATTGTGCATTCACGCGTATGCAGTTTTATATAGTATTTTTATTTTATTTAATCAATGTGCACTGGTATGAATTGTTTATTAAAATTTACTTTATCTACTACACCTCTTTTTCTTAAAAAGGTACTACTCTTTTTTTTTGGCAAATATTTATTAATTACGATTAAATAACAATGCTTTAAGTTATTTTATTTTGATAAAAACATTAAATATACATATGGTACTTAACAAAAATACACATCAATACTTAATAAAGGTGTGAGTACTGTTAATATTTATAAATATAAATAAAAACAAGTAAGAAAGTATAGTCGGTCAAGCCCGACTATATAATACCCTACACCCAGTATATGTTTAAAACAGTTTTTTACGATCATCCAAAAATTTAGTGTCATGATTTCTGTGAATATAAATATTGTGTGAGTTAAACTTTATCTCGATGTAAATAGTTTTAAAAGTTTTATGGAGGCAAAAGTTGATTACCTCCCCGTCTTATATGGGAATTTCGACTAATTACGGACCGACCATTATATAATTAGGTGTCATCATTTCTGTATATTATTTGTGTCAAATTTTATTTGATTACGAACATTCTTAAGAAATTTATGATCGTTAAAGTGATTTTCGGAAGTGGGCCTTATATGGGAGCTACGACTAATTATGGACCGATCATAATAAAATTGTACCGTATTGTTTTTCTGCATATGAAATATATTTGCGTTCAATATTATTTGGATACCAAAATTTTTGAGAGAGTTATGCGCTTTAAAGTAATTTTCGGGAGTGGGCCTTATATGGGAGCTACGACGAATTATGGACAGATCATAATAAAATTGTACCGTATTGTTTTTCTGCATATGAAATATATTTGCGTTCAATATTATTTGGATACCAAAATTTTTGAGAGAGTTATGCGCTTTAAAGTGATTTTCGGAAGTGGGCCTTATATGGGAGCTACGACTAATTAGAGGTGATTTGGCTTCATTTACCACTTATTTGTTATGAAATTTGTTTGGTTCCTTGCATAATTCAAACATTTATGATCGGTAAACCTCAATTTCGGGAGGACTTTTGTATGGGGGTCAGGTGAAATAATGGACCGTTTTCCACCAGTTTCAATTCCATTCGTCGTTGCGCCGAAAAAATATCACTTACTAAATTTTATCAAAATATCTTCAAAATTGCGACCTGTACTCTACGCACAAGCTTTACATGGACAGCCAGCTAGCCAGATGGACGGACGGACGGACATCGTTAAATCGACTCAGAAAGTGATTCGATCGGTGTACTTTAAGGTGGGTGTTGGACCAATATTTATAAGAAATATTAATTATTAAATATTCAGATTATAATAATGAAGGGGTTGTTTTAATTAATCAATAACATAAAATAGGGAAATATTGGTATAACATGAAACATAACACATAACTTTTACACTGCGTAGAGAATTACGATCTCTTATTTATATCAATAATCAAGCAATAACACAATAATCCGAAGTTAAATACTTTGGTATACACCTCGATCAACGCCTTACATGGAAATCCCATTTACTCGTAGATGCGAAATTGACTCAAATAACATTGAAATTAATCCAAATTAAAAAAAAACATTTAAAAAAGCTTAAAGTACACCAAAACCCAACAGCAACATCCCAGTAAAAAAATTCGTGTTTTTTGAAGCACCTAAGAAAAAAAGCGCATAATCGAGCGCTTCAATAAAAGCGCTCTTTTGAAGCAGTAAATGCTTACGAACAAAATATACAAAAAAGTACTATGACAACGAAGAAGGTTTTGTCAAGCTTACGACTGGACAACCAACTCAACGGAGTAATTTTGTTTTTCATTTATTTATTTTTAAATAACTATCTTCAGGGGTCAACAAATTTGACCGAAATATTGGGAAATAAAATAAAATAAAATTTTTAAAACAAAATATGTTTATATTTTCCATTTAAAAATTTGTTTACCTCATGACCTTATGCCGAACAAAATGTACAAACAATTCTTGATTTTTTTAAATTTGTTTCAACTTATTCGGACTAGTGGTTCTCGAGTTATGACGTGACAAATTCCCTATAGATACTTACTAACTTCAAATTAGTTTTTAAATTATTATTTCATGTAAAATGACCAAACGAATAATGCAGAAGTTCTTCTTTTTGGGGCTACTTTCATAAACAATTATCAGAATTGAGTCCCGAAATCATGTGTTGTACTGTGTTATATAACAGTGCAAAAGTGAACCATTTTTCTTAGTACTTTTTTTTTAATATACTTACTAAATAGGACCCTATGTACACCTTGATATACCATTATTTTAATTTGACTCTTTTGTTAAAAAGCTACACCATAAAAGAGTTAATAGGTATGTAGTAATAAAAAATGGTTCAGTTTTGCTCCATAGTGTACATTTGAATGATTTTCTTATAAATTATTTGTTTTATTTTCTTTTGAAAAACAAAGTTTTTCAATTTTGAAAGTATCTAAAGGTGGATTCACCCATTGTTCGAAACAAAAACTTTGTCCGAACAAATATTTTGTTCTGAACGAATGGGTAATCCACCTTAACCAATAAAATTCCCACAACTTTTCAAAATTTTAACCTTTTTCAGGCATGATGTAACTGAATTTAATTAATTAAAAACAACTTTTATATTACATAGCCTAAAAACAATAATTAAAAGTCATCAAACTCTGTTAGAATTTTGTTACTGTTATCGGTTAAAGGCTGACAATTCATAATGCCCTGTGTTTCAATTATAGAAAGTGCACAAAAACAATAATGAGCTGTCAATGTAAATACCTACATATGTATGTATTATGTACCTATTCGAAAATCACAACATATAAAACAATATTTAAAGAATAGAGTTCATTTAACTTTTTATCGAAATATTTCGAATATTCCTCAAAAGCAAAGAACATTTTTCTCATATTTTTACTTCCTTATGTTCAACAATGTTTCACTTCTTCTACCACTTACTTCAGCTGAATGTAATTGATCTTTTAACCAATTTAAACAGTGTTTAATTAAATATTTCATAATTTCTAATTAAATTTATATAAATTTATTGAACATTTGTATGTATGAATATGGACATGAATGCATTAGAATACGAGAGTACCATTTTTAAGAAAAAATTTTGCAAATAAAATCATTTTTTTTTTTGTTATTTTTCTGTAAAGGTTCACTGACTCTAGAATACTTGTTCTTACTTCATGTAAATTTTTTTTGTTGTTTGGGTTTGCTGAAGTTTAATCACACGTTCCGCTTTTTATATTTTTGTTTAATATTTTGATAGTTCAGCATAATTTCTGTTTGTTTTTACCATTAAATCTAAATTGGCTGATGAAGACTTCAATTTTATACTTAAATGTACATACATACATACCTACTTATGTAAGTATTTTTTTCGTTTTGTAGTGTTTTTCTTTTTGTTTTGGAAATTTTTGTTTGCAGAAGCTCAGAGAAGTTCTATGACCTTAGGACAGGAGTTTTTGTATTAAAGGTTTTTATATATTTAAAAATTGTTGACATTTCCCATAAACATAAATACTATAAAGAAGATTGATATGCTACCTTGTATGTATGTACATATGTATGTACACATACATACATATGTATATCCTTTGCATCAATGACGCTCTATTAAATTATTTATTTATTTTCTTAGATAGGTACTATTACAATTTAAATTATAATAAATCTATGATGCTGGCTATCTATCGGCTTAACTATTAAATAGAAAATTGTATTGTTTGTTAAACGATAATTCAGCAGTATAGTTTGACAGGCGGCCTACCAAAAGTTAGAGCTCACTTGTAACGATAAGAAATGCAGGAAGAGAGTGAGATGAAAAGGTAGAGAGTTGATTGGTAGAAATGAAGAAAAAAGTTTAAGAATTCACATTCTTTCATGTTCGGCAGCACTTCCCAACAGAAGAAGCGAGTGTCGTCGACAAACATAATGATCTACAAACTGTCAAGCCTGAAAATCTATCCTTGTCTCTATACATCAACAGGTTGACAAATAAGAACAATGGTAAATAAGTTTGGAATTTGGCCAGTTGGTGTTCCCAGTTCGGACTCTTTCAAACACAAAGAGGAAGAATTGCAGGTTCACCAAAACATCTGGCAAATGTTTTTAACCTGTCAGTTAGGAGCCAAATAAAATCCTTATTCATAAACTTAAGAAGGACGCCACTGAGTGATATTAGTAAAGCCAATATTTCTTATGTCAGCTTTTGATGCCCTCTACTTCACTAGCGTACTCGTTATCTACCAGCAAGCACATTCTTAGAGCTCACAAGGCTTTAACCAGCAGAGGCCTTGTGAATAGCGCTCGATCTATCGAAAGCCTTCGACATTGTCAGCTAAGTCACACCCTTTCAGAACATCCTGCAGTCTACAATGCCTAAAAACATGTAGAGATACATACCCAGCTAGCATTTTTTCAAAATTTTGATCAAATTCGAGTCTTTTTCGATACTTTTGCGCGATTAAAATGATGGAATATGCGCTCATTTTCAGATCATAAAAGACACATTTGTCGGGAGAAAAGTGGCCCTACCCGCGACTCTTCTTGATAGTCATTTATGAGTCTTTTTCTTTGTTAAATTAGAGTTATTTTTTACCCTTTTTCTAATAGTATTTATAGTATTTTTCGAATCGCTTTCTAGTCATTTATTAGTCCTATTTCTCTTCATTTATGAGTCTTTTTCGAGTCGTTTTCTAGTCATGTTTCTAATCGCTTAGGACTCTTTTTTAAGTAATTTATCAGTCTGTTTAGGAGTCTTTTTATTGTCATTTATGATTGTTTTTCGAGTCATTTTTAAGTCGTATTACTAATCTTATTTGATTCTTTTTCGACTGTTTTTATTCGGTTTTCTGAGTCCTACGTTTAACATGACATAAACAAAAAATATTAAGCTCATATTCGTGTGATAAGACATCAAAGTTTATTTAATAGAAACAACAGCAGTTTTCAATCATCCAGATGCGCAAAATATGATCATAAATAACGGTTAAAATCCTCACATTTTAAACGCCTGGATGATTAATTTGCGATTGCTGTACAATTTGTTATTGTATTTTAAGTCAAACTATTTTTAAACATTAGCGCGAGTCATTTTCGGGTCTTTTTTTAATCGTGTAAGTGATTAATCAGTTATTGATCAGCAAAGGTACTCGAAGAAGACTCAGGAAGGTGAGTTTTGAAAAAACGATCTTCCAAATGCTAGCTGGGATAAGTCGTAAATGATATCAGAGGCAGCCAATCGTACTTGGGTTTAGAAAAACGCGCAAGAAGTTCCTCCAGCGCCTGTCGCCATTCCGGCTTAAGTACTATCCGACGACTGTACCACTATTAGGATGGGCACAATGTTGATTAGCTTTCTGGTCTGGTGAATGGTTCAGAGCATTTGCGGCATGGATAAAAAACACCGTGTAGGTTACCTTCAATACATTAAGGTAGCTCGACTTGTGTTCAATTACGATACTTCTGTATGGTCACATTTGTTAAATGTTACCTAGTGGAAAATATTCAAAGATTACTTAAGGACTAAACTAGAATAAATTGTCCTGCTGACAAAATATTTCCTATAATTTAATCAAAGGAAAAATCTTAGCTACAAAATTATGCAGTTTAAAGCTCACCCGAAGCATATGAGAAGGAACCTTCAGTTATATAAGGAGAACGTACAAGGTATGTGGAGGATTCATTGAATCGAAGGAACTTTAAACAACATTCATAAAGGCGTTATCAATACCGCTGTCGTAATAATCCCTGTGAAAGTATTACTTGGAATTTGCCCACCTCCCATAGCAGACAAAGATGAACCTGTCGTAGAACAAAGGACGGAATAGAGCAACACACTTAATGCTTGTTGTACCCGCATTAATGCTCAATTAATGCTTGACATGTGGTGAGGATTCCATACTCCACTTGTTCAACACCCCAACAACAAGCCTTCTTCTCTTTGACCAATAAATTTATTGACTTACCTAGCAAAAATTTTAAAACGACTCTTTTGGGGTTATAAAACAAATATGTATAGCAATCATTGAATATAAAACTGTCTGTCAATGGCAACACTAAACAAATCACTTTCTACGCAATATTTTTAAAATCGCTAAGTTTTATTAAAAACAGCTTAATTGTCATCACTGAAAGTAATCCAACAGCTGGCAGACTGCAAACAAACGTCATCTTTTATTATTTATGTTTCTATAGGAAAAAGTGAACAATTTTCTACTTAATTATTAATTGAAATCAGAAACTAATAAAAGTACTTGATATATTAAAATAATAAATATATTAAAATAATAATAAATTTCAACCATGGAGGATGAATTGCCAAAAGAATTCGACCTAATAGTCATAGGAACAGGTAGTAAAAAGAATAATTTAACATGCATATGTACATATATTATTGAACAACAATGAATCATTGCTTTTTCATTCCAGGTTTTCCAGAATCTTGTGTGGCAGCTGCCGCAAGTAGAATAGGAAAAACAGTGCTGCATATAGATCCCAATGAATATTATGGTAGCTCTTGGGCATCACTTAATTTAGATGCATATATTACATTCCTACAACATTCACAAGAATGTGGAAATAACAATGAAATCCGTAATACTAAATTTGAATGGCATATACCAGCTGAAGTGGAGGTCAGGACAGAAAGTACCGAGGAAAATGAAGTCAATCTAACAGATGACATGAAATCAAAAACCCAAGAACATTGGTCCGTGGATAAGCTGATGAAATTGTCCAGGAAATTCAATTTGGACTTGTGTCCAAAGATTCTCTATTCGTCGGGTTCTTTGGTGCAGCTGTTAATATCCTCAAATATCTGTCGTTACGCTGAGTTTAGAGCGGTGGATCGTATTTGCACCCAATTCCAAGGGCAACTATTGAATGTGCCCTGTTCACGCAGTGATGTTTTCAATACGAAAGACCTGAATATAGTAGAGAAACGACTACTAATGAAATTTCTCACATTGTGCCTTACCTTTGGCGAAGACAAATGTGAAGAGGATACTTCGGAATTTAGGGGCAAAACATTTGCAGAATATTTACGTGCCCAAAAAGTGACTGAGAAAATCAATAGGTGTGTAATGCAAGCCATAGCTATGGCCAATGATGAGACACCATTTGAAGTTGGTATGGAACGTACGAAAAAGTTTCTACAGAGTTTGGGACGTTACGGCAATACGCCCTTCATATTTCCCATGTATGGTTGTGGCGAAATACCGCAATGTTTCTGCAGGCTATGTGCTGTCTTCGGTGGCATTTACTGTTTGAAGCGACAAATTACTGCAGTGGATATGGATGAGGCTTTAAAAACTGTATACATAGAAGTAGATGGTCAACAGCGTATACAAGCTAAGCAAGTAGTTTGTTCTTCTAACAATATGCCCGCTCAGCTGAGAAGCTCTAACCCAAAGAATTATTTATCGAGAGCAATATTCTTAGCTTCGACGCCATTGGGTAGTGAGGCTCTTAATAATGGAGGAGGTGGTGTTAATCTATTGCGGCTGATTGATGGCGATGCCAAACGTGAGGCTGTACTTATACAATTGTCACACTATTCCGGAACATGTCCTAAAGGATTGTGTAAGATTTAGTGATTTTCCTCAAATTTTTCCATTATCATTTATTTGTTTATCGATAAATACGAAAGTGTTTTTTCTACTACATATTATCGATATGTAGTAACAAACATTTTCTACATAAAAGTTTAGTGTTGTTGTTAGCAGCAAACAATTTCTATGGAAAATTTCGTAGTTATCGATAACAGTAAAAATTTTCTGTAGTAAATTTTAAAGTTATCGATGACAGAAAAATGTACTATAGAAAATTTCGATAAGCGCTGTTAAATTACTAAAATAAAATAATAAAAATGGCAATCTTATATCATTGCAGACATTTTTCACTTAACAACTCCAGCCCTTTCCGATCAGCCTAGCTTAGATTTGGAACCTTTTGTTCAACAAGTATTCCATAGCACTTTGCCTACAACACCTAAACTATTGTACTCCTCTTACTTCTCAATATCCAGTTACGAATTAGAAAATAATGCATCATCCCTAATCTATAATACTGCACCGCCATACTATGAATTGGACTATGATTTATCTATTGATAATGTACGTGCAATCTTCTCCAAATTATATGAAAATGTTGAATTTCTACCACGCGCTCCCGATCCAGAAGAGATTGTTATCGAAGGTGAAGATCCTAAGGCGTTGAGTGAACAGCAATTGCCCGATGATTTGCGTGAGCAATTGCGAGAACTGGAAACATTTACCGAACAAATGGAAATAGAGGAGGGCTCTGAATTGCCGGCAACAGAAGAGATGGTTTCGGAATAGTGAGAGATACAGCTAATACAAGTTTAAACAGTATAATAGTTACTGAAACTATTAACAGTGACTATTAAAATGTAAACAACATTATTATAAGGCTTAAAATACTATAAACACTGCATATTTTTACTACTTACATAATACATATGTATATTTCGTAAAGAATAAAGCACTTTATTATACATATGACATTATAGAAACGACTTCAAATAACTGGGTTTAATTGCAAAAAAAAAACAATTTCCATAAGTTATAATAGCAAATAAAAAGCTCTGAGTTTTCGTTTTTTATTAATATTATAGCATAGATATTTATTTGTTAATAATAAATAAGATTCTTAATTAGCAAGATGGAATCTCTCAATGAAAATGTTGATACGTCATATATTTGAGCTACAAAATATTTTGTAGCTATTTGTCTATTATAATAAAAAATAAATTACAAATACAGGAAAATAAGTTAATTGTGAAATGAATTACAGAAATGCCAACATTTAAGTCACTTTAACTAATAATTAAATGAACTGCTTAAAAGAAACGTACGTCATTTTTCTTCTTTTCTCCTTATCACATAGAAAAGTTTACATCAATTTCAATGTTTCCATAGCCTGTGTGATGCGTTGAATTTCACTTTCCGATTGTTGTAATTTTTCAGTATTAGCTGTTTGCACTTCAGCTGGTACCTTGGTTGCATAGTCACTAGCTTCCATTGCCTGTTTCAACTTACCAACAGTTTGCTCCAATTGCACCTGTTTCTTTTGCAATTTGGCGATTTCTTTGTCGGCTTCAATTAGACCCTTGAGCAGTAAATGAACTTCACATTGACCCGAAACGGTAAGAATTGCGCAACCAGCTGGTGGCGTAGTATCGAATTCAATTTTGGAACAGTAGGAAATGGTAGCCAAATCGCTGGCATATTTTTTGAGAATATTATTGGGTTGAGAGTCAGTGCAGACAATAAAGGCCTCGGTTTTAGTTTTGTTGGGCAAATTGTAATCAGAACGAGCTGAACGTATGATACGAGCGGTCTTTTGCATAAAATCAACATCCTTTTCAACTTGTTCATTGCGCCAAGTGGTATTAGCTGTAAGTTAATAAGCAATAAACAGTTTTATAGAATGTTAAAAAATATATATTACAAGTTTCCATTTACCTGGATAAGCAGCCACACATATACTGGGTGTGGTATCAGCTCTGGGCAAACGTTGATACAATTCTTCCGAAATGAAAGGCATAAATGGTGACAGCAATTTCAAGCCCAAGTCTAAGCAAGCGAATAAGGCTTTACGTGCTGATGCCTTTTGGTCGTCAGTACCATTTTGGAAGATGGGTTTCAAGCACTCCAAGTACACGTCGCATAAATCGTATAACCAAAAACTGTAGCAGGCACTGGTGGCCGCCGCAAAATCGTATTGTTCAAAACCATTATTACAGGTCTCGATGGCAGCAGCTAAACGCGAGAGAATCCAAACATCCATGTTGTTCTCACTGCCACTCAATTGCAAATCTGAAGAGTATTTTTCATCGCCACCAAAGTACATGAGTGCAAATTTAGTGGCGTTCCACAACTTATTACAGAAGAAGCGATAGCCCAATACACGATTAATATCCAAGTTAATATCACGAGCCTGTGTAATGTAGGCACACAAAGCAAAACGCAAAGCATCCGAACCACATTCTGGTATGCCATTGGGATAATCTTGTTTCTGGCCAGCCTTAGCCTTTACAATTTCCCGAGGATCCAAGTTAGAGTTAACCAATTGGGCGTGCAGACCCTCCAATGTTATGCCGTGTATAACATCCATGGGATCAATGACATTACCCAAAGATTTCGACATTTTACGACCGTGAGCATCACGCACCATCGGATGTAGGTAAACTTCTTTGAAGGGCAATTTTCCTAGCAACTTTTGTCCAAAGAAGACCATACGGGCAACCCAGAAGAATAGAATATCATGACCGGTTTCCAAAAGGCTTGTGGGATAGAAGGCTTCCAAATCGCCAGTATTATCGGGCCAGCCAAATACTGAGAAGGGGTAAAGACCAGAACTGAACCAAGTATCTAAGACATCCTCGTCTTGGATTAGTTTAATTTTGCTGGCATCCACATTAAATCTTTCGGCAGCTTTAGTTAAGGCCTCTTCGTGTGAACGAGCCACAATCCAAAAGGCTTCATCGTCAGACTGTTGATGAAAATAAAATATTCTAAGTAAAAATTTCAATTGGAAAATTTTTAAAATTTTCTATAGAAAATTGTTCTTGCTATCCATAGGAAATTTTTCCTCTTAATGATAACACCGGAATTTGCTATAGAAAATGTTTCTCTTGTTAGCGATAACTCCAATATTTTTACCAAGAATTTTTTCCTGTTATCGATAAAATTTTTAAATTTTCTATAGGAAATATTTTCTGTATCAACAATTTTCTCTAGACAATTTTCTCAGCTATCTCCAGAATTGTTTTTTTCTCGATAAAAAACATCTTAAAATTAAATTTAAATATTACCACAGAGATCTTTAAAAGCCAGACATGTAATTACATTTCAAATATTTAAAAGCAGTTTTAACCAAGTACACTTTACAACAAACACTTACCGAACCAGATTGTATAGAAGAATCAGTAAAAGTAACATGATAAGCAGGAATACGATGACCCCACCATAATTGACGTGACACACACCAATCACGAATACCATCCATCCAGTGGTACCAAGTCTTAGTGTGATGTTCGGGTATAATTTTGAGTTCTCCCGAACGTACAGCTTCAGTGGCCTTCTCAGCCATTTCCGAGCATTTCACATACCTTAATTCAAACAAATATGAATCATGAATCATTTCTAATAAAATATTAAAATTATGAAAACAATTTCTTACCATTGTGGTTTAATCATGGGCTCTACAACATCCTTAGAACGTGAACAGAATGGCACCACCATGGGATTATTAACAGTTTCCCTGTACAGACCCAATTCTTTCAATCTAACAAGAATTTCTTTGCGGCAAGTGAACCTCTTCATGCCGGTGAATTCGCCGTAATCACCAATAATATAACCATCATCATTTAATATGGTGATGAAGGGTAAATTGCAACGTTTACCCACTTCATAATCGTTGGGATCATGGGCTGGAGTAATTTTAACAGCTCCAGTACCGAAATTCATATCAACAAATTCATCGCAAACAATGGGCAGACGTCTGGTACAGAAGGGATGCTTTACAAATTTACCCTGCAAATGTTTGTAACGTTCATCGTTGGGATGTACAGCTACGGCCGTATCACCCAACATGGTTTCAATACGTGTAGTGGCCACAATAATCTCTTCATCAGAGTCCTCTACTTTATAGGCAAATTTCACGAGAACACCAAATTCCACTTTCTCATCGTAGCCGGGTATGGAGAAAAATGTGCGGCCAGGAATATCAATTTTATCTACTTCTATGTCAGAGATAGCAGATCGTAAAGCACAAGACCAGTTGACCAAACGAGAACTGCGATAAATGCTGCCATCTTCATGTAGACGGACAAAAGCCTCTGTAACAGCTTTGCATAGCTTAGGATCCATGGTAAAAGCAACACGGCTCCAATCGTACGAAGAGCCCAAACGTTTTAATTGATCATAAATGCGGCCACCCTTCTCACGACGCCAATCCCAAATTCTCTCAATGAATTTCTCACGTCCCAAATCGTGACGCGTGAGTTTCTCATCACGCCATAATAGTTTTTCCACTACTACTTGTGTGGCAATTCCAGCATGATCGCAGCCAGGCACCCAGAGTGTCGTCTTTCCCTTCATGCGGTTGTAACGAGTGATGCAATCTTCAATGGCATTGGTAAGAGCATGACCCAAATGCAGAGAACCGGTAACATTGGGTGGTGGAATGACCATGACGAATTTTCCATTAGGATTTGGATCGGAAATGTTTGAGCGCTAAAATTTATGGTAAAATATAATCAGAAATTAAAAAAACGAGGAAAATATGCTTCAATTTGTTGGCCATCCATTTTTGATGGAAAGTCGTTTCATTTTGAATAAAACCAAAGTTTTTACGGGTTTTTCTAATATGTTGTCCATTTATGGATTAATTTAGATGATTTTTTAAGAAAATGCCTATAGAATTTTTAAATATTTTGTATGTATTCCTCCTGAAGCATTTAAGGTCCACTTTTATACATTATTACAAAATTACAAATGATATGAAATTTAATAAATACCACACATGTTCAAGGGTATATATAATAAGGAACAACTATAATTGTAAACAAACGTCATTATAGCCTTGATTGCTTACACAATATTATAAATATCGATTTGTATAGATAATTATTGTAGACTTAGTTTGAAACGAAATCATTTACCTCACTCATTTTATATTATTTTCCCCTATGTGGCCATATGTCATCATAAATTCAAATCTTTGCAAAAAATCTATTATTATAATATCTATTATATTAATATCGCCTATCTTAACATAAAAATATATAAATATTTGTAAATTATCATTGGCAATTTTGTAACTGACTTTAACGATCTTTTCCTATTAACAACTAAAGAAGTTCAAGACAATATCTACAGTATATTCTTTCAACTAATCGTCCTACTGATTTGTTTTACTAGTTTGCTACATAGTGCGACAATACCAGAGTGAGTTCCAGGTACATATATAAATTGTTTCCAATTTGGTGCATTAGTTTTTGCGTTTATCAATTAAGGACCTACACCTCATTATAATAAATATAGATTACTTACTCCATATTCAGGTGTGAAAAATCCTTGTTTTTCCCACCAGCTATACCATTGAGCCTCAACATAGCCGGGACTGTAAGCATCAGGTAATGCACCAGAGAGATCTTTCATTTCACCGGGTGCAGTGTTGGCAGTGTATACTGCAGCCTCTTTCACTTCTTTGGCCTTTTTCTAAAAAGAAGAAAGTAAACAAATAACAAAAATTTATACAATTACACTTTCAATATATAATCGAAAAATACACAAACAAAAAACTATAACAATTGTAACTAATTGTGTTTTTATATTTTTCTATGATTATAAAGCACGATATTTGTATACAAACACACCTTCGGCTACCCCAACCCCTTCTTCAAATTTTTCACACCAACAACACTGCTAGTACTACTTATTTCTAACCTTACTTCTATTATTCGTCATACTTATCCAGAAATTGCATTAGCTTATTTACCTCAGGTTTTTCCTTCTTTTCTGTGACCGCTGGTGCCGCAGTAGCTTTTTTATCCAATTTTGCTTGAAGTTTAGCTAATTTTTCTGCTTTCTTAGCTTCCTTTTCCAATTGTTTGGCCGTTTTTGGTGGTTCTGCCGCATCATCAGCAGCAGGACCTGCGCCATTTACAGCAGTTTTTTGTTCTTCAGGCATATTTGCTAGAAACTCTTTAAATACTGTATTTGCTTATAAAATATGTTTAGTTGTTTAGGAATTAATTGAACAGTAATTTCTTGCAATCACACTAGCTGCACTAGAGTAATTTAGCTGACGAAATATTATGAAAAACGTGTGCAAGTGCCACGAATTTTTGTGTTTTGCAGCAAGACGAATTTATACAAGATAAACAACTCTGAATTCGTGTAAATGTCAAATGGTTTGATACAGTGTTGCCGTGACACTATAATATAAACAATATTTGTTTAAAAGTTTGCGGAAACTATGGACTAAAATTTATCTATCTCAGATTTATCTAGTTTTTTAAATATTAATGGAATAGTTTACACATATAGAAACTATTTTTGATCGTTCTTTCATAAAGTTGTAGTAATATTATGGCAACATTGCTTCTGTAAAATAATTATGTATATGCGAAAAATTATTATGAATACTACTAAATAAATAAAACTAATAATAATAATAATTCTGCAGTCAGCTGATATTGTTATTTAATTAATTTCCATATATTTGTTGTAGAGCTTTGAGAACAAAATATCAAAATATTTTAGAAAGTAAACAGGGTATTTCGAAGTGTGTTTTAATTTTAAACGTACATTTAATATTTAAATTATCAATTAACGGATAAAAACTTAAAATCAATAAAAAAAATATAAATAAATCAACAATTATGTTGAAATCGTTAGTTCAATTTGTTCGCTCGGCGAACAATTTCTTGTACGCACATGAATTCTTGTCTTGTGTGGACAGTTTTCGGCGATAGTCGAAAAAGAATATAACATCAACAAATGACAAAATTATGTGGACAAGAATTTATTCGCCTACTGGGTGCTAACACATTTTCAGCCGATTTTTTAAAGAAAAATGAGCTAGTAACGCAAGCTTCTAATACTGCCTCATTTCACTTTTCACCCACTGTTCTCTGCCAACAGTATGGCATCACTTTCACTGCAGGTGAACAATAAAAAAAATTCCTCTAAACAATTTGACATTTCGGGCAGCAAAATTTTTTTTCTCTCACACAGATTTTCATTTATTTCTTCTTTTGTTTGACGAAAAAAAACCAATTCAAGGGAAAAAATATAATTTTCGACGCCTTCAAAAAGACAGAAAATGTGTTAAATAAATGCAATTAAACTGTGAAAAATAAAAAATATACTCAAAACCGACACAATATAGAAACAATACAATCAATAAATATTTGTTTTTGGTGCGTGAATAGAGTGTAATGAACTAAAAATGTCTTCCAAAAGTGAATTAAAAAAATTATCAGAGGAATCATTGTTGCAGCCACCGGAAAAGGTCTTTGACATTATATGCAAATTAGGTGAAGGCAGCTATGGCTCTGTGTATAAAGCTCTGCACAAAGAAAGTAGTTCCATAGTGGCCATTAAACTGGTGCCGGTGGAGTCTGACCTGCATGATATTATCAAAGAGATTTCGATAATGCAACAATGTGACTCGCCATATGTGGTGCGCTATTATGGTTCATATTTTAAACAATACGATCTATGGATTTGTATGGAGTACTGCGGTGCTGGCAGTGTATCGGATATAATGCGTTTACGCAAAAAGACATTGACCGAAGATGAAATTGCTACAATACTGTCGGACACGCTGAAGGGTTTAGTTTATTTACACTTGCGCCGGAAAATACATCGCGACATAAAAGCGGGTAATATCTTATTGAATACGGAGGGTTTTGCTAAACTGGCAGATTTTGGGGTGGCCGGCCAACTGACCGACACCATGGCTAAGAGAAATACTGTCATTGGTACACCCTTCTGGATGGCTCCGGAAGTTATAGAGGAAATAGGCTATGATTGTGTGGCTGATATATGGTCCCTGGGCATAACAGCCTTGGAAATGGCGGAGGGTAAACCACCTTATGGTGATATACATCCCATGCGTGCGATATTTATGATACCACAAAAACCGCCACCATCTTTCCGTGAGCCCGATCGTTGGAGCACCGAATTTATAGATTTTGTAAGTCGCTGTTTAGTTAAGAACCCGGAAGAACGAGCCACCGCTTCCGATCTTTTGGATCACGAATTCATACGCAATGCAAAACATCGCGGCATTTTAAAGTCCATGATCGAAGAAACCTGTGCCATACGTGAACAGCAACGAACTGCCCGCACGGTAGGTGGTTCAGTGCAAGGTAGTCAAGCTAAAAGTTTGGCTACTCAGCAAGAAGATCTCTTACACGAAGAGGAACAAGAGTTTCCCGCTGAAACGGTTAAAACATTTATCGATGATCCGGGTACATTGGTGCCAGAGAAATTCGGCGAATATCAACAGACCTCGAATGCTTCGGATGCCACAATGATATCACATCCCGAGGATACCGGCACATTGTGTCCAGGCAAAACGGGCGGTGTAGGTGGTGTATCGGCTAACAAGTCGGCAGATGGCGCTGATATAGCGGCAGTGGATAGTGGTACTATGGTAGAGTTAGAATCTAATTTGGGTAAGTCGTAGTCAAATAAATATAGCGTATAGGTTTATTTTGAAAATGTTTTTCTTTATGACTGTGTAAATAACCTAGCAAAAAGGGAGTTGCGATTTCAAATTTAAAGTAATTTATAATCCTAAATGTAAACGTTTGAGAAGGCTTTGTTGGTATACATTCGAAGGTACTTAAGCAAATATACGAGTTTTTTCTACATTTTTCCTAATGATTGAATTACATGAATTACAAATATACAAAAAACTAACAAAAAACAAGTTATTTTTTTCCAAATTGTAGAACAAAAAAGTTAGAATCAATAAACCTGCAGTTCTAATATTAGATGCCAACAAAAGTTTTAAATACTTTTAAAAAAACAACTAACAACAACATCCTCAATATATCTATAAGTAAATAATGCTCAGTTGTAATCATAGAGGGTCATAATAAAAATTGTTTATACTATGAAGCATCCCTCTGATTAAGGTCTCTCTGATAATCCAATAATTGTAGAAAATGTTGAATATTTTCAGTGTGAAAATGAATTAGTGTGGCGTACATTGTAAAAAAAACAAATTTTTGTATGTATTTGAAAAACCAAGCAAAATCTTCGGGGCTGTATTCTTCTGTTGAAATTCGTGGTCAGTCTGACTAATCTACCGTGGACAAGTTCGAAGTCATCAAGATCATGTAGATGGCGAGTTGAATAATGCCAGGGTAAATAGAATACCATCTTGTGAAGTTTTTTGTGCTACCTGGAGCTTATTTATATGACATAACGGGATAAAATATGAATTTAATAATCAGTTTCTTGTTATCAATATTTAGTAAAGATTTTCTGTTTAGTAAGGGTTACAATATTCGTATGGTATGTAAAAAGTTAAAAGTTTAATTATTTTGTCTAGGACATTAGGTTGAGAGCGTTAACGAATTTTTTTTTTTTTTTTTTTGTTTTCTATAGAAAAAACTTTTCTACAGAAAAAATTTATTTGTACAAAATATTTTAAATACATTTCAATTTCGGCCTCAGTGCCGTAAGGCATTATTGAGGCAAGTTGGCAAATTAATTAATTTTCAAAAGTACAAATAAAAGACTTAACTTAAAGTTAAGATTATTAAATTACAAAAAATATGTATAAAAACTGTTTTACAAAAAATAAAAATTACAAAAGCGTTTCGATGTTGTTAAATAAATGTTGTTTACAAGACGATTTAAATAGTGAAATTCGATTAATTGACTTCAAATCTGCGTGTAAATTATTGAATTTTACAGCACCCACGTAATCAATGTGTTGTTTGGTAGTTTCTAGTCTACATCGAGGAATTCTTAAATTTGTTCTGTTTCGTGTGTTAAAACTAAATTGCTGTTGAGAAAATGTCATGCTTTGGTGACCAATATGTTTGTACATTTACCTGCTAGGGCATTCTGGACACATATCCTTATGCGGGCATTTACAATTTGCACACTTAATGGCTCTGGAGTCACATTCTTCAGTTTTGTGATATCCAGGACATTTAGCACAAAAAGTTTCACGTTGTATTTACTGGAACCATGAACATACATACATTTGGCAGTTATAATATTGGGTCAGTTTGATTTATTTGGTTTTTGGTATTTCCCTTTAACTTTGATTTGATTTATTACAAAATAATTTTGCCTCAGTTTCTTTAGTGTGATTGAGTTTTTTTTTTCGAAATATACAATGAAAATTATTTTTTCTCTGGTACTGTCCATGGACCTTGTAAAAGTATTAAAATATGTACATTGAAGACATAATTGTAACAGGCACTATAGATGTCTCAGTTTTATCCAGTCCTAAAAGTAGAGCCTTATAAAGTTATTTTTTTGTGCGTAAATAAAATACTAGGTATAATTATAATTTATAGCAACGCGCATCACAAACTATATCAAATTAATCTTTATTGCAGCAAAATAATTTCAAACCTATTGAAATTTTACGTATTGAATAGTCTTTTACGTTTAATATTCTACACATTTCATGTATGTATTTGCCCTATTTGACACTTTAAAATGGGTATTTGTGGTATGATTACCTTAACAGCTGGTTTGATAACAACTTCATCGTTATCGTCATCATCAATGGTTTGTAGAGGTGTATAAAAGTTATAATTTGTAGTTCTCTGAGAGCTACTAGCAGTTGCTTGTCTCTTACTCATGTTATGCTCGTTATGTTATGTTATGCTACGTTTCTTCGCTTAATATTGTCTTTTTAATTATTTGAACCGATATACAAAAACACAGGGGAGGGGGGAAAATACCGTTCCCTTTTTTGACTGCAGATCAAAAGTAAAAAGAAAATTATGACTACACATCAGTTGAGTGCGAGAGACTGAAAGAAGAATTGTGTTGTATAATATCCCGGCCATATTCTTTACGACAAGGTAAGGCTACGTTAAGAAGAATTGCATCCAACCCCGTGCTCACATCCACTCTGCGACTTCGTGTGGTCCATTGTGATGCCTTTCGAGTGTAGAGTAAGAATAGTAAAAATATAAAAAGAAGAAATGTGAAAAGGGAGACTTAACCAAACACATACCCCAGTCATTTAACCACCTGATTTTCCTTGTGAATTTGATGATATATTCCATTTTACAATGAAAAACTCGATATATCATAAAATTTTGCAAACTTTATTTTTATTATGGTAGCAGAAGTCCTCTTGAAATTGACAATAATCTATCCACGATTTTTTATAGCCCTCATAGAAATTTGTTCCCGAAATTTGGCTCTATTGTACATAAATGCCTATAGAAAAATAAGTTTCATGCATCAGTTCATATATGACTATATCCATAAATATAAAAATCACTTTCAAGTTGGAATTCGACACAAATAACAAATAATTCACACGTACATATGTATATCTAAAATGTTTTGTATAACGTTCGATCCATATTTGACCAAGTCATATGTAGCTAAAGTTCATTCCCGAAAATCATCTAAATCTCTTATAAACATTGGCCCATAATCATAGTCATCATTTTTCAGTCTCGTCTCATCGAACTGTTCGGACGTGTTTTTTTAGTGCGGCTGAATTTTCGGTGAAAAAATCGTAATAGGTGAAAAAGTGTAAAAAGTTGAAAATAAACAAAAAAGTGAAAAAATCGTAATAGGTAAAAATATATAAAAAAAAAAAAAAAAAACATTAAACATCACATAAAAACTGTATGAGTGTTCGTCTCAGATGTAATTCTGAGAAAGAGCTTAGCTCGACTAGAAAAACTAGATGGGTCTCTGAGGAAGAATCCATAAAAAAATCTCTGGAGAATTTTCTCACTGCAAGAGCCGTGGAACGCCGTCGTTCCTGTTCGCCCAATATAGTAGTTTCAATAGATGAAGAAACATCAACACCTTCTACATCAAATAGTGCAATCAAACCTAGAAAACAAGTAGGTATGGATAAATACGTCACAGTTCTTAAGCGACAGAGGAGCCCGACATCTGCTCAAGTGTCATCAAATTCAAAAGCTCCTAAGACCGTGAGTAATGATCAAAATAGGTTTGCTCTCCTCCAGACGGATGAACCAGAACTTCATAAGAAGACGTTTAAGCCCCCACCAATTTATCTGAGAGAGCCCACTTCCAGTAAATTGGTACAAGGAATTGTTGCTGTAATAGGTGAAAACATGTTTAGCGTAACATCAATTAAACATGGAAATATCAGCGAAACCAAAATTCAAGTGAAAAAGGAAGATGATTTTCGAAAATTGTCCAACCAGTTGGAGAGGGAGGCTAGGGATTTCTACACCTATCAGCTCAAAAGCGCAAAAGGTCTCCAAGTCGTTCTAAAGGGTATAGACCCATGTGTTGATCCTGCGGAGATAAAGACCGGCTTAATGGACAAAGGGTTCAAAATTAAGAGTGTTGTGAATATTAGAAACCGTGAAAAGATTCCACAGCCTATGTTTAGGGTGGAATTGGAACCTGGAGATGTCGTATTAAAGAAAAACGCGTCCCATCCCATCTACAATCTGATTTACCTTCTGCATCGTAGAATCACCGTGTAAGAACCGCATAAGCGTCAGGGACCCGGCCAGTGTGTTAACTGTCAAGAATTTGGTCACACCAAGGCGTATTGTAAATTGCCGTCAGTTTGTGTTGCGTGTGGGGAGCTACATGCAACTGCTCAATGTGATAAGTCGAAAACTGATTCAAAAATCAAAAAATGCAGTAACTGCGGAGGTAATCATACCGCAAATTATAGAGGTTGTCCAATTTACACTCATTTGAAAGGCATAAGAACCAACAAGACGTCAGTATTACCTGATCGTCCTCAACAGCCTAATTTTGCTTCGAGTAACAATTTCCCTCAATTGTTACGGTCCACTAGTCATCTAAACGCGCCTAGTTCTAGACAAGTTTCTTACGCAAACGTGGTTAAATCTAATATGCCAGGTTTGGAGCAGGAACCTAAATCACAATATTTCGAGCCTAATATTAACACTCTAGAGACTACATTGCAGACTCTTGTCCAAACTATGAACACCACGTCCAAACTACGACCACTATGACATCCATGATGCAGGAAATGCTGAAAATGCAATCCACTATCTTACAAGCCATTTTAAAGAAATGATTTGTTTAAAAATTTGTTTTTGGAACGCGAACGGCCTCCGCCAACATAAAAACGAACTGGAACACTTCCTGATGGATAAGCAGATTGATGTCATGATGATTTCTGAAACTCACTTGACGGCGACAGCTTACTTCAAAATTAATGGCTACGTGTTATATGATACTAAAGATCCACGCGGAAGAGCATGTGGAGGTTCGGCAATTCTTATAAAGAACAGAATAAAACATTATTTAATGAACAACATATGTGAGGATTACCTACAAGCAACAAACATTTGTATTGAATTCTGTCAATACAATTTTGTTTTATCATCAATTTATTCGCCACCTCGATTTTCAATAAAAGAACACCAATACTACAGCTTCTTCAATTCCCTTGGAGCTAGATTTTTAGTTGCTGGTGACTTTAACGCCAAACACACTTTTTGGGGTTCACGTCTGGTGACCCAGAAGGGTCGTGAACTCTTCAACACCATTGCCAAAATGGGATTAGATGTACTCTCAAGCGGGCATCCCACCTACTGGCCGACGGACCGACGGAAGATTCCCGATGTTATTGACTTCGGAGTAGTGAAAAATATCCCTGTAGAATCGATACAAGTGGAGCCTTCATTAGACTTGTCTTCAGATCACTCTCCTTCTATTATTTCAATGCGTTTCCTTCAAGGGAATGGCTCTCCATTTCGGGACATATCTAAAACCAGAGTAAGTTGGATAAAGTATAAAAAGTATTTAAGTTCCCACTGCACGGAAAATGTAGTGTTGAGAACTACCGAGGATATTGATGGGTCGATTGGCAAGTTTACTGAGGACATACGAAGAGCTGTACATCACGCCTCCACATACGACGTTGAGTGCAGAAGTGGGACAAATAGAACTTATTTCGCTGAACTCGATCATCTCCTGTCAGAAAAAAGAAGAGTTAGAAGAGAGTGGCAAATTCACAGGTCTCCTGAACTGAAAGCTAGGCTACGGGTATGCAGAGATATACTAAGAAATTTCTTAGAAACCCAAAGAATGGCTTCACTTAAATCTTACTTGGAGGGTCTTGATAGTACCCCACAATCTGACTATTCGTTATGGAAGGCGGCACGAGGTTTAAAAAGACCAGTTAGAGGAAAGCCTCCTCTGCGAAATCCGACTGGTGACTGGGCTAGAAATGATTCCGAGAAGGGGATTTTATTTGTTAACCAATTGAGAAATGTGTTTACTATAAACAACACAAATAATGCATCTGATTTGCCTCCACTCGTTATTAGACCTCCTGTACCTCTAAGACTTAGCTTTAATGATGTTCAAAGCGCTATTGGTACTCTGAATCTTAAAAAAGCTCCAGGTATGGATAAAATCAGCAACAAAATGCTTGTGGAGTTACCTCGGGTAGCTAGAAAAATTATCCTATTTATTTTCAATGCTATTTAACGCCTAGAATACTATCCTGCAGATTGGAAGGTATCTATGATTACCATGATTCCTAAGCCAGGGAAGGACCCCACTAAAGTAGAGTCATATAGGCCAATTAGTCTACTGCCGACAATTTCAAAACTGTTTGAAAAATTGCTATTGGCTAAGTTGATTCCAATTCTGAACGACACTCAATGTATCCCAAATCACCAATTCGGGTTCAGAGCTAAACACAGTACCATCGAACAAACACACAGATTGGTAAATGTGATAAGACAGTCGTTTGAAGAGAAAAAATACTGTTCCGCGCTTTTCATTGATGTTTCCCAAGCGTTCGACAAAGTCTGGCATGAAGGTTTAATGCATAAAATTAAATTAACTCTGCCTGCTAACACCCACAAACTTATGAAAAGTTATTTATATGGTCGCAAATTTACAATCAAAGAAGGCGATTTTTTAAGCCCCGCTCAGCCAATTGAAGCAGGAGTACCCCAGGGTAGCATACTGGGTCCAACTTTATATTTGATTTATGCATCCGATATGCCGTCAGACCCCATAATACATACTTCAACTTTTGCAGACGATACAGCCTTTATTAGCGTTCATAAGGACCATCAAATAGCATCACAGAACTTGCAGAAATATGTTTATAAACTAGAGAATTGGCTTGAGCTTTGGAAAATCAGGGTTAACGAACAGAAATGTATTCATATAAATTTCACATTGCGAAAAGATACCTGCTCGTTCATCAGAATAAATAATCAAATTATCCCGCAACACAATGAAGTCAAATACCTCGGAATCCACCTCGATCGTCGTTTAACTTGGAAGTCTCATATCGACGCAAAACTTACACAGATGAGATTAAAAGCAGTGCAAATTAATTGGCTAATCGCCTGAAATTCTACATTAAAGTTGGATTGCAAACTTTTGTTGTACAATGCAATTCTAAAGCCAATCTGGTGTTATGGAATTCAATTATAGGGTACTGCCTCAGCATCCAACATTGAAAAAATTCAAAGGGGTCAAAATAATTCTCGAATCCACAAAGATCTAGGCATTCCTTTGGTGAAAGTCGAATTTACAAAACACGCCTCAAAATATGTCAGCAAACTTGAACACCATGCAAACCCACTTGCACGAGACATTCTTAACTTTAGTGGCCACAGTCGGTTGAGAAGGAGGGATACCCTTGCTTTAACTCAAGCGCAAAACAGATGACTGGATCAGTGGATGTAATTTTGTTGTAGTATCATAATATTTTGTCTAGCACTGGCTGGACTTATTATATTCTTTTAGTATTAAGATTCGAAAACTTATTGTCATTTCATTTCTGAAGATTCAATAAATAAATTAAATGTATTAAAAAAAAAAAAAAAAAAAAAAAAAATAATCATAGTCATAGAAAAAGCATACTTTAAGCAAAAGCATGCTTTTGTTTTAAATTCAGAACAATATTTATATGTTTTTGTTGTTTAAAAGTCTACTTTTACTTAAAGTATGCTTTTTCTATGACTATGATTATGGGCCATTATTATCAAGTTGAAATTCGACACAAGTAATCCACAACTATCTATGGACAGAGAAATAGAGCACTTTACTGTTTAAGTGAATTCTTGTTTTTTTTTTTTTTTTTGTTTGATCAATTAGATTAATTTTGGTTTCTCTCTTTTCTAAAATTTAATTTTTTTCTACTTATACGTTGTTAGCATCTTCCGCCCTTTCTTTACATTAAACAAATTTGCATCTGATTTAACGCATGTAATAAAAAATAAACCATCTTTCGAGAACAACCATTTATTTCAGCTATTTTTGTTTGTTTTGTACTCTTGGTAAAGTTTCCAAATAACTTTTTTTCTTCAAGTGAGCAGCGCGGTCCTCTTTCTATTTTGATTGACACATAGTTTTAATGTGCATAGTTTTAAATTAAATAATTATTACAATATTTCATTATTTAAATGAACGCACTTCTTCCTAAAACCCCTAGAATGTAAAAATATGTTATAATTTGTAGAAAAATTACTTTTTTCTTTAATTTATTTCAGAAAAAACATTTTTCCATAAAATTCTTAACACACAATTTTTACATATTTATAATAAAACATTCGTTCACTACAAAATTTCTTAATTAAATATTTTCTTTAAATAATTTAAATAAAATTTAATATTTTTTTACTTTTTTCTTAATAATATGCCAGCTACAAATGTTTATAGGAATTCGCACTTTTTTTTAGAACACACACACACATTTACAGAAATGCTTAATTGTTTGGAAATATGTACTTTTAAACAGTATGGATTAGATTTAAATATATATTATTTAATTATAACTTTTGCTAAAAAATTATATTTTTAAAACAAAAATTTCTAATAAATTCCGAGCACCTACTGTTTCTTTTTAAATTTATTTAAAAAAAAATAATAATTTATATATGTATGTACATAACTTAAATTTTCAATAATTTTCCAGGCACCATGGTCATTAACTCTGATTCAGATGATTCATCTACGACCAAACGTAATGATTTCGTTAAGCCACGCTATCGTCCACAGTTCCTGGATCATTTCGAGCGTAAAAATCCTACTGCCGATGTATCCGACAAAGCCACTGAGTATTCTCCGGCGGCAGCGCATGTAGCTGCCCTAGCCGCTCAAGCAAATAATCAAGGCTCAAATGTAAATAACCATAATCTCAATAATCATCAACAACTGCAGCATCCACCACTCTCGAATGCCAATTCAAACGATACCAATTGGGAGAATAACATGGAAATGCATTTCCAACAAATCTCAGCCATTAATCAGTATGGCCTGCAACAGCATCAGCAACACTTGCAGCAACAACAATTGCAGCAACAGCAACAGGCAGCGGCCAATGCATCTGCTGCAGCAGCCGCCGCTGCTTATTATGGTGTGAATCCCTTGGTAAATGAACAACATCTTTTAGCTTTAAATCAACAGCAACCTCATCAAATGCAACCACCTCCTGCCTATCCACAGCCACAACATCAACAACAACCTCAACCACCAGCCCATCATCATCCCCACCATCATCTACACACACAATCGCACACCTATGTAGATGGTGAATTTGAGTTTTTGAAATTTCTTACATTCGACGATTTAAATCAACGTCTCAATAATATTGACTCTGAAATGGAAAAAGAAATTGAGGAACTCAATAAAAAATACAATACCAAACGCCAACCCATTGTTGATGCCATGAATGCCAAACGTAAACGTCAACAGAATATTAATAATAATTTAATTAAAATTTAATGTTAAAAATTTTTAACACAACAAGAAGGTATAGTTTATATATAAATACATATAAAAAAATAAAGAAAAATCACATAATACTTGAAACGAAAAGAAACAAACAAACCAAGAAAACAACAAGAAACAAACATTAAATACAAAGAGGAAACAAAATATATATAAAAATACAATTTTTGTTTATATGTATTTATAATTAATAATACATAATTATAATTAAAATGATACTGTATGATGAAGTGCTACTATGGCGTTAAGAAGGAAAAATCTAAGAAACATATTTTTAACTTTCTTTGTTTTTATATGCAAACAAAAACACCCACAAACATGATTATTATACTCAAGGTAAAATTTAATTCATACATTATTGATGAGTGAGAGAATCTCTTTTATTTAAGAGCCCGTTACGCCGCAAACCTCTGAAGCAGAGAACGTGAGAATTTTTTATAATTGGAAAATTTTTTTGTTGGTCATTTTATTCTATAACTACATATAAGTGCATGTTGAAAGAAAGAATTGTGTATTTCATTTATACTTTCCTTTATTTAATTTAAAATTTGTTTTTTGTATAAGAAATTTTTGTATGATTTATTAAAAAAAACTAAATTATGTATGTATGTATGTATGTTAGTTGTTTTAGTTGGTTTGCTTGTTGTTGGCATGAAATCGGAAAATAATTGTCGGAATTTTATTTAGTACAACCTCATTTATTTTACATTAAGCAAGTAGAGTCTTAAAGCAAATTATGTGCTCATAAGAAATAAAATTAAACAGAAATTATAGAATATTAAAAATTAAACTAAACAAACAAAAATAGCGTAAAAGCCAGGTGTTTTGTTAGGGGAAATGATTTAATATGATTTTTAAGTTTTGGTTTACTTTACTCTTCATTGAAGACGCCAAGGCGACATGAAAATGTAGCAAATGTGATATTAAGTAAATGAAAATTTGTGCAAGAGAGTGACACTGACAGATTAAAATATATAAACTACATTTAGAAAATGTTAGAAAAGAATAGAATTTCTTTAATCTTTTTTTACTAATGCTGCTAGTTTTTCCTCAATATGTAAATAAACCTTTAATAATTGGTATAAATTTTCTTAGTAATTAAAATTATTTAGAAAATACTGCGATTCCGAAGAAGTAATTATCAGGCATGTTCTGAAAATCACTATTTCGTAAAGTGATTTGAAATCACTGAAAAGGTGTTCTGTGCACAAAAATTATTAAAATCTCGTGATTTTAAACCGGTCATCTAACAGCCTAATGATTTCCAATCACTTGGAGTTTTTTAAGCATTTTTCATTGAACTCTTGTAATAAAATTATCACATACACTTAAAATCATTTGTTCTTTATTTGTTTTTGAAATAAAACTAACTATTTTGCACAGAAAAAGCTTAAAATTTACAAATTTAGTAAGACGTTGTATTTTTTGCGGACCATTTTTTTAGATTTGTTTACATTTTTCGTGATTTACTTTTCAGTAGTCAACACAAAGAAAATCAGCTGTTAGCTCGTGATTTAGAACAATCAATTCAAAATCGTTCGTGATTTCAGAAATTAAAACTTTTTTAATTTTAGAAACGAATTGAACAGTACTTTCTTTTAAATGGTTCGTAATTGAATTCGAATTAAACATTTCTGTGTTACAGCGAAAATTCTAAAATTTTCATTTATTTAAAAAAATCTTTATTACGAAACCAATTACGAAAAGTCCAGTGCTATTACTGCTCAATTTACAGTAATTTCTGCGATTTGATTCAAATTGAATTTAAATTGATAACTTTTGAATTACAGTGAACATTTATATCAATTCCAAAAGGTTTGTTTTCCTATTGAGATGTAAATTACATACAATATCATGAAGAAAGAGCAACAACAACCTAACATTTTCATTCGTTTGAAAAATATGAAAAGTGAAAAATTGCTCAATTCGATTATAAAATGAAACATTTTAAAAAATTTGTATGATTCAAATTGTATTGTGATACAAAAATTTAAATAAAATCAATTTTTGGAATCGTTCGAATTGGTTTCGAAATATTTATACAAACCGCTAAATTTAAATTAGTATGAATTAAATATTGCAATTCAGAAATGGTTTTATTATGGTGGTATTCAATTGCAAAAAAGCCTAGTTACTGTTTATATTAATTGATTTTAATTCAAACATGATTTTATTCAAATCTTATTACAAAGTTTTAAAAATGTTCAAAAATTAAAATAAATATAATAAAAATATCACAACTATCACGTATATAATCGAATATGTGCCCATGTGAAATGTTTAAACTTCAATACAAATGAACGAATTGCTGCACGATTAACAGTAGAGTAGATTGATGAGTGAGTTTTAAATTTTTAATCAACCACTACGAATCCATCTGTATTTGTTTGGTACCCTTAGCTATAATTGCAGACTAGATTATCATCATAATTTAAAAATCTGATTATTTTTTTGTTGAAAATTTTTAAATTATTTAATTTATTGATGTCCTCATTAAAACAAAGAAAAAATAAATTGTTTAATTATTTTCAAAACAAAATTCATAGTTTTGTATACTTGCTTGCATGCAAAAAATGCAAGTTTATTGTTTAATTATTCTTATTAGTTTAATCAATCTTCCCTAACAAAACAACTACAGGCCTTGTTAGAAAACCTTTTTAAAAAATAAAGCTTTATAAAAATTACAACCTTTTTTTATAAATTTTTCAAATTTATCAAAACAAAATAATGGGAAATATACGATAAAAAAAAAGAAATTATATTATATTAAAATATATTAAAGATATTTTAATCATATCAGCTCAACAAAAATAAATAAATAAGAAATTTAGTTTTAAAATCACACAACAATTAATTAATTTAAAAAGAAATTACAACACAAAAAAAAACAAAACAAAAACTTAGATGCCTGCCACCAAAAAAACAAAAATTAAATCTCAAACACAGCTCCTATAAATTATATTTTATTATTTAAATAATGCGAGTGCATTTTTTACGTTGATTTAAATCATTGTTAATAACAATATATTTAATTTAATAGTTCTTATTAAGTGCTTTGATTTTTCAAAAAAAAATTAAGCTATGATTTTCATTTAAAACTATTTAAATTGATTTTTTTTAAACGAAGAGATTTATTTAAATTATAACAAAAAATTCACACACAATTCTAAAGAAAATTATTATAATTCTAATGTAATAAGAAAATCATATTTTTATACCTTTGCAAATAAACTTTTTTAGAAATTATATACAACACCAATCATATACAATAATAAATTTAAATAAAATGAACGAAATATTATATAAAAGATTTTTTAGCATGTAAATTAATTATAAACCGAAAATGAAAAGCAACTAGTTGTAGTTATGTTTAAATAATAAAGAATTTCAGTTTTAAAACCGAATATTGTTGGGAAACTTTGTTTTAACTGTAATGCAATAAAGGTTTAATAAATTAAGTCAACATTAAGCAGATTCAATACAAGAAACAATTGTTGATATTAAAAGAATTTTAATGGTTGGAAATCCAATAAGATTAGAATAGTTTAGTTTGACAGGCCGTAGAAATGCACAACTCACTTGGGTCAATTCAGTTGGTCTATTTGTGTTGCTTGAAAACTATTAAATAGGAGATAGAGGTAATGACAGAAAAGGAAGTTGGGGGTCTAAAAGTAAAAGTTTTGTTCATAGAAGATAAAATTTATCCTAGTCAGTTGATTGGCAATTTTAATACTAAAATTAATCGCAAAAATAAAATATTTTTAAATGTCTAAGTGCTAAGGACTTGTAGCACTAGTTAGTACATACAATACTACATATTATTCATTTTTAATGCCTAGTCCACGCAAGTCGTAACTTCGTGAGTTGGTCCAAAAATACGTGCAACAAAATCTCAACAAACAAAAATTATAATAACAAAATCAACATTGAGAACAAACCTAACAAGTAGGGAAGCGAACAAGGACTCGGTCTTTAGGATAAATATGACGATGCCTTTCACGAATAAAGAAAAAAAGATTGTTATAAACATCACACTGACTAACAGTATGGATAAACTTGTAGAAGATTAATGGGCAACACCAAATTTTTAATTTTCAGACCACAACAGGACTGACCCGATCAAGTACTGTCAACCCAGCAATAACAATCAAACAAATTAAACTGCGCATTTGGAGAAAATCGCGGGCCATGTTTTGGTGAACCGACTGCAACACATGTCCGTACAAGTAAGTTGCAACTCTTGTTTGGACCGGAATTTTTCCGGAATAACTTAATACAACAAATGCCATATGACCACGATGCCACCAAAGAAATCATTCGCAACACATGCATCTTGGTCAAATGCGTACGTATGTGTCACTATACACTTTTGAAATCCTTTTTACGCCATTGCAATCACTCACAAGTTACGAAATAGTAACAAGGTTCTCAAAGCGATAGCCAGCAGGACTTCTGTTATGAAAAAGAAACGCTGTGGTTAATTATGCTATTCCAATGTTAACAAACTCAATATTTGCTAACTTTTCCATACAAAGCAGAGTTCTTTATTAAAAATACTTTTTTTATAAAAAAAAAACTGTACAAAATAATAAAAATATGTAAATACGAAATTTTACAATGAAAAATATTATACGAAACTAATAATAACAAATGAAAAACAAAAGTAGAAAAAAATTACAACATAAAAAAGAAAACCATTCAAGTTATAATGAAAAAAAAATTGAGAAATCCACTAAAACTACCAAGTTAAACGAGTAGCATGATCAGTTTTACGTTTAGACATTTTGATATAACCTAAAAATTGCAATTCAGCAACAGCACGAGTAAAGCGAGCCCTATAATGATAAAAAAAATAAATATTGCATTAAACATTTAATAAAACATGTCTGCGTTGCGTTATTTTAAACTTACTGTATCTGAGGATTTATTTGTTCCTGTTCCTCTTCATTGAGCTCCACTATCGAGCGAAAAGCTTGCAGCCAATCGTATAAATTTATCATGCGACCACATTCCAAGTGTAGTTTATATATAATCGAAAGGTCTGGCAAAGTAGCCAGTAGCTGGGAATGTTCCCTAAGGCCACAACATTTACATTGCAAATAGAAATGGGGATTATTGAGAGCCATGTGTAGAGCAGCCCTGGGTGCTCCAATAATATTACGTCTAACCGTAGAGATATCGGAAAATACAAATAGTTCATGCAAAGGTGGTGCATTTTGCAAAGAACCTAAATGGGGTGTTACTATTTGTTGTTCTATGTAGTCCAAAGTTTGTTGCACTGAGCGCGCAAACTCCGATACGGGTTTTTGTTGTTTGGACATTTGTAAAAGTTTTTCCTTTAGATCTTGACGTGAAGACAATTGCTTTAGTTCATCGGGTGATGTAACCGTATTTTGCGATTCGACATTGTTCGCAGAACCTTCCATGCCAGCCATCACCACTTTGGTAATGAGTTCCTTTATATTTTTTAACTTTTCCTGGACAATTTTCTCACAATCTTCGGCCAAGTCTAAATGATTATCTATTTCTTGATCAAAGAATTCCTGTGTGGTTTTTATAGCTTTGGAAATTTTGGCCACAAATTCATCTTTAGACGTGAACGATAACATTTGCCAAGATTCTTTAAACTCAGGCTGTGTTGTTAACTCCTTGGCCATACACATGGCATACAGTTCCCGTCTATATTTGCCCAAAGGACATTTCGGCAAATCTTCAACTAGTACGGTAAAGAACTCGAGAAATATGCGCTTTAACATAAAATAAACATGACAATCTTTCAGTAGACTGGGTAATTTCTTTTTCAGATAGTTATCATCTGTCAAAATGGATATAATGCGCTTGCAATCATTAATACTTTCCACATAAGGACGAAAGGAAAGTTGTTTGCGTATAGTTTCCATATCGGTATGGTTCATGCTTTTAATTTTGGTTAGAGAAGAGGAGTAATTGGTACACAAAGCATAAGCATTGCCTTGGAAATAATGCTCCATGAGACAGTACTGAAAATGGGTGGATATTTATAAACATTTTTAGATTTTAAGTGATAGTATTAAAAAGAACTTACCTTAAATCCTTGTATAAAACCATTTACAGAGAAATCATAGTAGAGAAAGATGTGCGTTAGGAATTTAAATGCTTTGCCAGACAAATGAAAGGCATATTTGGGAGAGAGTATGACTTTTTCTAAGATCTGTAAGGAAATTTTATGAATAGTTATTTCCAATTAATCTAACAATAATTTTGTGTATTGATATAACTAATATTAGGCTTTTGTCTGTTCTTTTAGATAAATTGTGAACTCAATATATCCCTGCAAGGATCTAATAAACATATTTGATCATTTTCATAAAATAACTCACCTCATTTAAACTAACTGGTGCTGGTTGTGTTTGGAAAACCCGCAATTTAATTTTCGATGTCACATGATAGGGCAGTGCATTATGTACAGCTGTTAAAGAAGTGGCCACACCCAGGATCATACAGAAAGGTATATCACAACAATAGGTGCTTAAAATCAATATAAGATCTTGTAAAATAGCAGAACTAAAACACTCAAAGTCGGGCAATATCACCACCAACATATGACGTTTAGCAGCAGTAGTAGCACTATCACTTATAATGCTACTGGCATCCGTTTCGGATTCTTCTTCACGCTGTTGAGATGTGTTAGGATAATTGTTGCGATACCAGTGCTTTAATTGCTTCATGGTACATTGTGATTTTCTTAAACGTTTGCGATCTCGATCTTCTTCATCGTCATCATGCGGACCACTGAGAAAATTATGCACCATAGTTTCCACAGCCGTCTTAACACTGGAACAATCTCTTGATTGTAGTATACAAATGCTGGCGGGAATTTTCTCATTAATACGTTGACCTAAATTATCAAATTGTTCTAAATGATCGGGTTGATTTATGCCCGTGAGCAGAGCAGCAGATGGTAATATCTCCTCCATACCCCAAGACTCTTGCTCACCCGTACTCTGCTGGACTACATAGTCCACCAAATCCTCTAAGGTGCGCGCATTGCTGTCCTTTTGTAATTCATCTATATTGCTTTGGATTTTTTTCCACATTTCTCTGTAAACACAGTAAAATGGTTGATCGGTCACTTCCTTACCTAAAATACCGGCATCTGTGACAGATGTGGTTCTTTTACGTTTAGTAGTCTTTTTAGTTTTATCCGCTCTGGTGGCTCCATTTTTGAAAACAAAACAGCCCTTAAACATACAAATATTTATTGCAAATATTTGTTAATTTATAAACAATATATGTATGCCGCTTACCTTTGATACTGATATGGTTGGATCCATTATTTACTATTACACTTTTCTAAAGAATTGCTTTCTATATATTTATAGTTTTTTAAACGATTTTGCTTAAGTAGGCAATAATCTATTTAAAGTTTATTAACTTGTTTTGACTTTATTTTGCGTTTAATTTTTACAGAACTCTGCCACAGAGTATAAACTCTGCTATCAATCAACAGCAACAAAAACAACAATGCAGCTTTTAGCGGTATAAACAAAATATTAGCAACAGCTGTTATTGACATTTTCTTAAGTTCGATTTTAAATTTGGCGCCATTTGAGTATTCGAAGTTGTATGCAAATATGTGTTGGCAAACGAAATTATATTTCTGGTTAAAGAAGTATGAGCAGTGGTGCTAATTGGAATGAAACGATAGGGAATTTGATATTAAAAACATTAATTAAAACTAAAGGCAGAATAAAGGCCCAAAAATAATGTGCATAAGCTAGCTTAAGCAACTGTCAAAAATTAAGGAAAAGTCTGTCAAATGCATAAGTAAACTTAAGAAGACTTTTAGGTAACCATAATGCACTTACATGATGCATGTAACCCTTGTTGCATATTTGTGCAGTATTTTATGTATTTGTGAGTACTTTAAATTAAAAAGTACCAAAAATTACAGCCCTGTAGTTGTTTATTTGATGTTTTATTTTATTGAAAATTTGCATACAGTAAAAACTGCTAATTGTTGAATAAATAATAAAAAAGTGATAAGATATGAGTAATATCATATATTTCTTGATTTTACATACTAATTTTTTTTATTTTTTTTTAATGAAATCAAAAAACAGATGATTCCGTACGGAAAGTGCGTTCAGTTTGGCACTATGCTTAAGCAAATGACATTTGACGAAACTTGACGAAAAGTTTCATTAAGTACATTATGGTTTGTCACATACGTTTTACATGTATTCGCACAGTTGCTTAAGCTAGCTTAAGCCAGTTTATGCACATTATGGTTGGGCCTTAAGTTTTGTAGTGTCACAATATTATGTATCAGCTGGTATTTTGAAATGTATGTAGAAAACATACAATTCATTTATATTTTAAGATGTAAAAAAAACTTTTTGTTTATGAAGGGACATTTTGTGTACAAAATAAAAACCGGATAAAATTCCTGAAACCTGAGCCCCTATATTAAGCGCCGTCTCTGCAGGGGCTATGAGATTCTTCTTCTAAGTCGTTTAAAAAAACGTATTTTTAAATGAAGATTCTATACTACTTGACTTTCAAAATTGAGATTTAAGGATCTTAATATCTACAAATTAGTTTTAAACAAGAAAACGAAAGTCCGTGTTGTTTCATTACGTATTTTATTTTACTAAAAGGTTTCATGTATAAACCCTTCAAATTACATTTTGCGCCCCAGTATTCATAACTAGTGTTGCAAAACGTATTTACAATATTTGATTTATACAGTACTTTATAATGGCGCTAAATTTTCTTGTTATACAGTCAACATATGATAAATAAAATTCATTAAAAATTTTGTTATGTCTGCTTTAACAAAAATAATTGAAAATAATAATTCACATTTAAATAAAAGAAATATAAACAAATTTGCTGAAATCTAACAATAATTAGTAATGTTTAATAAAATTCCATTATTATGGATGAATTAAATTTGTATGATGATTTGGATGAGTTTCAAGAGCAGCAGGAAAAGGTAAATTAAATTCGTTAGCCCTTAGAAATAATTAAATCTTATTTTATTTCTCATATATTTATGTAGAAATCTAAAGAATTGCAAAATGTAGAAGAAAAATACCAACAGTCCCTAAAAACAATTGAAGAGTTGCGGGAGGAAAATAAAACATTGACGAAGAATATTAAACGCATAGAAACAAGTTTTCAAAGTCTGCTGGATACTGCCCGCACGGAAATTAAACGCAAAGACAAAGAAATTGAACGTTTGCGCAAAGAGTAAGTAGTGTTTTAAACATTTTCAAAAACAAAAATTTTAAAAATATTTCAATTTTGTATATTAGAAAGGATGACATTTGCTTTAGACGCAAAATTCCACAAAATACTTGTAATAGTATTAGCGAAAATCAACAGTTGCTACACGATACAGCTAATAACCCAGTTAAGTCTGATAATATAGGTAACAATAAAGAAATTCCAACTATTGACCCTTCCAAAAAGAGAAATACAGAAGTTAAGAAACGTCATCGAGACCGAGATGAACATAGTCACACAAGTGACTACAAAAGACATCGTGGCGCTAGATATGAGTACGATGACAAATATGATCAGAGTTCAAATAAACATACAAAAATTAAAGATAAAAGCGATGATTCTAAACGTAGTAAAGATCTTTACAGAGATACTTATAAAGATTCTAATTATCGTCGTGATTATAATAGAAATCGCAGTTGTGAACGTAAATACTATGACAAAACTAGCAGCAGTAATGTACATAGCCAGTCTTCAAAATCTTCTGAGAGTCCCGAGAGTTATGCCAGATACTCCGAAATAAGTCGCAATGGAGAAGGTGACAAATACAAACATTTTGAAAGAAATCGCAGTCATGACTACAAAAACTGTGATAAATATTCGAAATTATCCAGAAGTACGCGTTGGAGTAAAAACACTGATCCTAAGGCTGATGATTATCAGCATGAAAAGAGTTATAAGAGAACAGAGACTGATAAATGCCATAAACAAATTGATAAGGATTTAGGGTAAGTTTGTATTTGCATATGGATTTGTATGCATTTAGTTTGTTGCTTGAAAATTTTGTAAATAATCTCTTCAATAAATACATAGTTGGCATTTTTTGATAAAATGGCTTTAAGAATAAATGTTAAATGTAAAAACTAAACTAAAAGAGACTTTAAAGTATACAAAAAAGTGGTTAACATATGTTGCTATATTTAAAGTTGCTTATTAAAAATAATAGTATGTAGACAAATAAGATAGTCAAAACTTTTTCTAATGAATACGGTTATTGGAGCTTCGGTTTTGTCTTTAAAATCTTGTGGAAGAAAGAAGAAGAGGTTCGTAGTTAGCGGAATATTTTGTAACATATTATCAATTAGTAGGCATTATTTAGAGTTGTAGTTTAGTAAACATAAGTCTCGTATTGCGTAGATCGAAATATTTCACTTGCTTGGAATTGATTTCATTAGCAACTGACATTTTACAGATCTTTGTAATATTTCTTCTAATGGGATACAATCCCTTCAAAAGAATTCATTCGGGGTATAAGTTTGGGGATTTTCTTTCGTATCGTATGGAATAGTACATGTGTGTATTTAAGACTACAGAAACAGTTAAGTGTCCTTTCATACGTCTGTTTGGATACCTTTTGCGCAAAGTACAAGTCGTAATTTTAAAGATACATATTTCGATAAACTTTGGTACATGATATTTTTTCGGGGTTAGAATGGTTGGGAATGAAATTGGTTCAAATCCGTTCATTATCTCACCTTATTTGAAGCTCCCATATAGGACCCCCTTTGAAAAACACTTTTACATATATAAATCTTTTAAGTGTTTATGTCAATGATCGGTCCATAATAGGTCATAGCTCGCATAAGGCGAAAATCTCGCATTTTTGAAAAACTGACTTGGTTCAGGGTATTATATGGTCGGGCTTGAATATACTTTCTTACTTGTTTTTATAATATACATAAATGCATGTATTTTAGTATAATTATTATTATTTTTAACCTTCCTAATTACATAAGACTTACATTAAGAACTATGTATGTATATCTAAACTTTAAACCATTTAACATGGAATTTAAACTAATTTGTATAATTTACTTATTTTTACAGCAAACAAAAATCAAACGTTTTTAAAGGAAGAGAAGAAAGCAAAAATCCAATTTCAGTTCAAGGAATTAAGCATAAAAAAACTTATAATTTATTAGACGACAAAGCAAATACACATTTGCCTGCTGACAATACAATCAATGCAAAAAACTTAAAAGAACACAATGAACTAGAAAGAACAAAAATTTCACCCACTACAGACAATATAAAAATAGTTGCTATAGATAAAGAGTTAGATGAAAATCAAAAGGTACAATCCGAAAAGGAGTTAAATAAACAGAGTGAAAGTATTAATCTGGAAACTTTACAAACTTTAAACCAATCCTCTATGTCTGAGCCCAGCAAATTAAGTACTCCCCGTAAATTAGCATTATTTAATAAACTTTTTGGTGAAACGCCTAGCGAAAGCAGTTCAACTGATTCAAGCTGTAAAAGTTCAAATTCACTTTTAGCTAACATTAAAGGCATACTGGCAAAATCATCTCCAGCAGAACTCATTAGTTCAGCTACAACTTCACCAGGCGAATACACAGACATTAGTAGCGGTAAGCAGACTCCAAAGGAAAACTTTATAGAACCAATAAGTTCAGAAAGTAATACACCCGTTGCCAACAAAGCTGTAAATGATGAGCCACCAACATCCAAAAGGATGGATAGAAAATATAGCGTTGACATTGATATAGATAATTGCTTTATTCTCACTTCAAATATTCCAAAAAATGTCGAAACTATTGCTTATGTAGATTTAACAGAAATTGTTGATGATCAAATTGAAAATGATCTGGAACTTATAGAAATTCCAGGACTGGATTTGTGTTGCCAAAGTATAAATAAAACTAATATTTCAAGTAAAACTCAGGATAAAAGCATACCTGAATATTTAAACTTTGCAAGCCAATTGAAAATTTCTAAAGATAAGTGCAATCCTACAACAAAAGATAATAATTCTGAATTAAATGATGAATTGAAAAGCCTGGATGAAAATTTTACAGAAAACTTAAATGAAAGACATAAATTATCATTAGAAACTTATAATAAGAAAGAGACAACAAACAATGTAAATACAGAGACTGAAGGAGAAACCGCAAATATAGCAGAAACAACTACAGAGAGAGATAGCTGCAATTTTAATGAAACTCTTGAAAATGCCAGTACTTCTTTAAGTTTGCAATTGTCCCCTTTTAAACAACAACATGTTGCTAAAGAAACTACTACTGCTAATGCGGAAAACAAAAAAGGTTTATCTTCAAAGCACGTTCAATTGAAAAAACTTACCGAAATTGCAGATAATATTATTAACGAAGTGGTAATCGTTGACACTGTAAAATCGTGTAGTATTTTGTCTTTTCAAAATCCTAATAATACAGAAAGGGAAAACCAGCCAGCGAAATATGAGTGCTCTGCAGAGGAACAGGAGAATGTAAACGAGACTTCAACCCAACATGTTCAAGAAAAACCAACGACAAAATCTTCAACTTTAGATAATTTTAAAACTTCTGTTGAAACACAAATGCAAATTATGCATACAAATCTTATACCTAATGTTAAGCGACTAAGTTTACTTGAAGATGAAGATGGAAATAAAAATAGAGCAAAAAAAGCAGCTAAAGATGAATTACACGCAAATTCAGAATATGAACTTAATGATAACAAACTAATAGATGAATCAAATATTGAAGCAGTTACTCACACATTTTTATCTTCTGAAAACTCATATGTTCGTGAGGAAGACCAACATTCTTTCAGTTATAAATCTGCAGCCAATAAAACTTTTGCAACTGAAAATATTCCTGCCACAAAATCAAATATTAAAGACAATTCGGCTGATATAATTGTAGAAAGTGATGAACAACCTGAATCAACAAGTGTAGCTGGGACTTCCAAAGTTATTACAAGTGCAGAAATTGTAGAAAATATCAAACAATCTAATACAGTTACTGTTCTAGAGGCCTCCAAAGTTGTGCAAATTGAACCACATAATCTGTCTTCTTTAATAGAGAGCACAGCTTTCTCCTCCTTCTCACATAACGTTACTGCTGCTAGTGTGGGAACTAAAGGAATCGATAAAGATGCAAATTCAAATAAAATCAGAGATTCTGATTTGCTAGAAAATTCAAACAATAATAAACCAAGTTCCTCTGATACTAAAATGCAGTTGGAAACAGCGTCTTTAGAAACAGAAACATCTATTGAAGATGATTTGAATGACATTAAAATTGTAGAAAATGACAAAGGATCTGAAGCTACAGCTACTGATGATTTGTCTGACCAAAACATTCCTGAAGCTATACAACGCGAAGAGAAAGATTGTTCCTTAATAGAAGAAAATTATGGGCAAATTCTCCCTCCTTTAACAGATAATCCAACATCTTCCTCTTTATCTAAAAAATTGGACAATACTGGTAATCCATTTGAGGCAAATGTAAAAGATTCAACTGCTGTTGAAAGCACTGAGTCAGATGAAGAAAAATTGTCCATCCAAGAGAACCAATCACACTTAACTGAACTTGCATTAGAAGTGCTACCAAAAGATGCAACTGATGTTGAAATCATTGAATCAGATCTGACCGTAAAATCAATGTATGTAAAGGAAAATTCTTCTGGAAATAACGAGAATGATCAAGAAACTTCATTAAAAAGCACTGTGAAAGATATTTCTCAAGATTCTACTAATGAACAGACTTCTTTAGAATCCAGTAATTCTACAGCATCTAAAGTCGATGGTTCTAAGATGGCGTATAAAGAAATTTACAATAAAATTCAAGAAAAAACAACAACAACAAACGATTCTATTAGAGAGATTGACACACATTGCATAAACATTGCAGATTTAGATGCGAGTGAAAAAACAAGCAGCATTCGTAAGAACCACACTGAAATCACACCTGTTACGGAAACTTGCTTAAAAACATACCAAATTGAAACACTTCCACTGAAATCATGTGATTCCTTAGCAATTGAAACAAATAAGGATAAAACAACAGCGAAAATCGTTAGTGTAGAGGTGAAAGAAATAACAAGCAGTCATGGAAATGATGAAACTAAATCACAAGAAGAGACCATAGAACAAATCGAATTACATATTGCGCAAACAGCAACTACAGATCCTGCAAATGAAGATTTAACATTTAAAGCGAATGTTTCTATAACGCTTGAATGGAGCGAAGACGAGACCATTGCAAGTTCTGGTTCAAATAATATGGACGAGACTACAACTAATTCTTTTGATTTAGAAACCCAATTAATAACTTCAACACATAATACGAATAAAGAAACTTCAAACGTGAAATCATGTGATTCTGTAATACCTGAAACCGAAAAAACTACAGCTCAAGATTCTAAATCCCTAACCCCGAAAGTGTGTGATTCCAACAAACACATAGACAATTTAGAAGAACCTACATTAAAAATCACTGATTTAGTTTCTAAAGACAACACAAACATTAAGTATAATGAAGCAATTAACCCAATTCCACACATCGTGGAAACGTGTTTGAAAACTTTAAGAATAGAATTAAAATCTGAAGAGAAGAACAATAAATCACTTAAACCATTTGATATGACTAAAAATAATGATAAAATAATGGCTGATAAAAGCGATAGTACGGAATTGAGAGAAAAACCATCAAAAAAAGAAGTAGCTAATGAGGAGACGATCCGACACAAAGATAATGCTATTCAAACTGTGTCTCATGGAATAGAAAATACAACAAACAAGGTACTTGAGTCAAGTATTTCTGAAGAGCCGCAGCAAATGGAGTTTCAGGATATCTGTCATCAGCTTTCCGAATCAAACGGTTTACAATATTATCAAGCTATATTACAAACTTTCTTGTATAGCAATCAAAAAATCCTAAAGGATGATAACGCTAAGACGTCAACAGAGAATTCTATGGAAGTTAAAACTAAACCAACTGATCAAATCAGTACCAAAACTGATGCTCAAAAACTAAACATTGCCGAAGAAGCTGCTGCAGAAATATCAAATTTGAATGCTGAGAGACCATCAGAGTCTTCCCTAGAAGTTGAAACTAATTTAACTGATCATAATAGATCAAAAATAGATACTGTTACTACAACTGAGGCAACACAAAATTTGCCAAAAGAGAATCAAGTTGATGTTGTTTTAAAACCGCACGAAACCAATTTTTCAGAAACTTTAAAGAAACATTTAAAGGAGTATTTCACAAATAAAGCTGAAAACTACTACAAAAGTAATAATAAAAACATTAGTTTAAAGGAGAATAAGCACAAAATTAATATGTTTCCTAAAGCAATCCAGAAATGCGTTTTAGAAACCGATTGGAGTCAAACAACAAAATGCTTGGAAAAGCCAATCTTCCAAATTAATTCTAAATTAAGTGCTCCTAAAATTTCCAAGGTTGCTATAGAAAAATCAGCAAACGAACAAGCAATGTTTAAAAAATGTCACAATTCTTCAACTGCAATTGTAAAAACTTCTGCAGTTATAGCAACCCCTAAGAATGACAGTTTAAAAAATAAGCAAAAACACGCTAAATCTAATGAAATTACAGGTCAACTTATAAATGATTTAAAAGAAGCCTCTGCTATTCAAACCATTGAACAGAATGCAACAAAAGATTTTCAAGCTAAACACACTGATATTATTGCATCATACATACCTGAAAGTAATGCAGCTTTAGAAACTCCAACAAAGAAAGGAAAACCTGGAGAAGAAGCTTCCAAACTAAATGATACTGTTATTAATACAACACAAGAAATACTAAATATGAAAAATTCTAACAAAAATCAAATTTCTGTTAAATCCACTGAAATGAAGGTCCAACAACAAATTCTCCCATGTAAATCACAAGTAGAAAACACTGAAATAATAGATAATCAAATCCACAACGATTCTAAAATAACTGTCTTGCCAGCCGGTTTGAATACTGGAAATCAGGGACCTATAAAAACAAAAGATTCATTTTTAAATGTTTCAATATATCCAGCCGAAACATTAAACATATGTACTCCATTTAAGAAATTAATAACTAAGGAAATCAATATTGAAGGAGAAATTGTAGAAGTAGTAAAAATTCAAATACTCAAAGATTCCAATGCTACCAACAGCAATATAACACATAATATCATGGAAAATATAAAGAAACAACAATCAAAAGCAACTGAAATTTTAACTGAAGTGGAAGGTTCTTCAAGTAAAGACCAGCAAGCTTTAAAACTAGTTACGAAAAGTAACAATTTAAGTGTTCCGACTAATGAATATATAACTGAACAAAATACACCAGAAATGTCTATAAAAGAATTAGCATCAGAAGAGAAGGCTATAGAAAAATCCCATTTAAAAGAATGCCAGAAAGCTAGAATAGAAATTGAAGAACTTGCATACCAAACACCCACTAAATTGCCTAACTCTACAGGCGATTTAAAACTAATTCACAAAATTGTGCAAGAAAAAGACAATTTTAACACAATTTCCTCTAACCTAACGGAAATGTTTACTACTCATCCAGCACTGCCCTCGATTTCCACCACATCTCCTACGCCCTCCAATTTTAGTGGCATATTTTCAAAAAAGTCTTCTTCCCTGGTCTCTACAGAAGACGATTTCACTAAGTCTAAAAAGAAATCTCTACATTTTATTGCCAAACCCAAAGAGTACATACTACCAGCGGCCAGTGTTTTATGCAATGTTGATAATCTGGAGAACGCCACAAAGACAAACAAGAAATTGCACTGGGAATTGTTAGATAATAAAAATGAAATGACCGAAATTGAAGATGATGCCGATATTGATACTACAGATGAAGAAGAGCCTAAAATTAAGGAAGAACCCCTAGAAAATACTTCGACCTTAACAAAACAGTGTAGCCCACATAACAAAACAAGTAGCCACAAGTTGCAGAAATCCTCACTCTCCGAAACAGAAACCCAAACAGAATATGAATCTTTAAATGATTTGAGAAGAAAAACGGGAATTTACAAAAAAATAAACTTTAAGCGCTCAAAAGTTCATAAACCTAATATACGTAAACATAAATTGTCTAAAACCGTTAAAGCTAGATTAAAATCTGGTATACCGAAGACTGACACTTTCATTAATGCAGAGCTGATGATACAGCAACCCTTCTCCATTCTATTTCCCAAGAGACCGGTTGGCAGACCAAGAAAATTAAAAAATTGTGTTACAATCAAGAAATTGGAAAATACTCTACCGAAAAAGAAGAGAGGACGCAAACCCAAACAAATCATGCATGAAACCCCTAACGAATCATTACAAGATATTCAGCAAACAAAAACAAGTGAATCAATTGAGAAAAACAAGAAAAGTACAGCTAAAAAGTGTCATCAACAAAAGCAAGAAGAAACTAATAAGACTATTACAGCAGACTTTAAAACTGATCTTGAATCGTTGCACAGCAGAGAGAGGTATATTCCGCACATATATAATATGGAAAATTCTATACAAATTTTATCAACATCCGTTGAAAGACTGGATATTTGTGATGAGTCGTGTAATTCAAATGGTAAGTGTTTGCATGTTTTTTTTTCATTGGTATATTCTATTTGTTTTGAAAGAGAAATTTTCTACAATATAACAAGCAAAAGCAAGGTAAATTAACTTTTTAGGTTTCTTGTATAAATATTTATTGTTTAATTTGAAGAAATATTTTTTGTAAAAACGTTAAAAAACGAAGATAATTATAATTCTAGTGTTCTATCCCGTTTTGAAATTCTCTATTTAAAACAGTTTATAATTTCAAACTAGATCCCAAAACACTTGAAATGCAACAGAAAATCAAACAAGAAAGTGTTTATATTCGGCTGTGCCGAATCATATATATCCACCCACCAGTGTGATTTCAGTTATTCTAATTATTCTTGGAAATACTAGAAAATTTAACACAAAATCCAACAGAAACATGTTTACTTACATAGAACTTCCCTTTCCTGTGTAAAAGTTCGGGTCGATATCGGTATTTATATGATATTTACGTAGGTTAATGTGTTTTTCGGATGGGCCAATCACCATAAAGTTCGTTATGATGAGTTTTATATATATGTGGATTATTTGTGTTGTATTTGAACTTACTAATGATATTTATTTAGGTGATTTTCGATATTGGACTTTATTTGGTGTCTGTGGTCCAATATGGACCGATACTAAATTGAGAAACGGCAAAATTTTTACCCTGTGATAAGTTTAGGAATAAAAAAAATTAAATATTGGTATTTTCTTTCAAAGAGTTGTAATTTTTTTTAGTCCATAATAAATAATATGTTTGCAATAAAACGATTAATAGTAATATAGTAATAATAATAGTAATAAAAACGGAGCTAGCTAGTTGTCAGTCTAATCTCCCGATATCAGATTTTTATTAAGCATTTGTATCCTAAAAGAAAATTATTTATATGATATATGGGTATGATATATGGATAACACCATAGCGATCCTTTGTCTGATTAACTACACTATCTGGCGAGTAGTACTTTCTCTGGGTTCAGACCACTTACATTATCCGGATTGATCAAGTGATTTTAACATCTTTAAACACCAAATTTAGATTAACCCCAAAAAAAAAATAACGCTTGACCGAAAGTAAATTCCCACTAAATGCAAGAAAAAGATTCACAGATTTAATGCAAATTATTTAATTAATTAGATGCAATGTTATAATGAACAAAATTTAATCTTAATCCAAATAATCTAAATTAACCACCAAATAATAAACTAATATATATATAATAAAATTAATAAAAGAAGACATAATATACTATAATACAATAATTAAAAAAACAAAACAACACAATATTTTCAATATTTCAGATTCTGTTAAACAGAGAAAATCTTTGGAAAAAGTGAACAAAGCTTGTAAATATGAGGAGTTAAATAACATATCCATGATTTATCATAAACAAGATTTTTCAACAAAAGATATTAGTACATTAATTAAAGAAAATCCTGCAACTGAAAGTCTTAAACAATTGGAGATAAAAGACAACACAGAGATATTAAGTGTTAAAAACAAATTCCTAGAAAACAATATAGCCTCGGAGTCTCTAAAAAAACATCAAGATGTTTCTTCAAGCAGTAAAGAAACTCAAGAAAAAAGAGATTATAAAACAAATAATTTGTCAACTGATAAAACAGATTTAGGTAGTGTGAAAAACAGCTATATTAAATCACCAACTGTGATTTCTATTACTAAACACCATGAAGTTACTTCAAGTAATAGAGAAACTCAAGAGAGATGCTTTAGTAAAAAAAGCTACAATGACCCAAAAAGAGTATTCTCTGATGATCTATGTGAGGATACAAGAAAAGAGAAATCATTGAAATCGAAAACTTTGACCAAGCCTTTAATGAAAAATAAACTTAAAAATAAAATAAAAAATAAGGTAACGAATTTCATATCTCTGGAAGACATTGGCATCAAAGTAACACCACTTAAAAGTCATTTATCATCATATCGTATACCGAAAATTAAAAAAGACACAGAAGAAACTATCAATAACTCTTGGAAATTGGAAACCTATGTGGAGTTTGAAAAGAAAGGTGGTAGAGAACAAGTGAAACAAACAGCTGAACATGCAAAAGAAAGCAATGCAATGGAAACTGTAATAAATAAAAACGACGACTGTCAAAAAGACAAACAGCAGTCACCAAAGCAAAATTTTTCTAAAGAACAGCTAACTAAAAATATTAAAGAAAACAGCCAACAAGCCAGATCTAATAATATTAAACCACTGGCAAACGAATCGAATGTAGAAGCCGTCCAAGAACAACTGAATAAACAACAAAGTAAAGGCATAACTGCAAGCAGCACTACTTACATTAATAATTTCGATAATAAAACAAAAACTGGCCAAAGGCAACTATTTAGTCCAGATATGTACGATGAACAGGCCAAGAAAGATCCTGAGGAAACAACGCGTACAGAAAACAACAGTTTTAAAACTTACAAAAAACAATGTCTATACCTCAGCGAAACACATGAACTAAACCCGGTAAAACTAAGGCGAAAATCTTTACATACTCCCAAGAAATTTTCCGATTCCAGCCTAAACACCAACTCAAACACTTGTGAAACTAATTCGTCTAATGAATGTACAAAACCCCGTAGGAAATCGATGAATGTACATAGAACAGTTTTGGATTCCAGTTGTGATAAAGACGATGACACTGATAAACAATCTGCCAACGAAATCAATAAAAAGCAAACAATTTCTAAAACAGTAGCTGATTTACAAACAAACTTTAAGGAACAAAAATTAGTAAATTATGCAAATGAGAAAGAAGTTAAGAAACCTCTAAGGGGTCGCAGAAAATCAATGTTTGTTGAAAGTTCTGCTTTGGAAGCAGTTGAGTCTGAAGAAAGTGTCACAAACACAAGCAGTAAAGCTCTACGCAGAAAATCAATGTATGTTGAAAGCTGCTCTGCTTTAGAAACAGTTGTGTCTGAAGAAAAAGAAACAAACTTACGTAGAAAAGTTGTAAACAGGCAATCTATTTATGTGGAAAGACCTGCTTCAGAAACAGTTGAGTTTGAAGAAAAAGACACAAACTTACGTAAGAAAGCTGTACGCCGACAATCAATGTATGTGGAAAATACAACATTGGACATGTCTCCGAAATCATTAACGCCAGACTTTGTTCAGAAATGTAGCAAGAATATGAAGCAAGATGGCAAACAAAATGTAGAAATTTCAAAAACTTTAAGTGAAACTAGCATTAAGGCAGAACAAACAACAAAACCTATAACTTCATTCAAAATGCGTAGAAAGTCCATGTATGTGGAAAGAAATTCGCTGAACAATGAAGAGGTTGTCAAGGATAAAACTGAAGAAAAACTGGAGAACAAGGCTGAGGAAAGCAGTGAACAAATAAATTTAGTTTCTAAATCCCCAATCATAGTGACACAAAAAAAACTAAGCAATTCGTTGAATAAACTAAAAGACAGCAGCCAGCAAATTGAGACAGATTCCGATTCCCAAATGCTATTGTCCCAACAAAACCCCAATAAAATGCGTAGAAAATCTACAAATCAACGGCCCAATTTAGATATCATTAGTGGCCATAGCAACTTTACGAGTAATCCAGAAACTAGAAAAGATTCTGTCCAAGTTAGCTACTCAGAGCAAGAGTTAAAGAAAACATTAGAAAAGAAGAGCAGCCAACAAAGGGATTCGGGTAGCGAATTGTCAGTTAAATTGGCACAACAAAAGTCTATTACAATGCGAAGAAAGTCTACAAATCAGCTACACTATTTGGAATCCACCAGAGTGAACAAAGAAGATTCAATAGAATCAAAGAAATCTAAACAAGATGTAGTGCAAAAAACTGACAGCCAACAAACGGCCGCAGATTTTCGAACCACAAATGCATTGACGCAACCAAAATCGATTAAAATACCTAAAAAGTCTACAATAGAAAGACAAGATTTAGGTACCATCAATGATGATAAAAATTCCAGGACTAATGAAGAAACTAAAATGGATTCAGTAGAATCGCATAAATCTAAACAAGAAGTAGATAAAAAATCTAAAGAAAAAATTCTTCCCAAATCCGAATTCTTTGTTGTTGCAACACAAGAAGATCCCATTAAAATGCGTGGAAAGTCTACAATTGAACAAACTAATGTTGAAGCAATAGATACATCAGAAGCAAACAAATCCATACAAGTATTACAGACAAAGTCACAAGATATGATACCAACCACAGATGACATCGAAGAAATGTATCCATGTTGCTCTTCTTCCGTTACTAAGTCACAAACCCTTACAAAGCGTAGAAAGTCTACAAATCAACCACAAATTACAATTACAGATACCAGTAATGCTGATAAAAAACAAGAACCAGGCAAAGATACAATTAAACACTCTAACTTAACCGGACAAAGTAGTCGAGGCAAGGCAACTGATTCCGATTCTTCCATAGTACGGACACAACACAAATCCATTAAAATGCGCAGAAAGTCAACCAATCAACGTAGAATTTTAGATTCCAGCAGTGATGACAATGAATCACTCATTAAAACATTACCTGTGATAACAAATGAACATAAAATTCCTTTAACAGCAGCGGTCACACCGAGACAACACAAACGACGCAGTGTTAAAGTGTTGAGTACATCACTGGAATCACCGGCTAATACCTCACAATCATCTTCCTGCCAAATCTCGCCCTTCAACTCACCCACCCTCAATCATCCCATCTTTAGTACAGAAGTGCCGATGCAAACTAATGAATTTGCCGCCTCCATGCCCATGATATCCACTCAGCAGGACGATAATAAATTCAAGGAGATCGATTCGAAATTACACGAAATCTTTAAATCGCCCCAGTATACCGTTGATTATAAAATTTCAACGATTTTACCATCGCCGCCCATTAATGAGTCCAAATCGAATGTGACAATAGAAGAAACTTTGGATTGCAATAAGAGTTCTATAAATATGTCTCAGTTAAATGGGTCCACTTCAATTTTAAATGATACGTCAGCCACACAAAATGGCAGTGAAATCAAACACTTATCATTGGGTACCGCTAATTATCGCTTTGAAAAGGTTTCCGACAATGTCATCAATTTGTTTATATCACGCAAGCGCAAACGTAAGCGCAATAATTAAAATTAAAACAAAACCTATTTACATACATATTTTAAGTAAGTAATACTGTTTAGTTGTTAGATTTTAAAATTATTTTAGTTTTTCTATGTTTAATTTAAAAATATTTTAAAATTTATAATATATAAAAATATTAAATTTTGTCAAATATGAATAATTCTGAATTTCAGCTGTTAAGCCATTATTAGCCTTACTTAAAACAAACTTTTTTTTCCTTATTTTAAACGTTAAAATAACAACTTAAAAACATGAAATAAAGTGTATTTTATTTTTAAATTAATAACTTAATAAAAATGAGGTGTTTCATATCTTGCCAAATAGCACTTGAGTTGTATTTTAATAATGTACAGTTCGTACAACGCACAATAATTGTTTTAGATGTAATCAGTTGTTTGATAGCAGGGATAGAAAAGTTGACATGATTATACTCAGAATAATTTATAGCACGATGCAAAGAGAATAAGGTAGAAACGTTCTCTCTATTTGTAGTCATATTCATTTTTTAATTTTAATTCATCTTTATTTAAAAATTATATACATACATATTTTTCATATGCCAACGTCTTAATAAGGGTGATTAATCACAGATCTTCACTACAACATATTTTTTTATTACATTTTCAAAGGAGAATTATTTTTATTAAATAATTTTTAAGCTTGAGGTCACTTTTTTGTTTTTTATTAAAGATTTTTTTATTTTTATATATAATTATAATATTAACAAATTTGTTATAATATTAAAATAACTCCTGAAGAAGATTTCCAAAGGAAATCGAAATATCGAGTTAATTATATATAAAAATAAAAAAATCTTTTATAAAAAACAAAAAAAGTGACCTCAAGCTTAAAAATTATTTAATAAAAATCATAAAGAAGGTCGAAGAAAATAGAATAAAATTATTTACAAAGGAAAATTATGTAAAACCTTTATAAAAAAGTTTATAGCCATATTAACTTTCTGACGTTTTAGAGGGATTTATAAATATGATGCAGCGACGCAACTTTGAAAAAACGCGAAACGACGCAAAGCGAGGTATTGGTGTACACATATGTAAACAAAAGAAGAAAATAACACGAATTGTTAGTACATACAATCAAGTGTGTACTCGTCTTATCTTCCTCTCACCCCGATTTCTAAAGGGTAATCAGCTTAGCTTAAAGAATTGCTTCGTGTAAATAAGGTATAAACAATATGAAATACTTCAATTAATTTTCCTAGTTTTGATTTGTTGAATATTTTCTTTAAATTTTTGTAAAGTTTTAAGGATACTAAATACGTCATAGTTACATTTAACACACTTAAGCTAGATTTACACGATTAAAATTTTCTTCAAAATTGCTCTTTAAAATGCTTCAAACTCGTGTAAACAGAAAAATTTCTTAAAAATTTCTTTATTTAATAACTTAAATAAATAATTTTCAAAATTTCTTTATTTAATAACTATTATATAAATAAATTTTTAAGAATTTTTGCTGTTTACACGAGTTTGAAGCGTTTTGAAGAGCAAATTTGAAGAAAATTTCAATCGTGTAAATCTAGCTTTACTCTTGAGAAATTTTTCTTAAACACAACAACAATAGGTGTTAAGAATGTTGTTTTTTGTAATTGTGCGAAAGTTTGTAATTTCAAGTTAATAACGGTGACATGAATAACATACATCCCAGCATACCATTCTAGGAGCGCTCCGAAAAAGGAGTCAGAAAAGAGACCAACAAAAGAGCATTTTCGGAGCGAAAGAAAAATTTGCTGTCCTTAGTCGGCACGCAGTATGACTCAGAAATTTCACTTAATTATGTGTATACCAAAGCGTTGTTGTCCTGTTATTTGTGCTTTGACCAAATAAAAAACATAGCTGTACCACACAAGAATGACAAAAACAAGATTACACAGAGCCCAAAAAACCCTCATAAAAGACTCTTTTCTGACATTATCTAAGAGCTCTTTAAGAGCCCAAAAAAACCTCATAAAAGACTCTTTTTCTGACATTATCTAAGAGCTCTTTCTGACGGACCATTTTCGAATGTAATGACCCTCTTTTCTGAAGGTTTTCGAAACAATTATGATTGTTTTTTGGGCTCATAAAGAGCGTTAACGCTCCAAAAAAGGTGTCAGAAAAGACTCTTTTCGGACTCATATGGCTTGTTGGGATATGTACAAATTCATTTTAGTATAATTTATTTTAGCTTAACTGTAGACCAAGCCTCTTTAATATGAGGAAGAACATATGTACATACATATGTATGTATGATATAATACTATTAATGCGTGTAAATGTGTGCGTTTAATTAAATTGTTAAAAACTGACAAAGACTTCTACCAGATTTAAATATAATTTTTATTGTAATCAAGCGACAACTTTAATAAAATGGTAACTCCTTATTAGGTACCCTTGGAATAAGATGTTAACAAATTTGTAAGGACTTATTATGTAACTAATTACAGCAATGACTATAATAACTTATTGATCCTAAGGACTCACAAAAGTCATTTGAAAACAGAATATTATGTTATTTACAATGGTGCAATACTTTGGAATTCCAGGGAAACTTTTTATGCGTTAAATTTTCTTACCCAAATGAGAATTATGTATATTGCCTCTTTACAACTACAGTGCACTCGCGATAATATGAACTAATGAAAACAAGGGCAGTTACAATTTTTGGGATTGTTCATATTGACAAATGGCACAAAATTTTAATAAAACTAATAGTTTTTCTTTTTACAGGTCCGATGAATGTATTGTTGACACATTTTGAAATTGCATACTGTGGACTTTGTCACTCCATATGCCTTCACTAAATTAGTAACACTTGCACCTTTTCGTAAATTCTTCAAAACTTCATATTTGTCCTTTAAATTTGGAAATTTTTGTTGTTTTGTATGCATATTATACAAATTATTCACTTTTAATTAACATTTAAAAACCAAACATGCGTTTGCATCTGCGAACATGTAATAACTAACTAAAAAGTGCACTTGTTTGTTTGACCATTGACATTTGGCATTCAAATGTTAATAGCTCGGGGTTTCCGCTAATTGTTATGCATGTTTTTTAACTGAAATCCGTTTAAAAATAAAAAACCTAAATGTTCCTATTTTAAAGCTTTTGTACAAAGTTTATATTTTGAAGTAGTAAATGGTAGTGTTCATATTTTCGCGAGTGCACTGTATTCGTATGCGTATTTAAAAGATCATATTCCATAATAATTAAGATATTATACTACGTTTTAGTAGCTCGAATTCTTCGTCAATTTATGTCATCCACTATTTGCACTGTCCTTTTAATTGCTTAACAAACTGTACGAAATCATTTGTTGTGCCTTAACTAACGCCAACAGACAGATGCTTACTAGAATTATTAAATAAATTACATACTACGTCATTGTTAATACTATATACATACATATTTATTCACATACATATTTTTTAAGTGTAGGCATTTATACTTTAGAGAGTCTGAATTATTTGTATTTGGCATGCAGGAGACATACATGCTAATAAAAAAGAGTGTAATAGTTCTATTGACTGTGATCGCTAAAATGAAAATCAAGCAAATCAATTTAAAGCAACTAAAAGAAAACGTAATTTTGAATGAATTGAACAGTAGTCCCTAGTTAAATCGTTTATATAGAAAATAAAATTTAATACATTTTAAATACTGAATACGTAATAAATATGTATGTATGTATATAAAATGAAAGTTCAAACTCTTGTCAATATTTGCAATATGTTTTATTTTAAGTAGAATTCTATTTCGTCTTTATTTCAAATAATAATAAGATTAGGTAATTTCCATGGTAATTTCTAAAAGCTACCTTTTATACCCTCAGATCCAATCCATCTGTTCTGTAAAGTGATTTTAAAGTGATTTCGCTTTTCAAGAACGAATAATTGACAAATTTATTTTCTGCCAATCCTATGACTTTTACACTGAAACAGATTTGTTAACTCCAAAGTAAAATAATTACTTGTAAAAACGTAAACGTTACTTGGGTACGGTTTAATTTTAAAATCGTTTTAATTAAAAACCTCAAAACCCCCAAATGACACACTTATCAAGAACTTACTGTAGCTTAGTGCTTAAAACCGCAAATAGAATATAAAATATTTGTGAAGAGCATTTCAGTTGTTACGCGTTTGTTCAACGGATTTAATGTGCTTTCGTGCTGGGCGTTAAAACGCCACAGTAAAAGGCTAAAATAGTTTCTTTTTAAATTTAACAATTTTCTCCAATAATAGTTTTATTTTCATCTATCATTTACACAACACAAAAAAGTGTTAATTTTATTAATAAAAGTGTCAATAGCTTGCAAAGCGCCAACAAAAAGGTATTAAACATTTTGGAAAAGTAAACTATGTATGTATTTCCAAAATATTTACAATACATGCATATACATACATACATATGTATGTACATATATATTGCGTAAAAAGATTTCAAATAAAAACTGTCAATTTAGTCATCAAGATCAAAGAAAAAAAAAACTAACATATTTAATGACCATAATGTGAAAAATTCAACTATTTTTAGCTGCAATTTGGTTCTGTGAAATTTAATTTGAATATGATTTTTTTGTCTGTGTTTTCTTATTCGAGTACTTTATGTGTACCGATACAAGAGAATTATAAAAGAAATGTTTTATGGCAAAATTTAAATGGATATCTAGCGACAAAGTACGTATGTATGTACATACAAGCAGACAAATAAAATAAACATTTTCAATATTTACAGCTGTTCGCTTAATGTTCTGATTTAAGAGAATGAGAGAATGTTTTTGAAATTTTGTTTTCAACTTAAATAGAAAATGTTCAAAACAATAACATGTTAAACATTTTAAAGTATAAATTATATTATGTACATAGGTACATATAATAAAATCTATTTACCGGCTTTTGTAAAAGTTTTTCTTTATAAAATATGAAATAATTTAAAATATTGTAAAAGTAAATACCATATCAATAGCTTATATGCAATAAGGACTATTTGTAAAATAATTATTGTTCGTTTCTCTCATTATTAAAGTTTTTAACTAAACAGAGAAAATCTGCAGGCTTTTAATAAGTTTCTATTTTAAAAGAAAAACAAAATTATATAGATAACATATTAAGTATTAAAAAAATAATGCTTGTTATTGAAAGATGCGTTGCTTCAAAATTAATACCACAAATAAAAATCGTGTCATCGGATAATCTGCAGAAGACCCTTTTTAAAAATAAACCTACTATGATTTTGCTGTTGGAATTCGACAACAGTTTGTCCTCTTTCACACTCTTCAGTTTTAGCTGATCAGTTTTTGTTCAATTCTCTTTTAAACTTGCCATTTCATTCACACACGTCAATTCAATTTTCGTACTTTTTAATGCAAATCAACATGCACGAAACAAATCAAAAGGAAATAAGAAAATTGAATAGTAGTTTGTACCCCTCTTATTTTATTTTCTATTCTCGTACAAAAATACTTGTCTTGACGAGTCAGAATTGAAGAGTGTGAAAGCGGAATTTTGTAGTTCAAGTGTCATAAATAGCTATATGTATCCCTTCATTGACATCTATTCTATACGGATGATGCCCATTTGTATACGCTTCACAATGAATTCTAATAACAATTTTGTTATATTGATTGTAATTTCCATAATATTCTGGATCTCTGTATCCCTAAAAACAAACTGACCGCACTAAAGTTTAAATATTTAAGACAGAAGTAAACCACAGTGTATTAATGGCCCTAAAGATGAAATTGTATGTGATTTATTTCCATAAACTTAAGCATAAGTATTCAAATCTAATTGTTTTCTAACAAGAGACTTGATTGACAGGGTAGCAGATTGGCTGGGATGTAGATCAGCCTTACGAAGACTTTATTGCGACAGGATGGTCGCGATGGATTTAATATGCTTCGAGTGTTCACCAATTTAAACAAACCTATCCTAGGAGAGGTCATCATAACCAAATTTTATATGTGAACAGAAGGAAGGCAAACATTAAAAAGCTATTGTAGTACGAAAATTGGACAGGTTTAATTAAAAGACAAAACTTTCCTAATATTACGTCACTTGCATTTGTGAATCTGAAACGTAGAATATAATGACCCACACTCATAATGGCCATTAATATAATGAAGAAATCCATATCTACAGGATTTGTGACCGACCTGCTGGATATGCAGATCCAGTTGTTTGGTTTGGACCGTGAAAACATTTAAAATCCTTTCTAGTGACAATTCAAACATCTGCATTTTATCTCCACTGCTATAATTTTAAGGTAGCAATGGACAATTCTAACAGGCATCTTGGAATTAATTAATACAATTTAAGCTTGAATCACTAAAATCTGTATTAAGAAGTCTCATTTATTCATTGCATAAATCCCTTCTCAGTAAAATAAATTCTTTAGCTTCATTTAAAAGTTTTTATTGGAATAGAATTTAGTTATTGTTGAAATAACTCTGAACAGAATTCATTCAATATTTGAATGGTGAAATTTTCAAATCTAAATTGTAAACTTGTAAACTATTTGGAATTGATTTCAATTAAAGAAAAATTCATTCTTTAAATAAATATTGTAAAGAAGGTTTGTAATATGTACATTTGAATTGAAGAAACTTTGATGATTCAATGAATTCACGGTCACATTTGGCAAATATTTATAAAAAAAAGTGTTCTAGCACAAATTTGTTTGACGTTGTTTACTCTTACAAGAGTTTTACAAGATAAGTTAAGATTAAATATTTTTTGTGCTTTGGCCTAAATAAGAAAAGTTATTTTTTTAAATAAATAAACGAGTTCAAATATATGTACATATGTTATTTAGTTGTTACGTCTTTTTCGACAAATATTTGCCAAGTATGACCGTACCTTAAGCAACTAATATTATAAAGAACAAATGAATTCAATATGTTCTAAGTACTAAGAAATTAGGCTATAATGAATTAATTCATAATGAATACTTTAACGGAATAGTTAAGAGAAATAAATACATTTTATTAAAATCATAAGGAAATAATTCTATAAAGAAGGAATTCTTAAACAAATGAATTCAATATGTTTGAAGTACCGAGGAATTGACCTATAATGAATTAATTAATAATAAATACTTTATTGGAGAAACAACTAAATTTGATTAAAACAATAAAGTAGTTTTCTTAAAAGATCAAACACACTGAAAGTTAGATTCGGTTATTATACAATTTACACGATTTTCATATAAATAGTTCTTTCGAGTTTGGTAAAAATAAAGTTAACCACAACCGATCCAAAATGTCAATGACAGCTTTGGGTATTAGTACTGCCTTTATGGTGGGCTGTTGTGTGGCCGCTCAAATAGCCCGACGTGTAGCCAAAAATGTCATCAAAGATGAGGGCATTGTACCAATATTGATAAATGAGGCTATAGCGGCGGCCGAATTGTGTGCCTGTTGTTTTGAACTGATTATTGGTAAGTGATCCATATAAAATATGAATATTTAACTTACATTAATTTGTTTAAATTTTAGTGGCTGATAATTTTGGCGTGGCTGCTTATGCAGTATTTCTCTTCCTGCTCACCGTGTGGTGGGGCAAAGTATGGGGCGATGCTTCCGCTTGTCCTTACACTCACATGGAAGATTTGCTAGAGGGAAAAACTTCCTTCAAAGAGGTGGCTTTACGTACTTGGGCTGAACTAATGGGTGGCTGTTGTGTTTATCGCATTGTACAGGTCTTCTGGTGGTTTGAATTTGCCGAGACACATGCTGGTCGTGCCTTTGAAGAATGTAATGCTGATTTACAGGTGTTACAGCTAAATTATTATAATTATAGATTTATCTTACAAACTACATATTCTACTAATTTCTAGGTTAATCCCTATATGGGAGCGGTAATTGAGGGTTTTGCTACACTCTTGTGTCGCTTGGCTTCGAAGACACTTAGCGAAAAGGATCCCAAGTTTTGTAGCATTATTGATTCGTTTATCGGTACTAGTCTGGTGGTAGCTGGTAAGTTTGTTGCATTTAATTTCAAATACTAACCCCTTGTATATTTTTCACGCCCGCCTGGAACACTTGTATAGTTCTCAAATACAGTTTACGCCTTTAATTATATTATGTTTTCAGCTTTTAACTTTTCCGGCGGTTATTTCAATCCGGTGTTGGCCACCGCTCTAAAATGGGGCTGTCGTGGTCATACCAATTTAGAACACATCATTGTCTATTGGATTGGAGCCTGTGTGGGTGCTGTACTTTCGGTGCCACTATTTAAGGTAGCGGCTGTACGAAAGTTCTTGCTGGGACCTGAGCTTTCAGAAAAGAAGAAGTCGGAATAAGATTATGTTTTCGAAACGATATTAAGGCAGCATTAAAATTAATTTGTTAATTGTTATTTATTATTTATTTATAAAATCGTAAAAAAGTGTTAAATTTAGAAGAATCTTAATCTAATACTCAGAATTATTAATTTATTTAGTTATTAATATGGATTATGTACTTCATAGATGAATGACAATAAAAAGACAATATTTGTTGATTTTTTTTTAATTAAAAGTGGTCAGAAACAAAGATTTGGTTTTGCCATGAAGTAAATTGAAATAGAACTTAAATGGAGCAAATATTTTTGTATTTTTGTTATAAATTTTCAGAATTTATAAGGTTAATAAATTTTCTTAAATAATTCATTGAACAGCATCTGTTTTCGTATTTATGAAGAGATTTGGAAAAGGTTTTAGTTTTTGAAAACTCTCAGCTGATTTAAAAACCAAAGTTCGGTAAAATTTACAAAAATCGGCCAAACCGAAGACAAATTTTGATTGAATTTTGTATTGTTTTGCCGGTAAGCTCTGATTATTTATTTAGTAGTCGTTTATCTTAGGGAAATACCAACATATTTCGGTGGTGGACTATTTACGGAGCTGGATAAATTATAGACTTAATATATTAATATTCCGAGAGAACTTCTTTTTGGATGGAAAAATAATGACGAAAATGCTTTTATAACTTGAAAAGAATTTGGATGAAACTTAACAAAAATCTTAAAATTGTTTGTTATTTGCATCTTGATAAATCTTTCTGATATCTTGTCTCTTGGAAACGAATTTTGTAATTTGACTATCAATCTCACAAAATGTTTGAAAAAATTAATGAAATTTAAAACGAAAATTAAATTTATACAAAGCAATTCTTATTGGAAAAACACAATTTTCTTCTACAGCACAATTCTTATTGCTTAAATTGCTCTTATTTTTATTTGATAGTAAACACACATTTGTGCTTTTTGACATTTACGAATAAGAGAGTAAAACAAATTGAAAGTATAATCAAGTGTGTAATCGTCTTATCTTCCCCTAATACCGATGTCTAAAAGATAACCAGCTTATCCTAAAGAATTGCTTCGTGTAAATTGCGTCTTACGAATTTATTTATTTATTTATTTATTTATTTATTTAGGTCAATAGATTTTACATCCTTACTGACTACATATAAATGACAAAACAGTAATATATATATATATAAATAATTAGTTCAACAATTTAGATATAAAGTAATTTTTTTCTTCAGTACGTCGTTACTCTCAGATATGTTCATAAGGTGATAGCATTTATTGAAGTTAACACATGCACGACGAAAAGAATCGTTATTAGCATATACAGAACGGTAGTATTTTAATGCTAAGAGTTCAAAATTGCGGGTTGGTCTAACAGGAACATTGAAGTTTAGTTGACTAAGCAGGAACTCCGAATCAACATCACCACGAATTATGCCCAGAACAAATAAAGCACTCAGCATCAATCGTCGACTATTTAGAGTTGGCAATTTTATCAAAGCAAGTCTACTTTCATACGGTGGCAAGACATAAGAATTCCAACCAAGATCACGGAGACAGAAAATTAAAAATTGCTTTTGTACCGATTCAATACTATTGATATGAATTGAATAACAAGGATCCCAAACAATTGATCCATACTCAAGAATTGGTCGAACAAGAGAAGTATATAAAAGTTTTGTAATATAAGGATCTAAAAATTCCTTAGACCAGCGCTTCATGAATCCAAGTACCCCATAGGCTTTATTTACCATTATAGAGATGTGATCGCGAAAATCAAGTCTATGATCCAACAGTAAGCCAAGATCCCATATGGTTTGAACTTTATTTAAAATAACAGTATCAATATAATAAGAAGTCTCAATCGGATTGTGTCTAAAAAATGACATGTGTTTGCATTTCTTAATATTTAACTCCAATAAATTAAATCTGCACCATTGAGAAAAATTGTAAAAGTCGGCACTTAGTAAACTATGTCCATTTGTATCATTAAAAGAGTTAAAAAGTTTAACATCATCGGCATACATCAGTACATTAGAATGCAATATAACAGTAGGAAGATCATTGATGAATAGCGTGAACAAAATTGGACCCAGGTGGCTACCTTGAGGAACACCAGAATGTACTTGAATAATTTTTGATATAACATTCCCAAATTTGACTTGTTGAGTTCTTTGTGATAGATAAGAGTTTAACCATTTTATAGCTGAGAAACTAAAGCCCATAAGTGATAATTTGTGTAATAGAAGATTGTGGTTAACTTTATCAAACGCCTTACTAAAATCCGTGTATATCACATCAGTTTGCATTTTATTTGTAAAACCTTCATTGACGATAGTAGTGAGTTCCAAAACATTAGTTGTAGTTGAACGGGACTTACGAAACCCATGTTGACATGGTGATAGAAGGGAAGAAATTTGATGATATAAGCAATCTGTAAGAATTTTTTCAAGGAGTTTTGGAATTGCATTAATTTTAGCGATACCTCTGTAGTTAGATACATCATTTTTACTGCCATTCTTGAATAAAGGAATTATATATGATGTTTTCCACACTGATGGCAAATAACACGCTACAACAGATTTGTTAAATAATGCAGTAAGAGGCGCGGACAGTGATGCTGCACAGTTTTTAAGGATACTGCTTGGAATACCATCAGGACCTGGACTAAACGAGTTCTTCAGCGACTTTAAGTTCGAAAGCACAGTATCAATATTTATAAATGGAAAGTAAATCCCACATGAATGAGTCGTAGTATAAGGATATTTTGTTGTGTTAGAATAGGACTTGGTAGAATAAGTTGTTGAAAAGAAGTCAGCAAATATATTGCTTATTGAAACATCGTCATCAGCAGTTAAGGAGCCATACTTCAATTGCTTTGGATAACATGAAGAGCGACGCTTGGAGTTTACGAATTTATAGAAAGATTTGGGGTTTACTCTTATATTGTTTTTAATACGATAAATATAGTTATTGTATGCAAGTTTATTAGTAGTGTTGTATTCAGATCTTGCTATAGCATATTTACGAAAATCAACCAGTGCACCAGTTCTCAAATATTTAGCAAAACATTTATTTTTCTTATTTTTAGCATTTCGTAAGTGTTGATTATTCCATGGCGGCCCATTATTATTGTAGAATTTACTTTTTGGAACTGTGATACTAATGAAATTAAGCAAAATATTATAAAAGCTTGATACATTATTATCTAAGTTATCATCAGCAAGTACATAATCCCAATTGACATTAGATAGCAAGCTGTTAAGTACAGTATAGTTAGTGCGAGTAAAACAGTAAGATTGCAATGGTATAACATTTTGTATTCTAGCCATAGATTGTTCATTATCCGGCAATGATAAACCAATTTCAAAAGGAGGATGGTGAAGGTCAACGGGATACGACACAGGCAATGTATCACGAAGACAAAATTCCAGAGGATAATTAACGAAAGCAAGATCAAGAATATTTCCGGATTCATTTGTTATATGGTTTAATTGGAAAAATCCGCATCCATGCAGGGAGTTTAAAAAATCGGACATAATTGTAATAATTAAAACAACTTATAACGGTTGCAATGTCAATTTAAATGCAACCATGTGTAATGTTCGAAAATCGAAAAAAAACCGTAAACATGGCAACAATGCTAAAATGTCGAACTAAACAGCTGTGTATTGTTTACACATTTCCAATGCCAACAGCTGTGAGAACACTGTTGTGCAAGCATTTAGTAGGTTTTGATTACAAAACAATATACACACGGTAAAATATTATAAATATTAATTATAATCAATTAAATTACATATATTCGTTAAAGATGTGTTCAATTTTAGCTCTCAGACAACTGGGAAATACATTAAAGTACACACCAGCAAACAAAAATTTTGGAAATCTGTTAAAAAGTCATATAACTCTTTTACCGGCAACACAATGTTTAGCCACCAAAGCTAACATCAATACTCCTTCTGCCAGGGATGATGAATGGCGCATTATATATCGTTTGCCCCTAATACGTTTAGCTTCTGCCTTCAATCGTGTTAAAGTGCCATATGGCATGTTGAACGGCATAACCATACCGGCAGTATTTGCCTTAGAACAAGCATCTCAGTTTCCACCAACCACAGCATTGCTAGTAGGGGCAGTTGGTGCCACCAGCTGGTGCACTTTGGCCATAAGTAGTTTATTCATACGTAATCTAATTGGTATTATTTATATTAACGATAATAATGATAAATTGAAACTGGCCTATGTGGACTATTGGGGTAAGCGACGTGATGTTTGTGTTGAATTAAACGATGTAATACCGGAGTCTGAGAAATCAAAAGCTTCTAAATTGGATTTCTATCAATCACTTTGTTTGTATAGTGACGATAAGGTGCATTATAAATTATTGCATAAATTTGGTGCGATTGAAGATCCAGAGACGTTTGTCTCGATATTTGGAGAGTAAAAATATGTTGGTTTATATTTTTTGTTAAATATAGAATAAAAGTATATTTAAAAAAGCCATGTAAGGCATTTGTTTTTACAGTTTTATGTGTATTTTTATTGCACAAAATGAAACCGGAATTACTTTTTTTTATTTGTTTATTTAGTATGTTGTATTTTTTTTACTGTCAAACTTTATTTGTATGTTTTTTTTTTATTTACATTCAAATTATTTATTATTGAAAATAATAAAGGAACATAAATTGTGCTTTAAACAAATAAATTCAATACATATAATAGATAGAATGGTGAATTTAATAGATTAAGATGAGTAGCAGTGAAATTGAATCCTTGGACAAATTAACTGGGAATATTAGAAATAATACAACATTGCATTTTGCTGAAATATTTGGCAAACGAAACCTTTTCCAAAACCTGTTTAATGGAATTACCTTTTATGTTAGTTTAGCATCTAATGCAACGGCCGCTAAATGATTTCAAACATTTCTGCTGCTTTTAACTAGTTCCGAGCAAGACAATTTCAAACAAAAATTATTTATTATTGAAAAGGTTCAAGAACCGTTTTTATTAATTGTGCTGCAGGTGAAAATTGCGTACAAAAATTATTAATACAAACACTAAACTAAAACGATTTCAGGCTAATTAGATGCGTTCTAAAACTAATACATATGTTCCTGGATTCATTAATTTTGCTTTGTTTTTAATCACTTACAAAATAAATTGAACAAAAATTGTCAAACCCCTATTTGCAATAAATTTTAATTAAAGAAAAATCAAAATTGTATAAAGCTATTTTGTAGTGGATTTAAATTAAAGAAGAATTTAATGATTCGAAATTCAATACGTTGGAAGTACTTAATGAATGGTTTAAAGTAATGATAAAACTATAAAATTTTATTTGATTTTGAAAATCGATTTAAGAATTAATACTTTCAAATCTCTAATTTGTTCCTTGTCCAGCTCTTGATCCTACATAGATTATGCACTTAGTGGCTAGATTGAGTCGTTGTTGTTGTTGTGTTTGTAACAGCAGTAATTGCTGAGTTGACAGCCCTTGGGCGAGTGATATCGGGTCATTCCGGTGCGTAGAACCGGCTGTCGTGGGAATGAGATTGAGTCGTTAATACCAACTGGTTACTTGACTTGACAGTGGTGGACTCAAGCTAAGCACACTTGATATATGTTGTCAATTATGGCAAATATTTTTTGTTGTTCGTTATTTTTCAAAATTCTTTTTTTTTTCAAATGTGTTATATGTCACCCTAAGATCACGCCACCGCACTTTTTGTTTTATTAATTTGTTACATTTCGCAGATTTTCTTTCCAGAATACAACAATCCAAAAAAACCCTAGAAAGAAATTTAGCACTTATTTTAATTAATTTTTACTAATAAATGATAGGATATCCCGTGTTATTAATACAAGCTGCACATCTCCTGGGTATACTTACCACCAGAGCCATACAGCGATCTTATGAAAGTATTTTGGATTTCCTTTCATAAATCTGCCAAATTCTGATTCCTACTGGCGTTATATGCTTCATTTAATTCTATAGGCTACTCATGTAACCTAGTAACTCATGTTCAGCCCTGTATATTTGAATGCGTGAGTCGTAGGATTCAGCTAATCATACAAAGTGTCACCTGACCCGAAAATGGTTCACTTAAACCTTTATAAACAATTTTATTTTTCGAGATTAAGGTCAGTTTTTATTTTTATTAAATAATTTTTAAGCTTGAGGTCACTTTTTTGTTTTTTATAAAAGATTTTTATTTCTTATATATAATTTACTCAATATTTCGATTTCCTTTGGAAATCTTCTTCAGGAGTTAATTTAATATTATAAAAATTTTCTATGTGTAAAAATTTTTTTGATATAAGTTTTCATTAAATTATTATTTTTTTTATTTTTTATAAAAAATAAAAAAATAAAAATAAAAACTGACCTTAATTTCGAAAAATAAAATTGTTTAATTAATGAAAAGGTCGAACAATCAGTTAAATAATTAAACCTTTATATTAAATCTGAAGAATTGAATTTGATTTAGGTTTATTTTAGTACATACGTTTAATATGTATGAGTTCAAGTCAAAATTCAAATTGCGACCGTTTAAAGTGAATCGCAAAGGCAGGGGGGTTACTCTCTATTGCGATGCGAAAGCAAATTCGATGCGATAAGCGTACAAATTGATGCTCTTACGCATCGAATTTGCTTTCGCATTGAAAAAGTAAAATATTTGATAAATAATGCTATTTGGGATAGTGTTCTTTGGGATTGGTTATGGCAAAAACTCAAATATTTTAAGAGACCTTCTAAAATATTACAAACATTATTTTACCAGTATCATCTTATTATTTTATAACAGGACTAAATACAGTTTGTTTTTCTTTAAAACTTTTTTAAAAACATGTACATATGTACATATGTATTTGTTAATATAAAAATATCTTCATCTTTAATACTTAATACTTATTTAAATGAAAATTATTTATCAAAATTAATCACTAAGCTGTGTTGAATTATTATTTTTATTATTGCTATTCCTCTAAAAGCAGTTGTTTTGATCACCACATGAGGTAGTATTTTGTGACACTTCATTGTTGCAGCAATTTTTAGATTTACTCAACTGTTTTGCTTCAGCAACCTAATAATGCAATAAAACAAACAAATAGTATTAAGAAAATAACATATGTTGGTAATTAAAAGCTAAATTAACAAACCGTATCTGGTAATTTTTTGCCAAATGTTTCTGGCAACAATAGGGCCAATAAACCAGCCGACAAAGAAGCAGCACCAAATAATAGTAAAGGCAAAGCTTCATAATAAAGACCCTATATAAAGATATATAGTAAGAATATCTAATTTATTACATGTTTACAAAAATACTTTATATAAGAACTTACTAATAAGGGAACAAATGGAGCCAACATGGCACCAAATCGGGCAAATGTGGACATGACACCAACACCACCACTACGTATAACCTTTAATTGTTTTAAAATTAAATTTATCAATTGATTTATTATTTAAAAAAAAAAAACAGATACTTACCGTGGGCATCATTTCGGCTGTATAGGCATAAATTACCGCAAAGGAAGATGTTATGCCCAGTTTTCCAATTAAAAATAATACGATTATCAGCCAATTGGAACCTGTAAATCGTTATAGAAATTTAATTAAAATGTGTGATTTGTTTGGAATGTTTAATATCCTTTACCACTATAGTTAAAGTTTAAAACATTAAAATATTGAATTTGTCTAAATATAAATGTTATGTTCGTAATATTTACATATATCTTTAAAGATTTGGTAACTGTCCCTGAACTAGTAATAAAACCTATCTTTTAGGATCATTGGCTAAGATTATAAAAAAACAATGAATTAATGCAATTTGAGCTTAATTCAATAAAATCTTTATACAGAATTAAAAACAATTCAACAATTATTTTCTTTGAAAACTTTCCAAACAAACCTAAACTTTAGCTTTTTTCATAGGATTTTATAGGAATATAATTTATTCATTGTTGAATTAATTTCTTATGGAATTAATTCACAATCTCTTAATCTTTAATGACTCAAGTTTTGTTAATTTAAATTTAATGCAATTTGGTTTTGTAATAGATTTAAATTAAAGAACAATTTAATGGTTCCATATACTATTGTAATGGATTTGAACAAAAGTCATTTGAATTTTTGAATAATTCACTTATGAAAAATGATTTTTTAAAGGTTATATTACTTTTTAAAGCTAAGTTGTAATTGATTTGAAATTAAAGAGAATTTGGATTATTCAATTATTTAAAAACACTTGAAAAAGTATTACTTTGCTACTGCACTCACCTTGTGCAGTTACAACATGATATTATCAGCCCAAGTTATTCAAGTTTCTTCAAAAAATGTCTCTTATTAAGAAAAATGAGAAGTGAAAATGAGGCAGTAAAATGTAGTTCTTTGAGTTTTCAAAAAATTGTCTCATACTTAAAAAAATGAAAAGTGAAAAGGAGGCTTTGGTGCCAGTTCTTTGTTTCTTTAAAAAAAATGTTTCTTATTAAGAAAAATGAGAAGAGAAAAGCAGGCAATATATTAAAAACTTTAAATTTCCGAGTTATACCAGGAATTTTTGAATTTTTTTTTCTTTACAAACCATGGACCATTTCATTTTTATATATATATATGTATATGTAGATGATTTTTTAAAAATACTAAGTACTCGTTTGTAGAATTAAGAAACCAAACTAATAGTTAAATTTTAAAATTTGTTTTGATTTTCAATATTTCTAATAGTTAGTTAAATATATCAAGCGAAATGGCCAACTCTAGAATCTATATATAGATTATTAAGAAATTCTCAATGCACTTACTGGTTACAAAGAGTCTTTCATTTCACTAGCTCTCAAACTGGTTACTTCACTAGATATTTATACATGTTTCAGGCCAAGGCGAAAATTAACATAAGAAGGGAAACATAATAATTACCACCTGACCCTGAAAATGGTTTGAATTTTTTACTAACTCTCAAGAGTTGGATCATAACATTTTTGTTTTGCATATTTTTCAGTTCTTTTAAATTATGCGAACTCAAAAAATGGCTTTCTGTTTGTGTTTTCAATTTAAACAATTTCTGTCACCGATTACGATTGTTTATAGTGGTTAAGGATAACATATTTATTATGCATTTCAATATTACGTGTTTCCAAGTTAGTTTGCACTAATTAATGGATAAACAAAATAAAAGAAAATATATTTTAATTAAATACAATACAAATAAAATTAAAATAAATAATTTATATAAAGACTATTTCCGTGTTTTTTAAAATTCATTCAAAACTTATAAAAAGTCTTGTCGATATTATGTTCATGTTCGAACATTTCTTCACACAATTATATCTGTCAGCAAATGTTATTCTATTTAATCTTAGATCTTTATAATAGAGTTCATTATTTTCTATGGTAGGTCTTTCAATAGTATTATATTAGCTTCAATCGTAGGTTTTATAAAGGAATAAATTGGTGTTACATTAGCTTAAATCGTAGGGCTTTATATAGTACAAAATAGTCTTAAATCAGCTTCATAGATCATCATAGATCTCTATGTACAGTTAAGATAATTTTAAAATAGCTTCAATCTATATATAGGATTAAATTGGTTTTAAAAGAACTTCAATCCTAGGTCTCTTTTTACGATTAAAGTAGTATTAAATTAGCTTCAATCGTATGTGTTAATAAAAGACTAAATTAGCTAAAATTAGCTTTATAACTAACTTTATTAAGTTAGTCTTAAATTAGATTCAGTCATAGGTCGCTATTTAGGATTACATTAGTTTTAAATTAGGTTGAATCGTAGGTCTCTATATAGAATTAAATTAGTCTTAAATTAACTGTAATCATAGGTCTTAATATAGAAATAAATTAGCATCGTATGTAGGTCTTTATATAAGATTTAATTAGTGTTAAATTAGTTTTAATCGTAGGTCTTTATAAAAGACCTTAAATTAGCTTTAATTGTAGGCATTTCTATAGGCCATAATTAGCAGCAGTTGTAGGTTTTATATAGTCTTAAATCAGCTTTAATCATAGGTCTCTATATAATATTAAATTAGTCCTAAATTAGCTTCAATTAGAGGTGTCTATATACGATTAAATTAGATTCCGTCATAGGTCTCTATATAGGATGAAATTAGTCTTACAGTAGCTGTAATCGTCGGTCTAATTAGTCGTAAAAAAATATTCAATCCTAGGTATATATGTGTGATGAAACTAGTATTAAATTAACAATCGATGATCTTTATATAGTTTTAAATTAGCTTAAATCGTAGTTATTTATGGAAGATTAAATTAGTCTTAAATTGTCTTCAATCGTAGGCCTTTACATAAGATTAAATAAGTCTTAAATTAACTTTAATTGTAGGTCTTTATATAAGAATAAATTAGTCTTAGGTCTCTATATGCGTCTAAATTAGTCTTACATTAGATTCATCGCAATTAATAATATTTGGGCACAGTCTTAAATTTTATTATCCTATATAGAATTAAATTAGTCTTAAAAAAGCTTCAGTAGTAGGTTTCAATATATGATGAAATTGGTCTTAAATTAGCTCCAACAGTAGGTTTTTGTATATGGTTAAATTAGCATCAATCGTATTGTTTATGAAGTTTTAAATTAGCTTCAATTGTAGGACTTTGTATAGTAGTCCTTAATTAACTTCTATCTTAAGTCTGTATACGAGTTGTGTTGAAATTTTAAACACGGGAATAGTCTTTTAGACAATATTTTTAAATTCTAAATTACCTTTAGTGATATAACCTCCAGCTACACAAGTTATGGCACAAAGAAATAACGAACCCGTTAGTGATAAACGGCGACCAAATTTGTTAAGAGAAATCTGAAAACAAAAATAATAAAGTTAAAGTCTTAAAACTTTCACAAAATCCTTATATAAATATATATATATATCCTCTATAACTCACCCAAGCCAAAGTGTAACCGGGTATTTCAATAAGACAAACCAAAGCAAAGTTTAAATATTTATTGCCACTCAAATTCGTTGAATTTAAGGAGAGACCATAATAAACTACAGCATTTATAGCCCTAAAGTAAAATTATACAACTACTTATTAATAAAGCAATCTATAAATTGAAAAAACTAACTTACCATATATATAACATTATGGTGTATCTGAACATTAGAGATTTCGATTTAAATACCTCCTTTACAGCCAGCCAGATTTCATATTTTTCCACTTTCGATTTATCTTTGTTAACTTTCATACAATCAACTTTTGCATTTGTTTCAATGGCAGTTTCTGTTTGAAAATTTGCCAACAATGCCACCGATAACTCTCTACGATTTATCTGGGCCGCTTTACGTATTATTTCACCAGCTTTCTCTTTGCGATTACGGGCTATCAACCATCTTACCGACTCGGGCACCAACCAATAGTAGACTATGAAAAATAGAGGTGGTATGGAGAGGGCGTACTGCAACAGTTGCCAATCGTGTAAAAGCCAAGCAGTTAAACCCACCAAAGCTTCGCCCACGGCATAAAAGTAATTTAATACTATGGAGGACATTTCACGTTTCTTGGGTCCCACCATTTCAACGCCAATTATAAATGCTAAAGGATAAACACCAGAGGTGCCGACGGCATTTAGGAAGGCAAATATTAAAAAGCTATTGTAATCCCAAGCCAAACCCTGAGCCACACCCGTAATGGCCATGAATATAATGCAAATTATAAAGATTATTTTGCGACCATATCTAGGGAAGTTGAAAAAGATAAGTTATAATAATAATAATTATTTTCATAGTTATTACCGATCTGCCAAATAGCCAGAGCCAGCTGTGCCCACCACCAAGCCAGCAAAATGCATAGTACCAACAAACGCCAATTTCCAGGCATTTTCTTGGCAAGTTAAGTCCCACTACAATGAAAAAATTATAAAGGAAGAGAATGGGAAATGTAAAACTTAGATGTAGTTTTAAATTAGATTTCATTGCAGGTTTTAATATGGACTAAAATTTGCTTCAATCGTAGGTCTATATAGTCTTAGATTAGCATCAATCGTTGGTATTTATATAGTCTTAGATTAACCTTAATTGTAGGCTTTTATAGAGCTTCAATCTTAGAGTTATATATAGCATTAAATTAGCTTAAATTTTAGGTCTTTATGTAGATAGATTAGAATTATAGGTATTTATTATTTATTAGCTTCAGTCATAGGTTCAATCATACCTCTATATATAATCTTAAATTAACTTCAATCAGAAATCTTTATATAGTCTTAAATTAGCTTCAATCTTATGTCATTGTATAGTCTTAAATTGGTTTAATTTATAGATCTCTATATTGTCTTAAATTAAGTTTAATCTTATGTCTTTATATATTCTTAAATTAGCTTCAATCACAGGTGTTTGTAATGCCTTAAATTGACTTGAATTATTGGTCTTTATATAGTCTTTAATTAGCTTTAATCGTTAATCTCTAGATAGCATTAAATTAGCTTCAATCATAGGGGTTTATATAGACTAAAATTAACTTCAATCTTATGTCATTGCATAGTCTTAGATTCAATCATATGTCTTTATATAATCTTAAATTAATTTCAATCATAGGTATTTATATTGCCTGAAATCAGCTTCAAGCAAAGGTCTTTATGTAGTCTTAAATTAGCTTTAATCGTTGATCTTTATAAAGCCTTAAATTAGTAATAATCTTATGTTGAAATATATGTCTTTATATAATCCTAAATTAGCTTCATTCATAGATCTTTATAGACACTTAAATTAGCTTAAATCATACGTCTATTTAGTCTTAAATACGTATTAATCAAAGTTCTCAATATAGTCTTAAATTATCGGCAATAGTGGGAAACTTACCTCCTGTACAATTGTTCTCTCCTCTGTATCAAATACCCACTCAAAGCAACGCTCTTTTAAATTGCCATTAAACAAATCATGAGAACACTTCTGCGAAGAACTATTAAACGTATTCAAACTTATTGAATCATTTACCCGATAACGATAACAAGCTTCCGGAATAAAAACACCATTTTTATCGATGGTGCCAGGTGTAGAATTTTCTAACCAATGAGGATATAATTGTTGTTGGTTTAAATCATCACACTGAGGTATTAAACATCTTTAAAATACAAAAACATTTAAAAACACTATAATTAAAGGGATTTCCCTTGTAATTTATTTAACGGTTAATTACCTGTAAGCTGGTGTACCGGCTGTGAAAACATAGGATAAACTATTGGCCGCTGCAAACATGACCGGCAGACATATTAACAAATAATTGGTCTTTTGGTAACGGCCAAATTCGCCAATCTCCTCTAATACTTGATCGAAATCCATTTTGTGATTTGTATTAATTGATAATTTTTATACGAAATATTAATTAATTAAATATACACCTTTTTGCATTACTGTAACATTTTCTTTATAAATTTTTTGTTTTTTTTTTGTTCATAAATAGCGAAAAAATTGTAAAAAGTTTATTATATTTTTTTTATAAATTTTTACGTTGAATACCGGAGATCTACACACTTATTTGTCTGCTCAATGTATTGTTGAGTATAGTACTACTGAAATAAAATTTTTCAAAAGTGTTTTTATTTATAAATATTTGTATTTGTGGGGATTCGAAAATATATGTATGTAAACAACAATAATTTCATAGATTTTAGATGCTATAGACGGACTCATTAATAGTTAGACCAATAGATAAATGTGTTAGATACATTATTAGTGTTAAGATATTTAGAGCTCTTTTTCATTTACAACATCACACACTTAAGAGATCTTCGGAATTAAATAAATGTATGTGTGAGATTTTTTCAAAACATTTCACCATTTACCTACTCACCCATCAATACCAGGAATCAGGGATGGAAAGTTCTGCGCGATTGCACATAATCATATTAAAACGCTTAACTATTGTGAATTATAATAAAATACGAAAGAACTGGGAGCAATTATAATTAAATTTAAACCATTGACACCGATTGAATTATATTTAATATATGTAATCCTTAATTTAATAACCTTCAATTATCATTATATCATTATATAGTTTAAAATGTTCTTAAGTTATAGGTATTTATATTGTCTTAAATTAGCTTCAATCGTAGGCGTTAAATTAGTTCCAGTTATAGGTCTTAAATAAGATTCAAACACAGATCTTTCTTAAATAAGCTTTTATTACAAAGTATAAAGTCTAAATTAATTTGGCTTTAAACGCAGATATTTATATAGTCTGAAGTTAGCTTCAATCATAGACCTTAATTAGCTCCACTTATTGGTCTCTACAGATTTATTTAATTTAAATTTGCTTCAGTCATAGCCCTTTATATATTCTTATGGTGGCTTTAGGCATATGTCTTTATATCGTCTAACATTAGCTGCAATATTTGGTCCTAAATTAACTTTAATCACAGTTTCATTGGTTTTATATACTTAATTTAATATGTAAATATTTCCCAAAACTACAATAGCTCTAAACTTTCCACACCTGCTTCCTAGAGATTGCGGAAGTATTTTCAATTTAAGAGAATTTAAAAATAGAAAGTGATTGAGTATTGTAAAACATTTACTCTCGATTTTTTATTGGGGTATTCCAAGTATTTTGTACGTATCTTTTTATCTGTATAATTATTGAACAAAAAATCCCATAGTTTTCTAGTTATACCCTACACCACCATAGTGGGGAGGGTATATTGGATTTGTGCTGATGTTTGTAACGCCCAGAAATATTGGTCCAACACCTGGCTGGCTGGCTGGATTGAAACTATTGGAAATCGGTGCATTATTTTACCTGGCCCCCAGACAAATGTCCTCCCGAAATTGGGGTTTACCGATAATAAATCTTTGAATTATGCAAGGAACCAAACAAATTTCATCACAAATGAGTGTTAAATGAAGCCAAATCATATCTACAAATTTTGTGCAGATCGGTCCATAATTAGTCGTAGCTCCCATATATGGCCCACTTCCGAAAATCACTTTAACCACCATAAATTTCTTATGAATATTGGTAATCAAATAAAATTCGACACAAATAAGTTTCTTATATACAGAAATGATGACCCTAATTTTATAATGGTCGGTCCGTAATTAGTCGAAAATCCCATATAAGACCCTCCCCGTAATCCACTTTAACCTCCATAAATCTTTTAAAAGTATTTATATCGAAATAAAGTTTGGCATACACAATATTTATAATCACAGAAATTATGACACTAAATTTTTGGATGATCGGTCCATAATAGGTCATATCTCCTATATAGCGCACATTTCTGAAAAACTGTTTTATACATATACTGAGTGTAGGGTATTATATGGTCGGGCTTGACCTACTATACTTTCTTACTTGTTTTTTAAGTGTTTGTGTTTTTTTTTCTCAATTAAATAAGTTTGGTGTTCAATTGTTTTGAGTTTATTTTAGAAACTATTATTCTCTTACGAGTGTTTGGGTTTGTTTGTATTTTGCAAATAATTGTCAAACTGTTTTCATACTCGGCTGCCCATTAGACACATTTAATTTGTGTTTACTTTGTAAAATAAATGCTTCACACTGAACGTTTGTATCCCTCATCATAATAACTTCTACAAAAGTAATTTTATGATAAATTTTATATTCTAGTTAATATTCTGAATTTTTTAGTAGATCATTTAAAGATAACTATGATACACAGATTACATTTTTTATAGTACAAATGGTATCAAGGGATCGATCAGTCAGCTTCAGAATCTGGCTGCGATGACCTCTCTTGGGCAGTAATGTATTCTTATCTTAGCGTCTATCTATATAATAGAGTCCAACCGTAATTAAATCATATAAAAATAGTGCCAGAAATTAGGTTTATTTTCCGAAAAGGTTGTCATCTTCGTCTGCTTCTCTGTGTTTTCCACTCAATGACTGCTCGTGTTAGATAATTTGCAAATTTCACTTATTTCTTAATATTTCGGTTCGTAATAGTGTTCGGTTTGTGTCAAAAGCTTTTCTTTATAAATTTTAGACATCTGTTGACAAATACCTGCAGCATTAACTGGTCACGAGCTGCAGTATTCCACGTCTATCATCCATAGAATAGCATTAGAGTTATATATTAAACTTTTTTCTAGATATATCCGAAGCATTTCATACTGGGTTCAGGCGTAGAATTGAACGTCTGGCACAGTTGATACGGTTCGCGATATTCCCACTTGAACGCCCTCTGTTGTAAATTATTTTACCGAGATATCAAATGCTGTTAACAGCTTCTTATCCTAAGAAATACGCTTAGTATTTACGCTTGGTATGTATGAACTTAGTTTTTCTTAAAATAATACTCAATCCAAATTCCGCTACCGCTGATGCTATAATTCGAAGTTTAGGGGATATGGCTCTGAACGTATGTGACAGAAGGCAGATATTATCGGTGTGGTCAAAGTCTCAAAGGTTCCATTTTGCGGTACTGTAATTTTCAGTGGATGCAAATGCCATGAAAAATCAAATGCCAAGGGAGAGCTAGTCAAATACAAGGGTATAAAATCTAGCTTCAAAGGTTTGTTAGGGCCTTTGGAATTTAATTATGTTGTAATTTTGGGCAATGTTTTGATATGTTTCCCTAATAACTGTTTCCTAGCACTCTTTGGGCAATTGCAATTCCGATTTAAGTTTGGATGTTAAAAAATGTGATAATTTCTGATATATTTCCGATATAACATATTTGTGTTAATTAATATTGTACGTACTTCACTAATACTTCCTGATTCTCTTTTGTACATTGCTATTACGATTTATATGCGAATGTTGAAAAATGTGGTAATTTTGGGAAATTTTTTGATATATTTTTCATCCAAAGAAATAATTCTCTGGTAATTAATATCGCACTGATATTTCACTGATACCTTATAAGAATCTATATACTCAGGGAATCCAAGGGTTCAAAATCTACATAGATTCTCTAAGACCTTAAAATTTACACGTATTCTAAGGCTCCTAGCGTAATATACAGAGTTTCTAGAGCTTTAATTCCAGTTTTATATTCTATACTATAGCTGAGCTTGTCTTGCTTGAATTCAAGTGTTATGAGCGAGTTTGGGAAATGATTTTTCAAAATCTTTGAATACTATATACTCGTAAAGGGAATTTTTACAGACTGCACCATTATTATTCTCAAGATGTTTACTCAGTCAATACACAATTGGTGGAAAGCCTACTTGCTTTGGGTGCAGTTCTGAATGCAAACCGGTTGTGAGTCGATTTGTTATGATGTGAGTTATCACCTCAAGAGTATTTACCTCCAGTTATTAAACTCCGACAAGTTGTATTTTCTTGAATATTGACAATAATTCCCTCTTTTAAATCATCTCCTGCCTGATGATTTAAAAAATCTCCAAAAATCTACAATTGTTGGGTGAATTAATCGCGCACTGACTTTGGGGTTTTTGTATTCCTGAAACAATTATACTAGTTCCTTGCTTTTTGTGGTTATTCAGAGAATAAACTTATTTGGTGGTCCACACTCTCCTTTCGACATCTAGTCACCAGTGAAACCATTCGAAAATATTGCAAAATTAAACTGAAAGCTAATAATAATCAATTTGAGTTTCTGCCTATTTCTATTAAAAAAGCTTGCCTTATAATTATTTAAGATATTTAATACTCAACAATGACATAACATTTCTATATAAATATTAACATTTCTGATGTTTCCCAAACAAAAACACAATGCAATCGTTTGCTATTGTCACTTTACTATTTGTTAATTGCGATCAATTGAGATAAAATTGCATGCCACAAATTGATTTGTTAATTATTTATGCATAAATGTAAGCAAGACATGAACGGCATCATCATTCGTCATAATTAAAATAAAACAATATTTAATTAAACAGAAGATCAGACAAATAAAAAACAGCTAAAACAATTTAGAAGAAAACTAAACTGACAGTAAATTAATTTTGAAACTTCCAATGGTAAATCCCAGCAAGAGTATTTGGTAAATTCTGAGCCACAGGCATAACAACAAATCAAATACAATTACATATATCAATTAATAATAATGTGAACTATTTAGACAAACTAGTCAATTTATATATAGACAACAAATTAATACACAAATAACTAAAATTTAAATATAGAAAACCTGTGGGAAAATCTCAATGTGTATGCATATGTTTTGCAATAAAAAAAAACTACAACAATGTTTATAAATAAATACAAGGTTATAGGTCAAGTTAAATTTATTTACAAAAGCGTAATAAAATGTAATTTTCTATATTATTTATTCAGTAAAATGTTTCATAAGGGTAGAGGGTTAAGGTAGAGGGATTTAAATTTCAGATCAGGAAGCCCAGTTTTATCCTGGAACGAACTGTGGTCAATCGATGTTGAAATCTGTTGAACTAACTCGAAATATACTAACAAGTCTTCTTTTAAGATTTAATGAAATCAGTAATCACCACATTATAATATAGAATACCGTATTGTAGATCGGAGAATGCTTGTGATATGATTGGACATAGGTTTTAAGCACTAGCAATTTATTATTTGCCTTTTCGAACTAATTTTCGTTGTGGTACTTTCAAGTCTATCACCAATCAAGTACATACTGCCATTTTTCAGTTTTCCTTTTTTTAAATAGGGAATGACCTGAAAAAAATGAGCCATAAGTAATTAAAACAAATTTGAATTGAAATCAACATCTGTTACTAGAAGTTATAAAAGTTCTAATAAATAATACATTCAGGTTCTAGACTTTATAGAACAACTGGTTTCACTTTAATTTCTCACTTTGTCCAGTGCACTATTGTTTAACTTTTTATATTTTAACGACGCACTCCTTATTATAATAATAATAATTATACTAATATAATTTACAATGTCAAGATACATACATATGTATGTAGCTTAACACACATACACTTGCTCTATTGGTGTTTTTTATTTACATACATTTCTTTGTTATTGTTGTTGTTATTATTTTGTTTAGCATAAACAAATGCTCTGTCATGGTTTGTTTACATTTTTGTTGTAATCCTTCGTAAAGCAGTTTTGTTATTTTCTACATATGTATGTACTACATACATACATATGCACATATATCAAATGTCTGAGTTAAACAAATGTTTATTTCTATTGAATGTGAGTAGATTTTTAAGCAATTTAATTTACAATTAATATAAATATTAATGAATTCTTGTTGCTTTTTTCTATTTTGCAGTTTACGATATTTTTTTATTATATTCTTTTAGTGTTGTTGTTACGCTTCACTTGATGTCTTATCACATTGTTTTTAGACCGCGCACTAAAGATTATTGTGCACCGACTGTTGACTAGTACAATATTTTACGAAATGAATTCATTTATTGGCACTTTATTAAAAACGTTAACAGGGTTGGCTCTAAATTTGAACATTTTTAGCATCCCCCCATGTTATGTTTAACAGAGAGTTGCAAATGTAAATAGCAGTGAGAGCGACATTGTTATTAAGTATTGAGACCACTGATGGCAAACTTGGTACAATTGTACTTTTTTTGATACATTTTAAACACAGTTGGTACCGTGGTACTACCACGAGTAATATAGTACAATTTCAAAATACTGTTGCATAAAAATTTGGTATTTAAGATGAAACAGATAAATATCAGACATGTCACAGAATTTAACTCCATTCGGAAGTGGAATTATTTCCGTATTTTGCTTCTAAAGAAAAAGTAAAACGAACAATTGGTTTCATTCCGAACAAATTTCATGAACATTTTGGAACTGATATCAATTTGATCTTTAAATATGCATCTATAAGATGATTATTACAATAAATGTTTGGTTGAATGATTGAAAAATATGAGTCTTTGACATATTCATTTACATTAAATGATTTTGAGGCTAAATTCAAAAACTAAAATTAAAATGTAGTTAATCAGGATTTCAAAATCGTTAGAAGTTAACTCTTCTATTACTTTTATTCTTACAATAATAATTCTAGTTATTTTGGAAATATATATATTTACCAAGGTTAACTTTTTGCAAATGACTCGATACTTCATAAATAAGAATATTTTTAGATAATCGCGACAATTAACGCAATAATGTTGCTATAAGATATATCAAAATTTCGATAAAGTAAATTTGTGGTAAAGTTTTATTATTATTTAACAAATATTAAAACTGGTACCATGGAGGTCTAAAAAGTACATTTTATTTATATAGTTGGTACGAAAAACAAAAACCCATTTTCCATCACTGATTGAGATACTCGAAGAAAAATGCTAGTAAAAAAGTGTTAAAGATAAGGGAATTTCTTCATTTTGCCAACTAAGAGCCTTATACAACATACATATATACAAAATTGTTTTTATTCGACAGTCTGAAAGCCGTGTAAATGATTTTCTGAAAAGTTGACTCGTCAATAACTTCTGATTGCAATTAAATATATTTTTTAGTAGAATTAAAGATGAAATTCATCTTTGTAGATAAACGTCTAAAACTTAAAAAAAGTGCATTGATTTATTTTTTCCATTTGTTTTCAGTACAGTAATTTATTTTAATGTATAATACTATTTGTCTTAAATTAAGAATTTATTATTGCATACATATTTACTATTTACTTATTTTTCTTACATTTTTTATATTTTATAAATTCTTGTGCAGAATCTCTAAAGGTTTTCGATTGTTTAAATTCAAAATTAGTTCTAACTAACAATTTATTTCGGCCACTTGACATAATCTCCAAATATAAATGGTTTTGTTAGTGTACTCGTGTAAGCTGGAATTTGTTTATTTCTGAAATATAAGTGAGAAAGAGAAAAATCGTTAATAATAAGTGTTAATAACTTAAATTACCTAGTAAAAGTCGCTGTTAGTTGTCAATATTTAATAAAATAATGTTAAAAATTAAATGTGTTTGTTTGTGAATTTGTGGTTTAGTTTTTCATTAAAAAAAATAATATTTGAATAAAACGTAATTTTAAATAATAAATTTTATTTACTTTTTCAAATTATCTACTTAATTTAACAATGAATACAATAGCTATTATTTATAATATTTTTAAAACAATATATATATGAATACTAAAAGCGGCTGTGATAAATCTGAATCACTTTCCTACTTTAAAAGAAAAAACAAAATAACGGATCGAATTATTCATTCCGTTATGCGATTTAAAAGAAAAAACAAAATAACGGATCGAATTATTCATTCCGTTATGCGATTGCGGAAAGAATTTTTTGTGCGAAAGCATAAATGAATAATTGCATTTTACATATCGATCGATATTTTTTTCGCTTAGTTTTCCTTTCCGTGCGGAAGCAATAATACCACCCAACATTTATTGCAAAAATGTACATTTTAATATATTAAAACTAAAAGAACTATTTTATGCAGGATATGGGTTTCGATTTAACGTCTTTAGACTTTTTTTTATGGGGCTATGTTAAGGCCCCATACGTAATGGTACGCGTACTGAAAGCTAATATTGAAGAATTAAAGAGAGTATGTTAAAATTTGACCCAACGTATGAGCCATTTGAGGCGAAACCGCGGCCAACATATACATGAAATCATCTTTAATCATTAAATAAAATTTCATACATTGAATGTGTTTTTTTTTTAAATCAAATCCGAAAGCTCTTAAAAAGTAACTCTTTATTAATGTTATAAATTATAGAAATAAAAGTACTTTAATTTGTCTATGTTGAAGAAATTATCTAAATAAGTTTACAAACAGTCAAGAGAAAATACCAAATGTTTTTGACATTTTGCATGTTCCAATCCAATATATTCCTTTTAAAATATGATTGCCTATATCTCGAATACTTTGTTTTGTGTATTACAATATATTTAAATTAAATGAAAGGTGTTTCATACATATACATATAGACCTATGCAACGGAGTAAATATAAATTTTGAGAACATTATTTTTTAAATTAATATTTAGATAAAGACATTTAATTTTGCATGAAGAACTATAGATGAAAAAGCTTCTGCAAGATGGGTGCCGCATTTGTTAACAGTCGAACAAAAACGCATAAGAATGAAAATTTCTCAAACTTTTTTAAGAAAAATAAAATGGATTTTAAGCGTCGTTTCATAACTATTGATGAGACATGGATCCACTATTATACTCCACAGACAAAAGCAATGGACTGAAGCTGGAGGAAGACAAAAACATTTCAATCGGCTGGTAAGGTTGTGGCAACGGTTTTTTGGGACTTCAAAGGTATTTTATTGATTGCCTAACTGCAAAAGGGTAAAACAATAAATTCAGAGAACTATTGCAACATTTTGGATCAATTAAATGTAAAACTTCGAGAAAAACGTCCTGGCTTAAAACACAAAAAAATAATTTTTCATCAAGCCAACGAAACAGCGCACAAGAGTGTTTTAACAATGGCTTAAATCAACGAATTAAAGTAAGAGTTGTTTGACCACCCATCTTATTGTCCTGGGGCCAAATTACCGCATTTGTGATCGAATGAGCTATCGTATCGAAAACTGATTTCGATATCGAAATTATGATAAAATGTACTAAATTTTTTGCTCGATATCGAATGCCATAATCTCAAATAAGAAAATTACGATCAATTTTACTCGATATCGAATGCGGTAATTTGGCCCCTGATTTAGCTCCCAGTGACTTTTATCTGTTTCCAAATCTAAAAAATCCTAACTGGCAAGCGTTTTACCTCAAATGAAGATGCAATTATAGTTGTAAAACACTATTTTGAAGGCCTTGAGGAAAACTATTTTAATCAAGGGATAGAATTGCTAGATAAGCGTTGGACTAAGTGTATTGAAGTTTCAGGAAATAAAAATAATTTTGAAAAACTAACTATTCTCTTTCTGTGCTAGCCTAAGAAGTTTCCGAACCGCCCTCGTATTATAATATAATTCTGTAAAATAAAGTCTAAACGATATTTTCTGTAGTTGCGGTGACTCCCGTTACTGCTAGACAACCTGATTCAAATGTATGACAAATGTCATATGAAAATAAACGATGAGTATACATAATAGTATACATATACATATGCAGATACATATAATAGTAAAACACCATTAAATGTGGTTAATAAAAATAACTTAAGGTTTTTTTAATTATAATTAAAATAATAAAATGAATACCAGTATTTTTTATAGTACATACTACTTTAAACACATATAAAAATAAAAAATAAATAAAAACTACTAATACGAAATACTTACTGTGATTGCTGTTTAACAATTTGCGTCACCAACTCCATTATATCTTTGATATTCTTCTGACTGCCAAATAATTTAAGGTTCTGACACAGAGCCTGTATAAACATGGAACCTTTTTCCGTGCGATAGGATACAAAACCTTAAAAAAAATTAAATAAAAAATACATAATTAATATAAATAAACAATATATATAAAGAATCTAATTATTTACCCTCAAATGTACTGTAGCATTTTAAAATTTCATTGGCACTACCGAGCGGACTGAAGGGCACAGCATCGGTATAGTAGCCATTCGTTTCCATGGAACCTTTGCAGGCCTGTATGAATAATAGCTTTGGTTTATCGTTCAGTGTTGGATTTCGTAAAATAGGAAATAGGATGTGATCATCAATGGAATAGTGGCCATCTTTGGCGGCAATTTCTTCATGTCTGGCACCATGACTCAGTATGACAATAACAAGGCAAGCGTTTTCTTTAAAGTCTTTTGATTGAACTGAAATAAAATAGATTTATGTATTAATATAAAAATATAAAGCTCACATGTTAGTATAGTGTCTTTAATTAGTTGCATGTAGATGTATATATATTTTAAATCACAGAATCGAAGGCAGTTTTAGCATATCAAGAAAGTAAAGTCGCATAGTCTGATTAAAATAGAGTTCTCTCTAACCTGACTAAAGTAGAATTTCTCTCTAGTCTGACTAGAGTAGATTGCAATCTATTCTAACTAAAATTGATTTTAATTTAGTCTAACCAGAGTTGTCTCAATCTAGTCTCACTAGAGTTAATTTCAATTTAGTATGACAAGAATTGATTTCAATCTAGCCTGACTAGAGTTGATTTCACTCCGACTAGAGTAGATTTTATTGTAGTCTGACCAGAGTGGAGTTTTCTAAAGTCTCCACTCTAGTCTGACTAGTGTATAATTCTCTCTTGTCTGACTAGAGTAGAGTTCGCTCTAATCTGATTAGAGTTAGCACGTGTCGGACTAGAGAAGAGTTCGCTATAGTCTGATTAGAAAAGATTTCGCTCTAGTCTGATTAGGGTAGATTTTACTCTTGTCAGACTTGAGTGGAGTTCGCTTTAGTTTTACTAGAGTAGAGCTCTCTCTGGTTTGACTAGAGTAGATTTTTTTCTAGTCTGAATAGAGTGAAGTTGTTTCTTGTCTGACTGGATTAGAGTTCGCTCTTAGCTGACTAGAGTAGAGTTAGCTCGTGTCTGACTAGAAAAGAGTTCGCTCTATTCTGATTAGAATAGATTTCGATATAGTCTGACTAGGGTTGATTTTTCTTTTGTCAGACTAGAGTAGACTTCGCTGTGGTCTGGCTTAGATATTCCATTAGTTAGTATGACTAGGGAAGATTTCAGACTTAAGTTGGCTTGACTCTAGTCAGACCAAACGATATGGCTATAAATAAAAGTATAGGGCATTAATTACTTCATTACCTATGAAAAATTGTTAATTTTTGCTGTCGTCACTTTATTTAAAATATAAAAATATATAAAATATTTTTGTTCAACATTTTATTGATGATAAGCGTTTGAGGGGTTTGCTTTTCATTCCTTTTGTTGATTTTGCATTTGATGTTTGTGTTAAAAAAAAGTGGCAAAATTAAAATCTATAAAATGACTAATGACTACACACTTATAAGAACCTATAATCAGACACGATAAAATAACAAATAAAACTTGTATAAATGTACCATTTAAATTAAACAAAAAAAAATAACTAAATAATTCTAACATATGTATGATTAATGGCCGTATTCTCGGTCATTAGTTAACCATTGGTAAACTAAATTACTAACTATTGTTTAACTATTACTATTATTTTCATAGCAACAGCTGTTACTTGACTAATAGTTAACCAACGACGTTTGGGGGTTTAACTAATGGCAAATGCAGTATTGCGAATAAAGAATCATTAGTTAAGCCTTTGCCATTAGCTAACTAAAGACTGTGAATTAAGCCATAAGTGTTTGTATTTGTTTTTTTTTTTTAACAATATTTAGAAATTAATAACAATGAGTGTTATTTTATTGTTATCAGAAAATTGCTTTATATTTCAGTTTGTTGGCAACAAATTTTGCACAAAACAAAAGTGTTTATTGTTGAATTAATTTTTCACAACAGTTTCTGCTGAAAAAGGGATTCTTAATTATTATTAGTAGATACCGAACTAAGTGCTTTTAGAAAATATTGAGTTATTTAAGGCAAACTTTCAGTCCTCATTAACTAACAACTGAATATGACATATGTATGTATATTAAATATCTAAAGTGTAGTAAGAAAACCCCATAAGTTGATCTAGCAAAAAATATTTGCACATGACAATACTATAGTAAGTCTTAATTTGCAAAATAATTTATTACTACTTTTATTTAATTGATCATCATGATTTTCATTTAAATTAGTTTTCGCTGTAATGTTCATTTTCTTTGTAAATTCTATGTAAAAGCCAACAATTGAAACAAAAAAATAACATACATTTATGCCTTTAGAAAGTAAACGATAATTAAGAAATTTCTGTGAATTAAAAATACATTTAAAGTGAAAAGATGTTGAAATATTTCGAACACAAAAGAAATTACATTATTTAAGTTAAAGAATATTCAATTTAAAATCTACCTTATAAGTCACAACGTCACCAGGAAATTGTGTGCAGTTAGTCATTTAATTTGTATTGAAATTAAATAAATTAATTCTGTTTATACTATATTAAAGTCAGCGTAAAACTTAGCCACCCTAATTACACCAGGTACTGCCTAAACTAAATCTACTCTAGGGAGACTAAAGAAATCTAATCTATTCAGTCTAGATTGAAGATCTAGCCAAACTAGGGTGACATCAACTTGAGTTACACCAGAATGGAATCTTCTCTAGACAGACTAAAGAAATCTAATTAGTCTAGAATGAAATCTAAAGAAGTCCGAGCAAAATAATATTGTAATTGACTCTATTTACACCAAAGTGAAATACATAGACTCTAGTCAGATTAGAGTAAAATCTACTCCAGTCTAGTTTGATGAAATCTACTCTGGAAAGACTAGAATGAAATAATCTTTGGAAAGACTGCAGTGAAAGTCTTCTCTGGCCAGACTAGAATGAAATATACTTAAGTTAGACCCGAAAAAAATACGTTTTGGAAATTTGTCATAGATTTCCCGCTGGAACTTTATCAAGTAGTTGTCTTGATTGTGCTTAACAAAAACCATGTTGATACTGAAACTAAGTAATAAGCGTTGTATTCATCACTGGTTTTGCAAAGGTGAATTTATGAATATGACCTTTGCTTGTGTTGTTTTTTTCTCAAAACAGTTTGATTTGCTTTTAATATACAATCAGATATACTTGGCTATAATTAAGAAAAAAAAAAACGGAATTTATATTACAGTGCTTAATTAACGTTACCCTCCAGTTTATTGAACTACTTAGTTCCGCAACGATGAATTTGTTAATCACTAATAACCATTTCCAATTGTTAACTGACAAAGTTAACATGAAAAGATGTTGGAAGTTTTTAATATTAATTTAAGTAGTTTGACGTTTTTAGTGTTGAATTTGCCTTGGACTCGTTCTTATGTTTGTGAAATACAGATATCTTAGTTTTAGTTAATGTCGCAAATATATACAAATGGAACCAGAGACTATAACGGGGTTTTCAATAAAAAATTTGTTTTCCAACAGGGGTATATTGGAATAACATGAATATTTTGACATTTTAATTGTTAAAGGTGTTTTTCGCAGAGTGCTTGTTAAATTTTCCACTGTAAAATGCATACACGTCGTATAAAAACAAAAAAAAAAATGCTTCTGTCAGCCTGCATTTACCATGTAAAATTTTCAATTAGAGCATGTTCTAATACAACAAGGATCCATATGGTACATTTTCTCTTTAACTCTTGCTTATTTTTTTTTAATTTTATAGAAGCTATTATTACAATAATGCTGCAAGCTACAATTATTTAATTTTTTTAATCCATTTTTTCAAAGTATATTTGCCAGAACACAAAACTCCCGCGAAAATGCTCATAACAAAAACAGCTGTTGTCTTCTATTGTAGATTATGTAACATGAAACTAAAAACCGACGTGTGAAAGCAAAAATTATAGACTGCCTGTAAATTGCCAATATTGACAGATATGCACAATTACATACATATGTATCGTACAACTGACAAGCACACTTTTTTTTTGTATTTTTGGAAAATACATACCGTCTAAAACCACCTTAACATGGAAGTAGTAGTAGTTTTGACTATTGTTACAGTTCATTAAATTTTGTACGCAAATGTTAGATCTGTAAAAGCTACATTTCGAAAAAGTCCTGATATTTCGGTCGACATAATTATTCTTCTGAGACCGCTATTAAGAAGTTTGGTAATAAAATTTTTATCCGAAAATCCAACAGCAATTGTTAAGAAGCCTTTTTAAGATCTGTATGGAGGACTATGCAATCTAAAGGCGTTATTAAGCCACTATGAATGGATCACACTATCAAAAGATGTTAACAACAAAATTTTTACCTTTTATTGATAATGAGAATATCACTGACATGTGATTTCAACGCGGACAGTGCCACATGTCACCAATCTATCATGCAATTTAACACCACTGGTTTATTTTTTGTAGGGCTGTGTTAAGGATAGTGTCTATACAGAGCTAATCTCAAAATCCGTGTCGTGGTTTATGAAATAGACCAGCCAGTTTACCAAAAAGTGTTTGACAATTTTGAAAAGAGAAGCGGCAACGGTATGCGCGGTAGTCGATGTTTCGTACTCTTTCCAAAGCAATAAACCTTTTAACTATACATCCTTTATTTCCATTTTTGTACACATTAAATTGCAATGTTTTCAAATTTTAATTAACTTTGTTTTCCTTTAGTAATTTTGTATTCACTTGTTTTCATTCAGAGGACTGTGTATCTGCTAAGTTCTTTAAAATTACGCTTCCTTTTAAAAGTAATTTATCACAGACCTGCATTGTCCTTTCGTAATACGATTGAGATTTTGCTTTTACTAATTAAATTTGATCCATTTATTCATAATGTATATAATTAATTTGTTTTATTTTGTTTTGAAAAAACAAAGTTCTCTTGGAATCCCCTTTAAGAAACATAAATTAATTTTCACGAATTTACTTAACTTCGTCATTTAAACAAAGGAAACTAGATATAATAAATTATCCTTAGAAACTTTTAAAAAATGGGGGGCCATTAAAAAAAATTCAGTAAAAAGACGCACACTGATTTCTAAACACTCGGCCACATGATTGCATTTGTAAGTTAAATAACAAATATTATTTATATTTTTCGTTATAATCAAAAATTGAAATTATTATAGATTGATAAAAAAAAAACAATAACAAAAGCAGAGCGAGAAATTAACACAATCATTTTGTTTTGTTTTTGCTCATATTCTCAGAAGCGAATCGTTAATTATCATTAAGCAAAATAAAAGTTATAAATAAATAACTGCTATAAACACCACACGAAATATTAAATAAGTTATAAAAATAAAAACAAAAACAAATACTTACTTTTTTCTACAGTCTTGCGTATTTTATCCACTTTGGCATTTTCAATAACCGTTACTTTCATTTTGTAATATTCAAAAGTTTGGATCAGGGCCTTGACATCTTCAGCACTGCCGATGCGTTCTTCGTTGTTGGGATTATCGAAGACGACATTGTTGAAGATGTAGGCATAACCAGGTTTACCTAGAGGTGCACTAACGGTCTTACCACTGGCCACCAGAGTGGCTGTGGTGGGGGTGGAGGTGGGTTTTGTTAGCACCGTTGGTTTTGTAGTGCTCGAAGAGGTGAAGAGCGGCGTAGGCTTACTAATGTTTGAGGTGTATGTGGTTGCTGTGGGTTTAGGTGTGCTTAAACTAAATATTGAGTTAGGTTTAGTAGTTGTGGTGAATATGGAACTGGTATTGGGCTTAGAGTATGTTGTGGTTGTTGTTTTGGTGTTGTAAGAGGGTTTTGTTGTTGTTGTTGTGGAGTATGTTGTGGTTGTGTTGGGCACACGATTTATTTCCCTTTGCTTATATGGTGATGTGTAGGTGCTGGCAAATGTTGAGGTAGGTTTTGTTGAGATCGAGGGTTTGTTGTAGCTTGTGCTGCTACTATTACTACCAATACTACTGGTACTTATACGAGAAGGTGCTGGTAAAGCTGGCAAGATGGGTCGTGCATCGAATTTGTAACTATCTTCTGCTCCCGTAAACGTTTTAGTGAGCGGCGAATTTGGGGTAGAGAGTTTAAAGTTTTTAGCATCAAACTTTACGCGATGCTCTTCAACTCGTTGTGTTACAGTGCGACCATTTTTCTCCGTCACTGTAGTTGTTGAAGTCTTTACTATCGTTGGTGTTTTAGGTGTTTTTGAGCCTTCACCTGCACTACCGGCCCCTTGTGCCGATGACTCATAGTTAAAGATAAGACGCGATATGGGTGATACAGTATTTTTGAATTTTGTAGCACTTTTAGGTGAAATACCATTTTGCGAGTTGCGCTGAGAGGAGGGAAGTGCTGGCAAGTTGCCAGGACGATTGCGGCGTAAAGGTACACTAGAAGTGGTAGTTGTTTGGGAAAATGTTTTCGATTCGGGTTTTTTATTCAAATGCAATAGACGCATCATTTCCTCAAATTCTTCGGGGGTGGGAGTGCGCCTACTAGTTATTTCCGTTATGCGGGCCGTTTGTCGTGATGTTACAGTTTGTTTCGTGGACTGGTATGTAACGGTATTCTTGTGATTATTAAATATGGTGGAATTTTGTGTAGTAGTATTGGTGGTTTCCGATTGTGCTGTTGTAGTTTTGACATTAGTCCTGGGATCTTGCCTGACTAATGCTCGGGCATTATCTTCGTCCTCCTCCTCTTTCTTGCTAGACTTAAACCATTTCATGGTTTTACTTTAAATTATTAAACTGCTATTGACTTTAGAAACTTGTTTGTTATTGTATAGCAATCTTTTGTTTAACCACTTTAATAAAATATGCTTGTACTTTTTGCACCTAACTAAATTATTTTTTTGTATATGTATGTATGTATTTTATTTTTTGTTCTTTTGTTTCCTCGATTTTATTTTCCACGATCGTTCAACTCACGTAGCCGACTTGCGAAATACTAAAGTACGGATATTCCATAAACAATCATCATCATGGATACCCAACTTTCGGTATTCGCTAACTCAACTCTTTGTCATACTTAATTGTTACTTTACTCTCACTCTCTTTATGGTTGTTTTGGGTTTTTTCTTTATTGTATTTTCTGTCGTTTGGTTTTCGTAGACGGGACTTTATCTTGAAATCATTAAGTTCTCATATAAATGTTATGTATGGAAGTGCCCTACACTTTGATTGATGGGTGTTTAAGGTTTATTTTGCCTTTGAATAATAATATTTTTTGAAAGTAAATTTTTAAAATTAGATAACAAACAGAACCATTAATAGTCACTATTAGGCAATTTTACAAAAAAAAAATTCTATTAAAAATATTAAAATTTGTATTGTATTGGAAAGAGTAAGTTTTAAAAAAAAATCTGTCAAAAAAACCTAAAATAAAATACATATGTATTTGTGCGACAAATAAATCAAGAGTTTTTCAACCGTGAACCGTGAGAACCGTGTTTTTCGAAATAAATCTATAAAAGGAATTTATATAAAAATCAGTAAAACTTGTATTGTGCTAAAAAGATATTGGATAGATGCCCACCACGATCACGCATACAAATGTCGATTCTTTAATCAAAATTGTCAATCAGATTTTGGCTAAATGGCGGGTCTATTTAATCACTCTCGAGCTTTCAATCTGTAATCGATTGCATTAGCTCTTCATAAACTCCGTTTAACTTAGTCAAACTAATAATAATCCATGTTGGGGGCAGCTAATGAATTATGCGATCGGGAAATTTTGTTTACAACAAATTAATTTTTTCAGTGGATGTGTGATATGTATATATGTGATATATCAGCAATAATAAGTCAATATTTAGTTGGTAACCCAGTAACCACATTTTCGGCGAATTTTCAAAATCACGTCTCCAGACCATAGGACACCACACAGTGTCACAGTGCAAAGATTTCATAACAACTTCTCTTGCTTTTGAAAATGAAATGTAGCTTCTACAGATCCATCATTTTTATATTGATCTTTCGAGAGCAGTTGCACTCATTGTAACAATTGTCAATTGTCTTACATACATATATATCAACAAGTAAAATGTCAAAACTATTATGTTATTTCAATATGTTGCTGTTGCTGAAGAAAGTTTTTGTTGATAAGCCCTTTAGTTAAACTCTCAAAATTATGCACAAATAAATTATATCTATTAATGATTTGGATGGTAGTTTTTGGAATTTGTGTGATGGAGATGAATTATCTCTGATAGTTAAAGATAATATGCAGAAAGTTTCTTTTCACATGGTAATGCATTATCCTGTCGTAATACGATTGGTGTTTTAAATTGATGTGATAAAAAATTACCTAATCTGAACTTAATTTTCGGCTGTGACTTTAATAAATAAGGATTATTTGTTATAACCGATGAAATGGGTTTTTTCCAATTTTTTAGCCGATTAGCGGCTCTACCCTGGCGCAATGGGTTTCCCGATCAAATCACTATAATATAGCCAATACTTATTTACTAAGTGAACGACACACACAGGGAAGAAATCGAATCCTGTCGAAGCCAGACTATATAGAAGATATTTTAGCGCCATTAAGAGAGTAAGAAATTCTTGAATCTACAGTAATGCATGCTAAGGATCATTAATGGTTTGGGATCTTTCTTGGCAGCTGGAACTGACTCATTACACTTCATTGAAGGGATAATGATGAAGAATGTAAATTAAAAGTATGTATTTATTGTTGACCTTTTTGTTGTTGTTATTTATAATTGATTCGGCTTGAGGTCATTAAAATCAAATCATTTACAATCAAATTTGACAGGAAAAACTGGGTCTTAACAACAACTACCAACCGTATTATTAAAACTGTATGAGTTTGGCTTAGAACCAAATTTATAATATTTAATTGTATTACCATTAATTGCACATTACTCGTATTGCATAGGTTTTAAGTCAATTCAAATAAAGTACGAGTATTTGTTTCGCTATTAATCCCATAAATATTTAAATTATCCTACAAATAAAAAATATAAACTAAATCTTGCTGTACGAGTTCTGCTTGGAGCTACTGTATGTAGATCATTAAAGCAGTTATCAAACGAAGTTTCCTTTTGGAGGAAGAACTCAAATGGAATGAAGGAACAGTGTTTATTCTGATATATAAAATAATGGGTGCTCAAAAATGTATGCAATATTTGGATTAAGAGAGCAGAATTTTCGTTCAATTATTATTTTTATATTATCCTTAGTTAAGGTTAAGTATGGAAAAGAACATCGGGCAAATAGCATCTACAGTCGACTGACACAAACATATGAACTATTTTGTCGAAATGTTCCTTGATTCGCATACATTTCTCTTTGGGCAATAACATATGTATGTAGGTATGAATGTGTTCTCTGAAATTTATAGCTCAAAATGGTTATAAAAATAAACACTATGCCAATGCTTTGGCACTCGATCGGTTAACAAATCGTTTCAGCAACGGTATTGTTAAGAGAGATTTTCAATCTGCTCTTGTTTGAAATTCCTTAATTATAATATTGAAAAAATTAAGATTAAGGCGTTTTTAGAAAATTTTGTAACTGCAAATTACACATTTCCAAAGCAGTTCATTTGACAAATTTAAGTCATATGGTAAACATTTACAAAATTATTTGTTTGTAGTGAACACACAAATTTCTCATAGCCGCACTGCGAAGCCAATCTACCTTCTTTATTCCCCCTTTCTACTCAATTTAAACGTCATCGTCGTCTTTCGATCAACATTCGTTGTTGTTTACTTTTCTTTTGTGTTGCCCCTCAGAGAGTCTGCTCACTGTCATTAACGTTTAAATTGTGTACGACGAGTATTCTTTTCTTTTGTTTTTTATTTGTGTTTTTTTATTGTACAATACATGGATACATTAATACATACATTTGTGTTTTGACTTTGTTTTTATTGTCGTTTTCTTTGTTTTGATTAGGTGCTCATTAGTTTCACATTAAATATGTATTGTCTGCCTGGCCTGAATGTATCCATACGTATTCGAACTCGAATGCAAAATTTTTTAGTAGTGTATCTGTGTGTACTTTTGTATCTCTTTGGCCCATTTAAATTTATGATTTTTTTTGTTGGTGTTAAAATATTTCGCTGTAGGATTCGAACAGTTTTGTGTGAATCTCTTTCGATGACACAGAGTTGAACGACTGAAAGGCTGCTGCTGGACTGACTGTTTTAACTAAAAACAAGTAAGAGTGCTATATTCGGCTATGCCGAATCTTATATACCCTTCACCTTTGTTGTGGATGCATAATTATATTATGCATAATTATGTTGATAAACATCTGTTGATGAATTTGTTCGTAACAATATTAATACACTTTGTGTGATCAACGCCATCTGTTGATAAAATTATTCGTAACAATATTAATACACCTAGTTTTTTTGATGACATTTTCAGAGGTTGTCTCCGTTATTTATGGACGGATTTTGCTGATTTTAAATAGCAAACTTCTCGAAAACATGTCTGACAGAATTATTGAAGATTTCGATCCCGAATCAGAAAATTGATTTTAACATCCAGACAGACAGACATACGGGCATGGCTTAATAAACTCTGCTATCTATAAGGATCCAGAATATACATATATACAAGGTGGCGCAAAAGTAAACTTCCGATGTTTTTTGGCTGTCACCGACCGATTATTAGCCAAATAAGTAGTCAGCAATATTCCGCGTTCTGGAGCTGTGTAGCGTAACATTGTTTATTAACGTGTATTTCGCATGTGTTTACTACACAAATGTCAAAACAGAACTGACATTAGGGGTCAATCGCAAAATTTATAGCATTTTCTGATAGGAGGATTACTTTATAGGGTCGGAAAATTATATTGTGGAAATTACAAACGGAATGACAAACTTATATATACCCTTCTCATGAAGGTGAAGGGTATAAAAAATGCAGCAACATGTTTCTCAGTAGTGAATCAATGAGACATTTAATTAATTGGCATGAAAATAAATTCTGCAGCAAGATATTTTCCACTTGTTCTTTGGAATTCAAGAAAAGAAAAATAAATTGTGATTAATTAATAATATGAGAAAATAAAACTGAAACATACAATTTTTTTCCAATTATTCGTTTTTTTCATTCGAAAATTGTTTTAAAACATAAATTTCTTATTAGGTACTTTGTTTGAATTTAAATAATTTTTTCGAATTTCTAAAAATTATTTAAATGTATGTACATATATTACTGCTTGCTGATATTTATTAAAAAATTTTAATTTTTATTATTTACATTTTTGATTGAAGAAACAATGTGCTTTGATGTTCTTCATTTTTTATTCCCTTTTCAATTTAGTTAAATCATTACAAAGTTCAAATCAAAGAAAACAAGGCAACTAATTGAAATGTATTATTTATTATATTATTAATATATAAAGTTAAGTGTTATTTTAATTAAAATTTGGTTACTTTTTGGTAACTATTATTTTCTATATAAAGTACATATATGAAATTTAATATCAATATTTTTAAGATTGATAATGGGAACAGACAAGGGCTGTAGTCCTGTCCAGAGTAGCCCCGTTTTTGAGCTTCATAAAGCTGGAAAGTCTCATAAAGAAATAGGAGAACATTCCAAGTGTTCAACGGGTTTTAATGCTTTACAGCACAAAAACACATATGACACTGTAGGTAATGTTCAGCGTCGCGAAAGGCCCAAAAAAACATCAGCCCACTCTGACCGCATGATCTAAATCGACCGCATCTCTAAAGCCGACCAAAAAAAAAATCATCCACGGACATCGAACGCAAAATTCAAAAAAATATTAAATGTAACGGTAATCTAAGCCAACTATTTCGCGCCGTTTGGTTGAAAATAAAATGTTCAATGAAAACGTGGTGTAAATTCGCCAGATATCATTGGAATAGGTTTTTCAACGTCATATATCTAGACCAGAGAAAGACTTCATTCAAAATACCAATAATTTAATGCACAAATTGTATCCGAAACACCATGCAATTGTTCAATTTAATATAATTTTTTTGTTCATAAAGAAAAAAAGTCTGGGTTTCACTAAAAGCCAGTAGGTAGTTGTCCTAAATTTTTATTTTTTTTTATTTTCATGGGTGGTCAAGCTTAATTTGAAAGCTTATAGGGTAAAGTATTTTTGAGATTTTTTTCAGATTTTTCGGAAGAGGTTTTAAGAGCGCACAAGTCGAATTTTTTCTTAGAATCGGCTTTGCCGGCCGTTTTTTGAGTTTTCTTCATAATTTTGTCAAAAATCACGACTTTTATTTTTGTTTTTGAGGAAACAATTTAAAAGAAAAATGTCCAAGCTTTATTTTTGTGTACAAAAACTATAAGTTTTGGCAATGAATTTGCTCATTTAGGTACCCTTTTCATAATGTTCCCATAAATTTCGTAAATAACGCTTTATTACTTTTAAAATTTATATGAGAATGAAAAAAAAAACTAATAATGCAGTTTGAAAGATCTATTAATTCTAAATAATTTAGAGGAAATAATTTTTAAATTTGCTTTTACCGTTCCACATGAATATTAAATGTTCAAATTTCACATTTTTTCTTTGTAATCTTCTTGCACGATATGAAGAACTTGTTCGGAAAAAACTCAAACTTCCGGAAAATCTAAATCGAAATATTTGGAAAACGAGGATAACTTCAGTGTTCGGACGTTTCAATCTATGAACCAACAACAAAATTGGTTTATAGAGAAATTCAAACTTCCTCAAAACAGCACCAGCTTTGTGGAAGACTTGACACAACCGGAATTAGTTGCCGGAAAGCTTTGCTTATAGTGAATTCCTCCATTTATTAAAGGCCAGCTTGAAGACAGGCTTCAACTGAGCCTAACCTTTTTGGGTGATATATCTAAGCCCAGTAAAAGCTGTAGAAGCTAACGGGTCCGCCATTTAACATTTTTTTTCAACTAGTGCTTATTTCGTGAATGGTAACACTTAGCCCATGTCTGATATGACAGATAATTAGTTTTATCCTTCCGCTGAACGAATATGGTTGTGTATACGCTTGTCTTCGCTTGGCTAAGTGGGCCTGCGATCGACTTACAGAAGATGCCGATTTTGCCAAAAAAAAAATCATCTTTTCAGATGAAGCTCATTTTGATCTTGGCGGGTATATAGTAATATGTGCTTAAAGTTGTTTTAAATAAACTATTTAATCGTAAAGGTTGGGAATACAATATTACCCCTTTGAAATAGTAATTATTTAAGTTATTTTAAATACATTTTAAACCATCTGATATTGTAAAGATATTGTACAAAATATCTATTCTAAAGCTTAATAACATCTTCTCCAACATTAAACATTTTATAACGATCATGCCAGTACTTATAAAATAATAATGTTCAATACCCATTTGTAAATGTATTGAATTTTCAAATGATTTCAAAACTTTACCATCAGACCTACCTAAAAATGCGTATTATTAGAATGTGTGTGTATGTAGGTCAGCAAAATAAAAATTTTGAAAATTCATTCATTCCAACTGACCATAACCCAAATACGGGTTGTTGTTATTTTATCGTATTTTTATAGTATACCTATGTATATTAAAATTACATAAAAAATTGTACTTTGCGTAAATTAATTTAAATTTAGGCAGTTTGATGACATATAATAATTACATATTGTTTGTGTTTAAACGTTACTCTCTTTTGCTTTTTGAGGGATTGTTAGAGTAACAATGTTTTTAAAGCACGCTCGTCCCAAAAAAAAAAATATATTGTTTATGGACGTACGAGTACGTAAAAATGTACGTGTTTTACATTTAATTTTTTTGCTTAATTTTCAAAATAAAATTCACACATTTTAATTTTTTAAAGTATAGTTTTCGTAGTTGTTATTTCTTTATTCAATTTGTTTATTTATTTATTTAATAGGCACATGATTTATGATACAATATTTTGTTGTTACTGAAGCCATAACAATAAAAAGAAATACAAGTTCATTAAACTTGAAATTTAATGTATTCTTAACTTAGTGAAATTTGCATAAATTTAGGCCGAAAATTTTGCTCAGTGTAATGTAATCAATGTAAACAATTTAGGCTTTAAGGTTGCCATATGAGTGATTGACAGGTGTTAATTTGTATTTGAAAATATTTGCCAACTAATATTCTTTTGGTTACAACCCAGCATACCATTAGCGCTCCGAAAAACGAGTCAGAAAAGAGTCCAACTAAAGAGCATTTTCGGAGCGAAAGAAAAATTTGCTTAAAAAATTAATTTTTTCCATTTATTTAAATGAATTCCATTTTATTTTTTTACTGTAAATACAATTTATTTAATTTTTTTTGCATTTCTAATTTAGTTTATTTGTAAATGAATTCCGTTTTTGTTTAAGAAAAAACAAATAAAAAAAAATAATATGTAAATGTGAACTTATAATTTTTTGTATTTAAAATTGCAATGACTCTTTTCTAACATGATCTAAGAGCTCTTTCTGAGCCCAAAAAACCCTCATAAAAGACTCTTTTCTGACATTATCTAAGAGCTCTTTCAGACGGACAATTTACGAATGTAATGACCCTCTTTTCTGAAGGTTTTCGGAGTAATAATGATAGTTTTTTGGGCTCATAAAGAGCATGAATGCTCCGGAAAAGGTGTCAGAAAAGACTCTTTTCGGACTCATATGGCTTGCTGGGAATAAACAATTACAATATCATTTAACGACTTCTTGCTGTTTGTGATCATATGCAAGCCAATTTTATTTTAATTGTTGACCACACAAACATTACATAATTTTTGTTGTAAAATGGTCAAACAATTGACAGTTCCCTCCACCTGCACAACTATGACTGCGACTGCGACTTTTTTGGCAACACTTACTCACACAACAACAAAACCAAATTACACATACTGTATCAACAGTTATAAACTAAAATGCCGGGAACATTGCGATATTGTTATTTCGTGCTTATTTACATGATTGCATTTGCAAGTAAAATACACATAAAAACTCCAAGGGTTAATTAGCATGCAAATCGCGTTCTTGGGTTAATCGTAATTGTTTAATTTTATTTTTGTATGTATATACGACAGTGTGTTCGTGCTGGATACGCAAACAATTTGAAAATTATGCAAAAATTAAAAACCCCACAATGCTGAAATTCCTTATATACAAAAATATGTATGTAAGCAGACAGACGGACAGATCAAAAGTAAATTCAATAAAAAAATTACTGAAATTGAAAATGAAAACGAAAACGAAACCGATTAAATAAAATATATAATAATACAACAACAGCAAAGAAAAATTTTAAAATTCAAAACTGAACTTCCGTTGTGGTATAAAATCATTGAGTGTGCCCAGAAAAAGTATCACATTGCATTTATCCATTAAACAATTAACAACTACTACTCCTCAGGACTTCATACCAAAGTAGAAAACCAATATGAAAATATTCGTTATTTTGGCCTGTACATTGGCGGTGGTTGCCGCCAGACCCGAGCCACCCAAGAGTCGTTATGGCCCACCACCAGCACCACAAAAGGAATACTTGCCAGCAGAACAATACGGACCACCAGCCGCCCAGCAGCTACCCAGTCAACCTTTACCTGTTTACGGTGCACCAGCTCCCTTCTATGGTCCTCCTGCCGAAGCTATTGTAACCAAAAATGTTTACGTGCATGTGCCACCAGAGGAGCCTGAATCCTATCCCCCATCCGCTCCCATCCAAACTTCTGTACCCAAGAAGCACTACAAAATCATCTTCATCAAGGCTCCCAATCCACCCACACCCGTACGTCAAGTTCTTCCTCCTCCCGTTCAAGATGAACACAAGACTTTGGTTTATGTTTTGGTCAAGAAACCCGAAGAACAACTACCTTTGGTTATTCCCTCTCCCGCTCCTACCGAGCCCAGCAAACCTGAAGTATACTTCATCAAATACAAGCAACAACAAAAACCTGCCGAACAATATGGTCCTCCTGCCGCTCCCGCCTCCGAATACGGACCACCAGCTGAAAAATTCTAAATTAATATTGTTGAGAACTTCATAACCTCACATCCTCACTACAATCATTTCTTTACTCCAGTTGGAGTGTGTAAATATTTGTTAATTGCAACGAAATTATAATTTAAAATTTCGTCCATTCATTCTAATCACTTGTTATTTAGTACAATGCTGTTAAGTTTGTTAAATAGTTAAACGTTAAAACGATTTTATTAATAAAATAAAAACAAAATAAATTATTTTATATAAAAAATATTAAAAGTTTCAAATAATTTTCAAGCTGCAAAACAAAGCAGCAATTATAGTCACGAGCCAAATATTATTAATTTCTTAGATCAAAAGAATTTGGCAACAACTGAAATCTTAAATAATTCGCCATCCAATCATTGTAGTTAAAAAAAAAACGATAATACTAAATTATTAGATCTATGCGATTAACAATAATCTTTAAATATCTTCGAATTTTGAAGATTCAATGTTAGGTTATGAAGGTTTACAATCGTACACATCATTCCACTCAGAGACCCTTAGCGTCCATAGCGATTCTCTTTGAAAATTCTAAGAACAAAATTAAAGAGAGAAAATATATTAATAATATGATTGTAAATGTGTATTTTATAAGAGATTATTTGCAAAATAAATACTGTGACAGAGCGATCTCCTAAACTTTAGGATATCCCTCAGTTTGCAACCACTAATGTCGTCCAGTATATTTTAGCATCGTCTGACAATTTGAGTTGGAAGGACTAACTTCATATATTGCCCAGATTGATCTCGCAATAGTACAGCTGGATTCATTGGATCACCTTGACTGCCATCTTAAAAGACTATCTGGACAAGCCATCGTTTTATGCGCACACAAATTTGTTCATATTTTTCTATGTGGGAAGACGTGCAGATGTTCTACTTTTAGTTTCCTTTAAATTTTTTCAAAATGATGGTCTTTTTGTGTTAAAATGTCATTTGATGGTGAACAAGTCAAGACGGAAGCTAAAACTCATGATCGCTTAAACAGTAATTGAATAATTATACTTAAATTACATAAAACAACTTTTAATAAGATTTCTTGTCTTTTAAACTTTATTTCTCCACATTTAATTAGGTTGTTTTTTTGTATTTTGTTTGTTAATTACTACTTTTTTTATTTGTGTTAAACATTTAAATTCTTTTTTATTTTTTTTTATTAATTGTACCAACTAACCAGAATAATTTTATTATTACTATACTAAATGGTTTATTTTTCTGTTCGAATTTTATTTTTGATTAAAAACTATTTTATTTTGTATAATTTTAATAATGCAGGTGTTAATATATAATAAATATTTTTTGTTGTTGTTTTAATAATGTTTATTAATATTAAGAGTTTATTTATCATCATTTCATAATATTACAATAATAAAATAATCATTATTTGTTTGTTGTTGTTTGTTTAAATAAAAATTTTCCCCAGCAGTCTAAGCGAATGCCAATGGGGGAGAATGCAACTCTGTTTTCTAACGCAGCGCTGATTTTCAATATTGGCAGTGTTAGACTAATTGGAAAAATTCTTAATGTCTTTTTTTAACTCAGTTCTTTTGCGCATTTTTAGTGCTTAAGTTGGTTTTTTATTTTGTTTGTTTTTTAACATAAAATAACTAAATTAAGTAAATTAAAGTTGAAATTATTATTAAGAATTGTCAAAAATTAAGCGAGGACAATATAAATTTATAAATGATAAAATAAAAAATTATGTTTTGTTATAAATATGAAATGGAAATTAAAGTTCATTTTACGTTTGTAATTTGAATGTTATAATTATTTTTTGTGTTATTTTAATTAAATATTCCCATAATAAAATTGTCATTTTATAACAGGTTTAAAAATCATTTTTTGTAGAAATTATGTTTAATAAAACTTTAAATAAAATAAAAATGGTATTGTTAATAAGAACTTTTATATAAAAAAATTAATAATTTAAGTAGGATTTGTTTTAAAATAAAAGTTATACTGGATTTATAACCGTGTTTAGTTACACTTAAAAAATTTAACTTAATTTAAGTCATTATTTAAACAATACAATTGCAATATAGTCCCTTTACCTTATTAATGAAAAACACAACCAGAAAATATGCAAATCCTAGTGTTGAATGTTTTCTTTGTGCCGACCACTGCTTTCAACTTCTAAAGTGTTCAGCAATAAAGACAAAGTCAGCTGCTTTTCAGAAGCGAAAATTTAAACTGTGAAAATTTTAAAATGTTTGTTACTGTTTAAAAGACAAATCCTGAATAATAATAAAACTGTTAATGTGGATTCACTCATTCATTCGGAACAAAATATTTGTTCGAACAAAGTTTTTTTCATATGAAGTTTGGCGTCTCTATTTTTGAGAGAAAGAAAATATTCATATAAAAAAAACTTTTCCAAACAAATATATTGTTCAGAACGAATGGGTGAATCCACCTTTAGGGGAATATTGTTTCTATAGATTTCAAAAGAAAACTGAGAACTATCCTCATCACACAATTTTGCAACTCATTGGAAGGGATAAGGGTAAAATTATCTTAAACACACATTCATTCATTAGTTATCACACATTGATCTTAAAGTTATCTTTTTTGTTTAACTTTTACTTTTTAAATTATGACCTGTAGTAAGTGCTAACTTCAAGTGAAGTGTTCATTGTTACTTATATATTTGTCATATCACCACGAAACCTTAGTTTCAGTATATGGAAAATTCAAATAAATATGTTTTCGAAGTTTTTGATAGTTTCGGTTAGATTTTCTAAAGTGCCAAATTATTCCAAACGCGAACAGGTTTATTTAAAATATAGATATTGAAAGACTTCTTTGCGAAAAGAGAATGCTTTCGCAAGAGTTTGCAGCGAAAGAGATACCTGCTGTAAAGTTGAGAATGTCCACTAGAATTACCAAAATAAGAAGTGTCCTTCTCTAAAATGGGTGAGTTCAAAAACAATTGCTGTCATACCTACTGTTTGATTTGTTGATTAACCGAAAATTGGAGCTTTTTTAGAAAATCGGAAAGTTTTGATTTCTTTAATTTAACAAATATGCCGAGAGATGGTTTGTGCGGTTCAGAAGTGATGATTTTCACACGGAAGACAAAGATCACCCAGGCCAGCCAAAAAAGTTTGAAAATTAAAAGTTGAAGATCTTACTCTAAAAAGATTCTTATCAAACTCAACAAGAGCTTGCTTGGGAGCATTTCAAACACCAATTCCAAAACTTTTAAAAGCAGCAGGATTCATCGAAGAGCAAGGAAATTGGGTACCATATGAATTGAAAACGAGAGCCTTTGACAGACAATTTTGCATGTACGAAATGCTGCTTTAAGGAAATAATTTTTGCACCACATCATTATGTGCGATGTAAAATGGATCCATTACGATCCAGACAACCAAACGAATCGACATCGAAGACAAATATCCATGGCGCTGAGGTAACGCCCCGTATTTGATGTAACCAAAAGTTTCCTATTTATTATGAGCTGCTGAAATCTAACCAGACCATCGCAGGAAAACAAATGCAATTTGCCTCTGTGCAATGCTTGAACAATTTATATGTTTGTTAATAATACAGCCAGTTGTAGCTCGCAATAAAACCAACATATCTAGATATAGAAAACTGCATGTTATTCAAAAACCCTATTTCGTTATATGGAAACCAAGAGACTTCATATGAAATCAAAAGTTTCTAGCCTTTAGCGATTAATCACCTTGACTATTAATCACATTACCTATAATGATAGGGTCTAAGCAGTGCTGCTATTCAGCCGGTTCGGACCGGTTCCCTCGAACCGGTTGTTAAAATTTTAAAAATTTTCCGTACCGGTTGTTGCATATTCACCCTTATCGTGAATAAAAATTCCACATGAAATTTGTTCCCTTTTATTTTTTAACATTAAATTTTAATAGGGCAAATGTGAAAAGGGAACAAATTTCATGTGAAATTTTTATTCCCGATAGGGGTGATTATGTTTTATGTTTTATATAATGTGTATTTATCAAGGTGATATAGTCTCAGCAACAAACACAATATTGTTTAGTTGTTCATTGTCCAAACGTACAAACAAATGATTTTATTTTGGTCATACATTGGATTCTTGGATGATGATGTTTTCGATAGCGTTTTCTTCAATCTTTTGAGAATAAAATAAAACAATTTTTTTGACTTTTATTTTGCAAAATCAAAACTATTTTTTTTTTAACGTAACTTTATAATGTTCGCCATTTTTATCAAAATTTGGCAAAAATATATTTTTTTTTAAGCGAACCGGTTGTTAATTGTTTCGAATATAACCACTGGGTCTAAGCCAAGATTATTAAGGTAGTGATGTTTGTACCAGATAACACTGAAATCAAAACATTTACATGAATACTATAGGTAAAGAACATTTCAAATTATAAAGCGGAACATGTTTGTAAAATTTCTTGAATAAATTCAAATATACTCGTAGATTAGAGCCATGGTGAAATTAAATACCAGGTGACAGCATTGCTACAACAATTACAACAAGGCAAGAACAACAGGCATTTTTCTATATGAAAAACTTTCGTCACTGTCAAAAAGTTTTTTTTTTTATATAACTTTTTGATATTTTCAAATTCACCATGAATAATCAGCTGGCGCTACGCTGTCACCTAGTATTTAAATTCACCTTGATTAGAGCTACCATTACATACACAAATGAGTCAAAATTCCCAATCCAAAAAATCGATTACAAATAAATTAAAATTTTACAAAATAAAAACATGAGCAGAATAACCCTTTGGTTTTAAAAAGTTGAAATAGTTCCCTTTAATAAATACATATGTACATATATGCTTAAACACTTATTAACTTTTACTTCATTATGAGAACTTAAATATACCAATAAAGGAGTATTTATGTAGATGAAGTACAAATTTGGGGTAAAAAGTCGCGGGCACTTAAGACAGTGTGACCTATTGTTTTTAAATTTAATCATAATAACTAATTAACTTAATTTAACAAAGGTCATTTATAGCAAATAAATTTAATCTACATACATACAAAAATATATATTATATAAATCTATAAATTAATAAATATTTTCTGCACAAAATAATTTCTGACTAACCTCTAAGGTTTTTACTCTATATACATATATGTATAAAGATTACTCATAGGTTTTTCTGGAATAATTAGTTGCTCTTGAACAATTTAGCAATTTTTAGACTGCTATAACTAAACAGTTTATGAACCACAACTAAACTATAGGGTATGAAGTTATTTTTTCAGATATTAACAAAAACTTTGGTCTTTATAAAGCTATATGTATAAGTATTGTTGACGAATTCCCTTTAATTATAAAAATAACTTGTTAGACGCCTTTGATTTATTTGGGATCTCTTTTTGCAAAGTCTTATATGTAAATTAGTGTCAGCTTGAATAAAGATAAATGCTATTTAAAATCTATTTGTATTGATAGCAACAACTAAATTGTATTTTGCATAAAAACTACTTTTAACAATTTCAGCTAAATACTATTATACTTTGGTGGTTCTAAATATTTATGGGAATACAAAATATTAATTGCGTTTGTTTTAAAAATGTTTAACATAAATACGCGCAACATATTAAATACTACTCATAAATAAATAACTTAATTTTGAATTTGATCAAATACGCTTGATTAGCAGAGACCGAAAATAACTCGTCCATATAATCAAAATTTAAAATAGTGAAAAAATCACTTAAAATAAAGGTGGATCACCCAATCGTTCTTAACAAAAATTTTTTCAAACCATTTTTTTTTATATGAAGTTTGACATCTCTCTTTTTGAGAGAGAGAAAATATTTTTACGAACTTGATTTGTTTTTAATTTTATATTTTTTCTGGACAAAAATGAATTGTGTTGCCAATAGTTTGCATTTTTTCATACAAATAACAATGCCTTATGTATATCCATGGCCATCAGCAAAAGCAACTTTCTTTTTTATTCATTTTGAATTTATATCTGTGATTTTGAATACACAATACTTTAAAATAATTTAATATTTGTATTTTGACACTTAAAACCCACAGCAAAATAAATCAATGGCCGCACTTGTAAAACTAATAGATTTTGTTTACATATGGCAGCTTTGATTTATCAGAAAAATCGTTCGAATTTGGTGAATCGTGCTGCAAAAAACTTTCAGTAAAAAAATTTTTCTTCGGAAAAAAATGTTGTTAAGAACAAATGGGTGAGTCCACCTTAACTGTTTATAAAATGATTTTTATTTACATGGTTTCATGAATTAAATAATTAAATAATACAGATTATGCATTGCGCAGGTCCGTTATATTTTACAAAAACTGTGAGAGCAAAATTTCTTCTTATGACGTCACAAGTCAAAAATATTTTTATAATTGCTTAATTTCTATATAAATTTTAATGCAAATAAAAGTTTTAAAATTAAGAGTGCCGTTTTTAATTGTAGAAATATTAAAAAAAATAACATAAAAAAAAACAATGCGACAATTTTGCCACGTTGATGAAAAAAAATTAAAAGTATGTAGGTATCTCATATAGTTTGTATTGAATACTTTAAGGCAGATGATAAAAAAGGAGTAATGAAATTAAAAATGGGTAACTGAAACGTTTTGCGTTTAAGATACCTTATCATGGTGTAACTATACAAGGTGAGTGCAGTTGACTGACTTTGTATACAATTTACTTATGTCAAAAGTAATACTTTTTCAAGTGTTTTTGACAGTAGTACATTATTTTACACAAACAAAATGCCTGTTGTTTTTGTATTGTGTTGTATTTGTTGCCGATTTGCACTCACCTTGTATAGTTACACCATGTACCTTATGTTAGGTTATCAAAGCCTACTGAAGAATTTGTGTGTCAAATTAAAAATCTGGAAGCTGTATTCAAATCTTTGAATGGTGAATATCTCTTGATTTGCAACGAGTATTTGAAAAAGCATATAAATGACTCAAGTACTATTAATGCGGATATTAAAGCTAAAACACTTTTTTCGATCGAGAATGTTTTAATACAAGTACATATGTATGCATAAAATAGTAAACAATTAAATGTTTTATTTTGAATCAAAAAATTTACGAAAAATTATTTTTTTTTTAAATATTGTTAACAAAAGTTATTTTTTACAAAAAATAACCTGTGACGTTCAGCGCAGAGAGGGGAAATTTTGTTTACATTCTTTGCGCAATCTTTATTATTTGATTCATGACATGCTTTGGTATGTTCTTGTTTAGTTTTTGTTGCTTTTAATACTTTGGTGAGAGATGTGGTTGATCTTAATAACTATTAACATTATTTTTCTTTTATTTACATACTATAACCTTTTTGTTATGAATTTTTAACAAATTATAAAATAAATATGTTAAATATGAACTAAATTGCCGATATTACTCAAAGAAACAAAAAAGCGAATTTTATATTCAAGCTTCATGGATTTGCATTAAATGAACTTTTGTCATATATTTTTAAAATTCAAAAATAAAAGTTATAAACTGACCTTTACAAAAAAAATTAATTATAAATAACTAATAATCAAGATATATTTATGTTTCTCTCAACCAATAACCTTATATTAATCACAATCTCAGTGATATAAAACAAAAACGATTTTTAAATTAACCGTTAACAAATTAAAGTGGACCTGTTATTTTCGGTCAATGTTAATTAGATACTTTTTTCTGCTATGTCTTTTTATAATATTTTCCAAAATTTAAGATACCGATGATGTATCCTCATTGTTATCATTATCTTCATATAGTTTACGCTCCCGACATTCTAAGATGGCCCAAACCAAGAGCGGTAAACAACCCAATACCATACAGGAGCCCATACAATAAAATACAATAGCATAACTGCCCGACAAATCTCTTAGGAAGCCGGCTAGGGGTGGCACTGAAATGGCACCAATACTTTGAAACATGCGTACTAAACCGTAACTGGAACTAATGCGATCGGTGCCGAAGATATCGGCCAATAAAACTGGCATCAAAACATACCAGCTGCCTAAACAGAAACCATAAATAGCTGCCGATAGACCCACCAGATAAATTGTGTATTCCGAGGGTATGGTGAGCACAGCAATGCCAGCTCCTAGTATACTAAATAATATAATGATTTATTAATTAATTTAGTTTGCATTAAGTTTGATTGATATAAAATTACTTACCAAAATACATAGGTCTTCCTACGATCGAATAATTGTAAATCTGACAGCCATCCTAGACCTAGGCGTCCCACAAGATCTAAAACAGCACTAACTGTTACCAAATAACCAGCTTCACTTTTATTGTAACCTGTAATGAAAGAGTGAAAACCAACTTAAGTAAAATAATACAGGTATTTTATTAGAGGAAAAGTTTGTTTTGATTCTGCCAGTTCCATTCTAAATCAGGGTCTGATAATTATTTTGTATATACATATGTAACTAGAACGAGGTCTTTCTTTGCACCTAAGTATCTTTTGTTAAATCGTTTAAAATCTATAATTTTGTGCCAACAAAGTCAAACTCAGCAAGAGTTTTTCAAAATCATCGGGAGCAGCAATTTCAAAACATTTGCATGCGGCAGGTTTCATCCAAAAGCAAGGAAATTGAGTCGCATATAAATGAAGCCGAGACAACTTTAAAGACGATTTTGCATCATCCGAAATGCTGCTTAAACGCTATAAAAGGAAATAATTTTCAATGTGCTATGAAAGGAAATAATTTTCAATGAGATGGTTTGTGCCGTTCAGAAGTGGTAATTTTGACACGGAAGACAAAAATCTCACAGGCCAGCCAAAAATGTTTGAAGAATTGGAGGCATTAGTCCATGAAGATTATTGTTAAACTCAACAATCCAATCCATGGTAAGTCTGCTACTCAAGCAACCAAGAATCCAGAATTGGAGGCTTTACTCCATGAATTTAAAAGCATTTACGAGCAGCAGACCTTTGTTGTTAGTACCTAAGCATTTTTTGTATTCATAATTAATTATGTCTATAAAATTTGTAAATAAATAAATAATTCTAAGTAATTCTCTGATTTACTTACGAATATACAGCAATATTCAAAATTTACATGGAATCGAAACACCTTCACCTTCGAAAGACTCTTGCTTAGCATTCTAAACCAACACCATACCGTACTTACCAATTGATATAACATGAGCGGGTAAATAGTACAACATATAGGGACATCCCACCGACATCAATGTCACCGACAAGCACATCAATATAAATGTTGGATCTTTCAATAAACTTATATCCAAATAGATTTCGATACGTTCGATACAGGTTAAAGGTACATCATCGACATCTTCTTCTATGGAATTGGCACCTACTAAACTGCCATCATGCTCTTTTTCGCACGACTTGATTTCACTCATATTACTGGCTGGTGTGGGTATTTCCATGCTTTTGCTAAGGCCTCTGGTTACAACGGCAGGTGGTGAAAGAGGTTTTTCCAAATGTGCCTGTATCTTGGAGATAATTTCATCGTTGGCAAAAACATTGCGGCGACGACGTGAAGCACGATTTGAATCAGTGCCGGAATTTTTACGATACACCCAGGTCGAGGTAGTACTTAAGTCTTCGACTGAGTGCATGATACCGGAACTACGTACTTTCTTCATGGGTTTGATGAAGGTTGTCTCGCCAATAATGTCCTTAACCTCATCATCGCTCTCTTGAGCACAATTAGGAACAGATTTTTCAGAAGCTATAAAAACAAATATTTAATAACCATATAGAAATCTTTAATTATAATTACTACTACTTACCATTATATCTATTATTGTAATAATCATTTAAACGATTTTTTGACTCTTCCATAAATAAGTGTTCTATGAACTTAGTATTCAAACCGTCATCACAAGTATCCAAATAGGTTGAATTAGTTAACATATCAATGTTGCTAGGATTTATATTATTTAGAGGCTTGGTAGCATCCTCCTCTTCGATCTTATCATCGTCGGTGTGAAAAGATTCCAAAGGTCTGTACAGCAGTGCCGATATGCACACATCCAGCATACAGAAACCCAATATTAAAATGGTGCCATGAAAACCGAAATTCTCGGCCAAATGTTTTATGAGGACTGGCAAAATAAAGCTGCCCGTGGCGGTACCCGAAACACAGATACCATTGGCTAAAGCCCGATGTTTATCAAAATACTGGGAGACTATAACGATGCCAGGAGTGGTAGATAGACCGCCTCCTATACCCGTAAGAATGCCAAAGGTAAAAAGTAGATGCACTAGGCTGGTGGCAAAGTAACTTAGGCACATGCCGAGAGCACAGAACAGACCACCTATAAAAACCACAGTGCGACAGGAGAAACGTTGACAAAGTGCACTGGAGAGAGGTGCTAAAGCTAAACACAGAGCCGAGAGTATGGCTGGTATCCAAGAGGCCACAGTAGCTGTAGAACTGGGAAATGTTTCCATGATTTCAACGTATAAAACTCCGTAGGATTTTACCAAACCCGCTACCCAAAATTGTACCGAAAATGCGCCGAATACAATAAACCAACCATAGCCACCATCTGGCGGATCAGTGCTGATTGAAGAACGTGATGATGGCGGATGTCCTGAACTGGCTCTCGAATCCGTATTGCTGGGTATATTCGAGATGCCAGCGGGCAATTTTTGACCGCCTTTGCCACGTTTCCGTTTACCGGCACTGCTGCATAAGTTACGACTCGAGCGTAATTCATGGGATTTGGCAATTAAGGGCCGTGCCGTAATGCTTGAGACCGTTAATAAGTTTTCATTGTCATCTTCTTCAATTTCCGATATCTGATGTTCCAACAGGCTGGCATGCAACGTACGACTCGTTGGCGCTGGACAATAGGGCTGATCGATGGGTAGGGTGGCCGGACGCCGAGGTATGGTAGACGTGGCCGAACCTGGGGCCGAGGCGGCCACATCAGCGATCGAAAGATTCGAGTGAGTGGTAATGAAAGGGTTCTGTGCACTGCCGCCCATTTGAAGACCATATCCAATTCCCGGCTGTAGGCCAACGCCCAGCGTATCCACTTGCTTGACATCCAACTCGGCCAACGGTACCGGCGGTGCTGAGACAATTGAGAAGAGGGAGCCACTGGACTGTTGACATTCGGTGAGTAGGGAGGGGGCTGGCGGCTGTGAACAGGCGACAATAGGTCGTTCTCGCTCCCGCTCCAAGTCTTCTTCTCGGGCATAGTGTGACTGACAGACGACTTCAATGATTTCGGTGGAATTACCTTCAAGTGAAGAATGAGGGCGGTTGAAAGTCGCTTGCCCAATGCTGCTGCTGTTGTTGGAGTAAATGATCCCTCCCGACTGGTACTGGACTCGACCAATTGGGTCCGGTTCACTCGCGCAGTACATCGATCCCCGTGAATCCTGCATTATCAAAAACAAACAAACAGACAAACACACAAATAAGTGATATAAATATACAAATTAAATTCATTAACATTTTATTAACATAAAAATAATTTTATTACAACCAAAATTATGATGAAATTAATGTCTGTTAAGGGCAATACCCTTTTCTCCTTCTACCCTCTATCATAAAATGCTAATACTCTGGCACTATTTGGTCCTTTGAGCCAGCAGCAGCGAAATGTTGTATATTTTTTGAATTGTTGTTATTTTTTGAACAACAACACCCACATTTATTTGCTAACAAACTGTCAACTACTTGCTGGCTTTAATGCTTTTTCATTGTTGTTGTTGTTGTTGCTGTTCATGTTTTTTGTTATTTCTTAATTCCCTTTTATATTTGTAAGTATGTAGTACATATTTCAAGGCTTCTTTTCTGTACATTTCTTATAATTTGACCTTGAGTTTAGCGTTAAAAAATTGGCGTTTTTAAACGGAAACATTAGTTATTTTCGCTCGTCATTAGTCAGAAAACCAAACAGTCATCTTTATTTACTAATACAACAACAGCAACAAAAATAAATAAGAATTTGATAAAGTACCTACTGTAAACAGTCAACGAGTTTTTTGTAGAAAAAGGAAATTGTAAATAAACTTTAATCGATTTAACAATAATAAATACAAAAAACACTTTACAAAGTAGAAACTAAATTAAATATTAAATAAATAAATACAAAAACCAGGCATTATAATTTACAATGCCAACAACAACAATAATAAATAATTGTCAAATTTCCAGCAGTTACAAACTATTGAATGGAAATTTTACAAATGAGATCAAGAGAGGCAATAAAATGTATAAAGGAAATTTATTTTTTGTTGTAGAACAATATTTGGGCTGATTACTGTGTCCTCTGGCTTATAATTCACAAACAAAGTGTAAGAGTTTTTCAACAAGATTTTATTTTCCAACAGCTTATTTTATGCAGTGAATTTTTTTGTTTTCAAAGTTCTATAAAAAGAAAACTAACAGGAACTTAAAAAAGAAGTTGGTGTCATTTAAAAGAAAAAATGTTATAGTCTAAAGGGACCGTACCTTGACCTGACCACACTTGACAAATATTTGGCAAAAATAAATAAAATACATATTTCTGAACTTGTTTATTTATTAAAAAAACTTCATTTATTTAGGACAAGAACCATCATATATTTGTTTGATCTTACAAAACTTTTGTAAGTGTAACCAACGTCAAACATTTTTTCGCTAAAACAAGTGGTTACGTTTTTTTAAGTAAATGAATATTGCTTGTTAGGTGTCCATGCCAGACACATTAGGCTCCCTTATAATCGCTACTGTAGAAGTTATCATAATGAGGAGCAAACCTATTTCATAATGTATGCACGAGACCTGCACTAATAGTTTAGCGAGAACGTAGCTTAAGACGTTCGTTCTTTAATGATTGTGTTTAAAGGTCTGTTGGAATGGTTTTTTAAATCTCAAATGAGTTCAATACTTATTTACTGTAGTTTTTATTTTTTTTTTAACCAATTTCTTCGTCAATACTATAATTCCATTTCTGATAATAGCAACAATATTTGCCTTATATGGCATCATTTAATTATAAATCTAGCATGTCGGACGTTAGGGCAATAAGGCAAGACATGAATAATTCCCTAATCAGGATCTTGTGACAATCTCTGATTGGAGTCATCCGATTTCAACGACCGTAGGACCCACGTCACTTTATCAGTATTTAGGGGTGGTGTATGTAATAATTGATTTCGATTAAAATAATATTTTATTTTATTTTTATTATTTTCTATTATGTATCAAGTTGTATTAATAAAATTGAAAATTATTCTTAACAAAAACTAAAAACTAATACGATTAATAAATTTATTACATTCGTGAAAATCAAATATTTTTCTGATATTTGATTTTTACAGAGTATTTTATGTATAAAGTAAACACCTACAGTGTAAATAATATGGAATCAGCAGCTCTTGGTGTTTCGGACATAAGACATATTTCAAGTTTCTCGTTTTTTTTTACAGGTGAAGAAATATTTTCTAATTCATTTTAAAATGTATCAATTTATTACTTTTATACATCCTAACCAATATCATGATTAATTCTGTATCAGTTTTCTTTCCCATATGCCGGAAACTGTCCAACTCACTATTGCTTACAGTTTTAGCAGATTAAAGCCAGAGAGAAAAAACGAACCCACCTTATTTAGTTGGAATATAATCACTTTAAGTTTATTATTTTATCGTTTCGATTACTAAGTACTTATTTTTATTGCCACTAAAATGACGTAATTTTATTTATTTATTAAACAAAAGAAAAAAAAAACAGAATAAAGAAGCATCTAGAATGAGTGAATTACTTTTAATTATCATTGTGTCTACTCTAAAACCGTCAGTACAAATGTACGTTTGTTACCATAACAAATGCGAATAAAATACATGTGCAGACATCAATTTACTTTCAATAAGACGTAGTAACAATAATTTATTCTTTAAGTCGTCTCCTTCGCTTCGCATTAGTTGCAATTGTAGTTAGGAGCAGGTAGCAGCCATCTTTTTATTGCCAGCTTTTAGGGGGTTTGCGTGTTTCATGGTTACGTTTGTTAATTCGTTTGTTATGATTATTTATTAAATTGGTTTCAATTATTTCGTGTGATGTTTCATTTTATACAAAATTAAAAAATGATTCAGTTTGTTCTTTTGTTTAATTTTTTTTGTTGGTGATCTCTCTTAGAGTTACAAGTTGGTAATTCGAATAATATTTTATTTAATTGTTTGTTTTAGTTTTTGATGAAATACAAAAGATTCAAAAAAAGATGCCACGTTATACTTGTAGTATACAATGCATTGTGTCGGAACTAAGAAAATTGGTTATGGGAGGGACGATAGAGGCAGTAGTGTTTGTGGATATTTGATTTAAATCTTTCTATATTCTATCTATCTATATTTTGCAGAAGGTTTATTCCACATACGGACAGTACGGCTAAAGAACGACTTTCTTTATTTTCGTTCTTTAATGCGTTGTGCAATCCACTGTACAGCCGACCACGAATGAATGAGACCTTACTAAAGAACGTGTATTACGTAAAAAATTACAGGTTTCGGGAACAAGTTTATTTATATCAGCAGAACACATTCCGTTATAGTATCGATAGAACAGAGAAACACAACCAACATTGCGACGATGCCTCAGCGAGTCAAGAGAATTGGATATTCTACTGTTACCGATAAGTACCATCGCCCTCTCCTGTACCTGGTCGAGTAACTCCAAAATAGACTTAGAAGCACCGGCCCATGCATGGAAGTTGTATTTTCCATTTTCGATGGAATTTAGATGGTATAACTATTAAGGAGATCAGATGGAGTGAAATATTGCCTACAACATTTTGAAAATCCAAGGACATCACACTGAACTCTCATGCCTAAATCAATAAGAGCTTATGTTTATCATTCCGTTTGTAACACATTGAAATATTGGTCGTAAAACCAAAAACCCTATATATTTTGGGTCGTTATTAGCTTCTAAGATGATCTTATAATGATAGAGCTTCGAAAAAACGACTAAGAACAATTAAATTGTTTCCAAAAATTCTTTGTTTTATCGAAATGCTTGATGTTGAAAATGGGTCCGAGTTGTAAACCAAAGTTTCAGACAACCTCGATATTTTTCGAACATTTTTTGCTTTTTTTTATATATAATGCAAATTATATAAAGACACTTTTCACAATATATTCTTATTATAGGAGGAGAAGTCCGAATATACCCATTTAGAACCGGCGCACGATTTCTCACTGTCTCCACATAAATGTCTTCCCAGAATGAGGCTCTATGGTACATAAATGCTTAAAGAAAAGCAGTATTCATACAAAATTCAGCAAAAATAAGTTTCATGCTAATGGAAATCATAAAAAGTTCATATTCCTCATATAAATTCCACTTCCGAAATTAATTTAAATGCTTATAAATCCCTTATAAAAAACATCATCAAGTTGAAATACTATACAAATAAACCACATACATATATAAATCAGCTTGCCGAATTTTATGACGATCGCACAGAGGAGTATTTGGCCTGAAAAGCTGGCCAAAATTATTAAACGTGTATTTTGAATTAAAAGTTTTAGTTTTTTGATAGTTTTAGGTGTAGTATGATATAAAAAGTCTAGTTTCAGATTTTGAAAAAATTATACTGCGCAACAAAAGTACACTGCGCAACAAAAAAAAATTTTCTCTACCCTAGAAATAAAAGTATGTGGACTATATGGATTTTGATGCCCTTAATTCAAATCTTTTTTCCGTTTTTCTCTAGTACGTAAGGATTTTCTTTTAAAGGCGTGGCATACTTCACCCCCTAAATCGTTGGGTTGCCTTATATATTTTGCCATAACTTGAAAACGTGTTCTCCGATTTTAATAGCAGGAGGATCAGAAGATGCACCGGAAAATTCCTAACCATACACATTTATTTTATATCTATTACTATTTTGGAGTTATTAAAAATTTAATGGCGAAAAAAAAAATTTACATGCAAAATGCGTAAAATTTTTTGTTTTCAAAATGCAATAAAAAAATTTAAGAACCAAAACGTTAAAGTTTTTAAGATTTTTCTAAAAACCACATTCCTAAGGAATAAAAGTTGGTATAAATCGCAAAACTCAATTAACAAATGTTGATTTTAAACTCATTCTTGACAGACTGTATGTACAATGTACATACATATGATTTACAGTCTAATTAAAAAAAAAATTTCAAAATTGTAAGGCTCTTATAAAACAGTATTTTTGTTTATGAAAAAAGGCTTTATTATATTTATTTTATATTATTTAATAATATTGAAATATATATTGAAATTTTTCAAACACTGCTTCAGTGCTAATATGTCCCCATCCCCTTCACATTTTGAAATTTCGCTCAATTTTCTGACCAAAAAATTCAATTTTTCGTCAATGGTTCCAGCATTAGATTTTTTCACTATTTGGAATAGCTGTAATCTTGTGTAAACTTCCTATTGACTCTCGAAGTTACAAAACGGGTTTGATAAAAATTGTGTGCAATAACCCTTTATAAGTATTTTCAAGCGCATGCTTTTATGACTTAATTAGAAAAAATAGACAAAAATAGAAAAAATGTGAAAATTTAAAAAAAATCGTCAAAAATAATGGCGCAAACTTGCGCACACTTTTTTTTTTTGTTTCTAAAATTAGGGTCCCAGAGCTACAAATCGCAACTAAAAGTCTTCAAAATTTACAATATAATGTAAAATATTGTTGTCTGTCGAGCTGCGTACTTAGTTCTTAAGATTTCTTAAAATTCAGTTTTGCCTTTTTGGCCAGCTTTTCAGGCCAAATACTCCTCTGTGGATCGGTTCATAATTGATCAAAGCTCCTAACTATATAGAGTCTACTTCCTAAAATCACATAAATCTCTGATAAACATAATTATCAAGTTGATATTCGAAACAAATAACCCTCATGCCATCGTAACAAACTTTATGATGTTCAGCCTAATGTTCGGTGATAGCTCCCATATGGAGACCACTTCCGAAAAAAACTTTAAAATAAGTAAATATCTTATAAATATCGATACCGAACCGAAATTTTGTACAGATTAGTTATATGCAAATAAAAAGTATTAATAACAACTGTGAACAAGAAAAAAACGACAAATATTCTGAGATATACATATTTTTAATTTACATACATTTATTTAAATATTTTAAGTTTTGTGTTGTGTTGTCCACCTATACACAATACTGTGATATAATTTATAAATGATGTAAAACTGACGATAAAGATTATAATTTTAATAATATTTCAATCCCTAAAGAAGTTGGAAAGAATACCAACGAAATGTCGGATTTTATTGGAAATAAAATAAATAATCTTTTATTTACATTAAATTAATGACCTTGAAAGCCTGCAGTTACTATTAATAGTAACCAAAAAAGGCCGATCGACACTTATAGTTATTATTTGATTTTGTATAATTGGCCATATAAGGTCCAATACCGAGAACAACTGGAAAACACAAAAAACTCTCAAAATTATCGTTATTGAGATGAAATTCATCATAAGACTCGAATACATAGAAGTCACAGTAAAATATTTTCTGGCAATCACTCCATAACATGTAATAGATCCCATATAAGGGATTGAACAACTAAAACAACTCGTTTAAATATCGTTATCGATGAAAAAGATTACACATATTTGTTTCAAATATGCATATATTTGTGTGTATCTTATAAGATTCGGCACATCTGAATATAAACTCTTAGATGTTTTAGATATTTTTCCTTATATAGTTCTGGCATGCTAAGGTTCGTACATAAACAATATGTATATCAAATTAATGGCCTTTTCTGAGGAGTATCCAATGAAGGAGGACAAAAAGAGACCAATATTAATATAATTAATTGATTTAATTTTTTCTTAAATTTTAAACATTCAAAAATAACAAATGTTCAAGGGCAAGTAATTTTAAAGTTTTGTTTGAAATTTATTTGAAAGCCTGACTTATTATTAAAAAATCGTTTCAATGATAAAATATTGAAATCTGTTAACAGTACTTCAGTTTTTCAATTAAACGATGTCGGACGGACTGGTTGTCAAATAAATAAATATCAAATAAATAAATAAACAAACTTTGTGCGCAGAGTACAGGTTGCAATTTTAAAAATATTTCGATAAAATTTAATATAAGGCTTTTGTTCGGCTCAAAGATGGAATTTGGTTGAACCCGGTCCATTATTTCACATAGCCCCCAAACAAATGTCTTCCCTGAATAGCTTCCATATAAGACCTCCTTCGAAAATCACTTCAACATGTATAAATCGTTTAATCGTTTATATGCACATAATAGCTCCCAAATAGCGCTCATTTCTGAGAAACTATTTTTCACATATGTATGTATCCTTTCTTAGTTGTTTTATAAATAAATAAAAAAAAAATATTAAAATTGTTTGAATTTTAAACATTTTTATATAAAAGTTAAGAGTGTTAATGTATCGTTCCAATAGCTAGCAACATTCCAAAGCAAACTTTAACAGAATATGACAAACAATATGAATTCGGTCATGGTCATATAAGTTTGTTGTAAATTAATGCAAAATAGTAAAACAAAACATGACGAAACTCATTACACTTATACGAGTACGACCATGTAAACTTTTTGTGTAAAATACTCTCATAAATATCAAAACAAATTGAGATTAGGGTCATTATGAAAATATATATGTATATAGAGTGTATGTTTATGGTTACAAACATGCTCATACTATATTATTTAGTATCTTTTACTCTACTAAAATAAGGAACGTGAACCAAGAACCTTTGACCTGTAAATGTAAACAAAACTGCATTTCAAACCTAAAAACAACAAATAAAACATTGTTATTGGCTAAAACATCTGATGACTAAGTTTAGACAATTTACAAATACATACACTCCTTTTTTAGGCATGTTATAAAGCATAGAAAATTGTATGGATAAGTATCATTAGGTCATGTTCAAACGAAAGGTCAACCATAAACAAAGAACTAGATGTATTTGATGTATAGATAGATGTAATGAAAATAAAAACAACAAACAATGGAAACAGCATCATCCTCATCATATGTAACGTCAGCATCTTTTTAGCCTCATTAGGAAAAGCCAAAGTCAATGGACTACAAAGGATAACGGAAGCAACATATGTTTTTAAAACAACTGCAATTACTGCAGCAGGGAGAGATATAATGAAATATAGAGAGAGTGCGTGATATGAAATAAACAACCAGAGATGTATGAAAATTTTACACAGAGAGAGATAATGGTTAATATTAGTGTAAGTGGTGAGTTTGCGCGGGTTTTACTTTTAAACTCAAACAATGTTTTTAACCAATGATATTTAATGTATTTTTGTTGTTGTTTTATTGCCAATTTAATAGCAGGCCAGTGGCAAAATGTCTTTTTATATAAAATTATGTTTTGCTGACTTCTGGAATACAAGTAGAAGCATAATTCAATTCCTTAAAAAGAGAATTGTTATTTAGATATTCATTAATTCTCTGAAAATAATGCGGCCATTATTAAAACATATATCCAGCAATGAAAAATTTTGAAAATGTTTTTTTAAATAAACTAAAATTATGCTAAACCAACATAATTTTGAAAAAACTTTTCCTTGTGTCTCCGTAGTTCTTGTTTCTAGTTTTCGTTGTTTTTAGTTACAGAAAGTTCATGAACATCTTTTATATCTCGTATATATATATATGTATTTGTATACCCAATATACATATAAACAATTTACATGTGATTTCATATACCAGAGACAAACACAAAAGCAAAGATAAACACTTTTAGGCCATATGAAAAGAAAAATTGTAACAAAATCAGGTCATTATTGCGTTTATGTGACATAAATTTTAATTAATCTTTTACAAAAGGGCTAACTGGCTGGCTGCATACATTAAACTGTTTAAAGACTCACACCAACACAAATCGTTTATCGATTTCCTTAGGAGGAAAATCCTTATGAAACATGCTACATATAATATAATATGTGGAAATTTTTACGTAAGCCCTTTTTTAATGCATACAATATATGGAAAACTACCTACATGTTTCTTCACGTGAATAGCCAAGTACGTAATGTTGTTAAGTGTTCTCTCAGTTGAGTTTTTTGTTTTCATTCATAAAATACGTCAAATAGTTAAGTGTGTTTAATTGTCCCTAATACGACATTTATTTCATTGTTTAATGATTTATTAATGTAGTACTTTGGTAAAGGTTTTTGTGGAAAAATCCTTTGTAAAGATCATTAATTTAATCGAATAATTTTGTTTAGAACAAACTTCTTTTAGTTTTCATTCATTAAATGAAATGTAATAGTTGGGCAGGTCAGAACACAGTATATTACGCTATATACGACACAGTCATTTCTAAATGGAAATGTTTCTTTTCTTTATTAACTTGTGTTAATCGCCAGAATAAAATTATTTATTTTTAAGGTCTTTTTTAATTATTTATTTATAATTATATTATTATTTTTATTATTATTGCAATATTTTGCTACTTTGCACAACAGCATCTTCGTAGCAAAATATTGAAATAAAAATATAAAAATTTATATAAAAAAGACCTTAAGCTTATTTTTTTTATATAGCAGTTTTATAAAAATGGTTAAATAAACTATAACAACTAAGGGTGGTTTTAGACGGTATGTATTTTGCAGTGTGCTTGTTAAATTTTCCACTCCAAAATGCATACACGTGGTGTAAAAGCAAAAAAATACTCCTGGGAAGTATTTGTTATTAAGTTTAAATGAAATAATTAAATTTTTCATAGAGTTATCTGGATCTTACCTATACAGATACAGTGATATTTAAATAAATATATTGATAATAACGAAATTCCTAAAATTAATTTTCTTTAATATTGGCCAAGTTTGAATAGGGCTGCTGGAGGTTATGTTCCCCTAAAAAAGCCTTAATTTACATGGTTTTACATTTAGTTTTCTTTCAGAAATATAAACAAAGACATTTGAGAGAAATAACATCTAGACAATTTTTAATCTTACTCAATTTGAGTTTCAAGATACGTAAATGTTAAATTTAAGCGTAATATGCGGGAGAAATTATTAGTGATCATTTAATTAAATACCATTTAAAATTAGTAGTCGTTATGGAAAATCCGTTTCTATACTGATGCAAAACGTATGAGTAATTTTATTAAAAATGTTATAATTGATCAACATTACTCATACGCTGCGTGTATAAATGCGGAAAAGGTTTGATGTAATTAGCAAGACGACTAAAAATCGTTATTTATTTTAACTTTGATTATTTGAATTAAACTTATTTTAATTTGTTTGCAAAATTAATTAATTATTAATTAATTTGTAAAAGTTCTCTTCCTAATATGTTGATATTTTTATTTTCGACAGTGAAGAGCTAAATTTGTAATTTTAAAATATAAATATTTTGCATAAATACACAGAAATATTGTTCTTTGTTAACTATGATCCTTTCCTATTGTTTTCTTATTCAAAAAAACTGCTCATTTTTTGAGGCCAAGAACGTATTAAGTCAATTTCGGATACTTTGTTATGAAGTGAAGCGTATCCTAGAAAGAGCATTCTGTATCGATCGTAACACATAGCCGAACAGATCAAGGTCAGTACTATAAGATGGGTGAGGCAAAACTACCCAACCACTTCATTCTAAATAGTTCTTTAAAAGGTATTGCAAAGTGTGGTGCAGCGTTGTCATGATGGAATATTACGCTTTTATGTCTGAACCTATATTCTGGGCGTTTTTCGGCAAATTCTTGCTTCAAACGCATCAGTTGCATTCGGTACAGAATCCCAGTGATGGTCTGGTCAGATTTCAGCACTTTTAATAAATAGGAACCTCTTAGTTCCACCAAATACAGACTATTACCTTTGCGCCATGGATATTTAACTCTGGTGCCCATTCGTCTGTTGATCGGGCTTCACATACGCTTCTCTTACGCTTAGAATTATCATAATTGATCCATTTTTCATTGCAAGTAATGATTAGTTGCAAAAATAATTTACTTTTATAGAGTTTAAGCAGCATTTCGAACATGTAAAATTGTCTTTCAAGGTCACTTGGCTTTCATACATATGGCACCCAATTTCCCTGCTTTTGGATGAATCCTGCTGCTCGAAAACATTTTAAAACAGCTGCTCGAGTAGTTGCCAATGTTGTTGAGTTTGACATGGAGTAATATCTCCAATTCTTGGTATTTAAACTGTTATGGCTAGCCTGGACGACAAATTTTCGTGTCAAAATCATCACTTCTGAACCGTACAAAATCGCACATTGAAACCGATTGAACACATTCAAAATAAGCGTTGGTGTCTTTCAGAGGCACTTTTTCTAGTTAAAGAAGTAAAGTAAAACTTCCTTTATATAACGCTTTGTTGGCTTAAAATTCGACATTTTCGAAGCAAAAAAAAAATTTGCTATTTAAACTATAGTGTTCAATAACTTAGTGAGAATAAATAACAGATATGTACGCTTCATAATTACATAAAAGTAACTAAAGACAAAAACCCCATTCAAAAGACATGTCATCTGTTATGAATTCCGCATTTTAAAATATAAAAACAAATAAATTTTAGTTCCTTCTTTTAGCTTAAATCAATTTGTGCTACAAAAGTATTCATATAAAATTGTATCTTTATTAAGCTTGAGGGCAAAATTTTATTTAATATATTTTTTAATACAATAGGTCTTGTTTTACACTCTTCAGTTGCAGCTGACCAGTTTTTGTTCAATTTCATGAATCAAATAATAAAGATTGCGCATTACGCAGGTCCGTTATATTTTTCACAAACTGTGAGAGTAAAATTGAGAGCAAAATTTCTTCTTGTGACGTCACAAGACTAAACTATTTTTATGTTTGCTTAACTTTTATATGAATTTGAGTTTAATTATGAAGTGTGCCGTTTTTAATTGTGAAAATATTAAAAAATATAAATTTTGAGTTTTTTCGTTTTCCAAAAGAAAATAAATTAAAAAAAAACAAAAAAATATATGTATGTACATATGTATATGTTTAAGTTAAAACTTTTTGATATATTTTAATATGTATAGAGTAAATAATTAAATGTTTTATTTTAAAGCAAGAAATTTACGAAATATGTATTACTTTTTTCTTTAACTATTGTTAACAAAAATTATTTTTACATGTTAATTATAAAGAAAAAGTAACTTATGACGTCATGCGCAGAGAGAGGAAATTTTGTTTACAATCTTATTATTTGATTCATGGTTCAATTTTCTTTTGAACTTGCCATTTCATTCACACACGTCAATTTAATTTTCGTACTTTTTAATGCAAATCCACATAAGTAAATAAGAAAATTGACTAGTCAGGTTTGTACCTTTTTTATTCTCTTTTCCCTTCTCATCCAAAAATACTTGACTTGACGAGTCTGAATTGCAGAGTGTGAAAGCGGACTAAATAAAATTTTAATAAAAGCAAAAAAGGTCGAATATTAGTTTAATAATCTAGCATTCACATAAATATTAAGGGATTTATGTGACTGGATTTTATGTGAACAATACTTAAAATTTCCATAATTAGCATAGAATATAAAGAATATCTCTCATTCAGAGTCGATTGGCATACTTTAAAATGTTACATATTGAGCACAAACGTATGTACAAGAACTTCAACACCTACGCGGTGTAGGGTATAAAAATAATTTTATTAGCATTAAGAGAAATTCCCCAAAATGAAGAAAACCACTAAAAACAAAATACTTTATAAGATGTCAAAGATTTTGAAAGACTTTCACAAGTGTTTATTTTTCAAAATCAGCACACATATACCAACAAATACACACACTAACTTAAATACTTACTTACATTGTAAGTACAATAACAATTTCATTATTAAATGTATAACGTGAACAATGCAAGGTGAATTGAATGAGTCAGTCAGAGGGAATTTTATATATACGAGTATAAAGTTGATTTAGCTGGAATTTCAAAAAAGATAATTTAAAAAAGTCAAACTAAAGTATTTTAAAACACTTACGTTGGAAAATTTCTTGGATTAGAGGCAACATTATAAAAATGTAAAATGTATTGGGTTATTTTTTGTTTAATTTTGAGCGAATTTTTAGTTTTTGGTATAAAACTGGTAAGTACTTGCCTCCAATGACATCACCGTGTTAAAATAATGAGTTAAAATGGCAATGTAAAAGTAGTGAAGTATAATTACATTAGCTTTTTAATTAATTACTTTTCAATGAAAGTTTTTGCTGGGTTCTTGTCCGCACAAACATTTGTGTCTTGTGCACAACTCTTGTTCGAACTTGAAGTTCTAATAAAAGCCAAATGCGTCCCATAATCGATTTGAACAATACAATTGTTTTAACAATTTGATCAAAAGTTATATCATTTTATACTGTTGTTCAATTTTATTAAAAATGCAGCTACTATTTGGAAATATAAATTGTACTGAAACTGGAGAACGTTTACGCTTTTACCACCTGAGTCAAATGCAGCGAAATGTTTTGTATTTATTGGTGGATTTTGGTAAAACTTTAAAAAAGTAATACACTAGACTTAGAAGTTATATTGGAATCGAAATATATTAAAATTAACTGCTTTATAACCTTGGGACCAACATGACCGAAAGATTGGGCCATATTGTCTTTGTCATTCTAATCAAGTGTCCATGAATACCTTATGCGCAAAATACAGGTCGCAATTGTGAAGCTATTGCTATAAAATTTGGTATATTATATTTTTTCAGCTTAAGGACGGTTTGTATTGAAATTGGTGGAAATCTGCCCATTATTTGTTTATAATTTCTACAATTTGTCATTGACCGGCTGACAGCCGATTTAGAACAGACATTCATTAGAGACTGCTGCCACCGTCGTCGTATTTGATCGGCGCAGATTAGACCAAAGATTTTTGTTTGAAATTAACCAATTTGGAAGGAATTCGTTATGAAACCTTGGAACAGTTCTGAATCTAGTATTCTATTTCTACTAAGGCTCAAATTAATTTAATTCTAATTCTTAAAAACGGTTCTATAACTAAATATTCCATTAATGGTTTTTTGAACTAGTTCCGACAGGCAGAGTTATTAAAATTTTATTGTTTCTTCCTTTATATTACATGAAATCTATACTAATTGATAATTGATAATCGATTTTAAAAATGCCTTTAAAATTAATAGTTGTTTGATTGGTTCAATGAAGTTCTTTCGGAACTAGTCTAAAATTAATGTGTAACTATTTCTAAATAACTAGTTCATATAAAACTCTATAAAATTACTTACGAATCAAAGTAATGTTTCACAGAACGGGGTCTAAAATGCATCGCGATATGAGGCTGGTATCAAAGAACCTAAAGTGATTCTAGACTAGAAATTTTGTAATAAAATCTACTAATGTTCATGAGTACTTAAATTACATTATTTTGAAAGTATGTTAAATAGTTGAAAATAAAACTTACCTGTAAATTAAATTCTCGGGATAAAGACATTTTCGCTTACTGCTGCCGGAAAAACGTTTATGATGTTTTTTGTTTGTTGGTTTTTGATGTTTCAAACCTAAATGCATTGGTTTAAATCTGCTACGCTTGAGGCCGCCAGAAAATAGTTTCGCAAACGCAAATGCGATAAACGGCGGAATTTTGTGGGTTTTTATTGAAAAATTCACGCGTAAAGAAAATTTACTTTGTATTATTAGTTTTATTTTTTTATTTAATTTTTGGTCATACACTGTCTAATTAAAAAGAACACTAAAAGGACACAAAAAAACTTAGTCCAGAATAACGTATTGAATTTACGACAAAGAACACTTGAAGCGCACCAAGTGCGTTGCTGTTGTGCACGTTGGCTTGTTGCAAATAGACAACAATTGGTCGTACTGTTTGGTTAATAAAAAGTATTTATAAATATTTGGCACTTGTTTTTCCTTAAAGGTTTCGAAATTAAATAAGAATTTTCAACAAAACGAAAAAAAAAATTCAAAGAAATATAAAAAAGTAGAGAAAAATGTGTCTGTTTGGATTTTATGGCAACATATTTGCAAGTGTTGACGAAGAAGTCTATTATTTTAACGAGTTTCTGGGTTATTGGGTTAAAAATTATAAATATACTGGTGTGTTAAGGTTTTAATTAATGTTCTTGTTGTTGTTGATTCCGCTGCTGCTTTTGCTGTTTATTTCAGTTGTATTTTCTTATTTATGAAATTATTGTCCTTGTTAGAGGTTGTAATGTAAGTTGTGTGTTGATAAACTACAACAACCGTTATTTATTTAAAATGATGGTAAAAGAGTGCGAGATTGTCACTGTTTGTGTGTGCGAGAGTTGTTTGAGTTTCTGCTATAATGGCTCTCGCTCTTTATTTTTGTATCTATTTGTATCTATCTCACACTACGTTTATTTCCGGTGCACTTGCACAATGACAATTTTGACGACTCGGTCTGTTCGTTTGCTCGATTGGTTTATTCGTTCTTATGTTCGCTGTTGGCTGATGAATTCGGTTTTAGTTTATTATATTTTATTATTTTTTCCACTGCTAATGCTGGTAATAAACGGCACCTTATGTTACATACAAATGCATGCGAATGTACATATGTGTATAGGTATGTATTTAGGTTTATATATATGTATGTGTGTTTGTTTGTAGGTATTTTACATTTAATCGTTATGTTTAGATTTATGTTATAAATCAATAAAATTTTTTCCAGTGACGATTGAATTTTTTTTTAATAAATTATTTATTTAGTGAAATTTATTAATATTTAAGCTTTTAAATATTTTTTTTTATTCAAATGCCTTTATGTTATACACATAGAAAATCGGTTTGCAAAAAACTTTTTTTTAATAAAGTTTTTTTTTCTTCAACAAATAGAAGTCTTTTTATTTGTTTAACACTTTAAAAGTGTTAAAATATGTATATTTTTTACAAAAATTTCTTTAATAAATTCCGTTATTTCTCATATAAAACAGCTTTAATTTTCTTTTAATTTAGTTGTCATATAAAAAATATTTTCTTTTAATTTGCTCCAACTCTTGTGTAATTGCAGTAGACAAAAAAATTATGCTTAAGAATTTGTTCTTAAGTTGTGGTGTTTGTCACCGTTTAGTCTCGTAGTTAATGCTCAACTGTGCCGTTTCGGGCATTTGCTCTAAGTTAATATACATATATTCCCCTAGAATGCAATTTGTTCAAACTCTTCCACTCCATGGTCTCTGCATCATTTCCACCTTTATGATTTGTTCTATCCACCATAGTTTATATTGAGCGAGAGCATATTGTCTTATTTGTTGAGTTTACATTTTTATTGCTAGGTTTTTTATTGTGGTCTTCAAATTTATTTCCGGTTATTTTGTTTTGCTTGTTATATTCTAAACAACCGTTGCATTGTTTACTGTAAGTGGTAGCAACTTCATATATGACCATATTGTTTAAGTGTTTTCCAAATGCTTACAGGTGTAAAGCTGCCACATACGAGTACTGTTTTTACGCGATAGATAATTTCCTCTAAAACTCGCGTAAAAAAATATAGAGTATCAGTATTAAATGAGAAATTGGATCCACGTATGAAATATCAGGTAAAATAAGATAAATAATTCAAATTCAAAAAGAGTTCAGTTATATATTTTCGCCTTTAACACTTAAATTTGACTGCATTCTTAAACTCTTAAGCTAGATTTACACGATTGAAATTTCCTTCAAAATTACTCTTCAAAATGCTTCAAACTCGTGTAAACAGCAAAAATTCTTCAAAATTTATTTATTTAATAGTTATTAATAGTTATAAAATAAAGCAATTTTGAAGAAATTTTGCTGTTTACACGAGTTTGAAGCATTTTGAAGAGCAGTTTTGAAGAAAATTTCAATCGTGTAAATCTAGCTTTACTTTTAACTACATAAATTTATTTTAAATGAACTACTCCATATCCAGTGCAAACAACGTTTTTCTGGTAAATATACATACATTTTTAGATCGCGTTAAATCAAATCTAGTCGCTTAAATCAGAATGAAATATTTAATTGGAAACGCGTTAAATCAAATTCGCGTAAAAACAGAATTAGGTGTATATATGAGTAAACTATTAATTACATTACACGAATATTAATTTTTATAGAATACCAAATGTATGTACATATAATAAAATACAGCATTTATTATTGAAAGAAAAGCTTGTTGGAAAACATAATATGTAATTAAGTTTCGTTTTTTAATTGTTTAAATATTTTAATAAGTCCAACATTAAAAAAAAAACTATTATTCATTCAATCAGTGACAGATAAACGTGAAAAAGCTATAGACTTGAATTTGGCTTTGAAAGAAACACAAGAGGGGTATATACCGAAACCACCCGTTGCTGGATCAATTTAAGATTTAGACAATTGTGAATGACATCCGAAATCTTGACATAAAATATTCAGTGTGTTCCTTACTAAAGCCAGAAACCGTCTCATTTGCGCTGCCGATTTGAAATTTAAAAGAATCCGGTTTATTGTAAGTAAATAAACCAACATTTTTAGAAAGAAATTTCATTGGATGAAATCCTTTGCAATAATACTTTGATTACATTGTTTTTGAGTAATTCTAAAGGTGTATTTATGTATACACTGCATTATTCAAAACTGTATTATCAATAACTATTCAGTTTTTACCACATAAATTTTAACGCCGTTAAAATTTAATTCGACTTAGATATCAAAAGTTATTGTGAAACACGTGCTGCCGTTTTATTTAATAATACCCCACCATGACTTTCTGCGATAGACCTGTACCGAACATCGGAATGCAGTTTGTTTGCTACTTTTCAGAGTTTTCTGAAATTTCACTAAGGCCAAGATACAAATAAGGCAGTATTTCAATTAATGCATTAAAATATTTATTTTATTTATTATTTCAATAATATAGTTAAACAGGTAAGCCTGTTGTCCATAATCGGTCACAAATTTCTACTTAAATAATAGTTTTTACAAATAAAATATATATATAAATTAAATTTAAAATACAGAATTTAAAGAGTAGTATTACAATAAACTAAATTTATAATTGTGTGCAAACAATTAAAAGAAAACACTACACAAATATTTAATTAAAGCATTTATAGAAAGTGATTTTGTAGATGGCAACACAAAACGAAGAAAAAAAATTTTAGGACTAGTATAATAGATAGAGAATAGAGAATTACATCAGTATTATTTCAACGTTTTATTCAATTATTGCAAAATATTAAAAATAAAACCTAAATCATAATATAGGTAATGAGTGATTGACCGAATACTTATCCAAAAATATATAATATTTTTCTATATGTATTTAAATATATCGTTGGTCTCATGTAGAAAGGCCCTAACTCGCTATTTTTTCGAAATTTGTTTTTTTTGCGATTCCAATGCATTTAACGCAAATACACCTCCTCACAAAAATTTATTGCAATAGTGTAAAAAATAACGCTTTTATAAGCAGTTGTACAAAAAAAGTTACATGTTGAATATTACAGTTTCTATTGTGTTTTTACCTTCTCCTGTAAAGTTTCAAATATGCGAGTTGGGGCCTTTCTACATGAGACCATCGATATGTATGTCTGTTATTTTTCTGAATATTGATTTTGATCGCAACACAATCCAAATAAAATACATAATATTCGTGCACAGAGACCGAAAATAACTTGTCGCATATGCTCAAAATACTAATTAGTGATTTATATGTTGTTTTTAAAAATAAATCACTGAAAATAATTGTTATAAAATTATTTTTGTTTACATGGTTTGGTATGACCTTTGTAGTTTTTTTTTTTTGTTAACTTGTAACTGTTAACATTCTTTCTCTCTTATTTACATGCTATACGAAATTTTTTTAAATTTCAATTGTGGACTTAGTGAACTTTGATTTTTTAAATGTATAATTTGTAAAGTTTAATTTTTTTTTGCAAAATGGTGTATTTTGTTTAAATTTGTGGAGTTTTTGCAAAATTTACTTTTTTTTAATAATGTAGTTATTTTATTTTGTTCTAAAATGTAAGATGTTTTCTAAACTTTAAGTTTTTTGTAAAATTTTCGTTTTTTTGTGAAATTGTAATTTTTTTGTCATTTATTTTTAAAGTTCGAAAATAAAAGTTATAACCTGACCTTTATAAAAAAAAATAATTATAAATCACTTATCTTTATTATATCCGTTATTTTCTTTTTCTCTCAACTTCTTATCTAAAATGTTCTCTCAGTGATATAACACAAAATAACAAATTTTAACCACTAAAATTAAAGTGGACCTGTTATTATTATTATTATTATTTATTTGTTAATAGATATGATACAAATTCTTATACATATTCAATTAAATTATAAATACAAATATCTATATATGGCATAATTATGTTTGGTGCCAGATTGGCATTTTAATATAATTTTTAGTTTAAAAATTACTGATTTATTTTTTAATTCAGTTCAGTTTTGTTATATATCAAATTCATTTAAAAGCAATCTTCTATATTTTAAGCTAATTTCAATATATTTACATAACTTCGTCGATTTTTTCGAAAATATTTAAGTCTATATGGGTTATACATAGGACATTCGCCAATGAAATGAACAGTGTTTTCTGATTTGTCTAAATTACATAACGTACATATACCAGTAGTATTATTTCGAAAAGCTCTAGCGTTAATATCCATCAATCCCCCTCTGACTTTTATTATCAAACCAGTGTCCCTTAACGAGAGATTATTTGTCAGAATGGGTGTGATATTAAAATCAAGTTGAGAATAAAGATCATGGAACTGAGAACAAGAAGCAGTGGATAAATATTCATCCTTTTCCTTCATTCTCAAATGATTTAATATCATTTCCCAATTATGACTTACTGGAATGTTTGTTCTGTCAGTTGAGATTTGCAGCCTTTGTAATAAATTATCCCATTCTTTTGCCCAATAAAGCTTATTGGAGATAATGTGACTGGCTAGAATACGTGGTAGTCTATTTGGAGACATACTCAAGACTTTGTTTATATAAGAAAATTGTAATTTTAGAGTGCTGAGATATAAGGAATCAAAACCAGTCTCCAGATAGAGCATATAGTTGGGTGTTGTAGAAGGCAAATAAAGCATTTTTTTAATAAAGAATCTGAATAATTTTTCTACATCATCATACTTTTGAAATCCCCAAACTTGAGCAGCGTAAAATATAATTAATCTCGATACCGCAAAAAATATTCTGAGTTTATTGGCATTCGATATACGTGAATTATTTATATATTTAGACCACGTCGAATTGATAGCCAAGTGGACCTGTTATTTTCGATCTCTTCGTGCAATATGTAAATTGTAAAACAAAGGAATAAAAATCGTACCTTTTTGCTGTTAATAAATAATAATATACAACTCTGCTCATGGTGTAAATATACAAGGTTAGTGCAGTAGCACAGCTGACTTTGTTTAGAATTTACTTTCTTCAAAAATAAACCTTTTTGTGTTTTTGACAGAAGTACATTATTTTACACAAACAAAATGCCTGTTGTTTTTGTATTGTGTTGTATATGTTGCCGATTTGTACTCACCTTTTTAGCTACACCATTACCATGGTGAAATTAAATACTATATATAAATTCACCTTGACCATTAATCTATTTAGAAAAAACCGCATTTCACCATACCACCAAACACCGGATGGTGGTGAAAAAAGTAAATGTCAAAAATTTCACAACAGCAACAATTAATAAAAAAAAGCCACACAAATCGTGTTTTCCTACACAAATTTCAGAAATTAATCACAAATAATATGTAATAAATAGAAAAACAACATAGTTTGTTAATAAAGTGCATGTGAAATAAAAATATTTTAAGGATAAATATAATTAACCAAAGAACGACGTCATAAAGTCAAGAATTGTTTTAATGGCCACCAGTAGCAGCAGACAAAAATTCCAACATTTTTTGACATTGTGTTAAGTGGGTGCTAGCTAATAAGTGTTTAATGGAAGTTCTTGTACTATTATAGTAAAACGTGTGAAAATTTAAAGTTTATATTTAGTTGTTAAAAAAAATTACGAAATTTTGTATTAGTGCCGCTGTAATTGTTGACAAATAAAATGTCCTTTATAAAATTATTTGAAGAATTTGTGCAAAAAAAAGACATTGATACCAAGTCTAAACTATCAGTTTTCTTAACCGAGGATGAACAAGTAGCGCCAGAACCGGAAACAGAACCTCCAGCTGAACCTGAAGATGATACTGGAGTAAGTATATTAATTAGGCATCTATGAATAGAAATAGGAATAGAATGAAAATACTATACTATACTATATTTTTGTCAATAAGGGTAAAAAAAAATACAATATTTTTGTGATAACACTGTTTGTTTGACATTTGCTAAAATGTGAGAGCGATGCTCTTTAAAAGGTAATGCCGTTATTTCACCACTTATAGTCAATAAAACGAATACTGTTAACTTTGACATTTGTTTTGATATGGCATCATTCTAATTTAGTGTGACGCCATATTTGTTGTAAGAAATATATAATTGATTGCGGCTCATGTAAAATAACTAATTTTGGAAAAATTCTAATACAAAATTTTGCAAATTATTTGAAACTTAAAGAACATAATTATTTTTCAAGTCCATAATAATGTTCTTGTAAGAAATAAATATGTACAAAGAAAGAGCTAAATATATTTAAGCAAACTCCAGTTGGAAATTTTACAAGTGTAACAAGAATAGACTACAACAACATAAACCCTCTCGCTCTATTAATTAAAGTTAGTGCCGTAAAAGAAAAAAGTATTTTGTAAAATATAGTGTTTAAATCGATTACAATGACAACATGCAGTCATCTGATTTTGAAAATGATATAAAGGCAATTGCCTTGCAGAAATCTGCTCCTTACACGGCGTCAACGACGACCACAACAACAACGCAACCCAGGATAGCCCTGACAAAAACCACATTTCTAACACCCATACCAAAATCTCAAACACAACTACAACAAAAACAATTATATACAACGTTAACAGCCAAACAAACTTCAGCAACCGGCAATGTAACAAGTACGAATTTAGGAAAAGTTATCATTAAAGATTTTAAGGGCATAATAAAGCCAATTTTAGCTAAAACTGCTGCTGCAACGACAGTAACCAAAACCACAGCATCACCCGCAACAGCTTCACCGTTAGCAACGACGACAACAACAACGTCTTCCAAAATCAGTGGAATAGTGGAGGGTGAAGTTGCTGGCAATTTGAATGTGGCCATTGTTGCAGCCAAAAGACCACAATTAACAATAGTTGCCACAAAAACAGCCGCCTTAGTTGGCAATAATACAACATTAGGTGTGACCGCCACATCAACTGCAACAATTGCTACTCCTACAACAATAGCTACAACAACAGATGTAATTTTTTTGTTTCTAATTAAAATTATGTTGATTTTGTTGGTTTTACGTAGACGCTACACTAGGAAGAGGAATCTTTCAAGGAAAATATATTAAATATTTAATATAGTTTTTTATGTTTTTAGGGCCCGATTATCGTTAACAACACTTGAAAGTTGTATTGTCTCGACTACAACACAACATGCATTTTTCATACAATTAAGCCGATAAGTGTTGTGAATCGTAATCGAAGTTTACAACATACAACATTAAAATACTCAATGTTGTGAACGGTAATCGGGGCCTTAAATTGTTTATACCTAATTGTGAATTAAATTCTTGTTTAAAATTCAGAATAATTTATTTAAATGTTCAAAAATTGAATTGCCGCTACCGTTCAAATTGCGTTTTACCCACAATTTGTGTCTAATATGATAGACAATTTCTGTGTTTTTCTATAAATAGGTACTATTATTTAAAGCAAAATTTATTCTCAATATTTGTTTTTTAATTCTTTCCTCAGAGTACCACGGCTACAGCTGATACCTCTACTGAAGAAAGCAGCAAAATGGAACACAGTTATATACGTGACACCACCCCAAAGCCTCAGAATAATATCGAAATAAGCAATGGCCTACAACCGGCACGTACTATATTAGTAAGACGTCCGCCACAATGTCCTTCATGTCATACAAATCCCATAGAAGAAGATTTGACCGATGCTCATCAAGCGCCCATACCTTCGTACAACGAAATAGTAGCCAAAGAGGCCATGAATGAATGTGCACGCATAGCGAAATATGTTAAAAACATAAATGCCGATGATGATGACTGGGAGTCAAGAGTAAATCAGTAAGTTTAATAATTTTTAGTAGATAAAACCTAATAAATTTCGTTTTACAATCTGCAGAATTGGATGGTCAAATATGCAAAAGAATTTATTTGTTAAAGTTGCTCATATTCTGGACAACGATCAGTTGGGCAGGCTGTCCAATTCTGGACGGCCTAATGAAGCAATGCAACGGAGAGTAGTGGTGGATAAGTCAGCCTCACGTATGCGAAAAGTTTTAGCCTCTGTGGCCTGGGATTCACGCCTGACTCAATGGCTACATTGCCTGCTAATGGACTGTTTACCTTCCACCTACATGGCCTCATATTTAGATATTTTACAAACCCTAAAATCCAAATTACCCTCTCTAATGGATAAAATGTTATTCAGCCGGCCGCTAAATGTCAGTCAAGAACTATTAGCACCCGTAATGAAGAAAAAATGGGAACCACAACTTGCCACCAAAATGCGTATGTTGGCACACAATGCTGTCATAGTGGCATTACCCTCAATGCCCACTAGTGGTCCGGTGCCAAATCGTTTGCAAAAATGGTATCAACATTTGGCCACCATAACGCAAATTGTACAAGTTACTTTGCCCATGACAAGTAAGACGTTTTTTCTTCAAACGTTTATATAACTACTAAAGTTTAAAATTTATTTTTATTGTGTTTTAAAGGTGGCCACATATCACGCCAGCCTTTGGAACAGGTGGCCGAACAAATAGTCTCTTTGACAAGGGTTAAAATTCACGAATTACGCAATGAAAATTCTCAACGTTCAATTATTTTAATTGGCTTTAATGCTGGTGCTTCTTTGGCCCTCCAAGTGGCAATGTCCGAGAATGTGGCCTGTGTGGTTTGCATGGGCTTTGCTTACAATACGTATAATGGGGTTCGTGGCACACCAGATGATCGTATATTGGATATTAAAGTACCCATTTTATTTGTGGTGGGTCAAAATTCAGCGAGATCAAGGTAATATACTTTGAACAGATTTTCTACATAAAATTCGAATTATAATAGAAAAAGTTTTCGACTCACGCACTTTTCCTATAAGAAAAATGTCGGTGTCTAACGCAGCTTTCCTGTAGAAAATGTTTTACTAAAGAAAATGTATCAGAATCTGAGGCTGTTTTTCTACAGAATATGTCTCAGAATCTGAAGCTGTTTTCATATAGAAAAAGTCACAGAATCTCTTAGAAAACTATAGAATTGCACAATTTGTTTTAACATTTCGTAATACTTTGTTTTCAGCCCCGAAGAAATCGAATCACTGCGCGAGAAAATGCAATCGGAATCTTCTCTGGTGGTTGTTGGCAGTGCCGATGATGTCTTGAGAGTACCGAAGTCTAGAAGGAAAATAGAAAATGTCACCCAATCCATGGTTGACACCATGGTCGTTGATGAAGTCTATGATTTTATTAAAAAAATTCTAACTAATCCACCAGGACCACGTACCCCCACTGTAATCAACAGCACATTCTATGCTAAATTGAATAAAACTTATAACGCTGAAAAGAGCACCGGCGGATATCAACGTAAACGTAAAAATGATGGGGATCAGGAGGCCACTCCAGCTAAATCAAAACATATAAGTAAGTTTTATCAAATGCAATACATTTGCAATTTCACCACTTTTATTTTCGTGTTTTCCATGACTCAATTGTAAATCAAGAACCTAAGAAATATAACAAAAAACCTAAATCTCCAAAGAAACCTAAAATTCAAGATCCTTTTCAAGTCAAACGAAAGGGTAACATGTTTAAAATCTTTATTATTATTTGCCATATGCATATTAAAAATTTTGTTAAAACAATATCTGACATTAAAATTTATATTCCTAGTTGGACGCCCTCGCACACGACCATTACCTAATAGCTCCAGCACCGCTACTGGTACAGGAAAATTAACGCCAATGCACTCTTCAACACCGGTGATAGTAAGCAAGTCTCAGCCTCTTAAAAAGCACTTATCGCCCTCAAACATTACAAATGATGATCTTAACATGGCCATACAATCCTTAATCTCCGATTCCAATGATCCTGATTTAAATACCAGCAATACCAGTACTGAATCAAATCCTCAAAAAATCATCACCAACTTTGAACTGGTTGCTCAAACAAAGGTCACACCCATCAAGACTAATCTGCTAAATACTCAACAAAAACAATTGATGATAGGTTCCACTCCGGCCGTGGGTACAAAAATTAAAATGATACCTTCTAATCAGTTTGTACAACTAAAGCCGACACAATTACAATCACAGTCTAAAATCTATACCATCAAAAGTTCACCAGTTATGACTGGCAGTCAAGGCGACGTATCTGCGGGTCCTAGAATTGGTAGTATCGTAACCACTAGCCCTGGTACCACCAGCACCGGGCAACATATATTCACTTTAAAGACACCCAATGGTCAGACTACACAATTTGCCACTGCTGTGGGTGGTCAACCAAAGTATACGGTTATTAAGAATGCCAATGGCAATACTACTCTACAGTTGTCTTCGGCCAAAACTTTACATCCTGTCTCAACGACTTCCTCGCCTTCAACGTCTTCTGGTAGTTTAGATTTGTCGAATATTATCGATATGCCTATATTATTTGCAGACAATGAGGGAAATATTTCGGATGCATCATCAAGTGCGGAAACTAAACCAGTAACAACCAGTAAGAGTAAGTTTTTGAGACATTTTTTTCAATTTGAAATAATCCTAGTTGAAATAGAATTAGAGTTTTAATTAAAAAGCAAGGTTTTTTAGATATATTATTTATATGTATTTCCTTTTCAGGTTCATCCGGCGTTGGACAATTAATCATAAGTCAGAAAATCATTAAGGAGGCCAATCCCCCCAGTACCACTACTGCCGTTGCTACGGCTTCAACCTCTAGCGGCACTTATGTCATCAATAAACCAGGCACATTTCTGCAATCCCAACAGATGTCTGGCAACAAACCCAACAAAGTTGTATTTATCAATCGTAATACCATGAAACCCTGTCCCAATATCCTATCACGTTCTAATATCTCTCAGCAATTAAACAAATACACTAAAGTGGTATTAACAAATTCAAAAACAAATGCTACCACCTTGGTAACAAGACCGGGTACACATCTAACAACCACCACTACATCACCCATTGCTTCATCAGTTAAACAAATCAATTTACAAGCCTTAAATCATGGATCTACAACTTCAACCGGTACTAAGACCACCCGACCATCGGGCATATTAAATGTGCAAACCAAGAACTTACCACAAATACAAATAATCAATAATCCCAATGCCACTTTTATCTCTACCGATAAACCACAAATACGTAACATTGTTGTTAAGTCGGGAGGACTGAAACAACTGCCACCTCATCTAACCACACAATTGTTAAATCGCAATCTGACTGTAAGAAAGCTGCCGCCTGGCAGTGTCACCATTACCTCCTCACCTGTACATGCTTCTGCTGCTCAAGATATGGATACAGCCTCCTCGTCGCCCGCTTCCTCCTCTTCATCGTCGACCACCAACATACAAACGTCACCAAAAATTATCACTTTAAATCCCTTAAATCGTACTACATCCACTACGAAAGGTGATTAAATTAAAAACGTGCAAGTGATTGAGCTTTTGGCGAGCTTAAAAATATAATTTTTCGGCCCGTTTTATTTTCTTTTGAAGTGAATTATTAAATATTTTTAATTTCGGTTTTATACTTTAATAAAGTTTTACTTTTAGTTTGTAGTTTTCGCAAAATGATGGAAATCATTTTTGGTAATTAGCTTTTAGTATTTATGTTAAATATTTTCATGTATAAAAAGTAAAAAATAAAGAAATATAGAAAACAAAAATGAAACGGTTGTGTGTTTTGAATACTTGTTTGCATTTTTCTCCTAAATTTGCCGTCCGATTGGGCTGGAAACACCTATTCACCGTGAACCCACACGCTGAATCCGAATATGGACTCAGAATTTTGATAGGACAAAATTTTTTCCGAAATCCCATACAAAATTTGAGTCCTAGGTAATTTCTATATAATATACCACCGTAAAGTATGCTGTACAAATCTCTCTCATTTAATTACAAATAAATGAGTCTGTGTATGTATAGATGTTTAAAATGAATTTTCTATTAATAAAAGATTTTATGTTTTTTGCATTTTTCTACTAAATTTGCCGTCCGATTGGGCTGGAAACACCTATTTACCGTGAACCCACACGCTGAATCCGAATATGGACTCAGAATTTTGATAGGACAAAATTTTTTCCGAAATCCCATACAAAAGTTGAGTCCTAGGTAATTTCTATATAATATACCACCGTAAAGTATGCTGTACAAATCACTCTCATTTAATTACAAATAAATGAGAGTCTTTGTATGTATAGATGTTTAAAATGAATTTTCTATTAATACCAGATTTTATGTTTTTTGCATTTTTCTCCTAAATTTGCCGTCCGATTGGGCTGGAAACACCTATTTACCGTGAACCCACACGCTGAATCCGAATATGGACTCAGAATTTTGATAGGACAAAATTTTTTCCGAAATCCCATACAAAATTTGAGTCCTAGGTAATTTCTATATAATATACCACCGTAAAGTATGCTGTACAAATCACTCTCATTTAATTACAAATAAATGAGAGTCTGTGTATGTATAGGTGTTTAAAATTAATTTTCTATTAATACCAGATTTTATGTTTTTTGCATTTTTCTCCTAAATTTGCCGTCCGATTGGGCTGGAAACACCTATTTACCGTGAACCCACACGCTGAATCCGAATATGGACTCAGAATTTTGATAGGACAACATTTTTTCCGAAATCCCATACAAAATTTGAGTCCTATGTAATTTCTATATAATATACCACCGTAAAGTATGCTGTACAAATCACTCTCATTTAATTACAAATAAATGAGAGTCTTTGTATGTATAGATGTTTAAAATGAATTTTCTATTAAATAACAGATTTTATGTTTTTTGCATTTTTCTCCTAAATTTGCCGTCCGATTGGGCTGGAAACACCTATTCACCGTGAACCCACACGCTGAATCCGAATATGGACTCAGAATTTTGATAGGACAAAATTTTTTCCGAAATCCCATACAAAATTTGAGTCCTATGTAATTTATATATAATATACCACCGTAAAGTATGCTGTACAAATCACTCTCATTTAATTACAAATAAATGAGAGTCTTTGTATGTATAGATGTTTAAAATGAATTTTCTATTAAATAACAGATTTTATGTTTTTTGCATTTTTCTCCTAAATTTGCCGTCCGATTGGGCTGGAAACACCTATTTACCGTGAACCCACACGCTGAATCCGAATATGGACTCAGAATTTTGATAGGACAAAATTTTTTCCGAAATCCCATACAAAATTTGAGTCCTAGGTAATTTCTATATAATATACCACCGTAAAGTATGCTGTACAAATCACTCTCATTTAATTACAAATAAATGAGAGTCTGTGTATGTATAGGTGTTTAAAATTAATTTTCTATTAAATAACAGATTTTATGTTTTTTGCATTTTTCTCCTAAATTTGCCGTCCGCAAATCCGAATATGGACTCAGAATTTTGATAGGACAAAATTTTTTCCGAAATCCCATACAAAATTTGAGTCCTAGGTAATTTCTATATAATATACCACCGTAAAGTATGCTGTACAAATCACTCTCATTTAATTACAAATAAATGAGAGTCTGTGTATGTATAGGTGTTTAAAATTAATTTTCTATTAAATAACAGATTTTATGTTTTTTGCATTTTTCTCCTAAATTTGCCGTCCGATTGGGCTGGAAACACCTATTCACCGTGAACCCACACGCTGAATCCGAATATGGACTCAGAATTTTGATAGGACAAAATTTTTTCCGAAATCCCATACAAAATTTGAGTCCTATGTAATTTCTATATAATATACCACCGTAAAGTATGCTGTACAAATCACTCTCATTTAATTACAAATAAATGAGTCTTTGTATGTATAGATGTTTAAAATTAATTTTCTATTAAATGACAGATTTTATGTTTTTTGCATTTTTCTCCTAAATTTGCCGTCCGATTGGGCTGGAAACACCTATTTACCGTGAACCCACACGCTGAATCCGAATATGGACTCAGAATTTTGATAGGACAAAATTTTTTCCGAAATCCCATACAAAATTTGAGTCCTAGGTAATTTCTATATAATATACCACCGTAAAGTATGCTGTACAAATCACTCTCATTTAATTACAAATAAATGAGAGTCTGTGTATGTATAGGTGTTTAAAATTAATTTTCTATTAAATAACAGATTTTATGTTTTTTGCATTTTTCTCCTAAATTTGCCGTCCGATTGGGCTGGAAACACCTATTTACCGTGAACCCACACGCTGAATCCGAATATGGACTCAGAATTTTGATAGGACAAAATTTTTTCCGAAATCCCATACAAAATTTGAGTCCTAGGTAATTTCTATATAATATACCACCGTAAAGTATGCTGTACAAATCACTCTCATTTAATTACAAATAAATGAGAGTCTGTGTATGTATAGGTGTTTAAAATTAATTTTCTATTAAATAACAGATTTTATGTTTTTTGCATTTTTCTCCTAAATTTGCCGTCCGATTGGGCTGGAAACACCTATTCACCGTGAACCCACACGCTGAATCCGAATATGGACTCAGAATTTTGATAGGACAAAATTTTTTCCGAAATCCCATACAAAATTTGAGTCCTATGTAATTTCTATATAATATACCACCGTAAAGTATGCTGTACAAATCACTCTCATTTAATTACAAATAAATGAGAGTCTTTGTATGTATAGATGTTTAAAATGAATTTTCTATTAAATAACAGATTTTATGTTTTTTGCATTTTTCTCCTAAATTTGCCGTCCGATTGGGCTGGAAACACCTATTTACCGTGAACCCACACGCTGAATCCGAATATAGACTCAGAATTTTGATAGGACAAAATTTTTTCCGAAATCCCATACAAAATTTGAGTCCTAGGTAATTTCTATATAATATACCACCGTAAAGTATGCTGTACAAATCACTCTCATTTAATTACAAATAAATGAGAGTCTGTGTATGTATAGGTGTTTAAAATTAATTTTCTATTAAATAACAGATTTTATGTTTTTTGCATTTTTCTCCTAAATTTGCCGTCCGATTGGGCTGGAAACACCTATTTACCGTGAACCCACACGCTGAATCCGAATATGGACTCAGAATTTTGATAGGACAAAATTTTTTCCGAAATCCCATACAAAATTTGAGTCCTAGGTAATTTCTATATAATATACCACCGTAAAGTATGCTGTACAAATCACTCTCATTTAATTACAAATAAATGAGAGTCTGTGTATGTATAGGTGTTTAAAATTAATTTTCTATTAAATAACAGATTTTATGTTTTTTGCATTTTTCTCCTAAATTTGCCGTCCGATTGGGCTGGAAACACCTATTCACCGTGAACCCACACGCTGAATCCGAATATGGACTCAGAATTTTGATAGGACAAAATTTTTTCCGAAATCCCATACAAAATTTGAGTCCTATGTAATTTCTATATAATATACCACCGTAAAGTATGCTGTACAAATCACTCTCATTTAATTACAAATAAATGAGAGTCTTTGTATGTATAGATGTTTAAAATTAATTTTCTATTAAATGACAGATTTTATGTTTTTTGCATTTTTCTCCTAAATTTGCCGTCCGATTGGGCTGGAAACACCTATTTACCGTGAACCCACACGCTGAATCCGAATATGGACTCAGAATTTTGATAGGACAAAATTTTTTCCGAAATCCCATACAAAATTTGAGTCCTAGGTAATTTCTATATAATATACCACCGTAAAGTATGCTGTACAAATCACTCTCATTTAATTACAAATAAATGAGAGTCTGTGTATGTATAGGTGTTTAAAATTAATTTTCTATTAAATAACAGATTTTATGTTTTTTGCATTTTTCTCCTAAATTTGCCGTCCGATTGGGCTGGAAACACCTATTTACCGTGAACCCACACGCTGAATCCGAATATGGACTCAGAATTTTGATAGGACAAAATTTTTTCCGAAATCCCATACAAAATTTGAGTCCTAGGTAATTTCTATATAATATACCACCGTAAAGTATGCTGTACAAATCACTCTCATTTAATTACAAATAAATGAGAGTCTGTGTATGTATAGGTGTTTAAAATTAATTTTCTATTAAATAACAGATTTTATGTTTTTTGCATTTTTCTCCTAAATTTGCCGTCCGATTGGGCTGGAAACACCTATTCACCGTGAACCCACACGCTGAATCCGAATATGGACTCAGAATTTTGATAGGACAAAATTTTTTCCGAAATCCCATACAAAATTTGAGTCCTATGTAATTTCTATATAATATACCACCGTAAAGTATGCTGTACAAATCACTCTCATTTAATTACAAATAAATGAGAGTCTTTGTATGTATAGATGTTTAAAATGAATTTTCTATTAAATAACAGATTTTATGTTTTTTGCATTTTTCTCCTAAATTTGCCGTCCGATTGGGCTGGAAACACCTATTTACCGTGAACCCACACGCTGAATCCGAATATGGACTCAGAATTTTGATAGGACAAAATTTTTTCCGAAATCCTATACAAAATTTGAGTCCTAGGTAATTTCTATATAATATACCACCGTAAAGTATGCTGTACAAATCACTTTCATTTAATTACAAATAAATGAGAGTCTTTGTATGTATAGATGTTTAAAATGAATTTTCTATTAAATAACAGATTTTAGTTTTTTGCATTTTTCTCCTAAATTTGCCGTCCGATTGGGCTGGAAACGCCTATTTACCGTGAACCCACACGCTGAATCCGAATATGGACTCAGAATTTTGATAGGACAAAATTTTTTCCGAAATCCCATACAAAATTTGAGTCCTAAAATATTTTAAATAAATTTATATTGTACAAAATTTTCAAAGTAAAAGATAAAAATGTACAAAAAAATACACATTTTGAGAGTATGTATTGGGTACATTGTAATTATAAAGTGTTACCTTTGCTAAAAATTCTATAAATCGAAAAACCATTAAACCAATCTTTATTTTTTTATAATTTTTATTAATATTTATTTCGTTTTTTTTTAATTTTTTTTATATACGTATATGCATACGGTTACAATAATGCATTATAACTGACTTAATATTTTTGTTTTTAAATTTAATGGGATGCGTAAATCCTTACTTTATTTTCTCATTGTTTTTTTTTTTTTTGTTATTTCTCAATAATTTTTTAATATTTTTTCATCTTAATCGTGCCATAAATGTATTGCAAAACAGTCATTGTTGCATACTAAAAATTGCTTAAATTAAAATTGTATAATCTTTTACATATAATTATTAATGTTATTAATAATAATATTGTTAATTATTTAATTTGTTTTCTGTTTGTTTTCTTTCATTTTGCATTTGTTTGTTTGTTAATTAATATTAATGACGACAACATTAATTAAATCTAAAGTTAATAATAATACACACAAACATTTAAAAAACTAAATAATTTTATTTTATTTTTATAATAATTTGTTTTAAATTTATTTGCTTTTTGTTAAAGAAATAATAACTTAAAATAATATTAATTTATTAATGTTCTGTGAATAGAAATTTAAGTTTTGAAATGTTTATAAAGCATATACATACATACATATATAGTTAAATTAATTAAAAAATATTTTGTTTTCAATTGTTAAAATTATATTTGTTTATTTAATATTCATAATTATTAAATGCTAAGCATTTGTTTATTTTATATTTAAGCAAGAAATAACAAAAAGAAATTTAATTAAATTAAAGCGTTTTTTGTAAATGAAAAATATGGTAAAATTAAAAAGTATAATTTAATTATTTTAGAATTTCTATGTTTTAAATTACATATTTCTTAAAATTAGGTTAAACAATTTTTATTGAGTTTATCAAATAAGAAAAGAAAAATTTAATAGCATTTACTAGGTTTCGAAAAATGCTTTTTTTCGTTCAATTTAAATTTGTTTATAGAAGTTAATGATTATTTAAAACTATAAATATTAATTATAACTCTAATTTAGCAAGTATTTGTCCAAATTATTGTAGAACATCAAAAAATTTTCGCTAACGAGGTCATAGGTTAATTTGTCTTTAAAAGTTGTGTTTTTCTATGCAAGTTTGTAAAACAAATAAACCGAAATCAAATGAATATATATTTGAGAAAATATCTCAATCGTACTGAATTCAAAACTGACATATTCCCTTCTTTTGAAAAAAATAAAGCGAAAATTTGTTTCGCCATAAAATTTTAAAACAATTTGTGTAACAAAAACAGATTCTGAGGAAGGTAAAATAAATCGCTGGGAATGAATGCAACTGAATTTATATTAGTTTATAATCTAAAGATGTCTGTTTTTTTGCTTACAGCAACAAAATATTATTTAATACAGGTTATTGTGTATTTCTATACGAAAAGAAAATCGTTCGTATTTGTATACTTTTTACATTGTATTTTGAAAGCTTTTGCTTTAAAAACGTCAACGTTACTATAATTCGGTTTACAGAAAGTCGTCCAATGACCAAAAAGACGTTCTCTTGTCAAATTTTCTTCTTAAAAATTTAACTGCACGCCATTGCTTGCTATGATGAATTATATTGCGAAACGGCTTACATATTATTATTTCAAACATTTTGTGTCTATTTACCATGGGAATATTTTACGCGAATGCATGTAAAGTTTTAAGATTAATTGATCGAAAGAATGAATCATTGTCTATCGTTATTTAAAAAAAAAAACATCAAAAAAAATTAATCAGTTCCAAGGCAAGAAATGAGTGTGTCATAATTTTCAAACATTAAAAAAGAAAACAGTAACGTTTGTTTGATTGAAATAAAAAGAATAAGTCCGCTTTCACACTTTTCAATTCTGACTCGTGAAGTCAAGTATTTTTGGATGAGAAGGGAAAAGAGAATAAAAGGGGTACAAACTTGATTGTACTAGTCAATTTTTTTATTTCTTTTTGTTTTTTCTTTCGTGCATGTTCATGCATAAAATATTTTAATGAATTTAAAATGCTTATTACTAGTGTGGCATAGTTTATCAGTACCTTTAGAGACTGTATGACTGACACAAATGGGAAAACCTATAACAGATTTAATATAAAGAAAGCAAGCAAATTTGTTTGTATAAGACTAGATATTAGAGGTTTGATAGCCACAGTAACATGTCAATCATTCCAAATCATTTTCCGAAACCTTAATGGAATTATTTGATTATATGTATTCACAAATAAGAAAACCTTTAACAAATTTATTATAAAGAAGGTTTTGTTTCTACCAAACTAGATATTAAAGGATGGCCACGTAGCAGGGAATCATATCCAAAGTATTTTAGAAATATGTAGTTTCTTTTCTTATGATAAGTCTAAGTTACGTACATTTTGTCTATAACTTTAATAAAGAGCTTTAATTAAAACATAGAAATTTGTAATTGTATTTGCAATGATTCTAAACAAAAACAAATTAAAATAAAGTTTTTTAAAAAAACACAAAATATAAACACTTTCAAATAAAAATGTGTGTAGTTTTAAAAAGCCAACAATAAGACATTTAAGAAATAACAACAATTTTATAATAAAATGGCGGAAATTATATGATACGTTTATAATTAAATATGGTTTCATATAAAAGTGCGTTTGTTACTAGTCAAAATTTATGAATTGCAATATTTTTTAATTGATTTCTTTAAATATTTCAATTTTATAAAAAAAAAAAATAAAGTACATATTTATTATTATAATATACTTTTTTCATTTTGCATAATATGACTATCAGTGCAATTATATTTTAATTGTAATTTTAATATATATTTTAAGTTTTGTATAATATATATATTTGTTTAATAATTAATAATAATTAATATTTTGTTTAAATATTTTTTCTAAAAAATTCTGTTTGTTTTGTGTGTTGTTGGTGGAAAAAAGCAGTAGACAAAAGATGTTTCTTTTTCTTTTTATTTTTGTAAATTCTATACAAAAAAATCTGTTTTTTTATTTTTAGTTTTTTGTGTGTTTGTTGTAAATTGTTTTTGTATACTAGCAAAAATGTGTTTTAAATTCAAAATTATTTATAAAAAGAATTCAGAGTTTTTTTTTATATAAATCTTTACTTTAATATTCAATTTTAGTTTCGGTTTTTCTTTGTTCTTTAGATTTAATTGTATAATATTACTATTATTGTATTCAAGTGCGTTTTTGAAACATTTATTTTGGAAATTCTTTAAAATGATTTGAATATTAATGAGTGTTTTTGGGTGAGTTGAAAAGTAAGTAAAACTGTGTTAATGTTTATAAATAGATATATGAGGGATTATATAGTAGTTATATTTACATATATATATGTATATGTATATACATATATATATGTTTGCTAAAGTTGTGTATGATTTTTCTTTTAAATATAATTTTAATTTGAAATATGATTTCTTTGCTAAACAAATGGATGGATATTTATGACTGACTATGTTTTCTTCTTTATAAAATATTATGAATTCGTTTTTGTTTTATTACTGTTTAATTAAACAAAGTTAATTAAATTTAAAAATTCAATTAGTTGCTCTAAAAATTATTTTAATATTTATTACTTAATAAGTTTTTAATACTTTTATTTTCAATACGCTTTTAAATTCATTGCAAAAAAGCTGTTTATTATGTGCTAAATTATATATTTTTTGTTTGTTTGTTTAATATTTTTTATTTACACTTAATTATTTTAATATATGTGTATGTTGTTTTAAAATAAATTTCGATTTTGTTAATATAGTTTATTAGAATTTTTGTTGTTGTTTGTGTTTTGTAAGTTAATAATATGTTTGTTTAAAAATATATAAGAATTTAAATATATATCACACATAATTAGCAAAATATTTTAAATAAAAAGTATTAAATTTAAATGATTAAAGAAAAAGAAACCAGTAATAAAAGCAAATTCATAAACTAAATTTTAATTTTTTATAAATTTAACTTTATTTAGAATATTGCCAACTTTTGTTTGTTTGTTTATTATTAATATTTGTTTTTTATTTTAAAATTGTACTAAAATTAGTTTTCGTTTTGTTTTAAATTTATTATGTTTTAATAAATAAATGTGGTTTTATTTCTTAGCTGGTAACATTTGTTTAGTTCAATAAGTTTTAAATTTAATTCATCTCAATTTTCTTTTAACAATTTTCTGTGTTTTTCTAGAATTTATTTAATAGTTTTTAAAATTTAGTTTCAACTTTTTTAACATTTGTTTTTTTTTTTATTGTAAATTTCTGTTTGTTAAAATGTTTTTTTATTGGTAAATATGTATGTCTGTTTTTCTTTAAATTATTACTACTCTGCCTGTGTTTTTTTGTTTTAGTTTTATTTGATTAAAAAAACGTGCGATTTAAAAGAAAAACATGTTCAGTTCACTATTTTATTAATTAATTTATTTTATAATGCAACATTTAAAGGGTTTTAAGTTCAAGTAGTTGTAATACCAGATGTTGGCAATAAAGTGTTGGTTTTGTTTGTTTGCAGTAGATTTTAAAGAACTCTAAATATACAGAAATAATTTACTTTAAATCTGTTCAGATTCTATGACCATAGTTTTAAAATACATGTAAATATTTAAAAAAACAACTTTGAAACTGAATTTTTGCAAAGTTTTCTAATAGAAACCTGGCAGAACAAAACAATTTTGTATAACAAAGCAAGTTGTACAATTTAAATTTAAAATCTGTTAAAATTTTCTTATCTATTAAATATAACGCCATCATTTACAATATCCAATATAAAGTTGTGCTAAAAATTATTACCAAAACAAACGTGATAGAAAATTCAAGCAAATGCATACATATGTACATGGATTTCTAAATTTTCCATATTTAGCTTTAATTTAGAAATAAAGTATTTAATACATATTTTTTAAACATATAGGAAATATTGGCTTGAATTAAATGTTTCCTTTTTACATATATATACATAATGCAATTGTTGGTCATTGGACTCAAAGCTGGACTTACAATTGTTTTCTTACTTGAATTCTAAATACAATGCTTTATTGTATAAGCTGCAGTTAATTATTTTGCAAACTAAATAACAACTTGTATTTAAAAACATCTTGGTTTCAAAATTGGACTTATCTCACATTTTTAATGAATTACTACGCGATTTTAAATTAAATATTAAATGCCCATTAATATTTTACAACGTCACAAGTTGTTATCAAAACAATGAATAGTTATGAAGAAGAAGATAGATAACTCGATTTGTTATCAAAATAGTGAATGGTTTATGTAGAAGAAGATGATAACAAATAATTGTTTGTGTGTTGTTTAATTAATAGAAAAAATAGGAAATATTAAATTAAAACTTAATAAAAGTATAGAAATATTATATTTTAAAGCCTCTATAAACTTTGTCAGCAATGAATTTATAAATTTTTGGAACAAGTCGGTTTTAGTGACTTTGCTCCATAAAAAAAAATATAAATTTTTTTCTCATCAAATAGGGCCACACCAATTTTCGAGGGGGCGGGCCTTAAAGTTGAAAATATATAAGTTGAAAATATATATCTCGGGTACTACTTGATTTATGATAATTTATAGTACATCAAATTAAAGGCATTCAAAATACCTATCCAACGACATATGTATGTATATCATGATTGTAAAATATGGGCCAACTATGGGTTATATCCGAAAAGAATATTTTATGAGCCGAATTTTTTTTAGTTGTGTTTAGTGTTAGTTTAGTTTATTAATGTAAATAGCCATGACATTAAGCTTGAATTTAAGGTATGATATGTGTCTGTAGGTACTATAATCACAGAATTACAAGATCTGAAAAATTAAAAAAAAACACTTTTTTTCAAAATTTTGTATACAGGATAGGATTTTTTCCTTTATGGTATACAGAATACTGGCTTCGCATAGAACAGGATTTTCTCCTCTATGCTATACAGAACACCGGCTTCGCATGGTACACATATTGTATTATTTATGGTGAAATGTCATAATGTCTAAGCTGATACTGATATCTAAGCTGATCTGATTATCATCTTTTGCAGGTTTGTCATGAGGGGCCACAATTGTAATCCAAAACGTGTTTCAATTAACTTCATGTGCGCGAAATGCAGAAAAATATTTTATACTTTCTATCTTCAAAAAGCTCTATTTTGGAAGTTTAGTATAAAATTGTCCATGGCTAGTTCACATTAAATGAAAGTTCTCTTTGGACAGATCAAGTATATAATGGAAATCAATTTCGAAAATTAAACGATTTGAAAACAAAAAATAAAAAGCAGAAGCGAATTCATAATGCTACCTCTATCAAATAAGTTAAATTTAATTAGTTTAAGTATTTTAAGTATTTGGTATTTTCAAATCGAGCTATCAATTTATTGTATCTTTAAAGAAGCACTTAATCAGTGTGAACAGTGAAATGTGAAACAAATAATTGAAATGAAACTATTTAAAACTCTTAAAAATCCAGAAGTATAAATATGTATTTCTGCATATAAATTTAAGAATATGGCAATATTTTTAGCAAACCTATATAATAATATTGAAGTTTGTTTTCGTATTTATTAAATTTAATAAATGAAATGTTTTTAAAAATTTAACAGTTTCCATCTACTAGTTTTATTTTTGAAAAACTACTTACTAAGTCAAAATATAATAATTTTTAAATTTTGGAATGTATTGTGAAAATATGTAACTAATTTAAATAGAAGCTTTGTTAATCGCAACAAAAAGAATCCAAACCCTTTATACACTTCGTTTCCAACCACTAAGCTAATCGAACTAGGAAAACTCTAATGAATGTTGCAAGGTAACAAAAGTGTTGTAGAAATTATTTAGAATTTAATGTAAACGATGATGATTGGTTTTGGGTAGAGTACCCACAATGCGAACACGTCCCAATGTACCCATATTGCCAGCAGTGTTGGCACCAGCAGCAGCAGTAGCAACATTACCAGAGCCAGCAACATAGTGCTGTTGCATCATGTGTTGGGGATGCTGCATTTGCAGTTGCATGGCAGCTTGTAACTGTTGTTGTTGCTGATGCAAATGCTGTTGATATTGTTGGTATTGTAATTGTTGTTGTTGTTGTTGCTGCTGCTGTTGTTGCAAATGATGATGTTGCTGCTGCTGCTGTTGTTGTTGCTGCTGTTGCAACGATAGCTGCTGTTGTTGCTGGTGCATACGTTGTTGTTGCTGCTGTTGTTGTTGCAACTGCATATGCATTTGCTGTTGCTGAGGCATTGCCTGTTGCTGCTGTGGTTGCTGCAACTGTGGTGCATGCTTAATGTCATTGCAATCGCAAAATTGCGGTGGTGGTGCTAGCACAATATTCTCTGTTACCAGACCATCATCGTTATGCTGCACCGAAGTTGCGGCAACACCACTAGCAACAGACGATTTGGAATTCGTTACCAGTGACATTTCCGTATCACTGTCGGCCTCAATGGGTGGCGGTAGTTGCACCAGCGAAACGGCAGCTGATCGTGTTGCTCTTTGCATGGCAATAGCGGCAGCTTGTTTACGTGTCAACGAATTGTGTCGCTGGAATCCTTTGGCTGGTGGTGAAGGACTAAGATCACCATCGTCTTCGGATCGCTGTTCCTCTTGGGAGTCCTGTGTGGGCAAAATAGCGGCCTTGTTGGCAGCCATCTGCTGCTGTTGTTTGGCTACTATGGCGGCTGTAGTGGCGGCACCAGCTGCTGCTGCCGCCTTGGCCTTAAGAATTTGTTGCAGATGTTGTTGATGGGCGATTTGTTGCTGTTGCTGCTGTTGTTGCATTAGTATTTGCTGCTGGGTGGCCATCAGTTTTTGGTTGGGATTCATATGAGGTTGGGGTTGCGGCTGTGCTAAACGTCCAGCCACAGAAGGTTGGGCCTTGGCCACAACCTGTTGGGTTTGGGCCAACAGTGTCTTGGGCCCCTTTCCAGCTGACATTTGTTGCTGCTGTTGCTGTATAACTGGTGCATGTTGTTGCTGCACCATTTGTTTGACCGTAACAGTGGTAGGAATATTGGGTATGGCCGATGTCACTGTGCTGGGTGCATTGGCTTTGGCTTCAAATGCTGCTTTGGCATTGGCAACACTTGTTTTGGTGGTTTGCATCTGATTACACGTTGTTGAGGAGGTGTTGGTTGTGGTGGTGCAATTGCTATTGGCAGCTGTTGCTGTTGCAGTAGTTGTTGCTGTTATTTGTAAACTGCGATGTTGAGACGGTGGTGTAGATTTCGCTATAGTTTCTAAATTTTGTTGTTGTTGTTGTCCACTTGCCTGTTTTACTGTTTGTTGCATAGGTGGCATAGTTGTTGTGCTTGTGCTTGTTTTTGGCAGTTTTGTCGCTGTTGTTGTTGTTGTTGTGATAGTTGCATCAGTTTCGTCCTTACCTTGGTCGGGTATAGTTTTTGGCTCTTCGTTTATAGTAACACTTGGTTTCTTCTTAATAGTATCTGTTGATTTGGGTGCTGACGATATGCCAGTTGCAGCACTGGCCGCTATAACTTCCTGATCACTGCTGACACCCGAAGAACTATTGTCTCCTTCTTCTTCATTATTATTGTTGTTGTTGTTGTTGTTGTTATTCTCAACATCATTATCATTTTTGGTTGTATCATTTACGTGCGATGGTGACTTGTCATCGTTTTTATCAAAACCGTTTGGTGACGATTTCGATGTTTTCAAATTGCTGCGTATACGCTGAATCTCATCAACTGAAAGAGAATGTGAAATAGAAGCTGAACCGGAACCTGAACTGCTGCCGCTATATAGGAATGAAATTAAAAATTATAGAAGTGAAATTCCACGATATATTATTTTTTTTTTGTTTTAATTTAGTCGTAATTTATTATTAAATTAATGATTAAATTGTCGTTAAATCAAATCTAATCAAAATTTAGCTTAAATATTTCGTGTACATTAACTTTGTTTTTTTGTTGTTTTAATGATTTAAGGCCCAACTATAATATGCATAAGCAAGCTTAAGCAAATTGCAAAAGTTAACGAAAAGGCTGTCAAATGCATAACCAGTTCAGAGTTAACTTTTAGGTGGCTACAATGACTTTGAAACTTTTTGTCTACAGTTGCTCATTTATGTTTAAAAAAATGTTTTTATTTTAACAAAAAGCCATTAAATGACTATATTTTATAAATATTATTATATTATTTTATAATTAAAAGAAAACTTCGTACCAGAAACGCATAACTTTTCTTTTTTTTTAATTTATCGGCAAAAGTACTAAAATGTACAGCTGTGGCAGCACTACATTGTAAATAATAATAAACGTTTACATATGTTTTGTTAATTTTCGTATTGTGTTTGTAAAAATGGAGAAAAAACTTAAAAATTTAAATAATATAAAAGTATTAAAGTTAGCGCTTAAGGACCTGTGCACATTAAAAGAAATAATTGAACTACACTATAAAAGAAGAAGACGCTCTTGTTCTGTCAGAGAAATAAACCGCGACAGAAAGACATTTTTGTTAAAATAAAAAGGGCCTCTTTTATTGTAAAGGCACTTATTTTTTCCGCATTTTCTATTAAATTTAAAATAAATGTAGGTATTTTCTTCTTTCTCCATTTTCTTCAAAACACAAACAAACAACAACAACAACTTCGCTTTTTGCTTAAGCAAAAGACAGTGGAAAAACCGAACGAAAAGTTTCATTAAGTACATTATAGTTTTCCACATACAATTTACATATGCATACATACAAGCTAGCATATGCATATATACAAGTTGGGCCTTTACAAAATTAATTAAAAAGTCTTCTCCTGGGAATATTTGTAACACGTATTAATTAGTCCCGGTTTACATTATGACATTTTTGTCGCTGCGATTCTTGCTTTGAGAGAGCGAGAGCGGTGAGTCGTACATGCATATTTTAATATGACTCACTGCTCTCGCCTACAAAGCAAGAATCGCAGCGACAGAAATTTCATAATGTAAACCGGGACTTAAAGAAAAATACATATAATAAATATAAATAAACTTAATAAATGATTTTGCAACAAGGACTTAATTCGACAAAGAATAAATTATCAAAAGTATGAATTCAATGCGTTTGAAGTACTAATTAAGTCTATGAAGTCTATGAAGGTATTGAGTCTATGAATTAATTCTTAATAAACTCTTTAATGAATTCCTTAAGAGATAAAATTTAATTTAAATTAGAAAATGGAATTAGAAATTAATTCTTGTGAAATTTTGTTTTTAATCTACAAAAACATTTAAATGATAACAATATTTTCAATATAAAAAATACATGAGTTTAAGGCTAAAAATTTCACATCAGATAACAGTAACAACTACAAATTTGCCACTCACCTTGCTTGGCTATTTCCACTCGTTTCCGGCACATCAATTAAAGCAATCTTCTCGTTTAGCTTAGTGTTACGTGCCACCAATATTGAGTTCTCATCTTCGCCATCTGACTCGCTGAGACTGTAGTCGGGCTCGGGTATGGGTGGCGCAGGACCAGCTGACACATTTGTTGTCGCTGTTGGCATGCCATTGCTGTTGATGTTGTTGTTATTGTTAATACTACTATTGCTATTGACTTGAGTGGCGTGATTGATGCCACCATTTTGAGCAGTTTGACTAACTGCGTATTGGCTGGCGGAAGAGGAAGTAGTGCCGTTCGTATTGGAATTGGTGCGTGTTAGAGTTGATGGTTGAGCATATTGACTAATTTGTTGGGTTTGTTGATTTTGGATTTGTTGCTGTTGTTGTGGTGGTGGCGGCGGTGGAAGTTGTTGTTGCTGCTGTTGTGCAGCTTGTGCAAAGCCTAATGCTTGATTCGAGTTGTAATGTTGTTGACTATTCTGTTGCTGCTGTTGATTAGAGGTTTGTTGACGATTCTGTAAAATATAAAAGAAATTCGTTGCGTTTGTGGGAGCACTTGTTATATTTTGTCTTGATTTTACCTCTTGAGTCTGTCTTAGTTTCCAGGCTATCAGCTCTTGGGGCGAAGCATATATTTTTGCATTCGCTGAAGGTTTAAAGCTCGACTGTACACCGTCTATGGCGCCGGCAGTAACGGCATCATTTTCTACTCGCTTCTTTAGTTTTTGCTGTAACGACAATGTGCTTTCATACTCTGAACTTTGTCGTGTTTCGACCTTGACTACTTGACCCACAACGGGCGGTGGTGGCGGAGGATGTGTTGGCGGCGGCAAAGTATTCAGACGTGACATAGAGGCATGTAAGGTGGCTACATCATCTTGTGAATGATGTCCCTTGCCCACTGCAGGCGTCCAAATGGAGGAGGACGACCCTCCTGCCGTGGCATTTAGATCTGGCGTGGAGTGGAAACGTTTCAAATCGCGTACACCAGCCCCCACAGTGGGTATAGCACAGGGTTTACCTCTTAGGGTGCCATTCTTAGCCTTTGTCTTACGTTTCATTTCGGCCACACTGCCATATACCATGGGACCCTTGAGAGGAGAACTGTTATTGGCTGGCGGTGTGGCAGCACCACTATCGGTGCCCGATTGGAAACGTGAAGTAGTCATCATGGTGGAGTAACGATTAGAGCCATCTACCACTTCACCCTGTTGACGCTGGAATAGTTCCTCCAGTTCAGCGGCTGTTATGCGACTTGAAGTAGGTCTGGCCTTAATACTAGCGGTACGCAACTGTACTGGTGTACCCGGATGGGTAGGTGTGGGTGTGACTATCGACTCCACCGAAGAGGATTTCGTATGAGGAATTTCATCTTCCTCCTTCTCACCGCCATTCTCCAGACCGGCCACCATAGATTTGGCTCTTGCCCTACCCACCGACAAGGTAGTCTTAGGATCTCTACGTGGCGGCAAAGGCGCTGGACGACCTTGTCTCTCCGATCCTGCAGCATTAGGTCCCAGTGACATTTTGCGCGGCAAAGTAGCACACTGTCTATGCGAGGTTTGTGGTGTGCTGGGACCCGAGGACAAATGATGCGTTGGCATATATTGTGGGGTGGCCTGCATCTGGTTGGGAAACTGTGGTGATATAACCGTCATGGACACTAAAGCTCCGGCCGAGCGTATCATCTCAACAACTTTTTCATGTGAAGCGGCGCGCACATCTTCCCCGTTGATGGCCAATAGAAAATCGCCTGGCTTGAGGCCGGCCATATCGGCCACACCGCCCGGATCGACATCGTCTAGGTATTGTAAAGCCGGAAAACGATCGGACGGCTTTAATTGCATTAGTTGTGAAGAAGCTTTGGCGCCACGCAATATAAAACCAAAACCACGTTTGGCACGATGTAAAACGACGGTACGAGGTTCATTGAAAGCGCTGGAAGAGGAAAGAAACAAAATAACATTATTTTATGTACTCGCATGTATGTAGATAATGAATTCGTAATGGAATGAATTTTAAATGTTTGAAGTACTAAAGAATAAAAAAGAACGAATTCATTCGTACTTAATGTTTTAATGCAATGTATTTAACCATTCAATCAAATTATTATTTTGTTAAATTTTACTTTCGAAATTATGATTTTAATAAAAAAAAAAACTGTTTTTGTATATTTTATGTGTGTTTAAAGTATCACAATTGATTTCTAACACTTTTTTTATCATGTTCGAAATTTCGAACTTAAGTTTGAAATTTATTTGAAGATAAGAAATTTAAAATTTGTTTTATATATTAATGCAAGATAGAAGCAAGTTCGATTTTCTATCAAATTAGCCACTTTATGCATATTCGAAGTATCAGAAAAGTATTGAATTGTGGAAAAATTATTGTTTTGCTAAATTAAATATTTAGAAATTGTAATTTTAGTCTAAATACTTGTTTTTCTATATTTTAAATAAGTTTCTTGTTTTAAAACTGATTTTAACCATGTTTGAAAATTCGAACTTAAGTTCGAAATTTATTTACATGAGAAAATTAATTTTTTTTCTTTTATAATAATGTAATGAAGCAAGTTTTATTTTCCATCAAATTTATTGCTTACAAAATGTTTTAATTTTTTTTTTATAAGAATTCGAACTTAAGTTCGATAATAAGAAAATTTATTGCTTTATTATTTTTATAATAATAAAGCATTTGAACGTTTTCAGTTGTGTATTAAAATTCCTATTATATAAATTAGGTTTCGAGTAATTATGATCAAATTCATTAAACTAGATTTTAAGTCAAAATATGTCTATATATTTACCTTTTCTTTACCCGGGGCGCTGTAGCGCTGCTATATTGACCAATTTGATGATGATGGTTAACAAGACCACCTCCACCTCCCATCATTTTCATTGAAATATTATTCTCAATCATGCCGCTACCATGGCCATTGTTAAGAGCCTGTGTTGAACCATTACTATTCACCGACAACGATGGCGACTGATGATGTATGAGACTGGGTCGCGGCAAAGTGCCACCCATGCTGCCCATACCGCCAATACCCGAACTGCCGCCTAAACTCAATTGTGGTGAACCCTGGTGAACAGACGATGCTGCAGGTGAATGTTGATAGGGCGATTGATTTGGATTCGCTGTAGCAACATTTGTTATATTTTTCTGGCGCAAATTCACCTCCTGCACACACTCGGCCGGAAAGAAGCCAGAATGATTGGTGCCACGAACATAGCCCTCCAGCAGGCCACAATCGGTGGAACCCACCACTTCAATTACATCGCCCACTTGCAGGCGTATATGGCCAACAGAATTGCCAGCATAGGGTTCCATGCAAACCACCGTTGTGCTAGGGTGACCTATTGAGCAGGCAGCGGAATCGGAATTGGTGCCAACACCCGATGAGTCGCTTATAATATCGCTGGTATCACCAAGGGATTTATCTAAAGGAGCAAATCAAATTAAACCATGACATTATTTTCATCTTTAATAAATGTTTATTACATTTTTGAACCAACAATTTTTTTTTTGTTTACAGGGTTGGTTTTGAAATGTGACCTATTTATATTTATATTTTTTTTTTTTTGATTATAACAAACATTTTGGCTTAAAGCCAAATATTTGTTAATATGAATGTAAGAGGTAATGCTGTATATGCAGTTTGCAGTAAAGTAAAAAATAGTAAATATGTTGTTGTATGTGGCATGCAATATATGAATTTGGACAATTTGTTACATTTGTATTTAGAAGAAACGAACATAAAAATCTAAAGCATTTTTTTTAGTTTTTATTTAAAGATATTTTGTTGCAACAATTAAGAAAAGTAAACATGCAATTTGTTGAAACAACACAAATAAGGCAGATACTCTCTCGAATGCACACACACACACACACACACATCCACAGAAACACTAAAATAAAATCTTTTCGAATATTTGAAGTAGAAAAATTAAATATTTGTAAAGTGCTACAACAAGCTACTTCTTCTATAGTTATACTCGTGTATATAAATTTCTTGCAATTTTGCTGCAAGTCTTCTTTGGTTTTTTTTTTGTATCTGTTCACAAAACTTATAAGTTGCTATTAAAAAGTTTCTACTGAGAGGTTTTTTATTACTTAAATAAATACATATAAAACATACATACATACATACTTATCCTTTTTATTTTCTTTAAATGTTTCATTTCATTTTAAAATGCAATAAGTGAGAAAATGTTTAGTCGAAAAGTTTGTCTATTTATTTTATTATATTGAAATTAAACTTGGTTTAATTGTGGTTTATATAAACGTAAATCAATTTTAAGTGAAACTCCTCTTTTGTGTTAAAAGAAATTTATCACAATTGTCAAGATTTAACAAAGCATGGTTCACACAAAATCTGGCCACACTTTTTTCTCTAACTTGGGCCTTATTTCACAAACAAGTTGAAAGACTTTCTTTTTTCTTCTAGTCATTTATTTTTTTAATCATAACTACTATTATTCTCTCAACGAATTTAATTATTCGATATAATATTGTACAAGTGCTGAGTAATGCTCAATCGTGTTCAAATTCCTTGAAAATCCGACATAGTTGCAAAAAAGCTAAAGCTTCAAAAAAAAAAAAAATACTTTAAATAATGTTTTCAAAGTTTAAAGATTAAATACGTAGTATAAACTCGAGTCGCAGAAGAAATATTGCAGGTAAAAGTCCCAGCATGTGAACTCCCTCACACAAACCTAAACCTTCCCCTTTGTCAAGTCATCTATTTATTGTACGCACATGAATTTATCTCTTGTGGACAACTCTTGTCGATGTTATGTTTATGTTAGAACATCTGTTCGCACAACTATGTCGGCCATCACATAACATTTTCACGCAAAAACACCGGCAGTTTTAATATTTACAAAGAAAACTATAAATTTCGACACAAAGTAAGCGAAAATATTGTTTGGGGGTGTTGTATAAATTTAGTAAAAAGACAAGGAAGAACACCTATTTTGTCAGCTCTGCAACTACGACTTTAGATATTTATATTCAAGAATGCCTGCATAAGAATTTGTTGCTTCTTATAAGTCGTCACCATTTTGTAATGGATTAGTGTCAAAGAAATCAGGTCCACATAAACAAAAACCTATGAACCCCCTTAATTGTCCTCAATTGCACAATATTGGGGTATTGTCAAAGGAAAGTTAAAGCAGATTGGTGCATAACAGAGGTCAACTTATCGATTTTTGTAAAATATAAGTTTGGTAAAAAGTTTTGGCCAGACTATGACTTTGGATATTTATGGTTGTACGATTTTAATATGAAAAAACTAAAGTCAATTTTGGGTTAAAATTTCATAAAAAAAATAATCAAGATATCAAAACTATTAATTAGTTGCATTCAAATATCTGAAAGTGATTTCTTTCCGAAAATATTTCGATATACTTTTCTGAAGAAGGTAATCGGAATGGAATTCTGTGAAAGGGGATTATGTGCAAGATAATTGGCTAAAAAGAGACGCTTTTAAAATGTTGTGTGCTAAAGAAAATGGTCGGAACTTAGATTGAGTCGGTTTTTGTTTGCCAATTGAAGTCAACAGACGATATAATATGTTACTATATCATATATAAAATCCCATAAAAAAACTTCGGAGAATGTACTTTGTTGGGGGCTATGAAGAAGCTATGCAAATGATCTCTTAGTTCAGGGACCTTAATGTCTCTTAAATAGTCTTAGTTTAACTTATCTGACAGGATGTTACCAAAATTCTCTTCTTTATCGTTTAATCGGAATAAAATTTTATAAAAGGGGGAATATGAGCGGGATAATACGGTTTGAAGTCAGTGAGAAAGACGAATTGTGGGATAAGTTCGGATATTAAATTGAGTCAGTTTTTGTGTGCCACTGGGGCGAGCCCCGATAGACTAGGCGATAGAGTGCCGGAATATCAGTGAAAGGGTTGCGGGTTCGATTCCCACCAAAGACTCTGGGTGTTTTCTGCAGATAAGCCAAAAGCTTCGCAGTTTGTGTTTGTTAATTATTAAAAAAAAATTCAACAGACAATTTGTTTCGATGTCAAATATAAGATCCCATAAGAAAGCTAGGAGAATATATTGCGTTGAAGGTTGCGCATAAGCTGCACAAACTAGCCTTCAGGTCGGGGACCTAAGTGTATCTTAAATATAATATAAACTAGAAATGAGTCTTAAAGTCTGCGGAATGTAACACCAAAATATTGATTTCACGCGATATTAGCTTTGAGCTTAAAAACCTATCCATATTGTTACAAAATTATATTTTAATTTAAATTGAACGGTTCGTAACATGTTTATCAACATTTCCTTTAGTAGAAGTTTTTATTTACAAACATTATTGATAAAACGCTGTTATTAACCTAGTTGAGCAGTATGACAATATTAAGGCTTTAATTGAACATTATAGGATGGAACTTTCTATTGCCTTACCTAGATGCCGCCAGAAATTACTAGAATATGACGCTAGTGTGTAAATAGAACAAACAGGGCCACTCAAAGTTAGTTTACTGCGAGTCTTCGCTGAGTTCTAAAACCGTTCTTAAACCGTAATTTAAGTGTGTGTTAAAGTAAAAGAGTAGTAAAAGACAGAGTGATTATTTAAATTATTTTGTACATTTGAATAAATAAAGACTCGTTATAAATGTTTTTTAAATTTTTTGACGCTTTTATATTGCAATTAAAAGGAATCGGGTTTATTTAGAGGAAATATACTTCCGTTTTTAAAGGTAAAAAACGTAACAATATTTCAATCTTGTATGACACACAACAACAAATTGACATAGATTGTTGTAGAAGGTGAAGAGTGCTAATAAAATTTTGATTCCAGTAAATTAATGTTTGGGATGAACAATTGTCCACAAATACCGCTTCTTTAAATGTCACATCTTGGAGCTTTTCTAACAGCTAAAGATTTAGAAATAGAGATCCCAACTAGAGTTGGGATCATTACTATCAAGTATGGCATTGGAAATGTAAAAAATTTAAAAGCAGATACAGGTGGCTTATTTAGTATACACTATGGATAACTGAAGATTAAAAGAGAATTCTGCTTTGAATAAAAATAATCTCTTGAATCTTCAAAATAGTGAAGTTGCAAGTTCATGTTTAAACTGAAACATAGATATAAAGAGTGGTCTGCGGATACAAAACTATAAAGAGATGTTGGATATTGCATTATCAGCTTCTGTAGTCAAAAGCCTCTAAGACAATAGGTTATTGTTGTGCTAACCAAACAAGCCTACATTGAACGCTCTGAATAGTCTTTCTGATGACAGAGAATACAAATTTAAACAAGCGTTTGCCCGTAAACTTTGCACTGTAGTATTGGACTCTAAGTTTTTTTTTAGGATTTTGCAAAGTCTTGAACAAGTTTTGAAAAAGGTGTGAAAAGCATGTTCGAATTGTTATATTTTGCAATCGAGTTTCAAAATTTAACATGTACTTCGCTTTGGAAAAATTAAACATTTCTCTACTGTGGAAGTTCCATTTTATTATTGGGTGCCCCGATAGACTAGGCAATAGTATGCCGGACTATCAGTCAGAGGGTTGCGGGTTCGATTCCCGCCAAAGACTCTGGGTGTTTTCTGCAGACAAGCCAAAAGCTTCGCAGTTTGTGTTTGTTTTTTAAAAAAATAAAAAAAAAAAAAAAAAAAAAAAAAAATGTTTCCATTTGGAGTAAGCTTTCTGCTTTCCATGAAATATATGTACCTTGAGTCTTTCGGATGCGATGGAGGTTTTATGATTATAAATAAAAAAGTAATACGAAGATTCTCGTGTTCTCAATCGACGAACTATAAAATATATAATTACATTTCAATTGGAAAGTATCGGCTCTCTGTTGGCATTTATTATAAAATCTTCTAAAAAGTGGTTATTTCACTGAACAAAATCGATTTATGTTTATATAAATATAAGAGAATTTAAAGCTCATGTGTAGTATTGGGAGTTCAAATAGATTTCTTTCTGATAGATCTGTTCAGAATGGAGATCTTTCAGATATTTGAGTTGAGCTTTTCAAGAAAAAAAAAAAACGTTTGATATAAAACAAATAATAGACCTCCCACTATTTACTCCAATCTTTCTCACATAGATATCCAGAATATACGTAATTTATAAGGTCGCAATTGAATATTGCTAATATTACAAACAAAATTATAAACTTATGCATAAATAAACATATAAAGATTGTAAAGAGTACAACAATTACAATTAAAAACTAAAAAAAAAGGTAAATAAATTAAAATCTAAATAAATAATTATGTAAAAATGAATGAATACCTGTTACAATGCTGATATCATCTTCATGCGAACGATGACCGGATGATCCTTCAGATAAACTCGAACTTGCTGAACTGTATGGCATGTGTTCAGAGGGGCACGGTGATGGTGGTCCATGATGACCACACATGCTGCTGCTATTGCGCGTCAATGTACCCATTAGACTACCACCGCCAATGCTACCATTGGCACTAAGCCAACCAATGCCCGAACGACGTTTTGGATTGTAACGTGGTGGTCCGCGAAAGGGTACTAAAGTTCATTTCGTTACAGTTTTGTTTCATGGTTTGTGGTAAATTTTGAAAATGTTTAGGGGAATTTTAAAGTTAATGATTTTATTTGTACATTTTTGTATTTGTATTAGTTTTTCTTTTTATTTTAATAAAAAGTTCAATTGTTATTGGCAATGGTGAGGTTTTTTTTTTAACAGAGACATTACATTGCAGGTGTAGTTTAACGTACGTGAAGTGTAAGAGCGAAAATTTATGGCATTTTTAGATTTTGTTAAAATGAAATTACAACAACACGCTTTCATTTGTTCTTTTTTTTTAAAGAAACTTTAAGTAGAAATTTAAATTTTTGCTAAACTATAATTTATTTAGACACTTTATGGCGTTTAAATTTTAGAAACTCTTTAAATAATTTCTGTTGTGTTGTTGTGGGGAAAATATTTATAGTTTTTACTCAATCTATGTAACACATTTTATTTCATAATTTTTGCTAAATTTCAATATAATTTTATTACAATAAACATATAGGTAGCTATTTAAAAATAATTCAATTTACTTACAAGTTAAGCTGTATTCAATTTTGCAGTCACTCTACAAAGTCATTCATACCAAATTTAATCTGGGGCCAAATTACCGCATTCGTTATCGTATCGAAAAATGATTTCGATATCGAAATTATGATAAAATGTACTAAATTTCTTGCTCGATATCGAATGCCATAATCTCAAATAAGAAAATTACGATCAATTTTACTCGACATCGAATGCGGTAATTTGGCCCCAGAATTTATAGTAACAATTTAAATTTATTTGTTACAAACATTTTGAGAGTAATTGCTACGCCTACAGATACAAAATTTAAAGTTTTTTTTTAATATTTTTTTACAAAACACCTTCATTGAGGAATTTATAAAACGCTAAGGGGCTCCGCAATAGTAAAAAACTGTCACAATGTTCAAAAAAGCCTGGCCAGGCCCTGGTGTTCGCTTAAGGGTTAAATGTGTGTTAAAGTAAATTGTAAAAGGGTAGTAAAAAGACAGTCAGCCCAATCATGAATAAAAATTCCGTGGGAGTTTTTCCCTTTTCCTATTCAAATTTAATGATAAAAAAATAAAAAGGGAAAAAACTCCCGCGGATTTTTTTTATTCATGATTGGGCCGAGTGTGTTTACTTCAATTGTTTTTGTGTACATTTGAAAAAATAAAGACTCGTTATATTTTCTTTATTATCATTATTAAATCGTTTACTTTTAAGGTGGGTTCACCCATTTGTTCCGAATAATATATTTGTTCGGACAAAGTTTTTTTCATATAAAGTTTGACGCCTCTTTTTTTAAGAGAAATAATTCATTTTGAATACACAATATTTTAAAATAATTTACTTGGCAAATATTTGCCAAGTGTGACCGTACCTTAAGAATATGTACATGCATATATATTTAACGCATCATTATTGAGAAATTATATATATGCTTAAAACTTTTCCGAATTGGCGAATAATATGGAATTACAAAGTGCTACGCTAAATATAATCTTAAAAAACTTCAGAAGCTTCTTCAAAATGTTAAAGTATTATAAAAACTCAGTTATTTGCTTATCGATCCTTTTTTGAAATGGTGTTAGAAAGAACATAAATTCACGTTTTTTTTTTTCTTTAATTATTTTTCTATTAAAGTAAACACATTCTATTAAATTAATATACATTTTTGCAGAACATTTTGCTTGGGAATACAAAAATACATATTTAATTTTTTGTAAACGGCTAAATAATTTTGAATTTATTTAACTATGTACTATGAAATAAAACAGAATATCGAAGTGTAAGTTATAGAGTCCTTAGTGCTGAGTATTACAGAATAATTTTTTTATAAGCTGCACGATATTTTTTAAAAATATGTAAAGAAATATATTAGCCTTTTAAGAAAAAAAGTAAAAAAAAATGTACATCAAAGTTGAAAAATTAAAAAAGGAAATTAAAATAAATTGAAAATTTAAAGAATTTCTTGAGAAATTTCGACATTATTCATTATTTGCCTTACTAAAACATATACAAATATAAAGTCGTCTAAAAACTTATCCAACTCAAAATAGTTTCAGAATAACTTTAAATTCTTATTTTTGTTTATAAAACACAAAACTTGTTGCAAATTGCAAAACTATATTGCTAAACCTTGTTTATAAACATTGTTGCAAAGCAGTTAAATATTGCAATGCATTTTGTAAAAGTTTGGGAAGCCTGTTGGCATTAACTTTTAAATGACATAAACAAAACTTGTTACAAATTTAAATAAAATTAAAGTTAAGATGTTGTTTCCTTATTTTTTTGTGAAGTTATTGCTAAACCTTGTTTGTAAACATTGTTGCAAAGCTGATGAACATAACAATTATTTTGTAGGACTTTGGGAAGCTTGTTGGCTTTAATTTTTTATTAGAATCGATAAAACATGTTACGAGTTCGAATAAAATTTAGGTTAAGATATTGATTTCTTATCCTTGTTTATAAACAATATTGCACCGCAGATAAATATGCAATTAATTTTGTAAAAGTTTGCTTTAATTTTGATTACAGCGACTAAACTAGTTACAAATTCAATTCAAAGCTTAGATGTTGCTTCATTTTCTATTGTCAACTTTATTGCTAATCTTTGTTTATAAACATTATTGTAAAGTTGCACTACATTTTGTGAAAGTTTAGGAAGCTTGTTGGCTTTAAAATTTGTTTTATTAAAATCGACAAAACTTATTACCAGTTGGAATGAAATAGTAGTTAAGATTTTGACTCATAATTTATTTTCAATTTTATTGCTAAACCTTGTTTATAAACATTGTTGTAAAACAGTTAACAATTGCAATTAATTTGTGGAATTTGATTACTCAATAATTAAAAAGTTGGGAAAGTTTACAAGAAACATTATTTCAGTTTTTATTACCATACATATAGATGTTGCTAGATTCTCTATTGTCAACAATATTGCTAAATTAGCAAGATTTGAAAGTTCTTAAGCCCCACTTAACATTTATTTTATCTGCGCTCTCATCTAAGTTATAAAATTGAGGTGCGCCATTTAAAATGTTTACTCGAATTATGATTACACATATAAATTATATATTTTTCTTTACAAACTATTTACTTACGTTATTGATAGATAGTTTTGTGATGATTTTATTTCAATAATAACTTGCAACAAATACTAAATTTAAAAAAACTATTTATTAACAAATACAAAAGACATTCTAATAATGTTAAATACACTCTATAATAAATACTTTTCAAAAATGACAAAATTCAAAAATGATAGAAATTAAACAAACAGCAATCTTTATAGATTAGAGATCCAATAGAATTGATTTGAGAAAAATATATTCAAATGACAACGAAATAATGAACGAATGTAAAAAAATATATATATAATAGGAGTATGGTTATATGAAAACAGGGTACACACACAATATGTATACGAGTATGTGGTTTAATATTATATTTATGTATTTTATATATATGTAAATAAACAATACAAGAACGTGACATTTATTTATCTAAAGCAAAACAAACGTACGAACGAGCAAAAAATAACGAACAACGTAACAAATATTAATTAAATACAATACTTTTTTAGCAATATTCAAATTGTCTTGATGATGATGATGGAATTAATGAAAAATGTCGGTATGTATTTTCTTTAACTAAAAATACTTTTTTAATGATTATGTGACTGTTTTTTATCATGATGAAGAATGACTATGAAGTAGTAAATTGTTGGGGCTAAGGGGGGTAGTGAAAGATAAAATGTTGACACAAAACTTAAAATATTCAAACTTAAAGAAATTAGGTTGGTTGTATGCTTTATGAAACAAATTAAACATAAAACTGATTTGTTTGTTTTAGCAAAAATTATGCATGATATGGAAAATAAACTAAAATTTGTTTTTTAATAGATTGAGTAAAAACATAAAGAGAAGAGTTTTTGTTTTTATTTTTTAGAAAAATTTTAACAAAAATTTCAAATATTTGACGAATTCTTATTTAATTCGATTATTTGTAAAAAATAAATTAAATTATAAGGTTTTTTTTTTAACAAAATATGTGATTTATGAATGATATATTGATGAGTAGCAAAAGAGATTTTGAAATAGTGGGTACATATTAGCAAGAATATAAATAAAAATGTGGCTGGCAACATGTTGCTAAAGCATTCTAAAGAGTGGTTAATAAGTAAAACATTAATAGATAATAAAACAACATGTGTAGAAAAAATATAAACAGAAAAGTTGCTGGTAACATGTTGCTTAAGCATTTTAACTAAATTGTTGGAAACAATGTTAATTAAAAAGTTGTTTGTAACATAAATGTTGCAAGCAACCTTAATAAGAACGTTGCTGGCAACATATTGCTAAAGGATTCTAAAGTGTTGGAAACTCCTTAAATAACGACTTTGCTGGCAACATGTTTCTGAAGCATTTTAAAGTACATATTGGAAAAAGTTTCAATATAAACTTTGCTAGCAACATGTTGCTAAAGTATTCTAAAATATTGGAAATAACTTATATAACAACGTTGCTGGCACCATTTTGTTAAAGCATTTTAAATTGTTGAAAACAACTTAATTAAAAATATTACTGCCAATATGTTTATAAAGTGTTGGAAACAGCTTCAATAAAAGAGTTGCTGGCAACATGATGTTAAAGAATTCTCAAGTGTTGTTAAAGTTATTTATTAACTAAAATGTTGTTGGCAACAAGTTGCTAATGCATTTTATAAGTAAAAATTAATAGATTGTTTCAATTTGATTACTTTATTTCAAAATCTCTCTTTTTTAGGTGTTTATTGGTAAAATATTTATTTCATTATGATTTCAAAATAAAAATAAGAAATTTGCAATGAAGTCTCTGGGGTTGGTTTTCTTTTCTTTGGAAAATGTATGAAAGAAAAGTGATTTTTAATGAAATGTTTGGGTTAAGATTTAAGTTTTTAAATTTAAAAGAAAAAACTACTTACCGACATCTTCAGTTTTATAATTTTGTATTATTTCAGCCAATTCCAAATTACCAGCAATAACAGCCACCTATTTTATTTATTTAATATTGAGAAAAAGAAGAATTTATAAAACGTTTATATTAATAATTGCACAACTAATAAACAAATTAAACAAGTTAAAAAAAAACTAACCCCTTATTTCTAATGATAAGGTTATTTAATAAAAGGTTTGTAAAACAAATGTTGAAACTTTGCATGTTTTATAAACCTTAAAACACCTTTAATATAAAAATACAAAACAACTAATTGAACAAAGAATTAATTAAACTACAAAAAATACTAATATTTAATAGTTATACAAAAGAAAACTACAAGAAACCCTTTATTAAATTAAACAAAAAATAAAAAGAACCCCCAAATTAATTTACATAAATCATAAATTTAATAAACATTTAAACCATATTGTTTAGAATAGAGAGTAAATACCTGATAAGGAGTTTGATTGGCATAATTTAGCGCACCACGTTGGGCACCACGAAATAGAAGCATTCTAGCACAAGCCTCCTGATTGTTAACAGCGCATACATGCAATGGTGTATTACCGGAAGCATTACGGCCATCCATGTCCGCACCATAAAACAATAAATGTTCCAAATGCTGGACAAGACCGTGACGACAGGCCTAATACGGTTATTTTTTTATATTTTATATTTATTTGTTTGGTTTTAATTATAAATATATTTGTTTGGTTTTTGGTAGATTTTTGTTTTAGGTGGTAGTAGTGGTAGTTTTTTTTTTTTGGTAGTAGTAGCAGTATTTTGGTAGTAATAGTATTTAATTTTTATTTTGGTTTTATTGTTTAAAGCCCCCAATATTAAGAGAAGATTTGTTTGGAAACCGAAAATAGTGGAAAAATATAAAAAAACAAATATGTTTTTTGGTTAGCATAAGTATATAATTGGGAGTGTTGATTTTAAGGTTAAATTTTTATATTTTAATAAAAAATAAAAAAGGAAATCCAAAGAGTTTAAAAAGAATTTATATTTTGTTGGAAATTTAATAATACTTATTTTATTACCCATCTTAAAAAATTGTTTGTTTTTCAGCAACATTTTTAGTTTTAGCAACATATGGTCAGCAACATGTTTACGCAGTTTCAAAGAAATTTTTAGATTTTGTTGTTTTCTTATTTCGGCTTGAGGTCAGATTTAAACAATAAATAAAATTCAAAAAAACTTTTACTTATATTCATCTGTTTATTATCTTAAAAAAAAATTTCAAGATTTTTTATCACTTGTATCACTACTTTTATAAAAGCTATTTTTTAATGTTTAGCAACAAACTCTATTTTTGTTTAGAACATGTTTTGAAAGTTCATAAGCTGCTGTTTAGATTATGTTTGTTAAATTTCAAATATATTTGGAAATTTTGACGGGCGTTATTTCCCTTTTCTATTGCAGAAATACAGTATTTTTCTTTAGTAACATGTTGTTGAAACATCGGCGTAGATAGCCCGGTCTGTGGGAGGCTAAGCCCCCCCCCAGAAAAAATTTAGCCACCCCCAGAATTTTTATTCTTTTATTGCATTTTTTTATTTGAACAATTTTCCATAGCTTTTACTAAAAAGTGTTCAAAAAAGATCCCCCCAGGAAAAAGGCCTACCTACGCCGATGTGTTGAAACCTTTTATTTTGCTACTGGCCACATGTATCCACATGTTACTGGAAAAATGTTTGTAAAAAAAAAATTTCAAATATATTTGGAAATTTTGACGGGCGTTATTTCCCTTTTCTATTGCAGAAATAAAGTATTTTTCTTTAGTAACATGTTGTTGAAACCTTTTATTTTGCTACTAGCCACATATTTGAAAAAATGTCAAATATAATTAAAAAATTCTTTGCTATTCGCTATTTAATGTCGCCTCAGAACTTTCATATCGGCAACTGTTTAGTATTGTAATATGTTTACAGCATTTCAATGATCATGTATCTAAATGTTTTGATGAAAATCTTTTTAAAAACAACAATTATTTTAATTTTTCAGAATAATTGTTTGAAAAATTTTAAATATTCTGTATGTTTTTAGTCAAAAGCTCTTTGAAAACAGCAATTATTTCATGATTATAAATTTTTTTTGTTTAGAAACATGTTGCTAAAAACTTTCTATAATGTCATGTTTAAACAAACAAATTTATAAAATGTGTTTGAAAAAAAGCCGAAAAATAAAACCAACACCAATTGTAAAAGTTTTTATTTAAGATTATTAATTTAAATTTTAAAATTCATTCAAGACTACTAATTAATTTCACTTTTATTTCTAAAGATTATGAATAATTCTAAGTTAGCATTATAATTATTCCTTTTTTATTATTATTACTAGCAGTAATTTTGATTATAAATTCTGTTTTTTATTTAAGTTTAAAATGTACTTACCTGATGCACTTCATTCCAACCTTGATTATCTTGAATACCCAAAGAGGCATGATCGTGTAAAAGACTTTCGGTTATTTTTGGTTCACATTTGCGTGTTATGGAAATATACAAGGGGGTAATGCCGCGGCCATCTTTGTAATTTGGTGAAGCTCCCAGTTCCAGCAGGGTGCTAATAGAAAGAAATTAATTATATAAAATTTATAGGTAAATAAAGAGTTTTATTTCAAAACCCCAAAATATGAAAAAAAAACTTACGTTACAGCTTCTAATGAATCCTTTTCCACAGCCCTATGTAACGCTGTTGTACCATCTTTGGTACGATAATCCAATAGAGCACCACCGTTCACCAAAGCGATTAGCAGTTTATTTGGTTTTTTAGCACCCGTGGCAACGGTCAGCGGTGTCTCACCGCTTTCGGAACAATGAAAATTTGGGTCCAGCCCTTTGGCACACATTTTTGCGATTTTCTCCACATGCCCACCATTGATGCACTCTAAAAAACGTCGCAAATTGGCACGTGTATGTAACGCCTTCAACTGGCGTTCATCTAAGTTTAACATTTTGTAAACACGACGTTTGTATTTGAGCTGAAAAAGTTTATTGATATATATTTGGGTGCGTTAAGAAAAGGGGGAAACAACTCACCTCCAAATAGCCAACGGGACCATTGAAAGGATAATCGCCCAAACGTCGTTCTTCATCTAGAAATTTGCCTGCCTTACCATTGGAGGGTGGACAAAAGAGGCCATAGTTAAAGCTCTCTTTTAGTTCCTGAAATTAAGGAAGACAGGAAACATTAATTTTGTAATTTATTTTTAAAATAAATAATATAATACCAAAAGTTAATAACGAAACATTGAGATTAATTAATTAAAAGATGCATTTGGTATAAAATTTATCAACAATTATTTATTTTAAACATTGTCTTTGCCACAAATGTAATCGCTGACTTATTAGTCAATGGCGCTCTTATTGTCTTGTATAATTTTGAATGTTGCCATTTGTTAAACTTCCATATTAGTGACTAATGGTGTTTTCTTTTCTGAAATAAAATGTTACACCTTCATTATGTAAATTTTTATAATGTTTACCCCACATTTTAAAGATGTCGCATTTTTAATGGTCAGAATAGAACATAAAATCACAACAGTGTAACACTTTTTTTCATGTACAGCTATTTTGTTTTTTTTTGTTAAAAAAGAAGTAGCAGATAACTCCCTGGTAAGATCGCTCGAAATAAGACAATGAATATCTCTCAAAAAGACCAATGGCACCTTCCCGACTAATACACAAATTCTTCTTAAACTATAAAAATAATATATGTATATAAACATACATTACATATATAAGAAGTAGCAGATATTGTCCTATGAAATTTGACATACATCAACTTCAGAGTATTTATTAATTACATTCTCTACAAAGCCTTTCACTCGCGGTTGTGGATTTATTTCCATAATCATATAAAATATTTTATCATCACCAGATCCAAAATTTTTTCAGCACATAAAAAATTAGTAATATTTTCCATTTTGTATATTTTTGTTTTTGTTTCTTAACATAAATACACATTCATAAACAAAACAAATGTCAGCTGTTTTATCGTGCGATTCTCCCCCTCTAAAAATACAAAGTGTGAAAGGTGCACCATTTTTTAATTTTATAGTGTGACATTTATAGAAAAGAACACACTACACTTTAGTAGTGCTGACATTTTTTCAGAAAAGAACACAAAAAAATTAAAAAAGGTGCGAAATGGGAAAAACGTGTGACATTTTTGCCAGAAAAGAAAACGCTATAAGTCTTGCAAGTTGATATATTTAAAAGTTGCATTCAATAAAGCACTCTTTGATGAATTAGTGGACGAAATTATTACTACAGTTTAAGCAACAAAGTGTGGATATTTGTCGCTTTACAAACTTTGTTGGCGACATTCTTTCAAATGTTGCCTTTAATAAAGGGGTCGTTTATGAAGAAATTTAGGATATTGTCGCCCATGTAATTGTTGATGACACTATGTTGTCAAACTGAAACTTCGAGAGTAGCCACTAGATAAGCAACAAAATCCTTTAAGATTGTTATTTTTTAAGCTAGAATGGCCTAAATTTGTTTAATGTAAATAAAAATCCAATTTTTTAATTACAAAATTTTTCCCGACGTTTCGTCGATTGTTTGTCGACTTTTTCAAGGGATTGTCTATTAAAAGTTATAAAACAATAAAATAAATACAATGATGTAACACATAAACAATATAGACTTACAATATGAAATCTTTTTTTAACACATTAAGAAGTCCTAGATGTATCCAGGAGTATATGTACCCTAATTTTAATACTTAATATTTAGAGTTTTAATATGTATCAGCTCAAGTGATGGCAACAATATAACTCGCATTAATGTTGTTCGTGTCTTCCTTCAAATTCATTGTTCTCTTAATTTTTTGTTGTATTCTAAGGCTTTCAATTGTGTATCTCTTTCGATCTTTGTTTTCTATATCCAGAATTTTAACATCTTCGAACTTAATTGTGTGACCAGTATGTAGGATGTGTTGTGCCAGTGCTGTTGTCTCTTTTTTCCGCATTATGTCCATTTTGTGTTCTCCCATTCTTGTCTCCAGTGTACGTTTTGTTGTTCCTATATAAATTTTCTCACATTGCTGTGTGTCATTTCCTTCACATTGTAATTCGTATACAATGTTACTTTGTTGTTGTTTATTAATTGGCGCCTTAACTCTAGAAAAAATCGAGCTTAATATCAAATTGGGTTTGTATGCAAAACAGATGTTTTTTGTTTTTATTGACGACCGTATGTTCCCAGCATACCATTTTAGGAGCGCTCCGAAAAAGGAGTCAGAAAAGAGTCCAACAAAAGAGCATTTTCGGAGCGCTCCGAAAAAAGGAGTCAGAAAAGAGTCCAACTAAAGAGCATTTTCGGAGCGAAAGAAAAATTTGCTTGTTACTGTCCTGAGTCGGCACGCAGTATGACTCAGAAATTCCACTTAATTATGTGTGTACCAAAGCGTTGTTCTCCTGCTATTTGTGCTTTGAACAAAAAAAAAAAACATAGCTGTACCACACAAGAATGATAAAAACAAGATTACACAGAGCCCAAGAAAAACCTCATAAAATACTCTTTTCTGGCATTATCTAAGAGCTCTTTAAGAGCCCAAAAAAACCCTCATAAAAGACTCTTTTCTAACATTATCTAAGAGCTCTTTCTGACGGACCATTTTCGAATGTAATGACCCTCTTTTCTGAAGGTTTTCGGAGCAATTATGATTGTTTTTTGGGCTCATAAAGAGCGTAAACGCTCCGAAAAAGGTGTCAGAAAAGACTCTTTTCGGACTCATATGGCTTGCTGGGTTATTATTATCGGTTAACCCAGGTATGTATTTTACACTGTAAAATTTTTCCTCTTCTTTTCGTATGTTTGTAGATTTGTTGTGGTTATCTCTGTCCTTATCCAATTGTTTAATCGTATTGTCTATCAATGTAGATATGAGTTTGGCGGGGAAGCTGTTGTTTTTTAAAATGTTTGTTATAATGTGTTTGTTTTCATTATGAAATTCTGTATCACTTATGTTGTATACCCTAGAAATAAAATTTTTTGCTGTGTTTATGATTTGATTTTTGGGTTGTGTCGCGTGGTAATTCATTAACCTTCCTGAAGATGCTTCTTTAGAATACCAATCAAAAAGAATCACGTTATTTCTGCGTATAATTTTCGAGTCTAAGAACGCAATTTTACCGTTTTTCTCAATTTCCGTAGAAAATTGTATCTTAGGGTGTTGTTTGTTAAAAATTGACAGAATTGTGTCTTTGTCTTCTATGCGAATTACCGCCAAAATGTCGTCTACATATTTGGCGATATATTTAATGTAAATATTCTTATTATTTAGTTCTGTAATTGCATCGTCAAGTAGGTTGTCAAGTATGATATCTGCTATAGTGGGTGATAGTGGTCATTTTGCATTTACCAAAATAACAAATTTATTCACCATGTTTTCTTTGATGAAGGCTATTGTCGCCTATATAATCGTCTGTCACAATATGTTGGAATAAATACTCTGTAACATCGTGGACGAATATTTAAATCAATATGTAATTTTATAAAAATTATCTAAATTTGCTGTTGCAGTTTCCATTAATTTGAGTACCACCTGAGATAACTAAAGGTTAAGTGACAATGTCTAGAAGGTTGTCGCTCTACAAATGTTCTTGGCGTCAATGTTTTAAAAATAAAGGTAAATGAAGAACTAATGAAATTATAATCGCTGACGTCAATGATGATTCAATGATGAACGACATTGGTGCATAATTTTCGCAACACGTGTTCGATTTTCTTAAATAATTTTTAAACAACATTTAAATGTTATCGCCCATTTTTTTAATACAAAAGTCTTCTCGCCAACAAAGTGTTTTATCATACTTCAATCAAACAGATGAATGTTGTTGTTCTTAAGACGAGGAGATCATAAACATGCAGCTCTGGACAACAATGTCAAAGTAATGTCTAATTTCCGAATTATTTAATGATGAGCGACTCAACGTTTAATGTTGTATTCATAAAGCTGAATTGGACCATCAAAATTGTTTTGTTTGCGATAAGATCATCGACAAAGGCTACAGTATCTATCTATTAATTTTTTTTAAACTTTTTTATTATTTATTATTGCATCTGCCTTCAATTCATAGGCCTTACAATAATATAGGAATTAAACCTAAACCTTAAAAACTACCTCAGTTGAGAGAACCGTAATGAACAAATGGACCCTAAATTAGTAGAGTGGTAGATCAGCTCTATGAAGCCTTGTTTCTGTTTGAGTTCTAGTAAGCACTCTCGCAAGCGCCTTCGGATGTTTTTACAACTACAAGATATAGCTCTCACGAACCTTTCTGAATTCATCTTTAACCAATGGCATTTCTAAGTCTCTATGGATGTTTTCATTCCTTATGTACCAAGGTGCTCCCGTCCTGGTCCTAAGATAATTCGATTAGGCTCTCTGTATCAGAGATTAATGGGTCGATTATGTATAGCAACCAAACTGGAGTTGGGTTGCCAATTTAATAACTATTAAAAAAATAAATTTTGAAGAATTTTTGCTGTTTACACGAGATAATCGACATAATCTATAATATTCACCCCTATCGTGAATAAAAATTCCACATGAAATTTGTTCCCTTTTCACACTTTTCCTATTAAAATTTAATGTTAAAAAAATAAAAGGGAACAAATTTCATGTGGAATTTTTATTCACGATAGGCGTGATTGTCTTTTATAAAGCACTTTAGAAGACAAAATTAGCGACAATGTCTTTCTTTTTTCATCGACAAAGGCTACAGTATCTATCTATTAATATTTTTTTAAACTTTTTTATTATTTATTTATTGCATCTGCCTTTAATTATTTTTGTTTATAAAACAAAACTCCGTTAACGACAATATAGTATTTAAAACTTGTATATGGAATTTTGTGTTTTATTGGAATCTTTTGTCATCAAGTCTTAAATATTGCGTTCTGTCAAACTCTTCTGCAATATAGTGAAGGTTAAACAGACGACCGTACAACGCAGAGCAAGCTTGGCTCCATTTAACTGGTCCCTTTGTGTGCAATATAATGAAAAAACCTTAAAATTTACTTGAACAAAAAATATTGATGGAACAACAACTTTTATTAATCTAAGACGGTATAAAACCCTAATCTAAAAAACTGTATAAAGACCTAAGATTAAAACTAATCTAAGACTATATAAAGACTGTATAAACATCTACGATTGAATTTAATCTAAGATTGTATAAAAACAGTTTAAAGGTTGTATAAACCCCTACGATTGAAGCAAATCTAAGACCTGTTTTAATCTAAACCTGTTTAAATTTAAAATAATACTGTATAAAGACATACGATTAAATTAAAAATGATACTGTATAAAGACCTACGATTAAATTTAATCTCAGATTGTATAAAGACCTACGATTGACTAAAGCTAATCAAAGGCTGTATCAAGACGTACGATTGAAGCTAATTTAAGAATGTATAAAGACTATTTAAAAACTGTATAAAGACTGTATAAAGACCTACAATTGAAGCTAATATAAGACTGTATTAAGACCTACGATTGAATTTCATCTCAGATTGTATAAAGACCTACGAATGAATCTAATCTAAGACTGTATGAAGAACTTCAATTAAAGCTAATTTAAGATTGTATAAAAAATACTGTACTAAGGCCTACGATTGAAGCTAATCTAAGACTGTATAAAGATATACGACTGAATTTAATCTAAGATTGTATAATGACAGTTTAAAGGCTGTATAAAGACTGTATAAACCCCTACGATTGAAGCTAATCTAAGACTGTAAAAAGACGTACAATGGAATTTAATCTAAACCTGTTTAAATTTAAAATAATACTGTATAAAGACATACGATTGAATTAAAAATGATACTGTATAAAGACCTACGATTTAATTTAATCTCAGACTGTATAAAGACGTACGATTGAAGCTAATCAAATACTGTATAAAGACGCTTTATTTTTGTGATCTAAAACTAGATATAGAACCATTATTAATGTAATGGTGTAGCAGTTTGTTTTCCTTAAATTTATTTATTTAACTCTAAGTATTCATCATTTTAAACATACTTTCAAGCATTTAAGTTTAATCTACAACAGACAAGAAATCCCCCCTTTTTTGTGGTTTATAGATTTTTATCTTAAACAGCCAACCATAAAGCCAGCCATCATCCCAACTCTAACATTTCTCTCCCCCTCTTACTTACTTACTTAAATATGTCAACAGTTCTTACGCCAAGAAATTCAATTTTTAGTTATTATAAGAAATAAGAAAAGTTTTCTTTTCATAGTGTTTTAGTAACTATTGAATCCTTAAGACTCAAAAAGATAAATTGTTGATGCAGTGTGTGTGTGGTGGTGTATTTAAGTACCAGACTTAAAAATGTTTTATTTCCTGGTATATTGTTTAACAAATGTGGAGAACACACACTTAAACACAAACACAACCAGCAAGTGAAAAGTTGCATTTAGAATTTATGTTTGTCTGTCTGTTACACTGGCCATTTGGCGCAAAGGAAATCAGACAGTGTGTGCTTGCAGTCAACCAATAAGTATTGCCCCAAACACATGTGAGCACAAATACTTCTTACCGTTTAAAAGTGTAGGTGGTTGTTTGTTAAAGTTTGCAAAACGTACAAAAAGTAAAAAACGTATGTGTATATATATGCAGTTTATCTTTTGGTTGTGGTCCTGTGTACCAACATCATGTTTTGCTCCGGTCATGCCGCAATTCAGGTCAATAAAATACACACACTATTTTTGCAATAGTGTGGAAAATTGTAGAATATTTGATAAAGTATTGATTTGGGGCTGGCTTGGTAACATGCAAATAAAAATTATTTTATAGACAAATGTGTGGTCCATTAGGGAGCTGCGTTTATTGCAATTGCTGTGTGTTGGTTGGATCCATTATGGAGTTAAAAAAATTCTGCCAACTTATTGCACAAATTATAATCGATGTGTGTGAAAAAGAATGTGTAGGTAAATTCTGTTTAAACAAGACTAAAAAAGGGCAATAAACTTTTTTCTCTCTGTGTGTGTTTGTTTGTGCCCTTTTTTCCTGCTTGATGATTGAGTAAATTTGTTGTTAAATCAAGTACTTAACAGATTTTTTTTTTTTTCAATTGTGGTTTTCTGGAAAATATTGTGGTCATTTGGTAGATTTTTGATTATTTCTGGTTAAGAGCAGCAGTTTAAATCAAAAGTAGTTGGTAAAGGTATGGAAAAGAGCAATTAAAAGTCATTCAAGGTAGTTACTCTTAAATAAAAACAATTAAATGTTTTGTTTGACAAATTAAAAAATTATGACAGGAAAGAACTTTCTAGAATTCGTTTGATTGATTATAAATATTCATTTTACAGTAACCTCAAATCAAATCCTTTTCGGAAATGCATCACTGCGCTGCATCTAATGCGCACCTATGATTAGTTTTGCGATGCTGATGCTCATTTTTGTGATGTTTGTTTGAAATTATTGTACTGAATTAACTGAATTGTACTAAAATAAACTCTTCTTTATCAGTTAGTACTTGAGTTCCGAATATCGTATTGAGAGTTAAATTTTGAGTGGTTAAATGCATATTTTATATTTATTAGGTCGTTAATTTTATTATATAATAGAAAATGGCTTGTGTTTACTTCCTTTTGTTTTTTTTCGAAAACTATTTTTACACAGGTAAAAAATGGTCATCTAGAATTTCGAGTTTGCAAAAAAAAAATCTCAAAATTTTTGTTTAGCTTTATTAGTTTTCGAGATATACAGTTACCATTTTTAACCGTTTTTCCCCATTTTATCCATTTAACATTTGATTTTTCAAAAATCCCTTATATATTCTTTGAGCATCAGCTGCTTCAGTGCTGCATTTTAGAATACAACCCATTGTGATGCCAACTGTTGATTTTCTGAACGTACTGCGCATCAGATACAGCGCAGTGACGCATTTCCGAAAAGGCCCCATCATATACAACACTTGCACCGAATTATTACTTGCCAGGAAAAATTAAACCATTACGATAATATGAAGCGCAGAAGATCGTATGTGAAACGCGGCGAACCGGTAGAATCGACACCAAAGTCAAATAACCAGGGCTCTGGTGGGTCGGCCAGAATATGACCGGAAAATTGTACAAAATTCAACTGATTCATTAGAAGCATGCGTTGGCCGAAGACGCCCAGAATATGCGGTCAGACATGAAATCGTTATTACGAGTATTTTATCATGAACGCACTCGGTCACATGTTACAAACTACTGTTAAAAACTGTTGAAAAAGAAGTGGTTGGAAAGTTTTCCTCATACGTGGGAAACGCTACACTTCAGAGCAGGATAACCCAAATTGGCTTGATTCGTTCCTGGCCTCAGCAGATGAGCAGTTCTTATGGCGTGGAATTCACATGTTGCCAGAGAGATGGGAATAGATCGTAGGTAACAATGGCTAATACGAGTATTTTGAATAAATCTATATAGTACAAATTAAAAAAATAAAAGCTAAAAATTAAAAAAAAAATCCCATTTGTTTAAGTTATACAGCCCATTTTTTGGCATGATTTTCACAACATTTGTTTGAGAAATACGTTAACCAATTGTTTGAATTTCAACAATATTATAAGCAACATTATGTCTTTTGTAATCTTACTCAATTTTCACATCGACATTTTCTAATGACTATTCCTTATTATACCTCCCCAAAAGCATTTTATAGTTTTCTAACTATTGTTAAGCATGATATGGTGAAAGCATGACCAACTGGTTTATTTAGAGAATAACTTGCTACATATTAACATATTTATTACCACTAAGTCCCTTGAAATAGATTTTAATCATTAGCCAAAGTATACTTTATGGGCGCTTTATAATAACTAAATTAAAAGCATATGTTTAGGCATTAACCTAAGAACTATTTATTAGCATAGTGTGCTTAACTTTACAAACTCGTTTTAAATCTTATTTATTATATATTTTCCTTACAAATTTCAAACATTAAAATGTGTAGTAGAACATCCTGCAACATTATGAACATTATAGCTGCGTATGAGTGATTTCAAAACATTGATTAGCATACACTTAGAATTAATATTGTTTCTTATTAATTTTATAGGAAAAAGGCACGTTTCTGCCACAATTCAACACCACCATTATTCACCTTTAACACCTCGCACAACAGCCTAAACTCAGTCGTCAGTCTCTTCAACCACTTCATATTGTTGTGTGTGTAAAGTGGTCATGTAAAATTACAAGCCACCCATCTTCATTATGTTTTTTTAAGTCACCCTCCTTTGCTCTCTTCTTGACTCGTGCAATACGGGAAAAATACTTAAAAACATGTGACGTATCAAACATGAAATCTATGCCTGTGTAATAAAGGCAAGGGCCACATGCTTTGAAATATGTGCATTGTTTGAATGTAAGTACATATTTTAAAAAGAAAGTAAAATACATACATACATATATAGAAACGTGTTGTAACCAGGAAGTCTAGGGTGTACTCATTCATGTTGAAATTATGGTTCTTGATGGCCATAGTGTAAAACAATGAAAATCGTAAATCGTTTGGTTGCTGTTTGCTTTTATTTTCTTGTTTGTCTAAATAGCAAAATTTAATGAAATAACGACTTAAGCACGTGAATAGCAGATAATTTTGTAAAGACCTAGGAACTGGCATAGGAAGAGGAAGTAGGAAAACATTTTGTAGAAGGCATGACAAAAGATAAAGGGAAGTGTAAAAGGCACTTTTATAACTGACATATTCTTATTAGCTATTCCAAAAAATTATTTGTCAAGAATGTTTTTTGGCTTAAAATTTTGCTACTTTTACAAATGATTTTTAGAATCCTTAAGGTATGCTTTGCTTTAAAGCTAAACTGTTTGGAGAGTGGTCACTTTGTGAATAACTTTGTTAGCAATTGGCTAACAAGGTAGTTGACTCCTAGAATTAGGCCTTAAATTATAATTATCTTACAACTCTACTACATTAAATTATTAATTATTTCCCCCAATATCTGCTAAACAAACACTGAATCATTACTCTCCACTCCTTAAAGCCTGCTTTAAAAAAATACACATTTCCTTTGATTAATTTTTAATAACACTGTTTTAATTAATAATCCCCTTTATACTTTATACATTTGCTCTTGCTTTATTCGTTAAACAAATAATATTTATTTCCATGTTTGTTTTTTCTGTTTCGTTCCTAGTCTTAACACCATTTTTATACAATGTGATTTGCTCCCTAAAGTATGCATTCAACATTTTTTCTAGCTTCCATTTGATAAATTATTCAAAACACGGGAAAACTGGTTGGTTGGTTGGTTGACATTATTGCGCACTTGCTGGTTTTTATTATTTTGTCTGTTTTATTTTTTTTATTTAAATAAAAAGCAACAACAATTTTTATACTTTTATTATGCCACATGGTTACAATCTGGTTGTCTCCTACTGTTTGGTATTCAAATACTTTCTCTACTCTAATGTACCCTTCATAAAAAATAATGTCCTTCTCTTCCTTTAACGCATTTAGTGTTTGGTTCAGTGTTAAAGTCTCAAGTGTATAAACGAGTTACTTCCCATAAATTATTTTATGTGTGTGAAGATAAATTCGAATTTGAGTAGCAAAGACAAAAACCATATTTGCTAACATTGATAATGTTACAGTCAACAGACCACTGTTAAGCACTTAACAGTCAAATTTACTTGCATTTTGAAAAATGTAGCTTTTAGGATGAAATTCTCTAGAAGAATTTGGACAAATATCGAGTTACACACGTATCCCACTATATAGAAAGGGTAGTCCAAAGGGTCCTAAATGAGACTACATTAGCCGAATTTCTGAAATAATTTTGGAATTTGAATAAATCGAATTTGAAAAAAATGTATTTTTGGAAAAATGAACTTTTAGGATGAAATTCTCTAGAAGAATTTGGACAAATATCGAGTTACACACGTATCCCACTATATAGAAAGGGTAGTCCAAAGGGTCCTAAATGAGACTACATTAGCCGAATTTCTGAAATAATTTTGGAATTTGAATAAATCGAATTTGAAAAAAATGTATTTTTGGAAAAATGAACTTTTAGGATGAAATTCTCTAGAAGAATTTGGACAAATATCGAGTTACACACGTATCCCACTATATAGAAAGGGTAGTCCAAAGGGTCCTAAATGAGACTGCATTAGCCGAATTTCTGAAATAATTTTGGAATTTGAATAAATCGAATTTGAAAAAAATGTATTTTTGGAAAAATGAACTTTTAGGATGAAATTTTCTAGAAGAATTTGGACAAATATCGAGTTACACACGTATCCCACTATATAGAAAGGGTAGTCCAAAGGGTCCTAAATGAGACTACATTAGCCGAATTTCTGAAATAATTTTGGAATTTGAATAAATCGAATTTGAAAAAAATGTATTTTTGGAAAAATGAACTTTTAGGGTGAAATTCTCTAGAAGAATTTGGACAAATATCGAGTTACACACGTATCCCACTATATAGAAAGGGTAGTCCAAAGGGTCCTAAATGAGACTACATTAGCCGAATTTCTGAAATAATTTTGGAATTTGAATAAATCGAATTTGAAAAAAATGTATTTTTGGAAAAATGAACTTTTAGGATGAAATTCTCTAGAAGAATTTGGACAAATATCGAGTTACACACGTATCCCACTATATAGAAAGGGTAGTCCAAAGGGTCCTAAATGAGACTACATTAGCCGAATTTCTGAAATAATTTTGGAATTTGAATAAATCGAATTTGAAAAAAATGTATTTTTGGAAAAATGAACTTTTAGGATGAAATTCTCTAGAAGAATTTGGACAAATATCGAGTTACACACGTATCCCACTATATAGAAAGGGTAGTCCAAAGGGTCCTAAATGAGACTGCATTAGCCGAATTTCTGAAATAATTTTGGAATTTGAATAAATCGAATTTGAAAAAAATGTATTTTTGGAAAAATGAACTTTTAGTATGAAATTTTCTAGAAGAATTTGGACAAATATCGAGTTACACACGTATCCCACTATATAGAAAGGGTAGTCCAAAGGGTCCTAAATGAGACTACATTAGCCGAATTTCTGAAATAATTTTGGAATTTGAATAAATCGAATTTGAAAAAAATGTATTTTTGGAAAAATGAACTTTTAGGGTGAAATTCTCTAGAAGAATTTGGACAAATATCGAGTTACACACGTATCCCACTATATAGAAAGGGTAGTCCAAAGGGTCCTAAATGAGACTACATTAGCCGAATTTCTGAAATAATTTTGGAATTTGAATAAATCGAATTTGAAAAAAATGTATTTTTGGAAAAATGAACTTTTAGGATGAAATTCTCTAGAAGAATTTGGACAAATATCGAGTTACACACGTATCCCACTATATAGAAAGGGTAGTCCAAAGGGTCCTAAATGAGACTACATTAGCCGAATTTCTGAAATAATTTTGGAATTTGAATAAATCGAATTTGAAAAAAATGTATTTTTGGAAAAATGAACTTTTAGGATGAAATTCTCTAGAAGAATTTGGACAAATATCGAGTTACACACGTATCCCACTATATAGAAAGGGTAGTCCAAAGGGTCCTAAATGAGACTACATTAGCCGAATTTCTGAAATAATTTTGGAATTTGAATAAATCGAATTTGAAAAAAATGTATTTTTGGAAAAATGAACTTTTAGGATGAAATTCTCTAGAAGAATTTGGACAAATATCGAGTTACACACGTATCCCACTATATAGAAAGGGTAGTCCAAAGGGTCCTAAATGAGACTGCATTAGCCGAATTTCTGAAATAATTTTGGAATTTGAATAAATCGAAATTGAAAAAAATGTATTTTTGGAAAAATGAACTTTTAGGATGAAATTCTCTAGAAGAATTTGGACAAATATCGAGTTACACACGTATCCCACTATATAGAAAGGGTAGTCCAAAGGGTCCTAAATGAGACTGCATTAGCCGAATTTCTGAAATAATTTTGGAATTTGAATAAATCGAATTTGAAAAAAATGTATTTTTGGAAAAATGAACTTTTAGGATGAAATTTTCTAGAAGAATTTGGACAAATATCGAGTTATACACGTATCCCACTATATAGAAAGGGTAGTCCAAAGGGTCCTAAATGAGACTACATTAGCCGAATTTCTGAAATAATTTTGGAATTTGAATAAATCGAATTTGAAAAAAATGTATTTTTGGAAAAATGAACTTTTAGGGTGAAATTCTCTAGAAGAATTTGGACAAATATCGAGTTACACACGTATCCCACTATATAGAAAGGGTAGTCCAAAGGGTCCTAAATGAGACTACATTAGCCGAATTTCTGAAATAATTTTGGAATTTGAATAAATCGAATTTGAAAAAAATGTATTTTTGGAAAAATGAACTTTTAGGATGAAATTCTCTAGAAGAATTTGGACAAATATCGAGTTACACACGTATCCCACTATATAGAAAGGGTAGTCCAAAGGGTCCTAAATGAGACTACATTAGCCGAATTTCTGAAATAATTTTGGAATTTGAATAAATCGAATTTGAAAAAAATGTATTTTTGGAAAAATGAACTTTTAGGATGAAATTCTCTAGAAGAATTTGGACAAATATCGAGTTACACACGTATCCCACTATATAGAAAGGGTAGTCCAAAGGGTCCTAAATGAGACTACATTAGCCGAATTTCTGAAATAATTTTGGAATTTGAATAAATCGAATTTGAAAAAAATGTATTTTTGGAAAAATGAACTTTTAGGATGAAATTCTCTAGAAGAATTTGGACAAATATCGAGTTACACACGTATCCCACTATATAGAAAGGGTAGTCCAAAGGGTCCTAAATGAGACTACATTAGCCGAATTTCTGAAATAATTTTGGAATTTGAATAAATCGAATTTGAAAAAAATGTATTTTTGGAAAAATGAACTTTTAGGATGAAATTCTCTAGAAGAATTTGGACAAATATCGAGTTACACACGTATCCCACTATATAGAAAGGGTAGTCCAAAGGGTCCTAAATGAGACTACATTAGCCGAATTTCTGAAATAATTTTGGAATTTGAATAAATCGAATTTGAAAAAAATGTATTTTTGGAAAAATGAACTTTTAGGATGAAATTCTCTAGAAGAATTTGGACAAATATCGAGTTACACACGTATCCCACTATATAGAAAGGGTAGTCCAAAGGGTCCTAAATGAGACTACATTAGCCGAATTTCTGAAATAATTTTGGAATTTGAATAAATCGAATTTGAAAAAAATGTATTTTTGGAAAAATGAACTTTTAGGATGAAATTCTCTAGAAGAATTTGGACAAATATCGAGTTACACACGTATCCCACTATATAGAAAGGGTAGTCCAAAGGGTCCTAAATGAGACTACATTAGCCGAATTTCTGAAATAATTTTGGAATTTGAATAAATCGAATTTGAAAAAAATGTATTTTTGGAAAAATGAACTTTTAGGATGAAATTCTCTAGAAGAATTTGGACAAATATCGAGTTACACACGTATCCCACTATATAGAAAGGGTAGTCCAAAGGGTCCTAAATGAGACTACATTAGCCGAATTTCTGAAATAATTTTGGAATTTGAATAAATCGAATTTGAAAAAAATGTATTTTTGGAAAAATGAACTTTTAGGATGAAATTCTCTAGAAGAATTTGGACAAATATCGAGTTACACACGTATCCCACTATATATTGCAACGCTGTAAGCAATTGCCCTAAAAAATTATCATCTCTGCTTTAATTCTGTTTCTACATAATGTCTCTCTGTCTTTTTGACACTTTGTAGCTTTTGTTGTGCGTTAAAATTACGTGGTAGTTATGACATAGTTGGTAAACTTGTTCATTATATGAAGGTATATCATTTGTTACAATTACGAATAATTGCCCAAAACACTGAATTTAAAGCAAATACAAAATCATTTAAAATTTTTTTCTATTTATGCCTTTAGACATGATTGATATTTGCATAATTATATGTAGTTCATTATGAAAGATCACGAATATTAGGTTTTTTTTTTAAATAATTCCAACTGGAAGTCGAAGTCTTAAAATGTATTTACGACGATGTTTTTAAAATATTTTTAATTGAACGATTGGGAATGATTTTTTACCTATGTATTCCGTACATATTTTTCATATCACATTCAAAATTTTACTTCTAATTAGAACACATATACATACATAATTTTGCGGATTTACGACCAATATTATGATATGTAACTAAATGAATGATGAACGCAACATACCTACCCCTTTTTTGGTAATCGCACTACACATTACATTAGGGTTCACCGAAAATTTGTTAATTTATCTAAATATAAGTATGTATTTGCGATTCTAAAATACTATTCTAAAAATTTTCCATGACATACCTATCCATGTTAAAATTAGAAAAACTTAGATTTTTTGCAATAAATGTAAAATTTTGAGTGTTTCACGATACTGATACTCCAACGCAAACGTTTTTACATGATACAAAATTTTCATGTTTGCTTTATGAGTATGTGGTATGAAAAACATATAAATCTACATACATATATCGTCACTTTACGGGGCCACCCTAAACAAAAACTTTACCTCTGCCAGGTTTATGATTTTGTGTCAGAAGTCGCTGCATGTTAAAAAAAAAACTATTCTCTCTTTAAAGATGAATTTAACGGTCAATATCATTTTTTTAATAAGGTTTTCTTTTTTTGCAAAAAGATAAATAAACTATTTGAAATTATGGACAGTATTATTACAATGTTAGTTATAAATGCAATCTTTGAAAGAATAGTTCATTTATGACTTTTTAATTTACTACCTTTGACTTATAACTTTCAAAAACAATATTACAAATATTACTTAATTTTTACTTTGATTTAAATTATATTTATAGCATATTAATTATATTTATAATATATAATTAATTTTTACTTTGATTGAAATTATATTAATAATATATTAATTATATTTATAATTAGGACCCTTTGGACTACCCTTTCTATATAGTGGGATACGTGTGTAACTCGATATTTGTCCAAATTCTTCTAGAGAATTTCATCCTAAAAGTTCATTTTTCCAAAAATACATTTTTTTCAAATTCGATTTATTCAAATTCCAAAATTATTTCAGAAATTCGGCTAATGTAGTCTCATTTAGGACCCTTTGGACTACCCTTTCTATATAGTGGGATACGTGTGTAACTCGATATTTGTCCAAATTCTTCTAGAGAATTTCATCCTAAAAGTTCATTTTTCCAAAAATACATTTTTTTCAAATTCGATTTATTCAAATTCCAAAATTATTTCAGAAATTCGGCTAATGTAGTCTCATTTAGGACCCTTTGGACTACCCTTTCTATATAGTGGGATACGTGTGTAACTCGATATTTGTCCAAATTCTTCTAGAGAATTTCATCCTAAAAGTTCATTTTTCCAAAAATACATTTTTTTCAAATTCGATTTATTCAAATTCCAAAATTATTTCAGAAATTCGGCTAATGTAGTCTCATTTAGGACCCTTTGGACTACCCTTTCTATATAGTGGGATACGTGTGTAACTCGATATTTGTCCAAATTCTTCTAGAGAATTTCATCCTAAAAGTTCATTTTTCCAAAAATACATTTTTTTCAAATTCGATTTATTCAAATTCCAAAATTATTTCAGAAATTCGGCTAATGTAGTCTCATTTAGGACCCTTTGGACTACCCTTTCTATATAGTGGGATACGTGTGTAACTCGATATTTGTCCAAATTCTTCTAGAGAATTTCACCCTAAAAGTTCATTTTTCCAAAAATACATTTTTTTCAAATTCGATTTATTCAAATTCCAAAATTATTTCAGAAATTCGGCTAATGTAGTCTCATTTAGGACCCTTTGGACTACCCTTTCTATATAGTGGGATACGTGTGTAACTCGATATTTGTCCAAATTCTTCTAGAAAATTTCATCCTAAAAGTTCATTTTTCCAAAAATACATTTTTTTCAAATTCGATTTATTCAAATTCCAAAATTATTTCAGAAATTCGGCTAATGTAGTCTCATTTAGGACCCTTTGGACTACCCTTTCTATATAGTGGGATACGTGTGTAACTCGATATTTGTCCAAATTCTTCTAGAGAATTTCATCCTAAAAGTTCATTTTTCCAAAAATACATTTTTTTCAAATTCGATTTATTCAAATTCCAAAATTATTTCAGAAATTCGGCTAATGTAGTCTCATTTAGGACCCTTTGGACTACCCTTTCTATATAGTGGGATACGTGTGTAACTCGATATTTGTCCAAATTCTTCTAGAGAATTTCATCCTAAAAGTTCATTTTTCCAAAAATACATTTTTTTCAAATTCGATTTATTCAAATTCCAAAATTATTTCAGAAATTCGGCTAATGTAGTCTCATTTAGGACCCTTTGGACTACCCTTTCTATATAGTGGGATACGTGTGTAACTCGATATTTGTCCAAATTCTTCTAGAAAATTTCATCCTAAAAGTTCATTTTTCCAAAAATACATTTTTTTCAAATTCGATTTATTCAAATTCCAAAATTATTTCAGAAATTCGGCTAATGCAGTCTCATTTAGGACCCTTTGGACTACCCTTTCTATATAGTGGGATACGTGTGTAACTCGATATTTGTCCAAATTCTTCTAGAGAATTTCATCCTAAAAGTTCATTTTTCCAAAAATACATTTTTTTCAAATTCGATTTATTCAAATTCCAAAATTATTTCAGAAATTCGGCTAATGTAGTCTCATTTAGGACCCTTTGGACTACCCTTTCTATATAGTGGGATACGTGTGTAACTCGATATTTGTCCAAATTCTTCTAGAGAATTTCATCCTAAAAGTTCATTTTTCCAAAAATACATTTTTTTCAAATTCGATTTATTCAAATTCCAAAATTATTTCAGAAATTCGGCTAATGTAGTCTCATTTAGGACCCTTTGGACTACCCTTTCTATATAGTGGGATACGTGTGTAACTCGATATTTGTCCAAATTCTTCTAGAGAATTTCATCCTAAAAGTTCATTTTTCCAAAAATACATTTTTTTCAAATTCGATTTATTCAAATTCCAAAATTATTTCAGAAATTCGGCTAATGTAGTCTCATTTAGGACCCTTTGGACTACCCTTTCTATATAGTGGGATACGTGTGTAACTCGATATTTGTCCAAATTCTTCTAGAGAATTTCATCCTAAAAGTTCATTTTTCCAAAAATACATTTTTTTCAAATTCGATTTATTCAAATTCCAAAATTATTTCAGAAATTCGGCTAATGTAGTCTCATTTAGGACCCTTTGGACTACCCTTTCTATATAGTGGGATACGTGTGTAACTCGATATTTGTCCAAATTCTTCTAGAGAATTTCATCCTAAAAGTTCATTTTTCCAAAAATACATTTTTTTCAAATTCGATTTATTCAAATTCCAAAATTATTTCAGAAATTCGGCTAATGTAGTCTCATTTAGGACCCTTTGGACTACCCTTTCTATATAGTGGGATACGTGTGTAACTCGATATTTGTCCAAATTCTTCTAGAAAATTTCATCCTAAAAGTTCATTTTTCCAAAAATACATTTTTTTCAAATTCGATTTATTCAAATTCCAAAATTATTTCAGAAATTCGGCTAATGTAGTCTCATTTAGGACCCTTTGGACTACCCTTTCTATATAGTGGGATACGTGTGTAACTCGATATTTGTCCAAATTCTTCTAGAGAATTTCATCCTAAAAGTTCATTTTTCCAAAAATACATTTTTTTCAAATTCGATTTATTCAAATTCCAAAATTATTTCAGAAATTCGGCTAATGTAGTCTCATTTAGGACCCTTTGGACTACCCTTTCTATATAGTGGGATACGTGTGTAACTCGATATTTGTCCAAATTCTTCTAGAAAATTTCATCCTAAAAGTTCATTTTTCCAAAAATACATTTTTTTCAAATTCGATTTATTCAAATTCCAAAATTATTTCAGAAATTCGGCTAATGTAGTCTCATTTAGGACCCTTTGGACTACCCTTTCTATATAGTGGGATACGTGTGTAACTCGATATTTGTCCAAATTCTTCTAGAGAATTTCATCCTAAAAGTTCATTTTTCCAAAAATACATTTTTTTCAAATTCGATTTATTCAAATTCCAAAATTATTTCAGAAATTCGGCTAATGTAGTCTCATTTAGGACCCTTTGGACTACCCTTTCTATATAGTGGGATACGTGTGTAACTCGATATTTGTCCAAATTCTTCTAGAGAATTTCATCCTAAAAGTTCATTTTTCCAAAAATACATTTTTTTCAAATTCGATTTATTCAAATTCCAAAATTATTTCAGAAATTCGGCTAATGTAGTCTCATTTAGGACCCTTTGGACTACCCTTTCTATATAGTGGGATACGTGTGTAACTCGATATTTGTCCAAATTCTTCTAGAGAATTTCATCCTAAAAGTTCATTTTTCCAAAAATACATTTTTTTCAAATTCGATTTATTCAAATTCCAAAATTATTTCAGAAATTCGGCTAATGTAGTCTCATTTAGGACCCTTTGGACTACCCTTTCTATATAGTGGGATACGTGTGTAACTCGATATTTGTCCAAATTCTTCTAGAGAATTTCATCCTAAAAGTTCATTTTTCCAAAAATACATTTTTTTCAAATTCGATTTATTCAAATTCCAAAATTATTTCAGAAATTCGGCTAATGTAGTCTCATTTAGGACCCTTTGGACTACCCTTTCTATATAGTGGGATACGTGTGTAACTCGATATTTGTCCAAATTCTTCTAGAGAATTTCATCCTAAAAGTTCATTTTTCCAAAAATACATTTTTTTCAAATTCGATTTATTCAAATTCCAAAATTATTTCAGAAATTCGGCTAATGTAGTCTCATTTAGGACCCTTTGGACTACCCTTTCTATATAGTGGGATACGTGTGTAACTCGATATTTGTCCAAATTCTTCTAGAGAATTTCATCCTAAAAGTTCATTTTTCCAAAAATACATTTTTTTCAAATTCGATTTATTCAAATTACAAAATTATTTCAGAAATTCGGCTAATGTAGTCTCATTTAGGACCCTTTGGACTACCCTTTCTATATAGTGGGATACGTGTGTAACTCGATATTTGTCCAAATTCTTCTAGAGAATTTCACCCTAAAAGTTCATTTTTCCAAAAATACATTTTTTTCAAATTCGATTTATTCAAATTCCAAAATTATTTCAGAAATTCGGCTAATGTAGTCTCATTTAGGACCCTTTGGACTACCCTTTCTATATAGTGGGATACGTGTGTAACTCGATATTTGTCCAAATTCTTCTAGAAAATTTCATCCTAAAAGTTCATTTTTCCAAAAATACATTTTTTTCAAATTCGATTTATTCAAATTCCAAAATTATTTCAGAAATTCGGCTAATGCAGTCTCATTTAGGACCCTTTGGACTACCCTTTCTATATAGTGGGATACGTGTGTAACTCGATATTTGTCCAAATTCTTCTAGAGAATTTCATCCTAAAAGTTCATTTTTCCAAAAATACATTTTTTTCAAATTCGATTTATTCAAATTCCAAAATTATTTCAGAAATTCGGCTAATGTAGTCTCATTTAGGACCCTTTGGACTACCCTTTCTATATAGTGGGATACGTGTGTAACTCGATATTTGTCCAAATTCTTCTAGAGAATTTCATCCTAAAAGTTCATTTTTCCAAAAATACATTTTTTTCAAATTCGATTTATTCAAATTCCAAAATTATTTCAGAAATTCGGCTAATGTAGTCTCATTTAGGACCCTTTGGACTACCCTTTCTATATAGTGGGATACGTGTGTAACTCGATATTTGTCCAAATTCTTCTAGAGAATTTCACCCTAAAAGTTCATTTTTCCAAAAATACATTTTTTTCAAATTCGATTTATTCAAATTCCAAAATTATTTCAGAAATTCGGCTAATGTAGTCTCATTTAGGACCCTTTGGACTACCCTTTCTATATAGTGGGATACGTGTGTAACTCGATATTTGTCCAAATTCTTCTAGAAAATTTCATCCTAAAAGTTCATTTTTCCAAAAATACATTTTTTTCAAATTCGATTTATTCAAATTCCAAAATTATTTCAGAAATTCGGCTAATGCAGTCTCATTTAGGACCCTTTGGACTACCCTTTCTATATAGTGGGATACGTGTGTAACTCGATATTTGTCCAAATTCTTCTAGAGAATTTCATCCTAAAAGTTCATTTTTCCAAAAATACATTTTTTTCAAATTCGATTTATTCAAATTCCAAAATTATTTCAGAAATTCGGCTAATGTAGTCTCATTTAGGACCCTTTGGACTACCCTTTCTATATAGTGGGATACGTGTGTAACTCGATATTTGTCCAAATTCTTCTAGAGAATTTCATCCTAAAAGTTCATTTTTCCAAAAATACATTTTTTTCAAATTCGATTTATTCAAATTCCAAAATTATTTCAGAAATTCGGCTAATGTAGTCTCATTTAGGACCCTTTGGACTACCCTTTCTATATAGTGGGATACGTGTGTAACTCGATATTTGTCCAAATTCTTCTAGAGAATTTCATCCTAAAAGTTCATTTTTCCAAAAATACATTTTTTTCAAATTCGATTTATTCAAATTCCAAAATTATTTCAGAAATTCGGCTAATGTAGTCTCATTTAGGACCCTTTGGACTACCCTTTCTATATAGTGGGATACGTGTGTAACTCGATATTTGTCCAAATTCTTCTAGAGAATTTCATCCTAAAAGTTCATTTTTCCAAAAATACATTTTTTTCAAATTCGATTTATTCAAATTCCAAAATTATTTCAGAAATTCGGCTAATGTAGTCTCATTTAGGACCCTTTGGACTACCCTTTCTATATAGTGGGATACGTGTGTAACTCGATATTTGTCCAAATTCTTCTAGAGAATTTCATCCTAAAAGTTCATTTTTCCAAAAATACATTTTTTTCAAATTCGATTTATTCAAATTCCAAAATTATTTCAGAAATTCGGCTAATGTAGTCTCATTTAGGACCCTTTGGACTACCCTTTCTATATAGTGGGATACGTGTGTAACTCGATATTTGTCCAAATTCTTCTAGAGAATTTCATCCTAAAAGTTCATTTTTCCAAAAATACATTTTTTTCAAATTCGATTTATTCAAATTCCAAAATTATTTCAGAAATTCGGCTAATGTAGTCTCATTTAGGACCCTTTGGACTACCCTTTCTATATAGTGGGATACGTGTGTAACTCGATATTTGTCCAAATTCTTCTAGAGAATTTCATCCTAAAAGTTCATTTTTCCAAAAATACATTTTTTTCAAATTCGATTTATTCAAATTCCAAAATTATTTCAGAAATTCGGCTAATGTAGTCTCATTTAGGACCCTTTGGACTACCCTTTCTATATAGTGGGATACGTGTGTAACTCGATATTTGTCCAAATTCTTCTAGAGAATTTCATCCTAAAAGTTCATTTTTCCAAAAATACATTTTTTTCAAATTCGATTTATTCAAATTCCAAAATTATTTCAGAAATTCGGCTAATGTAGTCTCATTTAGGACCCTTTGGACTACCCTTTCTATATAGTGGGATACGTGTGTAACTCGATATTTGTCCAAATTCTTCTAGAGAATTTCACCCTAAAAGTTCATTTTTCCAAAAATACATTTTTTTCAAATTCGATTTATTCAAATTCCAAAATTATTTCAGAAATTCGGCTAATGTAGTCTCATTTAGGACCCTTTGGACTACCCTTTCTATATAGTGGGATACGTGTGTAACTCGATATTTGTCCAAATTCTTCTAGAAAATTTCATCCTAAAAGTTCATTTTTCCAAAAATACATTTTTTTCAAATTCGATTTATTCAAATTCCAAAATTATTTCAGAAATTCGGCTAATGCAGTCTCATTTAGGACCCTTTGGACTACCCTTTCTATATAGTGGGATACGTGTGTAACTCGATATTTGTCCAAATTCTTCTAGAGAATTTCATCCTAAAAGTTCATTTTTCCAAAAATACATTTTTTTCAAATTCGATTTATTCAAATTCCAAAATTATTTCAGAAATTCGGCTAATGTAGTCTCATTTAGGACCCTTTGGACTACCCTTTCTATATAGTGGGATACGTGTGTAACTCGATATTTGTCCAAATTCTTCTAGAGAATTTCATCCTAAAAGTTCATTTTTCCAAAAATACATTTTTTTCAAATTCGATTTATTCAAATTCCAAAATTATTTCAGAAATTCGGCTAATGTAGTCTCATTTAGGACCCTTTGGACTACCCTTTCTATATAGTGGGATACGTGTGTAACTCGATATTTGTCCAAATTCTTCTAGAGAATTTCATCCTAAAAGCTACATTTTTCAAAATGCAAGTAAATTTGACTGTTAAGTGCTTAACAGTGGTCTGTTGACTGTAACATTATCAATGTTAGCAAATATGGTTTTTGTCTTTGCTACTCAAATTCGAATTTATCTTCACACACATAATTATTTTATGATATGGCGCTGCTTTTATGTTATGGCGCTGTTTGTGTTGTACAAGTTGTTCCGTCAAAGCTAAAATTTTTATGGCGAATGTAGAAATTCTGCTAACCAGGGAGATATTTAGGCTTTATTTGTCAGTAATTACAGCGACAACGGGAAGTTTAGGTGAGAATAATATGAAGATGAATTGAATTTCAAACGGTTGGCAAATTGTTATAGGAAAAGTTAACCAGGATCTAAAATTTGTAGACTTAAAAAATTGTAAAATTGTTAAGACTTTTCTAATGACAAGATGACAAGTTTTCTATAAAAAACAATGACAAGAAGCTGAACCACGTTTCTCTCTCTAGGGAAAACAGTCTCTCAGTTTAAAAACAAGTGCATACAGAGAAATTGTCTGTTTTTAAGAAACTGTTTTCTAGCATTGTTGTCAGTTTATAACCAACGTCTTTCTAGAAAATTCCTATAGAACAGATGACTAGACTCTTAGCAATTTTTCTATAGAAAAGATGACTAGACTATGAACCACTTTTCTATAGAAACCATGACCAGACTCTGAGTAACTTTTCAATAGAAAACATGACCACACTCTGAGTAAATTTTCTATAGAAAACATAACCATACTCTGAGCAACTTTTCTATAGAAAAGATGACTTGACTCTGAGCATTTATAAAAGATGACTAGATTCTGAGCAACTTTTGTATAGAAAACATTGTCAGACTCTGAACAAATTTTCTATAGAAAACATGACCAGACTTTGAGTAAATTTTCTATAGAAAACATAACCATACTCTGTGCAACTTTTCCATAGAAAAGATAACTAAACTCTGAGCAACTGTTCTATAGAAAACATAACCAGACTCTTCTATACTTTTCTATAGAAAAGATGATTTCGTTTAACTCCACCATCTTAAAGAACACTTCCATCCTACAATATATACAATGAAAAAAATTCTCAATCAAACTAAAATTAATTTAATAGTGTATCTTATTGTTCCCACATAGTTTCAGCAAAACTTTAGCAATTTAAAATTGTATTAAAAAGCAGGTGTTGAAAATAGTACAGAATACAATAATAAAAAAAAATAGTTTGATGAAAGTTTAGATGCCACAATGAAGGTATTTTTTTTTGTTAATATTAGTTTTATATTATGCAGTAACTTTTAATTCAACAAAAGAAGAAAAATCAAATAATTTTAGCTGCAGTGTTTTAATGCTTAGTTGTCCATTGGTTTTGAGGTTTTAAAACAAAAAGGGTTTTTTTCAAAGTTAAAATGACAGTTGAAAAGACAGTTACGTATGCTGCGGAAATGCTGCTAATTTATAGGTTTGTCTGGCTGTCTGAAGTAATTTTCATTTTGATAAAAACTTTGCAGACTTTTAATGATATTTAGTTTTATGTTAGTCACCAGAAGCTTAGACAAATTTCTATTCCATGTTAGCAATTGTTTAGAAAGCCATTGATTTGAATAATATGGGTTTTTTGTTAATTAAAAGTACTTTGCATAAAAAATTACTTTAATTTTACATTATTTTAAGTATAAAATCTGAGACAAGTGCTGTAACTTCACATGTTTAAATTAAGCCTAAAAGTATGCTTTGTTACATGTATGCTTTGTCATATAATGGAAGTGTCCGTAGGGTTTGCACAGTAAATCCTTGGGGATCATTTACATTATTTACATATGATGCCATCCATTAAGAGAAGTGCAGTTGTTATAAAAAAATTTATTTTTAATATTGATAAAAACTTGGCATTGTGTTTAAATTTGTAAAATGTATGAACAAATACTGTTAGGGGGAATATGTAAGTAATTTTACAATTATTTCAGGGAAAACTTTTGCTCAAGTAAAGTAATTTAGTTGACATTTGAGTAATAATTTTAAAATGCATTTTATAAATTAAAATAAATTTAATTTTGTTTTTATAAATTTAACATATGTCTGATACTCTGTTTGCTTAAACGCCTTTTTGTCTAACAAGTTTATAAAAATCTTTCAGCACATTACCTTTCTCATATCCTTTTCACTTCTTTTCGATTCAGCAAAACCCAAGAACTTTGAGCTACTTGTTGTTTATTAAACCATTTTTATAACTATTAACAGTATTTGCAATTCCTGCTTTAAATGAACTCCTTTTACTCACAACAATTCAATTATGTATTCATTAAGGCAACATAAATGTAAAGGAAATTTGTGAAGTATCGAATGTCGAATACATTTACAGATGTACATATGTATGTATATGTGTTAAAGAGTACAAGTATAATTTTTAAAAACTAGATTAGTACTGGTACTTAAAGCAAAAAGGTATTGATTATAAATAGAAAGAAAACGTATTTATTTTATGTATGATGTTATGGCTGCTCTTAAAGATATGATGCTGTTGCTTGTGATGTTTAATGAGTGTTCATTCGTTCATTAGTTCATTGTTTTTAAAATGTGTAATTGTGCAATTTGGCTTTTTGCAGTTTTTAAGTTAATACGAACACTGGTAGCTATTGATGTTTAAAAAAAGCATCAGTTTAGCTTAGCTGATTCATATGAGTAGTAGTTTTGGTTACTCTGCTTAGTTGAAGTACCCTACATGTGCAATAAAAGTTAACATGTGAAGATGCTTATTCTACCCAGCAAATACCGAAGTGGAAGAACTTAACTCATTAAAGGGTTACCTGGAGGATACTAAATGGTCTGGTCCAGGAGTGGTCGGTTACTCGAGGACAGTTTTCTTCTTTTTTGTTTTGAAAATTTCCATCCTAGTTCTTTAAGTTTAAGCCGCTGCTCTAGATGACTTGCAATAGACATTTGTATACTAACTTCCGCTTTGTTTTTATGAGGGACTTCATAAGCAACATCCTTGACTATCTGGTGTGTAACGTTGGATTGCTTCTTAGACTTGAGATTCATTTGTTGGATAGAAGAGTGTAAAGACTAATGTCTCCTGACTGAATTGAAGAAGGTCGTCTTTGGATGAAATCTATATATATATGTTTACTTTTATTAATTTGTAATTGTTTGTTGGGCGATTCTGGAAGTGACCTGCATTACATTCAGCCAGTATACTGACGACTATTTTCCTTTAAACACACACTATCTATTTAGGTTCATGGCAAAAGTAATAGGAAAATAGGAGTGATTTATTGCAATGTGGGACTCTAATAAAGATTTTAAGAGAATGTTAGAAAAAGCTAATAAACATACTTGTTCTGAAGCACAGGACTAGTGAAAAGAGATATACAACAAAAAGTTAAATTCACAAAGTTTTGTTAAATGAAAGTACATGTTTTTGGGCAAAACGATTCATGTAGAAAATTCTGAATGCTAATACAATGAATGATCTGCTAATATTCTTAGCAATCTGATGCTTGATCAATACGAAGAATCACTTAACAAATATAATGTAACTCAAAAATTATCATAATAATTGTGAATCTAACTTAAATGTGGTTCAGGAATCGCTTAGATACGTTGGGTTGTACCTATGATGATGTCATATTGACTCGGAATTATTAGTGACTTGGAAGCAAACTGGTTATAAAATTTGTATCTTGATTAATTTGCAACTTTTGATATCCCAGTAAAAAATGTGCTCCATAATGAGCAGGTTTTATGCATGAATTCATACCTCAAATCGCTTCAAACCTGCTGATGGGTTGCATGATTTTTGTATGAGGTGTTCCCGGTTGGGAGGACTACTTTGTGCTGACAATAAGCGCTTCTTTTAACCTAATCAAACATGCAAATAAAGCACTCTCTTAAAGTGTTTTACATCACTTCGCGCACACCAATCAAAGAACAAATTCTATCTGAATGTTTTTGCTTAAGAAAAATTCATAGTAACTGAGAAGCGGCGCGATATTCGTTTTGTAATTGACTTTCGTTGTCATACGCAAATCTGTAGGCTATAATTTCATTTTTATTTTTTGGCTTTAAAACCTTCTTCGTTGTCAGCACTAAAAAATCATATTTTTTGTATATTTTATTCGTAAGCATTTACTGCTTCAAAAGAGCGCTTTTATTGAAGCGCTCGATTATGCGCTTTTTCTCTTAAGTCCTTCAAAAAACATGATTTTTTTTTACTGAGATACCTCAAATTTATATAGTAATTGTGGCTACTTATATACTAAAATTTCTAGAGCAATCCCTGATCTGTTCATGCTTCAAGTTTTACTGTACTACAATTTTTAGAGCTATCCTGAATCTTGTCCTGAATCTTGGATATTTCTACAAGAAAATTTAGATTTTGTTTAACCAGTTTGCGACTAAAAATATTGATCTACCGCCAAAATTTAAATGAAGTAAATCGCTACTCTTTTGTCCAACAATTCATATTGGAAATCATCGCATTTACGTTGTTTTGAAGACATCTTTTAAACATTAAATTAAGTCTTTCATAACCAGAAGATTCAACAATATAAGTAAAATATTTGTCAAAGTTGTCATCGTAAGGACACTTAGAAAGCCTTTCGCTCGCGGTTGTGGATTTCTTTCTATATTCATATCAAATATTTCATCATCATCAGATGATTAAGATGAATCCAACAAGTCATCCAAAATCTTTTCAGCACATAAAAAAGTAGTAATATTTTTCATTTTGAATATATTTTTTTGTTTCTTTACACAAATACACATTCATAAACAAAACAGATGTCAGCTGTTTTATCGTGCGATTCTCCCCCTCTAAAAATACAAAGTGTGAAAGGTGCACCATTTTTTAATTTTACAGTGTGACATTTATAGAAAAGAACATACTACACTTTAGTAGTGCTGACATTTTTTTCAGAAAAGAACACAAAAAAATTAAAAAAGGTGCGAAATGGGAAAAACGTGTAACATTTTTGTCAGAAAAGAAAACGCCATTAGTGTAAATATACCAAAGATATGGTTAACTAAAAAGAATTTGAGATTTTTTTAAAGACAAATATGTGTTATAAACGCACTTTGTTAAATAAAATTTTTTAATTAATTTTAGTTGAACCATGTGACCGTGTTAATTATAATATTCCAAACAGAATGAGCTCGTTTGAGTTAGTTTCAAGATCTATCAGAGAGTGTTTAAAATATGTCAAATTGTCCCCTTTTTTACATGAAATGTTGGATCTAATATCAGCTCCGCTAGTGTGCCTACGACAAATGGATATTCGCTCCAGAACGGTACGACTCTTATTCATAATAATTAATACTCCTAAATGTTTAAGAGCAAAGCAGAACATTTTTAAATTGAAATATGATTAGAAGGTTCTGCAGCAGTAAATTGGACTGACAAGGGAGTTTTAAGGAGTAAATATTTAAGGAATAAATGCTTCTTTTCTCATTACGAATGGAATGAGATCTGTCCATATTTTGCTGATAATAGGATCTTGTCGGATATAGAATTTCAGTAGCTTTGGGTGATCTATCTACTTTAGCTCATCAACAAAACGGTTAATACCCATCAATGATCTACTTGTAAGTTTTTTTTGTTGTTATAAATGTTTATAAAAATAATTCTATAAAAACCAGTTTTCCATAAAGAGGATGGAAATAAGAAGTAGAATGAAATGCATTTGAAATACAATTTTTATTTCTTTGCATTTTAGCACACTTAAAGATACAATCGTACACAAACAAATGCACTTATCGATGAGATGACGATGAGGATGATGATGATGATGACGACGACGATGATGATAATTATGTTCTTTACTGTTTTAGGACAATAACCATATAGTTCATGTTTTATTTCGTTTTCTTTTATGGATTAATACAATAGACGTATGCAAGTGCGAGGGTTGTTTGTTAAAACAGAGATATTGGCTGAAGTTCTTAGCTTAGGTTAAGGAATGGTTTAGAAATTTTTTTTTTTTTTTTTTTTTTTTTTTTTTTTTTTTTTGCATTTAATTATTTATTGAATCTTCAAAATGAAATGACAATAAGTATTCAAATCTTAATACTAAAAAGAAAATAATAAGCCCAGCCAGTGCTAGACAAAAATTTTTATGATACTAAAAAAAATTTCACATCAACTGATCCAGTCATCTATTTTGCGCTTGAGTTAAAGCAAGGGTATCCCTCCTTCTCAACCGATTGTGGCCACTAAAGTTAAGGATGTCTCGTGCAAGGGGGTTTGGATGGTGTTCAAGTTTGCTGACATACTTTGACGCATATTTTGTAAATTCGACTTTTACTAATGGCACGCCTAGATCTTTTTGGATTCGAGAATTTTTAACATACCATGGTGCTGCAGTAATTATACGTAGAATTTTATTTTGACCCCTTTGAATTTTTTCAATGTTGGATGCTGAGGCAGTACCCCATAATTGAATTCCATAGCACCAGATTGGCTTTAGTATTGCATTGTACAACAAAAGTTTGCAATCCAATTTCAATGTAGAGTTTCTGCCGATTAGCCAATTAAGTTGCACTGCTTTTAATCTCATTTGTGTAAGTTTCGCTTCAATATGAGACTTCCAAGTTAAACGGCGGTCGAGGTGAATGCCGAGGTATTTGACTTCATTGTGTTGCGGGATAATTTGATTATTTATTCTGATGAACGAGCAGGTATCTTTTCGCAATGTGAAAGTTATATGAATACATTTCTGTTCGTTAACCCTGATTTTCCAAAGCTCTAGCCAATTCTCTAGTTTATAAACATAATTCTGCAAATTCTGTGATGCAACTTGGTGGTCCTGATGGACGCTGATAAAGGCTGTATCGTCTGCAAAAGTTGACGTATGGATTTTAGGGTCTGACGGCATGTCGGAGGCATATATCAAATATAAAGTAGGACCCAGTATGCTACCCTGTGGCACACCTGATTCAATTGGCTGAGCAGTACTTAAAAAATCACCTTCTTTGATTTTAAATTTGCGACCGTATAAATAACTTTCCATGAGTTTATGGGTGTTAGCAGGCAGAGTTAATTTTATTTTGTGCATTAAACCGTCATGCCAAACTTTGTCGAACGCTTGCGACACATCAATGAAAAGGGCGGAGCAGTATTTTTTGTCTTCAAACGACCCTCTTATCACATTTACCAATCTGTGTGTTTGCTCGATGGTGCTGTGTTTAGCTCTGAAGCCGAATTGATGATTAGGAATACATTCAGTGTCATTCAGAATTGGAGTCAATTTAGTCATTAACAATTTTTCAAACAGTTTTGAAATTGTCGGCAGTAGACTAATTGGCCTATATGACTCCACTTTGGTATGGTCCTTCCCTGGCTTAGGAATCATAGTGATCATAGACACCTTCCAATCTGCAGGATAGTATTCTAGGCGTAAAATAGCGTTGAAGATAAAGAGGATAATTCTTCTTGCTACACGAGGTAACTCCACAAGCATTTTATTGCTGATTTTATCCATACCTGGAGCCTTTCTAAGGTTCAGAGTACCAATAGCGTTTTGGACATCACGAAAGTTTAGTCTTAGAGGTACAGGAGGCCTTATAACAAGTGGTGGCAAATCAGATTCGTTATTATTTGAGTTGTTTATAGTAAACACATTTCTCAAATGGTTAACAAATAAAGTCCCCTTCTCGGAATCATTTCTAGCCCAGTCACCAGTCGGATTTCGCAAAGGAGGTTTTCCTCTTACTGGTCTTTTTAAACCTCTTGCCGCCCTCCATAACGAGTAGTCAGATTGTGGGGTACTATCAAGACCTTCCAAGTAAGATCTAAGTGAGGCCGTTCTTTGGGTTTCTAAGAAATGTCTTAGTATATCTCTGCATTCCCGTAGCCTAGCTTTCAGTTCAGGAGACCTGTGAATTTGCCACTCTCTTCTCATTCTTCTTTTTTCTGATAGGAGATGTTCGAGTTCAGAGAAATAAGTTCTGTTTGTCCTATTTCTACATTCAACGTGATAAGTGGAAGCGTGATGCACAGCTCGTCGAAGGTCCTCGGTAAAGTTGCCAATCGACTCATCAATATCGTCGGTAGTTCTCAACACAACATTTTCCGTGCAATGAGAACTTAAATACTTTTTGTATTTTATCCAACTTACTCGGGTCTTAGTCATGTTCATAAATGGAGAACCACACACTTGAGGGAAATGCATTGAAATGATAGTAGGAGAGTGATCTGAGGACAAGTCCAGTGAAGGATCCACTTGCATCCATTCTACAGGGATATTTTTCATTACCCCAAAGTCAATAACATCGGGAATCTTCCGTCGGTCCGTCGGCCAATAGGTGGGATGTCCACTTGAGAGTACATCTAAGCCCATTTTAGCAATGGTGTTGAAGAGTACGCGACCCTTTGGGGTTACCAGACGTGAACCCCAAAATGTGTGTTTGGCGTTAAAGTCACCAGCAACTAAAAATCTAGCTCCAAGGGATTTAAAGAAGTTATGGTATTGGTGTTCTTTTATTGAAAATCGAGGCGGAGAATAAATCGATGATAAAACAAATTTGTATTGACAGAATTCAATGCAAATGTTTGTTGCTTGGAGGTAATCCTCACTTATGTTATTCATTAGATAATGCTTTATTCTGTTCTTTATAAGAATTGCCGAACCTCCACAAGCTCTACCGCGGGGGTCTTTAGTATCGTAGAACTCGTAGCCATTAATTTTGAAGTACCCTGTCGACGTCAAGTGAGTTTCAGCAATCATCATAACATCAATCTGCTTATCCATCAGGAAGTATTCCAGTTCATTTTTATGTTGGCGGAGGCCGTTCGCGTTCCAGAAACAAATTTTTAAATAAATCATTTCTTTAAAATGGCTTGCAAGATAGTGGATTGCATTTTCAGCATTTCCTGCATCATGGATGTCATGGTGGTCGTGAAAGTGTTCATAGTTTGGACAAGTGTCTGCAATGTTGTCTCTAGATTGTTGATATGCGGCTCAGAATATTGGGGTTTAGGTTCCTGCTCCAGACCTGGCATATTACATTTAACGACGTTTGCGTAAGAAACTTGTCTAGAACTTGACGCGTTTACATGACTAGTGGACCGTAATACTTGAGGGAAATTGTCACTCGATGCTAAATTTGGCTGTTGAGGGCGATTAGGCAATACTGACGTCTTGTTGGTTCTTATGCCTTTCAAATGAGTGTAAATTGGACAACCTCTATAATTTGCGGTATGATTACCTCCGCAGTTACTGCATTTTTTGATTTTTGAGTCAGTTCTCGACTTATCGCATTGAGAAGTTGCATGTAGCTCCCCACACGCAACACAAACTGTCGGCAATTTACAATACGCCTTCGTGTGACCAAATTCTTGACAGTTGAGACACTGGACGGGTCCCTGACGCTTATGTGGTTCTTCCACGGTGATTCTACGATGCAGAAGGTACTGCTCTCTCAGATAAATTGGTGGGGGCTTAAACGTCTTCTTCGGAAGTTCTGGCTCATCCGTCTGGAGGAGAGCAAACCTATTTTGATCATTACTCACGGTCTTAGGAGCTTTTGCATTTGATGACACTTGAGCAGACTTCGGGCTCCTCTGTCGCTTGAGAACGGTTATGTACTTATCCATACCTACTTGTTTTTTGGGTTTGACTGCACTATTTGATGAAGATGATGTTTTTACATCTGTTGAAATCACAATATTGGGCGAACAGGAACGACGCCGTTCCACGGCTCTTGCAGTGAGAAAATTCTCCAAAGATTTTTTTATGGATTCTTCCTCAGAAATTGGGCTGCAAAAAGAAGGAGTTAAAGGATCTTCAGATGCAAGACTCTTTATTGGGTAGTTTTTTCTTTAAAGAAATTTTTCACCAAGGTCTGTTTGATTCTAAATAGTAGTTTTGCAAGGCTTTATAAATAGCTACATTCAAAGGAAGTTATCTCCTACATTAACCCAAAAATGTTGCAAGGACATTTTAGGCCAACACACTCAACTTATCAAACAACACACCTATACACAATGATAAAGAACAACATTAAGATAGACTTTAGGCCACATGGCCTTTGATGTACATAAGAAGAGTCTTTACTCGTATAATGACTATGTATGTATTGTTTTTTCTGTATATATGTATGTACACATATAACTTCACATTGGTTTAGTATCATATTACATACGAAAACTGACAGCAAAAAAAAGAAAAATAATAGCAGATAAAGAAGAACACAAATTGCAATACAAAATTGTCTTGGCATGTTTGTTGCTGGTGTTGTGGTGCTGCTGACTATTGGTGAATTTCATGAAAAGCACAAATTCCTTATGGTCGTTCTTGATGTCGTTGTCACAATTCATCTATACAATTTTACACACATTGCAACATGAAACCAATACCATGACAATGTTAAACAAAAAATACAAACAGACTTTGGTATAAAACAGAGTTTTTATGGTCAAGCTTATTCTATAAGGTTTGAGTTGTGTAAAGGCCAGGCCGTATAAAGAAATCCTAGCAATAACATACAAAAAAAAAAAAAAAAAAAAAAAAAAAAAAACAGTACAACAATTTCCATGTATAAAATAGAAGTAATTGTGATCTGTTTAGCTACAAATAGGGTTAATGTTTGGAGAATTTACCAAGAATTAGCCATAAATTTATTGAATATGATTGAGGAAATTTTCTATAATATTATTATCAGTTTTTGCAAAAATTAAAGAACGCTGGGAATAAATGTTTATTTGGCTATAAAAAAATGGAGGGTGAATATTCGAAAAATGTTGGTTGATGCTATTTATAAATAAATACAAAAGTACTCATGAAATTATGACTTCGAAATTATATTTCGAAGCTTAAAACACAGTTTGGCAAAAGAATGTTGCTATTTTATTTCCAGTTTCTATAGCTTTAAACATTTTCGAACATCTAAACATAAAATTCGAAACTATTTTTAAGCGATTTAAAACTTTTTAAATGGAAATAACAAATATTTCAAATCAACAAATCATTTCAAACATATTCAATGTTTTCGACGTTAAGTTCGAAAAATTCGAAAAAATATTTTATGGCCAAAAGCAATATTTTAAAGCTATTTAGTATTAAATTTAGTGATTTCATTGAATTTTAATAGATTTTAGTGATTTTAAACATATTCGAAATTAAGTGCGAATTTTTTGAACATCAATTCGAATACTTCGAAATTGCATTTTAGAACTTAAAGAAATATTTGCTAAAATTTTTAGTAGTTTATTCTCGTATATATGGCTTTTAAGCACTTTCGAACATATAAAATTTAAGTTCGAAAAATTTATAAAGCTATTTTTAAGTAGATTTTTTAGTATTAAACATACATAATGGCTATTAAATGGATTTAAAGCATACTTTAAGTTTTCGAAATTAAGTTCGAAAGTTTCGAAATTAATTTTTTGTCAAAAACTACATTATTTGTATTTCGAAATAAAGTTCGAATCCTAAAAAACGACATTTCTAAGCTTATAGAATTATTTGTCTAAAATTTAAATATTATATTAGAGTAGGTGTGGAATTTAAGCATTTTTTAACATCCAAACATGAAGTTCAATGTTTTTGAAATTAAGTTAGAAAAATTCAAAAATTTTATCATGACAGAAAACAATAGTTAAAAGTGTATAATTTAATTTTATTAAATTTTTATGGATAAACTTCGAAATTGCATTTTAATACTTATAGAAGTATTTGCTTAGTGCTTTATCAACTTAGATGTGCCTTTTAAGCACTTTCGAACATCTAAAAATTTTATGTAGATTTTTTAATACACAACAAATATTAATGCTTTTAAATATTATTAGTTTTCAAAATCAAGTTCGAAAGTTTCGAAATTAATTTTTTTTCTGAAAAAAATATATTTTAATTATTGGTGATTTTAAATAAGTTTTAATTTAAATTTTCTTGATTTTGAAGTTTTAAATGTATTCGAAATAAAGTTCGAATTTTCGAGTATGTTTTATGACATTTTCTGCAAACTTTTCAAAGCATATTCCGTATTCCTAAAAATTAAGGTAAATCTAAAATGTGATAAAACCTCCATCTAAATTTGCTTGCACAAGTAATAATATTTCAATACTTAATAAATTTAATATTTCCATTCATACCCTTAAAGTATGTTGCCTATTGTATTAACACCCTAAAAATATGCTTTAAAAATTCCAGAAATTTACTTTTATATTGTTAACGCCCATTTCAAATATTCTTCAAAATTGTTTTAATATTAAAGCTATAAATCAAAGATTTCTAATATTTAAAGCCATAAAAGTAACATGTTCGAAAACAGTTTTTTGCAGCAGTCTTATAGCATAAGGGTGTTAAATATATAAAACCTCAAATATGTTTTAAAGAAAAACCTTACATAATAATTCATATACAATAAAAAGTTTTTTGTTCACTAAATTTATGTTGCCTTTAAAGCCTTGCCCCTCTTATCTTTACAGAAATTCTGTTTAAATGAAAAGTAAGAATATTTAATTTATAAGAAAAGCAAAAATAAAAAAATAAACGAGTAGAGAAAAACTTAATGGCCTTCATGACGACTTTCATAATTAATTTACGCATAATTAATTTAAGAAATCTAGCATATATTTAGGGGATGATGTCAAATAGTAGTAGTAGTCGTAATAGTAGTACACTGTATACAGTAGTATGTAATTGTATCTGGTATAGTACTTAATTTCAACGGAAAGCATTATATACTAGTCGAGTAAAACAATTATAAAGAATGCAGGATTACAGGGGATATGGGGAGGGGATGTGGTGGTAGCCGGCAAGTTTTGCTGGATAAATCTTGAGGGGTATGCGTTATATTTTAATATATTAAATAAGTACATTAAACAAAAGTTTTTGTTTTTATTTTTATAACAATACATAACTTAAAAGTAGGCATAGATGTACATATGTATACATTATTTATATGTAAAAGTACATATGTATATGAGTTTAAGCACATGTCACGAGTATGTTGTTATAGCTAAAATTATACGAGGGCCTTTTAAATTTTAGGAATGTTGGTGTGCCAAAGTATGAACATTTTAAATACCCTTGTGTCAAAACTTGATTAGCAACTAACAGGAACTCACAGATCTTTAATACTAAACCAGACCTGTTGATCATGCTCAAAAGAACATTGCTACTCCGGTAACAAATTGTTTCTAAAAAATGTATTTTTTAAATTTTTTTGATAGAAACATTTCTGTAAAAAAGTTTTTTCCTTAAAAAAATTTCAGTATAAGGGTTTCTTACCATAAAATAATTTCAGTATAAAAATTTTATTCCATAGACAAATTTCTATATAACACAGTTTTTTCTATAGAAAAATTGATCTATAAAAGTTTGGTTCAATAGTTTTTCCTATAAAAAATTTGTGTATAACTGTTTTTTTTTTATAAAAACATTTATTTCTAGAAGTTTTTCTATAGTTTTTCCTATAGAAAAATTCGTCTATAACAGTTTATTCTATTGAAAAATTTATATATAACAGTTTTTTTCTATATAAAAATTTATTTTTAAAAGTTTTTTCTAAAATTTTTCTATAGAAAAATTTGTGTAGAACAGTTCTATAGAAAATTATTATTTAATATTTTTTATAAAAAATTTGTGTATAGTTTTTTCTTTATAAAAATTGTGTATAACAGTATTTTCTTTAGAAAAATTTATTTATAAAAGTTTTTTTTATAGAAAAATTTGCGTAGAACAGTTCTATAGAATATGTTGGTATAACAGTTTTTTCGATAAAAAATTTGTGTATAACAGATTTTTCTAATAAAAAATTCGTGTAAACTAGTTTTTTCTATAAAAAATATGTGTATAACAGTATAACAGTAAATTTTTGTATAACATTTTTTCTATAAAAAAATATAGTTATTCCTATAGAAAAATTTGTGCACAACAGATTAGTTTTAGTTTATCATCACAAACTCATTTAGTTTATCTGAAACTACCCTCGTTTTTACCTCGAAATGTTTTCCTACTAATGGAAAATGTTTGTTGGCAAAAGGATGAAATGAGAAAAAAAGAATACATGGAAAATGTTTTTATGATTTCACTTCCATACGTTCGTTACCTTTGTACCGATATGGGTTTTTAACCTTTTTAGTTGGGTTTTTGTTGTTGATATTTCTTCCTTTAGAATTTTTCTTGCACTTTTTTTATATGAAAATGTGAATTTTTGTTTTAGACAACAAGTACAAACAACACAAAAGTTATGCCTGCACTATGCTAGACACTCATTATAAATATGTACAAGTAGTATGTACTATACTATACTATACAGTATGATACGAGTACTATACTGTAGTATAATATTTGTTTTTGTTTTTCTAGCATTTTTTGTTGTTGTTTATTATTATTATTATTGTTTTATTGTTGGCATCAAAATATAAAAAGGAAAAAAAAGAATAGTACGAGTATGTGTTACATATTTACATATGACTGACTACTACTCACTCTTACAAGGCAAGTGTGATGTTGCAGCTCGGGTTTTTTTTGATGCCAAGTATTACTATATGTACTCATATACATACATATACAGTATAATATGCTATAGTTATATTACAGTAGTCATTGACCTTTAAATCGTTGTACAATACTGCTGTTTTGCTACCTTTTTTAGCAGCAAAAAAAAAGAAATGCATAAAAAAACTGTATGCATTTTGTTAGCCGGATTTGCAGCAGTTTGTATTCACAAATTTCTAGCTGTCTGTCTGTCTGCCGTTGGTATGAATAGTCTGATTATCATTTTGTATGATGAATTAAATATGAGGACATGTATGATGCTTGTAGGAGTATTATTTCTAAATAATTGTGAATATTGCAAAGACGAAGGCTTAGATTTTGTTTTTCTGTATGTATACTACTCCTTTTAAATGAAGTTTAAATTTTTGAGTTTGACTTTAAAATACATATGCAAAATTATATATTCAATAAAAACTGTTTAGGTCTTTAAAGTTTAAACATAGAAAACTGAAATTATATCTGATAGAATGTATAACAACGTATTGAAGGCATTTCAAAGTGTTGCTGTAGCAGGGCAAAATATTATATTTTACTTTAAAATCTTGGAAAGACTTGTCAGCAATTTTCTAAAGAAAACACTTTCTTAAAACAAGACTGGTAAACATCAAATTTCCTAAAACATTTTTATTTATAAAAAAAAAATACTGTTATTCAGAGAACTTTCTATAGAAAAAACAGTTACATATTTAGAAAACATTATAAAAAAAATTGTCATACACAAATTTTGCCATAGAAAAAACCGTTATACAAAAAAAATATATAAAACTGTTCAAAAGAAAATTTTTAATAGCAAACTGTTATATACAAATTTTTCTATGTAAAAAACTGTTATACATTTTTTTTATAAAAAAACAACTGTTATAAAAAAATTTTTCTATAGAAAAAAAAACTATTATATAAAAATTTTTCTATAGAAAAAACTGTTATACAGAAAATTTTTAATAGAAAAACTGTTATACACAATTTTTTCTATGGAAACATTTTTATAGTGAAATGCAAAATACAAATATTTTTTTTTAAAGACTGTTATACAAGTAAATTTCCATAAAAATACTGTTATACAGAAAATTTTCTATATTATTTTGTTCAAATAAAATCACAATATAAACAGGATAAGCACACTGTTGCATTTTTGCAACACTCAAGAGTATTCAGCTTCTTTGCAATGAGTATTGGGGCGATTCTATTCTAGACAACTTTTAACATCAATTTTCAAATCACACTATTTGATACCTTTTTTGATGCCAATTTAAAGTAAAATATCTATATTTTATAATAATATAATTTTTTTTAGATGTAAGCTTAAATATAAATTTGTTGTGCACTCCGAAGCATTAACCCCCTGGCCCACGATATCGAAGGATAACGTTCGATTAGATACGACTTAAGACACAAACTTATTTGTGGAATACACAAACTTGATTGAAAAAAATAGATACGATTAAAAGTTCGACATCGTGGGCCAGGGGGTAAGATTCATAGATTTGGCGCGAACAGAAAATTAATACGTGGTATGTAACACTTGTTCAAAACAGCTGTTATTGCCAGATTGTGATCGTATTTTTATTTTGTATATTGAACTGCAAACATTTATCAATCAGCGATATAAAAAAAGTAAGTAATTGTTTTTAGTTCATCAGAAAATTTATTGATTTTAAAAATCCAATGTTAACATGTTGCACCCGTCATGCAAAACGTATAAAAGTCTACTTTTTTCATAGAAATTAAAATCCAATGTTTTTAAACTTTGTGAAAATAAGAAAAAGTCAAAGACAAATAGAAATCTATTAAAGTGAAGTGTAGATTCTGGTTAGTGTTGAAATTAACGTTAATTCAAAATGGTTGCATCCGTCATCATAACATTTAAATGACGGGTGCAACAGTTTTTGTTGATTTTTAATTAATGACAAATGAGTTTTTTATTGTGTATTTTTATTTGTTAATTAATAAATATCTATATTTTGAATAATTATGTGAAAATAAAGAAAAAAAATGGATTTTTGTTTAGTTATTTTAGACGCGTTGCAACCGTCATAATTGCAAGTTGCACCCGTCATGGCTTAAAAAGCAAATTTCTTATTATTGGATTATATTTCTCTACGATGTTTGATTTGATAATCATCTTCTGATATCTCATCTTTCACAATAAAAAAGAATAATACAATTAAAGTTTAAAAATTAACAGAGTTTTGTGTTTTTGTGGTATGATCTTATGAAAGTTGGCCAATTTGGTTGCACCCGTAATGTACTTTAAATCCCTCTCGTGGCTATTTGGTCGTTTTATATAAATTATTGTAAATAGATAATATAGAAAAATATTGCCCCTTCTAGCAATAACTTAATTTAAAATGTGTTTCTTTCTATTAGTAAAAGACGTTTAAAGCGTCTAAATGTTGCACCCGTCAGAATAGAATCGCCCATTGGCTTTGAATGGCTCTCTTCTTTTCAATTTACCGCAGAAAATAAGATTAATACGTCGTGAACGGACATGCTTTTATGGCACAAAAAATTAAAAAGTATGAGAACATAAACTTTTTCAACTCTTCTAGAATTCTAACAATATATAATAACAGCTTACCTAGATATAGGAGGAGACTTAAAAAACTTAACAACTACCGCAATTCAACAGACTGTTTAAGATTTAAGTGTATAAATCAAACCAAAACTTATAACTGTAAGTCTTAGCACCTTTGAAGTGGGGTTATCTCTCTTCGACTATGGCTGATTGTTGTTATTGGGAATAAACCCTGCCTAAGCAGACGATGTGGTAGGCTTCTGGATTTGATTAGCAATATCATGACTAATGCTCACTGAAAGTGGGAGTCAATCAAAGCAGAACTGGCTCGGTATACCACAATGAACAAGAGGAGCTGTTAACTGTCCCTAGGAGACAATAGGAAATATATAGCTGGAATTATGCTGGACTCGATCTAATCATGGAATTTAAAAGTTCAACACAGGATCAAGAGGGCGGCCTATTATACCTGAATGCTTGAAACCTACACAAATGTTAAGAATTTAAAGATCTGCTTGCATCGGTATCATAACAGCAGTACGTACTACACCATTTCCAATTGCATTTCAGAAGTTTCTAACTGTATTTCAGAAATTTTCAATTGAATTTCAGAATTGGTTTTTTATATTATAGAAATTTCTAATTGTGTTTCAAAACTTTCTAATTGTTATTATTGCTGTTTGAGAATGAACAGAACTTGAGAGGAATACACTGTCTTTAGATAAATGCGGCGTCTTTTGTGATGAACTCTGATTAACATTAAGATATTGAAAATCAGAAAGTCATTTTCGTCTACCCAATCTACACTTACAGCACTTATGTTCTACACTAGTTTGTCTACCTTAGTAAATTCGTATGAGAAAGAACAGTCAAGGCTTGGTCAACTGCCAGACAACACTCTAGTTTGGGATTCTAAGCCTGGAACTGTTACTGTAATAAGAAGACAAACAAGTTGGCCAGAGAATGATCCGCTTTAACGTTTCAAATATCGAATGTTGCTCAAATAGATAGGGATTCAATTAGAAAGGTACTTCTAGAACGCATTGATATTAAATAGCTAGTTTAATAACTAGTTAGTAAACTAATGTAATATAATTCTTTGTGGCAGGTAAGAGCATTGCTGTACGTTGACTAATTTTGACTAGTTACCAGATAGACTCTTTGTAATCTACATATGCTAAAATAAAATAACAAGCTAACTGTGCTGATCTTAAAGATTGAGTTTGAGTATTTAAAACCTTTGTTACATTTAGAGTTGCTTACTTTATATTCATTAAATCTTTTCTAGACACATTATTAGAAAATATTATTTAAAGACACATTAAAGCAAATCGTCTTATTTCATATTTCTGAGAAAACCATATGGAAAATTTCAACTTAAATAAAAAATATCCCCTAATAATCCAATAAGAATTTTTGTCTACAAGCCAACGAAATTATTATTATCAACATCATCATGATACTAACAACAATAATTATGCGTATCGTAAATTAAAACCGATAAAATAAACAAAACCATATAGTTTTGCTTGAAAGAAACCTTATGATGACACAGCTAAAATAGCGAGTTTGACTAAATTAATTTCAAGAAATTTTGCTAAAGTTGACAGCACCAGCAAAGCCAATACATACTTGTACATAAACTCACGGTTGGTGGCAAACAATATTTGTTTGCCACAATTATTAAATTAAACATGTAACAGACACTTTTTTAAGGCGATGATTATTAAATGAAAATGCCACAGCACCATTTCACTATGTATGTATCATCATAATGATGCTAGCGATGCTGATGAAACTGTCACATTGTTAGAAAGCTGCATACTTGCCACATATTTGCAGTGAAAAAAAGACCAGTATTTCATTCTTATTCTTAATTAGACTTGGGAAAGAAAAACACCAAAAAGAAATTGTTATCATAGTAACAAACATAGTTTCATTTTGAAATGCATTGAAATAATGATGATTATAATCATTATTGTCAGCTATATCATCATTATAATAAATATTGTCACTGTCATAATTATCATTTCTCTATAATTACGGTAATTATATGTGAATGTGTTGTTTTGCTTTAAAGTGAAATTCATTTCCTATTTGTTTGCTGCAAGTTGCAATAACAACACATTTGCAATATTAAGAACATTGTTAGACATTGGCCAGATTATCAAGTACGGACAACAATTGTCTCTACAATTATCAAATGGATGGACATGGAAAAGAGTGCAACCAATATAAAGAAGTAGAAGAAATGTTAGTTGTTGGGTACAATCTATTAGAAATATTGTTGTTGATTGTTTAAATCAAATGAGTGAACACTTTATTTGTTAAGGGTTAAAGTGTTTTCCCCTAATTTTGGGTGAAAATTTTAAATATATTAAATATAAATAAAATAATTGTAAAACTACAAAGTTAATATATGTTGAATTTCACGTCAAGTGACCCAATTTTAAAAATCGATATCTTCCGATTTGAACGAAATTTGCACCAAGGTTAGTACTATTGGATAGTAGGCCAGAGACAAATTTTCAGCTCTATCAGTCCAGAAGTGCCGGAGTTAGAGGCGGTCAAAGTTGGACATTTTGGACAATTTTGGTCATACAGGGGTTTTTTTTTAAATGAGTGTAACTTTTTACCTATTGGTCCTAGCAAAAATTGTCCAAAGGACTGTAGATAGCTATATCTTCAGTCATTTCAAAACTATTTTTTTTAATTTTTAAAAAAAAAATTTTTAATTTTGTTTTTAAAAATATTTTTTTTTTAATTTTTTTTTCAATTTCAAATTAAATTTTTTAAATATATGTGACATTTATAAACGACTGCTGCGATCGAGATAAAATTTTACATGAGAGTAGAAAGGAGTATTCCTGTTTAATATTTTGTGATAGAACCACCCACAAACCTTGCGTTGGCGGAGTTGTTTGGGCACAAAATAGGACACCTTTAACATTTAATTTGTTTAAACGCCTGAAATGTTTTTGCTTTTCTTACAAAGCCTATCTTTTATAGTTTTCGAGTTATATGCATTTTAAAATTTTAATTTAAAAATATTGTCCAATCCAGGTCCGATTTTTGTAAAATATAGGTCACAACTTTTGACCGATTTTGCTCAAATCTATTTTTTTTTGTTTAACAACAATCATACTTAGAATATATCAAAGCAATATGCAATCTAGGTCCAAAAATAAACTATTTTGAATTGTGGAAATGTAAAAAAAAATGTTTTTGGCATCAAAATAAGAGCAGTTGTTTTGCTGCAGAATTCATATGCTGAACAATACTTTTAATATACATATTTAAATTGTACAAGTGTTTTAAAATAAAAGCTAAACATTTGAAAAATCCCTTATGTTTAAGTTATACACCCAATAATGCTATACATACATTCAAGAACTGTGGTATTGAAACCACAAATGGAAAAGATATTAGGAAGAAACCACGACTCTTTTCTAAAACCACTCGTTCTCGTAAGAATACACTTGTTATCTAGAAACATGCCATTAAATAATTTGATGCTGTTTGATCTTGCAAAACTCTTGTAAGAGTAAACAACGTCAAACAAATTTGTGCTAAAGCAAGTGGTTACGCTTTTTTGAGTAAATATTTGCCAAGTGTGACCGTACCTTTAGAAATTGTGATCTAAAACTAATAAGCTGTAGATGAGGGTTCTGTAGCTTAATTGGTTAGCGCATTTGATCATTAAGAATAAGTTGGTATTTGTATTGTAGCCCGGGTTCGATTCCCAGCCGCTGCAACTCAAACAACATCAGTTTCTGATAATTATTAGTTTTCTTCTATCCATCATAACTAATATTTATCACAGCGCCCTCCTTCGGTGGTATAGCATTCAAACGCCACCGAAGTAAAATAAATAAATAAAGGCTATAAAATCAAGCTTTAACATTAATGCGTCTACTCACCAGCAGAGGCGCTGCAACTCTGCACTAAAAACAAACATAATGCACAATTGCAGAGTTGTGATATTAAAAGCCTATTAATTGCCTGAGTGTTACTTCTCTTTAAAAAAAAAAATTAAAGATATCTCATTTCAACGATAACTTTTCCATCATTACTTTTTCCCCTACACCAACATTTCTAACTAGCATAGATTACTATATGTGTCATGTTTTTTGTATGTCACTGTTCATAAAAACAGCAACAACATGAAGAGCAGCAGCAGCAGCAGTGCAAATCTAACTGTCAATTGTAAAGGTGGTAGAAATTATATACACAACTGCAGTAAAACTGTCTTGGCTATTTGAAACCATAAGCTGCGTGTCTTGTGTCCATCTGGGGGTTTCTACTTAAGAATATTAAAAAGTATAAATAGCAAAAAAAAAACAATGGCTGTTATTAAAGCAATTGACAATAATAAGTACAGATAATATCAGCTAGAAAGAAAAACATAACGCATATAAAGGATAAACTTAGAAATAGGAAATACTCTACCAAAAGCAAGCCATGACAAGGTCTTTGTTAGAGTTAACATTGAAATTCTTTGTTACAAACTTGATTATGGTATTTATTTTCTTAGTATAGGGTACTTATGTTCTAATATTTAACATGCGTTTTATATCTAATAAATGCAAAAAAAACTTCAAAACCCGTTGCTTTCTGACAAATGCTAGTGAAACACAAATAAAAACCAGGCGTCTTTTAGGTTGCAACATGAATTGGATTAGACTTGTGCTTGCACTCAATTTTCTAATACTTAAAGTGACAGGAGTTCTTTTTTTGTTATACTATGTTTACTATTTATTGTTTTTTAACCCTTTAAGGTATATTTCAACTTAAAGTCTACCAGGCCTTAGTGCTAATTGTTTTATTCATTGGCAACAATTTATAAATATGTATTTCTTGGAATGCTTTAAGGCACACTTAAATGTCATTTGTACTTACAAAATTTTTTGTATAATTGTTGCTAGTTCTTACCTAAAATGAGAAAGAAAAAAGTAATTAATTAAAGTTTTTAGTTTATTAATAGGTTAGACAAAAAAAAAAGATAATAGTAACAAGTTAAAGGCTGTGCCGAATCTTAAATCCAAAATATAATGAGAATGGCAGAAAATACAAATATTTTGCTTCACTATCAATATTTACAAGAGATTTTTATAGGTTACATTGTTTGTCGGAAGTGTAAGAATCTAAGCGTCACAATAAACTAAACACTACATATTTTTAAAAGAAAAGCTTAATTATATTAATATAAATATATTTCTATATATTTACATAGTTATGTAAGTAAAATTTAATTTACAAAAAATAAACAAAAACAGCTTTAAAATTTAATAAAATTTAAAAGAGTGGCATCATCCTTATGCAAAAAACTGCTGTCATTCCAAAAGTAGTGGCATTTCTTTTAAGTCTTCTGAGTCCCAATTTACACGAAACAATTCTTTAAGCTAAACTCATTTAGACATCGGGGTGAGGGGAAGATAGGACGAGTATACACTTGATTGTCATAGCAATTCTTGTTACTCTCTTCTTTGTGTTACATTACTTATGTATGTACTACGAAAAAGACAGTAACACATACACATGTGTATACAAATGCGTGTATACTCTCAAATAAAAATACGAGGAATTAAAGCAATTAAATTGTGCTGTGTGAACACCGAAGAAATTTCAAGGAAAAAATTGCAACAATATTTTCAATAAAAATTGCTACGTGTAAATTGGGACTTACTTTTAAAGTACGCGTACAACAGTAAACTGACGTTTAAAATAAATACATGTTTCATAAAGAGATTAAGTTGTGATGTAATATAATATATGGTTTTATTCACTATGGAATTAATGAGGATCAAGTTTCCAATTACATAATTGGCTAGAAAAAAATAGGTCACCAAACCGAAAAGGCGAGAGCCACAAAAGAAAACGAAATTAGTTTTGTTTTATTTTAAGATTAAATTAAAAGTATGTGATAATCAATATCTCTTTCCTGTTTATGTCTTTGTGTCTATTCCAATAAATTTATTGGTTTACAAAATTGAATTTTACAATTTACACCTAATTCTGTTTTTACACGATAATTGGTTCCAGAAAACCGCGTGTAAAAAAACACATTGATAGTATGCAAAATAGGTGATTGGTTCCTTATCTCTAAAAGTAATGTAAAAAAATGGAAGTTTACTTAATTGTATGCACTAAAAGGCAATTTCCACATATTTCGCATAAAATAAATTTAACCAAAAAATTTAGCACAAATTTTGATACTGTTTGATCTTACAACGTCAAACTAATTTTTGCAAAATATTTGCATTTTTGAGTAAATATTTGCCATGTATGACCGTACCTTAAGAGAAGTAAGAGTATACCCAACAGCTAGTGCTCAAATTTCTTGGAATAATATTCTTTTCACCTAAGTATGTTTGAGATATTTGGAGTCAAAAGCACCATAACAATATGGCGAATTAAGAACAAAGTTTTTTAGTAATAAATATGTTACGAAGATGGTAATACATGGTGGCGGCTCAGTAATGGTCTGGGGTTGTATGCGGCATTAGCGGTCGTTAGGCTTACATGAAAAAGGCAGTCCATATTGAAGAGAAATTATAACTGGCGCAGAACTGGACTTTTTAACAGGTCAATGATTCTAAGTATACCTGCATAATTGTGAAAGAGGGGCTGCTCAATCATTGTCCAAAATCTTTAGATTATTCTCCGCAGTCCCCAAACCTCAATCCAGTTAAACTTCTGTGAGAATATCTGGACAAACAAATTAAACAAATAAATATTTCTTGCAAGAATAAACTAAAGGCAGTAATACGGGATGAATGGAACAAAATTTCGCCTGATTTCACTTAAGAACTCCTTGATTCTTTGTCAAAGAGATTGTCAGCTGTGATAATGTTAAAAGGATATTAAATACAAACGATAGATTTTCGTTAAAATTGGATGACTTGAGGACATTTTAAAGAGGATATGGGAGATATGGTGAAATGTGTGTCAATACAACAAACATTTGATCTTATCATTTATTTTAATACAAAACTTATTTGTGCTGGGGCTAAATCGCGGCATACGATAGTGTCGAAAAATATTACGATACGATATGTATCGAATCCTAATTTTTAAGAAATTCTAAGAGATTTATAAACATACATATGTATGTTTTCTTCATGTCAACCAATTATTGAATTGAAAGATTTTTCGGACAGACAAAAATAAATTTTTTTTATTAAATACGAATCCTTCATTGCTGTTGTGTTTATCCTCATCTATGTATATGATATTTTGGCCCTATGCTCCTTGTAGGAGTTTAAAGGAACAGATATATATATATATATGTATATGATCACGAACATTTGAGCATTATTTTGAAATATGGCGGAGCAACTCATGACTCATTTGTGTGGAGCCATTACGCGCCATTTATGCCCCTCAAATCCCAAACTACAACATCTATTCTAGTCAGGCAATGCAAAGAAGAGCTGTCAAGGCTAGATCGTCTAACTGACTAGTTTGGATCCCTGCTCATAGGGACTACTACGGTAATGAGAGGGCAGACGAACTGGCCAAAGAAGGATTCGCTTTAAATATCTCAACTGGCGTATCAGTCGGAATACCACTTGGGACTATTAAAAGTGAAATAGTCAGACACTACTTTCAAAAGGCTGGATTTCGCAATCTGTACACCTGCAGGACCACTAGAAGTGTGTGGCCGGCATATGATGATAAGCGCAATATACAGCTCCTGAATATGAAACGAAAGGACATCTCGAGAATCCGGTTACTGGACGATTGGTAAGCATGCAAGCATACTCGGACTCGGAAGAGCAAAATTAAATACTTTAATGTACTTATTTACATAAACTAAATAAATCTAACACTAAAGGAGATTCAGGATACTCGCTTGAAGCATTGTTGATGACTTCATACAGAAATCCCAGTGGTGCTGAGGGTCACATTAAAACATGCCTATGGACAAACAAATAAAAATAAAATGGAGAAACCTTATAAAATAAAACTTGTGTGTTTTGGCGGTATAAAAACTAAATTATTGTGCATACGATAGCCATTGACGTATATCGAGTGATGTAACTTAGTTGTTATTATTATATATCGAATACCATCATCTCAAATTACGATAATTTTATTTCAACATTGAATGTCATCATGCCAACATAAACAACTTTGATACATTTTGCTCGATATCGTATATGGCGATTAGACCCCTGAATTTTGTAAAGATATCGTTATTCTACCATATTCCATATTCCGGAAAGAAATTTGTGTTTGGAGGCAATTTCAATAAAGTTTATCCTTTTAATATAGAAATTATGTGTGCGTCAGTTTATGAGATTATTCGCAATACATTTAAATAAAATACCAAAACTATTTTGAATACCATCAACTTTTTTGGGGGTTGTCTCATATTTTCGCTCATAACTCTCGTTCTATTCAATCATTTTTGCTGATATTCAATACCACACTACTTAGAAGAATCATAAACGATTCTAGGTAAATTTTGTTGAGTTTGGTTTTGTATGTTTGACGTGGGATTGTTTTACACAGACAGATAGGCGGACAGACAATTAAACACGAAATTACACTACTCCACTTTTTGGTGGTAAACGGTATAAAAATTGGTTCTAATTTTGCTTTCTGATAATTTTAATAAAAACTAAAGAATTGTAATAAACAGTTGAAGTAGTGGGCAATCAACGCTATTTCTATTACTATTTAAACTTGTTGAATTTTTGTCTCCAGTTACAATGGGTTAACCAACAACAACCAATGACAATCATCACGTCTTTTTGCAAACTAAACAACAAAAGAAAATGACCAATGAACATAAAGATACTGGTAAAAAAAATCACGAATTAGAATTAAGTAAATAAAAAAAAAAAACACAACACAGAAAACAATAAACAAACGACCGACATTCAACATTCAACAAGAATTTCATTTGAAACTTGGTGCTCTATCTTCCTGGGCCATTATTCCAACAAAAAAAAAAAAAAAAAACAAAACAATTTTTATTGTTTTCCTGATTCAAAGCTTACAAACTCTAGCAACACTAGCCAAAACAACCAAAGCTTATAATTTATTTAAACTAAAGTTTGAAGGCTACAGCAAACTGTGTTAGATTTTGTTATAGATTTTTGTTAACAGTTTTATAGCTTCTTTTTTTGTTTAGGGCTTTTTGGATTTAGTTTAACTTGCTGATGTCGATTTGTTAAACGTAATTATTAGCTCTGGTCACTCTGGGTTGTGGTCATGATTTTTTTAATCGATTTGTTTGTTGTTTGGGAGAAATTAATTTACAGTACGAAAAAAACTATAAATAAATAAATTGTTGTAGCTTTACATTGTTGTGCTTTTTCTTCATTTGTTATTTAGCTCAAATACCTGATGATTGTTTGTGTCAGTCTCTTAGTTAGTCCGGCATTCTACTATTTGTAATTTATGTCAGTGTAATTTTCATTTTTTTTTTTGTTCTGACGTTATTGCGTTTTTGTTTGGAGTTGGTGGTGGTGTTGTTGTTTTTCCTTAATCATGACTTTGTTGTCTCATTTGTTGCAAAATAATGATGGAAATTACATATTTAAATTTCAAAATTTTTGTGCATGTCGAACGAATGCCGACATGACTTTTGAATTTTTATACATATTAGCAAATGATGAGTATTTTTATTTAGTGTTGTATAAATATGTTTGTGGAAAGTCGTGATTATGTTCTTTGTTAGAGAGTTTGGAATTTTAATTCAGAAAAAATAAATTTTAATTTAAATTAAATTTGACAACAGAAAAACTTTTCAATTTAGACTGTCTCAGTATGTGTGATACATTTTAGACTGCGTTGGTACCGTGGTACTACCATAAATAAATTTGTACAGTTTCAAAATATTGCAGCATCAAAATTGGTCTTCCAGAAGAAATAGATAATATATGATTTAAGTTACCATTTATGGAATAGTGAAAGCCAAAGAAATAATTTTATTAAACATTTTTGAACTGATATCCATATGTTCTTTAAATATGTATTTAATAAAGGGTGTCAACTGTCAAGAGATTTATGTTTAGTTTGGTTTGGCATTTTAATATGAATAGACGCCTGAACAACGCTTGCAAATTGTGCAAATTAATTTTACAAATCATGTTTCTGTGTTTTTTTTCATGTATTTGAAATGTAAGAAAACAAAGATGATTTTTTGAAATTAACATAAAATTTACTTTATTGGAACTCTATGACTTTTTCCAATATTTGTGAACGTATGTCAAAAACTTTAGAAGTTAACCCTTCTATTTCTTTAATAGTCCGCGTTTACACAGTCGAACATTTGGAAGAAAAACATGTGGAATTCTCTTTTGTTTTTTCATTCGCGGTCACACTGTTGAACAATGTTGTCAACAACATTGCATTATTAATTGCTTTTTTGACATTTCTCTATACGTGCTGTGTAATAATTTGTAGTAAATTCCAGCAAAGAAAATGGCAACAAAGCATGTTCACCGATTACCGAACACAAAATTGATTCTCTCTTCCCCACCCGTAATTTTCTACCAAGCTAAATATTTTTCTTCCAAATGTTCGACTGTGTAAACTGGGACATACTTTCCTAAAATAATAAATCTTATAATTTTTGAAATGCAATCGGTGGATGTACGAATATATATATTGCTATGAACAGAGAAATTTGTTCTATGAAGTGCCCAAAGTATTATATTCAAAAATGGAATAATAATAATATGAAATTCTATGCTATTAATTTGCTCCACTCTGCTTTTTCAAAAACGGAATCAAAAGATTTCACTTGAATGCTTGCAGGTAGCAGGCAAACACGTAAACCAAAGCCAGATCCTTTCCAGTCATCGAGAACAATACTGAATGAAATAAATGAGGAATGTAAAATGTTTCCAGTAGACTTGTACGAAGGCGCCGCAATGAAAATCAGCTTTATGGTCGTGTAAGTAGAAAAAAAAACACTTCTGTCAAAAAAGAATATAAAGGCACGGTTGTCTTTTGCAAAACTACACCGGAACAAGGATATCAAATTGTGGAAAAGAGTGAATTTCATAGATTAAACCAAAATTAATCTAATCTTGGTCCTGACAGAAAAACGACGAGAAAAAAACCAAGAATTCAATACCCATTACACACTAAAACAGTAAAGTGCACTATTTCTTAATCTTTATCAAGATTAATTTTTCGCAAATAACCCGAAGTTAATAAATAAGAATGTTTTAGATAATCATTATAATAAACGAAAATAATATTTTTGTAGTTTTAGAAGTATATTTAAACTATGACTAATAATCTGTTTAAACAAATACAGCGAAATTCCGGCAAAACAAACGATATAGTGTCAAGCCTATTCGTTAAATCGAAAAATTCGTTACAACGAGATTTTTTTTATTATATTTTAATCGGTGAACATTAGGAAGCATATCATAAGACTAAGTCTACTACTACAGGCTCTATAAATCATTAGAAATATGATTTACTTGAATCAAGTAATTAGAATAGGTTTATTTGCTTTATTTTATATGCAATACCGCAAATTAAAATTGTTACTCTATCCTTCTATAACTTTCTTCTTGGAGCACTAGTTTTTTAGCATTACCAATTGCTTTATCTTTATCTATCAAGCCTATTCGTATGATAATCTCGGTATGATAATTTCTCTCCTGATTGTTTTAGAAGTCTTACACCGTTTATGTTTATGCAATAAATCCACAATATTTTATAATTATGGATTTATGGGCCTATGGGTTTGATTGTTAAAGCAATTCAATTAACTGAAATAATGTTTGCTTCAAGACTGTCTCAGTATGTCTGTTTTTCTTTTAGAAAAACTGCTTCGTTTAGAAAATACTCTAAATTGTTGAGACGTGTTCGTTTTCATTGCATTTAAACAGTATTTCATAGTTTTTATTAAAATTAATTTTCATTAATTTCAAAATAATCCCTAGATAATCTCTGGCAGCTAAATCTAAGATAAAATATAAGTTCAACGTTTAAATGCTGCCACCAGAAAATATGCAACAAAAAGTGATTGGAAATTTCCGTTTGTATTTTTCTGTGGTTTGTGTTGTTATTGCTTCGTTGCTATATTCCCGGAATTATACGTGTTTCTCAGTGACAAATAAACAACAAGGTCATAAAATTAAATTGTATGAGAACAACAAAAAACAAGCAGACAGAAAATGGGTAGGAAATGAAATATAGCATATATTTAGGATAATAACTAGAAAAATTATACAAAAAACAAGAAAATAAAGTCAAAGGAAACTAAGCAGCAAAAGAAATTTAAAACAAAATTATACTGGAAATCTTGAAGGTTGTTTTAGTATAGAAAGTTATATAAATAATTTTAGATATGCCTAAAATTATGCTGTAATTTAAATAAAGCTGTTAGTTTTTTAAGGTATTTAGGGAATTTATGAGACACTTTTGTTAAATTGTTAATGTTATTGAACTTACAACTAGGGCTAAGATTTTCATATATGTATTCATAAAAATAAAAGCTTTTACTGAAATATGAAATTGTTGCTTTGCAATTTTCCAATTTATTTTCGTTTTTTTTTCATTTAGCTAAATGTTTTCGGTACATATTTTAAAATGCTTAAATTTATAATAAATTTATGAAAATCCTAGCCTTAACTTGTAACTATACATGTAATTTTATTTGAATTAAAAACACCAAAAACTTTGCATAAAAACTGTGTACATTTATCTCTATAGCCTAAGGTTAGTAGCACAGGAATTTTTTTCTAACTATAACCATTTGAAACAAACTCCTGCATTTTAAAAGCAAAAATGTTATAAAAAAAATATAAATATTTACTTGACAATTTCGAAAAGAATAACGCTTAAAGCGTAAAGAAAAACCAGGGGTGTGATAGGAAGTACAAAGTAAGGCAGGAAGGAAGTAATAATATTAATAAACAAATAAATATTTAGATTACAGCTAGACTAAGCCAACAAGGCAGTGGTTTTGTAAGATTTTTTGCACTGAAAGTATGCAATTGTTATTATGTAAACAACAAGAAGTGTATATAAAGTTAAAGTTTCTTTAAGTTTAAACAGCCCAAATGTATGCTATTATTATGCAAAATTTTGCTTGAATATATATTTAAAAATTTGAATATATATTCAACCTAAATTTTGCATAATAATAGCATACATTTAGGCTGTTTAAATTTCAAAGTCTAAAAGTTGTGCACAATTTTATGTTTGTTTTTTTTAACTTAAAGTCATTTATTTCATTTCCCTAGAAATTAATAAAGTTTTATCATAATGTTAATATTGTTTTACTTACTTGCTACTTTTAATTTGCCTGTAACTAAAATATTCACAAACCTATTTTTTTTTTATTGAAATTTAAATTTTGAAATGCCATTAAAAATTAATTGATTTTATAACAAACATTAACAAATTTTAACATTTACGAAAACAAACAAACATTTTTCACTGTTAAGGAAATAAAATTTTGTTGAATTTGTTTTAAAGAAATTGTTAATTTGTGGCAAGTAATAAAATATTCGTTTCAACTTAAACAATATTGACTAAAAATAAAACTTTTATAAATAAAATAATATTTCATTAAACAAATCCTTTATCCTTATATTCTATAAATGTATGTAAAAACAATAATTCCATTTATCCATTAATACGTTTTAAATAAAATTGAATAATAAAAATGTGTAACTGAAAAATATTTTAGATTTTCAATAAAATATGTAGGTAAGTCATGTAAAACCATTAATTTAAATTCAACTAAAGTTGTTTTAAAAGCGGTATGAACACAGCTCATGGTAGTTGTAGCAAAAATGACAAACAAATTATTTCCACTTATAATCTCGTGCACTAAACCAAAATTCAATTTAAGGTTTCAGGTGTGAAAATTGCACACTTGCACCATTTTTTTTGTTGTTATTTATTTTAGTTTAAACAATATTTTATTTTCTAAAATTGTAGTTTTAAATACAGTTATACATACAGTCTACAGTAAAAGTATGTCACTAGCAACTACGGAAACAATAGAAACTATAGGTCAGACTTAAATTTTATTTGTCTCTTTATTTAATATATAAATTAATTCTTCGAATTTTCATAAATTTTTCTTTTTAAACCAAATATATAACTAAAAATTTACTTTTGTTACACAGTGTTACCAAACACTTAGGTGAAATATACAAATAAGACAAACGGTTGTGAAAAGTTACAAAAAACTATTAAAATGAAATAATAACTAGTCGTTTGTACTACGTACTGTGCCCAGGTCCATTGGACTATAAAAAGACAAAAAAAAAAATAAACAAATCATACAACTTTTTTAAAATATGTGGAGCAGGAAAAACACCAAAAAAAATATGGCATCCATATTTTTTGTTGCACAACAAAAAAGAAGAAGAAAAACAAAAATAATAAACACTACAGCAGGCTTAACGGAGTTATATACACACTCACACACACACACACACGAGTAAAAACGAACGCTATGAAAAACAACAACTATTTTAACTAACATTTCAGTTATTGCTGGCATTTTTGTTGTTGTTTGTATTAATATTCTCTGCCTACAATTGCTCTCTACTAGTTTTAAACGAATGCAGCCATTTTAAATTTTATTTAAGAGGATTTTTTCACCATTTTTATACCCTACACCACTATAGTGGGGATGTCCGTTCGTTCATCCGTCTGGCTGGCTGGCTGTCCATGTAATGCTTGTGCGCAGAGTACATTCGCAATTTTGAAGATATTGCAATAAAATTTGGTACGTCATATTTTTTCGGCCCAAGGATGGATGGGATTTAAAGTGGTGGAAATCGGTCCATTATTTCACCTGGCCCCCATACAAATGTCCTCCCGAAATTGAGGTTTACCGATCATAAATGTTTGAATTATGCAAGTATCCAAATAAATTTCATCACAAATGAGTAGTAAATGAAGCTACATAAATCACATCTACAAATTTTGTAAAGATTGGTCCATAATTAGTTGTAGCCCCCATATAAGGCCCACTTCCGAAAAGCACTTTAACGATCATAAAGCTCTGAAAAATGTTGTTATCCGAATAAAATTTAACAAAAATAAGTTTAATAAGTATGATGACATTTGATTTTATAATGGACGGTCCATATTTAGTCAAAACTACCATATAAAACCGTCTACGTAATTCACTTTAACCTCCATAAATTTTTTGAAAGTATTTATAGCGAGATAAAGTTTAACATACATAATATTTATATTCACGGAAGTCCTGGCATTAAATTTTTGGATGATAAGTCTATAATAGACAATATCTCCCATATAGCGCCCATTTCTGAAAAACTGTTTTATACATACTCGTATACTAGGTGTAGGGTATTATAAGGAAGGGCTTGACCGACTATACTTTCTTACATGTTTTATATGAAACAAACTACATATATATAACAGTATTTATTTATTTGTTGATTTTAGTCCCAACGTTTCTTTTTAATAACATAATTTTTGTAATTGTTGTTATTTTTGTTTTAGTGCTCCTCATAGTGTTATTTGCTGTCCAATATTGTTGATAATAGGGAGGTGTGTTTTTTTTATTGTTTAGTTTTAATTCATTTATTTATTTTGTTCATTCATGTTTTTAACACCCCTTGACAATTGCAATGGGTCTTTAACTTGTCAATAATGTTAAAAATTTTTATTTCATGTTTACAGCATGTTGTTATTGTTGGTTTTTGTTGTGTTGCTTCAACATTTAATTTAAATGGACAAAATATTTTTAAATTTATGTGTGTTATTTTGTGTAATAAGGAAATATAGGTTAGTTGGAAATATTTTAAACCGGATATCCACTGGTAAAAATATGCATTTGAAAAAATATTTAGTTGGTATTTTCTATTATTGATAGGTACTTAGTTTACTAAAACTTATGTATTTTTTCAATATTTAAAAAAAAACACACATTTCAATAATAGATAAGAGGAGGGCGGTAAATATCTTTACAGTATGCAGTGGAGGACTTATAATTAGAAACGACTTTGCAGCATATATGTATATTTGTTCACATATTTTAAAAATTTATTTCAATATACTCGTATTAAAACTAATAACTAGAAATAGTAAAGTAACAAATTATTATTAAGTTTAAAATAAAAAAAAAATCCCAGCATCAATACTATTTTAAGAAAAAATTGGTCACATAATTAGAAACTAAAAAAATATATGCAAAACATCTTAGTGAGGTTTAACAAAACGGGCTTAGCCTTTAATATTTTGTTAGAGAACTCTTGTTTTTGACAACATTCGCCAGTCTTTTTGGCAAACTCTTAATTAAACGCTGACATGTTTGCAGAGATATGTTTTTCCAGCTTTCTTGCACCAACTGAACAAATTCAACATTATTTTGTGAATTTTTGTCCTTTAGGTCTCTTTTTACAATTGCCCATGGGTTAAGACCAGAAGTTTGGGGTAACCAATCAAGAACATCAATATTTTTATTCAAAAGCCAACACTTCACTAACCGTGAAGTGTGCTTTGGATCATTATCATGCTGGCAAATGTATTGGACGAACATATTCTCAAAGCAATACGGTTTCATTTTCCTAAATATTTTTATATTGATGCTGATCCATTATACCCTGAACTTGTGCAATTGGACCCACACCATGCCAAAAAATGGCACTCCAGACCATAATATACCCGCCAATGTGTTTGACTGTTTTAACAGTGTACCTTGGGTCTAAGGCTTTATTTGGAGGACGTTTGATCAGATTAGATCAAATTAAACTTAGATTTATCGCTTCATAGAACTCTATTCAATTAGATTGGATCTTTGCTGAACATTTATTTTCCAAACTGCAACCGCTTCATGATATTTTTAAAACATGAGATTTTTTTTGTGCAAGAAGTCCTGACTCATTTGAGCGTCTTATTATTGCCCGTGTGGATATTTCTCCATTCTATTGTTTAACAAATTATACTCACTTTGTCACTAATATTTAGAAAAGTTGAAAAGTTAAAGAAAACAAATGCGCATTTCTAATTACGTGGCCAGCAAAACAAAAAAAAAAAAAAACAACAATTGAGGAAATAATATTTTTATATTTTTTTAATTTAACTTAGAACTCAACGTGTTGTGCATCAACAACAATGTTGATTGTTTACTCAATGAATAACAGTAAAAACAATTTACAGTGTAGGTCCTTAAAGAAGCTAAACAGCGATCTTATTATATCAAAGCATCGTTCCTAATTATATGGCCACCATTGTATGAAAATAAGCATTACAAATTTAAAAACAATTTTAAAGACATATTTAAAATACATAAAAAATATGCTAATATAATATAAAAAAAATCAGTTTCGAGTGTAAGTCTAGTCAAGAGTTTAGAATACATTTTGTTAGAAAAACTGGCAGCTTTGCATATAAATATTCATTCACACCCTTAAAATAAGCATATACATACATATCTAACAAATATCCTACTGAAATGTCGCTTGCGTTTGAAATTTAAAAGCCAAACTCTGTGTAAAACCTGCACAGTTGTATGACCTATATTTTTGTTCAATAAAGTTTTTCCTTTATAGCCATTTTATCCATTAAACAATGCTCAATAAAGTATAAGCTATTTACTTTTACTATAGAAACTAAATACATTTTTCTTGTGTTAGAAAACCTATAGAGAGTACATACAGATGTACATAAATACAGGAATACACTGGGGGTTTTCTTAGAGTATTTTTTTAGCTATTAAATCATTTACGAAAAATCACACAATACATCTCATCAAGTTTTATGACTGGTATGTGCTGCAGCAAATTTCATTTACGACTTCTAGCAGAAATACATAACGCTCAATAGCTGAGAAAGTGACTTAAATTTAAAAAAATTTCAATTTGGAAAATTTATTTTGAAAGATATTTAAATATATTTTATGACTTTTAAATATTAAAAAAAGAATATTAGTAAAAAGATTGTTGAGTTACAATTTCTTTTTAAAATTTTAAGTTGTCCTGTTCTTGCTTTCAGTGTACGATATGTTGTTGCAACATGCTACTTTAAACATAGAAGGTGCATGAAAAAAACACTTATTAGATTTGACCACAATGTGGTGGTCATTATGCGATTTTAATGGCATAAAAAATACTTGTGGCCCGTTGCATATTAAGATGTTTTACTCTAGTGTCGTAAAGTTATTAAACCAATGCTAAACGTGTTTAAAAGTTGTTTTTTTAATTAACAGAGAGTTTAAAATGCCAGTATTTACTAAACAGTTTAAATAGTTAAACCTTTGACACACCCAAACTGTCAATCTATGTCTATAAGTATTTAAGACGATAAAGAATTGTAAAAGTTTTAAAAAAGTAATTAATTAAAAGAAATGAAAGATAAACATAATTAATCATTTAAGCCCAAGACACTAAATTAGCATAGTGCTAGTTTAAGTGTAAACAAAGTTTAAAGCTGTGACAGGCATTAAGAGCGAGTGGAACAAGGATTGTCAAGCAGGGGAGTAATTTCAGTTTGAAAAGGTCCCTAGGGACCTTCTCACCCATCGGAGGGTTAACAAAGTTTAAAGCAGTGATCGGGATTAAGAGAAAGTGCAACAAAGATTGTAATAACAGGTTATAATAATTCTTGCTTTAATGTAATATGCATTAATTAATCATTAATTAATATTTATATAAATTATTTGGCGTTAATTTAAGTGTAAACAAAGCTTAAAGCAGTGACCGACATTAAGAGAAAAAAAGGAACAAGTATTGTAATTGTCTATGCTCTTTATTTCTTTATTATATTCTGTCATAATTATTGATTTAAGTAATAACAGTCTTATGCAAAAAAAATTCTTATTTGAGGATTGTAGTTCACGTTAGTTAAAATACACTTTAAGGCTAACACACCAATGTTAAAAATTCATATGCAAAAACAGTACGTTAACTATTGTATACATTAATTAATTGTATATGTTGATACTGGCAACACTATCACTCTCTTTTGTCTCTTTATAGTAAATGATGTAAAACAACGATTATTAGTTCATTCGGATAGTCGGATATCTTAAAATGTTTTGTATATTTTCAATATAAAATGAAATTTTAATCTTATTTTAATATGTCAAATAATATTAATACTGCATAAAAACATAAACTAACCACATTTATAGTAATTTAAAATAATAAATACGCTTATTTGTTCCTAACTTTAAAGCGATTATTTTAAAATCGAGCTTTATTTACTTTGGTTGATTGTATGTACATCACTATAATGTTTTGTATGTTTGCATTATAAAAATACAAATTGGAACAAGTCGGTTTCAGTGAGATTGCTCAAAATAAAAAATTGCATCAAATAGGGCTTTTAGAGAAGATAAAAGTAGTATAAAAATTCTTTGTCGGTCACGCTTATTTTCGAGTGGGCGGGTCTTCAAAGTTGCAAATATATGAGCCTATATCTCGGAAACTATTCAGTGTCTGATAATTTATGATACGTCAAATTAATGGTATAGAAAATATCTTTCCAACGAAATATGCCATGATTATAAAATATGGACCCACTATGGGTTAAATTCGAGATACATATTTTTTTACCAAACATTTTTTTTAATATCTAAAAAATCTTAAAAAAAGTCTATATAAGTGTTTTTTTTAGATTATTACAACAAATAGCCAAGACATTAAGCTTTAATTTAAGGTATGACATGTGTCTGTAGGTATTATAGTCACAGATTTATAAGTTCTGAAAAATTAAAAAAAAAGAATTATTTTTCTCTAAATTATAATTTCCAAACTTTAGTATAAATACTTTAAAATCAAATTTCATACTTTTAATATTAATGTCATATATAAGCTATGTTTAATAAGATGTTCTGCTATATGGTATACAGAACACCGGCTTCGCATAGTACAAATTTATTGTAATTTTTATGGTGAAATGTCATAATTTTTCTTAAATATCTCTGGACCTATACTACATACACGGTTATATTTTACCTTGAATTAAAGCTTAGTTCCTTGATTTTTAAATTTTGTAATTTATATACATACATATGTATTTTTCCGGATTTCTTAGAGTTTTTAAAAAATATAGGATCAAAAAATAATTTTCTCGACATTGACCTCTATGTACATGGTTCATATAAGTAGATTATGTTATATATTGTTGGAAGGGTCTTTAAAATACCTATCATTTGATATATATATCGTCTAGAGAACACTTTTCAAGAAAGAATCATTGAATGCTTTCAAAAAACTTTATTTTTATATTAAAAAATAATTCAAATGTATCCAATTTTAATGTAAAAATCTACACAAAAATTCACAAAACTTTATTTGTTAAAACAATAAAATATTTTAACTACACTTTAAAGTACGTATGTAGCTGCTTTAAATTATTTGATGTTATCATTGCTTTACCAGACGTATGTTAAGCTAAAAGTTGTTTTTGCATGATACTTTAAGGAATTTTTCTTAACAGAGGTTTATCAGCCTGTTTTAAGTTTTTTTGCATAAGGCTGTAAGACTCTAGCGTTAGTTTAAGTGCAAACAAAGTTTAAAACATTAAACGGCATAAAGATAATAGGAAATATACATTGTCAGGCATGTGATGGAAATCGAAATCGAAAACGAATCATTTTTGGAAATAAATTTTAATGCATTTATAATCTAATGTTAAAAATTTTTGTTTTAAGATTCTCTTTAGTAGCCCAATATCTTTATATTTTATGTGATAAAAGTTTTTCAATACAGAAATATTACGAAAAAATTGACTTCAAAAAGTCATTCGTTTTCCATCACATGCCTGTATATTAACATACCGAGTACTACCTTTCTTTATAAAAATCTTATCCTTTAAACTATTTTATAATTTTTATGCATTTTAAAGACCTTCGTGTTGCTTACGGTATAATATGCTATCAAGAACGTCTCCTGGTGGCTATGATTGCCGTTCACTGATTTAAACTTAAATAACCTTTGCAGAAATAACAATAAATGAAAGTCACCTCTAGGATTTAAAAATAAACAACCACAATAAGTAAAAGAAATAAATATATAAACAGAAATTTTTCCACAATTAAACTAAACTTCAAATAAACAGCTGCTTTTTAAATCCAAAAGCAAAAAATCAAACTTTAGAAATATGAATTAGATACATATGTACATATTCTTAAAAAATTAAGCAACAATTTTATTACACAATGTGAATTTTCAACAATTTTCCTAGAATTTTTAAATTAAAGTTAAATTTTTTTGCAAGTTCAATTTAAGTTTTAACTAGTTTGTTCTTATTTAGTTTATATGTATGTTTTTGTTTTATTTGTTTAAATTTTCAAATCACATTAACAAAATCTCTGGCTAGAAATATTTAACCATGTGCTGCTTTTGGTTCCGTACATATGTATGTACGAGTATGTACATATATACATACATACATACATACATACATATAATCTTTTTCTAAAAATCTGTGAAATAAAACTTGTTATTTTTTTCTTATGGTCTCTTTTTATTATAAAACAAATGTATCCTTTTGCTAAAGTAAATTATGGTTAAATGTGTTTGTTTTTTTTTGGGCACACGTGTGCACTAGTTTTATGTATATTGTGTATTTTGTTTTCATGTACAAAAATTCTATATGAAAAATATATAAAAGAAAAAATAAAAATCAAACATATTTTTCAAGGCAGTTGTGATAATTGGGCACAGTCTTTATCTTTGTGTGCATGTGCAAATTGTGAAATGAGTTTTTAAACGGCTACGACAAAAGAAAACGCTGCAATTCCATTTGAATTGAATGTGCAAATTTAATATGAATAACGAATTTAAACTAGTACTCTACTTTAAATCCTTAATGAGCTAGAGCCACACATTAAAATCAAAGTCAATTTAGCTATGTCTGTCTGTGTAAAACACGCTCACTTTTAAAATAAACTATCAAAATTAATGAGGTTCACACAAAATTGTTTATAATTTTCCTAAGTAGTTTGGTATTGAAAATCAGCCAAATTGGTTATGAACTTAAATGCAACTTAATCGCATTCTGATATGGTTAGAAAATGTATCACCTGGTAAAGCATCAAAGCATTAAAGATAAAATAAATTTTTGTCCTTTCACCACATCATATCGTTTTCAAATACTCGAATTTAGAAACTGATAAGTAACGATTTTTCAAATGTAATGTTTGCAACATTTCAAATTTTGTTGCATAATGGATTGTTTTTCATAAGATTTATACATAAGGTACACGGGTACCTTATCGTAGGAGTTTTTTGTCAATCACATACGGGTTAAAAAGTCTATAGGAAAGAGACATTTAGAGAAACAAAGAAGGCATTTAGAGAAGACAGGTTCTCTTTGGAAGAGATTGAAATCATCTGAGGACCATTAAGAGCAATAAAGTGTTGTGGAAAATATATTGTTATTGAACTCTGGTAATAAGATTTTGTTTTAAGAATATTCTTACATTTTCAATTTACTTTCAAACTAAAGGTACGGTCACACTAGGCAAATATTTGCCGAAAAATACGTAACCACTAAATAAAATATTTTTTTAACTCGTTTATATATTAAAATAATTTCGTTTATTTAGAACAAGACACAACAAATATTTAGTCTTATTTTATTTGATGCTGTTTGATCTTGCAAAACTCTTGTAAGAGTAAACAACGTCAAACAAATTTGTGCTAAAACAAGTGGTAACGCTTTTTTGAGTAAATATTTGCCAAGTGTGACCATACCTTAAGAAATTCCAATATCTTTTTAAAATAAGTTCTGTTGAACTTTATTTTTCTCTCTCTCTCTCTTTCTTTACTTTTGAAAAATTGTTTCTATCTTTCATAAAATCTGAAATATTTGTTAAATTTTTATTGTTCATTAGGATGTTGATATTATTGCTGTTATTATTTTTATTATTGCCAATATAATAAACAATTTTTAGTAGTTAATTTTTGTGGCTACGTAAGACACACCCAAGTGTTGTTTGCTGTTGTGTTGCTTGGGTGTCAGTAGCAGTCTAGACCACTTGTAAACATATTTCAAAAATGCACACAAAAATTGTACAAAAACAAACAAACAAACAAATAATATATATCGATGGCTTAATATAAAAAAGGCCTAACTCAATTTAAACAAGAAATCACTGAAAAAAATGTCTATCTTCGATACCTTCATTAAAACAAAAATAAAAAAAAATTTAAATGAGTAATAAAATGCGTTGCTTTTTTTATAAAAAATTGTTTAAAAATTTTTGTTGTATCTAAAATTTTACGGATTTTATTAAGTTTTTTCCTTCGTCTGTAAAAGTAACAAAAACTCGTATTAGGCCTTTTTTATATTAAGCCATCGATATATGTATGTGCATACAATATATTTTTCCTAGTATTTTAATTGTAAATTATTTGTTATTTTTAAGTTGTCTTTTATTATAACAATTATTTACGATTTAGTTACGATTTGAGGCCACTGAGGCCGGGCCAGGCCACTAACACAACATGTTTTTCAATTCCAAGACAATTAATTGCACATTTGTTTTAGTTTTTTATTTTATATTTATATGGAAATTTTTATATATATAGTGCATTTGTATTAGAAATAAATTTAATATTTGCAGCTTTTCGATTAAGTGCAATGATTTGAAATAAAATGAAAAGAAGTTTATAATAATTAATAGAGAAATTATTATTAAAAAGTTAAATAAACTAAAATTTATTAAATAATAACGACATGGATAAGTCAAATCTTATCTACAAAATAAAATGCATGGGGAACAACACTAACATATGCAACCAAGTATATATATATTGGGACTGCAAAGAACAAGCTGAAAACTAGATTAGCAGTCATCAATACAAAAAAACGGCACTTACAGCCCATTGTACAATGAGAGGACATACACCAGATTTTGACAATGTACAAATTTTACAAAGAGAAGAAATATATAAACGGAGATTTACATTGGAAATGTTACACATCAACAGGGTCGAACAAGTAAAGAAAATGAACTACCGGACCGATATAGAAAACTTATCAAAAAGTTATACTTATATAGGGTGTTTTTTTACAGGTTTGTTTTTCGAAAAGAGATAAAACTGGCATTTTGTGGTCAAATCTGGCAACTCTAATGTCATTTATGTTCAGTTTGGTTTGCCATTTCATCATGAACAGGTTGACAAAAGAACAACGCTTGCAAATCGTGCAAATTTATTTCGAAAATAACGGTTCAGTTCGCGAAGTTTACCGCAGGCTCCGTCCATTTTATGGTCGACATAATCGTCCATCAGAGCAATTAATTCGGTTAACCATGGATCGTTTTCGCACTACGTTTACTCTATGTGATAATACGCATCCGCAGAGACGTCGAACAGTGCGCACCGAAGAAACAATTGCCGCTGTAGAGCAAAGTGTTGAAGAGGACCCGAATTAATGGAGACCGGTATAGAGCCATGATAACCGACTATGTATTTTGTTCCCGAATTGGATGTCATGAATGTGGATGAGTTGTGGTTCCACACAGCGCACGCCACAATCGATTTATTGAAGGAAACATTCGATGAGCGCATAATTTCGCGGAATGGACCTGTCAATTGGCCACCAAGATCGTGTGATTTGACACCATTGGATTATTTTCTTTGGGGATATGTGAAGTCGCTCGTCTACGCCAACAAACCAGAAACGTTAGGGGAATTGGAAACCAACATTCGTGGCGTTATTGCCGACATACGGCCCCATATGCTCGAAAAAGTGGTTGAAAATTGGACCTGTAGAATTGGCTTTATTCGAGCCAGCCGCGGCGGCCACATGCCTGAAATCATATTTAAATATTAATGGCATAAAATTATCCTTCCAATAAAGCCAAATTGATGGTCATTAAAACGATTTTCTTGTGTTTTATTTCAATTCGAAGTTCTATACCTCTCAAAAAAAACACCAAATAAAACAAAACATAAAATTTAGTACAATATTAAATGTTTAACTTTAAAGACTAATTTTTGATTGTTGTAAATCATTGTTGTTGTAAGTTTTATCTTTATATTCTGTCGCAATAGTAAAGTAAATTAATTTGTATTATTTCTGTTTTGTGTATAGATTTTCCTGATGATGCTTACCGATGGTAGGCGAAATATTGAAATAAATAAATAAAGCAATTGATTATAACACAGACCTCGAGCCTGATTATTTGCCTAATTTGATTAAATAATAAGTTTAATAAAGAAATATTACAACATTTAACCCGCCTTTATTTAAGATATTTACGTAGCAACAGCGTAGAGTAAACCGAGTTATTTATAATACTCAACTTACTGATTACCGTCTATAGACGGTCTTAGGCCATAAAGGGTTAATTTAGTTGTGTAAACTCGACCTGTGTGTACAGTGTCAAGTTAACCAGCCACCAATTAACAAGAATTAAACACAATCATAAACATTACACATTACAAATCTTCGTCCTTACATAAGTTCCTAGAACACTTGAACTTTGAACTCTATAATTTAATTATCAACATGTAGGTAGTAATTGAATGAAAAAAAAAAAGAAAATACAAAACTTTCCGGTCTCGTGTCTCGTTGGCAAATAATTTAATTTAGCAATGAAATTTTTTTTACACAAATAAAGTCAACAAATATAACTAAATTATACATACATACATACCTATATAATATGTACACCTAATACAAAAAAAGAAGATAAACTTAAATTACATCATAGGGCGCAGAAATCTTTCTGCTTTATTACAAATGTTCTGGCGCAAAAAATGCAGCGCTGAGAAAGAGGAAATAAAACGCATAGAAAATATAAATTCAATTGACATCAAAGTGCAATTGAAGCAAATAAACAAGCATAATATTATTTTAAACTCTTTCTAGTGCACAGACACACACCTAAACACTTTAGTTTACCAGCTGTGCCAGCATCCACCACCATCGACCACCACACTTCTATAAAATATCATCACATCACTACTTGAGAATGTGGCAGAGAAAGCAGAGAAATAGCGAAAGGAATGTGTTGTAAATTCTATAAAGACTGTGGAAAAAGTATGTGTACCAGGAAGTAACAGCTATTTTGTTGCTAATTTAAAAATTAAGCAAGAATTTAAATTTAAATGTTACTAAAGCATTGTCCACATAAAATCCGTAATGCCAATCATATTATGTGAAAAGATTTTAATGCTAGTCAAGCTTTCTCCAAAACCAACCAAATGTTCGTTACCTTACGATCAGTATGGGAATTTTCTGCCTTATACTGACTCACTTCAACTCTTGTGTCAAATCAGTACTGGTTTATGCATGTGAATACAACAAAACACAATGAAAAACTCAATTTAAGTGTTTACTAATCGATGACTAAAATAAATCCTTAAAGTTTTCTGGCTCAACACCATAAAAAATAAGGAACTTGGAAGGCAAACCAATCAATCATATTAAAATTTTAAACCGCAAATATCGTTGGATTTGTCATACTCAGCGCATACAAAGAGTAAGCAGACCGTCTCATACCTGGAGTAGTGCGAGATATGGTTTGTGCTCTTCAGAAGTGGTGATTTTGACACAAAGACAAATATAACCGGCTTGAGGAGCAACAGTTGGAGGCATTACGCCATGAAGATTTTTGCCAAACTCAACAAGATCTTGCAAAATCATTAGGTGCGAATCAAGCAGCAACTTCGAAACGTTTACGAGCAGTAGGATTCTTCCAAAAGCAGAGAAATTGGGTGCTTGATGAATTGAAGCCGAGAGACAATGACTCGTCTCTCTTGAGATGAAAAATGGTTCTAAAATCATATCCGGAAGCGTAAGAGATCGTATATGAAGACCAACTAATCAGCCAAATAGACACTAAAGCCAAATATCCATGCCGCAAAGCTCACGCTCTGGTTGGTAAGTATTGCCTCATCCGACTTATAGTTCAGACCTATTTGTTTCTTATCGATGCAGAACGCTCTCTCTGGGATACGCTCCATATTAGAAGAGGGTGTCCGAAAGGAAGAGACAGTGACAGCGTCTTACTTATTCCACAATTGTCCGGCCTTGGTAAATTGTTGATAATGATTCCTATATACATTTAAAAAGTTAGGAGGAGAAATTTGCTTTTTGGATTCCGCCACAGACTTCACTTTTATAGGATACTGGATCCTTTATTTTATTTTGGGAATTTGTTGAGATACATTTAAAAAGTTAGGAGGAGAAATTTGCTTTTTGGATTCCGCCACAGATTACACTTTTATAGGATACTGAATCCTTTATTTTATTTTTTTGTTGGGGGAATTGTTGAGAATAAATCCTAGATCCATTTTAAAAGTTAGGAGGATAAATTTGCTTTTTGGATTCCGCCACGGATCCCACTTTTATAGGATACTGGATCCTTTATTTTATTTTGGGAATTTGTTGAGATACAGTTAAAAAGTTAGGAGGAGAAATTTGCTTATTGGATTCCGCCACGGATTCCACTTTTATAGGATACTGGGTCCTTTATTTTATTTTATTTTTTTTTTTGGGGAATTGTTGAGAATGATTCCAAAATACATTTTAAAAGTTAGGAGGATAAATTTGCTTATTGGATTCCAACACGAACAAATAAGGTTATGGGTTTCCACTTTTATAGGACACTGGATCATTATCGGTTCTACCATACAGCGATTACTGTAGAAGCTATGAAAATAAGGTAGTTACAGTGTCTCAATATGAGAAAGCCTATTGTCACATCCCCTTCCTTTCATCCTTGGAGGATGCCTTGCATAGGTAGATGCTCAAATCCAGAAACAAAAAATGTCAAATGGTTTGTCGAAGACTTTGAATATTTCGAAATTGTTTAAAGCAGCTTGTATCTAAACGAGTTGGCATTCAGTGATATATTCTAAACATCCATGCAATGAAATGAGAGTTTACCAAACTCATACATGACGGTAACAATTTAATAACGAAAGAATAGACACTGCACAGGTGTTTTTACAATTTCCGTTTTTGATTTGCTTCCATTCTAAATATAAATCTAACCAGATTTGTTATCATAATGCCGACCACTGGTTTGTATTGGAGTGTGTTAAAACATTAACTATAGATCGCATATAATTGAACTATAGTTTAAAGATTGTGGTTTTAGGAATTTATATAACCAAAAAGGAGATTCCAAGATCCATCTCTTTATTCCCATATTTAAAGTTAATAGTTGATACTTTACCTAGAATAACTATGCAAAGTGTGAAATAATGAGTTTTTGTTTGGGAAATCTTCAACAGCATGAAGAATATCATCATCATCAGCAGCCTAGTATATATACATATATATCGTATTCCAACAAATACGAGCTGGCAAACACTTTAGAAGAGTACTTAAAATCAGACAGTTATTGTTAAAAGAAAAGTAAAGTATACTACACCAAAAAGAGTAAAAAAAAAAAAACTTCACATAAAAATACCGGAAAATAAAAAAAAGGACAGGAATGAATTTGATTTCATGTAGTTCGATGTGTATGTGCGCATGCATCTTCATCTAAAACATAATGGAACACGTTCCTTCACAGCTAAACCCCAATAAACACAAATAAGTGACGGTTTTGTGATGCTGGTGGTTGGTTGGTTGCTGATGATGTTTGAACCATAGACAATTCCTGATTTTATATCTACTCTTACGCCAACAACACAAGCTGGCTGGCTGGTTGGTTGGCTGGCTAACAGTTGTAGCGAAAATAAATGCCAAGGAAAACACACACAGACACAAAACATAAAATAGGTGCATATATCAAATCAGGAAAACTTCTTACAAGATAAATTCATACCTAAATAAACGAGTAGAATAAGCGTAACTATGCTTTAGCAAACCCTCCCTCAATCGTCTTTATGTTTAATGTTTTAGGAAGACGAAAGAAGAATATTGCAAAAGAAAAGTGCTAAAAGATAAAACATTTCGTAAATGTTCTTCAAAGCCAATAACTAGAATTTCGGTTAGAAACAAAATTGTGTGTATATTTATTTCTCTAGTTGTGTGTGTGTGTATGTTGTGTTTTTTATTCTTGTAAAATATAAAACACCCTCTAGCATTTGAAATGAATTTTACACGTTACATTTTAAATTTCATTACAAAAATATTTTAAAAAGTTATTTTTATGCTGCAAAGCAAATTGTTGTGTTGAACTGTGGCAAGAATTTTTTATGTTCATTCTACGATTATGGTACGGTATGTAGATTGGTGGGTATTATAAGTTTTAATGATCTTTAACTATCTTTGGTGTTGTGGATAATTCTCATAATTCTTTTTCAAGTTAAGCTAAATCTTGTCTCTGCTTATTAATGTTTATATTTGCAAATGAAGGTTTTCAAGATAAAGTTGTAGACTTTGCTAATATAATTAGAGGCTCTGTAGTTTGAAAGCTAAGGAATTCGAATTCCTCGAAATGTGCAAGAAAGAAGTTCTCGACAAAACATCTTGGATCTTGGTTTACGTGGTTGCCCGCAATGTGCCAGCAAGCAGCATGTACAATTTTTTGATTCCGTTTTGCAATGATCACAACACTCAATGAGATTGAGTGATTACTAAGAGATTACTAAATCCAGCCTGTCGCGTTCAGGTTATCCGATGATTTGATACACATCTCTGCCGGGCATTAACAGAGAAGATAAAATACTGTGTTTTCTTCTTTCTCCTGATCTTGTCAACTGCGGTAGTGAATATTGAAAAGAAGTAAAAGTCAGTTTGAATGCTCATCAAACGTCCAGTGACCAGCTAGCACCGCTATTATGTCCTTTCGTTACATATTCACGAGCTGCGTACTGCGTTTTTAATTGTAAACTGGCGATATTTTCTTAGTAGTTTTACATGTGTTTGGATTGCGGCACCTTTTTTTAGCCTTTTGATAGTAGGGCCTAATAACTTCCTTTTTAATAGTCCCCAGCGGTAGTGCGATTTATACGGCTATTGACACATTTAAAGCGACTCCTTCTCTGGCCAGTTCTTCTGTCTGTTCATTACCGTAGTAGTCCCTATGCGCAGGGCCCCAAACAAGAGTAATGTCAGTTAGACGACATAGCTTAGACAGTTCTTTCTTACATTGTCAGATAGATGTTGTAGTATTGGATTAAAATGACTTCTGTGCCGCTTGGCTGTCAATAAAAATGGCAAACAAAACATTTTGTTTGTACTGAGAGAACGAGAATCTTTTAAGAACAAGATCATAACATCTCTGAAGATCATGGTTTAGCTATTTAAATGAACTCTTCGACGACCTTTTCACTGAAATTCAGCTCAGTAATCCACGAAATACGTGGGTATAATTTTTACATTTTTCGAAGTAGAACCAGTCTGCTTGAAACTACCTACGAATATGTTGTTCTATAAATTATAAATCGATTCTATACATTAAAATTAATTTTTCCCACGACAGTACTACAGTAAATAAAATATTAGTTGCGTGGTTGATAACAGATGAAATTGGAAAAAACTTTTCTGCAAACTTCTCAATATTTCTTTTGATTAAAAAAAAATCTGCATTGAAGATGTAATGGAAACTTGGTATTTCTTCCTTGTAATGTGAGATTTGAAATCAGGGAAACTGTGAATTTTTTATTGATGAAGTATCTTTTAAGAATGAGTTGACTATATACCTTTTAATCCACATATAATTTCATTTCTGAATAACAGGGATACTTGAAACTTATCATTTATAATTAGAGACCTGGGCTCTATTCCACAAAACGTCTTATTAACTTTTCACTTTTTACTAACGTAATTTTTCGATCATTCGCAAAACTTAATGCTCCTCAGAACTATACTATTTGATAAGTGCTAAGTTAAAATTGATAAGTGTAATTTGCAAAGTTTTTGAAGTTTTTTCAATTTGTAATTTCTGTTTCATGTACGTTTAAAAGTGTAATTTGCAAAGATTTTGCAAGTAATTATGACGTTTTGTTCCACAAAAATTGTAAATTCTATTTTTGCAAAGCAAATTTTGATGCGTTTGTCAAAAAATTGCAAGGCAAAAGATCGTTTTACAAAATCATATTGTTATAACAAGTGAAGCTTTCAAAATGTTAAGACATGACCATACAATATGAATGCGATGATAATATGCGTGCCAGACTACACATTTTACGGTATAGTGGTTACGAACTGAAAAACTAGTTGATAACACCATTACGTCGAAATACCGATATCTCTGCTGTTGACACAAAAAAAAACGACGCATTATTAAAAAAAGTTTTGGAATTATTTCAGAAAGATTCTCGTGTCTGAATGAAATGTAAACTTTTATATGATTTCAATGTTTACAACAATTTTATAAAAAAATACTTAATACTTTATTGTTTTGAAAACTGGCAAATAAAATATAATTTTTCCCAATTCCCAGTCCCAATTTACACGAAGCAATTCTTTAAGCTAAGCTCATCACCTTTTAGACTTTGGGATGAGCGTAAGATAAGACGTTTCCACACTTGATTATACTAGCAATTCATATTACTCTCTTATTCGTATTATATATGTATGTGTATACAAATGTGTGTATACTATCCAATAAAAATAAGAGCGAACACCGAAAAAATTTCAAGGAAAAAATTGTATCAATCTTTTTACTAAAAATAGCTTAGTGTAAATTGAAACTAACACTGCACTTTTTCGCATTTATCGATTTAACAAGTTGTATTTAGAAAAGCAAAGAGAAATAAGACAGAAATGCAAAGATGATTAAATGCTTTATAAAACATTTTGCACACTCACTTTACAGGAGAGCGCAAAGTCGTAACCTAGAGGTCAAAGTCTCTGCAAAATGAATATTGTGGCAAAGAATAAAAAAATTTTTAATTTGATAAGTGTAAAGTGAAAAGCGGCTAAATTGTTTGTGGAATAGCGCCCTGGAAGCACAATTTCGTAAAGGGTCTGAATATTTTATAATACGAGTACACTTGTTCAATTAACAAGTAATGTTGTAGTGTCGTATTAGCTTTACGTCGTCTGAATTTACAATAGTTGTACAAATGTTCAATCAATCATAAACAGATTGACAAATTTAAAACAAAAAAATAAAATTAATAAAAAACAACAAATTTAAATAATGGCGAAAAACTTTCATAATTTTTTTTTTGTTACACTTGAATCAATTTATATTTTTCACGCAATGCAGAAATTATTTTGTTTTTCTCACTTGTATTATTAATTTTATTTATTAAGTTTTATATACATATTTGATTTGATATTTTACTTCTGATATTTGAAAGGCTTGAAAATGGTGCACACAATCAGATAGTTGTATAATACAATGTACAACATACAACGTCACTTGTGAATTGTACAACTATTTCATCAATACATTATTTGATGACAAAATGGGGCTATAAGACTTAAACCAGTAAATTAAAATATTCAGGAAATAGTTAGTATACGGTATTATTTGATTGTTTAAGGACTATAATTTAACATGAAAATAATCTTAGTGTAGGTCACTTGAACAATTCTTCTACACCAAATTTTCAACAATTCAATGCCAACAATATTTCTATGCCAATTTAAATTAGAATTCCATAGAAAAATCTTAGAAAAATCTATAGCTGCAGGGTTAGATTCCAGTACATATAAGTGGACACATATTTTTTTCTCCCATCTAAATTGTCTGTTCAGTTTATGGACAAAAATACTAACAGACAAACATCTAACCGTAGACAGTGAGAGAGTGGGAAAGGGAGGGTGAAAACATATTTGATTAGGTACAAAGAACTAAAATATAAAAATACAACAACAGCAACATCTGTGGAAAAAAACAGGATTACAATAAAAATCAAAAAAAAGTAGTAAAAGAAATATTATGTAGCAAAAGAGGAAGAAATCTAAAATGTACGTTTGGGAAGTTGGCATTTTACATGGTTTTATTATGTGTAAGATAATTTATTTTTAGTACAACTTGGACTTTAAGCAACAGTAGAAGAAAACAAAAAATATGGCTTGGAAAAATCTACAAGACTTAAATATTTGTAGTTGATGTGTACAACATGTCAATGCAAGCTTGATCATGTGTTTTTCTGTTGTATTTTTTTTTTGTATTATTTTTTATTGTGTTTTGGTATTATTTTATAGTTTTTTTTTAGTTTTTTTAGTGTACATATAAATAAAAATTTGTTGTAACCAAATATGGTAGATGTTGACATGTACATACATATTATTAAGTTAGATATAATCGTACATACAGTCAGAGTCGAAATTTAGTATACAGCAGGCTTTTTCATCTATGAAGTAAAATATTTTTATCATAATAAGAAATAAGTATGTACATTAGGGTTATAACTTTTTAACACTTTTTGTGGATATTACGGCAAAACGCCATATTAAAATATATGAAAATTTTTTCGGATTGTTAAAAAAGTTCACGCAGGGAGGGATCGGGTTGAAGTTTGAAAACAACCATTTTTATCTCATGGAAATTTAAAAAAAAATATACACCTATTATTTCTATGTATTCCTATACGTTTCACTATTACCTACGGTTTACAATTCATCGCGGTTCAAAATTCTTTATATGTACAAGGTGGCGCAAAAGTAATCCTCCTATCAGAAAATGCGAAATACACGTTAATAAACAATGTTACGCTACACTGCTCCAGAACGCGGAATATTGCTAACAGAACTGACATTATTGGCCTCGCAAAATTTATAGCATTTTCTGTTAGGAGGATTACTTTTGCGCCACCTTGTACCTATGTATGTAAAAACATGAGTAAAATATTTTATATTTAAAGTGATATAAAAATATAAGCAATGATCCGAGTTTCATAGATTGTACCATCACTAAATGCTTAGATTATAATATTTTAAAGGATATTTGATTTTCCAATCAGTGCTTCAATGAAGAAAATTACAAAGGCTTAGAATAATTATTAACCCAATTTCAAAACGCAAAGGCGTGTTTTGAAAGACATTGGGTAAAAGAACCTTCAGTAATTCTTTTGCAACAACGGAATAAAATATATATGTATGTGCAGAGCGAGCAATAAAAGTTGTACAAGATATTTTCCATTGTATAAATCATTGCGAACATAAAACTTAAAGTTTATTAATACATGAATATTGTATAAATTAAAAACTAAATAATAAAAAATTTTTCTAAAAAAATTTCTTGGAAGGTTTTAGAAATTTGCTTCCCTGTGTGAGTTTTTTTTCGCATTCTTGGCCACTCTGTGATATTATGCCAATAATTTGGTTACAGCCCTAATGTATTTACATACATATATATTTAAATTCCAATCTTAAAATTTATTATAAGATTTATTGTTTTTTAAAATTAAATTTGATTTCGTACAAATTTTGTGGGGAGTAGAAAAAAGTACCTGAGAGAATTAATAAAAAATGAATGTACATATAGTTGAAAGATAACGCCCTATTTTATATTACCAAAATCTAAAAATTAAAAGGTAATATTTTGTTGGTCCTTCATTCAGCTTAATTACAGCTGCTAGTCGTCTTTTCGTGGAATTTACAAGAGGTTCAGTCACATCTCTAGTAATCTTGCCCCACTCTCCCGTTAAAGCTGTTCGGACTTCGTCTTTGGCCTCTTTTTCTAATGTTCCTGTCTAAAATTTCCTAAAGGTCTATGGTCTATGGGGTTGAGGTCTGGAGATTGTGAAGGTGAATAATTACTTATTACGCAAGACCAAACAGCATCAAAAAAATTAAAATTAAATACAGGTATCAATACAAAATTCTGTTTTGGGACCAGAAATATAATAAACCGCGCAAATTGAAACACTAGCTATATACAAAATTAAATTTTAAAGATATTACAGAAATTATTGTTCGCTGTATACTAAATTTTGACTCTGACTGTATATGTAGCTAAACTGTTAGCAACACGAGAAGTGTCTGAATAGTTAGTTCAAAATAGCGAACAAAGATTTTGCAATTGCAATATTTCATCAAAAGCAAATTATAACATTTTAGAAAATCTGAATATACATATGTTAGATTAGGCAGATGGAGATTGATATAAGGAACACAATTATATACGATTTGAAGCATATGCCACCTAAATTGTTTTAATACAAACACTTTGTTTGCTATTTGAAATCTGTTTTTAAGACCATAAGTGGGTGTTTGAACATTTATTGACTCTTGTTTTGCAGCTCAAGTTCATTTAATTTTCAACATGAACAAATATTTTTTTTCCAAACTTTTATTGTGCTACATGTTGCAAGTTTTGTTTTTTAAAATAACATTTGTGAAAAAATAGTTTGACAATAAAAAACATTGTAGCAATTAATTGGATTTTATTTTTTATACTAAAAAGAAATCTCACAATTATCTTATAAATATTAAAGAAATTGCTATAACAATTTGATTGATAACTGAATTAAACACCTAAGCTATGTATAGACGGTTGTCAGATCATACAATGTTGTCAGATCTAACAATGGCTAGCAATGTACTGACATTGAAAAATTGTTAGCAAAAGGTAAATTGCCAATGCTTTTTCTTACAACGTTGGAAGACAAACATTTTTAGTTCCAACGGTGGAGACATTTTCTGAACATTTTTCGGACAACATTGTAAGATCTGACAACCGTCTGTACAATGCTTTACATAATTATATAATTATTTAGGTTGGCAATTAAGTTTCTGATAAATAAGAAAACAAACAACAGAGAAAACATGATTCAGGAAATAATGAGTTGCCATTTGTTATAATAAAATAGCATGACGTACGTATTAAATGCAATTGACATTTCAAATGTAATAAATATAATACAGGCAATTAAATTGCTAGAATTATAATTTGCACTTCATCTAGTGAACATAAGAATTACTTGGTAGCTGGTTTGTAAGGAAAAGAGAAGGGAAATTAACTGAAAGTAAAGGAACATGTTCAAATTATGTATTTTACAAATGAATTTTCTAATTTCTTATATTCAACCAAGAACTTGGAAGACCTAAAATCTTTTAGATAAAAGTCTATGAATAATAACTTTGATCGAATAACTACTGGGGCCAAATTACCGCATTCGATATCGAGTAAAATTGATCGTAATTTTCTTATTTGAGATTATGACATTCGATATCGAGCAAGAAATTTAGTACATTTAATCATAATTTCGATATCGAAATCATTTTTCGATACGATAGCTCATTCGATCACGAATGCGGTAATTTGACCCCTGAGTGAAGCTCTTCTCTTGAATTCTGCTTAGTAACAAATAAGTTTTTGTAATTTCACAGATTAATAGTTATTTGGTGGTGAAAATTAAAACTTCTTGCAACTGGTTATAGAAAATTATATACAGCTGCGTGCAACTAATTAAGGACAGTAGTATTCAATATTTAAATGTTAAAGTTAATATTTATTAAATAAGACGCTAAAATTTAACACTTTTTGTATATTTTTTCCTTGTGACAGTGATCAATTTATTAACATTTGTAAATTCAGGCAGTTTTTAAAAGTTAGATTTATAAAAAGTGGCCGGTAAGAAAAGAAGCCGTACTATGACAGTTCGTGAAGATGCATTGATTGTGCGCGAGTCGAAAAAAAATCCGCATATATCAGCGAAAGAGATTCGGATTGCAGTCTCTAGCTATAATGAGGCAAAACAGATACAGTAAAACGTCGATTGCGAGAAGTTGGACTGTTTGGAAGAATTTCATGAAAGAAACCATAATTGCCTAAACGTAGCCGAAAGAAGAGATTCCAATTCGCAAAGAAGTACCTCCATGGGAATGGAATGTAGAATGGAAAAGGGTATTATTTTTTTTTCTACGAAACAGATGGAGAAAAAAATGTTCGCCGGCCAAAGTTGAAAGAATTTGATCCAAAGTACAACCCGCGTCACTTTGAAGCATGGAGGAGCTTCTCTAATGCTTTGGAATGCTATATCATCACATGGTGTTGGGCTGCTGCAGACAGAGAAAAAATATAGTTGTACATGTTTACCGCAACAATGTTAAGATTTTTACAAATTTTTTAACAATATTATGGTCAATGTTATTATTGATATGATTGCGGTAATCATAATATGGTTAAGTTACGATGCAGATGATGTATGTATATATTTATGGCAATCATGTTTATGATGAATTAATTTATCATAATACGTTGCTCTTTGATTATGATGAAGAACAACATAATATGATATAATCTTTCATTATAAAATTGATCATCACAAACATTACATAAATACTGTAATAATATATATGATTGCTATAATCACGTGGATCATAACTTAATCATGTTATGGTTGCCGCCATCATATACATAATAACAGTGATCATAATATTTTAAAAATAATTGTAAAAATGTTGAAATAGTTGTGGTAAACATGCACAACTATATTTTTTCTTTGTGTGTGGACAAAATTGAGAGAAATGTGAATAAGTTTCAGTAGGTAAGAATTCTAAGCGATACAATGATACCGTATGCTGTTGAGAACATGCCAGTAACATGGATATTTAAACAATATAATGATGCAAGTCATTAAAGCTTCCAACATGCACTCGCTAATCATTGACTGCAAAGTCAAATCGTACAAATCTACTTTAAAACCAACATCTGTCGAAAAGTTCCATCTATAAAATACGAGATGGAAAAGAAAATCATTCGAACACCTTTGCAAGAATATTTACAAGTCTTGAACTTGGCTTAATATATCTACCACCAACTAGTGAGAGATACATCTAGAAAGGCTCCAATTATGACTAATTTAAGACCCATTAATCTATCTTTGATCTCAACTGAGAGCAAATATTGTAGACTTTTTGGCTGCTAATGGAAGTTGTGAAACTTTTAACTAGAACAAAATTAATTTTTTCCTTTGTAAACCTATTTCCAAAACTTCAGAACCGGTGCGTTACATTATTTGACAAAAATGTTTAATGCTACAATTTTTATACAATTTGTAACACTAATCCATTAATCACCCCTCTAAATTTTTAATGTAATGACTGATTTTTTCTGAATAATTAAATATAAATAATTAATCTGTTAGTTTTCTATTACTTTGCCTTTTTTTCAAAGCTAATAAAAATTAGTAAGTCAGCGAACCAGGCAAATCATTTTTGTTAACCATTTATATTATTTTTTAAAACCTTAGAGTTATAGCATAGTTCTGTATAACGAGTGACTCAAAATTTTCGCCCAAATGAGTACATAAATTAGTTTTGGGGTTCTATAACACTGGTCTCAATTCTCTTGAGTAAAAACGTAAGACTATCTTTTTTATGGGTTCTATCATGGTGAAATTAAATACCAGGTGACAGCATTGCTACAACAATTACAACAAGGCAAGAACAACAGGCATTTTTCTATATGAAAAACTTTCGTCACTGTCAAAAAGTTTTTTTTTATATAACTTTTTGACATTTTCAAATTCACCATGAATAATCAGCTGGCGCTACGCTGTCACCTAGTATTTAAATTCACCTTGGGTTCTATATTGAAATTTCAATCGTCCTAATGTCAAAAACAGACGAGTAGAAATAAGTGCTTGTGTGCATCACAAAACAATATTTTATATATTATTTTGTATATTCCTGCAGCATAAACTGTTGTCCACTACCTTAACTTTCAATTTCAATGTTAATTGCGATAAATTGAAACATTTTTCATTCAATTTATTACAAAATTAAAAAATTCATAGCAATTTCAATTCACATAAATTATTTTTGTATTGTAAATAAAACACAGCTGTTTTTATTTTGGTTTTTAGGGTTGTCCCTAAAATATTAAAATATTTAATAATAACATGGAAAAAAGTAAACAAAATATCTAATTAAATAATTTGGCAATAATGCAATATAACAACTCAAGATTACCAAGGTAACTAACGTAAGTCAGACGAGTATATTATAGAAACTCATTTGTTTACGTAATCGCCCGTGTACCAATCGTTCGCCTGCGAATACACTCGTTATACAGAACTATGCTATTAATAAAATTGGATTTTAACACCAAGGGGCTTGTATACTTTGTACATAACCCCCCAGATTATTTTAATTTTTGTTATTGCTGCTAATTTACTTAACAATATTTAAACGTTTTACTCACTTATATTGTCTAGTTACTAAATATTGGGATTTCTTACCTGAAACGAGAAAAAAGAAAAGAAATTTTAGTTAATTTTAGAATTAATTTTAATATTATACATACAAAATTTAATTTAATACATAAATAAGTTTAAATAATGTTAAAACCTTGAGCTTTTACATTTAATTTTTAAATACTTATATTAATTGCCAAGTTATTTTAGGCTTTAGTCGGTTTTATTGACTTTTTTCAAATCACTTCCAAAATTTTATCACTAATAGAGTTTTAAATAAAAATTAAAAAAAAAGAAATTTTGACGGCCACGCCTATTTTCGATTGGGCGGGGCTCCAAAGTTTGTAATATATTTAGATATATCTTGAAAACTACATTTTTTGTTAAACGATAAAATCTTTCCATCTTCAAGGTGACCATGTAGGTAAAATAGATCCGAAGATATTAAAGAAAGATTATGACATTAACCATAAAAAATACAATACAATGCGCAGCCACTGTTCTGTATACCATAGAGTAGAAAATTCTATCACTCGGCCGTAGGTCGGCAATACAGGAAATCTAAAGCCGGTAAACTGTATGCCATAGAAAAGAAAATCCTTTCCTGTATACAAAATTTTGAAAAAATATTTTTTTTTTATTTTTCAGATCTTATAATGCTGTGATTATAGTACCTGCAGACACAAATCATAACTTAAATTAAATTAAAAGCTTAACGTCTTGGCTATTTATATTAATAAACTAAAAAAAAATCGGCTCAAAAAATATTCTTTTCGGATTAATTCCATAGTCGGTCCATATTTTGTAATCATGATTAATTTGTTTATTACATTATTATTATTTGAGTATTACAAAATATCATAGACCCAGTAGTTCCCGAGACATAGGCTTATATATATTCAACTTTGAGGGCCCGCCCCCTCGAAAATAAGCGTGGCCGTCAAAAAAATTTTTGCTTTTATTTCCTCAAAAGCCTTATTTGATGATTTTTTTTTTTTTTGGGCAAAGTCACTATTTTATTTCAAAGCGATATAACTTGCTAGAATTCTCGCTCAGAGCCAGACGGAGTCGAGGCTGCGTAGAGCTTAAGAGCCAATAAGAAATTAATGCTCTGTTAGAGAGTAATGAGATTGCTTTTAGTTTTAGGATTTGAATACTTATTGTTAGGGCTAAGGAAATAAGGCTGTTTCAATAAATAATAAAAAAAAAGTAAAAAAAAAATTTTTTTTTGTAAGACAGAAAATATGACTAAAATTTTCAAGGACTACTCCAATTACCTTTATTAAAGAAAACTAACATTTTTGCTTTTAAATGATAGCAATTTCTTTTTTAAGTACAGTGCATAAATTAAGCTGTGAGCCACTGTAAATTGTAGACACGAATTTTCCAATTTTTATTAAAAAAAAATTGGCTACACTATGACTTTGTAAATGTTAATTCCCCTCGGGACTAAACCGTTAAACAATGCTGTGTAAAACTAAACCTTTTCAAACATTTTCAATTGCATGGTTTCTTTCCTTTTTTTTATAAATTTATATATTTATATCTATATATGTATATAAATAGCTGTTGTATATATATACATACATACAGATATTTTTTTTTTGTTATTATTTATTTTATTTTTCACATTTCATTTGTTGTTTACATATTTTTCCCTCACAAGTATTAAGTTGCTTGTTAACGTACGTGTTGCCATTTTGACATCTGTCACTTTACGTTGTACACTTCAATAAATTTTGGTAATGTAAAAAATAAAATGTAAGTTTAAAATGAATACAGCAACGAAAACAATACAGCATGTCGAAACATTTAAAGTTTAGTAAATAAATATCTAAAGCAAACAAAAAAAAAAATACTAATAATAAATGAAAACAAATAAACGGTGGAAGTATAGAGAAGTTTAGATGCAATTTTAAACAATTAAATGCAAACAAATGCAAATTCACACTCGTGCACATAAATTCAATGTAAACACTGTGCAGTGTTGCTTTGCTAAAATAAAGTGTTGCATAGTGTTTGTATTACGAGCAGCAATAGTGTTGTATAATGTTTTTTTTTTTTTATAGTAATTCAAGTGTGTAATTGTGTCAGTGTGTTTGATGAATTTGCTGTTGTATGATTTTGTAAACTTTTTGGGTGGGAAATTTCAAAAAAATTTGTGCTAAAACATGAAATAAATAATTCAATTAGAACATAAACAACAACACTATAAACACCCATAAGGAATTTACATATTTGCAAAAATCAACAAATAAATAACAGACAGACAGACAGTATTACATACTCAAACATTCGAGCTTTACAGCCAAATAGTTTTTAAAGCAGGCATTTTTTTCATTTTGCCATAAGAAAAACAAGAACTAATAAAAATTCTTTTTGTGTGTGGTATGTTAAATATGGGCCTATTTGTACAATATATCGATTGTTATGGTAATAAATTGTCTTTAATGGCAAATTACAATAACAAACATTGTGCAGCTTTTCAAGAACTTTTTAACATATTGAAAGGAAAGGTGACATAAATAACAAAAATAATAGTTTGAATTTGATAACCTTAAACGGATAAACTATTCCAATAATCTAATAATTCCCTAGCCCAAGTTTCCATTCAAGGAATATTTGTACTACAGCTCGTAGTTTATCATAATTAAATCATATTTAAAAACTCGAAGAGTATTAGTGTTTTTCCGTGGCTTTACCATTGTAATCTGTAAAACCCTGCATTTTCACATGCAAGTACTTGCATGCGAGTGCTGTGTACGTATTATATACGAAAACTTATTCGAAAAACTCGAATCATTTGCAAGTAGCATTACTGTTTACTCAGGACAGTGAGAGTTCATTTTCAAAATGTTGCCAAAGCTTCGAAGGCCTTGCTTTTCTAATCGTTCCTCCTATATGCTTTATCACTCATATTCCACAGAAGATGTATGTAAATTAATTTTATTATATTTTTTGAAATTTAATTTTACTTCCATTTTTATTTTGATTGAAAAATAGAGTTGCCGAGTTGATCACAAAAATTTTTTATGAGGGAAAATTTTCATTAACAATAATTATTATGATTTTATTGATATTTATTCTCGAAAATTAAAACAGTTTATCATTATTATTTGAAAGAAATTTCTTTACAATCACTCATAAAACAAACTAAAATTTGAATTATAAATATTATATTATTCACTTTCTATTCAATGGACAATATACATGGCAATATTATTTTTTTATTTGACGTTTACTGGCATGAGAGTGTCAAACATTCACTGTATGCAATTTTAACTGCGAGTAGCTCTGCAAGTGCGAAAAATGTGAGTGTGTTATTATGAAATATGAGTGTATTGAGTTTTTCGAACTGTTACTCGCATGTGTAAACGCTAGGTAAAGATCCAGACAGATTCTGTCAAACCAACTCAATAGTCATTAGCAAAAAATATTGTATATATTCAGAGAGGACTGCTAGTTTAACGTTCTAAAACTCAATTGGCATTTTATCTCCAGTCTTATAGCATGTTCACATATGCACCTTAATAGCGTTAATCGCAATTAACGCCATTATTGAGCTCAATATTCCATATAAAATCTCAATTAATTATTGCGCAATTAGTACGAAATTGTTATAATATTGAGTAAGATTTCGAATGCGACACTGTTCACAACAACTGTGTTTAGTGAACAAAATTGTATAAAACGGCAAATGTCAACAAAAGAAAACAAAAGAAATCATTGAAAAGTCAATGTGAAGGTAAGTTTGTTTACATAAAAACACAACAACCATATATAGTATTTTTTGTATTATATTCCAACTGTCAAATGATTATTGAGCAAGCTGAAAATTGCGTATACCTGAACACTTAAAATAATATTGTCAATTAACCGAATATTGACTCAATTAAGTTTCATATCTGAGCACTGTATTACACGTTACACGAAAACAGCTGAGCTGCCAAAGACAGTCTTATCAAAAATAAAGCTGCTCAGATATCACCCTTTATAATTACAGCCTAGGCTTTATTGTAATTTTTAGTAAAAAATTATTTAAAATCTGAACTTTTTTCCAACCACAATTACAAATATTATTCAAGCTTAATAACACACAAATTGTAATTCTGGTAATTACATTATTATTGTTATTATCACCAACATTATGAGTATTACAAAATATTCTACCAACAAAAAAAAAACCCATAAAATTTTACTATTAAATGAAATTTACATAAAAAATGTTTTTTTCTTTTACATATATTTTGGGTAATTTTTTAGGGTTTCATTAAATGGAATCATGTAATATTTACACATGACTGTTTACTTTAACTTGTGTGGCCTTTAATGTTGTAGGAGTAAAAGAGACAACTATATTTAAATAAGCACATATTTAGTGTGTACTGTGTTCACTTTGATGATGTCAAACTAACAGCATCAATTTAACAATTTTCGGCTGCTTCCCAGCATACCATTCTAGGAGCGCTCCGAAAAAGGAGTCAGAAAAGAGTCCAACTAAAGAGAATTCTAGGAGCGAAAGAAAAATTTGCTGAAAAAATTATTTTTTTTATATATTTTATTTAAATGAATTCCATTTTATTTTTTTTTTACTGTAAATACAATTTATTTAATTTTTTCCATTTCTAATTTAGTTTATTTGTAAATGAATTTCCTTTTTGTTTAAGTAAAAACAATTTAAAAAAAATAATAAATGCGACCTTTAAATTTGCTGTATTTAAAATTGCAAAAAATGGGAAAAAAATAATTTTTTAAGCAAATTTTTCTTTCGTTCCGAAAATGCTCTTTAGTTGGACTTTTTTCTGACTCCTTTTTCTGAGCGCTCCTAGAATTCTGTTTAGTTGGACGCTCTTTGAATTCTCTTTAGTTGGACTCTTTTTTGACATGATGTAAGAGCTTTTTCGGAGCCCAAAAAACCCTCATAAAAGACTTTTTTCTGACATTGTCTAAGAGCTCTTTCAGAGCCCAAAAAACCCTCAAAAATACTCTTTTCTGACATTATCTAAGAACTCTTTCTGACGGACCATTTTCGAATGTAATGACCTTTTTTTCTGAAGGTTTTCGGAGCGATTATGATTTTGGGCTCATAAAGAGCATGGACGCTCCGGAAAAGGTGTCAGAAAAGACTCTTTTCGGACTCATATGGCTTGCGGGGTTCTTATACTTTGGGGTTTGTTTTGTTTTTAGAGTTTTTATTTTACTTGGAGTTTTGTTTTTTATTAAACTTTATGCAGATTTAATGTAGAAATTTATGGTAACTAAACATTTAGTTTTGTTGGAAAGAAGCAAAAAGAAAAAAAGGAAATTTTTATTTGAAAGAAATCAAATGTTTTGTTGTTAAAACTAAAGTTTTTTATTTATATTTATAGTTTACAGCCAGACATTGAGGCAGACAAAATTGTAATAAAATAATAAAGATGTAAGTGCTGAAATTGTGTGTTGTTAAGATTAGAGATTTTAATGAAATTTGAATAGAAAATTTAAGTCTAAATTATATTAAAAGAAATTTAAAAGATTATAAAATTACATTTTCAAAATTAGTACAAAATTACAACAATACAACTTTTATAACTTAGAACTTTTTAGTACTTTAGTACCAAATTACACAACCCTGCTAAAGACAGCTCTATGTCAATAGCTTCTACAAACCTGATCATCTTTTATAAACCTTTCGTAATTTAGCTCTGTGCTCTGGGTGGAGAAAGAACTTGCGCGTCATTGTCATTATCGCTTAAGGGCAATCAGGCCGTCCTTTTTTTGCTGGCTTCGAGAGATTTGCGTCTCACTTTTGCATTGGTTAATGCTTGGCGTCGTCTAACTGTACCGCGTTACGGTACAAATTGTTCATTAGCCACATGCTATAGATTTTTAATACAAGATTTAAGTATTCTAGCTTCCTATATAAAGGTATAGGTCGATTTGGGACTTACTTGAATCGATCGTGGGACAACCTGGTAATTTGAGGGATTATTTCTCCGCCAACCAAATTTATATTAAAAAAACAAATCTTTTATAAGCAATTTAATGTTTATTTACAAACAACCTTGACATTGAATTGAGTCTTCTCAATACACAACGGTATTTTTAAATAAACAAATTATGTAAAACTAAACAAAGCAAAAACCGACGCAAAAAACATCCATAAATTTGTAAGCAAAAGCTTGCCATAGAAGTCAGCGAAAAAAAAACTCTCAACGTCACCACCACTCCCATATTTACACGAAACAATACCCATTACTAGCAGCCGCCAAACCGACACAAGAATAACAAATAGACAGACAGACATACAGCCCAGGCAGGCAGTAGCTTAGACAAACAGTTTATTTTTTTATATTTAAAATTGTGTTTATTTACACTATTTTATTATAAAAATTGAAAATTGCACATAATTGCAGTAATTTTCGGCATCAACAAATCTCTGTGAACAGAAAAAAAAACCACCGTCAGTCTATGCTGACTGGGCTGACGTTTTGCATTCATGAAGTGGAGCATCACGATGCCAACTAGACAGAAAAAAAACCTGTTACCATGTAAATAAATAAATCGTTTGTTATTGTTTATATAAAATACAACAAGAGAAACACAACCTCACTGTTGACTTTAAACAAACAATTTACAAATTGTTATTACATTATTGTTTGATACCTATATTTATACAATTCTAGCGGATTTTATTATTTGCTGGGCTTTTGTTTAAAAAATCACTTGATGACACCAATTTTATTTGAATAAATTTTTTTTTCTTTTTGAAATATATACATTTGCATTAGGGAGGTATAGAATTATTTACATAGAATTTATAGAAAACTGCAGTATTATCCTTAATTAATCTTTAGAGACAAAATACTAGACGTTTTAGATGTAGAATGTTAACTTCTCGTTATTTCTAAAGTTAAAACGTCTAGTATTTGTTATACCAACCATCAACAAGATGAATTTTGTCATTCTAATTGTAATACATCAAAATATTGGTCGTAGAACCAAGTTGTATATATATTCTGTCTTCTTATAAGTTTCTATCTGCCCATCTGTTGAAGATAGAGTATCGAAAAAAAGACTTATGGCCAGTTTTTAACTTAATAACTTTTAATAAAGACAAAAAGGTCGAACAATTAGTTTAATAATCTAAAATATTTTATAATAGAACCCATACCATATAAGTGATCCGAAAAATAAAATAGTTCGTATAGACATCGTTATCGTATACATCTCTCAAGTATGCATAGAGCGCACTACTTATATGGAGTGGGTATATAAGATTCAGCACAACCGAATATAAACACTTTTTTTCTCCCCTAAGTTTTCATTTCAAACCTATTTTAAATACTCATTTATCTGTGAATATCACCCTAATGTTTACAAATATTGACGGTTAAATGACAACAACAACAACAACTTATTTCCTGTTAAAGTTACAAGGGCGAATGCATGCAATTTTTAAAAATTTACTGTAAAATGTTTCAATAAATATGAAACGGAAATTTGTGCAACAATTGTATTAAATACAAGTGCATTATTTATGTAACTACATGGTTAGAAAACAATTTTCTGGTTATGATTTTTGTAACTGATAAATGTAAACAGGCGCCTAAAATTTGTCAAAACATCAATTAGAAACAAGCTTGGGTAACGTTAACGTTTAGCTAATCGTTAGACGTATAACTAACGTCAACGAGATAACTGAAATTGTGTTTAAAAAATGTATTCCATAGACATACATGTGTATGTATGTACATATTTTGAACTTTGCAGGCATTAATTATGAATTGATTTTCAAGCTACATTAAAGAATGAGTTTGCTAAACAGTAGACAATGCTGATAAGATTGATTGCTACCCTCCACGTGGATAAAAAATATAGTTCTGTATCATTAATGCAATCATTTGTACATTACATTAATACATTAATATTATGGTCACTGTAATTATTTATATGATTCTAGCAAACATATTACGCTATAGCTACAATATACATGTTTGCAACATACAAATAATTCCAGTGGCTATAATATTGTTCAAATTATTGAGTTGATCATATACAATTATTTAACTTATTTCTTATATTAATGGTTGAGTAGTAAATATACACTGTCGGACAAAATAAAGTGCGATTTTGTAACCTTCTCCATTACTTTTTGATATTTCTGTTCTACATGTATTATTTACCATTTATTCACAGTCGCGTTATTTGTTGGAGTATCTGAATTATTTACATAAACATTGCAATTTTCAAAAGTCATTGATTTATATTTGCGATGTAAATATATTAAAGTGCACTGCGGTTTTCTGTTAACCTTAAAATAAGAGTTGTATTCCTGATTTTTTTTTTTTTTTTTTGGAAAATTTGTGGTAAGTTTTTGAAAAAAATAATAAATTATAGTACTTATTTATTAATTTATTATTACCTAAATACATATACACAAAATAATGCTAGACCCAGACTTTTTCGAAATTAGGACTTCAACCGAAAAGATAAAAGATTTGTACCAACAAATTTTACAGGAAAAGAAAAAAGATTGGTACAACAATTCTAGCAAAAAGAAATTATTTTACGACAGCCAGAGAGAGATATAAAGGAGGAACTAGAATTAAATATTTCGACTCGAACTGTCCAAAAAAGACTTAACGAAAGTGGTCTAAAAAGTACGTTCACTAAGAAAAATATGAAAAAGCGCTTAGACTTTGCAATTTTTTTTTTTTAACAAACACAAACTGCGAAGCTTTTTGGCTTGTCTGCAGAAAACACCCAGAGTCTTTGGTGGGAATCGAACCCGCAACTCTCTGACTGATAGTCCGGCACACTATCGTCTAGTCTATCGGGCTACCCCGATTATTAGATAAAATAGTAACTGAATTAAAAATAAAACTATAATTTATAATTATTAGAAAATAATAAATACATGTTCTATTCACAAAAAAAAAAAAAAAAAACAGGGAATATTTGAAACCGCACTTTATTTTGTCCGACAGTGTATGTTCAACAGTAAATGTATATTTAGCAGTAAAGGCAATTTTATAAGTGCAAAGTGTAAAGTTGATAAGTTGTTTCGTACAATAGGGCACAGCTTGTCAATAGTCCTTAAATCTAAAAGGTAATATGTAGATTTTTAAAAACTTTTTGAAAACTGTTGTTAAATGATGGGTTTTAAAATTTCAAATTATTTAAGTATATATTCATTAAAGACTTAGAACTAAACTAAATACATAAATACAGAAAACAAATCCTGTGTAACAACTGAATATAATGTCAAATGAATGAACTGAATTTATTTGGTAGTAGCAACCGTTAGGTAAAATGTATTACGATTGCTAGAAACAAATAGGCAATATATTCGGTTATCACAAGGAATACGTTATCTTAAGCTATGGTCATACTTGTCAAATATTTGACGAAAAAGATATAACCACTAAATAAAATAGTTTTGAACTCGTTTATTTAAAAAACTTTTCTTATTTAGACTAAAGCACAAAAAACAGGTATTTAGCTTTAATTTATTTGATGCTGTTTGTTCTTGCAAAACTCTTGTAAGAGTAAACAGAAACTAGTGGTTACGCTTTAGTAAGTAAATATTTGCCATGTGTGACCATATCTTTAGTGTTTAAAATAATTATTTTTAATGACAAACTATTGTTCAATTCACAAGTGATGTTGTAGTGTGGTAGGAGTTGTACGTCGTCTGAATTTACAATAGTTGTACAGATGTTGTGGGTAATTTCTATATAAATATTTTTTACAACACCTACGACATTTTTACATACATACATATCTATGTTTTACACGCGATGTAAAATTATTTTGTTTTTTCTCATTGACATCTAAAATTTTATTTATTGATTTTTGTATACACCTAATTCTGTTTTTACACGGTAATTTGTTCCAGGCTACTCCGTGAAAAAAAAATTTGTGAAAAACAAGGATTTTTAAGAACAACTATTCAGGGGCCAAATTACCGCATTCGATATTGAGTAAAATTTATCGTAATTCTCTTATTTGAGATTATGACATTCGATATCGAGCAAGAAATTTAGTATATTTTATCATAATTTCGATATCGAAATCATTTTTCGATACGATAACTCATTCGATCACGAATGCGGTAATTTGGCCCCAGGTTTATAATATTAAATCACATATACAGGGTAGGGCAAAAGTCGCGAAGGGATTTGAAACAGTCATAACTTTTCTAATTTAATTTTTTTTTTATTTTTCTTTTTAATAAATCTGGGAGATTAATTATGGAAGATTAGTAGTATTTTGTTGAACTGTTAATAATTCAATTTTGATATTTTCTATTAGTTAGGCTTAAGTTCATTGAATTTAATTTTCATTAAATTATTTTTACTGAAGAAGGAATTGTTTAACAACTTGAAATTTTTTTTTTTTTTTTTTTTTATTTTTGATAATTTTTGACTAGGATTCGAACCTGGGTTGTTGGTTGAATTTACATATGTTTCGAGAAACACCACTTTCTCTCATCAGAATTCTTTACGTTCTGACCCCTGCACCACTACGGTGTAAAAATAATTTAATGAAAATTAAATTCAATGAACTTAAGCCTAACTAATAGAAAATATCAAAATTGAATTAATTATGGAAGGTTACAACGTTATCCAGCGAACCAAAATCATAGAACTTTATTTTGAACATCATCGATCAATAATTCAAACTCAACGAGCCTATCGTCGTCATTTTAATGTGCGGAATTCACCATCCGAATCAATGATTCGACGCTTAGTGACACGTTTTCAGGAACAAGGCTCAGTGAGGGATCTTCCACGAAGCGGAAGACCACATTCTGTAATTAGTGAAGCAAATATTCAACGCGTTCTGGAGATTGTTGAGCAGAATCCTGAAACATCAACTCGAAGGCGCTCTGCTGAGCTGCAAATGTCTCGGCGGTCTTTCCGCAGAATATTAAAGGGAAATTTACATCTTTTCCCATATAAGGTGCAGTTAGTGCAAGAACTTAAGCCAGGAGATTCCCAAGAACGAATAATTTATGCAGTTCGCTTCCAAGAATCGTGACTTTTGCCCCACCCTGTACAATCTGTTTTTACACAAGAATAGTTATCAAAGAAAAAAATGATATGCACTCGTAAGCTTAAAAGTGATGTAAAAAAATGTATGACAAGTTAATTTTATTGTCTGCACTAAAAAATAATTCCCTCAAATTTGTGCTATTTACAATTGCTCAGACCAGTAAATTTGCTTACCCCTAAATTCCCACAAAATTTCTGATATAAATATATTTCGCAAAAATTAAATTTAACCAAAAAGATTTTGAATCGTGCTAATTGGAATAAAATCGTGTAAAAAATTCAAAATTTGTTTATTTCCAAACCGTGTAAAAACAGAATTAGGTGTATATATTTGTTTTGATTTTTTACTTCTGGCATTTTGAAGGGTTGACATTATAAACATACGACTTTGCTTAAAATTGTGTTTACAAGCAGATAAGTTGTATCATACAATGTACAACATACAACTTACAACATACAACAGCACTTGTGAATCGAACATACATATGTATTAATATAAAAAATAATAAAAAAAGCCAACACCAACCTTAAACCAAAAAGCCACCTTTGTTTTTATAAACAAATTATAAAAATAATACAGATCGATGATGATGATGAAGCAAACATATTAGATATTTGTTGTGCAAAAGAAGCGTGTCAGTAAAACAAATTAATTATACAGTTTCAAAGCGATGTTAAAAGAAGCAGTATCAAAAGTGCAGAGTTGTTTCAAAATAGCAGGTAAACGGCAGTAGTAGCAGCAGCAGTTATTAATGGCAGTAGAGCAAACAGTTAACAATAGTGAAAAAAGTGCAAGTGCCAGCAAATAATATAAAATTTTAAAATGGCAGCAGTCAGCAAAAACGAAATTAAGGAGTTGTTAAAAAAAAATTCATGATGATGACGAAACATTAAAGTTGTTGAAAGTAGTTAATAGCGTAAATAACAGCAACATTAGCAGCATTTGTAAAATTTACATAAATATAAAATGTATGGCAACGCCATTAGTCAAAACATTGTTTAGATATTCATACATCCAAGTGAATATTAAGGAAACAGAATAGAGTAAAAATAAGTACAGCATAGCACAGGTTGTTTTTCAAAGTGATGAGCATCATAAATCATTAAAAACAACATAAAGTTGTTGTTTATTATTAGTGTAGTTGTTGTGTAAAAGTCGACAAACATTAGAAGACACGCAGCAAAACCAGCAGTTTTATGTTTTACAGTAGCATCAAATTAACCATAAAATTTTGTATTTTCATTAATGTAGTCATGTATTTTTATGTGAAGACAATATACATACACACAGGCCCCAGGATAATTAAGAATCCAACGTATGAATGTATGTTAATTTTGGAGCAAACATACATTCATAGTTTTAGCAACATTTATGCAAGAGTGGTAGGTAGGTTGGTTTATATGTATATTTTTCGTTTGTTTTTCGTTCATCATCAGCAAATTGTTGGCAAAAGTTGGCAGCCCAAAATTTTATGATTTTTTTTTTTTTTGTTTAACAGCCATTTTGGGTGATGCAGGCAATCAGAACGTGTCAAATTGTTTTCAAAGCAATTTTCAACAACACACAGCAGGCATCAGTGACAGCAGCATCAAAAATTCAGTTATCCAAGCAACAATAAAGGTTGACACATATATGTGGTTGTTATTGCAATTCCATATTGTTAATTTTTATTTCAACATTTTATTAATTGTCCACAAAACATGTTTTGTTATTGTTTTTTATGTTGATTTTTGTTGTAGTTTGGTGGTTTGTTTTTTTTTTCAATATTTCATTTTTGTCAGTGTATTTTATTTGTTTTGTGTGATTTTTTTTTTGCATTGCATAGAAAACAATTGGAAAAAAGAAAGAAAATGTAAAATATTTTTGAATTAATTTTCAATTGAAACTCAAAAACTAAAAAAGTATATTTGAATTTGTAAACATTTCAAATTTCATACACAGTACAGGAGGGTGTCGTTAAGGGCAACAGGCAGGCTTGTTTTTCAATCGCTTTAGAATGCATTAAAGTGTCATTCATCATGATGATTTGTTTTGTACGTGCAATATGTTTAAATTAATTTTATTTACAATAGCAATCAACTGCATAAAGATGAAATGAAAATTAAACAATACAAATGTAAAGTGATTTTTTTTTTTTAGAAATTTAATATTAAAGAAATCAAACAAAATTTTAATGCAATTATAAGAAAATTTGAGCAATAAAGGTTTAAAATATGCATAATTTAAAAGAAAAAAAATTACCAATAAAATGTATGTACATACAGTAGTTTCCCGGTTTAACGAATTATATATTGTCAGGCCCATTCGTTATATCGAAAAATTCGTTTTATTCGGCAGTTTTTTAAATATGTTTTATTAAATAAAAAATCATGTTTATTTATTGTAATTCATAATAAAAACAAAAAAAAAATAATAATTAGTTTATATCACATTCAATTAAATAATTAGTTCAAACAGAACTAAAAAATGACTTTGTAACGTATACATTTTGATTTTGGTGAGCGAAAAATTTCTTTACATACAAATATATTTTTCTCTTAATCCATTTTTTTCGTAAAGCGTCTCTTATAAAATTGTACAAATGTAATTGCAATGACTTTCTTTTGATTTAATTTATTTTTTTTTAACTTTTTTTGCAAAAATTCATGACATTTTGATTTGTTCGTAATATAAGGTACTCAATGGAAAGAATATGACTGTTCGTTAGATCGCGAATTCGTTAAATTGAGTATACGTTAAACCGTGAAGCCACTGTATTTTCTACAACTTGAAAAACAGGCTGTTTTAACTTAAATTAAATAGTTATAAAAACATTTATATCTAAGAAACCTGGTGTACCTATAGTTTCGTTTCACTTAAATTATCTCTTAATTCTTACTTAAAATTTTTTTTTATGTGCTGTAAATGACAGTGACTCACAGCTTATTTTATGCAAGCAAAAAGAAAACTAACATTAATTTAAGCCTCTAATGTCAGTTTCTAAAATAAAGGCCAAAAATATAAATTTAAATATTTTTTTTTAATCAGGGGTGTCATAGAAACCAATATTGTCAGAATTGGTTTTAAAACCGACAAGATATTTCTAGTATCATGATATTTCTAGTATCATGATATTTATTGAACGTGTAGCAGTGCCCTATGACACCAAAGCATTTTTTTTTGTCGGTTTTAAAACCAATTCTGAGAATATTGGTTTCTATGACACCCCTGAATAAATTTAGCCATCTGATTTAAAAAAACAAAACCGTTTATGGTTTACTAGTTAGGTGGGAAAAGGTTAATGAGTGCCTCAAGACATTCCTTGACTTTTGTTGATTAAAATGTAGTCATTTCTAAGAAATTATATTTTGTTGCAAATAAATAGAAAAAATAAATTATTTGTGATTATGATAATCAAAAAAAAAACAATTTTTGTTGTGTGAGCAGCATAAAACAAAAACATTGCTTTTTGCAATACCCTATTTACCCAGAGAGGGTAATGATTAGCGGATATCCGCAACTGGGTGAATAGTTTTGCTGGCTGTTTTTAAATGATTCGGTAGTGATGAATTTACTGCTCGATATAACGCTTGGGCGACCTACTGACTGCTTTTCTTGTTATGCAACTAGTTCACTAGCAATGGCTTCCCGAAATTCCGGTAACTCAAGCGCTTTGAAAATACATTTAGTTAAAAAACAAAGTATAGCAAAATATACCGATTGATCAACGAAGCTGATGGCGAATGTGTTCCATCAGTTTTAATGTACAAACTCAACAAACACTTGCAAATGCATTGGGAGCTACTCAAACAGCAATTTAAAAACGTTTACAGGCAGCAGAATTCATTCAAATGCAGAGGAATTGGGTGCCCCGATAGACTAGGCCATAGTATGCCGGACTATCAGTCAGAGAGTTGCAGGTTCGATTCCCGCAAAAGACTCTTGGTGTTTTCTGAAGATAAGCCAAAAAGTTTCGCAGTTTGTGTTTGCTTGAGAAAACTTGACAGACGATTTTGCTTGCCCGAAATGTTGCTTAAAACGTATAAAAGAAAATCATTTTGGCAGCGAATTATTAATTGCGTTGAAAAATGGATTCATTACGATAACCCTAAGCAGAAGACATCGTAAGTAAAGCTCGGCCAACCAGCCAAATCGACACCAAAGTCAAATATCAATGGTTCTAAGGTAGTGCTCTGTATTTGGTGAGATCGAAAGCGTCCTATCTATTATGAGCTAATGAAAACAGGCCAGACTATCACAGGGAACCTGCACCGAATGCAACTGATTCAATTGCAGCAAGCATTGACCGAATAAAAGCCTAGACATGATAGCATAATATGACAATAACAATAATCAGCCACATGTTGCAATATCTGTTAAAAACTATTTAGAAAGAAGTGTTAAGGAAGTTTTGCCTCAAGTGCCACGTCTGACTACAATTAGATACGATCGATAAAGAACGCTCTCTCTCTCTCTCTTTGCGATACGTTTCAATGCAGAACTGGGTATCCGAAATTGGCTTGATTAGTTCTTGGCCTCAAAAGAAAGAAGGCAAAAGTTTATAGGTAACAGTGGCCAATACTTTAAATAAATTTATAATCTACAAATGCTTCAAAATAAAAACTTATAGCCTGTTCAGCGATCTCGAACGATAACGTTCGCTTAGATAAGACTTAAGACACAAACTTTTTATCGTATCTATTTTTTACTCAATCAAGTTTGTTTATTCCACAATCAAGTTTGTGTCTTCAGTCTTATCTATGCGAACGTTATCGTTCGAGATCGCTGAACAGGCTATTAAATTTGAAAAATTCATAAATTTTAAGTTATACACATAATATTAACAACTGTCCTTTACTTTTATATTATTTTTAAATACTAATAAGTAGTATATTTAGTTTTGTTATTTTCCTTTTATTATATAACTATTTAAATATAATTTATAAGCAATTTAAAATTAAGAAAATACATGTCTATATTTAAACATTTATATGCTTTCAGTTATGTATAACATGTCGTGTTTAAAGTTTCCTAAGGATCATTTAAACATTAATTCCATAATTGTTAAATTTTACACATATTAGAGTGATCCATGAAAAACAAGAAACCAAATAAGCAAATTTAAAACAGCAAATTGTTCATGTTTTATATACATATGTATATGATTCAAATCTTCAGAAATTTATACAAAATTTGAAAGCAAAATTCTAAACTCTGAAATTTTTGAAATAAACATAAATTTTTAAGGATCACCCTTTTGCAACCAACTAAACCCAGCCACATTTGATATGAACATGTTCTCAAACTCCATAACATTTTCGAAAGCAAAAACTGCACACTGGATATGGATGATAAATTAAGTTATTTATAGTCAAAATAATGTTGGCTTAATTCTAATGTCATGTAGCCAGGCCTTTAATATGTAAAAGTTATTAACAATTGTACAAAATCTAATGTACGGAGAGTATATAAAATTAGTTAAACTAATGACACTACAACCAAACCAAACATCTATTTAAATCTAACTACAAACAACAACAAAATTTCAAAATTTTGTTCAAGTATGTACTAAAATTGTTTATTCTTGTTGCTGGTCTTCCTGCTTCAGTTTGTCATTTAATGATAGAAAATTTGTGGTTTTGCCTAGAAAATTATATATGTACAGATACAACAGCGTGATGTATGTATATATTTAATAAAATTCTTAACATTAATAAACAAAAAGTTTTATGACGTGTTTATAATGATAATAATTGAAATAAAATTAAAATTATATAACACTTATTTCTACATAAAAACCTAAAAGCAGGCAATAGTTATTTTGAAAAAAATCCCTAAAAGTAGTTTAAAGTTTTTAGTAAAAAGCTAAGATATGTTAAATGAAATGAAAACTTCTACAACTACATATGTATAAAAATTATGCAATAACAATTTTAATACACATTTAGTTTTCAAATAAAGTTGCCTTCATATTAAATAACACGAAAAACAACAATCACACAAATAACAATGCAAACTCATTAAAAAACTTAAATTAGATTTATCTGCTGTAAAACATAATTGACATATATATTTTGTTCTTACTATATATATAACTTAAAGTAAGCAAAGTTTTTGTTTTTTTTTTATATGTATGCAAATATAATAATTTCTACAAAATAACACAAATCTTTATGTAAGCTGTAATAAAAAATCATCTCTTTCGCTGTGACACATACATATGTATATGTTATATATGTATACATAAATATGTATATTCTTCAACTGTCAACGAGTTAACATTGTTATAACAATGAAAATTATGCGAAATTTTCATTTTTGTTTGAAACAAGAAATAAGCAAAATAATATATTTTTTGAGTGTTGCCTAAAAGTAGGCTATATGTACAATGTGTATATACATATATTTGTATTGTTTTAAGCTTAAGAACAGAAGTCTATTTCTTATTGTTGTATAGCATAAAACAAACTTAATCATGAGCGAAATATATTATAAAATCGGGCGTTGTTATAAGCATGTATTTCTGTATGTATAAATAAGCAGACGCATTGAAGACACAGCCCAAAAGTAGGCAATAAATCTTTATATATACATGTATACATATATATATTTATTTACGGAAGTTGTACTTAAGTGAAAGTACAGTTGATGCCAAAGTAGATAAAAGTTAATCCCTAAGGTTTTTTTATATACATACTCGTATGTACTATAAAAAAAAGGAAATATGTAATTAATTTAATAATGAGATAATTTAACTTTAACGACAGTTCAATTTGGAAAATTTATGTAATAGATAGTAGAAAAAGTTGGTGCCATTGTTTAATTTTTAATGGAAAATTGATGATATCTATACATTTTCTTAGACTTTTCTATAGAAAATTAAAGTTATCGATAACGTTTCAGTGAAAAACTTAAATTGTTTAAACTAAAGTTATTTACAATTTTTCTACAGAAAATTAAAGTTATCGATAACTTTTCTAAATAAAACTAAATTTATCGATAATTTTTCTATAGAAAACTAAATTTATCGATAACTTTTCTATGGAAAACTAAAGTTATATATAACTTTTCTATAGAAAATTAAATTTATCGATAATTTTTCTAAGAAAAATTAAATTTGTTAATAACTTTTCTTGGAAAATTAAATTTATCGATATCTTTTCTATAGAAAACTAAATTTATTTATAACTTTTCTATTGAAAATTAAAGTTATCGATAATTTTTCTTGGAACATTTAATTTATCGATAACTTTTCTATGAAAAATTAAATTTATCGATAGCTTTTCTTGGAAAATAAAATTGATCGATAAGTAGTCTTGGAAAATTAAATTAATCGATAGATTTCTTGGAAAATAAAATTGATCGATAACTTTTCTTGGAAAATTAAATTTATCGATAACTTTTCTATAGAAACCCCAAGTTATTTCTAACTTTTCTATTGCAAATTAAAGTTATCGATATTTTTTATTGAAAAATAAAATTTATCGATAAGTTTTTTATAGAAAACTAAATTTATCGATAACTCTTCTATTAAAAATTTAATTTATTTGATTAAATTTATTTATAGGAAACTAAAGTTATTGATAACTTTTCTATAGAAAATTAAAGTTATCGATAACTTTCCTACTAAAAATAACTTTATATTTAATTAAATTTATTTATAGCAAACTAAAGTTAAGCTAGATTTACACGATTGAAATTTTCTTCAAAATTGCTCTTCAAAATACTTCAAACTCGTGTAAACACCAAAAATTCTTCAAAATTTATTTATTTAATAGTTATTAATAGTTATTACATAAATAAAGTTTGAAGAAATTTTGCTGTTTACAAGAGTTTGAAGCATTTTGAAGAGCAATTTTGAAGAAAATTTCAATCGTGTAAATCTAGCTTTATTTATAAATTTTCTATAGAAAATTAAAATTATCGATAACTTTTCTACGAAAAATTAAAGTTATTGATAATTTTCCTATATAAAGTTATTGTTAAATAAATTGATCGAGAAAGCATTAATATAGCTCCTTTTACATGAAATTATATTTCTTTGTAATTGAAGATTAATATCAATGTTTAAAAGTTGGTCGTTTGTTTGAGTTCGATATTTTGTATCCCAATATTCGTAATATCGAGTATATAATTGTTTAAACATATACACATACATACGTTATTTGTTAAGTAGTTAATGTTATTTAACTGTATTTTCTAAAGCAAATTAAAGTGACAGTTTAATTTGTATTTAAAAATTTCAATTAAAATTCATGAAAAAAATTTGTTTTGTTTTTAACGTTATTTAAATGATCTATAAAATTTATTTAAACTATACTGTAAGTTTATTATGGACTTTTGCATTTAATCAAAATGTTCTAATTTATACATACATATTTCTTTTGTAGTTATTTATTTAGTTCTCTTGTCGTCCTCAATGAGTTTCAATAGAAAAATTCTCCATTTTGTCTTGTTACAATTACAACATTTAAAATGCCCTAAACACAATACAAATACATACAAGAGACAAACGAAGACGAAGAACAAGAAAAAATCTCTGTTTATTGACATGAAAAATTAACCTCTATATTTTATGTTGTAGTTGTTGTTATTATAAATTCAACTACTCGTGTACACGAGTCCAGCAGTCATCAAACAAGTAGGCAAGCAGGGCTGCCAGATAATATCAAAATATCATAAATTTAAACTTTTTAAATAAGAAATCACACAAAATATAATGTTAAACACAACCGCTTTCAGATTTTTCAATTCTGACTCGTCAAGGCAAGTCTGTTTGAATGCGTAGGGAAAAAGAGAACAAAAGGGGTACAAACTTGACGGTACTAGTCAATTTTCTTTTGTCCTTTTGTTTTTTCGTGCATGTTCATTTGCATTAAAAAGTACAAAAATTGAATTGACGTGTGTAAATGAAATGGCAAGTTGAAAAGAGAATTTAACAAAAACCGGTCAGCTCTTCAGTGTGAAACAAGACTTACAGTATTTTATAAATAAATATCTGAATTTAGCATATTTTATTAATTTCGGTTAAATTACAATGTCAAAATAATTTAGTTTATTAGTTTATTTAAATAACATTTTGAGTATAGAATCTTATTCATCCATTATATAAAGGTACTTATTTTCAAAGATTTTTGTATTTTTGTTATTTAAATTTATTTGGCTGAATATACTTTCGACGTTTTGTTAAAATAGGAGACGGTTTTGTAGATTTTTCCCGTTGAAATTCAGAAATTGTTTCCTTTAAAAATTTTAGTTAATGAAATTCAGTATTTAAAATTGCTTTCTATGTTTACAGATAAATAAGGAATTTCTAATATTATTTGAAATTATTATACTTAAACTTAACAATTGTCAATAATTAAGAAAACACCATCCCTAAATAACGACGGCAAGTGTTTTTTAACTGTCAAAATTTCTCATGCTCATACATTTTGTATGGAGCATACCGAAACAACGCGGCGGCAACGCTTTGCTATTGGAAAATCCGACTTTGACAAGGCGTTTCACAGTGAAGTTACTTGCAAATAAAAACCATACAAAAAAAAAAAAAAAAACAACAATGACCAGCAGTTACAATAAACAGGGTCGTTTTATTTATTTGTTTGATAACCCTGTTTTTATCATTTTGAAATATCGTTGCCGCTTATGTTTAGGGATGGGGTATCAGCGTTAATGCTCAACGTAAAAAAAACGTACCGCTTACCGCCGGTATTTAGGGATGGCTCTTACTATGTTTTGTTTTTGAAATATGTCAGGTTCTTCTTAATGTTTATAATATTAAATGAGAAAAATAGTTCTTGTCTCATAAAAAAGAGATAATTTGGTAACAAAAACATTATTAAAACAAACAAATGATGGATAATTTTAATAAATCAGAAAATTGTCACTTTTAACCCTTTCACGCTCAAAGTTGCTTATAAGCAACTTTGACTTTCAAAGCTAATATTTCTTTGCCTTTGCAATTTAAGGAATAACGGTAAATTGTATTTTTTTTGTTTATGCGTTTAAAGTAATAAAATGCAAAAACATCAAAAAATATGTTAACAAGCATTTAGTTGTGGACAAGAATCCAAAGTAAGTGCATGTAAAAAATTTTTCTCCAAAAACAGAGTCACGTAAAACTGAAATATATTAGAATTTCGAAATTATAAAATTGTTTTATCGGAACTATGGCTGAAAGAAAATGTGATTTTAGTTATAAAAGCAAAAACAAACAAATACAAAATTTGTTCCTTTTAAAATTTTTATACCACTAATGCCCATTGTTGCTTAAAAGCAACTTCCTCTGAACTCCTTCCTGGAAGGACCTGGTGTCCGAAACTTGGTATATACCTTATCTGAGCCCAAAATAAACAGAAAAACAAGGCTTCATATTTTTAACACCACCTAGAAAAAAGTGGGCATGAAAGGGTTAATGAAAATATCGTCAAATCGTCACTTTGCTATTTTTGAAACAAAAAATCGTCAAATCTGGCAGCTATGTAGGCAAGTACTGTATGTACGTACATATGTATGTATGTTTGTGCGTAAACATCAGAAATTTAGTTAAAACATTTTACACAGTCACTCAATTGCTCTCACAAGCTCAGTTCTCGTCAATGGAAAACACTTACTCACTAACTCGTACTTAAAATTGTATAGAAATTCCAAGCAAGTTATTAATACGTATACCACAGGTGTGACCACTGACTGTTATACACTCTGACATATCTAAAGAAAATATGTAATAAATATACATACGTACAAATCGTACAATGTTCGTTTAAGGTTTGTTGACTGAGTTTGATTGTATATCTATTTATGTAGATAGTCACCCGGGTATACCCGGGTATTTAGTTGATAAGAGTATCTATGCAATTGTGTGTTTGTTGAATGTTATTGGCAGGACCGAGTTATTAAAATAGTGATTGGTCAAATTATGCCAGCAAAAAAAAAATGCTATAAAGTGGCTATTTTTGCTGAATACATTGACTGGGAGGTGGAGTATACATACATGAAAGATATTAAAAGCCATGAATGAGCCAGCCATCAAAGGCAGGAAATTGCATTAAATATTGTTTATTTTTTCTCTTTTTCATTTAGCATTTTCCTACAAAAAAGTGTTTGTTTTTGTTTTGTTGCAGCTGGTAGGGGATTCTTTCAGTTGCGTGATTAAAAGCTTTAAGGTGTAAAAGTTAAACGTTTTTAATTCATGTCACAAATTGTAGCACTATCCTGATAAAAAAAACAACACAAACAAATTTATTTCAAATATACATACAATAGGTATGAATAGTGAAGTGTGAGGTGTGAAAAATTCTATAAAAAAAGAATTGGTAGCAAATTTTTGTTCAACAAACAAAACTGTTTAAACACTTTAGTGTTTATATTTAAATTGTCGGACAGTAGAAAACTATATACAGATTTTTTCAGTGTTTATGTCCATTTAATTGTCATTAAAATGAAATTACTAAATGATCGACAGACAGTTGCTAGTAATGAATTGTTTTCGGCCTCCCATGAAGCTGGTAGTTGCTTAAGCCGCTTAATAAGATTGATAAATAAAATACTGATAGAAATTCATGTGTGTGATAGTTATACAAAAAGAATTTTAACAACAAAAACCACAACAACAACTTCAACCCCATGAAAAATTGTAATTAAAAGCTTTTGGTATGATTTTGTTTTATTTTTTTTTTGGTTAATTCGTAAACAAAATATTTTAATGGCATTTTGATGTTTTTTTCGCGTTTTAATTTTGATTTGCTGTTAAATATTGGACAAACAATTTTTAACAAATTAATGATTTATTAACAAAATCAACAAAGTTTATGTTAAACTTAAAAAAAATATTTCAATACAAAATAGTTCTTTAAATAAGGTGGTCTCAATAAAACAATAAATAAAAGAAATACCAAATAGCCTTAAGGGAAAACAAGTAAGAAAGTATAGCTGACCATATAATACCCTACACCCAGTATACAGCTGTATAAAACAGTTTTTCAGAAATGGGAGATATTACCTATTATGGACCGATCATGCAAAAATTTAGTGCCATGACTTCCTTGAATTTAAATATTATGTATGTTATGCTTTAGCTGGATATAAATAATTTTAAAAGATTTACGAGGGCAGTTTAGAAACTTCTTAGCCTAGCACAGAAAGAGCATAGTAATGGCCTATTTCACGATGTCGAAAGATAACGTTCGCTTAGATAAGACTTAAGACACAAACTTTTTATCGTCTCTATTTTTTACTCAATCAAGTTTGTTTATTCCACAATCAAGTTTGTGTCTTAGTTCTTATCTAAGCGAACGTTATCTTTCGACATCGTGAAACAGGGGGTTAGTTTTTTAAAAACATTTTTATTTACAATTATTATTTATAGTTGAACTGTTAATTTTTTATTTTTTAAAACATTTTTAATTTTCAATATAATCTCCTGAAACTTTAATAAACTTAGTCCAACGCTTATCTAGCAATTCTATCCCTTAAATAAAATAGTTTTCCTTAAGGCCTTCAAAATAGTGGTTTACAACTATAATTGGGACTTCATTTTAGGTAAACCGCTTGCTAACTACGATTTTTTTTTTAGATTTGGGAACAGTGACAAAAGTCACTGGGAGCTAATTCAGGAAAATAAGGTGGGTGGTCAAGTAACTCGTACTTTAATTCTTTGATTTTAGTCGTTGTTAAAGCAGTCTTGTGCGCTGGTGCGTTGAATCCGAAATATTGCAATAGTACTCTGAATTTATTGTTTTACCCTTTTGCAGTTAGGCAATCAATAAAATACCTTTGAAGTCCCAAAAACCCGTTGCCATAACCTTACCAGCCAATTGAATTGCTTTTGCCTTCTTTGAGGCACTTCCTCCAGCTTCAGTCAATTGCTTGGATTGTTCTTTTATCTCTGGTGTATAATGGTGGATCCATGTCTCATCCACAGTTTTGAAACGACGCTTAAAGACCATTTTATTTTTCTTAAAACGATCCAAACAAGCTTGAGAAATTTTCATTCTTATGCGTTTTTGGTCGACTGTTAACAAATGCGGCACCCATCTTGCACAAAGCTTTTTCATCTGTAGTTCTTCATGCAACATTAAATGGACTCGATCATTTGAGATGCCCATGATATTAGCTATTCGTCGATCATTTAATACCATATCATGTAATTTGGCTACAATTTCCGTTGTTGTTGCTTGTACGACCACGTTTAAATTCAGCAACCCAATTTTTTACTGTTGCATATGAAGGAGCACTTTCACATAACATATTCACCATATCATTCTAAATTTCTTGTCCCGATAAACCTTTTTCATTTAAATATTTAATGACACTACGAATTTCTAATTTTTCCGTTGTAAAAAAAAATCGCGGATGCATCTTTTTAAAACACCTGTTTCTATGTGAAGGAGTTGCCAGATCGAAAAGAAATTTAACATGTTTAGATGGAAGTTTCCAAAACACTTCTAAACATTTGCCTTGAATACTTTTCATTTGGCTTGAGTTAATTTTTTAATTAATAACTCGATGAATACCATTGTGAAAATAATATTTTCTAGACAAATGGAACACTGAAATGCAATTTCTGCCCTGCCAAGGGCTTCATCAGCAATGTTTCTTGTCCAAGATCTACTTGTAAACATCAGCTATTTAACACACCATTTACTGAGAAATAGAGTTCGGGAATGGTATTCTTCGAGTTATTAATTAAAAAAAGAACTCAAGCCAAATGAAAAATTTTCCATAATAATTCTTAAGAAATTTATGATCGTAAAAGTAATTTTCGGAAGTGGGCCTTATATGGGTGCTATGACTAATTATGAAACGATCATCATTAAATTGTACTATATTATATTTATATAAATGAAACATATTTGTGTTCAATATTATTTGGATAGCGAAATTTTTAAGTGAGTTACGCTCTTTAAAGTGATTTTCGGAAGTGGGTCTTATATGGGAGCTACGATCAATTATGGATCGATCTGCACAAAATTTGTAGATGTGATTTGGCTGCATTTACCACTCATTTGTGGTGAAATTTGTCTGGATACTTTCATAGTGCAAACATTTATGATCGTTAAACTCCTATTTCGGGAGGACATTTGTATGGGGGCCAGTTGAAATAATGGATCGATTTCCACCAGTTTTAATCCCATCCGTCCTTGGGCCGAAGAAAATATCACGCACCAAATTTTATTGAAATATGTTCAAAATTGCGACCTGTACTCTGTGCACAAGCTTTAGATGGACAGCCAGCCAGACGGACGGGCGGACGGACCGGCGGATGGACATCGTTATAACGACTCAGGAAGTGATTCTGAGTCGATCGGTATACTTTAAGGTAAATGTTGGACAAATATTTATGGGCACAAATCCAATATACCCTCCCCACTATAGTGGTGTAGGGTAAAACAAAGAGTCATGGAAAACCCAAAAAGTAAAAAAATCAACAAATTGTAGATTGTCTCATAAAATGTTCTCGTTTCCTCTAAATAATTAATAATTATTAACTTCTTGAAATTTATCATACAGAATATTTCATCATTATATCAATACAGAAGCGTAAAGGTGAGCATCACAATAAATCTCTTTTATATATCAAACACTAATCCCTTTGTTTTTATTTCTTTTCTTTATCCCTCAAATAACTTTATAATCTCTCAATCCTGAGAAATTATAAAATATTAGTTTATTAATCAACCGATTAATAATATACATGCTATATTATAAAGCAAAATTAAAGTTAACCACACAACTTTACAGAAAACTTTTACAAACTATTTACAATGTTGCAGTTAAAGAATTAATTAGCCGGAAATTACTACTGCTGCAAAGACGACTGCTTTAAAATTTATTCACAAAACTAATAAAATCTTTGCTAAGAACTAACAAATATTCTAAGATTTCATTTCATTTCATTACTTTGTTGGGGTTTCTTATGACATTCGTGTTTATGTTAAATTTACTCTTAAGTAAATAAATCTACTAAATACTTAATATTATGGTTTAAATATAAAACAAACAAACAAACAAAAAAATATATAGATTTTATTCTATGCCATTGTAAAGGCGGGGGGCTTATGACCTCGTGCGGAGGAGTTTTAAGTAATAGAAATAAATTGCAATTGTAATTAATCTTGTAGTAGTTTTGTGTTTTTGTGCTCACAGTTAAAAACCGCAAAACTAGTTTCAATTTTAGTTGTTTTATTTCATTCAAGAAAAAAACTAAACATACAGTAGATATATGTAACAACAATAATCATGGTTGTTGGATATGAGAACTAAAAAGCTAACTTGTTTGGTTTTATTTCATTTTTTTTGTTAATAGAATGTTAGAATTACCAACAAAATAATATTGTGGGAAAACTTTTAATTGAAAAAAAAATAAAACCTCAATTTAATTAAAATTATGTAAAAGGATATTTATTTATATTAAGTCTTTAATTCAATATTGTAATCATACTTTAAAACTTTACACGTTTGCAAGTTGAAATTGAGAAATAACAAGTTGAAATTTAGAAATCCAAAATTATATTTAGAAAAACTAAATATAATTTAAGAAATGTGAATATAATATTAAGAATAGGCAATTGAAATTGAGAAATCGAAAATATAAATTGATATTAAGAAAATAAAACAAACAAACAAAATATATATTAAAGAATTACTTTATATATATCTTAACAGGTCATAATTATAAAATCCTAAATAATTTACTTCAAATAAATAAATTTAGAGGAGTTTCACACGTTTCCATTCTAACTCTTCAAGGCAAGTATTTTTGGGTGAGAAGGGAAAAGAGAATAAAAAGGGGTACATGAAATTACTAGTTATTTATAACCTACACCATCATAGTGGGGAGGGTTATTGGATTTGTGCTGATGTTTATAACGCCCAGAAATATTGGTCCAATACCCACCTTAAAGTATACCGTTCGGCTCAGAAATACTTTCTGAGTCGATTTAACGATGTTCGTCCGTCCGTCCGTCTGTCTGGCTGTCCATGTAAAGCTTGTGCGCAGAGTACAGGTCGCAATTTTGAAGATATTTCGATAAAATTTGGTACGTGATATTTTTTCGACCTAAGGACTGATGGGATTAAAACTGGTGGAAATCGGTCCATTATTTCAACTGGCCCCCATAAAATTTAGTATTTTCTTTTAATGTTTCTTATATTTTCCTTTCCTTTATTGTTATTATTGTCTTATATATTGTGTTTTAAATCATATTCTTTGGTGTCACTGAATTGCTTTTCTCAGAATTTCATGTATTAGCCGCATTTCTTTTTTTATCACTTTTAATTTCTTTTAGGTCAAAACTTTTCCAATCATTGAAAACAATAAATTACCAGCAATTGCTTACTAGCTGATTGTCAGTTTGTTTTATCCACTGTCCCCTGCCCGCTGTCTGGTTAATTTCTCACAAGTCTTAAAGTTTTCAATTGTCATCATCACGACACTCAATACTAGAAATAGAAACACAAAACATGTTCAATTTAAAACCATTTCAGTCTTAATGTCTGTCTGTGCTGAACAGTTGATATTAAATTTTAAGTACTTTGTTGTTCTGTTGGGCAACAGTTTGAGATTAAATTGTGTCTTGTGTTCAACAATTAAGTGGCATTAAGTACTTTATTTAGTGTCTGTTTTGGCATCAAATTTCGAAAATTCTGTCAAGAATTTGAAACAGATTTTTGATTGTTTTTCAGTATTAAAGAAAGAAATTAGCTTAAAAGTATACATTGGCTCACAGTTTGTTTTATGAAATGGAACGTTAGGAACTTTGTTCGCTCTCACACTTTTCAATTCTGACTTGACAAAGCAAGTATTTTTGGGTGAGAAGGGAAAAGAGAATAAAAGGGATACAAACTTGACGCAACTAGTCAATTTTCTTATTTCCTTTTGTGCTTTTCTTTCATGCATATTGATTTGCATGAAAAAGTACAAAAATTGAATTGACGTGTGTGAATGAAATGGCAAGTTTAAAAAAGAATTGAGCATAAACTGATCAGCTAAAGCTGAAGAACTAAAGAAAATAAATAAATGCTCGTTTTTCACGTTACAGCTTTTTTAATGCAGTCAATTTCTACTGTATCGATAGTTTAATGCAGCGGTTTTTCTTTTTTCTTTTTTTTTCTACTTCAATCAATATTTTCTGCCAATATAAAATAGTTTAAAAAAGTCAGCGTACAACGATAAAACAACCAAAATTGATTTTAAACTAAAAGCTATTAAGCGCTTGATACATGAAAAACGTAAAAAGGCACCAAATAAAATTTTCAAGAAGCCTGATGAGCGGCACATTTTAAGAAAAATAAGAGAAAATCCAAGGCTATAGCTTCACAACTAGCATGCGAAGTTCAAGCAGACCTGTGGCCATGTTGTGTAACTTTAGTGAAAACTTCTCACGTTAAAAAGATGTGAAACAAAATATTTCATCGTTTCTCGAAAAGTGAGAGAAAAAAATGTGTCTGTAACTCATGTCGAAAACTATCGAAAGGGATTACATCGTTAAGCTAGATTTACACGATTGAAATTTTCTTCAAAATTGCTCTTCAAAATGCTTCAAACACGTGTAAACAGCAAAAATTCTTTAAAATTTATTTATTTAATAGTTATTAAATAAAAAAATTTGAATTTGCTAGTGTCTCTTTGAATATTTTTGTATGATTTTGCATTTATGCTTTCCAACGGAAGGCTATGTAAAACATCCAACAGAAATATACAAAAATAAATGTAGTGTATACAATTTATTTTCAAATAAATTGTATATTTAACTTGAAGTGAACTTCGATTAAAAATTTTTTAAAAAAATAAAATAATTTAAAAAAAAATTAAAAATTTTTTTTTTTTAAAAATTAAAAAAAAATATTGAAAAATTTTGAAGAAATAGCTATCTAAAGTGATTTGGACAATTTTTGCTAGGACTAATAGGTGAAAAGTTACTCTCATTTTAAAAAAAACCCTGTATGACCAAAATGGACTAAAATGTCCAACTTTGACCCCCTCTAACTCCGGCAGTTCTTGACTGATAGAGCTGAAAATTTGTGTCTGGCCTGCTATCCAATAGTACTAACCTTGGTGCCAATTTCATCCAAATCGGAAGACATCGATTTTTTAAATTGGGTCACTTGACGTGAATTCACCATATATATTTTAAAATGCACATTTTTGAAATAAATTATTTCGGTTTGGTTGTAAATGACAACAATTTCTTTTTTAAGTTCCTGTTAGTTTTTCTTTTTATAAAGCTTTAAAAACAACAAAAAATTCACTGCATTAAATCACATGTGAACCACTGTATTTTAATAAGTTAGAAAATTGCATATTAATTTTTTTTTGGAAAATTCGTTTGTTATAGCAAATTTCTGTCAACTGAAATACAGCTGGTCTGTCTGCTTTTACTCTACTTTTCATAATTTCTATGGCCCTTAAGAAAATTACAAAGAAATCTTTGCATTCACCTTAAATGTATGTGCATATGTATTTGTAACCTTATTTCGCCTTAAAATTACGAGCCAATTTTAAATGTTATACTTTTACCAAAATACAAAAGAAACTTTCAAATTTATAACTAAATTAAGGCACGTGGCCAAAAAAAAAAAACACTTTATGCTTTTCGGGTGTTTTTTTCCCCCCAGCCAGTTGAAAACCTGTAAATTTAAAAGCAAGCGTACAACAAAAAAAAAACTCTAAATTCACGTTGTCAAAGTCACCAATTTAATGAACCCTGAAAAGAAAAAAACCCAAAAAAAAGTTCAACTATTGAAACTGCAACAACACAATTTCCTGCATAGAAATGAAACGTACATATACGAAAATCTAAAGTTTTTGCACAAAAAAATCGTGACTTTAAAAACAACAACAAAAACAGATAATCGCCCTCAATAAACAATGGAGTTTTAGATTTTTCTTTATGCTTTATTTTTGTTTTCCCAAAATAAACCACAAGTTGCAAAAAAAAAAAACGAAATAGAAATAAACAGTTTTTCCAACACCAATCAAATAAAGTTCAAGAATAAATGCACAGATATACAGCTACAATCACAAGCAGTAAACAACAAAAGAAGGTTTAAGTTACGGCTGCAAATTCATTTGCCAAATTTAAGACTCACTGTGAAACACTACACCAAAATGAAAATTTACTTACAATGAAAGTTTTCCTGTGTAGTTTTTCTACTTTCGTCTTAAGGTACGGTCACACTTGGCAAATATTTGCCGAAAAAGATGTAATCACTAAATGAACAAGTAAGAAAGTATAGTCGGTCATGCCCGTCATTATAATACCCTACACCCAGTATATGTATAAAACAGTTTTGCAGAAATGGGCGTTTTATGAGAGATATAACCTATTGCTGCCCGATCATCCAAAAATTTAGTGTCATGACGTCTGTGAATATAAGTGTTATATGTGTTAAACTTTATCTCGATATACATAAATACTTTTAAACGATTTATGGAGTTTAAAGTGAATTACGGAGAGGGTCTTATATGGAAGTTTCGACTAATTATGGACCGACCATTATAAAATTATGGCCCATTATTACAAGTTGGCAATAGTTAAAGGTATGTTGTTATCGGACAGATAAGAAGTATTTGGTTATTATAAGTTTACTTTAATCTAAAACCGACCGATAAGCTAAAAGGAAGATCATCTTGCCTTTAAATTTTATAGTGAGGTTTATGTATTTGAAGTTGCCATATGTTCTGGAAAAATGTCAACTTCATGAAAAATAAATTAATTTTAATTTTATTTTGCTAATAAATAATTTGATAAACAAAAATGGAAAGCAGACGTTTGATTTATATTTTTCACAAATAAATATTTTCACAAACACAAACAATTTACTGTTTCTTGTCAGTAATTTGTCAAAAGTAATCGGGGTTTTACTGGTATTGCCATATTTTAGAAAAAAAATTATTTTATTTTACAAGGAAGTTGTAATAACGAAAAATTTTAAAGGTCACTTTATTCCTCACTTTTACTATTAAGAACATTAGAGGCAAGTTGTAATAATGGCTCTAAGTGTCATTATTTCTGTATACACTTAGGTCTTTTTTTATGCGGATTTGAAGTTATGCGGTTTTACAATCGACTTTTTTGTATGTATTATTGTTTTCATTGAGTTTTCATAATTATTTTGTCGCTTTAAACGTTTTCAACGTTGGCATCACTACTGCATAGTAATTTTCAAAATTTGAAAGAAAGTGATGAAAATTCAGAAAGTGATTGTGACGAAGAAGTTATAGCACCACTCAATGTTCAAACGGTTGCAAACATTTTTCAAACAGCTAATGAGTTACAAAAAGCCTTAAAACTAAATAGAGAAATTTGTAACCTTATGTCAGGATATCGCGAACAACACAATCAGTTAAAAAAAATAAAACTCAAAAATTAATGACAAATTATTTTTAAGAAACAGACAAAAATATTCTAAATAAAGATTGTATGCATTATCAAGCAGTAATTCCGATAATATGTAATGTCTTACTTTTAAGTATCAAATTTTAAAATCTATAAATGATTTTTTTTTTTTGTTTTTAGTTCGTACTTATTTATTTTTTAACTTTTATAAACCGGCTTAACCAGATAAATGTACTAGAATTGACTGTTTTCCCCCTTTTTAATGTGATTTTTATAATAAATAAATTAATTGTTTTTGGTTATTTTTTAATCTTGTGACTTTTTTATGCGATTTTGGTCTAATTTTTACACTCAAATTTGAAGTTATGCGGTTTTTCAACTTTTCGGAACGAATCGTCCATTTTGTGTGAAAATCAGTCTTTTTTTATGTGTATAAGAAACTTATTTGTGTCAAATTCTATTTGGATACCACCATTTTTAAGAAAGTTATGATCGTTAAAGTGAATTTCGAAAGTGGGTCTTATATGGGAGCTCCGATTAATTATGGAGCGATCATAATAAAATTGTACCGTATTATTTGTATACATATGAAATATATTTGCGTTCAATATTATTTGAATACCAATATTTTTGTTTGAGTCTTTAAAGTGATTTTCGGAAGTGGGCCTTATATGGAAGCTACGACTAATTATGGACCGATCTGCACAAAATTTGTAGACGTAATTTGGCTTCATTTACCACTCATTTGTGATGAAATTTGTTTGGATACTTGCATAATTCCAACATTTATGATCGGTAAACGCCAATTTCGGGCGGACATTTGTATGGAGGCCAGGTGAAATAATGGACCGATTTCTACCAGTTTAAATCCCATCCATCCTTGGGCTGAAAAAATATCACGTAACAAATTTTATCGAAATATCTTCAAAATTGCGACCTGTACTCTAAGCACAAGCTTTACATGGACAGCCAGCTAGCCAGACGGACGGACGGACATCGTTAAATCGACAATATTTCTAGGCGTTACAAACATCAGCACAAATCAAATATACCCTCCGCACTATGGTGGTGTAGGGTATAAATATTTTTGAATTTAGTTTATTTAGGATAAGACACAACAAATATTTAGTTTTAATTTATTTGATGCTGTTTGATCTTTCAAAACTCTTGTAAGAGTAAACAACGTCAAACAAATTTGTGCTAAAGCAAGTGGTTACGCTTTTTTTCGTCAAATATTTGCCAAGTGTGACCGTACCTTAAGAAACAAAACTACAAAGTGAAAAAATAATAAAAAAAAATAGGAAAAGAACAAGCATTAGGAAAAATAAAGGCGCCCCAGTGCTGACAAACAAATGAAACGTATGTATGTATGTACATTAGGGTGGCCCCAAAATAAAGTTGCGGATGTTCCCGACTAATATAAAAATTTGATTCATTTTAAGACTACGTTTCTTAATTTTTTTGTCATGGGGTCAATATTTGGTGAGCTGGATCAAAGGATAAAAAGGTCCTTTTTAGAGGTTTTTTGTTTTTTTTTCACATTTCTTCCAAAGGAACTATATGTAAATTTGGTATCATATTAAAGGTCTTTGAGAGGCGCATTTAATGGGTTATCAAAAATTAAAACAAAAAAATTTTAAATTCAAAAATTTTTAAAATTTCAGACAAAATTTTAGTTTTTTTTTCTTTTTTCATAGAATTTACTTAAATAAATAGTTGAAATTTCTTGATTATAAACATCAGGCAATTTAACCCCATTGGTTTTTACCTTATTTTTTCTCCATACAAACGGGGTCACCCTAATGTACATATGTATGTATACAAGAAGATGGAGGAAAAATAACTTCTTTTAACCACTAAAAACCATTTGAATGATTGATTTGTAGTTTGTCAATACAAAACATAGATATATACATACATATGTATGTATGCAGTTAAAAGGAAATTGTTTAACAAATTGAGCCTTCTCGTATTTTGTAGGTTGCTGTTGTTCTTATGTAGTTTTATTTTTCAAATTACACAAACAAACAAACAAAAAATGTCAAAAATACGTCAGGTTGAATGTCAATGTAGGTGACAGTTTTCACAAAACAAGCAAAAAACCAACATTAACATAGTTGCACAAATGCTACCTGTCCAGTGTTAATTGTGTTGAAAACAATTATGTTTTAAAATGGAAATTCATTTAATGGAAATTTATTTCAAAGATTTACGTGCCATATTAGAGAGATATGCAAATTTTCAGTCAGGTTTAACCTTTTTTAATTTGATTTGATATGTTATTATAATATATTTAGCACTTAGTGAACAGCGAAAAAATTTTAAGGAAAAAATTGTATCAAGATTTTCAATAAAAATCTCTGTGTGTAAATAGGGACTTTGCTTAAAGAATTGCTTTGTGTAACAACTTTTGCTAGTTTTTTCAGTCGTCGCAGTGCCATTGTAAATTTTTTTTATTTTTTTTTTTTGTAAGAGTGTAAGAAGTATTCAGTGATCGGTTTCTTTCGTGAAAGAAATTTATTGCATTTCAAAATTCATTTCAAACAAAATTTAGGTAAGTTATTTGATATTTATGTAAAAAAAAATATTTATTATCAGCCCAATCACGAATAAAAATTCCGCGGGAGTTTTTTTCCCTTTTCTCATTTTTCCTATTTAAATTCAATGTTAAAAAAATAAAAAGGGAAAAAACTCCCGCGGAATTTTTATTCATGATTGGGCTGTATAAATTTCCGTGAAATGTGCATGCCAGTTCAGGTTTGAACAAAGAAAAAGGGGCCACCTTTGAACATGTTAATTTATCAACCGAAGTACCAAACATTGTTGATTCTTTCTTATTTTCTGAAAATGACGAATCCAATGCTGATCATGATCCTTTAACCCTGCTACTACGTTTAGGGTCTTTTGATGACCCATTCGTATTTAACATTGAATAACTTGGAAAAAAAAAAACGTGTTTGTCCGTCAGACCGACAACAATCACTCTAACGACGATATATTGCATTGATCACAAGCCTTAAAAATATTTTCGAAATGTACAAATTTTAATTTTCTCAATAAAAAAATGTGGGGTCAAAATATGACCCAAACATAACATGTGTATTTTTTTTTTAACATAGTAGCAGGGTTAAAGGAAAATGTAATGTCACCTGAAATCGCAAGGCCTTTTTCGTCTTAATAAAAACTTATTTTTGATCTGATTTTTTTTTTTTATTTTTAATTGTTAATGTTTATATTTTTCTTAATAAATAAATCGAAATTATGTGTTATATATATAAAAAATAAACCTGTTTATGTTATTTTTGGGCATAAGCGCTACAAGAAAAAATTGCCGTTCAAAACTGCCCCAGCCTAGTTCAAAGCTGCTCCGTATGGGGGGCACATTTGAACACAATGACTTCATCCATTAAAAAAATAAAAAAAAATATAAACCGAACTAAAAATATGTTACTTGTAGACTTAAGCTAAAGTTTATTTCCATATAGTACATATATTAGTTAAATTATGTAAAAAGTCAATAATTCAAAAATATAAATTTGTATGTGGCTTGAAAGCAAAAAGTGTTCTAAGGTGCCCCCTCTCCCCTACCAACCGTTGAGGCAAAAACACGGACTGTCAGATTACCAATAGTTTTACGGAAAGTAAGATCAACAACTGAGGCAATTTACAAACTGGCCTGTGTATCAACAGTCTCGTGTGCATCACTGTTAATGATGTGCCACGTTTAAGCTCTTCCAAATATTTAACGACAATGCTGCATAGACAAAAGTATTTGAGATAATTATCTCAAAATTGTCGAAAGATGAAAAATCTATGCCTACAATCTGGATATCAAAGAATGTGAAATATCTTATCTTCGGACGCAAACACCACTCTGTCCAGAAATGATAAGCAAAGTTTTTAAATGCGTTATATTTAATGATGAAACAACTCTTTTTTATCTTCATTTATGTTTACCAACAATTTATGTTTATTGATATGGTTACTTAAGTAGTTCGTTACGAACTTTATCTTTCTATATATTTCTAACAATAATAAATAGTTCAGTCAATTGTGCGATTAAATCAACGTGTTGTCGGAGCAATAAACTTTAGGTTTATTAGCACATACATACATATGCACATATATTCAATAGTTCTTGTACTTTGCATCATTTTTGCTTTCATTTACTCTGCCTGCCCCTCTTCGTTAACAGGAATTTAATTAACAGCAACAGTTTCTGGCAAAAGTTTACAAAACGAAACTTTAATTAAAACATAACACAATGAAATGTGAAGTGGAAAAAACACTGGCTAGAATAATTGTTAATAGATTGTAGCACAGCAGCATATCAATACAATTTCATTTCTCTAGTCAGAGTCTATGCTGCAAAGTTCAAAAAAATTGAGGGGAAATTATTGATAAATAATAGTGACTAGAGAGATACATACATAATTATAATTATGTACTCGTATGTTGATGTAGAGTTAGTTGTTTGATTGGAAAATTCCTAAGATAAGATAGAACGGAAAGCGTGTTAGAATAAATTAGTTTGCTTAATGTAATAAATATGATTGTTATTGTTTTATGAGACACGTACATCATCAATCTTAAGAAAACTGGCAAACATTTGAAAAAAAATCTTTTGTTATTCTGGAAATGTTCTTTACAATTAAAAAGTTGCTGGCAATTAATTATATTTTAAAAATCTACAGAGTCTAAATCAACCTTTTTAGTGTTTAGTAGTGCTGGCAAATTCTACTAGTTTCGATTACTTAATAATATTCAATACTTTTCATTTGGGTACTCAATACTACTCGATACTTTTAACGGATTTTTTGAAAATGTAACGCATAGTTTTTATCTGCAAATTGAAGTAGTTTCTTCAAAAAATAAAACTAGATCTTCAACTATTATTGGTTTTGTACAAGGTGGCGCAAAAGTAATCCTCCTATCAGAAAATGCTCTAAATTTTGCGATTGGCCCCTAATGTCAGTTCTGTTTTGACATTTGTGTAGTAAACACATGCGAAATACACGTTAATAAACAATAAGACACAACAAATATTTAGTTTTAATTTATTTGATGCTGTTTGATCTTTCAAAACTCTTGTAAGAGTAAACAACGTCAAACAAATTTGTGCTAAAGCAAGTGGTTACGCTTTTTTTCGTCAAATATTTGCCAAGTGTGACCGTACCTTTAGAAACAAAACTACAAAGTGAAAAAATTATAAAAAATAGGAAAAGAACAAGCATTAGAAAAAATAAAGGCGCCCCACTGCTGACAAACAAATGAAACGTAAGTATGTATGTACATTAGGGTGGCCCCAAAATAAAGTTGCGGATGTTCCCGACTAATATAAAAATTTGATTCATTTCAAGACTATGTTTCTTAATTTTTTTTGTCATGGGATCAGTATTTGGTGAGCTGGATCAAAGGATAAAAAGGTCCTTTTTAGAGGTTTTTTGTTTTTTTTTGCGAAATACACGTTAATAAACAATGTTACGCTACACTGCTCCAGAACGCGGAATATTGCTGTCGGTCGGTGACTTTGGCACAACGTGAATTTCCTCGCAGATTTCCTGGCCGTCCAACGCCTACTGGTGAAACACTGCGACGTTGAGCCGCTCGATTCGAAGAGACTGGCACAACACGAGATGCTGCCAGACGTGGCAGACCCCGGAGTAGCCGTTCTGCCGAGAATATTGCTGTTGTAGCCGAATATGCCATGGAAGCGCCGTCGACATCGACCAGACGACGTGCCACGCAAATGGGTATCAGTCGACGGTCTTTACAGCGAATTTTCGTACAAGATTTGAAGATGTTTCCGTACAAAGTCAAGACGGTGCATCAGCTCTTAGCTGCTGACCGCCAATCGCGTCTAACATTCGCTCAAGCCACCCTTAATCACCACCAAGAGGAAGATGATTTTTCATCAAAAATAATCATGAGTGATGAGGCCCATTTCCATCTTAGCGGGTACGTAAATAAGTAAAATTTACGCTTCTGGGGCACTGAAAATCCGCGTGTAACCCACGAAGAGCCATTACACCCGCTCAAAGTCACTGTATGGTGTGCTGTTTTCGCTGGAGGAGTCATCGGACCTTTTTTCTTCGAAGACGTCGCGAGCCAAACGGTTACTGTGAATGGTCAGCGCTACAGAGCAATGATCAACGAGTTCTTCTTGCCGCAACTTGATGAATTGGGATTGCAAAACATGTGGTTCCAACAGGACGGTGCAACGGCACACACTGCACGTGCCACAACCGATATGCTGAAGGAGGCATTTCCCGGGCGCCTAATCTCCCGTTTTGGCGATTTGCACTGGCCAGCAAGATCGCCTGATTTGAGCGCTCCAGACTTCTTTTTGTGGGGCTTTTTAAAGTCGCGGGTTTATGTCAGCAAGCCTTAGACTCTTGCAGCTCTTAAAGACAATATCCGTCAAGAATGTGAGGACCTATCGCCGGAAGTTTTGGCCAAAATGATGGAAACTGCCATAAAACACCAAATAAAAATAATCCACAAGAAGAATCAAAATTATTCATTTTTTATTAATTACAGCCAAAAAACATCGGAAGTTTACTTTTGCGCCACCTTGTATGTCTTTTATTATTAAATCAAAAATAAATGTAAAGCTAACTTTTAATTCAACGTTAACAACAACTTAAGAAATAATTAAAATAAATTCTTTGGAAAATTAATAAACAATGTTGTTTTTTATGCACTATTTTACCCACTCAACTTGCTTAAAAATACAATTCAGAAAGTATTGAGTAACTAATTTTGAATAGTGAGTATTCATTAAAGAGCAAATGCTCGATACTCGTTAGCCATTACTCAATACTTTGCCAGCACTAGTGTTGAGCTCAATTTAAAAGCTGTTTGAAAAATTACACAAAATATTCTTTTTAAAAATCCATTATACAACAATTATATCTTGAAATCATTTAGTAATTATGTGTATTTTCTGTAACCCAACATTTCTTAAGAACATTTACTTTCTTCTCTTGGCGATTTAGCGATAACAAACATATTTTTTTCAATTAAATTTCTATTTACTGTTATTTTTAGTGTTTAATTAAACTGTAATTGAAAACGTGATTTGTTGCTAATCGTATAGAAATTTATGTATGTATATAAAAAATACCATGAAGCCAATGCCTTGGATTGAAAAAAATAATAGCAGAAATAATACAAGAAAAAATCATAAAGATTTACAGTGACTCAAAGTTATAATGGAACAGCATAAATTTATAATTTTCTACTTGGATCTCAAATTAACTAAAATACGTGTAGTTAAAATTATTGCTGATTATAACAGATTTTTTGATTTTAATTTACACCAAAATTTTAATTATTAAAAAAAGTTAAATTGAAGAAAAAAGGCTGCCTTAGTCTCAAATTAATAATGAAACACTTTTGTAAAATGTGGCAACATCGCTGTTACAACTGCGCCTAACTTCATTATTATGTTTAATTTGTACCGTTAGTTTTGTTATTCTTATGAAAATATTCAGGCATGTGATGGAAATCGATATCGAAAACGAATCAGTTTTGGAAGTACATTTTAATGCATTTATAATCTAATGTTATTAGTAGCCCAATATCTTTATATTTTATGTGATAAAAGTTTTTCAACACAGAAATATTACGAAAAAATTGACTTCTCAAACTCATTCGTTTTCGATATCGATTTCCATCACATTGTGTTTTTGATTTGCAATAAGCGTAATGGCACCTCAAGATAAGCAAACATCGGTGGAACAGAGAGAAATCATAGTTCTAAGGAAAATCCGTTAGAGATATTAGTGCAATTGTTGATCGATCACCAACAACTATTTTTAACATCATCAAGCGCCACAAAAATACCACAAACTTTGAAAATAAGGCCAAACCTAGTGGACGTAAAATTTTTTCAGAGTCAAATGAACGTTGGATACTCCAAAATATCAGGAAAAATCATCATACTAGTGCTCCAAAACTAACAGCATATGTTGAGAAGTATCTCGGGGAAAAAGCCAACGCCAAAACAATCAAACATCAGTATCATGGACGTGTAACTAGAAAAAAGCCTTTAATAAGCAAGGTCAATATAAAAAACGGATGGAATTTGCTAAAAGCATGAAAAATAAAGATTTTTCGTTCTGAGAAAAAGTCATATTTACCGACGAGAGTAAATTTAATATTTTCCGTTCAGATGGACAATCGTCTGTCTGGCGCAAGCCCAATAAAGAGTTGAAAAAAGCGAACCTCTATCCTACAATAAAACAGGTAATGATATGGGGTGCAATTTCAGCTGCAGGACCAGGCAATTTACACATACTCGAGGGCAACATGGATCAGATATATAACTTGAACCTCTTAAAGGCAAATTTAAAAGAGAGCGCTAGAAAACTGGGACTAGAGAGCGATTTTTTTTTTATCAGGATAACGACCCAAAGCACAAGGCTTATGTTGTGCGTAATTAGTTGCTTTGATACACCGCCACAGTCACCTGATTTAACTGTTATCGAACATGTATGGAATTACTTGGAGCAAAAATTAAAAAATCATTACATACAAAGTAAAACCTTAAAAGAAGAATGGAACAAAATTCCGTTATCTTGCTGCCACAAATTGGTGGAATCGATGCCCAATCAACTGAAAGGTGTTATTAAACAAAAGCTACTCCCAACAAAATATAAAAAAACTTTTTTTTTTTTGTTTTTGACCGCAAATTTTTTATTAATTTTGAGTTGTGTTCCATTATAACTTTAAGCCTTAAAAGCCTTATTTTGTTTTGTATTACTATCTATTTTGTTTTAATGAAATATTGCAAACATTTTCTGTTATCAATAAAAGTATATTCAATGTACATTTTATAATAAAAAACGGGTTTGAAAAAATTAGTGTAGTTTTTTTTTTTGTTATTAAGGAAACTGTTTTGAATTCACACTGTTCCATTATTACTTTGAGTCACTGTATAGGAAAATTAATCTCTGGTTTAAGCAAGAGATAAAAATAAAGTTAAAACATATAAATAAAAGTATTAAATATATAATGCATAAATATTAGTTATTAAATATACACGCAGAGAAAAAACATGGTTGGGCAGAGTTAGGACAACTACACAGTGTTTTTAGTAACAATATATTATTATGGTAAACAAAAAATTGTTGTTTTAATTTGATTTTAACAATACATACTTTAATTACTGTAAACATTTTATGTTTATCGCAAATTTAAAATTGAGTATAGTTCCGGGAAATATAATTATTTTTGAAAAATTTTTACCACAATTATTGTATGATAACTATTCAAACATATTATATTGTTTACAACTATTTAAACTTACAAACAACCGTTAAATGGTAGGCTTCTATATTTGTACTCATAATATGTTTAAAATGCAAAACAAAATATGTTTAATTTTAATAATATTTTGTTTTCATATAATAATATTTTTGCTCATATTATTATTAGTTGGGATCATAATATGATCATGTACGACAAACGTATATGATGTTATAATATCAAATTATGATTAATAAGATAATATTAGAATGAAATATTACAATGATAATTGATCATAATATGATATTTCATGATGTTTTGACTTTAAGCATGTTTAAGACAACCATGTTTTTTCTCTGCGTGTGGATAAACACAAGGAAAGTAATCACTTTATACACAAATCAAGTCATAACTTTCAATTATATTATCTAGCTGTATTTAAACTTGTTTGTTCAAAAACTTAAACTTAAACTTCATTTCTAATTCCTAGATTAATTATAAACTTGACTTTGACTCTAATGAAATCACACAATCGTTGCCTTAACATTTTGTAATTAATCACAGCCCAGATTTGCTTAACTTTTTCCCCTAAAACAAATTTAAATTAAGCCATTATCTCTGCTGGCCAAAGTCCTAAGATATTAACCTGTTTTTGTGTTTTAACAGACTTCTAAAGTTTTTTAATGGATTGTTTTTATAATTCTGATAAATCGCCTGCATTTGAAACATATCAAGTGTAAACTACACACAGCTCATGATAGTTCAATCAATAATATTTAATACGAATTTAATTACATGTAACAGAAAATTTTTGCATAATAATCTTTACATTAGAAGTACAAAAAAACTAACTAGTATTTTTTTTTTGTTGTTTTGTTTTAATAAACCCCACACTTAGAAATTAGCATTTGTGGTTAATTGTTGAACACACGTTTTGCTGTAAAGACAGAGTTAAATTAAGATAGACAGAAAACTAAATTTGAACAAGCTAACACAATTGTTAGAAAACATTAAGGGTATACACATCATCTGACAAATTAGAATTTCTAGTGTCATAGTTTCAGTCATTGTTCTAGTCATGGTTCTGTTTTTCTATTTTTAGAACTGTACAACATGGTTGTAAGGATAAAGATAGGAATGCAACATAATCCATAGATTTTTCAATGATTGGAAATTTTTTTTCATATTTTGAATAACAATGATAAGTGAATGACCCTAATATTTGCTTAAGACCACTAATACAGCAGCCAATAAACTAGCAACAAACGGAAGTTAAAAAATAAGTTACTTGAGAGCAACCCACACATTTGTGTATGACACAAAAGCAGTAGACAGCCAGCCAGACTGACGGACAATAAAGTAGTCAAAGCATATACAACAAATATTGAATATTAATTCAGATCAAATGATGAATGGATGACTGATGTCCAAATAAGTGATGGATTTATGATTGTATTGAAACTGAGAACTGTGCTTCTTGGTTTGAATTAGCTTTTGGCAATTCCAATTAAATTATGAATGAATGAAATAAATAATCTTGGTTTTAATATGAATGAGATCCCATGAAGAGAATATATCGCCAATGTTCTGAAAGACACGTTTTCAATTTGAATTTGAATTTGAAAACGCCAATCTTAAGCGTTTTGCGTTTTTTCAGAACATGGTCGTATATAAATTAGGGGCCCGAAAAATCCGGAATTTTTAGGATTTAACAAATCCTGAATTCGGAGGTTGAGAAATTCAATCAGCAACTTTGCCCACAAGCATTAATTGTGAACGATATTTTTCAACAGCTTCATTCATATATTGGTAACAAAATTACATCTACCCAATAAGCACAAATTTTTTGTGAATTCTAATGTTGAAATTCCAGTGTGAATCCAAGCTTGAATTACATTTGAAATTCATCCTCTTGCCAGTCTGTTTGAAGTTTGTTAAAAAACAACATCAAATTTGTTTTAAGCATATGTTAATAATGGCACAGAGTTGATGCAAATCATTGGCGGCGGTGATGATGATGATTTTATAATTAACCCCCTGGCCCACGATGTCGAACGATAACGTTCGCTTAGATAAGACTTAAGACACAAACTTTTTATCGTATCTATTTTCTACACAATCAAGTTTATTTATTCCATAATCAAGTTTGTGTCTTAAGTCTTATCTAAGCGAACGTTATCGTTCGACATCGTGAGCCAGGGGGTAAATTTTCAGAGAACAGGTTCGGTTCAACTGTAATCACACTGTTATTTAAGGCTGGAATTACACTGTAAATGTACTGTTTTGTTCGACTGTAATTCAATGGTTAATTTTGCTGGATTTGCTATTGAGTTCAACTGTGTTTCAACTGTAATTTAACACTGGAAATTGGAAATTGTGACTGGATTTTAAATGTAATTCCACTTGAATTCCAGCAAAAATGCTTATTGGGTAGATTCCCTTTACTTTATACATATGTATGTATGTATATGCCTTAATTCTTTTGTGTTAATTTTTATGAATAATAGGTTAGGTTAGGTTAGCAGGCGGCCATGTGAAACGGCCCACTTAGGTCCATATCATTGGTCCCATTGTGATACCTGTTTGGATAGAGGCTTATAGAGAAAAGAGAAAGAGTGAAAGAGTGAGCAGGGTAGTAGTAGGAGAGTGAAAGATATGAAAGATTTGAAAGGATGAACGTGCAGACCAAAACCTAAAAAGAGCGCAGAATACCTAGATGGATAGATAAGGCTACTGCAGCCAATTACTGCTTCTGATAAAAGCGTCAATATCCTCCAACTTCAAAGCTGAAAATTCAGATAAGTCGTCGAAGAATGGTTGCCCCAGAAGAATGGTACGAGATCCACTCATTGCTGGGCATTGACATAGAAGATGAGGAACCGTTTCTTCCTCCTCTTCATTATTGCAACTCCTACAAAAATCGTTATAGGGTAGACCCAGTCGTTTTGCATGATTGCCAAATTTGCAGTGTCCTGTGATTACTGACACCAAATTGCTAAGTTGTGGTCGCTGTAATTTCAGTAAATACAGCGTGCGTTTCCTATTTAGTGTAGGCCAAATCAGTCGTGTGACTGTACTGGTTTGTTCATTTTCCCACCTGGTTTGAGCTAGCTCACAATGGAAATTGCTGACTATTTGCTTACATTTCGATAGCGGAATGCCGCAAAGATGGTCAATGTTGTCGTCAGGTAACATGGCACCTTTCTTTGCCAAGTCATCTGCGATACAATTACCTATTATGTCCCCATGTCCGCGCACCCATATGAGTGTAACTGTCGAATGTCTCGCCATCCTGTTTAAGGATGTCCGGCATTCATGGACTAAGATTGATGTAGTATGTACACCTGTTAGAGACTTTATTGCAGCTTGACTGTCAGTGTATATACGTATATCTCTTCCCGATATACTGTAATAACTGATCCAATTAGCCGCTCGTTTTATTGCTGATATTTCAGACTGAAGGATGCTACATCCGTTTGGAATTCTGAAAGACATCCTGATTCCGAATTCCTGAATGTAGACCCCACCGCCAACTCTCTCCCCTTTTTTGGAGCCATCCGTGTATATAGACAGGCTCGTAGTATTTAGGAGTAGGCCCTCCAACAATTCCATGTCGTCATGAATTATGAAGCCGAAGCTTCGTAAGAAGGAGGGTCTAGGAGTGCGATAGTCGATTAATTCAGGAAGACATTGTATATTTTCCATGATACTAGCATGTCCATAATGACTATGCTTCCAGACGCCCGTTACACTTAGTCTAACGGCAGTATTCATGGCCATATTCTTGGCCATTAGATCAACTGGAATCCAGTTTAGTATCGCAAAAAGCGACTTAGTAGAAGTAGTGCTTAATGCTCCAGTTATCAGGATCGCAGTCCTTCTTAGTATCTTATTCAAGATGACACAATTTGAAGTCTTATCAAGTGCCTTCCACCAGACCGAGACTCCATAAAATAAAATTGGTTTAATAACTGTCTCAAAGAGCCAGTTCATGCATCTAGGGTTAATACCCCATTTCTTGCCTATAGTCCTCTTGCAGATATACAGGGTTGACATAGCCTTAGATGCTCTTGCTAGAGTGTTGGGTTTCCATGATAGCTTATTATCAAGAACAACACCTAAGAATTTTGCCTTTTCCGAGATTGCCAGTTCTGTACCATTCAATCTAGGAAGCGTAAAGGTTGGAATCTTGTGCTTTCTAGTGAATAATACGAGTTCCGTCTTGCTAGGATTGACACTTAACCCACTTTCATAGCTCCACCTACTAAGTGTTTTAAGTGCATCCTCGATTCTCTGCGATATTGTGCCCAAGTGGAAACCCGAGACAGCCACTGCCACGTCATCCGCGTAAGCTACAGTTTTATGTCCCGTATTATCCATTTTCTTGAGCATATCGTTCATGGCCAAGTTCCACAATAGTGGAGATAGGACGCCTCCTTGGGGAGTGCCCCTAGTGGCCAATCTTGTGATGCATGTCGTGCCAAATTTTGAACGTATGGTTCTTTTACTCAATAGATTCGTTACGAACCTAGTGATTGATTCGTCGAGACCTAAGTCCCGTAGGGCTGTTATTATGACTTCAGGTTTTACGTTATTGAAAGCTCCTTCTATGTCCAGAAAGGCTATCATCGTAAAATTGTCAAATTCTAGCGATTTCTCAATATAGCTAACTATCGAGTGAAGTGCCGTCTCCACAGATTTGCCTTTCATGTAGGCATGTTGAGATGGCGATATAAGTCTTTGATCAATAGAATTCCTGATGTGGATATCTATGATTCTTTCCAAGGTTTTCAAAAGGAATGATGATAGACTAATTGGCCTAAAGTCCTTTGCCTTGGTGTGAGAGATTTTTCCTCCCTTTGGAATGAATGTTATATTGTATTCGGTCCAACGCATGGGTAGGTATGACCATGACAAACAGGCTTTATAAATGTTAATAAGCCAGGGAATGACTGAATCAATGTTATATTGCAGATCAGCCGGTATGATACCATCCGGACCCGGAGATTTAAATGGACTGAAGCTTCCTATCGCCCATTTTAACCTCTCCTCGTTAATGTCAATTGAGGCTGTTGTCCGAAGGTATTGTTGTGGTGTAATATCCGCAGAGTGCGACATATTACCCGGAAAGTGAGTGTCCATGAGCACTTCAAGTGTCTCTAGACCATCACTAGTCCAACTGCCATCTGGTTTTTGGATATAACCGTGGGTCGTTGGTGTTTTCGATAGAATCTTATTATGAATAATAAGAAGATAACATTCTATTGCTTTTAAATAAATATAGAACTTAAAGGCGAAATCACATTTTTTTCTATGTAATTGTCAATGTAAAGGTAAGTTTAGACGATATGTTGAATCAGATTATATGATTAAAATTAGCAGCAAATTCCTATGTCATATGTTAGACGTTTACACGATATGTTGAAAGTAGCAAATTTTTTGATGTCAGCATATGTCAGCAAATGAAATGTCAACATAGGAGTTAGCATACGATTATTGTGTTTATACGATATGTTGAATTTTATGTGGTGCTATATATGCTGAGTCGTATAAACATTTGTTTGTGAAATTAGTCAGTTTGACAACATTTTTCAATTATTATTCAACTTTTGTATTTTATGTGTAATTTTTGAAATAAAATTAAATAATAAAAATAATATCAATAAAAAAAAACATAAATAATGACGTGGGAGGAAATTGGTCTAGCTATTGCTTGTACAGTGCTAATTTTTGGTGCCTTAGATTTCTTAAGGTATTGTCACACTTGGCAAATATTTACTCAAAAAGCGTAACCACTTGCTTTAGCACAAATTTGTTTGACGGTGTTTACTCTTACAAGAGTTTTGTAAGATTAAACAGTATCAAATAAAATAAAACTAAATATTTGCTGTGTTGTCCTAAATAAACGAAGTTTTTTTATAAATAAACAAGTTCAATAATATTTCATTTTGTGTTAATAAAAAACTGTTATACACAAAAGTTTCTATATAAAAAATGTTATACACCAAAATGTATATAAGAAGAAACTGTTATACACAAAACTTTCTAAAGATAAAACTGTTCTGCAGAAAATTTTCTGAAATAAAAACTGTTATACACATAAAATTTTCTTAAGCAAAAACTGTTATACACAAAATTTTTTTAAGAAAAAACATTTTTACGCAAATTTTTCTTAAGAAAAAACTTTTCTACACGAATTTAAAAAAAACTGTTATACAAAACAATTTCTTAAACAAAAACTGTTATATATTAGAAGAAACTGTTATACGTAAAACTTTCTAAAGAAAAAACTGTTCTGCACAAAATTTTCTTAAGCAAAAACTGTTATACACATAAAATTTTCTTAAGCAAAAACTGTTATACACGAAATTTTTTTAAGAAAAAACATTTATACGCAAAATTTTCTTAAGAAAAAACTTTTCTACACGAATTTAAAAAAAAAACTGTTATACAAAAAATTTTCTTAAGCAAAAACTGTTATACACGAATTTTTTTAAGAAAAAACATTTATACGCAAAATTTTCTTAAGCAAAAACTTTTCTACACGAATTAAAAAAAAAAAACTGTTATACAAAAAATTGTGTTAACAAAAAACCGTTTCTTAAGAAACTGTTATACACAAAAACATAAACAAAAATTTTTTCAAGATTTCATTAAGTGTGACCGTACCCTTAGTCAGTTTGTATGCATCTAGTATTGGGCTTATATGCCTATAAAACACTTTTTTTGTATCAGCTCTAGTTTTCGAGATATTATTATTTTTAAAGAAAACCACGTAGTTGCGCGATTTATAGTAAACGGTTCATTCTATTCAGTAAAAATAAAAATCTGAAATTCGGCTACAATATTATCTTTATGCTGCATTAATATTATTTTGATGCCATGTAGTATTTTCGGAGATATCGCTCATTTTTGGATGGAAATTTTTTTATTTTTAAAAAATTCATAAAAAATTAGATAAGACAATAAATTTTCCATTATTTGTCTACAGGCATATAGGAAAATATGTTACGAGTATAGAAAAGCTATATTTTTTGATTGTTTTGATTGATTGTTTTTAAATTTTTGTAAAACAATAAACAAACCCTACAAAAATTTACAAAATTAAAAATAAAATCAAAACTATTGCGTCCATATTAACAAGAAATATTGCATTTTATGCTGGCGATTGAAAAATATTGAATTTTTATTATTATCTCTATTTTATTATTATGTGTGTATGTACATTAGGGTGGCACCGTTTGTATGGAGAAAAAATAAGGTATCGATGTTCCCGACTAATATGAAAATTTGCTTCATTTTAAGACTACGTTTCTTTATTTTTTCGTCCTGCGGTCAATATTTGGTGAGCTGGATCAAAGGATAAAAATGTACTTTTTAGAGGTTTTTTGATTTTTTCACATTTCTGCCAAAGGAACTATATGTAAATTTGGTATAATATGAAAGGTCTTATAGAGGCCCATTCAATGGGTTTTTAAAAATTAAAAAAAAAAATTTTTTAAATTAAAATTTTTTGAAAATTTCAGACAAAATTTTAGTTTTTTTATTTTTTCATAGAATTTACTTAAATAAATAGTTGAAATTTTCTTGATTATAAACATCATGCAATTTAACCTAAATGGTTTTTATGCTGAAAAAAATCGGAAACATCCGAAACTTTATTTTGGGGTCACCCTAATGTACATACATAAATCTATTATGAATTTTTGAAAAACAAAACAATTTTTTTTAACAAATATTTGTTTTTCATACATATATTCGGCTATCATCTCAAAACTACTGAATGGAGCAAATATTATGTTAGGGCAGAGTAAAGGTAATATTGTAGCTAAATTCTGATTTGTTCTTTTCACTACTCGTAAGTAGATTAAAACTGTTTTGCAGTTATGTTACACAAAATCGTGCAACTAAGTACATAATTTAAAACATAATTATATCTCGAAAACTAGAGCTGATCCAAAAAGACAGAGTTAGAGGAATTGGAGGTATAAAAATGGACTAAACAATTTAAGGCACAATTTTTCGTGTTGGGCTGTGTTATTAATGGTTTATAAAATGTTGTTTATAAAATACAAAATTTCCTGGGATACCGGCAGTTACATTTTTAAAATCCCAAATCCCGTAAAATCAAGTCCAGTTTGGCATCCCTAATATAAATCCAATCAAAGAAGACAGTTATATCAAGCTCAGGGGTTTAAACTGTTTTAAAGGCAAACGTACTTATCGTTTACTTTGTTTATCAGTAATAATATTTATGTTATTAATTAAATTTTTATACCAGTTAAAGAAAAGTGTTAAATAATGACGGCAAAAACGAATTTTAAATACTCTGCTTTGAAATGTAATAATCAGCCTTATTATGAGTGTCGTTTTCTTTTTGCGACAGGCGAGACAGTCTTTCAAATAGTTTGTAAACAAGGATATGATTAGTAATACTATTTAAGGAGCAATTTAGCTATGTTACACACTTATTTATATTTTTGTTGAATGCATTCAATGTTAGCAACCCAGGGTTATGTTACGTTTCAGCAATTCCTACTGTAGGGTATTTATTATAAATAACATCTAAGTGTGAAGAAAACTATAAATTTTGTTTTGTTAAAGGGGCGCTAATAATGTTCACGTTTACATTATTGTAGTAGCAATGTGTTAAACAAGATTTTTAACAACTTAAACAATTATTTTTTTTTTCTCTTCATCGCTTACATTTATTGTTGTACATTGAGTTAAACGGCAATTTTCTGTGCGATGAAGGAAAAACACGTTTCAACAATTAAATTAAATTAAAATTACACACCACTGACTACTGCAAAATAATCAAACAAATGTTCTTTAAATTAGTTGCAATACATTTGCAACACTTTTTTGTTGCCACTGTTTTCGGACAATTTGTTAAGGAATTTAATTAAGCAAAAAAAAAAAAAAAACAAAAACACAACAGAACAGCAACTATTTAAATCACCATTCAAGTAAATAATTCTTGCACACCAAAAATGCAATAGAATTTATCTTGCATGCATAAAAACTAAACTCGCTTGTCAATTGAAACCGGTAGGTACCAACCACGTACAAACACACATATAACGCCAACACGATTTTCAAACTTTGTTGTTTTTTTTTTTCATTTATGAAATTGAAAACAATTTTGTACGAAATCAAATCAAACCACCCACAAACAACATTAATTTGAGTGAAAAACAATACTGCGATATACAAAAAAAAAAAAAAAAACAAAAAAACTGCAAAAAAAGAATTTAACGAAAACGTAAACAGCGCACCAGAATCACTTGAGAATGTTCACAACCAAAATAAAAAACAAAAACAACCTGTAATAAAAAAAAACTTGATTATAGAAAAAAAAAATGTATTAAACTCAAACGGCAAAACATCAATGGTTTAAACTTTAAAGTATAAAAAACAAATTGTATACGAAACGAAATAATAAACTAGAGCTGAAATTCCAGAAAGGTAAGAGATTTTAAATGGCGGAATATATGACTAAGAGATTAACTGGAGATTAATTAACTTAACCGATGTAGTTTACATTGTTTAAGCTTCAGCTATGTCAGCAATATTGGCAAAACCATGTATAATGAAGATTAATTTCATAAATTAATTAGAGGATCTCTTCACAACTAGATGATCTTCGAAACATTTACGCATCTGAAATACCTTCTCCACAGGGCTGTCAGATATGGCGATTTCTCGCCAAACGTGGCGATTTTGAAACGTGTTTGGCGTCGAGATTTTCCGTTTGGCGACATGGCGATTTTTTGGCGATTTTTGATATCACTGGCGATTTTCTTGGCGATTTTCACCAAAACATCTATAATAAATTATGTGATGAAAAAAATCGTCTTTTTTTGGTTTTTATAAATCCAATTGTCAACGAAATGAATCATCTGAATTTGGAATTTTTGGATGCAGGAAACATGCATGAAAAAATGTATTGTACACTTCTTATGTTTTCAACAAAAGTTTTCAAACCTTCTGTTTTATATAATACTGAAAACAATGAAAAATTTTTCAATGATTTACATGCAGCTATTGATTCTTCAAATTCATTTTTGCCTCTAAATGTAATTGATTTTGGAGCAGAGTTTGAAACAGAATTAAGAAATGCGATATTGAGCGAAGTAGAAATAATCGTACTTAAAGAAAACTGTTTTGTGCATTTAAAAAAACTTTTAAAAGAGATGATAAGCAGATTACCAGAAAATATGAACTTTTTTAAAGCTTTTGGACAATTTTCTATTTCAAAGTGTGCGAATACATTATCTCAAACTAAATTTGGCGTTGTTCCAGAAACATTAACACCATTAATGGATCCAAATGTAGCAATAGGCGTGTATGAAACTCAATAGGGAAAACTTCCGTTCATAAATTGAAATAATTATTTTAATAACGAAATTCCAACAAATTTACTTGAATTTGGCCAAAAGTGTTTGATTATCACGATACAGCAGGTACGTACCATTTTAAGGAAATATCTTTGGCCGTTCTTACTATATTGATAGTTCCAACGAGTAATGTCTGCGTTGAAAGAGTCTTTCCAATAATGAATTGTACAAAAACTCGACTAAGTAATAAAATTCTATATGAGCTTTTATACGCTTTACTGAGAATAATAATAATAATCATATGAACGTAAACAAATTATGCTGCAATTCGTTTACACCGACTAATGAAATGATAAAAAAAATTCAACTCAACTATGTATGAAAGTCAAGACTCTAGTAATGAAATCGCTGAGGATGAAGTTTACGAACTCTTATACTTATCTACTTAATTTTACTTTTTTTTAAATATGACCTCCATTTTTATGTAATTTAAAACTCTCTTTTAACAAAGTTTTAAAATTTTTTAAATAGTAAAAAATACAAAAACGGATATAAATGTGTATATCTTTTACTAAAATATTGTTTAATAAGTAACAATTAATGAATTAAATAAAAAAAATTTAACAAAAACTAAAAAAAATTTATTTTTGGCGATTTTGTTGGTTTTTTCTCAATTTTTGGCGATTTTTGACTTAAAAATTGAACTAGGTTTTTGTGTGTAAACAAAATTTATTTCATTTAAATAATAAAAAAAAATTAAAAACTGAACAAAATCGGATTTTGGCGAATTTTGGCGATTTTTACATCCGTTTTGGCGACGAAGCTCAAAAAAATCTGACAACCCTGCTTCTCCACCATAATGAGAATTTAAATTTGATTAAATTTGAAGTGATTTTATAAAATAAAGCGATAAACGAACAAACGAAAGAGAGTTTTTTGAACAATAAACTCTTATATTATGGTTGCACACTCTTATTCAGTCAAGCAAATTTTACATTACAACCAGATAAAACTATTTATTGGTTTTATTAAAAGTGTCAACCTGGAATCATTCAGAACTTGTTTAAACAACAAAAACTCTTAAAATGATTTTCTTGACAAACACGCAAAATTATTGTTGAACAAAATACAATCGCGTAAATAAACTCTAAACTGACAGCATTAAAATCGGACCGCACGTCATCTTTCCTAGATCTAGAAGAGATGATAAATCTAAATCATGTTGTAACTATACATGGTGAGTGCAAATCGGCAACAAATACAACACAATACAGAAACAACAGGCATTTTGTTTGTGTAAAATAATGTACTACTGTCAAAACACTGGAAAAATTTACTTTTGACATAAGTAAATTGTAAACAAAATCAGTCAGCTGTGCTACTGCACTCACCTTTTATAGTTACACCATGAACCTAATTTAGAAATAGCAGACAACGCAGACAACCTGTAAAGGTTTTTAAAGGATAAGCTACCGAGAAGAAAAAATCACAAGAGAGCGAGCAAGTTATGTAAACTATCTCTCAACAAAGATCTTAAAATATGAAAGACATACAAAGAAAGAGACTTAAGAGAAACTGGGGGGTTACTCTCTGTGCTTGAAATTAACGACCTTAAGAAATTGGATATTAAAAATCTTTGAAGAGGTTATGGTAGTACCCACACTGCAGGTACAAGCCATTTTCATACGTTTACACTTTCTACACCTCTACTACCGCAACAAATGGGCAACTTTAACAGATCGTTAGATCATCAAAATAACACTCACTTATTTAAATCATTGGTGAAGATTTGAATGATTGAACTAGGGAAATCGAATTGACCAATAGCTAAGAAACATTAAACGCATTACAATTGCTGGAGATTTCAATGCTTGTGTAATCGAATGGGCAAGTCGAACAGCTAACACCAAAGAACGAATCATATTGCAGACATTATCTATCAATGAGTTAATTTTGACAAAAAGTGGGACTGCAAACTAATTTATAGCAAGTCGAGTAGGTTCAATTGTAGATCTGACGGTGTCCAGAAGAATGCAATGAAAAGTCTGCTTAAACTATACACACATCGATCAGCCAGACATCATTTTGGATAACACAACTTAGACCCAGAAGTTTTTATGAAGACAAATTTATAGAACACGATGATGGAAGATATCCAGACAGCTAATCGTAACTTTGGGTGGCATGAGAGACGTTTATAAAAAAGCGCACACCAAAGTCTAGTCTACGGAGTAAACCAAAGTCTCGTGTATACGGTAAAGTCTCGTCTATAGAGGAGAGAATAAAGTATCCTATACAGAGCAGGAGACCAAAGTCTCCTTTATATAAGAGAAGGAGAAGACAAAAGTCTCGCTTCGAGAGGGTGCCAAAGTCTATTATAACGAGAAGGAGACCAAACTCTCATTCATTGAAGAGGATCACAGTCCTGTGTATAGAAGGGTCTCCTCTTTTCGTCTATAGAAGAGGAGGACAAAGTTTCGTGTATAGAAGAGTAGAAGAAATTTTCATATAAAGAGGAGATTTCCAATGTCTCGTCTACAGAAAAGGTAACCAAAGTACCATCTATGTAGAAGCAGACCAAAATCTTGTTTACAGGGGAGACCAAAGTCTCATTTATAGAGAAGAATATGAAAGTCTCGTCTATAGAAAAGGAGACCAAAAATCTATATAAAAAGGGGGATAACCAAAGTATTCTATATATAAAAGGAGATCAAAGTCTCGTCTATAGAGTAGAAGACCATAATCTCTTCTATAGAGAAAGAAACCAAAGTGTCATATAAAAAGAAGATGACCTATATAGTAGGAGACCAAACTCTTGACAGCAAAATCCTGTCTATTAAGAATAAGACCAAAATCACATCTATAGAGAAGCAGAAAAATGTCACTTCTTATAAAAAGAAGAAGACAAAAGTCTCATCTACACAAAAGCAGACCAAAGTCTTCAGCTATAGAGAGGGAGACCAAAGTAAAAGAAGGATACCAAACTCTCGCCCATAGAGAAGCCACTTCGTATATACAGAAGGTGAGTCCCATCTACACAAAAACAGACCATAGAGAGGGAGACCAAACTCTCATCTATAGAGAAGGAGACTAAAGTCTTGTCTATAAAGAAGCAGACCAAAGTATCGTCTACAGATACCAAAGCCACTTCTGTGAAGGTGAGTCTCATCTACACAAAAACAGACCAAAGCCACTTTGTATATACAGAAGGTGACCAAAATATCGCCTATAGAAAAGCAGACCAAAAGTATCGCCTATAGAAAAGCAGACCAAAGCTATAGAGAAGGAGACTAAAGTCTTGTCTATAAAAAAGCAGACCAAAGCCACTTCGCGTATACAGAAGGTGACTAAAGTATCGTCCATAGAAAAGCAGACCAAAACCACTTTCTATATACAGAAGGTAACAAAAGTATCAAGCAGAGGCCAAAGTCATCTTGTCTATAGAGAAGGAGTCAAATGGAGCTCTAGTCTCGAGAGATGAACAAAATATTTCGAGGTCTTGACTAAAGACCAGACCAAAGTCTCGTCTTTAGAGCAGTTTAAGAAGTAATATATTATATTTTGCTTTTCTCGTAGAACGTATCAAATAGTTGACCATAGAATTTCTAATCTATTACTGTAAATTAAAAAAAATATGGAAATGTCTATAACTGCGAACTATCGCATAAATTAATTATATACAGGCAATGATTTACAATTATCAATTTATATGTGTAAAAAAACATACATATAATCTTTTCAATTTGAAAGCGGCAAAATCAAACAAAGTTGTAATAAATTTAAGGGAATTTGAATTACATACATATATATAGTTATAACATATGAATATTAAAGAATGAAGATAAGTTTTCAAATACGAGTATTTATCTATAGATTTTTGTTGCTATTTATGTGGAAATTTTTTGTTAGAAAAATAAATGTTTTATATACATACGAGTATTTATCATTTTTATTTATATTTAAATGCTTATTTATTTGCAAATGCTTAATGAAATATAAGTTAAAATAATAATCATTGAAATGACATCACTCTAAATACACATGCGATTCAATGATGTGGAATTTTATAAATTTTACAGGAAATTAAATTTTAAAATAAAAAACTACAAATAATAATCACTATTTGTTTAATGGTTCATTTGTCTGGGCATACTTTATCTAATTGAAAACGATAAAAGTGCAAACAGTGGGTATCAAAAATTGGCATTTGCTTAAAAACATAATTTAGTTTTTAAAAGTTCCTGCAATTTTACAACACACTGTATGACACTAATGATTAAATACAAAAATGATATACAAAATGCAATTTGTTCTAAAGAAAAAAAAAAAACATTCATAAATTATAAATCACACTAACTCTTTCAACTATTGGGCAATTAAAATATGTACATATGTAATTTAATGAACTGTTGGAAATTGCACTCACCTTTGGTAATGAGGCTAATACTTGTTGTTTAACATCCCAGACCAATTTGTCGGAGGGAAATTGCAGACACTTGTAGACATTTAATTCGGGCACATGTATGCGCACCAGTAGCCAGCCTTCTCGTGGTTCTGGCGGTGGTTCATCATCAAATCCCGGCCCTGAACTGTTGTCCATGTTGGCCGGGTTTTGTTTGACTTTGGGTGTTGGTGGGTGATACGACGTAATTTTGATTGTTTTTTATATTTTTACGATTTATTTCAATTATTTTTTTTTTATAAAAAAGAAAAATATATTTTTTAATAAAATTTCTCAACACCAATTTTCGTATTTCACTTTTTCACTTATTACACTAAAAATTCGTTTATATAAAAAAGTAAGAAATTGTCTATCGTTCTTAATTTCTTGCTCGCAATGATGTGTGAACGAAAAGTTTTCATAAACAAATGAGTCTATTTTCTTCCACTCTTAAATCTTTGTTTAATGTTTTTTTGTTGTTAATTTTTGTTGTTGCTTTTCATTATCTAAATATTTGGTTTATTAATTAGATTAAAATAACTGAATATTTTGTTCTTATTTAATAGCTGTTGCAGAAACGCATGCCATTTGTTTTCGTAGAGTAAACATTTTAAATGTGTTTATTACTGTCCAACTATTCCAAAACTTCTCATTAGAAATTCAGGCTGTAAAGAGAAAAAAGTATACAAATAAAATATAAATTAATGTTTATTTAACAAATTACTTAAATAAATAACAAATTAAGTGCAATTAAAGACTTAAATAAACACTTTATATTACATTTGAACAGTAAGGAAAGACAGCTTTTGTGCACAATTTTCAAGTAAAAAGTTCCAAATAAAGTTAGTTGCTTTTAAAATGCAAACAAAAACTAAATTATATAGAGCATAGAGAAGTAAATAAAACTAAATTCAAATTAATAATAATCATACGCTCTAGGCAAATTTAAAATTAATAATATGAAATAATATGAATTTATATTGGAGAGTAATGAACCGTCGCTTCGACTATAGAAAAGGAGACCAAAGTCTTCTCGTCTATTGCAAAGCAGACCAAAGCCTTCTCGTCGATTCAGAAGGAGACCAAAATCTTCTCGTCTATTGAAAAGGAGACCAAAGTTTCCTCGTCTATAGAGAAGGAAACCAAAGAAGGAGACAAAAGTTTCCTTGTCTATTGAAAAGGAAAAAGGAAAAGGTCTAGAAAAAAGAAGACCAAGGTAGCTTTGTCTGTAGAAAAGGAGACCAACGTTTCCTCTGTAAAGAAGGAAACCAAGGAAGGAGACAAAAGTTTCCATGACTACAGAAAAGGAGGCCAAGGTCGCTTCGTCTGTAGAAAAGGAGATTAACGTTTCCTCTGTAAAGAAGGAAACCAAAGAAGGAGACAAAAGTTTCCATGTCTACAGAAAAGGAGGCCAAGGTCGCTTCGTCTGTAGAAAAGGAGACCAACGTTTCCTCTATAAAGAAGGAAACCAAAGAAGGAGACAAAAGTTTCTTGGTCTATTGAAAGGAGACCAAAGTCTTCTCGTCTATTGAAAAGGAGACCAAAGTTTCCTCGTCTATAGAGAAGGAAACCAAAATCTTCTCGTCTATTGAAAAGGAGACCAAAGTTTCCTCGTCTATAAAAAAGAAGACCAAGGTCGCTTCGTCTGTAGAAAAGGAGACCAACGTTTCCTCTATAAAGAAGGAAACCAAAGAAGGAGACAAAAGTGTCCATGTCTACAGAAAAGGCGGCCAAGGTCGCTTCGTCTGTAGAAAAGGAGATTAACGTTTCCTCGTCTATAGAAAAGGAGACCAAAGTCTTCTCGTCTATTACAAAGGAGACCAAAGCCTTCTCTTCTATTCAGAAGGAGACCAAAGCCTTCTCGTCTATTCAGAAGGAGACCAAAATATTCTCGTATATTGAAAACAAGACCAAAGTTTCCTCGTCTATAAAGAAGGAAACCAAAGAAGGAGACAAAAGTTTCCTTGCCTTTAGAAAAGGAGACCAAAGTCTACTCGTCTATTAAAAAGAAGACCAAAGTTTCCTTGTCTATAGAAAAGGAGAGCAAAGACTTCTCGTCTATTGCAAAGGAGACCAAAGCCTTCTAAAGAAGGAAACCAAAGAAGGAGATAAAAGTTTCCTTGTCTATACAAAAGGATACCAAGGTCGCTTCGTCTGTAGAAAAGGAGACCAATGTTTCCTAGTCCATAGAAAAGGAGACCAAAGTGTTCTCGTCTATTAAAAAGAAGACTAAAGTTTCCTCGTCTACATAAAAGGAGACCAAAGTCTTCTCGGCTATTGCAAAGGCGACCAAAGCCTTCTCGTCTATTCGGAAGAAGACCAAATTCTTCTCGTCTATTGAAAAGGAGACCAAAGTTTCCTCGTCTATAGAGAAGGAGACCAAAGTTTCCTCGTCTATAAGGAAGGAAACCAAAGAAGGAGACAAAAGTTTCCTTGTCTATAGAAAAGGAGACCAAAGTCGCTTCCTCTGCAGAAAAGGAGACCAACGCTTCCTCGTCTATAGAAAAGGAGACCAAAGTCTTCTCGTCTATTGCAAAGGCGACCAAAGCCTTCTCGTCTATTCGGAAGGAGACCAAAGTTTCCTCGTCTATAAAAAAGGAGACCAAGGTCGCTTCGTCTGTAGAAAAGAAGACCAACGTTTCCTCTATAAAAAGAAGGAAACCAAAGAAGGAGACCAAAGTTTCCTCGTCTATAAAGAAGCAAACCAAAAAGGAGACAAAAGTTTCCTCGTCTATTGAAAAGGAGACCAAAGTTTCCTCGTCTATAAAGAAGGAAACCAAAGAAGGAGACAAAAGTTTCCATGTCTACAGAAAAGGAGGCCAAGATCGCTTCGTCTGTAGAAAAGGAGACCAACGTTTCCTCGTCTATAGAAAAGGAGACCAAAATCTTCTCGTCTATTGAAAAGGTTACCAAAGTTTCCTCGTCTTTAGAGAAGGAGACGAAGGCTCTTCGTCTATAGAAAAAGACAATTGAAGTATGTTGTATAATTATTCTCGTACTTTAGTGTGGTAAGTAGCCCGTATCGCTACATGGTCAAGTGTCCTTTCACTTTATTGACGTTAAATAGTTTGCTTGAAAATCATTATTAAATTATTATTAATCAGGCACAGTGTAGAGTAAAGTACAAATAAATTGTTTGATCAAATAAACTGTAAACAAATTTAAGTTATTTTAAATCAATGTTGTAAAATTAATTCTTCGATCTGTTATGAAATTAATGTTGATTTAATTTATATAGCATTTTGTTTTAAGTTTCTGATGCAAATAAATTTCACTGCAATTTTTTTTTTGGTTTATTAATAAATAAAATAAATTCAGGTTTTTATAGCTCTTTAGGAGTAAGCAAGAAAACGCGAAAATGATTTAAATTTTCATACAAACATACTATGTATGTATAAGTATTTATTTTATGATTGTTTATATTGATGCATGCATCTACATACTTGCCAGGTATGTAAGAATTTATCATTTAACAGTGAATTAAATTTTTTGTTAGTAGCTAAAATCATAGGTTGCTTTAAAAATGTTGGCCAGTCAATATAGATGTAAGATACAGTGAGGAAGAATTTTTGTAACAATTTTCTTAAATACTTGCATTTTTATGTATACGTATGATTGTAAAAACCCCCGCTACTTTGACAAAAAAAAAAAAAAAACAACATATAAATGTACGCATTTTTCCCAAAGAAAAACAATATTTATACAAACACATGAAATAAATAATATGTTTTACTTTTTCCGTTCGTTTTTTTTTTTTGAGTGTGTGTGTATGTGAACTACTGCAAAAACCATCATGTTGTTTAAACAATTGTTTTACAGATCCATTGTGTTTCCGTTTGGTATTGTGAATATAATATGAATGAATGACATAAAAACCTATAAAATCGAAAAACAAAAACACCACAAACCCTGAACACAACGAATTGAATTAAATTTTTGCGTTAAAGTGGCGCAACATGCAACATGCCTGCGATCATAAATAAATAATAACAAACGAAAGCAAACATATTGTAAAATATTTAAATAAAAATAAACAGAAAAACACTTTTGCTGTTTTTTTTTTTCTATCTATTTTGGCTGCTTAAATAAGTTCGGGCAAATGTAAAAAAATTTAATTGTTTTCTTTTGAATAATAAATGAAAACACAGAAGAAACAAATTTTATAATTAAATGGAAAGTTTAAATGTTGTTGTTGTAACATAATTTGTGGAGGGTATTTAAGTGGAAATAAGGTGAAAGGTTTAAATTTGCCAATGAAGTTTAATATTATTAAAAATTGCGAGCGTTTGTTTTCTATTAATTAGAAATAATTTTATTGTTTTGAAGGGCTTAGTAATTGTTGATTTTATTTAACAAGTTATAAAAATATAGCTTTTTTAGTTAACAAGTTATTTTAGTTTTTCTTGTTTTGTAACACAGTGCGTATGATTGTTATTAATTCAAAGTTGTAAGTTATTTTTAGTCATAGATTTTCCAATTTTAAAGGGATTTTAATAATTAATGTGCCATTTTAAAGCTAAAATAACTTTAAATAACTTTATAAAAAGTAAATGTTAAAAAATTTTTACAATTTAATGATAATTCACAAATTTATTCAAAATTCAATTTTAAACAATTTTAAAGAAATCATTAAAATGAAACATTAAGAGATAAAAAAAACTTATTTTTTATTTATATAAATTAAATTTAAATAATCTTAGAAATCACTGCAATTAATTTGAAATAAATGATTCAAATTTCGGCTCCGATTGCCCTTTACAACACTAAGTATTTTGATGTTGTATGTTGTAAACTGAGATTACGATTCACAACACTTAACGGCTTAATCTTAATAAAATGCATGTTGTACTGTAGTCAAGACAACACAACATTTTAGTGTTGTGAACCATAATCGGTGTGTAAAACTATGAATGGAAATTATCAAGTTACTAGTTAAAACTTTAATACTTGGTGAATTTATATAGCAAAGTTTTAAGTAATTGCTGTATTAGTTCAACAGTTATTTGGTTTTTTTATATTTTGTAACACTGTGCGTATGATTGATATTTATTATTAGTTAAATTATAATTTCCTGCATAGCTTTTAAATATTTGAGTTCAGGTGACATTGGGAAGCTACAGTTTTTGCTTTAAACTTAGCTCAAAAGTAATGTCTGTAAACTTTGTACATTTTATTAAAAATCACATTGCCTAAAGCCCTTGTATAACAAACACATTTTAATAAGCCTACAGTTAAAATGCCTAAAGTTAATTACAATACAGATATTTAGTTTACTTAGCAATATCTCTGACAGTCTAAGAAATTAATTAGATTTTCTTCTTGCTTATAGGGAGGCGTATGATTAATATTAATTCACAAGTAAGTTTAGATTAATAAGCATAACTTGTGATGCTTTAAAGGAATTTGCAACAATTATATGTTAATCTTTAACTGACAAACTTAGCTACCAAAAACTCTACAACTTATTTATGTACTACAAAACTAGTAGCCTTTAAAACACTCTTAAACCGCAACAAAAGGCAACATTAAATTCACTTTTATTTTATATTTAATTTCAAAACTATTTGTTAAACAAAAACAAAATTAAATTCATCAGTTCAAAGTTGTAATTAAATATTTAAATTGTTTATAAAAAAAAAACAACACAAACACACACAGAAGTTTACATCTTTAGACATGATGACTGACAAAGTGGGTCAGTGCATAGAATGTACAAGAAATAGTTTTTTTAATGATTTTTTTTAATGTGCAATTTAATAATGTTTTATTTTCTATATGCATATGTTGTGTTGTGTTTTTTGAGTGTTGGGTTTTTTTTTAGTCTATTGGTGTTAAAGCAGAAAGTCCAACACAATATTGTACCCAATTTTAATATAGACACAGTCTGTGATGTGTTTTTTATTTCTACATTGTTTGTTTTTTTCTTTACTACAGTTTATTTTTTGTGCACTTCTGTTCATGTAGCTGCATTTAGTTCAATGTGCCAGTTGCACTGACACTGTCATATGTTGGAATTAGAGATGAATGAATAAAAAGTGTTACAAGTGACACTAAAGTTTAGCAGAATATGGATAAGAGGGATTTAACAGCCATGAATAAGAATATAAGCTGAAATTAAAGGCAAAAACAAAACAGGCAAATCATAAAATGACAAAAAAGGAAAAAGGAATTTAAACTAAAAGATATAATCTTTTAAATTAGCAACAACAAAATGGCTTTCGGTTTTATGCAATTAATCTTTAGATAACCAACTTTCATTCAAGCCTTCTATAACATCTATCTTGGGAAAATTTAGCTAATTATTTAGGTTTTTCTATAACTATAACCTAGAGCGTATAAGTATTATTAATTACTAAGTAATTTTGCATTTACTTGAATGAATGGATAATGAAATTAGCTAATGCCTTCATTTGAATAAGAGTTAATAAATAACACTTTGAAATATTTGTTTTTAGTTTTAACATTAACTATTTTTATGTTTAATAATGTAATGTAAACTGATAAAAAAATATTAATTTATAATTACAAAACCTTTTTTTCTTTATTTGCTGCTGTAATTAGCCTTAATTTATTAACGTCATACAATTAATTTAGTGATAAAAACTGTGGGATTTTTTTTTTCATAAATTTGCTACATAAAATTGTAAAACAAGCTACATTTAATTAATGTGTAGCAATGTTAAAAAAATAAGCTTAATCAAAAAATTAGCTTGATTTAATAATTAAGCAATTTCAATTGTAAAATAAGAGAGAGATTTAATTTAATTTAAAGCATGGCAATTTAATTGCAATTACGTAAATTGCCAAGAGAAATGATGGAATAAAAACAATTAGTTGTGTTTAACAATTAGTTTTGTTTATAGTTTATGTTTTAGTTTAAGTTTAATTTAAACTAAAGCGTTATCCATTTCTAGATTCCCCACATTTCTAAAGAAAAAAAACACAGCAAATTCAAATTTAATGGGGAATGTTTATTATGATTTGAAAGAACATTCTTAGGCATTCAAGAAGACTAGGACTACCCTATAATAATTTATGAAACCGTTTCTCACCTTGTGTGTAAATGTTCTACAATGGTTATTGTACGTTATTTGCTTTTTTTGGGACAACTATCTCTCTGAACTATCAGATATAAAGTTAGAGCGTATTAAAGTAGCAATTGGCTACCGCGGTCTGCTATATAAACCATTTACGGTGGAATTATTTGGCAGTTAAATTGACTCGGAGAAACCTACTCCATCTTGTGTAACTCTATACAACCGGATTCTTCTTTCCTCTTTTGTCGTCATCTTTCATATCTATAAATCTTTCTTTCTCACTCTGATCTTTTTAGGCAACATTGTATGGCCACCTAATTTAACTATTATAATGTTAAATTTTATTGGTTATTAATCTCTGTTATTATACAAATTTGTCTTATTAGCTACTTTTAGTTCGATGGTTGGTATACCGGTCTTCATGGCTTTGTAAGGGCTACATTTCTGTTAATCGTTTCCTACTAACACGTCGAATTCTAGTCATAACCTTTAAAAACTAGGTTTGTACCCACAATAATGCTAAATATTTTGTACGATTTTTTCGTAGGGGGTGACTGACACAACTTTTTTTTCGAACCCATCTTCTTTTTATAGGATAATTTTGAGCTATACTGTAATATATTTTATTTGTACAGAATGCTGTTTTTTTTCCTTTTAACAGACACCAAAACGTATGATTTTTATTAATTTTGAAGTTATTTAAGAAGTTTTAAAATGTACCATTAACACAAATCTTTAAGTTACAAGGACAGTTTATAGTGTGAATTAATCTCTGTTATCACAGAAATTTTTTCTGTAAAATGTGTATTAGTTTAAAAGTTATTTAAGATTCTTGTTTTGGAGACATCGGAACGTATGATTGTTATTAATTCCCCAGTAATTTATGATTTCATTTGTATATTTCGTTCTATGTAGACTGTTGATGATTTAAAGCTTGTTTGTCAGCATGTCACACATATTTTGCGCTTTCTTTTAACAAATACGATTTACAATAATTAAATCCCTTTAAAGTTAGCAAAGTTATAAGCAATTTAATAGCTTAACCTGTGAATTAATAACACTCATACGTCCAGTATGTTATAAAAAGGACATCATACAAATTTAACAGTAGCAAACAAAACAACTTAACCGATTACAAAATAATGTATGGAGAATATAAAAAGGAGATATTAAGCTTTTATAAAGTCTCGTTAGTTGTAGTGAATATTTTAGGCGAAAGCCGTTACTTAAGTTTTAAAATTAAATAATTGATTGGTTAAATAAAACTTTAGCTGTAATAAGCTGATAAATTGTTTAAAAAACTCTAACTAACAATTTACACAATGTATTATTTTATTAAATTCTTATCCCAACATTTAATTTTTTAACCACTTATTTTCATTGTAAAACTTATAACAACAATGAGCCAATTTTTATTTACTACATATACTTTTTCAGTTTTATTTTAAATATTCGTTTCATTGAAGTGTCTGTCTTACTTTTCATATCAACTCTCTTTTTAATACTTCAAGTAATTTAAGGTTCTTTTTTAAATGTTTCTGGCTTTTCTGTTGATATTGTTTTACAAAATTGCTTTTGTCTTTATTTTCTTTTAAATAGTACTTGCAGTTTTTTGTTGTGGCAAGGTCAGCTAGCAATGTGGGAGAATGAGAATATAAAATGTAGTGAAAACTAGTTACTTACATACATATATATAGTTTAATTTAAATGTTGTATTTTTATTTTACTTATTATTTTGGTTAAAATTGTAATTATTTAAAAACCTTGACTTGATTTTGATATCAGCATTAAATAAACAGCTTTATATATTACAATTTTGAATAAAAATAAAAACAATTGTCTTTATCTTTTTAAGAAAGCGCTACAAAGAAACTTGAACTAAATAAAAACTAGCGATAAACATACTTTACAAAAAAAAAAAAAAAAAAAAAATACAATTATAGCAAAAATAGAAACAATTTTAACAATTTATAAACATAAATTAAAAACACTGAAATCTAAGCTTGCAATTGCTTTTTAAATCATTTCTATTCAATAAAAGGTTTAATAATTATTAACAAAAATATGAAATTACTACTTTATTAATAACGCTCATACGCCCTAGTATTTAGTTTAAATAATATTCACTGTTTTAAACGAGATCTGAACTAGAGGTGGGATTCGTGAATACATTTTTGCACACTCACGCACACTCACGAACATGTTGTTGTACATTCACTCACACTCACGTGTGAAAATTTTTTAATTTTTCACAATCACGTGTGATCCCGAACCATTTTTGAACATTCACGAAAGCTCACGAAGATATTTTTTCACATTCACTCACATTCACGTGTTCACGAATATTCACGAAAATTCAAATTGCTGAACTGGTTGGTATACAGAGAATTATTAATGATATTTTCTTCAATATAGGAAGATCACTTGCTTCTTTCCAAAATTTTAAAATATCGCATTCTGCTTTGATTTGTTTGAGTAAATAATTTTTAATTTCTTGGTCGATATCATTATGTTGACTTGACGTAGTTTGATATACGTCCATATATTCATAAAATGGGTTATCTTTGGAAGTTGATGGTTCATTTTCTATTTCGGCAATTGTTTCTTTAGGAATGTCTCGCGCCATGGATTTAATAGTTGCATAAACCATATTTTTCTCATCTTCTGTGCAAAACTTCAATTCCTTAAATGGAGGACACAAAAACAACGCAATATAGTGCACGAGTTCCGGTTTTAATCGTTTTTGAATTGCACGTTTTGCACAAAGTTTCAGTTCTTGCATTAATTCGGAGTCGATAATATCTGCTTCACAATGTTTTATCAGTCTTTCATACCATAATAAATACATGTTAATTGTGGGAATAGATTCCATGCTCAAAAATTCAAAAAATATTTTATTTGTTGTGAATTCTTGTGAACACGTTCACGAACAACATTTTCACACTCACTCACGCTCACGAAGAGGCTATTGCACATTCACTCACACTCACGTGTAAAATTTTTTAATTTTGCACATTCACGTGTGTTTCCACGTGATTCCATCGTGAACACACTGTATATGTGAATCACGCCCACCTCTAATCTGAACAATATTTAACTTAAAATATTGAGTTTAACTTGATTTTATTTAAGTATTTTGCACATTTTGTTTGTTAGACACTTTATTATTATTTTTATGATTTATAAAATTCACAACTTATCTATTTTAATTTACAATAACCAATCAAGTTTTTTTTGTTAAGAAAAAATATATGCCTAAAACACTTTAGATTAGCCACAACAAGTAACGTGATTTAAACTTTTTAAACTTATTATAGGTAAAATTTTGTTATATCTTATCGCCATCAAAGATTTTAGTTAATTAAATTTATGATATTTATAGAGTTTGAAATTGTGATAACCATTCTATAATTGTAGACCTTAAATACTTCTGTGTAAATCAATAATTAAATTAGTAGCTAAAAACAAAAATTATGAACCAATATTTAGAAGCATAATCTTCAAATTGTATTCTCACCATTATGTTACAGTTCTTAAGACAGTTAATTAGTATTAAATATTAGTTATGATGTTACTAAAGCGTTTAACTTTTAAATGCAATTAAAATTTTAAAAACTGATGGAAATTTCTCAAAGTTATGAAAAGTTTTATGTCTTAATATCAAAATTAATAATACTCATACGTACTGTGGGCTTGGGATACAAAATCTTTAATAATTTGCTAACTACTCAAATTATTTAAATGTCATGTATGTAGTAAATTTAAAGAAAAATTATAACCTGTCAATTGTTGTAACACATTTTGGAAAATACAAATATTTGTAAAAAAAATCAGGAATTTAAAACAAAAATATTTGTTGGTAAATATGTTTTTATTTGATTTTTATGTTAAAAAGTAAAAAGTATGTTGAAACATTATTAATAGTACTATACCTTGAACTCTTGTCACTCAAATTCAGTAAACATTTTTCAAATCTCGTTAACGGTACAAAAATTATAAGCAACTTTGTGGGTTAACCTCCAAATTAATAATGTTCATACGCACTGTGGGCTTCTGCTACAAAAATTTTAATAATTAAGAAACTATTAAACTAATTTAATTTTGATGTATGTGGTAAATTTAAAGGGGAATATATAGTTTTATGGCAATATATTTAGTAAAATAGGGAAATTTCTAAAGGAATACGTAAATTTGAAAAAAAAAAAAAAATTTTGTGAAAATATTTTTATTAACTTTTCTGTTTTAAAAAGGTGAATATTTAAAACATTATTATAAATTGCAAACCTCGAGCACTTGTCTTTTAATTTAGGTTAAATTTTTAAAATCCTTGGAAATCTAAAAATAATATGAGCAACATTGTACCTAAACTTCGAAATTAATAATAATCATACGCACTGTGGGCTTCGCAAAAGGTCCTGCTACAAAATCTTAAATAATTAGAAAACTAGTAAACTGATTAAAAAAAGAAGTAGAACAGCATTTAGGCTATACAAAAAATTATTACAAATATTTATAACTCATATATTTTTTAATATTTTTTAGTTAAAAGAAAAATAACAAATATTTGGTTTTATTATGTTTCATAAATTTTGTTTATGTTTATTATTTGTATGCTATGTATGTATATTTAAAACTATTTTATTATTATGCTTGGTTTTCATGATTGCAAACACAGATGACGCCATATGACAACCCGTTTTCATATAATTGCCAACCATTTGGACAATTTGATAACAAAAATGACATAGTGAAAACGCGGCCTTACACATTTCATTTCATTTTCTCACATTAATTTAAAGTTTATTTATTTTAAATTTAAGTTGCTGTAATTCATTTTAATAACATATAAATTTATATTTATTTTCATAAAACAGTATAAAATCACATTGACCTCTAACATCAATTGTGTTTATTATTATTTGTTTTTATGTTTTTTTTTATTTTTCGCTGAGATGTGTCAAAACTTCTGCAAACCTAAACAGGCAAATCAGTTTTCAAGATTAATTTCTGCCGCCTGTACAAAACATAAGTTTCCTCTTAACTATACCACAAAACAAATAAATAAAATTGCGAAAAAATACAATTTTTATATAAAAATTGCCTTAAATTATAAATATAAATTTACAAAATTTATGTGTAATTTATAAAAATAAATTTCATTTAAATTTGCAGCCATAAATTACCCTGGCTTAAGTGCTTGTTGTACAACTTCTTGTGTATGCTTCTAAACTGCCTGTGATTGTTGTCAATTTTATGTTGTTGTTTTCATTTTTAAGAGCAAAAAAATATCCTAACAGAGAAAAAAGGGGGATGTAATCTGAAATCTATGTCATTTACATGACTGACTGTCTGCCTGTAGCTGTTAAATATCTTTATTATACACTTAACAATGAACATTGTATGTAGAAAAATTATTGATATAATTTATTTATTAAACTTACAGGGCGAGGTAGAGGATGAGGCCTAAATGGATAAGATTTAAGCTGTAGCTGGATATGTTCATTTTATGCTGATGGAAGATTAGTGAGGGGGAGTTCAGAATGAAAAAAATATGCTTAGTTGACAGCTGTCTTGTGACACTTAGAAGTTTGAAAAAGTTTTAGATAAAGTATACATTTTTTAAGTATTATTATGGAGTTTAACAAATTTGTTAATTAAATAAATTTCCTAGCAAAGATATAAAAAATTCTTTTTTATAAAGAAAACTTTTTTTAAGGTGATTATTTAAATAAACAAGTTTTAAGTGCAAACTTTATAAAACATTAAAGTTTTTAGCAACCAAAACTCCTAATTACACAATAAACTGCAACCTTCCTAAAAATAATTTATTTACATAACTCGATGTTTTCATAATAATGTTTAAACACAAGAAAATGTAAATTTTTTTTTGCAAAAATCTTTTTTGTTTTATAAAACCTCGAGTGATTTTTCTTTTACAAATTTTTGTTTTTTACAAAATATTTCGCACCAAATGATAGTTTATATTCCCCCTTAAATTTACTGTATACCTAAAATTTGAGTGAAATTATTTACAATTTTGTAGCCGGACATTTTACAAAGCCCACAGTGCGTATGAGTATTTTTAATTTCAAGGTTAAGACACAAAATAGCTCATATTTTTTGTCAATTACAAAGGATTTTAAAACTTTAAACTGAATTAAAAAGGCGAAAGCTCGAGGTATGCAAATCAATATAATGTTTTAAAATATTCTTATTTTTAAAACAGAAAAATTAATAAAAATTTTTTCACCAAAAAAAAAAAAATATTTTTCAAATCCACGTTTTTTACAAATGTCCGTATTTTACAAAATGTATTACATTAAAATGATAGATTATATTCTATTTTAAATTTAATCCATATATAAAATTTTTAAAAGTTTAGTAGTTTCTTATTTATTACAATTTATGTAGCAGAATCTCACAGTGCGTATGATTATTATTAATTTCGAGGTTAACACACAAAATTGCTCATATTATTTGTAACTTGCCAGCAGTGTTGCCAATTTAGCACTTTAAGTGCTAGATCTAGCACTTTTTAAACTCATTTAGCACCAAAAAAAAGTAATCTAGCACCTAGCACTTTTTTTAACCATTTTTAAATATTTTTCTAGCATTTTTAGCATTTTTTTAAATTTTTGGTATTTTAATAATTTTTTAATTATTTTCCCGCAAAAATATCTTTAACAATCAAGTTAATTTGTGTTTTAAATTAAACTATGTATATAAATATGCATTAAAAAATACATAAACTAACCCCTTCTTTATTTAAAATTACCAGACCATATAAAAGTTTTACAAAATACAGATTTTTTTTCGGTCGAAAACGTTTTAAGTTCCCAAAAAGGCGAAATTTTACCAATTTTAAAATTATTTTGTATTAGCGAGGAACAAATTGGAAAAATAATTGACCAATATTCCAGCATTCAATATATAAAATGGATTAATAAAAACAACACAGTATCTTTCTGGGCAGAGGTAAAAGCATATAGAGATGCCGGAGGTAACAAGAGATTCGAGGAAATTGCCAATTTTGTTTTAAAACTTCTCAGTCTTCCGTGGTCTAATGCGGACGTTGAAAGTGTGTTCAGTCAAATGAACATCGTAAAGACAAATATAAGAAACCGATTACATTACATTCTGTTTTAGCAATTAGGTAAGACTTTATTGTTAAATTTTAATTTCTTAATTTTATGATATAATTTAATAACATTTTAGATACGGATTAAAAGGAAGCGGAAAGTGTTGTTGCCAATATGATGTCCCAACGAATTTTCTGAAATTAATTGGATCTAGTGAAAGTTGTGATAATAATAATAATGATGATAATGACTAGAATTTTTAAATTCATCAAATTATTTTCGTGATCTTAAAACTTATGTGATAAAATATGAATTTAAAAAGTTAATTTTTAAATAGTAATGTAAAGACTGTTTGTTTTTCAAGAATTTACTTTCGATTTTTGTTTTTAAAAATGAATAGAACATTTTATTTTTGATTTTTTTTTTAAGAAAAGATGTATTTTCAATTTCTTTATTCATATTTAAGTATGAAAATGAATTTTAAAGAAATACAGATCTCATAGTTTACTATAAAGCCAATTTTTTTTATTTATTTTTGTTAGCACTTTTTTTTAGCACTTTTTTTAAATTTTTAGCACTTTTTAGCATTTTTTTGAGAAAAATCTAGCGTTTTTTCCCAATAATGTTTTGGCAACACTGCTTGCCAGGGATTTAAAAAATTTAAACGGAATTTGCAGGACAAGAGTCAAAGGTATCACACTAAGGATAATGTTTTAAAATATTTTCGTTTTTTTTTAAGAAGAATAGTTAATAAAAAGTTTTTACCGAAAAATTTGTTTTTTCTAATCCCCGTATTTTTACAAATGTCTGTATTTTACAAACAGTATTACAATTAAATGATGATAGTTTAGGTTATTTTTAGATTTGTTTTACGTTTACTCCATATACAAAATTTTAGTCAGTTTAGTAGTTTCTAAAAAAATATTTTAGATTTTGTAGCTATAACTTTCAACCCCACTGTCCGTATAAATATTATTAATTTCTAGCTTTAAGTGCGAAACAGTTATGTGTTAGATACATTTATTATTTAATTTATAAAGGTATAGAAATATACATTATGTCTGAAACTAAATTAATTTAATTATTTAATTTTTTTGATATTTTTCAACAATTTATTTTAAATATGAAAAATATATAAAAATCAAATTAAAATTTAAGAGCCACATTTAGTTCTCTGGCCCTGCTAATTTTTTTTATACAAATCATACAAGCAAATACGCTTTATTAATGAAATTTTAACTTAAAATCACAGTGCGTATGATTATTATTGATTAAGAGGTTAAGTTACTTATTTGCTTATAACTCTGTCAGTTCTTAATGGACTTGATCGATTAAAATTGCAGTTGAAACCTAACATTTATATTTAATTTATAAAGCTATATTACTTCCATTGGTTTAATATTTAATCTTAAACGAAACTAAATTAATTAAGATTTATCTTATTAAAATTTGATACCTCCGAAAAATTTGAAAAATATATGAAACTCTTTGCAAAATTTAACAGCCATATATAGTTCTCTTTCTGTGCTAAACTTACTCCGTAGAAATCATGTAAGTAAATGCAGTAGTTAAGGAGTTATTAAAGAAATTGTTGCTCAACCCCACAGTGCGTATGAGTATTATTAATTTATAACTTAAGTTAGTTATGTATTTGCATATAACTTGGTGAGTTCTTAAAGGATTTTAAAGATTCAAATTGCAACAGAAAGAAAACATTATGTGACTTTTAAAAATTCTATGAAATTCTATAAAAAATTATAAAATATTTAAAACATTCTTGTAATCTCAATTTTTGATTTGAAATTTCAATTTAAATTTTATAATATTTAAAAAATCTACAACATTATTGTAATAAATATTTAAAAATATTGTTATAAACATCAAACAACAACAGGTTTGCAAATAAGAACTCTTAATAGCTGGGCCTTTTTTAAAACAATTGAAAAACACGCACTTTTTTGGCTTGTTTAGAAACTAGCAATGGCAATTAAAACTTGATTTACACGATCCTAGAGTTAAAATTAACAACACGTATGATATTTGTTTTAAGACCAAGTTTTTTTAATAGTTCAATGCCAAATAGCCATTTTAACTTGATAAAAACACACCATCTAATTAAAATATAACATGCAAATTTCTAGATTTTAATACAAAATGTTGTGGAGGCACGCACGGGATTAAATTAAAAACCGCACAATAGCCAAACTTGACAGCAAGGAATTAATTTTAGTTTCCATGATAGTCCCTACAGCTTTAAATAAGCGAATCTTTAAATAGTGTTTAACAATTAAAAATAATTGTTTTTTTATTTGTTATTTTTGTTTGTTTAATTTTAGTGGACTGTAGTTATTATCATGAGCCATAAATCCTTTTCTTAATTATTTTATAGCAACAAATACAGTTTATAAAGAACTGAAAGGGACAATAATAAAATGTAAAAAAAGAACAACCAAGAATCAGATAAAGAAGATTTTAATAGAGAAGATAAAATAAAACTAAAACTAAAATTGGACAAAGTGGCAAAAAACCAAAAACAAATTGATATAAAATGTAAGAGCAAACTTACATGATAAATATATGAAATGCTTGACTAAATTTTATATTTCGGGGTTTTGTTTAGCTTCAAAAACATTTAATGATTTCCGGTTCAAGTTTTGTTTTCTTGTGTAAAGCTTTAAGCTTTCAACAGCTAGATTTATTTAGCTTTAAAATATTTAGCTTTGTTTTTTTTTTTAAGTAAAGCGTTAAGCTTTCAAGTGCTGTTTTTTTTTAGCTTTTAAACTCTTGATATCAGCTGTGTTAAGTATTGTTCTCTTAAGTAAAGCTTTAAGCTTTCAAAGCCTTAGCTTTAAAATCTAACTTTGCTTTCTTAAGTAAAGCTTTAAGCTTTCAACAGCTAGCTTTGTTTAGCTTTTAAACACTTGTGGCCTTACACATAAAACTTACAACAACTTTGTACGGAAATTTGCTTTATAAACCTGTTATAATCCTCTTCTATATATGTATATTCTTTTTAAAGTTTTCTTTCCGTAAGCAAAGCTTCCTTTCAACAGTTATATATGTTTAGCTTAAAGATCCTACTTTGCTTTCTTAAGAAAGCTTTCGACAGTTGGCTTTGTTTAGCTTCTAAAAACACTGATATCTACTGTTTTATGTTTTGTTTTCTTGAGTAAAGCTTTAACATTTCAACAGTTAGATTTTTTTATGATTGGAATTGCTTTCTTAAGAAAAGCTTAAAGCTTTCAACAGCTGGCTTTGTTTAGCTTTTAAACACTTGATATCTGCTTTTTAAAGTTTTATTTTCGTAAGTAAAGCTTCATGCCTTTAACAGCTATTTTTGTTTAGCTTTAGAATCCTTAAGTTTGCTTTTTCAAGAAAAGCTTTAAGCTTTCAACAGCTAGATTTATTTAGCTTTTAAACACTTGATATCTTCTTGTTTAAGTTTTGCTTTTTTAGAGCTTTTAACAATTAAGCTTTATTTTAAAAATATCTTATCATATTCCATGAGAAATTTAACGTTTTGTCAAAGCTTTACAAAATTAAGCTTTGTTATGGAAATGACTCAAACCTTAAACACTTTATTATTGCTTAAAAACACTTTATAATAGTATTTATTAGTTGCCATCAATAAATATGACTATTCTAGCTCTACACTTGCATATTTGACAAGTGTTTTTTTTTTCAACCGTATTCCACGTCAATTTGTGCTGCTTGATATTGTTTAAACAAGTGTTTTTTTTTAATATAAATTTAAATAAATAATTTATACAACATATGTAAGAAATTTATATAATTAGCAAATGTATAGAATTAAGTGAAACAAATTTGTAAATAAACAACAAATTAAAAACCAATTAACACTAACAGCGTTAAAAGAATTTGCGTATCAGACAAACTCAGACACTTTTGTAATATTTAACATTTTAATAAAAAATGTAAGTAAATATTTTCCACAAATTTCCATTTGGTAATATTATATCTATGAAAACTTTGTATTTGTGTGATAGTTTAACGTCGCTGTATTTATGTTTTAAGTTTTTGTGAAATACTGTCACTGATTTGTTGTGGTTTCGTCAGCAAAGTTGTCAATGATCAATAAAACTTTTACTTTCTTCATTTATATTCTTTTTTAGGTTTTATTTTTGCTTCATATTACTTTTCAAATACACATAAATTGAGGCATTCATGTGTTTAGTTTAGTTTTCTATTAAAATACTTTTTGATTTTTGTTCCCACATAATCTTATTAGAGGCTGAGACAGCAGCAACTACACAATATGCAATATTTCCATAGATATTAAGTTACCAGAGAAATGGGTAAAGTGAAATAAAAAACTTTTCTTTGCTAATAAATATTTAATACCAACAAATCGTATATAATGACAACTAGTACAAATTTACAAATAAATTTAAATTTGTAAGAAAATTACACTTCAATTCATCTATAAACAAATTTTATTAAAACAAAGAGTTTTTAAGAGGAATGTATATCCACCCCTATCGGGAATACTTTTTCCCTCGAAATGTTTCCCTTTTTCCCAAATTGCAATTGTGAATAATATTTGTAATTTTGTGCAAAATTTCACATTCAAACAAAATTTCACTTATTGGAAAATATTTTTTTCTTTGGAAATATTTGTCTTATTCCCTTCATTTTGTTCACTTTATTTTTGCTGGGTAGTTGAAGTCATCATATTGATATTTATTTGTTTAAATTAGTTACACACACTAAAGTTTTGAAAAATTACTATATATATATGAAAAAGCTGCTTTATTTCCCCTGTAATATTGTATAAATGCAATACAAATATTGATTTAAAATAATTTGCTTTTATTATTATTTATCACAAGGCATTGGATAGCTGCAAATGTCAGCGAACAGTTCATTGATGCCTATTTTCTTGCTCCTGTCATAAAATTATTGATCCAATTCTAAACATTTTTTATGCGATTTATTTATTGTAAACATCTGTTTATTATTTACATTAAATATACGTGGATAGAAATGAACAAACATTTTTCGGGAGATTTTTCACTTTGAGGGGAACAAAAATTCCACGTGTTATTCACCACAAAGTTGATTATATTCTACCTTTAGCTTTTCTTAACTACTAATAAATGAGTGTCAAATTGACACTGTCAATTTGTGGTTCAAAAGTATTTGAAATAAATAAAGCGTGATCCATTTCGGGGTTCATACTTTTTTCAAGAAAAAAGAAGAAAATTCAAATTTAATGGGGAATGTTTATTATCATTTAAGCGAACATTCTTAGGCATTTATTATTTGAATATTATGTCTATCAAATGTTGCTACGTTGCAGATGGTCTACCCGTTGAGTCCACTTTTCGATGACTCGTTCGAGCATTTCGACTGGTAATTGGCGATTGACACAATTCCTCCAAGGCCTCAATCGAAGCGGGTTTGCCCGCATAAACTTTAGACATTACATATCCCCACAGGAAAACGTCTAACGGTGTGATATCACACGATCTTGATGGCCAATAGACCAACCCCAAAATGTGCAATTATGTGCTCGCCGAAGTGTTCTCTCAATAAATCCATTGATTGATGCGATGTGTGGGAAGTGGCTGAAACCAAATGTCGCCAAGATCACGAGTGTCAATTTCAGGCATCAAATAGACGGTTATCATGTCACGATAATGGCCGCCATTGACGGTTACGTTCGCACCGGAATCATTTTTACAGAAATATGGATCGATGATTCCACCGTCCCACAAACTACAAACATAGTCTATTCTTTCGAATATTATCTAATAATGAATGCTGGGTGTCAAAATGGGTGATGTTTATTTATTTAATTATTAAGTCAATGGATTAAATCCTGACAGACTATTAAACAAAAGTATATTGAAAATTACAATTAATTTACAAAAGATTAATTATTTAATAAACTAATTATTTTATGCTTAACTACATTTGTTGAAAGATAAAAATCAATTATTTCATATATGTAGATGTTAAATTGACAAAATAATCTTCTTAATGGATCAGCTTGTTGTAGCGAATAGAGCGTACAGAACGTGAATTTTCATAATAAAACGATTTGTAAACGTTGTTCAGGCGTAAGTCTTTCCATTATAAAATGCCAAACAATACTAAACAAAAATAACATGACAGCATGACTTACACGTAATCTGTCAAAAAAAGGCTATTGAAAAAGTGTCTCTACTTGAATCACCCAGTACTAAAGCATTTATGCGGTCGAATTTTATATAAATAATACTTTAATTTTTACAGCATTTCATAGCCTCACTTAAACTTTAACAGAAAAAAATAAACCTTATTCTAACAATGTAAAGTAAACAACATTTTTGTATGCTTAAAAAAAACAACACAAATATAGAAGTTTTTAGTTTCAAACTATAACAGTGAGAGCAAAAAGTAAATACTAAAAAAGCTTACAATTTTCTAAACTACAAATAAAAAAAAAATTAATTAATTTTGAAACAGAAATTAGATTGGATAGCTTGATGTAATTAATACACATACACGAATAAAAACATTTTGTAAACTTACTTTTAACACGCACTGTAAGTTATAAACATACATGTACATTATTACAACAAAACAAACATAAATGCATAAAATTCCTTTCTTTATTTAAACATTTTTTATTGCAAGCATTTCTTTTAAAGCCCTCAAACACCAAAAGGGGGGACATTACATATAAAAAGTGTCACATTTAATGTTTTTCTAAGCTTTTATATAGAATATTCATTATGTTACACTATTATATATACACTGGCTAAAAACTACCCAGCAAGCCATATGAGTCCGAAAAGAGTATTTTCTGACACCTCTTTCGGAGCGTTAACGCTCTTTATGAGCCCAAAAAACAATCATAATTGCTCCGAAAACCTTCAGAAAAGAGGGGCATTACATTCGAAAATGGTCCGTCAGAAAGAGCTCTTAGATAATGTCAGAAAAGCGTCTTTTATGAGGGTTTTTTTGGGCTCTTAAAGAGCTCTTAGATAATGCCAGAAAAGAGTCTTTTATGAGGTTTTTCTTGGGCTGTGTGTAATCTTGTTTTTATCATTCTTATGTGGTACAGCTATGTTTTTTTTTTTGTTCAACGCACAAATAGCAGGAGAACAACGCTTTGGTACACACAACAAAGTAACAAGCTCCGAAAATGCTCTTTTGTTGGACTCTTTTCTGACTCCTTTTTCGGAGCGCTCCTAGAATGGTATGCTGGGAATGGTATGCTGGATATACTATACACACATGTATGAATGTATGTATGTATGTAAATTGTCTGTCTATGTAAATTTTCTTTTACTAGAAAAAATATAGTAATATTTACTTTGTTGAAATATTAGAAAAAGTGAAAAAAAAAACTAAAGCAAAAATGTTATTTATGTTTACACATTCAGCTCATTTCTATACGAGAGCTGTGCAGTAAAGTAGAAAGCGTGATTAACTATGAATACGGGTAAGTACCTGCTCTACACCCAGTGAATTGTTGTACACATTTGCAAAGATTTACTTGCGAGATTTAACAAATGTTTAACTAGAATTGAATAACATTTTTTTTTTCATTTAACATTCCTAGTGTTACAGTAAAGATAAAGTTTAGTGAACTTTGTAAGGGAAAAAGTAAAAATAAAATTTATTAAGAAAATCTGTAAAAGAAAAGTTAAACTGCAGGTAAATGTTAAGGAATCAGCAAAATAAGATTTTTTACCTTAAACAATTTTGACATAGTTAACAGTTTAATTGATTCTGTTTCAGTTCTGTTTATTTACTTAATTATGGTTGTCAGCAATAATACTTTAACAAGAGGTAAAATTATGCCATAATTTTAGGTCTTACTAAACAATTGTTAAACTCTAACCTAAACATGCTATATAACAATTTCTTTCTTCAATTTTTCTTTGCTACAAAGACACATTATTTAATTTCTTATTATATTTTCTAAAAAAAACGCACAAAAATTCGAAATGCCTCAACAGAATTAAAGCTTAAAAATAGACTTTACTTCACAACATAATGGCTGAACTTTGCATAATTTCTATGGTAAAAATTACTAAAAACAAAAAAGAAAAAAGAAATTAACAAAAAACATTTTTCTGGTCACGTACAAATTTCAATCAAGTGTAAACGATTGAGGTTTTCTTCTATCTTTTTTTTCTCTATATTTTTGTTTGGTAACAACACATAAACAGCACTTAGAATAATACTTTTAATTTATACACACATATACAATATAAAATGCATATAAATTTCATAAGTATTTTTCTTCAGATAATTTTAGTACGTTAAACAAAAACAACCACTAGAATTTCAAAGACCTCCACATGATAATCAAAATTAGCCACATTTTAGAATAAGAAAATATGTAATCGAAAATGTACAAGAAAATTTTTTTTAATTCAAGTGAGTTTTTTTTCTCTATATTTTTGTTTGGTAACAACACATAAACAGCACTTAGAATAATACTTTTAATTTATACACACATATACAATATAAAATGCATATAAATTTCATAAGTATTTTTCTTCAGATAATTTTAGTACGTTAAACAAAAACAACCACTAGAATTTCAAAGACCTCCACATGATAATCAAAATTAGCCACATTTTAGAATAAGAAAATATGTAATCGAAAATGTACAAGAAAATTTTTTTTAATTCAAGTGAATACACATGCATATCCTGGTCAGGTTTTCTTTATTTGAGTTTTAATTTATGCTCATGTTCTGTTCAATGTTCCTTATAAGTTGGTGAATTAAAAGAAATTACTTTAAATCAACATTATCATAAATTTATATCAAGTGAACAGGTACACTAGGAGTTGGCCAACTGTATGGGTGGTTAAACGTAGATATTTAGTTAAACTTTGTTGCAATCATAAGACTTTTATGTTACAAGAATGTTAAGACTTAAAAACAAGAAAAAATTCGAGAACTAGAACAGTACTAGAACAGAACTAGAACAGAACTAGAACAGAACTAGAACAGAACTAGAACAGTACTAGAACAGAACTAAAACAGAATTAGAACAGAACTAGAACAGAATTAGAACAGAACTAGAACACAATTAGAACAGAACTAGAACAGAAGTAGAACAGAACTAGAACAGAACTAGAACAAAACTAGAATAGAACTAGAACAGAACTAGAACAGAACTAGCATAGAACTAGAACAAAACTAGAACAGAACTAGAACAGTACTAGAACAGAACTAAAACAGAATTAGAACAGAACTAGAACAGAATTAGAACAGAACTAGAACAGAACTAGAACAGAATTAGAACAGAACTAGAACAGAAGTAGAACAGAACTAGAACAGAACTAGAACAAAACTAGAATAGAACTAGAACAGAACTAGAACAGTACTAGAACAGAACTAGAACAAAACTAGAACAGAACTAGAACAGTACTAGAACAGAACTAAAACAGAATTAGAACAGAACTAGAACAGAATTAGAACAGAACTAGAACAGAACTAGAACAGAATTAGAACAGAACTAGAACAGAACTAGAACAAAACTAGAACAGAACTAGAACAAAACTAGAATAGAACTAGAACAGAACTAGAACAGAACTAGCATAGAACTAGAACAGAACTAGAACAGAACTAGAACAGTACTAGAACAGAACTAAAACAGAATTAGAACAGAACTAGAACAGAATTAGAACAGAACTAGAACAGAACTAGAACAGAATTAGAACAGAATTAGAACAGAACTAGAACAGAATTAGAACAGAACTAGAACAGAATTAGAACAGAACTAGAACAGAACTAGAACAGAATTAGAACAGAACTAGAACAGAAGTAGAACAGAACTAGAACAGAACTAGAACAAAACTAGAATAGAACTAGAACAGAACTAGAACAGAACTAGCATAGAACTAGAACAGAACTAGAACAGAAGTAGAATAGAACTAGAACAGAACTAGAACAGAACTAGAACAGAACTAGAACAGAACTAGAACAGTACTAGAACAGAACTAAAACAGAATTAGAACAGAACTAGAACAGAATTAGAACAGAACTAGAACAGAACTAGAACAGAATTAGAACAGAACTAGAACAGAAGTAGAACAGAACTAGAACAGAACTAGAACAAAACTAGAATAGAACTAGAACAGAACTAGAACAGAACTAGCATAGAACTAGAACAGAACTAGAACAGAAGTAGAATAGAACTAGAACAGAACTAGAACAGAACTAGAACAGAACTAGAACAGAACTAGAACAGAACTAGAACAGAACTAGAATAGAACTAGAACAGAACTAGAACAGAACTAGAATAGAACTAGAACAGAACTGGAACAGAACTAGAACAGAACTAGAACAGAACTAGAACAGAACTAGAACAGAATTAGAACAGAACTAGAACACAATTAGAACAGAACTAGAACAGAAGTAGAACAGAACTAGAACAGAACTAGAACAAAACTAGAATAGAACTAGAACAGAACTAGAACAGAACTAGCATAGAACTAGAACAAAACTAGAACAGAACTAGAACAGTACTAGAACAGAACTAAAACAGAATTAGAACAGAACTAGAACAGAATTAGAACAGAACTAGAACAGAACTAGAACAGAATTAGAACAGAACTAGAACAGAACTAGAACAGAACTAGAACAGAACTAGAATAGAACTAGAACAGAACTGGAACAGAACTAGAACAGAACTAGAACAGAATTAGAACAGAACTAGAACAGAATTAGAACAGAACTAGAACACAATTAGAACAGAACTAGAACAGAAGTAGAACAGAACTAGAACAGAACTAGAACAAAACTAGAATAGAACTAGAACAGAACTAGAACAGAACTAGCATAGAACTAGAACAAAACTAGAACAGAACTAGAACAGTACTAGAACAGAACTAAAACAGAATTAGAACAGAACTAGAACAGAATTAGAACAGAACTAGAACAGAACTAGAACAGAATTAGAACAGAACTAGAACAGAAGTAGAACAGAACTAGAACAGAACTAGAACAAAACTAGAATAGAACTAGAACAGAACTAGAACAGTACTAGAACAGAACTAGAACAAAACTAGAACAGAACTAGAACAGTACTAGAACAGAACTAAAACAGAATTAGAACAGAACTAGAACAGAATTAGAACAGAACTAGAACAGAACTAGAACAGAATTAGAACAGAACTAGAACAGAACTAGAACAAAACTAGAATAGAACTAGAACAGAACTAGAACAGTACTAGAACAGAACTAGAACAAAACTAGAACAGAACTAGAACAGTACTAGAACAGAACTAAAACAGAATTAGAACAGAACTAGAACAGAATTAGAACAGAACTAGAACAGAACTAGAACAGAATTAGAACAGAACTAGAACAGAAGTAGAACAGAACTAGAACAGAACTAGAACAAAACTAGAATAGAACTAGAACAGAACTAGAACAGAACTAGCATAGAACTAGAACAGAACTAGAACAGAAGTAGAATAGAACTAGAACAGAACTAGAACAGAACTAGAACAGAACTAGAACAGAACTAGAACAGAACTAGAACAGAACTAGAATAGAACTAGAACAGAACTAGAACAGAACTAGAATAGAACTAGAACAGAACTGGAACAGAACTAGAACAGAACTAGAACAGAACTAGAACAGAACTAGAACAGAATTAGAACAGAACTAGAACAGAACTAGAATAGAAGTAGAACAGAACTAGAACAGAACTAGAACAGAACTAAAATATAACTAAGACATAATTAGAACAGAACTAGAACAGAATTAGAACAGAACTAGAACAGAACTAAAACATAATTAGAACAGAACTAGAACAGAATTAGAACAGAACTAGAACAGAACTAGAACAGAACTAGAACAGAACTAGAACAGAACTAGAACAGAACTAGAACAGAACTAGAACAGAACTAGAACAGAACTAGAACAGAACTAGAACAGAACGAGAACAGAACTAGAACTAGAACAGAACTAGAACAGAACTAGAACAGAACTAGAACAGAACTAGAACAGAACTAGAACAGAACTAGAACAGAACTAGAACAGAACTAGAAGAGAACTAGAACAGAACTGGAACAGAACAAAATTAGAATAGAACAGAACTAACAGTGCTAGAAGAGTTCGAAGAGTTCACACACTTACAAAATCAAATTTATTCCTAATCAGTTTAAGTGCCAATGAGCGAATATTGGCCTCACCTGCTTCATTCAAAACATCTTTATGCATTCAGTTAGTTAATGTGAGATGTTGTTCAATGTTTTTTTTTTTTTTTTTTTTTTTGTTAATTACCATTTGAAACGTATGCAAAAATAAATTTTATTTGTCTCTAGCTCTCTAATAAATCAATAAAGAACAAAGAAGAAAAAGGAAACAATCTCTAAAGCTTAATTAACAATTCAAATGTTTTTTTTAACGTTGTGTAACGTTTATTTAAAAATAAATTTTTAAAACACACAAGATGTGTGTAAATTAAATAATTAAAACTGAATTTTATGAACAGGTATGTTTCTGAACGGTTTTGTTTTGTAAATAATAAACACGATGACGTAGATGAAATTGAAAGATGCAGTTTTAAGGGGATTTTGTTTTTATATAAATAAATAATTCAAAAGTTTTATTTCAAATTAAATAAAACTTATGAGGAGGTTTTAAATTTGTGACTATTGCTTTTGAAGATATTGTTCGGGTTTAGTTCAGGTTTCTTTACTGGTGTTTTAAAAATCCTTATTTAATATGTTTGTGGTATTTCGGAGAATTGATTCAAAATTCGTTAAACAATGACGTCAAGTGGTTTGTTTGTTTATCTACCCAGAAGTGATGATTTCATTTGTTTTAAGTTTTTTTTTTTATTAGTTTTTGGAAAAAAGCTTACCTTAGGTATTTTATTAAAAGATGCCGCTTTTTAAAATTTAGGGATGAAATTCTGTAAATAAATAGAAAATATTATTTGTTCAGTTTAAATAAAATATTTAGATTTCATTAACTTTAAATCTAAGTTTTTGGCAACTTATTAAATTTGTATATTTCATTTCTTTATTACACTGTTACATCAAATCATTTACTGGCTAAAAAGGTTTAGAATTAATTGAAATGTATGGCAAACAGAAGCTCAAGTAACCTATTTTCCTTATTCAGCTGAAAGTAATACTTTGCCTTTATATAAAAATCCTTTTTTTCTAGTTCTATAAATATTTAACTACTATGTTTAATATTAACTGTAACCATTTTGTTACTTTTTCTGTTACAATTTCATTTTCATTTTTACAACATGTTGCTGGAAAAGCCTTACAAATGAAAGTAATAAATAGATGATTTGCATGTGAAAGGCAAAAATGTTCAAAATGCTCATCTCAAAGAAAGTAAACTTTTACTAGAAATTCTATTTTTTGCAATTCTTTTTAAATAATCAGTAATATTTAAATCAGTAAATGGGGCTAAACTAAGTGAGATATATGAAAACATAAAAAAAAACATAGAATACACAAAATCTTTAAATAATACGCAAGTATTACTAAGTTCGTCTAGTTAGTTAAAAATACTTATTTGGAAATGCATTAACTCCTATTTTCTAATACATACAAGCCAAACCAAGCCAAATCTTCTCAAAGAAAAATTTAATATGCTGCCATTTTAAAAACAAATATTGTTTATATTATAATATTTTGTAATTTTATAAACATAAATATTTTTGCTAAACTTTTTTATTTACTAAAGTTTAGCTAACCATGATAAATTCAAGTTTAGTAAAAACTCAATTAACATAGAATTAGTGTCCTAAAGCATTCAAAACATATTAAGTTTAAATGAATCAGTCAAAATACGTAAATATACTTTTTAAAACTAACTTCCAAACAAAGTTTTGCTAAACCACCTTATTATAAGTTTAATTATAATATAATTTTTCGTTTCACATCCAGTTTTTAAGTATTTTAATTTACTAAAATTTACTTAATCTTGGTTAATTCTAGTTTAGTTAAACTTGTTTAATTTAAGTTTAAAGCTCGAACGTACTAAAAATGTTCAATAAATTCAATAAATTTGTTAGAAATTTAAGTTAAAATTTTTAGGTAATCTCAAAACGAAGTTTAGCTAAGCCAGCTTTAATTTAGATTGTTTTTATAATAATAAGGCCCAATAAAACAGTGCGTATTTAAGTGTCATTTATTTTTAAATTGCATTTAAGTACAAAATTTTGTTTTTCACTGAAAACTTAAATGCTACTTAAATGGCTAACGATGTTCATTTAAGTGCAACTTAAGTTTTAAACATTGAACATATGGTTTTGACATTTGTTTTTGTTTTTTTTTTTTCTTTTCAATCATGCTGCTGTATTTTTTAACAGCGTCCAACAAGAAGTCAAAAGTTGGGACTTTTATCCATATTTATGCCACCAAATTTAATATATAAAACACACAAAACAATAAAACACACAAAACAATACAACAAGTGAACACAAAAACCGAAACACAAAATTGTTGGCAAATTTTATTAAAAAAATCAGCTGTTTTCTGAAATATATCGATAATTTTGTTGACATTTCAAAGTGCTACCATATTTTTACCACAAAATCATAACAGCAATTAAGTATGACTGAAAAAATGAATCTGTATTTAAATGCAACTTAAGTTTTTATGAAAATTAACTAAAACTACACTTAAATACGCACTGTTTTATTGGGCCTAAGGTTGTTAATTTCCATGCTGATTTTAATTATTTTAAATTACTAAATTTTATTTAAGCTTGGTTTATCCAAGTTTAGTTTAACTTGTTGAATTTACGTTTAAAGCTCGAACGTACTAAAAGCATTCAAAAAATTAGTTAGAAATTTAAGTTAAAACCTTTAACCAAGCTTAAAACTAAATTTAGCTAGGCCAGCTTAAACTTACATTGTTTCTATAATAATTTACGGTAATGTTGCTAATTTCCATGTTTATTTTAAATTACTAAAATTTCGTTAAACTTGATTTATCTAAGTTTAGTTAAACTTGGTTATTTAGAGCATTAAAATACTACAAATGTATTTAGTTTTAATAAGTTTTTCAAAACTAAAAATACGTTTAGCTAAATTATATATAATTTTCTGTAATGTTATCAATTCGTATCTTTATGCTAATTCTTTTGATTAACTAAACCTTACTTAACCATGGTTAATACGAGTTTAGTTAAACTTGATTACCACAAGTTTAGATTTTAAACATACTAAAACTATTATTAGATTCAATAAATCAGCTCAAAAATGTAATTAATTATTATTTTCCAAATCATTTAGTTAACTCTGGTTATGCCAAGTTTAGTTAAGCTAGTTGAACTTAAGTTTATGGTTTCAAAATTTAATAAATTTGTTTTGTTTAAATAAATAAATTACAGAATTCAAATAAACTGTATTTTCCAAACTATAAACAGAGTTTAGCTAAACCTTCATTAACTAATATTGTTTATATTAAAATTGTATGTAATGATATCAACTCGCATTTCTATTTTATTTATTTTTAATAACTAAAATTTAGTTAATCTTGATAATTCCCGGTTTAGTTACACTAGCTTCACTTAAGTTTAGGATTGCCAAATATAACAAATTTGTTTATTTCAAATCAATAAATTACAAACTGTAATTAAATCTTATTTTCAAAGCTTTAAACGAGGTTTAGCTAAACCATCCTTTAATAATATAGTTTATATATTATGACATGAACTCACATTTTTATCTTATGTATTTTAAATAACTAAAATTTAGTTAAGCTTGGTTATTCCAAGTTTAGTTAAACTAGCTTTACTTAAGTTTAAGGTTTCAAAATATAATAATTTTACTTAGTTTAAAGAAATAAATAAAAAGAAATCATTAAATTTAATTTCCAAATCTTTAAACAAGTTTAGCTAAACCAGGTTTATAAAAATTAGTGTTTTTTTTTAAGTATTATTGTTTATATTAAAATGGTTCAATGTGTTGATACTAATTCAATTTTCTATTTTGTGTAATTCTATTAGCTAAAATTTAGTAATTCGTGATCAAAGCAAGTTTAGTTAAACTTGATTAATTTAAGTTTAGAGCACATAATATAAAAAAGCTTATTTGACTGATACAAATTAGTTAAATAAGAAATTAAAACTTGTTAACAAAGCTAAGCAGCTGCTTAAGAAATTAATGGTGTTTTCTTTTCTGAAATAAAATGTTACACCTTTATTATGTACATTTTTATAATGTTTACCCTACATTTTAAAGATGTCGCATTTTTAATGGTCAGAAGAGAACATAAAATTACAACAGTGTAACACTTTTTTTTCATGTACAGCTGTTTTTGTTTTTCTTTTTGTTAAAAAAGAAGAAGCAGATAGCTCCCTGATAAGATCGCTTGAAATAATACAATAAATATCTCTCAAAAAGACCAATGACACCTTCCCGACTAATACGCAAATTCTTCTTAAACTATAAAAATTATATATGTACAGTCTCGTCTCATCGAACTGTTCGGACGTGTTACTTTTAGTGCGGCTGAATTTTCGGTGAAAAAATCGTAATAGGTGAAAAAGTGTAAAAAGTTGAAATTAAACAAAAAAGTGAAAAAAAAAAATCGTAATAGGTTAAAATATATAAAAAAAAATAAACATTAAACATCACATAAAAACTGTATGAGTGTTCCTCTCAGATGTAATTCTGAGAAAGAGCTTAGCTCGACTAGAAAAACTAGATGCATCTCTGAGGAAGAATCCATAAAAAAATCTTTGGAGAATTTTCTCACTGCAAGAGCCGTGGAACGGCGTCGTTCCTGTTCGCCCAATATTGTGATTTCAACAGATGTAAAAACATCATCTTCATCAAATAGTGCAGTCAAACCCAAAAAACAAGTAGGTATGGATAAGTACATAACCGTTCTCAAGCGACAGAGGAGCCCGAAGTCTGCTCAAGTGTCATCAAATGCAAAAGCTCCTAAGACCGTGAGTAATGATCAAAATAGGTTTGCTCTCCTCCAGACGGATGAGCCAGAACTTCCGAAGAAGACGTTTAAGCCCCCACCAATTTATCTAAGAGAGCCGACTTCCAGTAAATTGGTACAAGGAATTGTTGCTGTAATAGGTGAAAACATGTTTAGCGTAACCTCAATGAAACATGGAAATATCTGCGAGACAAAGATACAAGTGAATAGGGAAGATGATTTTCGAAAATTGTCCAACCAGCTGGAAAGAGAGACTAGGGATTTCTATACCTACCAGCTCAAAAGCGCAAAAGGACTCCAAGTCGTTCTAAAGGGTATAGACCCATGTGTTGATCCTGCGGAGATAAAGACCGGTTTAATGGACAAAGGGTTCAAAATCAAGAGCGTAGTGAATATTAGAAACCGTGAAAAGATCCCTCAGCCCATGTTCAGGGTAGAATTGGAACCTCGAGATGTTGTCTTAAAGAAAAACGAGTCCCATCCCATCTACAATCTGATGTACCTTCTGCATCGTAGAATCACCGTGGAAGAACCACATAAGCGTCAGGGACCCGTCCAGTGTCTCAACTGTCAAGAATTTGGTCACACCAAGGCGTATTGTAAATTGCCGACAGTTTGTGTTGCGTGTGGGGAGCTACATGCAACTGCTCAATGCGATAAGTCGAGAACTGACTCAAAAATCAAAAAATGCAGTAACTGCGGAGGTAATCATACCGCAAATTATAGAGGTTGTCCAATTTACACTCATTTAAAAGGCATAAGAACCAACAAGACTTCAGTATTGCCTAATCATCCTCAACAGCCAAATTTAGCATCGAGTGACAATTTCCCTCAATTATTACGGTCCACTAATCATGTAAACGCGCCTAGTTCTAGACAAGTTTCTTATGCAAACGTCGTTAAATCTAATATGCCAGGTCTGGAGCAGGAACCTAAACCCCAATATTCTGAGCCGCATATCAACAATCTAGAGACAACATTGCAGACACTTGTCCAAACTATGAACACTTTTACGACCACCATGACATCCATGATGCAGGAAATGCTGAATATGCAATCCACTATCTTGCAAGCCATTTTAAAGAAATGATTTATTTAAAAATTTGTTTCTGGAACGCGAACGGCCTCCGCCAACATAAAAATGAACTGGAATACTTCCTGATGGATAAGCAGATTGATGTTATGATGATTGCTGAAACTCACTTGACGTCGACAGGGTACTTCAAAATTAATGGCTACGAGTTCTACGATACTAAAGACCCCCGCGGAAGAGCTTGTGGAGGTTCGGCAATTCTTATAAAGAACAGAATAAAGCATTATCTAATGAATAACATAAGCGAGGATTACCTCCAAGCAACAAACATTTGCATTGAATTCTGTCAATACAAATTTGTTTTATCATCGATTTATTCTCCGCCTCGATTTTCAATAAAAGAACACCAATACCAAAACTTCTTTAAATCCCTTGGAGCTAGATTTTTAGTTGCTGGTGACTTTAACGCCAAACACACATTTTGGGCTTCACGTCTGGTAACTCCAAAGGGTCGCGTACTCTTCAACACCATTGCTAAAATGGGCTTAGATGTACTCTCAAGTGGACATCCCACCTATTGGCCGACGGACCGACGGAAGATTCCCGATGTTATTGACTTTGGGGTAGTGAAAAATATCCCTGTAGAATGGATGCAAGTGGATCCCTCACTGGACTTGTCCTCAGATCACTCTCCTACTATCATTTCAATGCATTTCCCTCAAGTGTGTGGTTCTCCATTTATGAACATGACTAAGACCCGAGTAAGTTGGATAAAATATAAAAAGTATTTAAGTTCTCATTGCACGGAAAATGTTGTGTTGAGAACTACCGACGATATTGATGAGTCGATTGGCAACTTTACCGAGGACCTTCGACGAGCTGTGCATCACGCTTCCACTTATCACGTTGAATGTAGAAATAGGACAAACAGAACTTATTTCTCTGAACTCGAACATCTCCTATCAGAAAAAAGAAGAATGAGAAGAGAGTGGCAAATTCACAGGTCTCCTGAACTGAAAGCTAGGCTACGGGAATGCAGAGATATACTAAGACATTTCTTAGAAACCCAAAAAACGGCCTCACTTAGATCTTACTTGGAAGGTCTTGATAGTACCCCACAATCTGACTACTCGTTATGGAGGGCGGCAAGAGGTTTAAAAAGACCAGTAAGAGGAAAACCTCCTTTGCGAAATCCGACTGGTGACTGGGCTAGAAATGATTCCGAGAAAGGGACATTATTTGTTAATCATTTGAGAAATGTGTTTACTATAAACAACTCAAATAATAACGAATCTGATTTGCCACCACTTGTTATAAGGCCTCCTGTACCTCTAAGACTAAACTTTCGTGATGTCCAAAACGCTATTGGTACTCTGAACCTTAGAAAGGCTCCAGGTATGGATAAAATCAGCAATAAAATGCTTGTGGAGTTACCTCGTGTAGCAAGAAGAATTATCCTCTTTATCTTCAACGCTATTTTACGCCTAGAATACTATCCTGCAGATTGGAAGGTGTCTATGATCACTATGATTCCTAAGCCAGGGAAGGACCATACCAAAGTGGAGTCATATAGGCCAATTAGTCTACTGCCGACAATTTCAAAACTGTTTGAAAAATTGTTAATGACTAAATTGACTCCAATTCTGAATGACACTGAATGTATTCCTAATCATCAATTCGGCTTCAGAGCTAAACACAGCACCATCGAGCAAACACACAGATTGGTAAATGTGATAAGAGGGTCGTTTGAAGACAAAAAATACTGCTCCGCCCTTTTCATTGATGTGTCGCAAGCGTTCGACAAAGTTTGGCATGACGGTTTAATGCACAAAATAAAATTAACTCTGCCTGCTAACTCCCATAAACTCATGGAAAGTTATTTATACGGTCGCAAATTTAAAATCAAAGAAGGTGATTTTTTAAGTACCGCTCAGCCAATTGAATCAGGTGTGCCACAGGGTAGCATACTGGGTCCTACTTTATATTTGATATATGCCTCCGACATGCCGTCAGACCCTAAAATCCATACGTCAACTTTTGCAGACGATACAGCCTTTATCAGCGTCCATCAGGACCACCAAGTTGCATCACAGAATTTGCAGAATTATGTTTATAAACTAGAGAATTGGCTAGAGCTTTGGAAAATCAGGGTTAACGAACAGAAATGTATTCATATAACTTTCACATTGCGAAAAGATACCTGCTCGTTCATCAGAATAAATAATCAAATTATCCCGCAACACAATGAAGTCAAATACCTCGGCATTCACCTCGACCGCCGTTTAACTTGGAAGTCTCATATTGAAGCGAAACTTACACAAATGAGATTAAAAGCAGTGCAACTTAATTGGCTAATCGGCAGAAACTCTACATTGAAATTGGATTGCAAACTTTTGTTGTACAATGCAATACTAAAGCCAATCTGGTGCTATGGAATTCAATTATGGGGTACTGCCTCAGCATCCAACATTGAAAAAATTCAAAGGGGTCAAAATAAAATTCTACGTATAATTACTGCAGCACCATGGTATGTTAAAAATTCTCGAATCCACAAAGATCTAGGCGTGCCATTAGTAAAAGTCGAATTTACAAAATATGCGTCAAAGTATGTCAGCAAACTTGAACACCATCCAAACCCCCTTGCACGAGACATCCTTAACTTTAGTGGCCACAATCGGTTGAGAAGAAGGGATACCCTTGCTTTAACTCAAGCGCAAAATAGATGACTGGATCAGTTGATGTGAAATTTTTTTTAGTATCATAAAAATTTTTGTCTAGCACTGGCTGGGCTTATTATTTTCTTTTTAGTATTAAGATTTGAATACTTATTGTCATTTCAAATATGAAGATTCAATAAATAATTAAATTCAAAAAAAAAAAAAAAAAAAAAAAAAAAATATATATGTACATATATTGTCCTATGAAATTTTACATATGTACATCAACTTCAGAGTATTCATTAATTACGTTCTCTAAAATCCTCTAAAATCGGTTGTGGATTTCTTTCCATAATCATATAAAATATTTCATCATCATCAGATGATGAAGATGAATCCAACAAGTCATCCAAAATTTTTTCAGCACATAAAAAAGTAGTAATATTTTCCATTTTGTATATTTTTTTTTTGTTTCTTAACACAAATACACAATAATAAACAAAACAAATGTCAGCTGTTTTATCGTGCAATTCTCCCCCTTTAAAAATACAGAGTGTGAAAGGTGCACCATTTTTTAAATTTATAGTGTAACATTTATAGAAAAGAACACACTACAATTTAGCAGTGTTGATATTTTTTTTAGAAAAGAACACAAAAAATTAAAAAAGGTGCGAAATGGGGAAAACGTGTAACATTTTTGCCAGAAAAGAAAACGCCATAACTTAAAATTTTTTATATTTTAATAAATAAATATTTAAAAAATCACAATTAAAAACGTATTTTATTAACTAAGCTTAACTTTATTTACTCTAAACATACCACAGTAAAATTTAGTCCCAACTATTATAAAACTGCCTTTCCCTATTTCATAATAACTTAACAAACCTACAATTTCCCTGGTAAACAATTTTCAACACTGTCATTTTATTAAACAATTCACATAAATCCTTGAGTCCTATAACAAATAACCTAACTATTATTTTAAAAATAACTTTATTTGATTACTTTCAATTGTACAAACGCCAAACTTACAACAACTAACAATTGGCTAACACTGACGTCAGACATTCAACACCCAGTTCAATAAGCAGTTAAACTTAAATTTAGTCATTAATGTTAAATTTTGTTTAATTTATTTAAACATATTACAATTGTTGTTGTTTTTACTGTTTTATGAGCCGTTAGTTAGCAGTAAATAATGTTGGTGTAAAAAAACGTTATAAAAAGATTTTAATTTACAATTTAATTGCGTTAATTTAACAAAATAATAACAAAACGTAGGTTTAATAATAAAATTTGTTATTATTACTTTAAGTATTTGCTGAAATATTTGCAAATGATAAAAATGTTCAATTAAATTTAATGAAGCCTCTATTAATTGTGTTCAATTTGGCAATTGTGTTGAAGGTAAAAGGGAGTGCAAATAAATGACTTTTTAAGTTTAACTGCATTTAGTTTACAGTAAACGATGAGTAGTTAAAAGTGTTAACCATTACCGAGTATAAAGGATTAACTACATAATTGAATTTGCATACCAAATTTAAAACAAGCTTTAGTTATCTGAGATCAAGTTGCTTCCTGCTGAAAACTCTGGTTAGCACCATTGTTGTCTACATTACAATATTTCCAAGGTTTTTAACAAAAGTTTAACTACACTCTGATTTATAAAACCGAGTTGACCTAATTTTATTTTGAATAAGAAAAGTACTAAATGCATGTCAAAGTATTTTCAAATATTCAAAGTATTGTTTCTTGTATTGTTGATTTAAATTTTTTAATTTCCTAGCTTTTTAACAATAGTTTTACGTAACCCTGATTTACTAAACCTATTTTGACTATAATTTAAAATTTAAAATAATATCTACATCCCTATCGTGAATAAAAATTTCACATGAAATTTGTTCCCTTTTAATTTTTTAAACTTGGATTTTAATAGGAAAAATGTGAAAAGGGCACAAATTTCATGTGGAATTTTTATTCACGATAGGGGTGATAAAAGAAATTTTGCTACAATACTTTTCTTTATTCGTCCCAAATGCAAGTTTACTTAAACTGAGTTTAAGTAAACCCATTTTATTTCGATTTTATTTTATTAAACAAAAGAGATTAATAACTATTTCACTTAAGTTTTAAAATTCCATAGCTTTTTTCCAAAAGTTTAACTAAACGCTGATTTATAAAACCGAGTTTAACTAAATTTTATTTTAAATAACTAAAGTAGTTTTTCTTCTAATAACTAATTGATTTTAATTTTTACATTTCCCAGCTTTTTACCAAAAGTTTAACTAAACGCTGATTTAGAAAACCAAGTTTAACTAAACTTTATTTTTAATTATGCAAGTAATGTATGTAACAATACTTTTCCAGATACTTGAAATCATCTTAAGTCATTACAAAAACAAGTTTAATTAAACTCAGTTTAAGTAAAACCAATTTATCTGGATTTTATTTAAGTTAATAAAAGTATTTTTTTTTTTATTGTTAACTATAAATATAAATTTTTAAGTTTCTTACTTTTTCATTCAAAGTTTAACTAAATCCTGATTTGCAACACCTAGTTTAACTAAATTTTATTTAAAATATTAAAAGTATTATTTCTTCTGATAACTAACTGATTTAAATTTTTTAATTTCCTAGCTTTTTAACAAAAATTTAACTAAACCCTGATCTACAAGGCCTATTTTAAATAAATTTAAAATAATAGACGACATTTTGCTTACAAAACTTTCCTAAAAACTTGAAAATATCTTTAGTCATATTGAATGCAAGTTTACTTAAACTGAGTTTAAGTAAATCAAGTTTATTTAGATTTCATTTTAATAAACAAAAGAGATTTTTCTTGTTCTTGTAATAACTATTTCACTTAAATTTGGAAATTCCATAATTTTTTCCAAAAGTTTAACTAAACGCTGATTTATAAAACCGAGTTTAACTAAATTTTATTTTTAATAACTAAAGTAGTTTCTCTTCTAATAACTGATTGATTTTAATTTTTACATTTCCTAGCTTTTTACCAAAAGTTTAACTAAACGCTGATTTATAAAACCAAGTTTAACTAAATTTTATTTTGCATAATAAAAGTAATGTAGGTAACAATACTTTCCCAGATACTTGAAATCATCTTAAGTCATTCCAAAGACAAGATTAATTAAACTCAGTTTAAGTAAACCCAGTTTATCTTTATTTTATTTAAGTTAATAAAAGTATTTTTTTTTTATTGTTAACTATAAATATAAATTTTTCAATTTCCTAGCTTTTCATCTAAAGTTTAACTAAACCGTGATTTAAAAAACCGAGTTTACTTAAATTTCATTTATATTTAAAAATAAAAGTAATTAAACATTTGAAATCTTTTTTAGTTTTTTGTTACAAAGATTTTTGTCCATTACTGAAGGCACTAAAAAAAAAAATGCCCAAACTCTATAAAGTAATTACACTCCATCAAAAAGACAATTTCTACTTTAGCAGCTAAAGTAAAGCAGCTAATTTGAAATAAACTTTTTATATACTTTTTAACCATATTTAAATTTATAACCTCTCCCTCTACCTGGAAATACACAGGTGCTATTTAAACGATTTTGTTGGCGATTTTTATAAAAAAAAAAACAAACTGCACCCTACAAACGAACCATTCATTCATTTATTCATTCCTTTAGAGTTTTTTCTTCTTTTACACACATAAATAAAAAAAAAACACAAACTAAAAATGTTTGTTCATATATCCTGACCTGTTTTATCTATGAGGTTGTTGGTTTTTTTCAGAGTCTTTCCATTTTTTTTTTTTTGGAGTGTGTACCTCAAACACAGCATAGTTCAAAGTTTAAAAGCAAAATGTTTTTTTTTTCAATCACTCGTTTGTTTGTTGTGTTTTTGTTGTTACGATATCGTTAAGCACGGTTTACTTCCTGTTCATAAGCTACAAAATTTCTTTTCCTGAGATTATGTTGGGGAAAAGTTTTACTGTTTTTATTTTTTCTATTTACCCATTTGAAGTTGCGTTGCCCAGACTTTGCTGAGTTTAGATAATGGTGGTGGTATTGTGGGAAAAGTGGCAAGGGTGTGTGCTGTGTTATGAACTACTACAACTACTTTACTCTTACTACTGGTTTAGTTAAATGGCATCTAATATTTCAACTTAATAGTGGACGTATTTTAATGGTGCCTAAATTTTTTTTTCGTCAGCTTAAGTTTGAATTTCCATTTGAAATTTTATACAAGGGAATTGTATAATTTTTCTTTGCAGTATTTTGTTTTCCAACTTTTGTCTCAATTGAATTTAAAGTGCACGGCAAAGGAAGACAAACTCCTTTCCTTTCAACAGTATTTCAATTAAACTAAAGCCAAAGCAGGATGATGATAATAAATAATGAAAAAGGTAATTCTTGAAAACAATTTGAAATGTTTATATATAATTTGGTTAAAAAAAAATGGTAAAGCTAGTTTTAAGAAGAACTTAAGAGAGATTTTAACAGAGGTTGCTTTTATAAAACGAAAAGTTGAATTTGTGCTTTAAGGTTTCAAATTTGATTTTGTAGACAACTTTCTTGTTAGTTTGATGATATTTTTAGCAAATCAACTCAAATTAACGTAATCTAGATTATAATCAGTTTATTCAAACTTAATTAGCTAATATTTTTTGCTCAAAGTATATCAAATTTGTTAAGCTTTAAAAATTAAGTGTCAAATTTAGTTAAACTTGCCAATTCCAAGTTTAACTAAACTAGCTTAAACTAAGATTAAATTAAAATTTTACAATTAAAATGATAAGCATAAAAAAGGCTATTATAAACAAATAACTTTTTTTTTATTAATCTAAGTTAAGTAACCATAAGTTAACTAAAACTACCCAAGTATCTACTTAATTAAAAAAACAATTTAAATTTAAAAGTCTTTATGTTAATGGGTATTAAAAGTTTTGAATCAATACTAAATTCTCGCTTAGTTATATTAATTTACTCAACTTTAGCTAATCTTGCTTAAAACAAGTTTAGTTAAACTTTATTAACCTAAATTTCTTTGTTATGTTATATTTTTAACTTTAACAAGTAAGAGTGCTATATTAGTATTAACGTGAATTTCGGTAGTGGACCTTATGTGGGGGATATAGTCAAAAATGGACCGATATTCTCAAAATCCAGCAGTTAGATTTAGGCATGTATGTAAATGATCCGTGTAAAATTTTGGATTGGTACCCTTATTTATAAGCGATTTATGAGTATTAAAGGGATTTTCCGAAGAGGGCTTTATATGGGACATACGGTTAAAAATATACCGAAATTAACAAAATTGTGTGGAATGATTTTTGTATATATGTAAATGATCTGTACAAAGTTTTGAGTCGGTAACGATATTTATACAATATATATAGGGAAAAATGTCTTTTTCAGATGTGGTCCTTGTATGGGAGCTAGGACCAGTTGTGGGCCGACCACCATAAAATTTAGTACAACAATTTATTTGCCTATAAAGAGTATTTATGTCAAATTTTAGCCGTTTAACATTATTTATATCTGTTTTATGCGTATTTAAGTGAATTTCGGAAGTGGACTTTATATGGGGTCTATCGTCAAACATGGACCGAACTAAAAAAATTTCGTTTTGCGATTTCTTTTTGCACAAAACTTAGTTTTGCTGAATTTTGTCTTGATATTCCAATTTTATAGGCATTTATGTATAATTGAGCAATATTTCGGGAAGATTTTTGTATGAGGGCTATGACCATTTCTGGGCCGACCACCATAAAATTTGGTACAACAATTTATTTGCCTATAAAGAGTATTTTTGTCAAATTTTAGCCGTTTAACATTATTTATATCTGTTTTATATGTATTTAAGTGAATTTTGTAAGTGGACTTTATATGGGGTCTATGGTCAAATATGGACCGAACTAAAAAATAATTTCGGTTTGTGATTTCTTTTTGTATAAAACTTATTTTTGCTGAATTTTGTCTTGATATTCCAATTTTATAGGCATTTATTTATCATTAAGCCATATTTCGGGAATATATATATTTGTATGGGGGCTATGAGAAATCATGGACCGATTCTTACTATTTTCCGCACACTTTCTTCTTTTATAGTAAAAACAACGTATGCAAAATTTCATGGTATTATCTGCAATATATTTCAAAATATTGCAATAAAACGGACGAAAAATATCAAATTTTTATGGAGGTGGTCTCACATATTGGTTCATAACTCTGGTTAACCTAAACCGATTTTGCTGATTTTAAATAGCAAACTTCTCGAAAGCACTTCTGACAGAATTATTGAAGGTTTGGATCCCGAACATATCTTGGGACTTCAAAAAACTGATTTCAACATCCAGACAGACAGACAGACAGACGGACATGGCTTAATCGACTTCGCTATCTATAAGGATCCAGAATATATATACTTTATAGGGTCGGAAAATTATATTGTGGAAATTTCACACGGAATGACAAACTTATATATACCCTTCTCACGATGGTGAAGGGTATAAAAATAAGTGTTATGGGGAACCGTCAGCAAGTTTAATATTGAAATTCTACAAAAATACCAATCAAAAACCATGACATTAATTACCAATGCCACTTGGTTCGCCAATGGTATGCCAACAATTAAAGAAGAAATACATAAATTTATTAACAGATATCTTAAAAGACTGAGTAACCATCCAAATTTATTAGCGATTAACCTTTTAATGATAGCGATGAAATAAAACGCCTAAAAAGATATCACATACTTGATCACCCTTTAAGAAATTAGATAATATCAAACAATTATTTTAACTCAATATAAATAAATGCTACTTTTTATACCCTACTCCACCATAGTGGGGAGAGTATATTGGATTTGTGCTGATGTTTGTAACGACCAGAAATATTGGTCCAACACACACCTTAAAGTATACCGATCGACTCAAAATCACTTTCTTTTTCTTCACAATATAAAATATTTTCTTGATAAATAATCAAACAAAATTATTGAACAGCTCATAGGTTTGTAGCATTACCAATGCAAAATAAGTGTAGCTTTATGTAAATTTTTATTTTATATGATTTACAAAAGCGTAGGTGATGCATTAAACGCAAGTGATTTACAAAATTAGTTAATATCTATTAACAGCTTTTTAAAAGTTTGTTCATTTTTATAGCAATTTTAAGTGGATTTTTAAGTGAATTTTATAGGTATTTTAATTAACAAAAATTTAGACAACCTTGGTTGAAATAAGTTTCGTAAACCTTCTTTTTAACATAGGTTTATATGCATATATAAAACATAAAGCAAATTTATAAAGCTACAAAAAATAAGTGTAAAATTCAGTTAATCCTGGTAAAACCAAGTTTAGTTAAACTAGCTTTAACTGAGATTAACTAAAAATATTCACTTCATATTATTAAGATTAAATAAACCTGCAATTAGCACATAATTTGTTTGAAAATAAGTGCAAACTTTCGGCAAACTAATGAATATAAAAATCTAGCAATTAAAATAAACATTTTTCTAATATTGCTAAAACATTTAGACTTTGCAATTCTTCCTTTCCACTAATAGGTACTGCTGATTTATTTCTTCCTAAAACTTTTGTCTAATTTCAACTCTTTCACGCCTGCCAGATTTAATTAGCTTAAAATTTATTTTGCATTTGTTTCGACCACTAAAAACAACACTTTGCAAATGCTATAATCAAATTTCTTCTTAAGAATTCTTCTTCGTCTTCAACAATAAGATTTTAACCAATAACTAGAAAGTTTATGTGAGAAAGATGAAAAAAAAAATAAAATGAAATTTAATTAAATTAGTATAAAGCATAAAAGTGCACGAAGTAAAAGAAGAAAACACAAGAAAAAAACTATTTTAAATTTGTTCTTTATAATTAAAGAAAGATGATTTCATTTGAAGAAATTTTATGGGAACAAAAATCTATGAAAATAAACTAAGAAAAATTGTTACGAGAAGAAAGAAATTTTTATAAATAATTTTTTAATGCACAAGAAATATTTGAGCGCAAAACATAGATATAATAATCACCATCATTACATTTAATGCTCACATGATGGCTGAAGTAAAAGGTACATAAAATTAGCAGCAACTTTTGCTGGGGGGTTTTTTAAGTGGCCGAAGAAAAATCTATAAAAAAAAATTTTAACAGAGGAATTTAAATAGGAGGAGAACAAACACTAGGAACATTAGTTTGAACTATAAAGAAGTGTGGTTTTTTGTTTAATACCAGCAGTTTAAAGTTGATTTCATAAACAAATAATGTTTATTTTGACTCAAATTTAGCTAAACTTGTCTAAAACCAGTTTAAACTAGCCCAACTTAAGTTTACAACCAAAATATATTACAAATTTGCTTTAACTACAAAATTGAAGTTCAAATTTTAGTTTAATTTGGCGAAACATATATTAATTAAACTAGCTTTAACTAAGATTAACCAAAAATTTGCAATTTATATTAAAATAGTGCTAGAATATATCAAAATAGCGTTAACTAAATTTAACTTAAAACTTGTACTTTATATTAAAAGATAAATAAATTACAGCACATATTTTAGCTACAAAATTAAAGTATATAATTTAGTTAAACTTGGTAAAACAAAGTTTAGTTAAACAAGCTTTAACTAACATTAACTGAAAATATGTAGTTTGTATTCAAATACAGCTAGAATACTTAAAAAATCAATTTATCTACAAAATATAACTGTTAAATTTAGTTAAACTTGTTAAAACAAAGTTTAGTTAAACTAGCTTTAACTTAGACTAGCTTAAAATTATTACTTATTATTACTATTATTAAAATTAATGGTTATATTTAGTGTTTTTAATAGCAGCAATTGTATTGCTCTACTTTCGCTATTTTAAATTACTCAAATTTAGCCAATCTTCTATAAATTACGTTTAGTTAAGCTGTTGATATGAATTTATTGAAATAATTTGTTTTTATAATTTTTAAATTAGAAACCCTAGATAATTATTATAGTATTAAGATTAACTAAACTTAGTTTAAGCTAGTTTAACTAAACTTGGTTAATTATAGTTTAGCGGAAATTGATAGTTAAATTTAATTTTTTAGAAATAATTAAACAAAAACCAAATAAAAATCTTGTTTTAAATTTAAACCAGAAGGTTATAATATTGTGTTTATTGCAGAAACTAGTTAAACCTGATGTAATCAAGAGCAGTTAAAATTTATTAAATCCAATAAGCCATTTCTATATTAATAAAATCTTAATTTATGTGATTTAGATGTTCTATATAAACTTGCTAATCTTAGTGTAAACGAGTTTAGTTAAACTAGCTTATTGGGAGCTTAACTTTTAATTTTTAAAAAAATGTATTTGTTTGTCATAAGTGGTAAATATTTCAGTTTCTAATCCTATTGCAATATTGTCCTAAGTAGTTTTATGTATATTTATTGCTTATCCCAGCAATCAGGTCTTCGCCAACGTTAAATGCTCATGGAATCAAATTGTTTTCTAGTACATAATTTGTAACAAGAAGATTCTGCCTGGTATTAGTTTAGCTTTTAATAATGTAAAATACTCATTATAGTTTAGATGTAACTATAATGAAGTTTTACAAGTTTTTTCAATCCAATTTAAGAAATTTAACTATTTTAAAATTCATTTCTTATCTCGGTCTTTAATAGCAAAAAATTTAGGTTAGTTATGTTTAAAAATTTATCACAAAAAACCCCCAACAACAGCAGCAAAAACAAATAAAGACAAAAAACAATGTAAGTAAGTTTCTAGTTAAGGCAAAGAAAAAAAAAACTAAAACAGAGTTAATTTCTTTCCTCGTTTCGAGAGAAATGCATAAAAAATAACCCAACTACCACACATTGCATGCTGTTACTGGCTGTACTTACACATATAGACTTTGTGGCTTTTAGCAGAAGCTGCACATACAACAATATGTGTTAACTAAAGAGTTAGTGGCAGCTAAAAGTAAATAAATAGATGATATAAGATTTAGCAACTAAAGCTTTGTATTATGAAACACTACGGTTTACACACTTTTACATTGCACTGTAGGTTACATGAGCAAGAGTTAGGAAAAACTGTTAAATTGGAAAAAACCTAATATATTATGTATGTTAACGAAAAAAAAGTTTACATCAAGCTAGATGGGAAAATTGCACATGTCTATGAATGTGTATGAAGTTTTAGTACATTAAAAGTAATAAAATAACTGCACTGGAGGGAAGCCAAAAGGAAAAGAATTCTAATACTGGGAGCTATCATAACGTTTTATTTGTAAAAACGATGATAAAAACATAAACTAAACACTTTAAGTTTATTTTTGTTTGTTTTTTTTTAGAAAAATTAAACTAGCAAAAAAAGAAATCAAATTTCAAAAATTTTATACCGGGAGCACTTTTATAACGACAATAAGAGATTCAAAGCACTAAAAATGTACATGTTGAAGCTTTAAAAAACATAATTTATTGATTGGTATTATATACCTAATTAACATAGTTTGAGTTAATCCTGCCCAAACCGAGATTAGCTAAACTCGTTTATTTTGCGTTTACCTTAGCAATAGTAGGTCAAGTTATTTTGTTTTTAATAAATAAAAATAAATAAATTATAATTTTGAGTTAAACCAAGTTTAAGTTATAAAAATAATATGGAACATTTACATAGTTTCTAATTTATTTTAAATTTTCTGCAAATGAAGAAAGAGAGAAAGATAAACTACTTATTATTAACTCAAACAAATATTTCATGATATCATTCTTTGTTTAACTGAAATTGTGTTAAACAGGCTTAACCTAGTTTTTTAGTATCAAATTTTTGTTTTAAATAAATTGAAAAATATTACGTTATAAATTGATATTACACTTAGTTTGAGTTGAAAAAATCATAAATTAACTTTTTATAACACTGTTTCAAAATTTATTTTAAAAAATGAAAAGGAAAACATGTTTAAATTAGATAAAAGATGTCTATTTGCTGTCAAAATGTTAATTGTATGTGTCTTTTTAAATTGTATATTATTTAGTAACAACAATTTGAGTTAAACTTCGCTTAAGCGAGCTTAGTTAAACTCGATTATTTTGAGTTTATCTTACAAATTATACAACTAATATTTTACTTTAAACAAACAATAACAAATCAAAACGCCAACTTAAATTAAACTTGGTTTACATATGTAACAATATCACAATGTTCAAAATAATGATTTAATGATATTTTTTTTAAATTGGGCATTATATAACCAAGATTATTAAACTAGCGTGTAAGTTTAACGCACATACAATATTTAAAATTATTTCGTTTAAAACAAGCAATCGTAATTAGAAGTTAAACTTTTTAAGTCGAAATGGACATACACTAAGAAAAAAAACAGGGTAGAAGTTGAAAAAATGCTAGTTAGAAAGCATTTTAAATTAATAGATTTCAAAATAAACCTATTTGAATAACAATTATAAGTTAAACTTGTTAAGACCAAGTTTAGTTAAACTCTGTTAAACTAAGTTTAATTCGTAATTTTCAATAGAAATAAATATATAGTAAATCTTGAACAAATATCAACAAATGTTTATCGAAATTGTGTTTAGTTATATGAACTAAGGTTTAACTAAATTGTCTTTAAAGCAAAATTCTATTAAAGAATGTAATTGAACCGGTTTATTTAAAAATATAATTAAATTTTAAAAGTTTTAATTAAGAAAATTAAACCTAGTTTAGTTAAACTTTGCTAAATTAAGTTTAGAACTATATAGTATATACCTTATTGAATCTTAAACAAATATCAGAGTTTTATCAACATTTTGCATTTTGTCTTTAATTGTACTAATTGAAATTTAACTAAACTAAGCCCAAAATATTAAACCAGTAACAAAATATTTATTGCAGTTAACTACTCGTACATCATTAAGTACTCAATTTACAAAAAAGAAATTTGGGTTTATATTAAATCAAATGTTATAACTTTGAAATTCAATAAAAATTTGATTTAGGGTTTTCTATACAAAATTTAATCCAATATAAGTTAAACTTGATTAAACAAAGTTTAACTAAACTCGCTTAAACTAAGTTTAGCACTCAATTCATGTTTCATATTTTTAAGCATAAAATAAACTACAATTACCTAAAAGAAAAACTTCAATTCATTTTAAATTATTTTGCATATAATACAATATCTCAGCTAAAAAACAAACAAAAATAATCTTAGTTATTTGTATTTGCTTTAACAGTTTGTTATTTGTAAACATACGGAGCAAAAATATTTTAATTAATGAAAAAACAACAAATTCACCAAGATTGATTGAGGTGTTTTGAAAGAATTCGCATGTTGTGGCTGTCTGTTTTTCCATTGCTTGCTATACGGAATATAATATATTTAAAATATTTAATTAAACTAAAAAAGAGTAAAAGAAAATGTTCTCAAACTGCAAACAAAAAAAAATAATTACTTAAGCATATACCAGGTACATACATACATATGCATGTATTTATGACGTGAGAATTGAAACGTGAATTTGCTCAAACTAAGAAACCAACAAATTTGTTTTGTATTTTGAGTTAGAGAAAAAAAACTTAACTTCCGCTTTTACAAAACGCATATTTTAATGTAAAAACGTAACATAAAACTGTTTGTTGGCTGCAACAAATAAAGAACTTATGCACATTTGTTTTAATTAAATTTTACATTGCAAAAAATACAAAAGTAACTGTAAAAAACTGGGATGTTTACGGGCAGCTTTGCCAACAGAAGTGTTAATAAACCGTTGACCGGGTAAAGAAAATTTGTTTAATTCAGTTTTAACAAGTACATAAAGCCTTAAAATTTATTACAATTATCAATTTTTATAGCATAATTTGGTACATGGTTGTATGTTCCTTATATGCTAACTTATAGATCAGTTGTGAGTTAGAAAGCAAATGCAAACAATATCTTAATATAATTGTTTAAATACACTTGAAGATTTTAAATTTCATAGATGATAAATGTAGCCAACATAAAAATGTTTGCTTACCGAATGATAAGTGAATGAATGGTATTTTTTCGTGTCTTGTCTATTGTTATCTGCCACAAAACAAGAAGATAAACATTTATCTTCTTTAAAACAATTTGGTTAGGAAATATGTGCATGTGAGTAAGTATGCCTTTTTTAGATATCAATTAAAACAGTGGGTTATAAAATTTGACACACAATCAGAAATATAAATCCATAATTATTGAAAGAAGTTATATATTAAACCATTATTTTTAAAATGGATTTATTTTTTTTAAAAAAATGCTTCATAATGTGAATTCTGTTTAGTTAATTTAAAATGCATCAAACCTAAACCACCTTAAACAGAGTTTACCTCGAAACTTTAATTTTAAGTAGCAAAATATTAACTATGCAAAAAAATATCATATACCCTTTTGTAGATTTGCTTAGTTAAACGAATTTGAGTTTAGCTAAACTTAAAAATTCTACCTTTCAGTTTTGCTTAGTTAAACTAACTTGAGTTAAGCGAAAAATTTTAATTCCAAAATTTATTTTGTTTTTAAAATTTCATAAGTGTCTTAATTCTTATTAAATTATACGTTGTTTGGCTAACTTAAATGCATTAAACTCTATTAAACTAAGTTTAGCTAAACTACCTTAAACATAGTTGACCTTAAAACTTTGATTTTCAGTAGCTAAGTATTAACTATAAATATCATAAACCTTTTGCTGATTTGCTTATTTTAGCTAAACCTTAGAATTCTAAAATTAACTAAAACTAAGTTTAGCTAAACCATATTAAACAAAGTTTAGCTAAAATTTATGATTTTAAACAGTTAAGCAATGATTAAATAACAAATATCAACAACAATTATATAAATATTTCATAGTTAAAAAAACTTGAATTTAACTAAACCTTAAAATTTTTTGATTTTATTATAAAAGTTTTATGAGAATCTTAATTCTAGTTTAATTATACTTTGTTTTGATAATTTAAAATTTCTTAAGCTTATTTAAACCCTGTTTAGCTAAACCAGCTTAAACAGAGTTTAGCTAAAATGTATGATTTTAAATAACAAATATCAAAAACAATTATATATATACATATTGCTTAGTTAAATAAACTTGCGATTAGCTTAACCTAAAAATCATTAAAAAGTTTTATTTTAAAAATTTTATAAAAATTAAAATTCCAATTTAATTTTACTGCGTCTAGGTAATTTAAAAGTCATTAAACTCTCTTAAGGTCAGTTTTTTTAAACTATCTAAACTCCTATAAAGTTTAAAAGTTCCGCTTTAAATTTCAATACTAAATAACCAAACATTAATATTGAAATAATATTATAATTAGTTAATATAACATTACTTAATCTTTAGTTTACAAAGTTTTGCTAAACTAAGTTAATAAGAGTTTAAATTTATACTTTAAATTTCTTTTTATTGAATAATTGTCAATTTGCCAAAAAAAAATTAATTAAATATAACAAACATAACATATAGGTGTAACTTAATTCTTAAAAACGAAGTTTAGCAAAATTTTCAAACGTGTTTGTTTGGTGTTCCTTAAACTTAGTTTAAAACTCATGTTTTTCACAAATAATTACATTAATTGAAATTCTATTTAAAATAAACCTATTTCGTTAAGCTAAACTCGATGAAACCAAGTTTTAGTAAACTAGATTTTTGCGAGTTTAACTCATAATAAATGTCGCAAATTATGTTGCCTTAAATAAATAACAAAATTAACCTATTTTTAATAGTGTTGCTTGTTTGTTGTTCACTGTATAAGTGAAATTTGTTACAAGTTGTTTCGTTTGTAACAACACAAATGATGTTCAAGTGCTATTGTTTCAACTGTGTAAAGTAAAATTTGAAGAACAACATCAGCATCATCATGATCATCACAACACTATTTACAACATCATCATTATGTATAACAAATTATCTAAAACATCATTACCAACATTATCTCCATCATTATGATCATTAGCATTAGCTCTTGTAAAAGAAGTTTGTTACACAAGCAAAAAAGTGCACTTGTTCTACATTTCTTTTAAAATCTTCTTGTTATGTGTATTATAACATGTACATATGTATGTATTTATTTTTTCCATTTCCCATTTGTCAGCCCGTCCGTCCGTGTGTCTGTCTGTTTTTGTATTTTTTTGAAAAAAAAAAAAAAACACCTAACAATGAATTCATACAAATTATAAACGAGTACAGAATCATGTTTGTAGTATAAATTTTTCTTTTACAAGATGTGTTTTTTTTTTGTTTCTTCTGATTTTTTAATTTACTGGAAAACTACTTTATACTGCAACACATTCATACTCGTATATGTATGCATACACATTTGTATAAATAGTATATTTAGTTGCTTTGTATTTAATACACACATACTAACAAACATGTGTAAAATGTAAAATTACACATGTTAAGTTAACATTTTACATGTCTTTCTTGTGCTGGTTATTAAAGCGTTTTTATCTACTTTTATTGTCAGTGTGTCTATCTGTCTGTCCGTCTGTCCATTCACTTTAACATCAGAAAGGTGTTGCAAAGATGTTGACAAATACATACGAAAAGGTAGCAAAACCTAAAAAGAGAAATGTAGATTTCAAATAGATTAAAAAGTGTTTTGTTCTGAATCATCCCCTTGGCAAAAGAATAAAGCAGAAAATGTTTTTTAAATCCAACAAAGTTCTTAACAGGATGAAAATTAAGATTTTGTGCGATATTTTTGTCAATTACAAAAAAGCTTGAAAAACTTGATCAATTTTCTACAAGGTGGCGCAAAAGTAATCCTCCTATCAGAAAATGCTATAAATTTTGCGAGGCCCCTAATGTCAGTTCTGTCAGCAATATTCCGCGTTCTGGAGCAGTGTAGCGTAACATTGTTTATTAACGTGTATTTCGCATGTGTTTACTAGACAAATGTCAAAACAGAACTGACATTAGGGGCCTCGCAAAATTTATAGCATTTTCTGATACGAGGATTACTTTTGCGCCACCTTGTTAAATTCTTGATTTTTTGATTGTTCTTAGAATTATTTTAAATTTGTTTAACATGCAAAGAGTTAATCTTAGTTAATCCAAGTTTAGCTAAACTACGTTAAACTGAGTTTAGCTATTAATTTTAAAATTATTATGACAGAAATAAGCCTTAAAAATCTGTTATATTAAATTTAATAAAGCTTAATTAAGATATCAATAGATTTTCTAAACCTGTTTTAACTATGATTAAGTTTTAATTTATAACTCTCACAAATATATAATTTATAAACTTTCATAATTTATGTAGTTATAATTAATTGAGTTGAACTTTATTCAATCCAATTTAGTTAAACTGTGATCAAAACTTCAGTTCAGTTAACACTTTATTTAGCCAGCTCTAAGCATTTATTAGAGTTTATTTAAAATAAGTTTAATTAAAGTATTTACAACAAAGGTCAAGACTTTTTTGAAAAAATAATTTTCAAATATTGTAATTCTACATAAAGTATATTTAAACTACGCTTCTGCACTAAAAATCTCATTAAAAACAAACAGTTATGAATTGACAATTTAAAATTTTTTGTTTAAAATAAAATAAAAAATTTAATTTAATTTAATTTTTTGTTTAACTTAGTTTTTTGAGAAAAAATTTTAAGAGTAAGGTTTAAGGCATATTGGTTGTAAATTGTTTTAATAATTTCCAATGTCCTTAAAATTATCTTTATTTTGCATCACTTAGAAATCATTAAACTTTGATTAAACAAGTTTAGTTAAACTAGCTTAAACTGAGTTTAACTCCTAATTTTCTACTAGACTTAATAAACCGCTAATTAGCTTTAAGTATCAAAATATATTTTTTAATTAAGCTTAGTTTAGTTAACACAAGTTTAACTAAACCAACATAAATAAAGATTAAGATTTCTATAAACGTTAATAAAATTTAAAATTAAGCTTAGAATTTTAAGGCCCCGATTACCGTTCACAACACTAAGTATTTTGATGTTGTATGTTAGTTAATTGTATAAAAAAATCCATGTTGTGTTGTAGTCGGAACAACACAATATTTTAGTGTTGTGAACGATAATCGGGTCCTAAATTTACACAAAATATGTAAACTTTAATTAAATTGTGTTTAACCAAAATATTCACTGGCACTTGCTAAGATTTTAGAATGCAAATAAGTATATAAAACTAAAATTTACACGATTTTTAATATTATTTGCTATTTCTAGCAACCATTGCTCACGCCGAGCCATGGCTCACACAGTTAGTACCAAAATGCTAACTAACTACGTATGAATGCATATTACGCTTTTCTAGATTTTAATTTATTTTTAAACTATGACCATTAAAAATGTAACATAGATTTAAGTATTTTAACAATATATTTCAGTTTAATCTTTTATTTAAAGTCGTTCAAACAAAAAGAAACACAATAAAAAACCTTAAAATTTTCAAACAGCTGCAGAAGAAACATGTAAATATTGTACTGCATTTTTCTATAACGATTTTACAAAATTTGTTTTATACGATTTTTAACTAGAGATAACAGCAATTAGTTGCTACCAGAGTGTTTTTTGCTGTGGTTTTTTTTATTCATATGTTTATAAAGACCCGTCTAACAGAGTAAATTGTTCGAAATGTTCATTCAGTTTTCTAAAAAGATCTGCATTTATTTGTTCCGTTTCTTTGCGTTTAACTCGTTTTTCAATGTACTGCCATTGGCAATAGACAAAAAAAAAAACAGCAGCATAAGAAAAAAAATTGTACTAAAACTTACAATTGCGGTACAAAACAAATTTTTGTTAACTTTAAAACTTTTTTAGTTTGGGTATTTTTTTCATTGCTTCTAGACAGTAAGATTTATTGTTTGTTTTAAGCTAATTGTTTGGTAAATATGTACTTATGTATAGAGAGTATTTTATATAGGGAAAAGAAAATAAGTTTAACTAACAATATTGAAAAACAACGAAAAAAATTTGCAAAAAAATTAAAACTTTAAGAAATTATATAAAATGTTTAATAAATACATAAATGCCAAAAAAATTAGAGTTGTTTTAACACGCTGGAAAATGTATTTAATTAATAAATTAGTAATGTAGCTTGCTTAAGTTGAAGTGCATTTTCATATAATAAGCATAACAAGGCTTAAACTTGCATTAACCAAGTTTAACTAAACTAGGCATTTAATTTGAGATTATAATGATTAAGCTTTAAGTAATTAATAAGTATTGAACATATTTTTGTAATATGGTTAAAGTTTAACTAAGATTGACTAAAGTCTTTAGAAAAAAGATAAAATTTATATCTATAAATGTCTAAATATGCCCATAATCTGCTATTGTTTGTAACATAAAATAAGTTCAACTTGGTTACTTAAGATTAAGAAAATGCATTTTCAAATTTAGTTAAACTTGAGTTTAGCATTGAATATACATTTTAAACTACTAAGCTTTAAAATTTCAATATTTGTGAAGAATTTAAATTAAATTTTAAACAAAGACTAAGTCGTAAATTTTATATATTTGATAAAACAGCGTTTAACTAAACTATGTTTAGTTGATTTAGCAGTATTCAATCTTAAATTATTACGCCTTGTGGGAAATATTTTTTAAAATCAGATGTTTTATTAAAGAGTACAAAACCAACAAAAAGCTAACATCAATTTCGATAAACTTGCTTAAGCCAAATTTCGCATTTCGTTTTTCGTTTTCGCATCTCGAAGTACCCAAATTTGGTTTTAAAATACTAATCTTTTAACTGACAATACATATTAAGAATTTGTATTTCAGTTATGTGAAGTTTAGTAGACATAAGTTTTGCTAAGCCACTTAAAGCGAAGATTACGCTAGAATTTGTATCGTTTTAGATAAACAACTAAATTGTATTGCATTTAGTACTATAAAATTAAGTTAAACTCGATAAAATAGCGTTTAACTAAACTAGGTTTAAATGAGTTTAGCACTTAATTTATATGTTGAACTATTAAGCCTTAAACTTATAATAAATACTGACAAATGTTATTGCACTAAATCTCAGTTTACTAATTTAACACCAATAATATTGTTTAATTTATATACTTTGGTTTAGGGAATGAAACTGATAAGTATCCGTTTATTATAAAATTTCATTGTAAAAACGATATTAGCAATAATAGTTTTTTTAAGAGATTTTCAAAGATATTGATTTATTTATATACAAATATTTTATGCCAAGTTGTATTCTAATACGGATCTTAATAATTTAAATAGAAAGTGTCTAGAATTTGGTAAGTTCACAAACCATAAACGTGCAATATAATATTCAATCATCAAGAAGCAGGAAAAATATTTTGCTAGAACAGTTATTTAGCATATGAAAGCAAAATATTTATAATAGATTTTTTTTTTACCAACTCAACAACTATCAAATTCAAACACAACAAAAAACAATACTTAAGAATGGTTCAAATTTCACAGCATGATCATACAATTGCCACAGTCATCCGCAACATCATCGTGTCTTCTGCATGATCGTCATCATCATGATCATCTTCAACAGAAAATTCTCGTCATATGAGAATCTGCAACATGCCTCATGAACTATTATAACAGATACCCCACCAACTTCTAAATTGTTTTTTGTGTTTCTTTATTGTTTTGAAAATCACAAGGTAGCATGTGTTTTTACATATAACTTTTGCATGCTTTAAAGCTCATGTGGGAAATTTTCAAGTTCAAAAATAGTTTTTTTTTCAATTTTTTTTAGAAGTTAGAACCGGAAAATATACAAGATTCTGTGGAAAAGTCGTAAGTGGAGTTGTGTGGAAAAACTAGTAGACTCATGACACCATTGCAAGGTAAAAGAAGAAAATGGACAAATATGTCAATGAAGATACAAAGTAAAAGACAATAGACACTAATAACATGATAGTCTGAGACACCCTACTATAATTGTGGACTAATTAAATATTGAGCACTTTTTATTACTTCTTTATGTTTTTCTAATGAAAAAGTTTAAATTATTGTGTACAATGTGCATGAATTCAATTTTAATTAGTTATTCAATTCAAATTAGTTAATTTTTTATAAGGCTTAATATTGTACATTATGTACCTAGTTAATATAAAATTGGTTAAACTTATTAAATGCGAGTTTAGCTAAACGCAGATAAATTAAGTTTAACACTTCTATTTTGTCTTATATTTTTTAACCTTAAACAAAAATTAATTAACAAAACTTTTTGTTTTAATTAAACTTAAACTGAGTTTAGCTAAACGCAGATAAATTAAGTTTAACACTTCTATTTTGTCTTATATTTTTAAGCATTAAACAAGCATTAATTAACCAAACTTTTTGTTTTTATTAAACTTGGTTTAGTTAACATAAGTTTAGCTAAACCTCTTAAATCAAAGATTAAGTCTTACTTTATAAGCAGTTTAAATTATGGTTAATTTCTATACTTATGTTACTATTATTTAATAATTTAGTTAACTCTTAATTTAAATTGATAGTTATTAAAACGTTCAAGTAAGCAATAATATGGTTTATTTGAGTTCAGGTTAGTTTAGTTAACAAAAGTTTAGCTAAACCTGTTAAATCAAAGATTAAACAAAATCTGATTTAATTCTAAACTCATTTTATTATTATTTAACATAACACAAGTTAAACTTGTTTCAACAAATTTTAGTTAAACTTAATAAAACTGAGAAAAGTTTTTTATTTAGCCTAATAGTTCGAATAATCAAGAATACTATTGTCAAGTACTGGAACAATAGGCAAATTGGAATGCATTTTCTACCCAGCCAAGGGCGTCATCAGCAATCTTCATTGTCCACTAATAAAGAATAAAACTGAGTTTGGCTCTTAATTTAAATATAAATTTATAAAGACATAAACAAGCAGTAATAAGTAAAATGGTTTTTTTGAAATAAGCTTAGTTTCGTTAACAACAGTATAGCTTAACCTGTAAGATGGAAGATTAAGCCTTAGTTTAACTTAAATTACAATTTATATTTTAAGCTAAACATATTTTATCCTCAATTAACATAAAATTAGTTAAACTTGTTTAGACGAAGTTTAGCTAAACTTAGTTAAATTGAGTTTAGCATTTAAGTTTGGTTTAAATTTAATAAATTCAGCTAAACCTTTAAAAACAAAAATTAAACACTATTTTATAATTAATTACAATGTTTATTCAAAACTTGAACTACTTAGTTAACATAAATTAAGTTTAATTTGTTTAAACAAAGTTTAGTTTAACTAGGTAACATTAAGTTTAGCACTTAATTTATGTATTATATGCTTAGGGCTTAATTGAGCATTTATTATCAATATGTTTTATCTCAATAAAGCTAAGATTAGTAAAACGAATAAAATGAAAGATTAACTATTATTTAATAAGCAACTGAAATGCCTATTTTATTATGTTTATAGTAGCTAACATAAATTGTATTAAGCTTGTTTAAACTAAGTTTAGCTAAACTATGTTAAATTGAGTTTAACACTTAATCTCCAGTTTAATGTATCAAGCCTTAAGTAATCAAACAAATTTGTTTACATTTAGCTTAGTTTAGATAAACTTTTAGAAAAAAAAAACAAATAAAAATTTCTTCAATATTGTTACTAATTTTATTTTCAGCTAAACATATGCACTTGGTTTAGTGTAGAATACGAGAGCAATTGAAAACGTGATCTTATGTAGCGATAATAATCTGAAAAAGACTTTCAAGCTGGAATATAAGTAAAAAAAAAACTACTATAAGACAACGATAAGTTTTGTTGAAAGAAAAACGTTATTGATTCTTTGGCAGCTAAATCCCCACATACGGAAATATTAGAAACAAAAAACAATCATTAAGTCAGCATAATAAGAAAGTTTTTAAAAGAATCTCTGAAGTAAAATATTTAGCTGCAGGAATATTACAAAAAAGTGATTGAAACAAAAAAGAAGATGAGTTAGAAAATAATGGAGAAACAGCCAGTCCATCATGTAGTTTTATTTGAAACCAGTGATTAAGCTTCATTTAAACTAAAGATGGTTAAGGCAGAAAAAACGGAGTAGACTTTAATCTGTTAACTAGATGCAGCTGTAGTGTAGCGTACAGACAACTCCTGCTACTTTGATAATTGAATTCAGCTTCTGTTTAATAACAAAATCATACGTTCTGGTTTATTTTTTTTTTCAAATTTACTTTTAAAGTACCTTGAAGTTAAACATCAATTAATTGGCTTGCAGTTTCTTTACAAAAACAGTTATTTTTATTGTGTTCTATGCTTTTCTATTGCCAGTTTCTAATGGTTTTTACTGCCAAAGAGATACGGATGGACGGAAAGTTTTTTATGTTTTTTTTTTGTAAAATATTCTATTATTTCTATGGCTTAGTGTTTTTCTACATTACATTATCATTCTGGCCATAATGCATTAACGGTTTCTTATTTTTATTTAACTTTTCCTACTTACTATTGATGATGATGTTTCACATCATTATCATCGTCATTATTAAGATTTTTTAAATGATAATGATGTTGCTCTTAGTAATTGCTGCCTCTGGAGGTTCTTAAATGTTGCATTATTTTGATAAATTAGAATTCTTTACCATGTTGGTTGTTGCTGCTGTGCTTTTTATTTTCATGTCTACTAACCTGCAATGAGAAAGAATAATAAGGAAAAATTAACGAATTTTTCAAATTTTCCATTAATCATTTAAAAAGAATAATGTATGTGAGTTAGAAAAATATTTAAATTATACAAGTACATATTTAAGTTTAATATTATTTACAATTAATGTTGTAAAATATTATAAAAATTATTTATGTTGTAGGAAAAATATTCGACAAAATAATAGTAAAATTAAACGTAATCTGTGTTCTAATGGCCGAATTCTCGGTCATTAGTTAATCATTGGTAAACTAAAATACTAACTATTGTTTAACTATTACTTGTTATTCTTATGGCAAACTAAGCATTGCGAATAAAGAATCATTAGTTAAGCCTTTGCCATTAGCTAACTACAGACTGTGAAATTAGCCATAAGTGGTTTAACTAAACTCTAGTTAAAAAAAAATCTAAATATATTTATGATAGTTGTTGTTTTTTAGGGATTTATAATTTAAAACTTTAAATTAGTGTTAAACTCAGTTTAACATGGTTTAGCTAAATTCAGTTTAACCAAGTTTAACTTTATTTATGTAAACAAAATGAAGCAGAATTTCAATATTATTTGATAATGTTACGAAATATTGAAATTTAACTTAATCTTTTTATTTAAAAGTGTAGCTAAACGTTTGTTAAGTAAACTAAGCTTATTTGAAATAAATACATTTTTGATTTATAATTTGAAACGTAATTTAAGATGTAAGCTAAGTTTAGGATAGTTAAAGCAAATTTAACGAAATTGATATTGGCAAAAGTTAAACATTATTTTATTAATTTTGTATTATGTATAAGATAGGCTTAATCTTCTTTATTGCCGGTTTAGCTAAATTTACGTTTATTAAACTAAGCTTAATTAAAATAAATATTTTTAATTATTGTTGCTTTATTAAAAGCTAACAATTAGAAATTTAAATTAACTGCTTTTTTAGTGAATAATAAAGCTTATTATTGCCTTATTAAAAGAAAATAATTATAGTTTTAAATTAAAAGCTCAGCTCAATTTAACATAGTTTAGTTAATCTTAGTTTAAGCAAGTTCAATGAAATTGTTGTTAACAGTGTTTGGCAAAATTTTGAAATTATTTTTAGTTGTTAGTAAATAGTAAAAAAAGCTTAAACTTTAATTTAAACGGTTTAGCTAAACTTCCATTTTCTAAGCAAAGCTTAGTTGTTATTAATATTTATGATTATAATTGCTTTATTAGATAAAAATAGGTTTTAATTAAAAGCTAAACTCAATTTATGAAAGTTTAGTTAATCTTAGTTTAAACTTTAATGAAATTGATGTTAGGTAAAATTTTAAAATTATGTTTAGTTTTTAGTGAAGAAATAAAATAAAAGTAAATAAAGCTTAATCTTAAATTTTTACAGTTTAGCTAAACTTCGATATATTTAACTAATATTAGTTTAATTAAACATTTTTGAACTCCAATAGTTATAAATTCTAAATAACGGCTAAACTCAGTACTAAACTAAAGTTAAAGTCTAATCTTGGTTAAAACAAGTTTAACTAAATCGATGTACTCGCAAGAGACCAGTTATTGTAGTAAATGTTGGACTTATTAATATAGTTTCATGTGTTAAGGTTTTAGGAATTTATGTATGTATGTTGATGATGGGCTTTCGTTTTCTCAAAATATTAATTTTATAATTTCAACGTCTGCATTTGTATTGAGAAGAATTTACAACACTTGCCATAACTTACCTAGGAAAATTAGAAAACTAATAGGTCATTTAATTCTTATAACATTGTTGATGTATGGCTTGGAGATTTTATCCGGCACAAACGCCATGAATTTACTAAGATTGAGACGTATGTGTTTTAATAGGATCATTCGTTTTGTCTACCGACTGCGAGATAGGGATCATGTATCGGAATCTGTTTTTGACTTCGTGGATTGCACTTTTGAGGATTTTATTAATGTAAGGTTGCTTACTGTTTTTTATAAGGTATTTAGTCTAAATACTCCGTCATATCTAGTTGCTAGATTAAATTTTTCGAATTCTTCGCGAAAGGGCTTCCTTATTTGTCCCAGGTTTAATACGGATATTATGCCAAAATCCTTCGTTGTACGTGTAATTCGTTTATGAAATAACAATACCATATAGTGATCGACATTTTTCAAAATCTATTGAAAGCTCTTTAAGAATGGTTATTGGTTTAATGAACTGTTACATGAAATTGTCGTTGTTGATACTAAATTTTGTTAGATAATAATTTTTTTCTAAAATTTATTGCCCCTTATTCGTTCATAGAAATAGAAGTAAATATAATTTGAATAATTAAATACTTTTACTATTAGAATTTTAGTTTAGAACAATTATTATTTTTATTTGAACTGTTAATTTTAAATCATTAATATTTCTTTTATTTCGGCTCGAGTTCATTAAATTTAATTTTTCATTAAATTATTTTTACTGAAGGTAGCAATTGTTATACCGTAGACAGATGACAGAGTTAATGTGCATAAAAATCTCACTAATTTGAATTAAGATATTACCGTGACAGACGACAGTTTCTGCATTTAAAACAGCATTTAAACAGCTGTTTGTTTGTAAACAACTTTTTAATTATGAAAAAATTTCTTTGGCATTTGGTGAAAAATCAGTATTTATTTGAAAAAAAAAAAGCTGAAATTACTTTTGCTGAAACTGCTCCATAATGCAAAAATTGTTTATGCACTAGCAACCATCAACCTGAACGTGTTGCTACATGTGGGGACCGCAGTGGGACACTCTGAAATAAGAGAAAGGCAATTGTGGAAATCTATTTTTATTATTTTAATTTTACAATTGTCTTCTTCTTATTTTAGAATAGTAAACAATTTGATAACATATTATTGATTTTCGACGATGTTGCCACATTGAAATAGCTAAATGCAGTATAAATTCAGTTTGATTTTGTGTATTTACGTCTAACTTAATGCGCATTAAGATGGGGTAATTCACGAGTTAATTTGAATTAAGACTGTTAATGCAAATTAACTGTGTCGTCTGTCTACGCTATTACATGAAATTTATTGATAATTTTGGTTTTTTTTTTGGCTTAGGATTCGAACCTGGGTTGTTGGTTGAATTTACATATGTTTCGAGAAACACCACTTTCTTTCATCAGAATTCTTTACGTTCTCACCCTCTGCACCATCATTTTCGGCCTACATAGGTTTTTCGATTACAATAAATAAATAAGGATCTTATATTGTAATTTTAGTAAATTACACAATAAGACTTAAGTTTCATATGAACAGTTTAGTTGAACTTCAGTTTACTAAACTAAACTTAATTGAAATTATTATTATAGATTATTGTTAGTATATGCAAGCTAAACAATTTTATGCTGAAATTAATAGCAAAACTTGGTTTAACATAGTTTAACTAAACTTGGTTTAATTAAGTTTAACTAATTTTATATTAACTTAATGATGTAAAATTATGAGTTGCATAAAAAACTAGAGTAATTTTTAAAATTAATACTCAAGTAACAATTTTTAACGAGATTTACACTAGAATTTCAAAGTTTAAAACTAGATTTACGCGATTGAAATTTTTTTCATAATTGCTCTTCAAAATAACTATTAATAACTATTAAATAAATAAATTTTGAAGAACTTTTGCTGTTTACACAAGTTTAAAGCATTTGAAGAAAATTTCAATCGTGTAAATCTAGGTTAAGTAATGTTTGTCTAAACTCAATTATTTTTTAAGAATCCCTATTTCACAACAACTTTTATTTGCTTTTTAATGCTGAACAATTATATAAAGAATATTTAAAAAGCGATAAATAAAACATGTTGACAATTATTATATTATTTTAGTTTATTATAAAATTGAATTTGAACTTGAAATATGATTATTTAATTGCCAGTACAATATTATAAATAATTTCTCATGTTTGTACAACTGTATGTAATTAAATGAGTTAGTGGTTGTATGTTTTCAACAAATTTATTGTTTTTTTTTTTATCTAATTAAGATTTTTTCCATAAAAACTAAAAATCATTTAAATTACTCACATGTACTTTTTCTCCATTTATTTCTGATTTCCATATAAAATTATCGTTTTGTAATGTGTTTTTTATTTCAGTTTTTTTCTTATTTCTTCTACAATGTGTGGCATGTTTGTAGTACGTACAAGTAGAAATAAGTTGTTGTGTGAAGTAAAGATCACTTGTTGCTGGAGATTTGTAATGTATTAAAGATAGTGCCCAAAAAAAATGTTTAAATTTAAATTTTCTAAAAGACTAAGCAAATTTTTTATACATACAAATAAAAATAAAGCAATAGAATTTATTTAACTACATTTTATGTTATGCTTGAGAAAACACTGAACATTTTTTTCGAGCACCCTCTTTATACTCTGTAATTTATATAAATTCATTTACATTTGCATACATATTTCTTTTCTTTCCCAATTTAACCCTGAACTTGACATTCATGTATGAAATGAGCAAAATGTGAATGACAGACTGAAGAAATAATACAAATTAAAATCGTTTAAAACCAAACACATAATTTGGACATGGTAACTGAAAGGCAGCAAGTAAAATAAAAAATAAAAAACAAAAAACTTGACATGATACTAAACGAAACGTGTTAAATGCAATCGTGTGCTTTGTATTTACTTTGTATGGTGTTTATTTTTTTTTTAGGTTTTAGTACTTTTAGACATTTTACCTTTGTGTGCCCTTGTTATTGGTTTTAGTGTAGCACGAGCTAATAATTAAGTGTTGTCTTAAGGGCTTTAAAACAAAATAATTGAAATGTTAGCAGACGTTATAGGGATTAGTTTAGACATGCAATATAAAATATGCCAGAATTAACATTAAATTTTCAAACAAACAAGTTTTTTTTAAAGGAGACACATTGTTCTATAACTCTAAAAATGACTTAGATAATCAATAACACTAAGAAATGTACAAAATATTGACAAACGGAAGGCTGCAAAAGTTCACCTTTAGTTAACTAATCAAGTTTTAATTCAAATAAAGATTTCTGATAATTGTTAAACAATTTAAAATATATATTAGATGCTAAACTCAGTTTAATGTAGTTTAGCTAAACCTTGTTTAAACCAGTTTAACCACATTTTATGTATGTTATGTAAATAATATCTAAAAATGTTTACGATTATAGCATATAATAATTAAGAACTTGAACTTCATATTGAGTGGTTTAGCTTAACCTATGTTTACTAAACACAGTCAAAATATAAAACATATTTTGTATAATGCTTCTTTTTTATTGCCAATAGTTTATAATGAAAATTCAATGTTAAACTTAGTTTAACGTAGTTTAGCTAAATTTTGTGTAAAGAACTTTAACTATATTTATGTTAACAAAATAATATTATAAAATTTTTACTTAACGGGTTTAGCTGAAAAAAAAACGTTTACTAAACAAGGTTTAATTATAGCAAATATTAAATAAGTAATTTTTTTAAATGGCCAATAAATTATAATCTACACTTTTTTTATTCAAACTAAACATGTGAGCAATTTTTTACGTTTTTAGTAAATTATATGAAAAGCCTTAACCTTAGTTAAACTGTTTTTTTTTATAAAATGAACTTAATGCAAATTATATTTTATGATAATATTTAGTTATAAAAGGTTTAATAAATTAAAATGTAAATTTAGTGCTAAACTCAATTTAACATAGTTTAGCTAATCTTTGTTTAAACAAGTTAAACTATATTTATATTACGTAAGAATTTAAGAAATTGCTTGTGATTTTATTAAATAAAAAGTTGGGGTTTAAACTTTATTCTGAGGAGTTAAGCTAAACTTAAGTTTAATAAACTAGGCTTAATGGCAATAAACATTTTAATCTACATTGGAAGTGGTCTAGCGAAATTGTAGTTTAATAAATTGAACTTAATGCAAATAATATTTTATGATAATATTAAGTTTGAAAAGGCTTAATAATTTATTTAAAATTGAAACTAGTGCTAAACAAAATTTAACATAGTTTAGCTAATATTTGTTTAAACAAGTTAAACTATATTTATAGGAACTAAGAATTAAAGAAATTGTTTGTGATTTTATTAAATAAAAAGTTGGGGTTTAAACTTTATTCGGAAGAGTTTAGCTAAACTTAAGTTTAATAAACTAGGCTTTGTGGCAATAAATATTTTTGTTTATTGTAGATTTTTTGAAGTTTAAAAATAAATATAATTTAAATTAAATACTAAACTCAGTTTAACATGGTTTAGCTAAACTTGGTTTAAGCAAGTTTAAATATTTCTATATATACTAACTGTAAAATAATTTGTAACCTCTTTAATGATTGCAGTAAATTAAGTAAAAAGTTGGGGTTTAAACTTTATTCGGAAGAGTTTAGCTAAACTTAAGTTTAATAAACTAGGCTTTGTGGCAATAAATATTTTTGTTTATTGTAGATTTTTTGAAGTTTAGTAATGAATTTAATTTAAATTAAATACTAAACTCAGTTTAACATGGTTAAGCTAAACTTAGTTTAAGCAAGTTTAAGTATTTATATATATACTAACTGTAAAATAATTTGTAACCTATTTAATCATTTTAGTAAATTATGAAATAAAACTTATATTTCGTTGTAAATGGTTTTACTAAGCTTAGATAAACTAAACTAAGATAAACTTTAATAAACACTATGGATAATTAAGCTTTATGTGTTACTCAATACTCTCAAGAATTAAAATTAAGGGCTAAGCTTAAGCATAGTTAAGTTAAACTTGGTTTAAGCAAATTGAGCTAATTTCATAATAATTAAATGTAGCAGAATTTCGAATTGTTTGCAAACAATTTTAATAATTTATGTAATTAATACGAAACAGTAAAAAGACACAAGTTTAAGGACTCTATGAGTTAGACAGACATACATATGTGCAGATATAAAATAAAATCCAATTTTAGGGTTCACGAAACATGGTGACTGAAATCACAAAACTACAAAAATCACTTACTTAAATTTGTTTGTTAATTTCGTTGCTGCGAAAAAATTTCCAGTTATTAGCCCTTAAAACTAGTTTAAGGCGACAATTTTTTTTATTCTATTTCGCTTTTCTTTTTGTAAATCAAATTATAATTTGTTGTATTATTATTTAACTGTCTTCAGTGTTTATTTAATTTGTTTTAATCACTTATTTCCCCTACACCGGTTTCTGGTAGTGCTGTTGCAAATTGTTTTTTGTGATACATTTAATAATGTTGCTGACTTAAGGTTTTAGTTTTCTTTTCCTACAAAAAACTCCCTCTTGTTTATATTTGTTGTGTCTTACTTCTTTACAAATTATAAAGAAATTTTGTATAATTTTCTTGTTAACTAGCAAACTGTCCGTCTGTGTGAACTGTTTAAAAAATGGCCATTAGTGGCGGAGTTTAATTTGTTTAGTAGATTGAAGTGTGTGTGAACATTTTATTTACGTACTTTCTGGTGGTTTCACTTTAATAATCATTTAGTGTGTTAGTTTTTAACCCATATTTTAAATGAAAGCCTCTCCTGTTTTTGTCTTGCCGTGTGGTAATGATTAGTTGGCAAAATGTTGCAAGTGTGTGGTAAATTATACACATGCTACATCTGCTAAATTCATGGTCATTTGTTATGGTGTATGTGTTTTGATAGTCTTCTTTAGGCCCTAAAATTCACTGGTGCATTAAATTGCCTTTAAGCTTTGAAGAGTATTTTTTGTTTGAGTTTTATTTGCCGTTTGTAAAACGATTTATTAGTTTAATGTTTAAGTGGTAGCGGAAGATGGTATAAATTAACACTGAATTTAAAAATTTAAACTAAGTTTCAATTAGTAATAAATTAAAATGTAAATTTAGTGCTAAACTCAATTTAACATAGTTTAGCTAAACTTGGTTTAAGCAACTTTAACTGTGTTTATCCTAACTAAACTTATATATATGTTCTTATAATTTTAATAACTTATAAATTAGAACTTAATCTTTTTTTGTAAGAGAAATAATGCTGACTTAATATTTATTTTGAGTAAATAAAGCTTATTTTGAATTGTATATTCGGATAAAGACTTAATAATAACAAATTTCAAGTAAATGCTAAACTCTATTCGACATAGTTCAGCAAAACTTTGTTTAATCAAGCTAAATTGTAAGTTCAGACTTAAACTTTTTTACAGCGGCTTTAGCAAGAGAAATAATGCTGACTTAATATTTATTTTGAGTAAATAGATCTTAATTGAAATAGTATATTCCGATTAAGACTTAATAATAACAAATTTCAAGTAAATGCTAAACTCTATTCAACATAGTTCAGCTAAACTTTGTTTAATTAAGCTAAATTGTAAGTTCAGACTTAAACTTTTTTACAGCGGCTTTAGCAAAACGTTTGTTTACTAAACTTAAGTTTAATTTAAATTAACAATTTTGTTAATTCAAGTCTTAATAATATGACATTTAAAATTAAGACTAAACTCAAATTAACATAGTTAAGCTAAACTTGGTTTAAGCAAGATTATCTTAATTTATATTGACTACGTATAGTAAAACATAAAGCTTATTTTAGAATTTTGTGATATTAAACTTTGTTGTAAGTGGTTTAGTTAAACTTAAGTTAACCAAATCAAGATTAATTCAAATGGTCTGTATTGGTAATTAACATTTATTCAAGAATTAATAATACAGATTGTTAAATTAGTGCTAAACTTAGTTCAACATAGTTTAAATAAACTCAGTTTTACATAGTTTAAATAAACTTGGTTTAAGCAAGTTTAACTAATTGTATAATAACTAAATAGTGTAGTTTTTTTAGTACAATAACAGAGATATAGGGATATAAACTATGATTAATACGAATTGTCTATATTGATAATTAATATTTACTCAAGTCTTAATAATATATGTAGATTGTTAAATTATTGCTAACCCCAATCTATCATAGTATAGCTAAACTTGGTTAAAGCAAGTTTAACTAATTAAATCAATATTCTATAAGTGCATTATATTTACTCTTTTCAATTCAATTACACAAAACAATAAAATAAGGCTTAAACTTTGTTCTAAGTGGTTTAACTAAATATAAGTTAACTAAACTGAGTTTAAGTCAAATTGATAAATAATATTTACTCAAGTCTTAATAATACAAACTAATAATTAAAGTTGGTTTAAGCAAGTTTGAGTTAATTGATATTAACATAAAACATAAAGCTTACTCGTATTTTGGGATTTCGCAAAACTATTAATTCAGACTTAAACTTTGTTCTAAGTGGTTTAGCTAAACCTAATTGAACTAAACTATGATTAATTCAAATGGTATATATTGATAAATAATATTTGCTCAATAATATAAACTAATCATTAAATGCTTAAGTCAGTTCAACAAAGTGTAGCTAAACTTGGTTAAAGCCAGTTTAACTAATTTTATAAAAACTAAATGATATAATTTTTTTTAGATAAAATATGTGCAGCAATTTAAAAAAACTACATTATTTTGACTGTTTTAAAATTTTGGAAGGATACTTTAAGTATTATGACTGAATAGAGTGATTGAATTAAGAAGTCATATTGGAACGGGTTTTTATTTCCAGAATACTGAAATGTTGGGGCTTAAAATCACATTGGAGATGTAAATTTAAAACAACTTTCGCTTAGTCCTTTTCATATGTCATTTCGTATTCAGGTGTCCAGCAAATAATTATTCACATCCGGAGACAATCGAAATTAATGGAAGCACAACACTGATTTCAATTGCAGCTAATCGCTATAAAGTGTAGAAAGGAATTAGTAGTTTAAGTGGGACGTTTGTAATTTAATTTTGGAAGGAAAAACTACTGCTTTTAAGTGGCTCATATTGCACAACTAAAGGGAATTACCAAAAAGCTGCCTTACTTTTCTGTTTTTTTGCTACATTTCCGCAAGATTCTCTAAATTTTTATAAAAGATATATGTAGTATATGTCCCATAATTTATGTTGCATTCCTGCCAATGGAAATGTTGAACAAAATTGTTTTTTGTTAAATATAAATTTGTTGATGGATTTTAAAAAATATATGAAATATTTTATTAATATCAAAAAATCTTAAATGGTTAAGTATATAAGCTATGTAATGAAAACAATTCATTTGAAAGCGATCGATTAAAAAAAAGAATTTCCAAATTTGAAAGAATATCTAATTTTAATTTTTGTCTATTTGAAGCAAACTAATAAATTCATCGCCGCCATTTACGTTTTTCAAACAGTTTTTCATCATATGCCTGATTTCCATGATATGTATATCTTTTTCTTATTTGTTGTTTAAGTTTTAAAACTTTAAATTATTTATATATTTATTTATAAAAAAAATTGAAATTTGAAAAGAGTAAAACAAATTGTATTAGTATAAAAATGAACTCACGTGCTCATTAGAAAAAACATTTGATTGCTTTGCTTAATAAACTGATGTCTTATTTATCAAATGCAATTTAAATCATTTTATTTGGAGCAGCACTTCGAAAGTTAAATGATTAAAAGCAAAATTAGTCAAAAATTAATATTAATCATACGCAGTAGGGTATGACAAAACATATTTTTAAATAACTCCTAAACAGTTAAACATATTTAAGTGAAATTTACTAAAATAATAGTCAGATTTTGTCTAAACAAATCTGCATAAGATAAAAACTTTGGTGATATGTTTGCTGCATTGTTTAGACTTTGACAAATAAGTTGGCTTTTATTTTTTATTATGAATTGGATTAAGCATAGCATAACATTTCAAATTTATTATTGATATAAAATTTTTATTTTTATACAATTAAAATGTTTTTTAAACTCTCTCAACTATAAGTGATAATTATTTATATAGAAAAATTATAATTTATGACTTATTTATAGGGAAATTTGAATCTAAACAAAGAGATTATATCATAGCAAAGTAATTATATCATATTTCTATTCACACATTTTACACATCTGTTTCATATGCATTGTAGTATAATCAATTTAGCTAAATAAATAAAAAAAATTATTAAAAAATACCTTTATAAATATTTATTCCTATAATATGTATCTGGGATTTATTTGGAAATATGTATTTCACAGCATATTTCTTTATATTTTAACAAAATAACAAACAAAAGTTTGTGCTGAGAATAAATTAATTTATTTCTCAAGGTCATTTTTGTATGTTTTTAATCATTATTTGCGGGATTTTTCTTTCTTATGTTGACCATAAATTATATTCAACCATAAATTAAATTTATGGTCAAAGAGTTTTTGTTTTTTTTTCTTTTGTATTTTTTGGTTGAATAAAAAAAATGATTAGTTTTGTTGGTGTTTTGTATGTTTTTCCTTTTTTGTTTACAATTTCGTTGAAAAGAAAATGAAAGTTAATAATGTGAGTTTTTTTAAATAATTCGTTTCATAAAAGTTTTTATAAATTTTTAAGTTTTTTTTTAGAGTTTTCTAATCTAAAAAAAAAATAATGATTGGGAAGTAGAGTACAAGCAGAAAATAAGATTTATTGCAAAAAATCTAAAATGTAATTAACAATAATATAATAATATTATGATTCTTTTTAATTCTTTTTAATATAGTAGCAAATTTAATTAAATTATTCTCCTTGGTTTAACAGATATTTCAAAATATAGTTTTTATTGTGCATATGAATAATATTAATTAGCTTCACAAAAAGTCAAAACAATGCAGCTATTGAAGTCTGATTTTATAAATTACTAAGACATTATATTGAACTAAAAATACTATATCCTTTTGTTATTACAAAATTAGTTAAACTTGCTTAAACCCAGTTTAGCAAAACTAGTTTAAACTAAGTTTAGCATTTGATTATTTGCTTATACTATTAAGACTTGTATAAGCATTAATTATAACAATCAATTATTTGATTTAAGCGTCATTTACTTAACTTAAGTTTAGCTAAACTACTTAAAACTAAGTTTAAGCCTTTTTTATAATTTACTAAAATTAGAAACTAAAATTGAATAATATTAATTAAGTTAAACTTACTTAAAGCAGGTTGTTAATCTAAACTATGTTAAACAGAGTTTAGCATTTATTTAACTATTTATATGATTACGGCTTTAGTAAATTAATTCGCAATATATAACATTGGAATTAAACTGCGTTTAGTTAACTTAAGTTAAGCTAAATCACTGAGAACTAAGATTATGACTTGTTTTATAATTTTGTAAAATTATTTAAAAAAATCTTTGTTTCTCTAATATAAAATAAGTTAAATTCAATTAAACTAGGTTTAGCTAAACTATGTTAATCTGAGTTTAGCATTTATTTTTTATTTTCTATTACTGAGACTGTTGTAAACATTAATAAACAAAGTTGTTTATTTAAATTGAACCAAGATTAGTTTATATAAGTTTAGTTAAATTTCTAAAAACATAGTTTCAGCACTATTTCATAATTTACTAAAATGATAATATAAATTAAAATTTTAATCTTTTAAATTAATACAATTTAAGTTAAACTTTATTAAACCACGTTGTTTTAGCTAAATTATGTAAAACTGAGTTTAGCAATTACTATTCATTTCATATTATTAAGGTTTGTGTAAAGTTGTTTAATTAATATAAAACCATAATTAGTTAAAGTAAGTTTTTTTAATACAGTCTAGCTTAACCTGGTATAATCAAGTTTAATTAATTTTCTTCTTAAATAAATATAAACAATGTTTATTTAAATATTGTAGTGATTATTTAATAAAGCTTAAGCTTTGTTTTATGTGGTTTAATTAGAGAATAATAAATAAACTTTGTTTATATTTATTTAAATATAAAATTAATTAATATTGATTAAACTAAGTTTAGCAATTATTTTTGTTTTTTTTTTTTATTTTGATAAAACTAAGATTAGTTAATAAAGGTTTTTTTTGAACTACCTTAAACAAATCTCCAAATAAACATTGTCAGTTTAAACTATTTTAAGCTTAGTTTACAGGACTTAACTAAAACTTAAACGTAAAATATTAATTTTAATCGAATTTTTTGTGATTTTTTTAAATAAAAATTTTGAGCTCTTTTTGAAATGAAATATTTAATTATCAATTAATATTTCTCTTAATGAATACGTCGTACATTTATAATTGGCAATTTGCATTTAAATTTTGTTTAATAATTAACATAATTATTAAATCAAATAATTTTGTTAGCAAAATACACAAAAATATATGTAATTATAACGGTTTTTAATATAATTTTGTGGCTTCAATTTATGTGTATATGAATATATTTTACCTACACACACATTGTACAATACACGTGTACGTGTTTGCCATAATGTAATGTAATATAATTTATTTTTACGAAAATTATGTAAAGCAGTCTATGTATAACTGTATAACCAGGGAGTTGTCCCGCTAGTTGTGTATTTAACGGTTTTCTCACGTATTTGTAACGATGTATGTGCCACCTACACCTACATAAGCCGATAAAAAAAACCCAGCATCTCTGGGTGATTGTCCCGAATATTAGTTGCGGTGGGTAAAATGAGTTCTTTTTAAACAGCAGCATAAAAAAAGTTTAAAGTAACTACTCCCTAGACTACTTAGAAACACTATAGTGACAAGTAAACTTTACACTAGTTTACATGGCATTACAAAGAACTTTTTAAAAAACAAATGATTGAAAAGGAATACTTTTACTTCCTGGAAAACTACTGGAAAATTAAGAGTATTTGCCTATGTATGTATGTATTATATGGTAAATATACCTACATACATATATAGATATGCTGCTGTACTTGGTGCCGTTAAAATTATTAAAGTCATTACCAACATTTATTTTATGGTCTGTGAATTTTGTTTATAAAAACGTTAATTTCAAATACAGAAAACCAAAAACAAAATAAATCATAACATACATGTGATTATTTTGACATGCCATAATTGTTTGCAGTGAATTTTTATTTATTTTTTTGAACATTGTATTGTGTGTATTTTGAAAACTGTTCCAACACTTTAAAGTTTTCTTTACATTTTAATTTGATTTAAAAAAAGACACTACAATAAATTATGCTTAAAATACACGTCAGAAAATTAACAACTTGTGTATAAAGATCTGTTTAAGCATTTGTTTATTTGTTTTTATTAAATTGTCTTTAACTGCAGTAATTTGATTTGCTGTATGAGTTGAATTACTCGAATTAAAAGTTATGCAATAATTTTGTGTATAACAAAATTAAGAGGTTTAAATGAGCAGTATAATTTAATTGTAACTTTAAAAAGTTGAATATTTTATAAGAAAATAAGTTTAAATAATTTAAAATACCTTTAATTTGATATAAATATTGTCTATAAACTTACCTAGTATGTGAGATTTATAGAAAAATATTTCCTATCAACAAGATAGTTTTGCTATAAATCAGTCATTTATAAACAGATTAAGCTGATTTTCAATAAAAAAAAAAATCTCAAAAGCACAACTGATATATTGCTACTAGATTTAGATCCATAAAATTACTTGCATCTTTATAAAATTGATTTCAACTCACACAATCCTTAGCGTATGCCATTCTTTTAGTTTTTAAAATTATGCTTCGCAAAAAGTCAATAAAACCCAGTTATTGACGATTGATTTTATAAGTTACTATACAAAATGATTGATCTAAAAATACTACATCATTTAGTTATTATAAAATTAGTTAAACTTGTTTAAACCCAGTTTAGCTAAACTCAGTTAAACTAAGTTTAGCATTTAATTATTATTTCATATTATTAAGAATTAAGTAAGCATTAACTATCACAGTTAATCAAATGCTTTAAACTAAGTTTAGTTAATGTAGGTTTAACTAAATCACTAAAAGCAAAGTTTAAGCCTTTTTATATAATTTAATAAAACTATAAAATTATAGTTTGATTTTACTAAATATATTTCATTAATATAAATTGAGTTAAGCTTGCTTAAACCAGGTTAAGCTATGTTAAACGGAGTTACTTTAAATTATTAAGACTTGACTAAGCATTGATTATCAAAGTTAATTATTTAATTTACACTCAGTTTACTTAACATGCGTTTAACTATACCACTAAAAGACAAGTTGAAGCCTTAATATACAAGTTAATAATATTATAAAAAAACAATTATATATTATAATAGATTTAATTAATATAAACTAAGTTAAACTTGCTTAAACCAGGTTTAGCTAAACTATGTTAGACGGAGTTTAGCATTTAATTATTATTTCATATTATTAAGAATTAAGTAAGCATTAACTATCACAGTTAATCAAATGCTTTAAACTAAGTTTAGTTAATGTAGGTTTAACTAAATCACTAAAAGCAAAGTTTAAGCCTTTTTATATAATTTAATAAAACTATAAAATTATAGTTTGATTTTACTAAATATATTTCATTAATATAAATTGAGTTAAGCTTGCTTAAACCAGGTTAAGCTATGTTAAACGGAGTTACTTTAAATTATTAAGACTTGACTAAGCATTGATTATCAAAGTTAATTATTTAATTTACACTCAGTTTACTTAACATGCGTTTAACTATACCACTAAAAGACAAGTTGAAGCCTTAATATACAAGTTAATAATATTATAAAAAAACAATTATATATTATAATAGATTTAATTAATATAAACTAAGTTAAACTTGCTTAAACCAGGTTTAGCTAAACTATGTTAGACGGAGTTTAGCATTTAATTATTATTTCATATTATTAAGAATTAAGTAAGCATTAACTATCACAGTTAATCAAATGCTTTAAACTAAGTTTAGTTAATGTAGGTTTAACTAAATCACTAAAAGCAAAGTTTAAGCCTTTTTATATAATTTAATAAAACTATAAAATTATAGTTTGATTTTACTAAATATATTTCATTAATATAAATTGAGTTAAGCTTGCTTAAACCAGGTTAAGCTATGTTAAACGGAGTTACTTTAAATTATTAAGACTTGACTAAGCATTGATTATCAAAGTTAATTATTTAATTTACACTCAGTTTACTTAACATGCGTTTAACTATACCACTAAAAGACAAGTTGAAGCCTTAATATACAAGTTAATAATATTATAAAAAAACAATTATATATTATAATAGATTTAATTAATATAAACTAAGTTAAACTTGCTTAAACCAGGTTTAGCTAAACTATGTTAGACGGAGTTTAGCATTTATTTTTTACTTAAAATTATTAAATTATTTAATTTAAACTACGTTTACTTAACATTGTTAAGTTGATTATTGTTGTTTATTTAAATATACAAAGTTGTGTTAACACAGGTTTAGCTAAACCTGTTAAAACAAAGGTTAAATTTTAATAATGTATGGAAATCTTTAAACTTGTTAAAAGTTAGGAGTTACTGAAATATTTAGTTATGATAAAGTTAGTTAAACTAGCTTAAACGCGGTTTAGCTAGCTAAAATGTGTTAAACTGAGCTTAACATTTATTTAAAATTTTATCTGATAATGGCTTGAATAGGCTTTAATTATCAAAGGTGTTTATTCAAATTAAACTAAATCACTTAAAACAAAGATGAAAAATGTACAGAGTTAAATTGTTAAAAAAAAAAATCATTGTCTATATGAAGCAACAATACAGAACCATTGAAAGTTGTCAGGAACCACAAACAAGGTGGACTCAATTATGCCGAGGACAGCAGCTATGATGGACTCTATTTGTTTCAAAAATTATCTTAGATTGTGTTATAAATTCTACTTCTATATAAATACAGCTTAAATTTAGTCATCCAGCTTTTAATGGGTTAATTGACAGTGAACTGTCGTGTTTAAATCATTGTTAAACTGATTAATTTATACGTTACTGTTTCTTCTTTAACCAGAAATATAAAGCACAAAAACTATTTTAATTTATTCATAAAGCTATAAATGACAGAAAACGCAAAAAACTAAAACACGAACAGCAAGATTAATGACAGATTAATGCAGAACCCTAAATGGTGTCAACACCTCCCAATAAGACGCCGCGAACAAATAAAAACGCAAAAACGCTTTAAATGATGTGAGAAAAAAAACTAAAAAAACACAATAGAATGCAAGAGAAATGAAGAAAGACAGCAAAACAAAATAAAATTAAGTAAAAGAAATGAGGAAAAAATGAATGAAACATTTTTTGAGGATGAAAATAATGCTTGAAAAACAATTAAACTCTTTATGTTAAATACAATAATTAACAATTTTAAATGAGTTTTTTTTTTTTGTGGAAAATAAATACAATATTTGTTAATAAAGAAACAAAGCTACCAGATATGTATATTCTACGAATCAAAAAACGTAACAAAAAGTAAACAGAGAATGAAATAAAAAAAAAATGTTTTATTTGAAGACACGTGTCAAACCAATTAGCTACTTTAGATATATTTTCTTTAACAAAGAAAACAATTTATCAAGAGCTTTTCTCTGGCAACTAAACCAGTGACATTACAAAGTTTCTGGGTAGAGGGAGGGTGCTGAAAAATATCTAGCTAAAGTTTTTTATTTATATACTCAGATACAATAAGTTGTGAATGTATTCTCTAATGATGTTAAATAGTAAATTACATTGCTGGAATAACAATTAGTTGGCAGAAAATTAATTTAAACATTGAGAGTCTTTTTAAACTATTATTAAAACTAATTACAAATTACAGTTGTGTGTTCTAAATTACGATTTTTGTAAATTGTACAGCAGGAGTCTAACAAATAATGGTAATTCTGTTTTGCATTACGATTAAGGTACGGGGTCGGTCACACTTGACAAATATTTACTCAAAAAAACGTAACCACTTATTTTAGCACAAATTTGTTTGACGTTTTTTATTCTTACAAGAGTTTTGCAGGGATCAAACAGTATCAAATAAAATAAAACTAAATATTTGTTGTGTCTTGTCCGAAATGAATAAAGTTTTTTTTTTAATAAATAAACGACAAATATTTGTCAAGTGTGACCGTACCTTTATGATACTAACACTGGTTTACTTGGGGTAATTACACTGCATGGTCATTGCTTAAAAAAAGGGGATCAAAAAGGTACCAAAACGGCCAAATATACCCTATTGTGGATTAATGAAACAATAAAAAGAAAATTTTTAGTAATTTAGTTGTTGACTAATTGGAAATAATCTTTTTGAATAACTGCTTGATGACATGTATTTGCTTTTTAAAAGCTTTACTTTAGTTTCGTAGCCCTGTAGGAAATATTAATAGTGAAACTGTACACACTTACTATTGATACAATCACCAGTATTAGTGACTTATAATACCCCAGACAATACTAAGTGCAATGCGTGCACATTGAAAATCCACTACTGACATAGATACAATTGACAAGGTAGTTCTTTTTTGGGATCACATTTTAATAATTCTTGTCTACACTTTTAGTACTTCTCTGAAATAGAAAATGAAAATGCATTTTTTTTGCTAACTTTTAAAGTTTTATTAAAAATAACTAAAGTACTAAAAGGTTTTCCCTAATTAAAAATAAATTAGAAAACACCCAAAGTCTTTGGCGGGTATCGAACCATTAACCCCGGCACATTATCACCCAGTCTATTGGGGCACACAATTCAAAAAAATAATTGTTTAATAATAACCATTGTGCCGCCGACACATTACACAGTGATACAAAATTAAATTAAATAAAAAAACCTGGGACCCGATACCATTTTTATTGTAGGGCTTGTCGAATAAAAGAAGATTCCAATAGTGAAATATGCCGGACACCTCCAAAATCCGGTTTTACGATTAAAAACCCGGTTTTTGTACCTTTGCGCACTTATAAGCCTGTAATTTTGTTGATAATGATCATATTTTCAATTTCTTGCTAGATTTGGAAAGAAGAAACTGAGATCTTCCGAATGGTATCTAAGAAAACTTGAGAATTTTAATGTTATTGTCGAGCAAATACAAATTTTGTAGATTTTTCAAAAAAAAATTCAACTTTGGTGAAGTTTTAATACATTATTTTATTTAGAAACTATAATATTATTGAATTTATTCAAAAAGTACGTTTATTTACGATTACAACGCATATTTGGGTTTAAAAATAGATAAGTAAGTGACTGAGTTATTTAACTTTTCATGAAAATAAACTTTTTAACATTTTATACAAATTGTATTAATCAATTAACACAGTTTTACACAGTTTTCACTTAAAAAAAATTAAAAATCAAGGTAAATCGTGAATTTTTGTTTATAATCGGAAAGGTGATTTTCGCAAAAGTCAATCTTGAGAAACAAAAGAACATCGTAGTAAGCTTAGCTCGTTTATTTAAAAGGCTTTTACTATAAACAAATTTGTTTAGTTTATTTTTTATTTTTGTTAAGTTTTATTAACAAAACACACTGAACTGTAGAAGACAGTCTTATTGTTATATTTATAATATAAAAATATTATAGACCTAAATAGTAGACAAAAGTGTTGACTTGGTGACACTTGTCTCCAGGTTTCCTTCATGGAGGTTTTGTTGGTTGGCGACCCCAGGGTGCTGTGTTACGATTTAACTTTTTTTTTTGTTGCTAAATTTTACATTTCTCCTTGAATATTTCTTTTTAAATTTATCAGGAATTTATATAGCAATTTCCATTATCATACATTTTAAAAATTGATATTTCAATACTAAAAAATCTTGCAGGTGCTAGAGTAATAGCTGATCGAAAATTGCTAATCTGAACTTTTACTACAATTAATATTTTTGGAAATAAATGAGAAATGAAAAAGTACCAAAATGAAAAATGATTTTAAACTTTACTAAATTACAAATGTTTTTAAGATTGTTATTTTTTAAGCTAGAATGGCCTAAATTTGTTTAATGTAAATAAAAATCCAATTTTTTAATTACAATATTTTTCCCGACGTTTCGTCGATTGTTTGTCGACTTTTTCAAGGGATTGTAATATGAAATGTTTTTGTTTTTGATAAAGAAAGAACTAGATTTTTCTGGTTACTGTTTTATTTCAATTTAAATAGGATCAGTTAATCAGCTTATTGGGGACTGATTTTATTTCATAATGATTTCAATTCAATTTTCAAGTCAAGAACGCTACATTTATACAATTTGAATTGAATTTTGCTTATCTAGCAGATTTTTAAAACGATTACTTACATGGATAAGGTTCAAAATTAAATATTAATTTTATCATAATATGTTTTTAATAGCACAGCTTTTTCCTTTATTATATTTCTTTCTTTTATAAAGGGTTTGTTTAGCAACTTTCTCTTTGACAAGCTCAGCTGTTTTCATTACTGTGAATGGCGTGCTCTGAATTTTTTTTTTTTTGCTCAAAACGGAAGTCTAGTGTATGTGCTGTAATTGTGCACAACACTTTAATTTGTATCTTGTAGTGTACTGGTATGTGCTACAAGTATCTACAACACTTTATTTTGTTTGTTGTAATATAACTCTATTTTTTAGTGAGTAAAATAAGAATTTGTACATATATTGTAGTGTAAGTACAATAGTTGTGCACAATATTTAAATTTGTTTATTGTAACTTTAGATACACTTATATTTTAGCAAGTAAAAGAATTTTGTTTATTCCTGATATAAAGACAAACGTAAGCAAAAGCAATGAATTGTATAAATTGGCTAAAGTGTTGTATAAAATATACAAAAATAATTTTATGCTGACTAGTAATAAAACTGAGTATGTATATAAGCTGAAGATGCTTGTTCAATAAACCAGAATTATTCTCACTTTCAAACTAAACACTTGAATCCAATTTAATTCTCAAAAGGGCATTTTGATGCTCAGTTAATGCAGCAGGAGTGCAAAGTAAATCTCAAATCCAAAATGACTAAAAACTGTTTTTTACAAACGCTTACTTTTGATAAAACTAATTTTACAAAGGAAGGGCTAGTTTTGGCTGACATGTGGTTTCAACAAAACGCTGCCACATGCCACACAGCACGCGCCCGGTGAATTGGCCGCCTAGATCGAGCAATTTATCGCCTTTAGACTATTTATTTGTGTGGAGTTATGTTAAGGCTCATATCTATAGGGGCAAGCCCGCTGTCAGCAAATAATGAATGTACCCGTATGAACCATTTGAGGCATAGCCGCGTTCAACATTTACATGCAATCATCTTAAAGCATTGAATTATCAAAATTTCATACATTTCTCAAAATTTTATGTGTTTTTTAATTGAAATCCGAAAGCTCTTAAAAAATCACTCTTTATCAATTACTCCTTATAGAATTATAGATTACTCTATCGTCTCAAATAAAAATTTCATGCATTTATCTAAAGTAGATTTCAAAAAAAAAAAAAAAAAAAACGAGACAACTAATTGGAAACGAGTGTTTATTAATACGATTGATAATAAGAACATGCAAAAGTTGTACTCCTGCCCAGGATAGCTGCATTTTTTAGCTTCATTAAGCTATGAAATCTTATAAAGAAATAGAAGAACAGCTCAATAAGACTGAAACTAAAAATAACGTTTCCCGTAGAAAAAGCCAATAAAAACATCAGCCCACACCATGCAGTCGGTGGATTAAGACGCAACTCTAAAGCCGACCCATGAACAGGCTTGTAAGATTGGTTTCTTCTATATCCAAAAGTTTTACTACAATTCATTATTGAAAACGCCCTTTTCACGCTAGCATTGCCAGGCGGACTGATCAACATATTAAGAAGGGCCAAAGCAATCTCTTTAAAATTAAATGTTCCTGCTGCATCGCTGTAGTTGTAAACTTTAGGCCATAAGTCTAGTAAGTCTGTTGGCATTTCTCAAATCTAAAATCTTCCCAATGAATATAAGCCAATTTAGACCACTGAAGTTCATACTAGAGGTCTGCATGTGTGTGATTAAACGATACATGAATTCACACATCAAACTAGCAAGTAGTGTGTTGTGTGTGATTTAAGAATCACACACAATTTATTGTGTGTAAGAAATAACATATTGTGCAAAGCGTTCAATTCATTATGTGAGTGTTGTGAGAGAAATATTTGATTCAATTGTAAATAACAAATATGCTGTTTTACACGAGTAAATACAATTGTATTTATGTAAATCCAAACTAAAGAAAAAACAAGACTGCTGGGCAACCGAAACACAAAAACTTAGTAAACGCCCGTATCAAAACAAAGAACGTTAGGAAAATTTATTAAATAGGGGAAAACCCAATTTTAACAAAATAAGAAAGACAACAAACACACGAAGGAATTGTGTGATTTTTAACTTCACACAGGTTTTTTTATTGTGGGATGTATGAATTTGAGTTTATCAAGCAATACAATATAATTGAGACGCACACACAATTAGTGTATGTGTTTCACTTTTTCATGAACGGTGTTGTGTTGATCTTTCATTTAAAATGATACTAGGCTAAAGACACTTTTGGATCTTGAAAAAGTTTTAAGGCATTTTGTATCAATGAAAATTTAGCCTGTGTCAACGGATTTCCAAATTTTAATATTGAAAATTCTGCATATCAACATTTCTTTTAAAGATATTTATTGAGATAAAACAATTTTGTTGTAAAATGTTTACTTGGTCCATTTCCTTAGCTATTTTTTTTTATTCAGTTTCAAACTCAGCTGCAAAATCAATTGCATCTAATTAAAGAAAAGAATCGACCAAATCGGTAGATGATTTTAAATCAACAGATCAACAGTGGCGAAACAATTTAAACAATGTCTATAGGATGCCAAATATATAAAAACGTTAAATGTTATATTTGTAAGAAAAATTAGCAAAATAAAAAAAATCGCCATCTAATTAAAAAACCGCAAAGAAATCGCCATGTCGCTAAATGGAAATTTATGTCGCAATAAGTACTAAAAAATCGCCACATCTGACAGCCATGCCCATGAACGCTGCCGCTGAGATACGCTTCAGTTCAGAACAGGTTAACCAAAATTGGCTTAATTCACTATTGGCCTCAAAAAGAGTATATGTTGCATATGTTGCAAGAAAAATGGAAAAAAGGTCAAAGCTAATAATGGCCAATATTATGTATAAGTTTATATTGTACCAATGTTTCAAATTAGAAAAAATCCCGCGTTCTCAAGTTTTGTATATTTTTTTCTTAGTTTTTTACATGGAGAAAGCTGAAAAGAAAGCAGTGAAATGAAATTGCTTATTCCGTTCTTTAGTCCCAATTTACACGAATCAAATTTTATTGAAAATATTAATTTAATTGTTTCCTTGAAATTGCTTCGGTGTTCACACAGCACAACTCTTTCGATGTCTTAAAGGTTATCAGCTTAGCTTAAAGAATTCCTTTGTGTAAATTGAAATATAATAAAGAAAATTTTACTAATTTTTACTATAAACTAAATTTATTAAAATTGTTTCATAATTTTCAACTGATACCCTACTCTTCTCATCTCACACAACATTAAACATTTAATTGCTATTGCTAAAGCTTTGTAAACCAACTTCATTTATTAAATTACACAAAAAAACTATTTCTTATTGAGAACGTCAAAAATAGACAGTACAAATGTTTGAAATGTGAGGGTGAAATTGTTTTATTGTAGTGTGTTGTGTGTTTAGTATGAAATCCACAAAAAAAAAATAAACAAAACAAAATAAACTTTTATAATAAATATAATTTGTTTACATGGTGTACATCAACCGGAAAAGGCCATTAACTTTTTTTTGTGGTTATTTAAATTTTTTTTATTTCGTGTCATGTTTTAATTTTGTGTTTTTATTGTTATGTAGTATTAATGATTATCTGCCTCCTCATCTGCTCTCCAACAAAATGATACAATTTATAATTTGGCAAATGTTGTAGTTTGTATGTATGTATATCTTTGAAGAGCCCTGAAGTGTTTCAAGACATGATGGAGATTGGGAAATTGTGTGTTAAGCACAAGATTTTCTATAGAAGATTTTCTATCGAAGAGTTTTTAGAGAAAATTGTGGTATACCCAAGATTTTCTATAGAAAATTCATTATATACAAAATTTTGTATAGAAAATTATGTTATATACAGGATTTTTTGAGTTAACATAATACTCTTAATTTCAATACGGCGCAATTAAAAGAAAATAAGAATAAGAGGACATGAATGGACATGCACCGACATGCTGAATTCAGTTTTTTTTTATATAAAACTCTGAGAGTATATTTGAAAGCATCAAATAAGTCGCTGGATAATAGAGACATTAAAATATATTTAATAAAGTTTAGAAGCAAAATGAGCAAATGATGAAAATGACCAGAAACAGGAATAGCCCTGGTTATGTTTGCTAAAGCTAGATGAAGGTATTTTGAAGTCTTATCAAAATTTTGAAAATTTATTTTGATGTTATATTTACACGTATCAAAAATTTGATCAAAATATTCTTTCAATATATTTCAAAATCTTTTGATAAAAATTTGATCAAAATTTTTTCCAGCTAATTTACACTATGGGTAAACTTTTTATATTGAAAATATTGACTTTGACTTGATATTATAAAAAAAAACAATTAATAAGCATGGACGACGACACAATCATCATAGCATCAACATTTTTACTATTGGAGGAAGAAGTAGCTGATAATAATGCAAAAAAAAAAAAAAAGAAAAAAACAAGTAAGACAGTATAGTCGGTCAAGCCCGACCATATAATACCCTACACCCACTATATGTATAAAACAGTCAATCATCCAAAAATTTAGTGTCATGATTTCAGTGAATATAAATATTAGATGTGTTAAACTTTATCTCGATATAAATACTTTTAAAAGATTTATGGAGGTTAAAGTTGATTACGGGAAGGGTCTTATATGGGAGTTTCGACTAATTACGGACCGACCATTATAAAATTAGGTGTCATCATTTCTGTATATTATTTGTGTCGAATTTTATTTGATTCTTAAGAAATTTATGATCGTTAAAGTGATTTTCGGAAGTGGGCCTTATATGGGAGCTACGTCTAATTATGGACCTATCATAATAAAATTGTACCGTATTATTTGCATGCATATGAAATATATTAGGGTTAAATATAATTGGGATACCTTCATTTTTGAGTGAGCTATGCTCTTTAAAGTGATTATAGGAAGTGGGCCTTATATGGGAGCTACGACTAATTATGGACCTAACATAATAAAATTGTACCGTATTATTTGCATGCATATGAAATATATTAGGGTTCAATTTTATTTGGATACCTTCATTTTTGAGTGAGCTATGCTCTTTAAAGTGATTATAGGAAGTGGACCGTATATGGGAGCTACGACTAATTATGGACCTAACATAATAAAATTGTACCGTATTATTTGCATGCATATGAAATATATTAGGGTTCAATATTATTTGGATACCTTCATTTTTGAGTGAGCTATGCTCTTTAAAGTGATTATAGGAAGTGGGCCTTATATGAGAGCTACGTCTAATTATGGACCTATCATAATAAAATTGTACCGTATTATTTGCATGCATATGAAATATATTAGGGTTCAATATTATTTGGATACCTTCATTTTTGAGTGAGCTATGCTCTTTAAAGTGATTATAGGAAGTGGGCCTTATATGGGAGCTACGTCTAATTATGGACCTATCATAATAAAATTGTACCGTATTATTTGCATGCATATGAAATATATTAGGGTTCAATATTATTTGGATACCTTCATTTTTGAGTGAGCTATGCTCTTTAAAGTGATTATAGGAAGTGGGCCTTATATGAGAGCTACGACTAATTATGGGCCGATCTTCACGAAATTTGTAGATGTGATTTAGCTTCATTTATTACTCATTTTTTGTGAATTTTGTGTGCATACTTGCATAATTCAGAGATTTATGACCGGTAAACGCCAATTTCGAGAGTACATTTGTATGGGGGCCAGGTGAAATAATGGACCGATTTCCACCATTGGGCCAAAAAAATATTACGTACCAAATTTTATTGAAATATCTTCTAAATTGCGATCTGTACTCTGCGCACAAGCTTTACATGGACAGTCAGCCAGCCGGACGGACGGACGGACATCGTTAAATCGACTCAGAAAGTGATTCTGAGCAGATCGGTATACTTTAAGGTGGGTGTTGGACCAATATTTCTGGGCGATACAAACATATGCACAAATCCAATATACCCTCCCCACTATGGTGGTGTAGGGTATAAAAAGGAACATAGGGTTCGACCTTTTCTTTTGGAAGGTACATATGTCTCTTTTAGGGAGCGATTGATAAGGACTGATCCTGACTTGTACAAAAACTTTGTGCGAGTGTCACCAGACGATTTTGATTATTTGCTTAATCTCGTCACCCCATCAATAGAAAAACCTATAATATGCGGGAATCTTTATGCCCCGGAAAACGCCTGGCAATTACTTTGAGATTTTTAGCGACTGGGGACAGTTACCCAAGTCTGATGTTCTTGTTTAAAAGATCAAGATCTTCGATATGCAATATTGTGCCTGAAGTCTGCGCTGCATTATATAAAATATTAAAAGATGAATTTTTAAAGGTAAAACCTAATTTATTAAATAAAAAAAAAACATATCAAAAATAATATCTATTTGTACAGATGCCAGCAACAGAAGAGGAATGAGAGAGTATTTCCCAAAATATAAATAAAATGTGGAATTTTCCCAATCCAATCGGGGCATTAGATGGAAAACACATCAATATTATAGCACCAGCACATGTATGTATATGTATTGATATGGTTTTGAATCAAAAGAATGAACATGCTGTCAAATTATTTATTGTTATCAATATTGTCAGATGCGATTTTGATGCTCATTTACAAAATCTACAAAAGTTTTGTTCAATAAATTTTGATCAATAAATTTTGAAGAAATTTTGCTGTTTAAAGTATATTGAAGAGAAATTTTGAAGAAAATTTCAACCGTGTAAATCTAGCTTAAGTCTGTGTTCACACGTTATAAGTCTTATTGATAAGATTCCTACTTCATACACGAAAACAACAAGGAGAAAATAACCGAGCGCAAACTTTTGTTGTTCAAATGAAAGAAGTGAAATTTAGAATCTTATCAATAAAACTTGCAACGTGTAAACACAGTGTAAAGTGTATAACTCAGCATTACTACTTCTATCGGGTATTTTAATTTGCGTTTCTGTTTCAAACATTTCCTTACTTTCTTTCTATTAATGTGTTTTTCTAGCATTTTTTGTAACCTGTAATTAATGATGAAATTATTGTTGGTTTACTTTAATAATATATTCTTAATACATATTCCAAATACACACCATAAACTACACGTACTGGTAACTTGAATTGTTTTTTAATTAAGTTTTCAATTAATAAAGCACACAATGTGAGCAACCAACCTGAAAAAAGATAGAAAAATACAGGTCATTAGAAACATTTACGTTAAAACAAAAAACAAATTAAATAATAATCTTAAATACATATTATAATATATAATAAAAAGAGACAATTGACACTTTAAAAGAAAGTTACAAAAAATTACAGAATTTAAATAATGTTTATGAATATTATATTAATGAATACTTCAGCGCATCTTAAGAAATGGTTTTGTTATTGGTTCTTTCTGTCACGTTTGTTGTAGGCCAAATTAAATAATAATCTTATTATAAGGTATAATAAAAACAGACAATTGTTGCTTTATAAGAATGTGTTAAACATTAACAGAATTTTATTACTTTTTCGCTTCGAAGTAAGTAGTTTTGTAACTGTCTTATATTTTAAGTACATACGGCTCATTAAATAAAGAACTAACAAACAAGAGACAATAGCGACTTAATAAGAACGTGACAAACATTAACAGTAATATTAAAAATTAATACTTTTTCGCTTCTAAGTAAGTGGTTTTGTAACTGTCTTATATTTTAAATACATAGTATTACAAGTTTTAGGTTCAAAAATAAAAAACACTTTACTAACAAAAAAGAGACAATAGCGACTTTATAAGAAGGTGACAAACATTAAAAGAATTGCTACATTTTAAAAATTTTTCGATTCTAAGGAAGTGGTTTTGTAACTGATTTAAAATTTAGTTACATACGACTCATTAAATATATAACTGACAAAAAAGATACAATAGCGACTTTATAAGAAGGTGACAAACATTAAAAGAATTGTAAAATTTTAACAATTGTTCGCTTCTAAGTAAGTGGTTTTGTAAGTGGTTTAACATTTAGACACATACGTCTTATTAAATAAATAACTGACAAAAAAAATACACTAGTGACTTTATAAGAAAGTGACAAACATTAAAAGAATTGTTAAATTTTAATACTTTTTTCGCTTCTAAGGAAGTGCTTTTTTTGTAACTGTCTTAAATTTTAGACTCATTAAATAAAGACCTGACATAAAGGAGAAAATAGTGACTTTATTAGAATGTGACACACATTAAAAGTAATGTTAAAAATTAATACTTTTTCGATTTTAAGGAAGTGATTTTGTAACCTGCTTATATTTAAAATGCATACCACTCATTAAATATAGAACTGACAAAAAAGAGGCAATAGTGACTTTATAAGAATGTGACAAACATTAACAGTAATCTTAAATATTAATACTTTTCCGCTTCTAAGGAAGTGGTTTTGTAATTGTCTTAAATTTTAGATGCATACGATTCATTAAATGAAAAACTGTTTAAGGAAACGTCTAAAATTGGAACATATTATAATTTCTTGCAAGACATTAGTAACAATACTTGCAATATTTTAGTTATTTAAAGTTAAAGCTTTATTTCTGTCATTTTCTTTATTTTCTCCCTTGAAAAAAAAAACTGAATTGAAAACCTATAAAGAAAAAAACATTATTAAACGGGTTTATTTGTAAGATTTTTGTAAAAATACAGCGTACAACTTCATTGAAAGATTTTACACGAATGTAGGTTTTTCGAACGTCAACACCTTTTAAGACAATGTGACAGCATAAAACTTTAAACCACAGTGGGATGATTAGTTTATTGGTGGCTGGGCTCTGGTTGTATATTTACACAGACAGATTGCAAACGTATGCCAACTTTTGTTGATTTGTTATGGCTTGTGTATGAAATAATATAAATCAACAAAAAAAAAACACACAGTTTATGTAAATTATTACAAGTTTTAGGTTAAAAAAAAATCAATTTACTTGTTTTTTTTTTTTTTAATTTTCCCCTGCATTTAAGGGAATTAGGAGCAATTTTATTTTTTTTAAATTATATTACAATGACAAAGTTTCAACTTTTCTTTTAAGCCAAGACAATTAAATAAGAGAAAAGGGAAAGATGTTGAAAAGTCTTTGAAAAGTAATTTTGTAAAAAAAAAAAATTACTTTTAGTAAGTAAGTAAAAGTTAATGTAAGAGTATTTAAGAGAACTTTCGCCGAAATAGCTAGTTTGCAGAATTTTATATTAAAGTAATATTGTAATATTGTGTCAATCGTGATTCCTTTTAATGTCCAACTCTATTTTCATTCGCGGTTCTTTTTAATGTTGAATTCTATTTTCATTCCTGGTTCTTTTTAATATCCAACTCTATTTTCATTCCTGGTTCTTTTTAAAATCCAATTCTATTTTCATTCCTGGTTCTTTTTAAAGTACAATTCTATTTTCATTCATGTTTCTTTTTAAAGTCTAACTCTATTTTCATTTGTGATTCTTTTTATTGTTGAATTCTATTTTTATTCGTAGTTCCTTTTAATGTCCAACTCTATTTTCATTCCTGGTTCTTTTTAAAATCCAATTCTATTTTCATTCGTGATTCTTTTTAATGTCCAACTCTATTTTCATTCCTGGTTCTTTTTAAAATCCAATTCTATTTTCATTCGTGATTCTTTTTAATGTTCAAGCCTATTTTCCTTCCTGGTTCTCTTCAATGTCCAACCCTATTTTCATTCGTGGTTCTTTCTAAAATTCAATTCTATTTTCATTCGTGGTTTTTTTTAAAGTTCAACTATATTTTCATTCCTGGTTCTTTTTAAAGTACAATTCTATTTTCATTCGTGGTTCTTTTTAAAGTCCAATTGTGTTTTTATTCCTGGTTCTTTTTTCAAGTCCAACTCTATTTTCATTCGTGGTTCTTTTAATGTCCAACTCTATTTTCATTCCTGGTTCTTTTTAAAGTTCAACTCAATTTTCATTCGTGGTTCTTTTTAAAGTCCAATTGTGTTTTTATTCCTGGTTCTTTTTTCAAGTCCAACTCTATTTTCATTCGTGGTTCTTTTAATGTCCAACTCTATTTTCATTCCTGGTTCTTTCTAAAATTCAATTCTATTTTCATTCCTGGTTCTTTTTAAAGTCCAACTATATTTTCATTCCTGGTTCTTTTTAAAGTACAATTCTATTTTCATCCGTTCTTTTTAAAGTCCAATTCTATTTTCATTCGTGGTTCTTTTTAATGTTAAACTCTATTTTCATTCGTGGTTCTTTTTAAAGTCCAATTGTGTTTTTATTCCTGGTTCTTTTTTCAAGTCCAACTCTATTTTCATTCGTGGTTCTTTTAATGTCCAACTCTATTTTCATTCCTGGTTCTTTTTAAAGTTCAACTCAATTTTCATTCGTGGTTCTTTTTTAAGTCCAATTGTGTTTTTATTCCTGGTTCTTTTTTCAAGTCCAACTCTATTTTCATTCGTGGTTCTCTTCAATGTCCAACTCTATTTTCATTCGTGGTTCTTTTAATGTCCAACTCTATTTTCATTCCTGGTTCTTTTTAAAGTTCAACTCAATTTTCATTCGTGGTTCTTTTTTAAGTCCAATTGTGTTTTTATTCCTGGTTCTTTTTTAAAGTCCAACTCTATATTCATTCGTGGTTCTTTTTTGGTTCCAATTGTATTTTCATTCCTGGTTGTTTTCATCAACACGGAATAGTTTCTAACGGTGAAAGGGTTATTGCTACAGTAATCAATATTATCGGGAATTTTTTCCCGCTTCCATGCGCACATAGCATTGATTCTGTGGTATATTTGAGAACAAAACCTTTGGCAATAAGATTAGTAGCCAACTATAGGATGGCATGGCATGGTGTGTATTGCAACTTTAGTTGTAGACGTTGAACTCACTCCCCAACGATTTAGAATGGCTGCCTTTTCAAACAGCATTCAAGTGCATTGGGTTTAAGCTAAAGCATCTTGTGCTAGTTGCTGTCATAGTAAAGCTACTTATTTAACCTTCTTTGGAGAAACATATGAAAGCGACAAATCGCAAAACAAAGAGGCAATATGATTGTTGTGGGGTTGATATTATAGAAATAGGGGCTAGACTTATTCGTATATAGTCCTCTGGGGGGTTACTCCGTATTTCGATTCGAAAGCAAAAGCTTTCAAAATACAATGTAAAAAGTATACAAATTGGAATGATTTTCTTTTCGAATCGAAATACGGAGTAACCCCCCTGGTTTGATATGAGTGGGATAAAAATCATGTTGCCCTTATCCCAGATTCTGGACCGCTCAAGTCAGGCCTTATTAATCCACTGTTGCAGATCGGCTTGTAAAATACCAAGAGAACCCGACGATTTAAATGGTTCACAAATGTCAATAGCCCAGCTCTGGCATGTTCTTACAAAAGATGACAGTGGCTTCAGTTTTACCTTCATAAAACAGCTAAAGCAGCTCCATCGGCTTAGGCTGTCAGGAAGTTTCGCTTAAGAACCTCAAGGTTTTCATGCCAACCAGTTATCCAACTGCAACAGAATTGGGTCGTTAACAAGATTTTACATAAACAAAAATTCTCAGAGGATCCTGCCATATTCCAGAAGCTGCTCTCCGAAGATTTGTTGGAAACTAAGTTAAGATTGAAATCTAGTTATATACCGATCTATATAACAAAATATATACCTCAGTGTAAAGTTGAAAAAATATCCTGTTAAAATAAAGTTTCAACAATCACATTTCAAGTTTACCACACATAAAATCCAATACCAGCTCAATTTTACCAAAAAAAAAAAAAAAAAAAAAAAACAGGTAAGAATTAGTGTTTTCTTTCTTAAGATAGTTCACTTTGTTCAAATAACTGATGAAATGGGAGTTAACACAGTGAGATACACAGAGCCAAGACACACTTGCATAACAATTAAAACCGAACAGTAGCTGTAATAAATGAAACTGTTCACTTTCGACAACAGCTGACAGTTTAACAGTAACAAGTATTTAATTGATGTTACATGACTTTTGTAAGAGCAAACAACATTAAACATTTTAATTTCCATAAATTAAAAAAAATCTCTGAATTTTGAAGGAAAATGCGAATAAAATAATTTCAAAAGTGTCGTAATAATTGCCAACATACTTTAAGATCTTTTAAGTTCTCAATACTCTTAAAAATGTGCAATGTGCAACTTAATTCATCAGTAATTTCAAGCGAAATACAGGATGTATTGTGTAATTTCTACTGAAATCAGTTTAAAATTAAAGCTACGTTTGTGTTAACAGAATACTGCTACATTGTGAACGTATCTTTATTATTCGCATTTTCTCGAAAATCTGCGTAGTAGTGGTTTAGTTTGAAGTAAAAGAATTTCTTTGCCGGATTATAAAGAATCTCTAAAACAAAAACCAACCAAAAAGCAATTTGCTCTATCATCTTTTTTATGTTGTATTGAAAGTTGAAAGAAAGCCAACAAAACATTTTAATGCGCAAAATCTCTTTTTTGTTCAACAAAAAAAAAAAAAAAAAAAAAAACACCCAAATTGAAAGGGAAATAAACAATAAACACCTTAAAGAAAAGACATGATGATTTTTGGTTGGGGAGGGCGTCAAGGAGTTATGCGAACAAAAACGCTTATACACAAAAGCTAAGCGACAAGTTTTTTTTTTATTTACATGAAGTAGGTTTTTTTGTTTTGAGCAGAGCAGACAGACAGCCAGCCAGCCAGCGACAAAAAGTTGCAATTTCTTTCACTTTGATGATGAATTTTTGTTTTTTTTTTATAGCCTTTACCAGCATTTTTCAGTTTATATAGGTTTATCCTTCGGTTTGTAATTTTAACAATATTTATTTGACTGCCTACTAAAGTAGATATATTTATAATTCTATGAATGTCCATTTATGTTAGTGTAAATCAACCTTAGAGTGCTACCAAATATCTGTTGGAGATTAATCTTCTACTAATATATTCTGCTATATGTCAAGATTTTTGTTATAAAAAATTAACAAAATCAGTTCATAAACATTTGAGTTATGAGCAAAAAATCACTACTACCTCGATTCTTGGAAATATTATAAATTTTATGTCAAATACGTGAAAACATAAACAATATTAATGTCAAACTAAAGGTGTTTTATTGATCTTTTCAATACGTTCCAAAAATTTAAATGTATGACAATGAAGAAATCTTTATTTTACCAATACAAACACCTATTAAATAAGCTCTCTTAAGGTATAGCATGCATAAGATTCGGCTGTGTTAATTTTAGCAATTTTACTTATGTTTCCAGAAGTGTGTTTGGTGTAGTTTTTGTCAGCAATGAATGGATGTAGGATTTAATGAAGATGTAACATGTTAAGGTGCCAGGTATATTGAATGACATAGACGTTTTAAAACTGTATTACCAGAGATTTCAATGTTTTATATATGGGCAATTTCACGTCAAGTGACCCAATTTTAAAAATCAATGTCTTCCGATTTGGATGAAATTAAGTCTTATCATAGCGAACGTTATCGTGCGAAATCGTGGGCCAGGGGGTGTATCTTAGTTTAAACCTGCGCTTAGTTAAATGACCGCTGTAGCTTATTACAAATACACTCTCTCTTAGTACTAAGCAACTGTCCTGAAGAATTACAGATTACTTAGTCCGTTAAGGGCCAGAAAATTACTTTTCATCTGCCAAGTGTTGAAATTTCAAAAAATGTTTTAATATTAGAAATGTTTCTAATTTAAATCAGTCTGCTTGTACTTTGCTCACCAAGTTCTCACCAACTTTTTCAGTTAGACATCATCACTGCATCACTCACTAACCACATAAAATCACTTGCATCTAATGAAGCTGCTGCAAGCACGTTCTTGCATCATCAAAAGCAGCAGCAGCCTCTTCTGTGTTTTTCATTTAATGCTTACAAAAAAGTCTAACTTTTTTCCCAAAGTTTCTACATGTTTGTGGTGTGTTTTTTTTTCATTTTGATTTTGATTTTGTAGCCTAACATAAGAAGGATGTTGTACATAAAAACAACAACCAACAACAATAAACAACAAATATCATAACAACATATTGCTGCAGCAAAAGGAAAAAAAAACTACAAGCAACAAAAAAAAAACACAACAACACATAAATAATCCCTTTTTTCTTTACAAGGGTCATTAACACGAGTGTAAAAGGCAACACAGCGCAATAATGAAAACAATAACAACTGCAACAACATTCACAACTGCATCATGGCACAACAACTTCAAACTGACTGACACCCATGCTTGGAATCTCATCTGCTTGCAGACATCAGTGTCCCTACACTCACTTGCATTCTAAGTCGCAGTGTTGTTACAAGTTTTGAATTAAAATTTGTTTTTTTCATCAACGAGCATAAAAAATAGGGGTATTCACTAACAAAGGCACGAATACGTACTAAAGGGTGTCCTAACTAGAACGCAATTTTTAAATTTTAAATAAAACACAGATATTTCAAAAAAAAAATCGTGAAATTTTATTATATCGTAAAGTAGACAGAATGAGGTTATGTATGGAACAAGATATCGTGCAGATGGCCGACGCGGCTTTGCTGGCACACATGCGATCTTTTAATGAAATTTTCAATGACCTTTTTGCATAAATGCTGCGGTATTTCATTACTGCAGCGTCCAATTTCCTCTTTTAAGGCTTGAGTCGTCGTCGGCTTATTCGCGTAAACCATCGACTTCAAAAAACCCCAAAGAAAAAAATCTAATGATGTTAAATCGCACGATCTAGGCGGCCAATTCTGGTCTCCAAAACGCGAAATAACAAGAGCGAGAAATAACTGATGCATTTTCTCTGGCTGTATGACATGTGGCGCCGTTTTGTTGAAACCACATGCCCTCCACATTCATTTCTTCAATTCTAGGCAAGAAAAAACTGGTTATCATTTCAAGTTACCGAAATCCATTGACACCATTGCGTTCTAGTTGGGACACCCTTTATTACAAAAAAAAAAACTAGGTAAATGTTATTACGCGAAAAATAAATATGTTTTATAAAATTAAAATAAAATTGTTTTTAAAACTTGTAGTGAATACCTCTATTATTTATTGCCTATATAGAAAGTTAAATAATACGCAGTAATTCTAAGACAATCACATTGTCGTCGCACCCAAATAATAATAATTTGGACGATCAAATTGACCAAAAAAATCACGAAGTGCACGATATGCATTTTGATTTGAACGCCCATTTTCATAATAAGTCTGTATAACTTTAACACGTTGTTGGATTGTGTATCTCTCCATAGTTCAAATTGAATAAGTCTGAAATAGAGAAATGTCAAATAGAATTCGGAAAAAAGCTTGGCGTTTAGGTGTGGTTCACATTCAACATCGGCCGTTGAAATTTAACCACATTGTCAAAGGACAAGGTCTTAGTATTATATTAAGTTTGGCAAGTGAACACCCCTACTAATTTTTTCCACTTATAGAAGTGTCTGTCTTAAGATTATTTGTCTAGTTCATTTTTGACTGGGTGGGTTTGCTTTAAAATCAGTGTTTATATCTAACTATATATATCTACATTTTAACAGCGTGTAAAAGCCCTAAAAAAAACTCCCTAACCAATTCCATCATCATACACAGGCTACGCTTTATTATTTAATACAAAACAGTCCAACAACAGAATGCGTAATCATTGTAATAATGATGTTTAAAATGACGCAGTTAATAATGATAATATTAATGATCATGATGATGATGAGCATGAAGTCGACTGTTTTATGTTTTATACTCTGCTCTTTTTTAAATCACCCACGGGGCTTCATTTGCAAAAATGAAGTGAAAAAAAGATGGTTGTATATTTATACATTTCTTTCTTTCATTATTATTTTTTATTTCACTTGAATATTTCAATATTTACAGCATATACAGTGGTTTCCCGCTTTAACGTATACTCAATTTAACGAATTCGCGATTTAGCGAATAGTCATAATTCTTTTCATTAGCGGTATTCACACCGAGCTTGTTAGTTTGTTAGTCGTTAATCGTTACTTTTTTACACGCATTTTGTTTTTGTATATTTAACGCGCTAACGGATAAACATTTAACAAATTAACGACACGGCACCCCTGATAAAATAGTTGTTAGATGGTAACTCACAATCAGCTGTTGCAGTTTCTAAATAAATATATTTAAAAAATCATTTGTCATACATTTCTAAAAAAACATTTGTGTACATTGAGAGTAAATATGTTAAATAAATGATTTTTTATTTTATTTTAATAAATCATAAACTGTTCTCGTAGTGGATAACCAAAAGAAAAAATGAGTAATTAAATGGTTTACAATTGTTTTTTTTACACTTTCTCGTGGCATGTTTTTTTTCCAGAATAATAAATTGTGTCAAAACAAAAAATCAGCTGTTTTACTACGAAAGTTACCAGACTAACAAAGTTTTAAAAAGGAGGTCGTTCACAGTTGGTAACTTTAACAAATTAACAAACTACCGACTAACAAACTAACAAGCTCGGTGTGAATACCGCTATTGAATACCTTATATTTAGAACAAAGGAAAATGTCATGTACTCGGTTTAACGAATTTTTGCAAAAAAGTTACAAAAATAAATGAAATCAAAAGAAAGTCATTGCAATTACATTTGTACAATATTAGACCTGTTTCACACTTATCAGTTCTGACTCCTCAAGTCAAGTATTTTTCAATGAGAAGGAAAGAGAAAATTATCTTTTATCTTTTTCCTTCTCATTTTTCCTTCTCATTCTCTTGACAGTCAGAACTGATGAGTGTGAAACAGGACTTGTCAGAGACGCTTTACGAAAAAAATGGATTAAGAGAAAAATTTATTTGTATGTAAAGAAATTTTTCGCTCACCAAAATCTAAATTTATACGCTACAAAGTAATTTTTTAGCTTTGTTTACCAAAAATATTTCTTCTTCTATTTTGATTTTCGCTCACCAATATTTATACGTTACAAAGTCATTTTTTTAGTTTTGTTTGAACTAATTATTTAATTGAATGTGATCGATATAACGAATGGGCCTGACAATAAATAATTCGTTAAACCGGGAAACCACTGTAAATTGTTTTCTGTTTTTTTTTTGTTTTCTTTTAGCTGTTGTCGTGTAAAGTTATTTTCAGAATTTATGTTTTTTCTGAAAAAAAAACAGCAAAAATCCTTAGAATTTCTTCCAGGGGTTTTTTTATATTTATTAATATTTATTAAATAAATATATGTAATTAATTCCGTGTAATTTAATCATTTCTAGAATGATGCTTGTGATAGCAAACAAAAAATATTAGAAAGATAATTTACAGAGATCTAGGTTTTATAATAAAAACTGTATGAAAACACTGTATTCAAAACGCAATCAAAAGATTTCACTTGAATGCTTGCAGACAGCAGGCTAGTGTTGTAAAAGTATTGAGTATTTGAGTACTGAGTACTCAATACCGACTATTTTTTTTTTCGGTACTCAGTACCTAAAAGTAACTACTCAATACTTTTAGAGTTGAATTTTTTACTAAAAAATACACAATTTTACCTAAAAATTAGAAAAAAAATATACAAATATGGAAAAAAAATGAGCGCCGAAAAGTTTACCATCGTTTTTAAAATTATTCTTTAGTTTAATAAACCAGCAAACAACACAGAAGAAATTTCAATGATGTTAGAAAAATGTATCAATAATTTAAATATACGTTTTTCCCGGTTGGAGCTTATTGGAATTTTAACTATTCCAAAGTTTTTGGACCCACGTTTCAAATCCAAAGGATTTACTGACCAAAGTGCTTTAAAACAAGTAAAGGAGAAGATTTCGTCAATGTATCATACAAACAGTTTAGAGACTTCTGAAATTAATCCAGTTTAATGGCCTATTTCACGATGTCGAAAGATAACGTTCGCTTAGATAAGACTGAAGACACAAACTTTTTATCGTATCTATTTTTTACTCAATCAAGTTTGTTTATTCCACAATCAAGTTTGTGTCTTAAGTCTTATCTAAGCGAACGTTATCTTTCGACATCGTGAAACAGGGGGTAAATTGGAATGAATTCGACAGAAAACTGTTACAAAAACAACAAAGTCTAAATGCATCATTAAACTAAATCTTTTGCCATGAACAAAATTTGGACAGAAAAGGTGACCCTTTAGAGTGGTGGAAGCCACGGGAGAAAATATACCCTGGGCTATCGGTAATTGCAAAGAAATATCTTCCGTGGCAACATAAGTTCTAGCGAACGCATTTTCTCCATAGCCAGTCAGGTTCTTACCGATAGGAGAAATCTTTTAAGTTCTGACAATGTATACATTGTCTATAGAACGAATTTTGCTTCTTCATTTCAACAATGAATAAAAACGCAAATTTTAAGAAAACATTTTCCTGAAAAGTACAAATACTTTTTAAATTAAAGTACAAAAAATTACACAAATTGATTAAACTGTGAAATAAATGTATGAAATACATTAAAAACTATTTACCTAAATTAATTAAAATTTTTTTAATATTATTTTTGTTTTGTTTTAACTTTATCTATATATATAAAAGTGAATGTGTGTCGTTATGTTTATTATTATTAGTTTGAAGTCTATAGACGGCTAAACGGCTGAACCGATTTGCTTGAAATTTTCACAGTATATTTCTGTATGTCTGGAAGGAGCTTTAGGCTACTTTCTTTTTGGAAATTTTAAGTGGGCGTGGTACCTCCCATACAAAGTTAATTTTAAAAATCACCGATTTGCTTGAAATTTTCACAGTATATTTCTGTATGTCTGGAAGGAGCTATAGGCTACTTTTTTTTTTTGGAAATTTTAAGTGGGCGTGGTACCTCCCATACAAAGTTAATTTTAAAAATCACCGATTTGCTTGAAATTTTCACAGTATATTTCTGTATGTCTGGAAGGAGCTATAGGCTACTTTTTTTTTTTGGAAATTTTAAGTGGGCGTGGTACCTCCCATACAAAGTTAATTTTAAAAATCACCGATTTGCTTGAAATTTTCACAGTATATTTCTGTATGTCTGGAAGGAGCTATAGGCTACTTTTTTTTTTTGGAAATTTTAAGTGGGCGTGGTACCTCCCATACAAAGTTAATTTTAAAAATCACCGATTTGCTTGAAATTTTCACAGTATATTTCTGTATGTCTGGAAGGAGCTTTAGGCTACTTTTTTTTTGGAAATTTTAAGTGGGCGTGGTACCTCCCATACAAAGTTAATTTTAAAAATCACCGATTTGCTTGAAATTTTCACAGTATATTTCTGTATGTCTGGAAGGAGCTATAGGCTACTTTTTTTTTGGAAATTTTAAGTGGGCGTGGTACCTCCCATACAAAGTTAATTTTAAAAATCACCGATTTGCTTGAAATTTTCACAGTATATTTCTGTATGTCTGGAAGGAGCTATAGGCTACTTTTTTTTTTTGGAAATTTTAAGTGGGCGTGGTACCTCCCATACAAAGTTAATTTTAAAAATCACCGATTTGCTTGAAATTTTCACAGTATATTTCTGTATGTCTGGAAGGAGCTTTAGGCTACTTTTTTTTTGGAAATTTTAAGTGGGCGTGGTACCTCCCATACAAAGTTAATTTTAAAAATCACCGATTTGCTTGAAATTTTCACAGTATATTTCTGTATGTCTGGAAGGAGCTTTAGGCTACTTTTTTTTTGGAAATTTTAAGTGGGCGTGGTACCTCCCATACAAAGTTAATTTTAAAAAATACGGGTAGCGAAGCACACCGGGTTTTAGCTAGTTTTTTATAAAATGTATTAAATACATTAAAAAATATGTTACCTTTGTTAATACATGAATATGTATATGTTTTTTGTTTCAATAAAAATGAATTTTAAATTTTTGCATATTTGTATTAAAAAACGTTGAAAGTATTGAGTAGTATCGAGTACTTAGTTCAAAAAGTATCGAGTAGTATTGAGTAGTCAAAAGTAGCCACTATTTACAACACTATAGCAGGAAACCGAGTAAACCAAACAATAAAAACAATTTATATAAAGACACTTAGTAGAAAGACAATATCGCTTAAAATAGACATTATCGCTCAGTATGAAAACAATGTCGCTAAGTATAGACATGGTCGCTTAGTTGGAAAAACACTGTCGCTTATTTTAAAAATACTATCGCTTAGTATAAAGACAATATCGCTTAATATAGACACTGTCGCCTCGTATGAAAAAAATTTCGCTAAGTATAGACACTGTCGCTTAGTATTAAAAAAAATCTGTCGCTTAGTGTAAAAGCACTGTCGCTTATTATAAAGACACAGTCGCTTAGTATAGACACTGTCGCTACTAAAATATAAAGTTTTTCTTAGTAAAAACTCCCTGTCGCTTAATATAAAGTTACTTTAGCTTAGTATAAACTTACTGTCGCACATAGTAAATTCAATTACCTCTTCACTTCTTAAGAAGTAGTTTATTTCTTGCTAAAAAAATCTAAACAAATTCTTTTTTCTAACTTCAGATTCTCATTCCTGTTAATTGAAAACCGGAAGTAAATTATAAACAACCAAAAATATTCCATTATTAAAAAAAGATGCTGTTGAGAATTTTTTGCCGTTGTTTAGTTTTTGGCTCAAAAAAGAATGCATTGAAATAAGCAATAGATGTATCTATTAAATACTTCGTGACTGTGCAAAAATTGTTGTATATTCCATAAAAACCAGAAAATATTTTATAGAAAATCAACTGTAAATCGACTCATATTACAGTTATAAACACCTTAAAGAGTATTGAGTAGTTGAGTACTTTTTTATGAAAAAAAAACTGTGTTAAATCTATGAAAATATTTTGATTATTACGTTATAATTTTTTGGTTATTCGTGTCTATGCTGCAACATCTTCTGGTGGTTTTATAACATTAACTGAAAGAAATTCAATACTTTTTTGATTGGAATTTGATTTTGAAATATTTATTTATTTAGTTATTGAACAGGTTTTGACCTTTAAAAAGAAATCATGGTGTTAATTGGTTTGGTGTTTTTGTGGGTTTTGTTTTTATATTTATGTATTTGTAAATCTTTCTTTTTTATGAATATTGCTTTGGTTAAATAAACAAATATAAAATTGAGCAGAAAAATAAACCGAAAACAGCAGTGATATTTGGTCTGTCTAATGGCCATTGAACTTGGTTTGTTTGTTTTTTTTTCTTTTTGAAACATGATTGAACATAGTTCAAATCTCAATAACTTTCAATCGATTTCTATATTTTATCTATCTAGTTGGTCATTAATTATATGGAGGAAGCAATTAATATTTAACATGTAATTGACAAATACATACAACTATTCAATAAGTTGTGTTTTATATTTATTCATGACCAATTGAAGGCCTTTTCAGTTCAGTTAATAAACTTTGTTATTTTACCAGTTTACTTACATACGAGTATTATTGTTTTTGACAGCAGTTTTTTTAAAAAGGGGTTTTTTTGTTTCAATTAATTTGAGAGACATATTCTTATTTAAAGTATGCACTTGAGAATTTATTAAATTCGTAATAACTTTTCAAAAATTCATAATTTTTGTAAGGGGTTTTCTTATTTTTCATTCCATTGCTGGCATACCAGCTGCCTACTGAAGGCATGGCTGTTACGTTCAGTCACGCTACACAGTGGTATTTGTTCATACAATGTTTGGCAAAAAATATAAGGAGTGCTCGTAGAATGTTGAAATTTGGCACAAAGCCTTTGGTTGGCTTGATTAAGAAAAATATAAAGTTTCATCAAAATTAGCCACGCCCTCTACCCACCGCCCATAGAACCGAAAATTTATTTTTGGGCCAAAGTTTTTGAAATTTGGCACAAAGTCTTTGGTTAGCTCAAATAAGAAAAATATAAAGTTTCATCAAAATTGGCCACGCCCTCTACCCACCGCCCATAGAACCGAAAATTTATTTTTGGGCCAAAGTTTTTGAAATTTGGCACAGAGCCTTTGGTTAGCTCAAATAAGAAAAATATAAAGTTTCATCAAAAAGCACATCAAATGTTTAATTTTATTATTTCTAATGCTGTTTGATCTTGCAAAACATTTTAAAATTTAACATATTTAAAACTCTTATTTTATATACCAGTAGAAACTGTCAGCAAACCTACTAAAGTTTCCTACAGAAACTCTACCCACATTTTTCAAACATTCAGCCACAAAGAAAAGAGTCACAATATTGAACCGCGTTTATTTTTGTGTGTGATCTTCAAAAAAAAGGTTGCATATAAATTTTTTTGGTAATAAACTAATCGTATATATTTCCAAATATACAAGCAGGTTAGAAAGACAGTAAAGACACTGACAAATCCAAGACAAGACAAATCAATAATGTGGAGATAGAGAAACAGAAAGTTATAAATACTTAACTTACTATTTAATATTGTCAATGGTAACGAAATAGACAATTCCAATAGATAATTTTTAATTTGTAATTTTTTTGGTTGGCTTTTGTTTAAAGATTCGCTCAACATATAATGATAAAGTATGTGTATGTTATAGAGCTGAAATACGGTGGAAATTCCTAAAAAGGGATTTTCATTAAATATTTATAAAGATTTACAAAAAGTAACTTTCATTTTCAGATTCTTTTTTTTTCAGGCAATTAATATACCTATATTCAATTGGGTTACTTTCTTTGGAAAGGGGATATATTAAAGAAGTAAAGGTGCTGAAAATAGAAGAAAGCTTTATATTACAACTCTGCAATAGCGCATTATGTTTGGTTTTAGTGCAGCATAACTCAAGCTTAATGATCAAGTTAAGCTACAGCACCCACTAATTTACAAGTTTGTCTTTATGTACGTATAACTTTTTCAAAAAGAGAGAGAGAGAGATTGAATGGATCGATTGCGACTGCTCTAAGCAAGATATTTATGGCTAGTATATGACCTGCACGGAGCTCGTACTTTGCATCTGGAAGGCTGTGATCACAATTCGGTACTCCTGCTTGAAGTTTGGGACTATCATAGCATAAATTCTTCTAAAGTTGTAAGTCCCTTTCGAAAACTATTCACTGTTTGTTTTTGATATGTATTATGTAATATGAAGATTTATTAATTTCCGGATATCAACAACAAATATTAGTGGTGGTTTTTTGGGGGTGCGGGAGGGTGGTAGGTGTGAATAAGTTGTGAATGTGTTGTGGTGATTTATCCTCTTTTGGATAAGTTTTATGAATGAATTTATATTGACATCTTTTATGGAATATTAATTTTAATAACATTTTTATGTAAAGAGTAATTTTTTAAGAGCTTTCGGATTTGATTAAAAAAAACACATAAAATTTAGAGAAATGTATATAATCTATATTTGAGTTGATATTACGACCTATATAATTTAATATTTATAGATTATTTCATCTAAATATTTCATCTATATATTGACTGCGGCTACGCCTCTAATGGTTCATACGCTTGGTCCATTTTTGGAACACTCTCTCCAACATTTCGGCTGGTAACTCAGAAATAAATTCTTCAATATTAGCCTCCAGTAACTCAACCTTTGCGGGATTGTGTCTATAGATATGAGCCTTAACACAGCCCCACAAAAAATAGTTTAAAGGCGTTAAATCGCATGATCTAGGCCCCAAACGAGAAATAAACTGTTCACCGAACTCACCTCTCAATTGGGCCATTGTTTCACAAGCTGTGTGTTATGTGCCACCGTCTTGCTGTAACCACATATCAGCCAAGTGCAGCTCTTCCATTTTGGCAAAAAAAAAAAAAAATGTAATCATCGCACTGTAGCGTTCGCCATTCACATTAACGTTCTTGCCTTTGAGGTCTTTGGAAAATTGCTGTCGAATGATGCACATCAAACAGTGCATTTTTCGGGCTGCATTGGCAGTTCTTGCTGCTCTTCACAACAAAGACGACTTGTTTACGTATCCATTCAACCAGTAATGATCACTAACGCTGAAAACAATTTGCCAATAAAAAAAAGTGCACGATATACTTTCTGAACCGAGCATGAATTTTGATAATTAAATGCAAACGCGGTTCTTAAGTCGATGGTTTTTAAGTCGATTCATAGTTTAATTATAAACCAAACTGAGCATGTTTAGCAAGAACATGTTACATGAAAACAACAGAGCTGCCAAAAACAGTTTTGTCGAAAAGAAAGTTACTAAAAAAAATCACCCTATATTATGACAATACGAAAACCAATACTTGTGCTTACTATTAAAACACTATTAAAAGAATTCATATTACTTAATAAATGGCATATAATGTTGACTTTAATAAGACCAGCATGAACGATCATGCTTTATGAACAAAGTTGCTAAAAATCACCCTTTAGCATGACAATACGAAAACCTTTATTTATGCTTACTATTTAAAACTATTAAAACAATTTTAATTTCTAAATAACTGGCAAATAAATATAACGTTCAGTGCATGAACGATCATCAATCAAGATGTTGCTGAATGTTGTCACCAATATACCATTTTTGCAATGTAAATATTTAAACAATATTTCCCCAAACTCATATAAATAAAAATATTTAATCTGTTAATAAGTTTAGCAAAAAAAAAAATTAACTAAACAAAAAACACCAAAACAACAAAACTAAACAAGCATTAACCAATAATAAATAAAATACTTCATAAATTTTATTATTTATGAAGAGACAACATTTTTGTCAGCTCCCTCCTGCCGTATTAAATCTCAGTTTATCTCTAGATCTTATGGTTTTTAACCATCCGTCATATGACCACATCAGCAGCTATACACACAAGTATTTATGACTTTAATTTGATTTACTGCCATAATTTTGGATTTTGGCATTTTAAGTGCTTGAAAATGTTGTCTAAATTTTTATTTGGCAATTTTGTTTGCAGAAAAAAAAAATAAACAAAAAATTATTTTGTATTAAAGTTTGTTTTTTAATCATATTTTTTCTCTTTAATTCGGTTTTTTTTTATAATTTCATGTCAAGGTTAGTTCAAATTTATATTATCAAAATTTTGATACTTTTGTCAACAATTTTGCACAAAAAAAACTGGCTTGATGTTGTCCAAAAAACACTGTTTTTGTTAATTAAAAATCTAAATATTTGTTTAGTTATTTAATAGACTCCAAACTAATAAACAAAACTTGAAAGTTTATGTACACTAAAGCTATGTATAGACAGACGATCGTCAGATATTATAACGTTATCAGATCTAGCAATGTGCTAGCAATGTACTGAAATTGAAAAATTATTAGCAAAAGGTAAATTGTGAGTTCAGACGGCTGTAAGAAAATTAACAATTTCATTGTCACACAATTGTCACACAATGAATTTATTTGTCAACCGAAATTGTTGCATTTAGAAATAATGTATATGACAATGCTGCCATTGTCAGATGCATAATTTTTGCACATATGACAATGAAAATTGTCTTAAAACAATGACAATGACAAAAATTTGTGTTTACACGATTGTTAGATGTCTGACAATATTTTTGTCGTGCAATGTACTGAAAATGCTTTTTCTTACAACGTTGGAAGACAAAAATTTTAAGTTCACACGGTTGTTAAACATTTTCTGAACATTAAATAAAAAAGTTTTTTCGAGCTCGAGGCCAATTATTTTTAAAAAAATTTATTAAATTATTCGTTCCAATATTTCGATATTCATCGAATATCATTATCAAGGCTGTAGCATTATAAGAAAAACACCAATGTACGAACAATATTACAACGAAATGAGTTACAATTATATTTGCAAGAGACGTATTATTTAGAGCTGTGTCGTTCGTGAACGAACGGGTTAAATTGAACGGATCACTTCACTGAACGGAATGAGCTGGTCATTTAACTGAACGATTTTCGTTCAATAGTGTACGCATCAATTTCGTTCAGCTGCTGTTTATCAAAAGACAAAAAGAAAATCACAATCAATAAGGGTTGTATTCATTCGTTCAAAGTGAACGATTTAACGAAATGAATGAACGAATCAGTCTCGGATAAATGAGCGAAAATGACCGGTCACTGAAATGAACGCCCGGGCACAACTCTAGTACTATTATCTCCACACTCAATAATAAATGAATAATTGGCCTCGAGCTCGAAGAAACTTTTTATTTTATTAAAAAAAAAAAAGGTCGAAGAAATCAAAATTTAATTTAATATTTTCTGAACATTTTTCGGACAACGTTGTAATATCTGACGACCGTCTTTTTTGATTAATGGTTTCACCAAATTTTGCCTGCGCAAAAAATTATTTTATGTATGTAAGAATGTAAATCAGTTTCTAACATTTTTTGTTTATGTTTAAAGACAAATATTTTATGAATGAAAATCAACATGTTTCAAAATTAAATAAAAAAGTTATATAACTAGAATGTTTAATGAACTCATTAGAAACGAACTAAAATGTTCAGAAAATGACGTTAATTAATTAATTCAATTTATAGAAGACATTTATATTATCAAAGAGTTGTTAATAGCAGGAAAGTTTTTCTAAAGTTCCGGCAAATAAATGGCATTTTGAGACAATGCCCTAAGATATACAGCTGATATGCCAAAAAGCAATCGTACTCACACATCAATATTTGCTGATGAAACTGCTGGGGGTCATGAAGACCCTCAAGAAGCATATCTCTACCTACAAAACCATATACATATTTCAATTAGAAAAATACTTAAAGCAATAAAGGACAAAAGTTAATGAGCAGAAATTCACACACACACACACACACACACAAATCTTTACATTGCCCAGAGAATCATGCTCTCATAATGACCGACCAATTGTCTTTTAAATAGCAAGCAAGGTTTCATTATGCATATCTCAAGTGCTGCCGGCACTTAACACGTTGAGTCAAATCGTAACACGTTGAGTCGCGATTTGGTTTGGATTTTGGACTTGACACCTATATTGCTCGATCAAGCAAAGCTCCTTATCGCAACATGATAACATAGCTGAGTAGCATGTGGTTTTGACAGTCGTGAAATAATTCAATTACTGCATGATATATTTGCTGATTGCATGATAGATCATTCTAGATTAAGAAACTTTTAAACATTTAGCTCATATATTTATATCAGTGATTGGCATAAAGAGAACATGGATTATGGATTATAACAATATACTCTCTATCGCAATCTGTGAGTTTTGTTTCTTATTTGGTAATTAGTATGAGCTTCGTTGACATTCGTATTACTTACAATCAGGTACGTACCTTAAGGCTGTGTATGCCAACCACTGCTTTTTATACATACATATATGTATAACATAATGTGTAATTCTTAAATTGTTCAAAGGCAGTTGTTTAGACCAACATTTTTAGTTTATTAAGCACCTCTAGCAGCATTTTAGTCTAATTGCCGCCACCCAAAAGTAGCTTAAAATTAAAGTATGGCCACAAACTATGGGGCACAACAGCTAGTACAATGGACCACAAGGTCTCCGGGTGGAAGTGCACTTTATGCACTACCCTTCTATCCTATCCTAACAGCTAGCACAACAACAAAATTAGAATAGAAAAATACCCACGAGCCAATGGGAAACATCATATAAATACATGAAAACGTTTGAAGATGTAATGGAATAATAGATATACATTTTATAAAAAACATTAATAATAATAAAAGGCTTTCCTTTAGAGAGGTGTATTAAGCATTTAAATTTTTAAACTATTTAAACACTACATTCAGTGAAACAATGAAAAAGGCATTTAATTCTTGATTTTGATAAACGCATAAAAACAATGCAATAAAACATAATGACGATTAATATTTCTTTATATTTCTTGTATTTATTCTCAACATTTTGTAACTATTTTTTTTGGTTTTGTTTTGTTTAAAAAACTATTTGTTGTTTCCCCCTTTTCAAATTGTGTGTATTGGGCTTGTTAGCTTTTAGTTGTGTATGGGTTGGTTTTTGTTAAGTTGGTATCCATAATTAATTGCTCTTTCACACTATAATTAAAAATTAATTTAGTTTTAACAACAACAACAATAATAAAATCCTAATCATGTATTCCCACTAATGACTGTTTAACTCTCAATTCACATACGGCGGCACTGGCTCCCTGACTGACAGCTATAAAGAGGAAGATATTTTCTTCAAACCATTTTTATTCGAATGTGTTTTTGTTTTATGATTTTATATGCTCTATTAATGAAGTTTATAGTTTAGCAAGTGTGTTGAATTTACTAAAGTTTAGTTTAATGAAGGTTTAAATCAGTGGTCGGCATAAAGAGAATTTGGTTTGTAATAACCTCTTTTTTTAATATACATAATTAACCAACACAAACTGCGAAGATTTTTGGCTTATCCGCAGAAAACACCCAGAGTCTTTGGCGGGAATCGAACCTGCAACTCTCTAACTGATAATCCGGCACACTATCTCCTAGTCCATCCGGGCAGCCAGTCTTCTTAAGCTGCTGTAATCTGCAGTATAGCTAATGTCTGTGATTTGCTTCTTTTATGATAATTTGTATGAAGTTTTTTGATATTATGTATTTTGAAGGTAAATAAAATGCCCCTAGTGGCTATGAATGTCGACCACTGGTCCAATACTTCCCAAGATCTATGACAAACATTTTAAATATTTACAAAGAGTGTCATTAGTTTAAAAAATCAGCTAAAAGATTCACTTAAGTTCAGTTATATCCGAAAGGCTTTAGAACAGTGGTTGGCATAAGGAGAACATGGATTGTGAAAACAGTGTAATTAAGTTTTTGGTGCTTATTGTTAATTGTTTGTACAATTTGTATGAACTTCGTTCATAGTTGTATTGTTTAATGATTAATAAACTATTAAGTTCGTACCTTGTGCTTATAACAGTCGTTCACTGGTTTGTACTTTTCCCATATTAAACATTTTAATAACACATTTTAAATGTTTTAAAATACTGTAATCAGCTTTATATACCAGCTACGTATTCCTGAAAGTATGTATATACCAGTGCTTGGCATTAGGAAAACATGGAGCGACCAGCCATCGATTGTGATTTTTGTTTCTTTTTTCAATAATTTTAATGAACATTTTTTTTTCCTTGGACCAACACTCTGGGGACGACCCCTAATCATGCTAATCATGTGTTGAAACAAGGAAAATAGGTTATGGGAAGGATGATAGAGTTGGTAGTGTTTGTGAACATTTGATATGAATTTTCCCATATTGAAACATACGCTTCGGTATGGCTAAAGAACGAATTTTTACTGTAATCTTTTGTGCGATGCACAACATGGTTCAGTCGATCATGATTGATTGAGTACTGACTGAAGAACGTGTGCTATGCAAAAAAAACTTCGGGATTTCAGTAGAACACATTAGATTATAGTTTATAGATTGAGTGCCCCGATAGACCAGGCGATAGAGTGCCGGACTATCAGTCAAGGGGTTGCGGGTTCGATTCCCGCCAAATACTCTGGGTGTTTTCTTCAGATAAGCCAAAAGCTTCGCAGTTTGTGTTTGTTAATTAAAAAAAATTGTATCTATAGAACAGTGAAACACGAACCATATTGCAGCGATGTTCCAGTGAATAAATGGAGTTGGATGCCCTACTGCCACCGATAAGCACCTTCAATCTCTCCTGTACGCGCTCGAATAACTCCAAAATATACTTCTAAGCATCGGGTTATAAATGATAGTTTTGTTCCATTTTCGTTCGCATGATGTAAATAGTAACGAGATCAGATGGAGTGAAATCAACAATGGTCAAACAATATCCATTACATATAAGATATGAAATACTTATTGTTAATGCGTTTTTAATGAAGATACAATAAATAAACAAAAAAGATGGGGTGAAGTATTTTCTACACCGTTTTAGAAAACCAAGGCACTTGAACGCTTCTGTTGACACTTGAAAAATGTGTTAAGTCCAGCCGAACATCACACTGGGTTCTCATGCGTAGAACATCAAGAGCATCTGAATTCCTAATTTTTTAAACCGCACATTGCTGTGTTTTAAAAAAGTTCGTTCCATGGTGGATATGAGTGCCGACCACTAGTCTAAAACTTCCTTAGTTCGAAAGTAAACATTTGACATAATCAGCTGAATGTGCCAGTTACAAGATTGAGTTAGGTCCATTTAAGATTTAGATTAGTGATCGTTATAAGGAGAGCAGGGTTTGGAAAACAAAACTGACCAGCCCATGATTGTGATTCGTTACATTTTTGTTAATTTGTATGAACACGAATATCAAGTCTTGTTTCGAGATAAATAACCGTTTCAGTTTGACTCCTGCTGGCTATGAGTATCGATCACAGATCTAGCTTACCCAGATCTATGATAATTAACTCAAAGGTTTACTAAAAGTGTAATCAGCTTAATATACCAGCAACAAACTTCACTAAACTGATTCTAAAACTAACTTAAATAAAAACACTGGCATAATTCTTTCTGCTCTATTCTTGTTATTCAAAACAGCCTAAAAGTCTAGTAAAACTGGCGTCCTTAAAGCCCAGCAAAAATAATGCATTTATGCCTGTTTATACATTTCTTTTTACTAAAACATTGCTAAACTTGTTTCTCTTTGTATTTAAGCAGAAGATAAAAAAAAATCACTGTTAATGACTTTGAAAGATCGTTACATTTGCTGGCTATCTTTAAACAGCAAAACAAAACAAAAAAACAGAAAAACTAGCAATGGTAAAGTTTTTCCCTTTACTCTGTGCAACATTTTGCTAAACTTATTGTATGTACTTCAATGGCTGGCGAGCCATAAATCAAGCAAAGGTCAAACAACAACTTGAGATTTGCAAAAAGGATTTTGCAGCAAAAGGGTCGGTCGGTCGGTCGTTCAATTGAGTATTTGCTAAAATTAAAGAAAACTAGAAAAGAAAATCAAACTGCATCTATAACAAATACAAATCTTTACTACTATATTGTGGTCTAGAAAACAAACAACATTTTGTTGGCAAAATAACAATATCTAAATAGAGAAAGAAAACTGCACAACAACAGCAAAACTTGATAACAATTTTGTATTTGAAATAAAAGAAATTAAAGAAAAACCGTCAACTGTGTCTGCCCAACTGCCAAGGGTGAATTGTTGCTGTTAGCCAGCAAAAGGATACTTAAATTTATATTGTTTATATTGCTGTTTGTTTTTCTGCTTTTTTATATTTTGGAAATCCGAACGATTTTCGTGCTGTCAACTATCTTTAAATAATCAACAATATCAATAGAAAAATATCTGGAAAAAAAGGAAAAACTGTAATAAAAACTAACAAAATTAAACTATCTTTTTTTTGGGGTTTTTTTTATGTGCCAAGATTAACAACAAAGTGTATGAACTATAAAGAGTTAAAAGCACTCATGTCACAGAATTTAATTCCGTTCGAAAGCGGAATTAATTCCGTATTTTGCTTCTATAGAAAAAGTGCTCTTTTTTCCTTAGAGTTGTTATAGATGGGATTTCATCAGACGACTTCAACGTTAATTCAGGAGTAGCGCAAGGCTCTGTTCTTTTTCCTTTTTTATTTTCTATCTTTCTAAATGATCTTCTTAGTGAAATTTTCAACCCTATTTATTATTTTGCAGATGATAGTAACATTTGCCATTCATATTCATTCAACTGTAGACCAAGCCTGTTGGGGCAATGAAACCAATATATTATGACAAACTCAGAATAGGATTGTGAGCATAGTGTCGCTTTTAGCTCACGTAAAACTCAATGTTGTATGTTAATACACAAACGCAAGATAGATCAAGTTGCTTCATTTGCTTTTATGGGCGCTGTAAATATTAAGGAATCAGACGCTCTTGATGTTCTAGACATGAGAATCCAGTGTGATGTAAGCTGGACTCAACTTATTTTTTGAAGTGTAGGACATAATTCACTCCATATTTTTTAGTTTGCTTAATTATTGTATATCCATAAAAACGAACTGAGAATAAATTACACCTAAGTCCCCGTTTACACAGGGAAACATTTGGAAGGGAAACATCTGGAATTCTCTTTTGTATTTTCCTTCGCGGTCATACAGGGAAACATTACAGTTTATATTTGTTTTTTTGACATTTTTCTAATTGCAGTATTGTTTTTTTTTAATTTCCACTGTACTGTACTACAATATGAAAGCACAAAGCGTGTCTCCGTCAACGGGAAACAAATTTCATATTCTCTTCCCCACCCGTCCTTCTCTAACAAACAAAATGTTTGCCTTCCAAATGTTTTCATGTGTAAACGGGGATTAATTCTGTTTTTACACGGTAATTGGTTCCGGGAAACTTCGCGTAAAAAAAACCGTGTAAAAAAGACATTGATCGTATGTAAAATAGGTGATTGGTTCCTTATGTCTAAAACCTACTGAAATTTGTAAAAAGCAAGGATTTTTTAAGAACAACTATTCAGATTTTTAATATCAAATCACATATGTATGTATACCTACAATTTATTTTTACACAAACATATATACTCTATTCACTAAAAGGGAATTCCCCTAAATTTGTGATATGAACATATTTCACAAAAATTAAATTTAACCAAAAGAAATTTAAGCCCAAAAGATTTTGAATCGTGCCAAATGAAATAAAATTGTGTAACAAAATGTAAAATTGTTTATTTTCAAACCGTGTTTAATCAAAACCGTGTTAAAATAGACCGTGTAAAAACAGAATTAGGTGTATTTCAAATCTTATATCTATTGAATTTTAATTATTTATTCCAGCCACTGCCGGAGAAAAATTATTTGACCATTGTTGATTTCACTCAATCTGATCTCCTTACTCTTTACACCACCTATATGCGACCGAAAATGAAATAAAACTCTCATTTATATATAGAAGTCTATTTAGGACTTACTTTACCAGAACGAAAGTGCTGATCGGTGACAGCAGGGTATCCAACCCGCAATGTGGGTTGTATTTCAATGTTTTATCGATTCTATAATCGAATGTGTTCTACTCAAATTAGGGAACATGTTCACGAAACCCGTAATTTTTTACACAATACTTTTTCTTCAGTAAGGTTCCATCCACTCATGGTCGGCTGGACAGTGAATCGCACAACACATTATAAAGAAAATTCGTCCTTAGTCATACTGTCCGTACATTGAATAAACATCCTGCAGCAGTATTCCCTGTCACTTTCAATATAGGAAAATTCAAATCAAATGTTCACAAACACTACTCTCTCTATCTTCCCCTCCATAACCTGTTTACCAAGTTCCAACACAAATCATTCTTGCCTTTATGAAACTAAATTTTTGTATAAGCTTAAATATCTAACTCGTTATGTTTTATTCTGCTACTTTCACATTGCCTAATCTTTATTGTAAAGGACGAAAACTTCCCTTGGTTGACGCTACATCTTTAACAAAATAGCTGGGAAGTTTAACATAATAATCTTTAGGGTTCCGAGAGCCGGCACAGTGTTTTAGACACATTTTATTTTCGAAATCATTCGAAAGCTCTTGAATGTTTGGAAATATCTTAAAGAAATTTTACACAGAGGTGTTTCTGAGTTGATTTGAATTTACATGGGTTCATAGTTAGAATAGAGACTAGTAGCCGGCTCTATGAATTTGACATTAAAAATTAAACAATTAATTATTATTCAAATTAAGATAGTACTTCAAAATACCTATATAAAATACTTTTGAATGAGTGGCTTATCTGAATTTGTGTTCAGAAATTTCTTTCAGATTGCCTCATGTTTTCATCTATAGATTTTTTGCTATTTAAACGATTTTGCTGATTTTCAAAACCAAACTACTTAGGACAATCACTAACATTCCTGCCTAAATTTCAATAATATAAAATAAGAATTTTGGATCACATCATGTTTTACACAGACAGATACACGGACATAGCTAAACCAAATTCATGGATTTTAAGACGAATATTTCTCAGCCTTACACACAGAATGAAAAACTTTAATGTACCAACAAACCTTAAACATTTCTTACCTTTGTAATTCTCATAACTGACCACAGACACAGTCAAACAATTAAACAACATTTCAAATAAATTCTTTCAACAATACACACCTGCAATAAAAAAAAGAGACAAATAAAAATCTTGATTAATTTTCTATTGCTTTAATAGATAAAACAAAAAAATCTTAAACAATTTATTAAATATGGTAAAATATACAATAAATTATTAATAAAACTTAACAACAATATGTCAATAATAATGTAATCCATCATAATTTGCTATAAAAGCAGAAACCAGCCAGCCAAACAACCAACAAAAACTTAAAACCAAATATGTCTGTACAATAATAAATGCATATTTGTTTTCAACCAAAAACAAACAAATCTTTAAACTCCCCCTGCTCCTTGCCCGCCCACAATTTAATGACAAAACTCTGTTAAATGGACAGACACACTTAAACAATATACATATATATGGCCATGGTGTAGTCTTTGGCCAAACATTAATAAAACCAAAGCCTTAAAAGAGTCGCTTTTATATAAAAAAATAATATAAATTTTCTTTTTTGAAAAGCACTAATGGCAATAAAGCACTTCTACCCACCACCAACATGCGATCAAATAAATTTTGGATACGTCTTGGTAAGGAAACACTTTAAAAACAATAAATAGATGACAGATGTATGTATATAGACGAACGGGTAGACAGACAGACAGACAGACAGACAGCCAGCCAGCTAAACTGATAGTCAGACTGACAAAAGGATGGATGAATGTTTGATTGCCTGAATGTTTGAATAGAGAGGAACAAATGGACTTGACTATAAGGTAACAAATTATGGCTTAATGCTAACAAACACAGGAAAATGATGAAAGCCTACAGTGCAACAAAAAATCAAGTGTACTAAAATTAAAATAAATAATAAAAAATTGTAAACAACTAAACATAGTTTTACCTATGTTACTGTTTTGAATAATTTTATTTGAAAACCTAAAAGTTCTTTATTTTTATATTTGCAACTAAAGCTAAAGCAAATTTCTTTAGTAATATACAGTTGGCTTACTTCTATCGCTCACTGTCTGCTGCTTAAGGTTGGCAAATCAGTTTTTTTTTTTTTTTTTAATATTCATTCTATTTTTCTTAACAGACATAAATAAATAAATGTTTATTACGTGTTTTTATGATTGCTTTCGTCTTCGCTGCTGTTTTAAAAACTAACAACCATAAGAAGACAATATAAAAATTGTTTATGATAAATCTTTAAATTTATTGTTTTCACAATAATAATAATGCCTGAGCAAACGACAAAAAAAAGCAAATAAATTAAAAATTTAACATGTTTAATCTTGTCAGGTAATATGTAAGTATGTACATACATATATAATAATACTAACATAACCCTGCAAAAAACGCGAGTAGTACGGACTACTCCACAATGGACCAGGAGTACTCCAAACATAATCCATTTGTATGAAACAAAACTAGGCCATTAAAACTTTACGATGTCCTTGGACTGGACGATATAATCCAAATTTGCATAACACGGGACGAGTCGCAAAACTACTCCTTGTAAGTACTCCAAATGTTTTACAACAACGATTACGGTTGTTAAAACACTATTAATTGTCGTGTAACCAGAAGTTCTGCAGTAATCAATGTCGTGAATTATGTGTGCGATGGACTAGACAGAGGGTTTTTTGGCGTTGGAGGTATTTTTTATGATTTTTCAAAAGCATTTGATCTTGTAGACCATGTCATGTTATGTGTAAAATTACCTTTTTATGGTATTCGCGGCCAAGAGTTGGAGTTATTTAAAAGCTACCTCGAAAACAGAAAACAATATGTTAAAATTAATACAAGTCAAAGTTCAATACAACATGTTGTGTGTGATGTGGCTCAAGGTAGTGTTTTGGTACCGTTGTTATTCCAAATATACCTTAATGATATCAACAACCTTAGACTTACCGGAAGAATATTTTTGTATGCTGATGACCTATGTTTATTATACCCATATGTCGAGAGAGATGCGCTCTTTATATCTGAATACGCACGACTTAACAAACTGGTACTGAATGCTACTAAAACAAAGTTCATTCGGTTTAAAGCGCAGTCAAATCGTATTGAACAAAATTGTTGATGGAAAAGAACTAGAAGAGGTTTCTGTCATTAAATACCTTGGGATCCATATACAGAACAACCTATCCTGGAAGTCGCATATAGATCAACTAAAACGTTGCATATTTATATAAGATGAGAAACAAACTCGATAGACATACAAATCTGCTTATCTATCAATCTTCAATTCAAAACCATCTGAATTACCTTGTACTTATATATGTACATTAGGGTGGTTTTTCAAAATCGATTTTCGATTTTTAAAGGTGCTCACATCTAGAATTATGTAATTTAGTGTTAAAATACAATTGCGAAAATTTTAGCTCAATCGGACTATGTCTTCCCGTGCCGAAAGAGCCCCAAAGTTTTCGAAAATGCCTGTTTTTCACGAAATAGCGCCATGTTTCTGCTTTAGCTGATAAATGCCATAAGTTATTACAATAAATTTACTATCAAATGAAAGGTACTTATAATGACTTTAAAAGTTAATTTCTTATTCATATTTACCACAAAATATTCAAGCAGAAATTAAAAATCGGGGAGTCCCCCCAATATGATTTTGACTTTGCGCGTGTAATGTTACTTTAAGAGAAATATTCATTTAAAGGTTTTTGTGTTAAGTGAACAGTTCGTACAAGAAAGATATTTAAGCCAAAATGGCTAGTATGTTCGTATCCGTGCTAAAACTCAGATTTATTTAATTGGGCATTCATCTCAACAAATAACCGGCATCAAGCAACCATCAAACCATCAAGTACTAAAGGCATTGTTTTATAACATGCGTAACGTTGGATTACCTTTCTGTGAAGCCGCAAAACTCATTCTGAAAGAAGTTTTTGTGTTCTGGGAGAAAGCTCAGTTACAGAAAAATGCTGTTAGTAAAGTCCAAAAATCGTATAACGAATGGAGAACACTACAGAAAAATTTAAAATTGAAGACAATATGTCAAGAGGAAAAAATAGTGCATTCACAATTAAATTGCCTGATTTATTTAATGTAGCAGTAGAAGATGCTATTTCCAAAATGACTCACCAGGAAGACCAGGCCATATGGAAGGTGTCGATCTGAAGACAGCTCTCGCTGAAGAAAGAAGCGAAGAAAGAAAATCGAAAGCAGAAGAGCGGCGACTCCGACAGATATCACTAGAAAGCGTTGGTAAGTTTCTACCATATTTGCCCAAGTTTAATAAAAAAAAGTTATACCCTTAAAACTTAACCTTGAATATTTACTATTGGAATTTATAAAATGTATTCTTTTTCTCACTGCAACAGAAAATTTACAAAATATCTCATTCTCTTCTGAGTCGGAGGTGGCTTCAGATGGCGATGGAAAAATCGGAAAATTAGAAACTTAGAGCAAAAAGAGGAAATACAGTTGCGGATATAAAAAAGTCATAACCGAACAGCTATCAATTTTATTAGATAGGTGCATGTTTGAAAACTTTGGGGCTTTTTCGGCACGGGAAGGCATAGTCCGATTGAGCTAAAACTTTTACAATTGTATTTTAACACTAAATAGAACATTTCTAGGCGTGAGCACTTACAAATTTCAAAAAAAAAAATTTTGCCATATTCAATAAAACCACCCTAATGTACATAAAAGGAACTCCAATATAAAATCTTTGCAAGTATTTCAAAATAAGGCATTGAAGCTGATATATAACCCTCCCAGATCATACCCTACTTTGGACTTATATAAAAACATTGCTATTTTCGGCCGTCATAGATTTCAGTTACTAATTTATGTTTATAAAGTGCATAATATAGGATATCACAGTATGCGATTGGAAACCGTTCATCATAATTTCAATACAAGACACCGTACTGATCTCAGTGTAGTAAGATGTCGCTTAGAAATTACAAAACAGCGAATTCAATACATGGGTAGTATGGAATATAACAAATTACCACAATTTGTTAAAGAGGCTGAAACAATCTCAATTTATAAAAAGAGATTAAAAGAATATTTATATGAACATTTGAAAATGCTTTTGCTATAAATGCTATTAAGTTAGAATGATCTCATTTTTTATATAATTTAATTCAAAATCAATGAGTATGTAAAAAAATTTGCAAAAATAGTTGCTAGCTTGCCTCTAGTGGCGCTGAGGCACCTAGTTCCAATATAAAATAAATATTTTGAATATTAAAAAAACAAAAAAAAAAAAAAAACAAAAATTAAATGGTCCATGAGTGCTACAATGGACCGCGTTTGCACAGATTTTTTGCAGGAAACAGATATATACATACATACATACATATGGTGGATTTCAAGTCAAGTGACCAAATTTTAAAAATCGATGTCTTCCGATTTGGATGAAATTTGCACCAAGGTTAGTACTATTGGATAGTAGGCCAGAGACAAATTTTCAGCTCTATCAGTCCAGAAGTGCCGGAGTTAGAAGGGGGCAAATTTGGACATTTTGGTAAATTTTGGTCATGCAGGTTTTTTTTTAAATGAGTGTAACTCTTTTACCTATTGGTCCTAGCAAAAATTGTCCAAAGGACTGTAGATAGCTATTTCTTCAATCATTTCAAAAATATTTTTTTTTAATTTTGAAAAAAAAAATTTAATTTTTTTCAATTTGGGCCCTTTTTTCTCAAAAGAAAGCTTATACAATTTACTTTAAGGCCTTTATAATCGCTTAATGGGATGCAAGTGGGATATCTATCAAAAAAATTATTTTTTAACTCAAGAATAGGATTTTTCAATATTTTTCTAACTCCGGCACTTCTGGACTGATAGAGCTGAAAATTTGTCTCTGGCATACTATCCAATAGTACTAACATTGGTGCAAATTTCATCCAAATCGAAAGACATCGATTTTTAAAATTGGGTCACTTGACGTGAAATACACCATATGTATATTATTAAAAACTTGATTTACAAACAATTTAGTAACTAGATACTATTAAACAGAAATTTTGAACATTGGAGTTAATTTTCAACTTAACCCTACTTCAGTTCTTTTCTATTTCTGTTTTAGTTCTGTTCTAGTTCTGTTCTAGTTCTGTTCTAGTTCTGTTCTAGTTCTGTTCTAGTTCTGTTCTGTTCTACTTCTGTTCTATTTCGGTGTTAGTTCAAATGAAATATTCTCGATTATTTATTCCTATTTTGTTTGTAAATTGTACTTGAAAAACATAAAATTGTACAGAATACATAAATTTTTAACTTATTTAAAACTTTTTCATTGCTGATAAGCTGTAGTTTAAAATTTATAAATGTATCCAAAAATTTCACTTTTCTGTTACACCATCTTTATGGTCATCTTCAAAATTAGTTTGTCTTAATTCTATTGTTTTGTTTTTCAACAATAAATTATTTAATAGTACTTAATTTTTGCGTTTTTTTTTTTTCAAATATACTTTCAGTGTCCATTTTTCTCATTTAAACATTGAGTGTGTATGAATTTTTATCACACAATTACCTTCATCTTTAATGGGCCACTTATTTTTGATAATTTTTTTCCAAATTTATTGTTGTCTTTAAAAAATTGCTGCTGCCGTTGCGTTTCTTAATGGCCAATTATGGTTGGTAAAAGAAAGTTAAGAAAAACATTGTTAAGTAGAAAAAGTCTCAAAGAAAATGTTTCTTTATGATTATCAGGCTAATTAAAAGACAATATTTTTTAGTAGTAATGGGATTTTTTGCAGCGATAATATAAAATGCAAAAAGATACAGCAAATGAAGACAATAAATTGGTCTTAAATAGGGGAAGTATTTAAGGGCAAAGAAAAAGTAATTGCTTTACATTAAGTAATAGAGCCAACATTTACAAAGAAACCTCAAGAAACATAATTTCAAAGGCAACTAAACTTATTTTACAAATATTAACATTTCCCCATCCCCTCTCTTGCGACGACATGTCACTGTTTATAATTTTAAATAAATGTTTAAAATTCTAGGAATTTTTTAATTTGAAACTGTAAACTATAGCAGATTATATACAATATCCATTAATTTATTAAACAACAATTCAGCAATTTTATTCACCAAATATATACAAAGGTTTTACTAGGTAACATATTTAACTTATTTCGAATGCATCAAAATAATACTTGTATTCATATATTGAAGTCATTTTAAACCTGAATACCTGCTGTCATTTGCTAAAAATACTTCTCTTTAACAAAATAATTTATATTTATGGCAAATAATCAATTTATTTATTTATGTTAAAATTTTTTGTGCTGATTTTTTACTTATACTAATTCAAATTAAATTCGTTTTTATTACACAATGCAGTTTTAATTGGAAATATAATGAAACAGCGGCATTGTAGACTGACAGTTAAAACTGACAGAAAATTTGAGAAATTAAAAAATATAGTAAAAATTTTCTTAAATGGTCTTTTCTGAGGAAGAGAATTTAAAGGAATTTATTCATTAAGTGGTTTGTGGAATAAAGAATTAATCACTAAAAGGAAAATGTATAAACCTTTGGAATTTTACGATCTGACAGAGTTTAGTTCCAGTTCAGTTCTAGTTTAATTCTACTTCAGTTCTAGTTCATTATAAATAATTAAATAAAGATATAATATTGTTAATATTTAAGCTATTAATATTTAAATAATTTTAATAACATTTGTATTCTAGTATTTTATTCTTGACCTACAGACAAGCCAATTCGTGACTTCGTGGGTCCTTAATTTAATCCTAAATGAAATGCAATTTATTAAAATATTATTAACAGTTCTAGTTCAGTTCAAATTTAGTTCCAGTTTCAGTTCAGTTCTAGTTCAGTTAAAATTTTGTTTGAGTTCCTTGCAAGTTTAGTCCTGCTAAAATTTGTTAAAATGTTTAAGAATATTCGTTTCAACTTAAGTAAGTTATATTTTATTCCTTTACTTCACTGCCTTGTTACTTTATTTGGAGTAAGAAGTCAATCTTAATATAAAATTCTTGCTCATAAAAAAAAAGAAAATGAAAAAATATAGTTTACGTTTATTTATTTGCAACATAAACAATTTTTAGTTGTTTAGTAAATAAATAAATACGTGCAATATGTACGACAACTTACTTCAATTGTAAAATACAAGTACAACATGAAGAAAACGAATTATATATATTTTAAATCGTAAATCAATAGTAAATTAATAAATAAAAAGCATGGGTGCTTACATAAAAATAAATCGTTTTAAATAAAAACGAAACATGTTAAATAGTTAACATGTAGATGCTGTCAGGAATAGCGAAATTGTATTAGACATAATAAATAATAAAAAAAAATATTAACATGTGGAAAAGAAAAACAGTTGTTAAGAAAGTTTAAATAAAACACAGAGATCTTTGCATACTTCCAGTATAGATCAGAGTTATGGGGTTTAAATTTCAAACTACAATTCATATACGGCCCAATCATGAATAAAAAATCAGCGGGAGTTTTTTCCCTTCCTATTTGTTTAACATTGCCTTTGAATAGGCAAAATGGGAAAAGGGAAAAAACTCCCGCGGAATTTTTATTCATTGATTAATTTTTATTAATTTCGTTGTCATCAATATTCCAATAACCCCCAGGACTGTCTCCAAGTTTTGCCATTAAGTAGGATGACTGATGACTATCACCCCTAATCGTATTCCAAATTATAGTGTGTATTAAAACTGACATTATGCGAATTTATTTATCTGTGTTATTCAGACATATGTACATATGTACATATATGAAGTTTAGTTTTTTTTTGCTGACACCATCATATGTATTTTACTGGTACTGGTACGACTGAGTGCTGCTTGCAGAACAGTATAGCGTGGTAATATGATCATATTCATATTTATGAGCTTTTTACACATACCAACATGCATAGTTGGGAGTTTTTCTACATACGAGTACATATGTATATCATATTTATAAATGTTATTATTTTTGTTTTTGTCATATGCTGCTCAAAAAAGTATTAATATATTTTTTTATATTTTATACATATTAAGCAGCAGACATAATCCAGCATATATTCGGATTTCGGTATAATTTTAAATTAATGTGACATAAAATTGCAAAATTATACCAAAAAGCAAAAACGACATTAAGTTTTTTTTTTTTCAAATTATTTACAATAATCACAGTGGGTTGAGGGAGTAATAAATCTAGTGACAATAAATAATAGTAAAATTTTCCAAATAGTATTAAATAGAAGATATTATTTAATTTGTGAGACTGGAATGTAATATGTATGTATATGGTGTAATCAAAAGAACTACAACAGAACTAAAACAGAACTAAAACAGAACTAGAACAGAACTAGAACAGAAGTAGAACTAGAACAGAATTAGAACAGAACTAGAACAGAACTAGAACAGAACTAGAACAGAACTAGAACAGAACTAGAACAGAACTAGAACAGAACTAGAACAGAACTAGAACAGAACTAGAACAGAACTAGAACAGAATAGTCAAGGTGAATTTAAATACTAGGTGACAGCGTAGCGCCAGCTGATTATTCATGGTGAAATTGAAAATGTCAAAAAGTTATATAAAAAAAAACTTTTTGACAGTGACGAAGGTTTTTACATATAGAAAAATGCCTGTTGTTCTTGCCTTGTTGTAATTGTTGTACCAATGCTGTCACCTAGTATTTAATTTCACCATGAGAATAGTATTCTATTTTTTAATAAAACAAAATGTGTCATTGGTAGTCATTTTCGAAAAAAGTACTAAAATCCGGAGCATTCAAACTCAAAACCGGGCCATTTTTTATGGGGAAACAACTTTATTACTCAAGTTAAATTTAGACAATTATAATGTTATAAGTAATTTGAATTTAATTTTCTGTAGCTTTTTGTTTAAAATCGTATTTATCCTGTGATGAAATTTGCTTCAGCAATATTGGGGATTCTCTTAAAAAATTGTAAAATTCGTACTTTAAATTATATTTGAGAAATTGCATATGTTTCAAAGTATCTAGGTTAAGTTGCGATTTTTCTTTTGTCCATAATTTTGCGATCAACGAAAATATACGCTCTACACTTGCAGATGTTGCTGGCAAACCAAATATTAATTTAATGATTTGCGCGAAGCGAGTGTACGGTACATTGTTACTTTAAAAATGTTTGAAACATTCCACCCAACGTTGATGTGGTTTAGTAGAACCAGGCTTAGTAGGAGGATTATTTTTATTCCATTCGTTAATTTTCTCTGGGGTAATAAATTTCAATATGTAACCAAACTCGTCAAACAATTCTACATTGTTGTCTTCAGGTTTCAATCATTTCTTTTCAACCATAAATTTCATTGTTGTTTCTACATCATTCCAATTCGGTGCAGTAGCGAGCCCCTTTTTGTTTAAGTAAAAACAATTAAAAAAAAAATAAATTCGACCTTTAAATTTTGTGTATTTAAAATTGCAATGACTCTTTTCTGACATTATCTAAGAGCTCTTTCTGAGCCCAAAAAACCTCATAAGAGACTCTTTTCTGACATTATCTAAGAGCTCTTTCTGACGGAGCAATAATGATTGTTTTTTGGGCTCATAAAGAGCATGAACGCTCCGGAAAAGGTGTCAGAAAAGACTCTTTTCGGACTCATATGGCTTGCTGGGGATATGCATAGAGACATGATTTTAAAAATAATCATCAAAAGAATTAATTACCATTAAAATATGATGCGATTGTGCCGAATTTCAATGAAATAGTAGACTGTTTTGTTGTTCAAGTCCACATATTTTTTATTTCATTAAATTCAAAATAAAAATCCGGGTCATCCGGGGGATGTCACCGGGACGCCGGGACATTGGTTCCAAAACCGGGCCATGTCCTGGATTTTTCGGGTCAGTTGGTCGCACTAGTCATTGGTTTTAATTTCTTTGAGTTTTTTCTGTATTCCTCGAAAATTCTTCCTTTTGATCATTTTCTTTCCATCAAGCAGGCAAACTTGTTCTAATATTAGACACGTGCCTTGAGTATACACTTTGTCTTTATGTTTGTTATTAATAACAAACATTTTTTTTTGCGAACTTACTTTAGTTTTTCTTGCGTTTGCCAATTGCTTGTGTTGGTTTTTGTTTGTTTAGTTTATAATAATCATTATTCTAAAGAGCAGCCAGAGTACAAGTAATATAATGCCCGCATTTTTTGTTATTTATATACAAAAATTTGTTGAAACTTAAAGAACAAGAAAATAAAACATCTCTCTGAATTTTTTAAGCAGACATAAAGAACAATAATAACAACAACAAATTATAGTAATTTAATAACGAACGCCTTCATAAAGTATAAGAAACCGACAACTGAACTGAACTATGTATATGTAGATAATAGCAAGTACAAACAAAAAAAAATACTTACATAAGAATTTAAGTAAACAAATTGTTTATTAACTTGTACAGTTGTTAGTTTTTGTAATTTTTTGTTGCACAAAACTATTTTAAACAGATTTATATATAAAAATATTATAAAAACTATTACAGGCATAATTAAACGGAAAATAAATTCAAATAAATAAAGATTTATTTAATGTTTCATTTGTTTAAATTGCTACATATTGTAAATATGTTAAACTTAGAGACAACTAATTGGAAACGGGCGATTTTTATTAAAATAATATTTAAAACTAACCCCCCTGGCCCACGATGTCGAACGATAACGTTCGCTTAGATAAGACTTAAGACACAAACTTTGTATCGTATCTATTTTTTACTCAATCAAGTTTATTTATTCCATAATCAAGTTTGTGTCTTAAGTCTTATCTAAGCGAACGTTATCGTTCGACATCGTGGGCCAGGGGGTAACTAATATTTTGATAAAAACGTCGTAGATATTATTTATAATGAATGTATAAAGAATTTAATATCATTATTTTTAAGTTTGAAAAGTTGTACTCCTGCCCAGCGTAGCTCCATTTTTTTTTGGCTTTATAAAGCTGGTATGTCTTATAAAGAAATAGAAGAATGGCTCAAGTGTGCCAAAAAAAAAACGGTTTTTAATGTTTTATAGCGAACGGCCCAGAAAAACATCAGTCCACGCCGATTGCATGCAAAGACACAACTTTAAAGCCGACCCAAACAAATCATCCACTGACATTCAACGCGAAATTCAAGAGAAATTAAATGTGACGTTATCTAAGCGAACAATTTCACGCCGTTTGGTAGAAGATGGTCTTCATGAAAGAACAGTGTGCAAGACGCGTCTACTAACTAAAGTACATACAAAGAAAACACTATGTAGAAATTGGCAGATCTCATTGGAATTAGAAGAACAACAAAGATTAATCTTTGTAATCTAAGGACCTGAAAGTATGTTATAAAACCCATTAATTAAGAGTTTAACCCTCGCTATGTTTTGTGGGTCTTGAAGCATGTTGGAGGGCCTATTATGATAGTATGGGAATGTTTCTTCTAAAATGAATGACATGGGCCAACACATTCAAGGAATTTAGTGTATTTTTAAATACGGAGAAACACGTGAAATACGAAATAAGTCCTAAAAATATAACCAATATGATTATTATTATTAAGAGAAAGTAAAAGACTATAATGAAGCAAAACTGATATTACAATAAAATATGTATTAAAATTTGTACAGAAATGTAATCGTTTCCAATTAGTTGACTCAGTCAAATTGTAGAACATTTACTTAAATGTTTATATTTTAATTAAGATTGAATAATTTCTCAAGTTACTTTTATTAGTTAACAACTTTTTAAACATTAAAAAATTAGATAAAATAAGTAAGAAAGATATTGAAGATAGGAATTGTGCCTTATGTGGGAGATACGACTAATTATGGACCGATCATTATAAAATGCTATCATATTATTTGTATTTATACGAAACATATTTGTGTTTAATATTATTTGGATACCAAAATTTTTAAGAGATTTGTGGTTGTTAAAGTGATTTTCGGAAGTGGACCTTATATGCCAGCTATGATAAATTATGGACCGATCTGCACAAAATTTGTAGATGAGATTTGGTTTTATTTACCACTCATTTGTGGTGAAATTTTTGTGGATACTTTCGGGAGGACATTTGTATGAGGGCCAGGTGAAATAATACACCGATTTTCACCAGTTTCAATCCCTTCCGACTTTGGGCCGAAAAAATATCACGTACCAAATTTTATTGAAATATTGCGACCTGTAATCTGCGCACAAGCTTTAAATTGCAAGCAAGCCAGACGGACGGACAGACAACGTTAAATCGACTCAGGTATAATTTTAGGTGGGTGTTGAAGCAATATTTATGGGCGTTGAAAACATCAGCACAAATCCCATATACCCTGCCCACTATTGTGGTATAATAAATGGTAAAATGTTAAAAACAAAAATATTGTAAATATTTTTGCAAACAGGAGCAATTGGTTACTTTATACGTCCCTAGTAAACAGACGTGTAGTCAATTGTTATTTCAGTGTTTCTAAATAACCTAAACTCTAGCCACTTTAAAGCTTAATTTAGTTGTCATAAACTTTAAAAGCTTTTGCGTATTGCTAAGAAAAAACAAATGGTTATTTTATACATCCCTAGTATCAAAACGTGTAGCTAGTTGTCACTACAGTGTTTCTTACAACAGCTGCAGCTGAATTTATTTAAACATGTAAATGATTAATTTAAATTTATAGTATTTTATTATATAATAATTTTTAACGCTGCTGAATTAGATAAATAACAAACTTATGACTAAAATAATAATAAATATAGCTGGTTTTAAAAATATTTTCTATTTTCTCACTAAATCAGCTAAATGAATTTAATAAAAACTAACAAAATCTGTTATTATTATTATTGACTACATTTGTGCCCAAAATTGTATAAATAAAATATGCCTGCTTTAAAATTATACTTGTAATGAAATTGAAAACCTGCCCCTATACTTAAATTTTCCTAGACTATTGTCTGTGCCGGTTCTTTTTCAGCTATTTCGGTGGAATATTTTAAATAAACTTGTTAAAAACGAAACGAAAAAAAGTGAAAAAAACACCAATATATAAAAGCAGACAAATATGTATGTTAACAATTTGAAATGTAAGTCATGTAATAATCAAAATTGATTTTTTGTTTAAGATACAACACACATACTTACAACAACAACAACTACTTTATAAAAAGATGTAGCCAAAACATTTGGTAGCTAAATTTTACATACATACTAATCCATACACACATACACTGTAATAAACACAACATTCATGCATGTAAACGTATCACCAACATATTCATTCATTCATATTCAAATGCAAATCACGTAAATTACTTATCGTAGATGGTAATTTTTCTTTTTCTTTAACACACAGGCTGAAAGGCAGCGAATCAAACAAAACAAAACAAACAATCAGACTTACAATTGTTTACAAAGACACAGGTACTGGCGGGGTAAATCTAAAAACTTCCAGCAAAAGTCATCCACAACAAAAACTAAACTCAATAAGTTGTTAACGTAAACAATTTATGGAGGAAAATATGTACTCGTATACGTATAAAAAATATAAAAAAGTAATCATATTTTGACTTTACCTACATAAAATCTACAAATACTTTAAGAGGCATGTCAAGTAACCCAGCAGTTTTAAAAAAAATTCAATGTATCCATACTGCTTTTAGGCAGTAAATTCCACTCTTTGTAATTGCTTGGCTATTGCCAAATTATATAGTTTGCATTTGTGCACTTTCAGCTCTTTGTATTACAAAGTGAAGACAATTGGTTACTTTACATATCCTTGGTAACCTGGCATGTAGTCAATTGTTACTACAGTGTTTTTAAATAACTTAAAGTAAAGTCACTTTAAAGCTTTATTTCATTAGTAGTGCACTTAAGAGACTTTGTAATGCTAAGAGTAGACAAATGGTTACTATATAAATCCCTGGTAATCAGACCAGCAGTCAATTGTCACTTCAAAGTTTCTTAATAATTTAAATAATGTTTAGTTAAAGTTTTTGTTACTGGGCACTTTAGAAGCACTTTTGTGAGACAATTGGTTACTTTATACATCCCTGGTAATCTAAAGTGTAGACAATTGTCATTTCAGCCACTTAAAAGTGTTTTTTTATTTGTAACGCACTAGCAAAACCGCTATTTCAATAAACAGCAGTAATCTAATCGAGAGTCAATTGCCACTTAATATGCCTTTTTAATATTAACTAATTTCTGTCTAGCTTTGTTATTCGCCTTTCTTTAACCCCAGCTACTACTGAATGATGGTTAAAACCCCTAATTCCGAACTGCTGGGTACATTACTGCATGTATGTAAAGCATAAGTTTGTTTGAATATAAAAAAAATGCTTTAATCTAATAATGTTTTTAAATCTTTTAATGCACAAGTCTAGGTAAAAAAAAAACAATGTTAAATACCTCCTGCTCCCACAGCTGTGAAATATTTTAGATATTTCTTGAGGTCATGTTGGAGTAACAAATTTAAATACATAGTATTTGCGAAAAAAAAACTCAGATTTTATAAATCGATTTTCATATGAAAAATTAATAGACTAAACGAATAATATGTTAAATAAATTTTGACTCCAGCAAAACTTAAGGTACGGTCAAATATTTACTTAAAAAAGCGTAACCACTATTTTTAGCACAAATTTGTTTGACGTTGTTTAAGCTTACAAAACTTTTGTGCGAGCAAACATCATCAAATAAAATAAGAGTAAACTTCTATTGTGATTTGTCTTTAGGAAATAAAATTTTTCAACTAAACAAAGAATTACAACAAATTTTATTTGGCGGTTACGTGTTTTTCGTCAAATATTGTTTACCTTTAGTTTATAAAAAAATATTTAATAAATTTAAAGGCCCAACCATAATCTGCATAAACTACTTAATGAAACTTTTCGTTAAGTTTCATTTGCTTAAGCAAAGTGCCAAACTGAACGCACTTTCCGTACGGAATCATCTGTGTTTTGATTTCATTAAAAAAAAAATGAAAAAAATTAGTATGCAAAATCAAGAAATAGATGATATTACTCATATCTTATCACTTTTTTTATTATTTATTCAACAATTGGCAGTTTTTACTGTTTGCAAATTTTCAATAAAATAAAACATCAAATAAACAAATACAGGGCTGTAATTTTTGGTATTTTTGAATTTAAAGTACTCGCAAAAACATAAAATACTGCACAAATATGCAACAAGGGTTACATGCATCATGTAAGTACATTATGGCCACCTAAAAGTCTTCTTAAGTTTACTTATGCATTTGACAGAGTTTTCGTTCATTTTTGACAGTTGCTTAAGCTAGCTTATGCACATTATGGTTGGACCTTAAAGCTTTGCATAAGGTAAGTGTTTCCATTATCCTTAGTAAGGCAATTAAAGTCAACTAGTAGATCAGCTGATTAACAGCAAAAAGAAAGAGTTTCAACCCTGAATAGTAAGATAACTCAGTTCAGTAGATAGGTAATGGGGAGCAGAGACATCAAAGGAATGCCGCCGCCTATTCTAATAGGAATTTGAATTGGTAGCAGAGGCTTCAAAGGAAAGCCGCCGCTTTTTGTAATTGGAATTTGAATGGGTCGACAGCTAATAGCTGACATGTCATGAAGGGAATCCAGTTGGATAGTAATAGTTTATAGTTGGATAATGAGAAATGTGAAGAGAGTGAGAGAGGATTGTGTGAGAGAGTAAAAGCAGGTAGTTTTAAGGGTTGATAAAGCGGGTAATATTTAAAATTAGTTTTCATTGATAGTAATAGTTTATAGTTGGATAATGAGAAATGTGAAGAGAGTGAGAGAGGATTGTGTGGGAGAGTAAAAGCAGGTAGTTTTAAGGGTTGATAAAGCAGGTAATAATTAAAATTAGTTTTCATTGTTTTGATTGAAAATTGAGTACCTGTGTTTTTTTCAAGACGATGAGGGATGAAATTGTATGTTTTCCTAAATTATGATTGGCTGACTGTAATAGTTTGATCACATGTATCGTTTTGTGTATAATTTTCTAATTTTTATTTTTACTATCTGGTTTGTTAAATTTTCTGGATGGGATTTCCCAATTGGAATTCCTTTTTTTATTTTCATGAATGGGATTTCTAATAGAATTTATTTGTATTTCATGTATTTTGTTGGTTGAATACCTATTTCTAACTAATTTTGAATTTTCATTCTCTAGTTTTAATATTTTTATTTTGTATGAGAGTAAAGAGTAAATTTAGAGTAAGTATATTATATAAAAACTTCAATTTTAAATATATTTTATTTATTTATTTATTTATATATCTTATAAAAAATGTATAATAATTTTCTGTCATTAATTTATTCCATACAAGTGTTTAAATCCAGAAATCATGAATGTGCAAGCATTTATTTTATATTAAAAAAATTAGAGGAGGTGAATGTGAGATCAGTAACAATACATATGTAACAAGATTGGTCATACACAATATCAAAAGCAGGTAGTTTTAAGGGTTGATAAAGCAGGTAATATTTCTGTACTTACTTTGTGCATAATACATTTATCTAAGACATGAATAAGCATGCTTTTAAACTAAATATTAATTCTAATTATAAATTCAAAGGGCATAGAGATTGAATGAATGGATTATGCACACGTGCAAGTTAGTTTGTTGTCGATGGCATACAAAAGGTGCAAACTCCTATAGTGTCAAGTGCTATAAACCAGAGGATTGTGTGGGTGAAAAAGACCGCTGTGAAAAACAACAAACTCGAAAATAAAAGAAAGGTCAACCTGTTGAGTTAGAAAAGGAAAAGAGTTAATACTTTTTTTTTTTTTTTTTTTTTTTTTTTTTTTTTTTTTTTTTTTTTTTTTTTTTTTTTTTTAACCCTTATGAAAAGGACCGCTGTGAAAAACAACAAACTCGAAAATAAAAGAAAGGTCAACCTGTTGAGTTAGAAAAGGAACAGAGTTAATACTTTTTTTTATGCTGTTATGAAAAAAAAACTTCAAAATACAACATATAAAATATAATATTGCATTTATTATTTAAGTACTTGCATTTTTGTGTTCTGAAATCAGTGTATCGAATCATTCCCTCCAGTCAAAATATATAACTAAAGTCGGTTATATTCTTATAGCTAAAAATAAAAAATAAATAAAATAAAAATATTTTGTGAAATCAAATACGTATTGCATCATTCCCTCCAGTGAAAATATATTATTAAAGACGCTTATATTTTTATAACTAAAAAATTTAAAAAATATAATAAAACTATTTTGTAAAATTAACAAATGGCTCCAGCAATCTGTTCATTATGCTCCATGACTCTAAGCAGTCCAAGTATGCTGAAAGTGCATTACAATTTACATTGCAATATTTGTAAAAAATTGTTTATGTGCAAATTCAAGCTAAAGGAGCATATGGATATGCATAGCACTACTACATCGATGAATACTCACGATGCTACAAATTTTGAAATATGTCCCATATGCAATACTTCAATCTCTAAAAAAATGTTGAATGTCCATAAGAAGCTTCATTGCCAGATTTGCAAAAAGTTGTTCATGAGTACAGTAAAACTTAATGAACATAGGGAAGCCCATAATACTGTATCACCACAGCATATTAATCCTAATGTCTCATATAAACATTGCAAGGATTGTAATGTAATGATTCCAACATCCTCATACCTTACTCACATAAGGACCAGCACCCACAAAAACAAATGTGAAAAGGTTAGTTTAAGCGATAAGTTGACGGTGAGAAAAAGTGATTTCGAAGGGAGAATTGAGACATATGCATTTATAAATAAAAAAGAAGAAATTCTATTCCCGGAAGAATTCTTCAATAGTGCAAAAGAAATTATTGTGAAGCAATTGGAAGAATGTAGTATTAAACATACTACATTTAAATTTAATTTTGAGCTACTATGTGAATATATGAAGGTAATTGATGATGAATTTATGATTGCTCCAATGGGACATATTTCAAAAATGAGCTTGATAACAAAAGCAGATGACATTGCAGAGATTTACGAGAAGCATGCAAATGAAGTTTGCATAAAAATGGAGGAGTTTCAGGAAAGAGATAGTGGATGGACACTAATTTCAATAATAACCCTTGAAATTAATATAAATAAAGCTTCAGTAATAAGAGGATCAAGCTTCATCCCATTACCTAAAAGTATTGCTTTCACAAAAGCCCTCATCAATATTGAAAACAAAGATGATTTCTGCTTCAAATGGTGCCTCATTGCAGCTTTGTATACGGATGAAAATCTTAATTTCCGACAAAGAAAAAATTGTAATATTTACAATATAAGTAGCATAGAAAATGCACGAATTGTTTTGGGAGAGATGGAGCTTAATTTTGAGGGGATGCACTTTCCTCTAGAATTGAAGCAAATAAAATTATTTGAAAAGAAGAATGCTGTTAGCATTAATGTGTTTGGGTACAATGGAAAATCCATCATTGGACCCTACTACGTCACATGTGAGGAGAAGGATAAACATATTAATTTACTTCTACTACATTCCGGTGAAAAATTTCACTACGTACTCATCAATGATATCTCCAAGTAAGTTATTTCCCTGTCACTTTTGAATATTAATTTTAATTTATATATATATTTTGTTTTTTTTTTTCCTTTAGGCTTTTACGATCAAGCATTACATCGCATAGAGGCAAACTTTTTATATGCAACACATGCCTTTATTACACCCATGATGAACAAATCCACAATAATCACAAACAAGTATGTGGTAGAAAAATTACCCTAATGCCTAAACCGGAGAATGCATTTGTGATGTTTGAGAACTACCAAAAGCAATTAGATGTACCATTTGTGATATATGCAGATTTTGAATCAATTTTGGAGAAAACTGATGAACAGGTGAGCAGTAGCACATGTAATGTACAAAAACACATTGCGTGTGCTTTCGGTTATTTCATTAAGTGTAATTTTAAGAAAGAGAATGATAGGCATAGGTATTATTTCGGTGAAGATGCATCTAAAATTTTTGTAGACAAAATTGTATATGATGCAACCGAGATTTATACCAACCATTTATGTAAAGTACAACAAATGGTGATGAAACCATATGAACTAGATTTGTATAAAAGTTCAGAGATATGTCACATTTGTCATACACTTTTATATAATGACAAAGTTAGAGACCACTGCCATCTCACTGGTACTTATCGAGGCGCTGCTCATAATGAGTGTAATTTAAAATATAAAATTCCAAAGTTTATTCCAGTTGTTTTCCACAACCTTTCCGCTTATGACATGCACCTTTTTTTTAAAGAATTGTCATCTATTCAGAACGCTAGTATTAAAGTTATCCCATTAAATAAAGAGCGATATATTTCACTTTCAGTTTATATTAAATTAGACAGAAATCATGGATTTGAAATACGTTTTATAGATTCATTTAGATTTATGGCTTCTAGTCTAGACAGTTTAGCTAAAAACCTTGACATTTGCGATTTTCATGCAGTTCGTGATAGATTCACCGATGAAAATCAGTTTAATTTAATAAGAAGAAAGGGAGTGTTTCCATACTCATATATGGATTCTTTAGCAAGGTTTTCAGAAACAGAGCTTCCAAGTAGAGACAAATTTTTTAATATATTAAATAATGAGGAGTGTCCTGCAGAAGAATATAAGCATGCACAAAAAGTGTGGAATGAGTTCAATTGTAAGACTCTTCTGGATTACACAGAACTTTATTTAAAAACAGATGTTTTACTTCTTGCTGATATATTTGAAAATTTTCGGAAAATATGTAAGAGTATTTATAATCTAGATCCGTGTCACTACTACACTGCCCCAGGATTATCTTGGGATGCAATGTTAAAGACCACTGAAATTAGATTAGATTTATTCACTGATAGTGATATGTACATGTTCATGCAAAATGGAATAAGGGGTGGTCTTGTGCAATGCTCAAAGAGGTATGCTAAAGCCAACCATAAATATATGAATAATTTCGATGAGAGTAAACCATCAGAATATTTAATGTATTTGGATGCCAACAATTTATATGGTTGGGCTATGTCCGAATATCTACCGTATGGAGGTTTCGAATGGTTAAGTCATCAAGATCTCAATAACTTTGACGTTAACAAAATATCAGATACTTCTGCATATGGCTTTGTTTTAGAAGTAGATATCGAATATCCAGATTCACTACATGATTACCATAATGATCTACCATTTTGCCCACAAAATAAAATTACTGGTAAATCGAAATATAAAAAATTAATAGCTGATCTCACATTTAAAAATAAATACACTATTCACTACAGAGTTTTAAAACAGTGTATTTCTGAGGGTCTTGTATTGAAAAAAGTACACAGAATTTTAAAATTCAAACAGTCTCCATGGCTTCAAAAGTATATTCAGCTTAATACATTTCATAGAACAAATGCTAAAAATACATTTGAAAAGGACTTTTTTAAGCTTCTCAATAATGCTGTTTATGGGAAAACCATGGAGAGTGTTGATAAAAGAAAAGACATACGTATTGCAACTAAATGGGAAAATACAAATAAAAATCATTTGGGTCTAAGATCGTTGATCTCTAAACCAAATTTTCAAAGTTTAAGTAAGTTTAGTGACGATATGTATGCAGTCGAATTGAAAAAAATGGACTCCTGTTATGACAAACCCATATATATAGGTTTCACAGTTTTAGAATTATCCAAATGGAAGATGTACAACTTTCATTATAATTATATGAAACCAAAATTCGGTGAAAAACTATCCCTTAATTATATGGATACAGATTCATTTATTTATTCAATTCAAACTAATGATTTTTATGATGACATTCGAAATGACATTAAAATGAATTTCGATACATCAGAATATAAAAAAGATAATCATTTCAATTTCCCTAATTTAAACAAAAAGGTATTAGGAATGATGAAAGATGAGAACAATGGAAATATAATGACTGAATTTGTAGGTTTACGTTCCAAAATGTACTCCCTTTCAAGTCTTAATTCTGACGATGTAAAGAAATCAAAGGGTGTAAAAAAGTCCGTTATTCAAAAACTATCGATAAATGACTATAAAGATTGTTTATTTGAACAGAAAATTTTGACAGATGAAATGTATTTATTTAGATCCAAAGCGCATCAATTATATACCCAAAAATTACATAAAGTTGTACTTAGTCATACTGATGATAAAAGAAAAATTATGATAGATAGAATAAAAACACGTGCTTGGGGTCATTACAAAGATCGTGTGGATAACAACTTTATGGATATTGATGAAGATAATTGTTCTTGTTAATTATCTGTGAGATGGTAGTGGTCAAATATATATGTATAAATATAAATCTAACATGTAAATAAGAAAAAAAAAAACTATCATTTTTTTATGTTTTAATAAATTATTTATTTCTTAAATATAAGTTAATAGTGTAGACATAGGTAAATAAGTATTTATTCCTTAAAATTTTATTTATAATATTTAATCTAATGTATCAGAAAATTTTTGAATATATAATTTTATATATAAATAAATATTAAATGTTTAACATTGTAAGTTATAAAATTTATTAAAATTTACTTTTCCTAGTTTTAAGTTAAACATTTGTAATATATATATGATTATAATAAATAAAACTAATAATAAAACAAATTTGATAAATTATTGTTTTTTAATTTAAAGTAGAATTTTCGTTTTCTAGTAATATAGCATTTCGTAAGGCGCAAACTCCATAGTTGTGATAACAACAATAAATGTGGCCCGTATACTTCATTTCCAGTTGCTTAAAATTAAGACAGACACTATCTTCTATATTAAAAACTTTTTGTTTTAACATTTTCTCCAACCAAATCACTTTCTCAGCACCTTTAACATAGACTTTGGAATACTTTAGATTTGTTTTTAAAAATTTGCATACACTATTAAATGATATGGATCCATCATTCCAATTAAGATTATGGAAATTGTTTATTAGCCAATTGGCTTCTTTTTGATGATTCACTGACAAACGCTTAAAATTAAATGGTGGTTTTATGATGAAATTAATATACTCCTTAGAATTGAAAACAATTGCAACTTCTTTTACAATAAAATTATTTGATTTAAATTTAAAACCCTGCAAATCCATAAAAACAATTTTGGGCTGCATTTTTATATGGTTTATAAGACTTTTCGAACTTGTTCTTTTAATGGTATGTATTCAATTAAACGATCATGAATAAGTATACAGTATGCTGATGTATTTTCTGGAATATTGGTAGAAGTTTCAAATTCAATTTTTATGTCAATAGGTCCGCTACTGATAGATTCATTTTGGTGACTGACATCTATCACAACTATCGGTGCTTTATTTTTAAACTCTTGAGAAGTGAGTAGAGGTTGAGCATCTCTAATATAGTAGTTTTGTTGAAATCTTAGATACATATCATAAAGTATTGCGAAGCGTTCATTTTTAAATTTTATGTTCAGGTCATCATATGGATATGATTCCGAATTTAAATGAACTTTTATATTAGTAAGATCACAATGAATAAATTTATTTTGATTCTGAAAAGCAACTAATACAAAACGAGGGCGCTCTCTATTTGCAGCAAGTTTTACGTTCCAAATATAACTAGTTCCTGTGTTAAGTTGTGGATTAATATGACAATCCCAGCTTCGAAATGCTATTGGTATAGAAGTACCACTGCTTATTGTCTTAATCATATTCAATTTACTAAAATCAGATAATTGTACATGCGGAATTCTCCATGAAATATTTGAAATTGTCATTTTAGCTTTTTCAGTAGAAACAGTAGAGTACAATAGATCTGCATCATTCTTATTGCGTAACATAATCAACTCATGTTTACCATTTAATATTATTTTATTATAATCTTCAGCAAATCCAAGCAATATTTTTAGTGGTACATAGAAATTGAAATATCCATTTATAAGATCAACATCATCAACTTTGTTCCATCCAGCATTGAGCAATCCATTGCTATCGGTTGGTGATAAAGAAACAAAGTTCTTTATTGTACTTGTTAAACCCAAATGTCGCGTACGATCAATTTCAATACCATTAAGTTCATAACGAATTTCATCAAATAGATATGCAACAAAATTATTTTTTAATTTAAAGTTGGATGAGGAAGGTACTAATTCAGTATTACTAGCATCTTTAACGAATCCTTCTACATATATCAAACTTTCACCAGGTAAGACATATAAGTCTTGATTTTGTATTGAAATTCTAATTTCATCATTATTGTTGTAAGATTGAAGATATGGTGTATACGTGTGGTAGTCCTTTTTAATAATATTTTCATCAGACAAGGGTTTTTCAAGTACATCTATTATTGAACTCATGGTTTTCTCAATTTAAAATTTAACGATTTAAGAAATTCTTTGTTTGCTTGTGTCAAGTTTTTATGTGGTAATGATTTCTTTAATTTTAATTTAGCTGACAATTGTTTATTAGGAGAAAATGATACTTTATGTGTGGATATATTCTTATTATAAATTATCATTATCTTGTGGGTTTTAAATGAATTCGTATTGTAATTTCCTCTCCTCGAAAATTAATTAAATCTCCGTCTTGATCAACTACTTGTAGAGTTAAGGAGCTTATCTCCCGAGAGTTGACTGGCAAATAAATGAGATTTCTCGGAATCTCATCAATTTTATACCCTGGTGGAACATTAATTGCAAACTCATGTAATGTGTGTGCTTGAGAGTTATTCATATATGTATTGACGGATATATTGCTCTCCACTCGTAAGAGATTGACTTTAAAAATGTTGACTCGTTTGGATTTAAGATTTTTTTATTAAATCCAAGCAGTTTTCCAATTGTATTTTCTTTATTAAAATAAACTAAATCAGTAGAGCTATTAACTCTTACTTGCATTGTATTATTATTAGCTTCTATATCAATTTTATTTTTTGGACTGTAGCGTTTGTATTGCTCTTTTATATAATAAACAATATCATTCAATTCATAGGATCCAATTGGAATTTCAATTATATGATCACCAATATGAAACTTGTTATTATAAACGTCTACATTGGGAATGCTGTTGTATGAATGAAAATCAGTCAGAGCACACTCATATTCACCATCCAAATAAATTGGAGGGAAATAATTAGCTGATAGCTCAGATGATTTAGAGCTCAATGTAAGTGTTATTGACATTATGCTTCTCGGAGAGTAAATAAAATAAATTTAACACAATGTTGTTTTTTAAGGAAATTTATAAGTTTATTTTCCATTACAAAATATATATATAAATAAATACTACATCAATTATATTATTTTATTTATTATTATTATTATTACTAACTACAATATATCAGTTTTATTAATCCAAGAATTATGATGATTTGGAAATCCCAACCATTTAACAAATGCTTTTCCTCCTTTAGCTTTAAGAACTTTTTCGACGAGGTACGTATCTGGAAATCGAGTTTTGGAAAGTTCTTCATCATAGAATCCTCCTTCTATTGGATTTCCACGATAGTCTTCTAATATGTACGTTGTAGGATATGTATTCTTTACTGTTTTTATTTTAAAAATTTCTGTGGTCCAATTGGGTGTATACCCCTTTTCAAAAATATGTTTGTATTTACTGATACGTACATAATCTCCGACATGGAATTTTGATATTTTATATATTTTTATATGGTTGTATACTGTGTTTAGCAATTTCTTCTCATTTGTTGAATTGACTTTGATTGGAGGCATTTTGATGGTACGATGAATTTTTCTGTTGTAAGCATCAACTAAATTATTATAAATATCGAGCCAATAATATGAACCATTAAAACTAAATTCTTTCCACATCATTCCTTTTAAGGTTCGATTGAATCGTTCTACTATTGATGCTTTCATTCTACTAAATGTTGAGTAGTGATTGATATTATGTTTATCCATTAGTTTTTGAAAGTCCTTATTGAAAAACTCTTTACCATCATCTGTTTGTAAATTTTTAGGAATCCTACCTAATTTAAAAATATTTTCCATTTCCTGGGCTACTTCAATTGCTGTTTTTGTTTTAAGTGGTTTAGCCCATGCAAATTTTGAGAAGGTATCAATTACAGTCAATAAATATCTATAGTTTTTATTATGTGTAGAATAATTCCCCATTTCAACCAAATCAGGTTGCCAGAGGTCATCTATTCCTTTCATTACAACTCTTCGACGTTTAAAAACTTTTCGAGCCTGTTTATGGAGTTCATTTACTAAGGTTCTTTTTGTAGTCATTATTTAATTCTTTTGTAAAATAATATCGTATGGGTTGTTATCTGTTGACGTATTTTCACCTATTGTGATATATTCAAAATTATCATATCTATAAATTTTCTCTTTTATCCTGCTGATTTCTTCTTTAGTAGATGTATTATACTTTATAATTTGATCTCGGATATCTTTAATATTTTTTTCTAAATGCTCAATTATCTCCTTTTGTACCTTTTCAATGTAATATTGCAAAAACACTTTACTGATAGCATCATTCTCTTCCATAGCATTTGCCACATTTCTGATTCTTTTGTTTTGGACGTCAATATTGCTATTCGCATCCATAAAGAACCCCAACAATTTAGGTACATTTTTTATTGAAATTATACCACTTGTATCGTTCAGGTAGTGTCCAAATTTATCAACAGACATAGTTAATTTAAATTAATATTATTGTATAATGTTAGCTTCATATAATTCTTCAATAATTGATACAATCTCGTTATTGTGATTCGTATGACCAGCAGCTTGTGATGCTATTAGTAGTCTAAGTCGATCTACCAACTCATTTGGATCATCCCAATATATATAGTTAGGTTTCTGTGAATTGACACTCATTAATCCAGCACCAATATAATTCTGGTTTGCTGTTTCATGTGATGATGTCGAGGGTATAGATTGCTTCATATTTTTATCTTTAAATAATTTTCCAATAATGTGTTTATATTTATAGGCTCTCGTACCTTTTATTTTACCATCAGCTTGAAAATCTCGTTTGTATGCATTTGTATTAATCAATATTTTTTTATAAATTTCAAGTTCAGATTTATCATAGTTCTTTGGAGTTTTATGAAACATTAATGAAAATAATCCTGGTGTAAGAGCCCATATTTGATTTCCAATTACAATTTTATCGTCATTGAAGTTAATCTTACTGTCACCAAATTTCCACTCATTATTAGAATCTCTATGTGGACCATAGAGATTGTCTAACTCATTAATTTTTTGTAAATGTACTAAATCTTCATCATTTCTATTACTATTTAAATTTTCAATTTCTGACTGAGAGTAAAAATCATCGTAATCATCTGAGTTGCTTGAGTTTAATAACGTTTCTTCAACAATCTTCTTTGGAGTACTTTTGTTAATCGCTGGTATTTTAGATATAGGATTTGAATTAATAGTGAATTCATGTTTAAGTTCCTTATTTTTAAGTTTTGGAATTTTTTTTATAGTTTTTGAGTTTTTAATAAAGTCATTCAAAGGTTCTGTTATGGGTTTAAATGTATCTTTAAGTTGTTCATGCATATCTGCCTCACCAACTTTCATACTACGAAGTTTTTTCTTCAATACATTTCTCGTTTTTATCAAATCCCTCAATACATTTTTATTCATTTTAAATAATTAATTCGGTTTTCTTATCAAATTATAAATTAGTGTCTAGATTAATGATGTTACATTATCAGATCAGCTTTCAGCCTTGGTATAAGATAATATATTAAATCAGCTATCTGGTATTATAGAAGCGATGATATTATTTTAGATATTGGATTAGGTTAGGTAGAAATCGGTTAAAAATAGTAGATACAAATATGTAGTAAGTTGTAGTATGTTAAAAGTTCAATGTTATACTAATATTTAAATGTAATATGTATAATAATTTATATTGTTATGAAATTGTCAAATTGCTTTCGGTATCGTCCATTATTCAATTCGTCATCTTTACTAATCACCAAAAATCCATATTTATCTTTCCAACATTCTCGACAAATTTCATAAAAGTTTTGAAAACTCATATCGCTTGAAACATGATCACTATAAACATGCTTCACATTCATTTCATCTTGCTTAAACATTATAATCATATTAGCATTATCTCGTATCAAATGTTTTGGAATTCTTGTATAAGTTTGACATAAATAAAATGAGTCAATATTTTTGTGTCGACCCATACAAAAGTATGCACGTATGTTATTTTGCTTTTCACATGCAACATCATCAAATATCATAATTGAGTTAGAATTTGCTTTATAAGGAGATATTACTGATTCATTATCTGAAAATGTATAATATCCCATTCCTTTAATTGGTGTTATTAGTTTCCTTAAATATTCATATTTTGGTTGATATAGTGATTTTGAGTATAAATAGATGTTCTCAAATTTTAAACCATTAGGACTTTCCAACAATCCAATCATAACATTAGTCTTCCCACAATTCGATGGACCGACTATCAGCGCTCGAATAGAATTCGGTAATAAAGAACTGTGCCTTATTTTTGAATTGCTATGCACTGAAGAATCAATATTGCGAATGGAAATATTTTTATGTTGTTTAATTAACCGCATCTTTATAACTGATACTAATAATATATAATTAATATTTTTATTATAGAATAAAATAAAATGGTTATACACTATAACACAGAGATTAATTATAAAAGAACAGTCATCGGAGAAGGTTTAGTGAATAAAATAATAAACTCTCTACCTATTGAACTACATCTTCCTGGATATCAATATTGTGGCCCTGGAACAAAACTGCAAAAACGTTTAAATCGGGGAGATAAAGGAATAAATAAATTAGACGCAGCTTGCAAGGAACATGATATAGTATATTCAAACAATAAAGAGATAAATATAAGACATCAGGCTGATAAAATTCTTGAAAATAAAGCTTGGGAACGAGTTATTTCAAAAGACAGTACTCTACCAGAAAAATCATTTGCTTACTTGGTAACAAACACAATGAAAGCAAAAAGAAAATTAGGCATGGGTTTGAAGAAGAATAACATAAATAAAGATTCAAAAGTAAATAAATCTAGTGGAAGAAAACTTTTCAATGCAACAATAAAAACAGCAACAAAAACTTTAAAGAAAGAAAAGCCACAAGATATTAACTCTGCTATTAGGATTGCTCGTAAAGTCATTAAAAACTCTTTTAAAGGGAAAAAGTCTCATGTTGTAATTCCTCGAGTAATAAATGTTCCAAAAATTGGTGGTTTTTTACCTCTAATACCCATTCTAACTGCTCTTGGTGCAATTGGTAGTTTAACTGGTGGTGGTGCAGCCATAGCAAAAGCTATAAATGCCGCAAAGGATGCTAAAAATCAACTTGATGAAGCAACCAGACATAATAAAAATATGGAGGCTATAGCAATGGGAAAAGGTCTTTACCTCACACCATATAAAAAGGGATATGGATTGGTTTGTAAAGAGAAACCAAAAAACTTTTAGAAATGCTACCTAAGAGACCACTAACTGATCTCGACCTGAAATACTTGTCAAAAAATATTCCATATTTTAGAGGTATTTTCATGTTAGACAGACTACCAAAGCGTTCTAGAAAAATAGAATGTGGTATCATCAACTTAGATTTATCAACAGGATCTGGAACACATTGGGTAGCATATTATAAAAATAATCAACACAAAGAATATTTCGATAGCTTTGGAAATTTACAACCTCCTTCTGAATTGATTAAATACCTAGGAAAAAATATAAAATATAACTACAACCAACATCAAGATTATAATTCATATAATTGCGGACAATTATGTATTAAATTTCTGTATCATATAACTGAAAGAACAAAAAAATAAATAAAAAAACTCATTTTATTTTGATATTAATAAGGAAAATGTTTTTATTTATGAATTTATATTAATTTTTTCAATTTAATTAAATATTAAGAAATTGAATGAAGATATATAGGCTTTAGATTCCCCATACTGGATATTGACCATTTGGAATATAATCAACCATTACATCAAATGTGTCTAAGCGCAAGCCTCGTTCTCCTTCTCTTTGGATACGGAATATACCTGATGATAGCTCAGTCATCTCTTCATCGGATAATGAATTGTATCGGTTTGGCAAAAACATTATATTCTCTTCCAGCTCAATTTGAATGGTTGGGCCATATTTTGTTGTCGTCCTTTTTGCATTTAAGACTGCATACTTTTTGCTAGTTTCCAAATCCTTAATATGAATAAGGGTTTTGTTGGAAAAGCTGTTGAATTTTTTAATTAAATTTTTAGCTGAATCCATTTTTTCGTTTTGTTGTCACTTGAAGAGATTTTCTGATATTGATCTTTAAATTTTTTCAATAAGTCTTATTAGCAAATTTGAATTTTTTAACAAAAAAAAAAAAAAAAAAAAAATTGTTAGAGAGTAAAAGAAATATGTATATACATATGTATGTATGTAATAAAAGGGGATAATATAAAATTGAGTATGATGTAATAGGAGAAAAAATATAAAATATATCTATTCTCCTCACACTACCTGCAGGGATTCAAGTATAATCTTTTCATTTCATTGTGAAGGATCGTAGTGGAATAAATTAAATATAATTAAAAAAAGAAAAAGAAAGGGAGATAATACTGTTTTTAAATGGAGTAACAAAGAAAAGTATATTATTTGGAAATAAAAAACATTCGTGTAAAAGATTCTGAAAAATGTAGTTAATAACGAAAATTTTAATAAACTAATAGTAACAATAAGAACGTCAACATAACAAGTTGAAAAAAAAAAAATGAGTTTAATAAGAGGTATCGTCCAACAATTTTTAGCTGATTTCGAAGACGATTTATTATATGAGCACCGGGAGACGCTCAACTTCTTTGTGTCCATGCTGGAACAAAATGAAGACCATGGAGTTATAGAGGATGAAGATGGGGAAAATGGAGCACATTTCAAGAGCTGCCCTTGGTCTGATCCAAGCTGTGAAGAGGGTCCAGACACCTGCAGATGTTCCGTATTTCATTTCCGGAAGGATATTGTATTAAAATTAATTCAATCGTATTATAACTTTCGCCAAAATATTTAATAAAATAAAATAAAACTTATATTTACTTTAATTACTTTTAAATAGAAACAAACACAAACTCAAATAATTGTAAAATAAAATAAATAAAAAATAAAAAAATTTTATTCTTCTTATTTATTGACTTTTAAAAAGATAAATTAGGTAAGTAAAATCACAAATGAATTTGTTATTTTTTTCAGAGCGGTTCTTTTCATAACAGCATAAGAAAGTATTAACTCTTTTCCTTTTCTAACTCAACAGGTTGACCTTTCTTTTATTTTCGAGTTTGTTGTTTTTCACAGCGGTCTTTTTCACCCACACAATCCTCTGGTTTATAGCACTTGACACTATAGGAGTTTGCACCTTTTGTATGCCATCGACAACAAACTAACTTGCACGTGTGCATAATCCATTCATTCAATCTCTATGCCCTTTGAATTTATAATTAGAATTAATATTTAGTTTAAAAGCATGCTTATTCATGTCTTAGATAAATGTATTATGCACAAAGTAAGTACAGAAATATTACCTGCTTTATCAACCCTTAAAACTACCTGCTTTTGATATTGTGTATGACCAATCTTGTTACATATGTATTGTTACTGATCTCACATTCACCTCCTCTAATTTTTTTAATATAAAATAAATGCTTGCACATTCATGATTTCTGGATTTAAACACTTGTATGGAATAAATTAATGACAGTTAAAGATGGGAAGAGGAGACAGAATTAAACGAAGAAACATATTTTTAAAGAAAATGTCGTACAGAGGTATAATTGAGAAGTTTCTATATGACTTTGATGGTTGTATTTTTGATGAACATTTACAAATAGTAAACCATTTTCAACGCATGCTGGACGAGTATGAAAATATCAAAATGATTGATTCTATTCAGGGGAAGCATTTCATCAATTGCCCAAGGATTTGTAAAATATGCGAGTTTATACCAAATACATGTGAATGTATTCAGTTTAATTTACAAAAAAATACTGTATTTCGTTTAATAGAAAATTATTATACATTTTTTATAAGATATATAAATAAATAAATAAATAAAATATATTTAAAATTGAAGTTTTTATATAATATACTTACTCTAAATTTACTCTTTACTCTCATACAAAATAAAAATATTAAAACTAGAGAATGAAAATTCAAAATTAGTTAGAAATAGGTATTCAACCAACAAAATACATGAAATACAAATAAATTCTATTAGAAATCCCATTCATGAAAATAAAAAAAGGAATTCCAATTGGGAAATCCCATCCAGAAAATTTAACAAACCAGATAGTAAAAATAAAAATTAGAAAATTATACACAAAACGATACATGTGATCAAACTATTACAGTCAGCCAATCATAATTTAGGAAAACATACAATTTCATCCCTCATCGTCTTGAAAAAAACACAGGTACTCAATTTTCAATCAAAACAATGAAAACTAATTTTAATTATTACCTGCTTTATCAACCCTTAAAACTACCTGCTTTTACTCTCCCACACAATCCTCTCTCACTCTCTTCACATTTCTCATTATCCAACTATAAACTATTACTATCAATGAAAACTAATTTTAAATATTACCCGCTTTATCAACCCTTAAAACTACCTGCTTTTACTCTCTCACACAATCCTCTCTCACTCTCTTCACATTTCTCATTATCCAACTATAAACTATTACTATCCAACTGGATTCCCTTCATGACATGTCAGCTATTAGCTGTCGACCCATTCAAATTCCAATTACAAAAAGCGGCGGCTTTCCTTTGAAGCCTCTGCTACCAATTCAAATTCCTATTAGAATAGGCGGCGGCATTCCTTTGATGTCTCTGCTCCCCATTACCTATCTACTCAGTTCGACCCGTAGACGAGGATGATAATCACATTGCTAAGGCAGTGGCATTCTATATATTTTTATTGTTGCACACGAATTCATACAAGCTTGTCCAAATAGTCATCTTGGACATTTTTTGTAATACATAAACGAAAATCGTTAAAAAAAAACTATTGATTCTTTACCAATCTTACACTATTAGTCCCAGAATGAAGCTTACTTTGACAAAGTAAATTAAAATAAAAAAAATAGTTAGAAAAATTAAACAGACAACCAAAAATCACACGTTTCTCAGATTCTTTAGAAATTTGTGTGCTTAAAAAAAAAAAAGATAATAAAACTAAGGGCTGTTTTCTCATTAGGCGATTATCTTTTTTCCCAACGAAAAACTGCCGATTAAAGAAATTTGAATTTCTCAATGTCTCATTTGCGTCTATTCTGTTGCAAAACTAACCAGCCCTCATCTGCCGATTATTTATTTGTTGTACAGATAAATTCAATCAGCTGACTGCTGTTCATATTTTTTATGTGGCAATACCTTGAGTTTTTGTAAAAAAAATTAAATAGATTTTAGAAGAAATGTTTAATAGAGGAATAAACATTAGTTTGATGGAGGATGAACTGGAAGAACATGAATTCCAAGTGAATGTTGAAAGAGTTTATCATGACAGACCGAACTACCTGGCAGACATGGATATTATTTATTTTTTAAATTATTTGTTTTTTTTTATTTATTTTATTTTTTGTTATTTTTTCACATTTGGAAAACAGCTGATTTATGTCAACAACTTGTCACTTGAAGACAGACTTCCAAATTTTCACATAAATTTTGAGAGGTATTGCCAAATGAAAATAATTTTTCTGTCGGTATATTGAGAAAACCAAAATTGTTAACGGACATAGTATCAGTCTAATAAATTTATGTCAACATTTAGTAACAGGCAGTTTGTCGGTGCAACATTAGAGTAACATTTACTCTACGTAGGGAATCATGTCCCCCTATTCGTATTAATGACCATATAGTGCCTCAAAACTCACACGTGAAATATCTTGGTATTCATCTGGACCGTCGCCTCATATGGAAACCACATATAGATGCTAAGCTGACTCAAATGAAACTGAAAGCAGCCCAAATTCATTGGCTCATCGGCAGAAACTCCGTCCTTCGGCTCGATTGTAAGCTTCTACTCTACAACTCAATCTTAAAGCCAATTTGGTGCTATGGTATCCAGTTATGGGGCACTGCCTCCAACTCCAATATTGAGAAAATTCAACGCCGTCAAAACAAAATTCTACGAATGATAACTACCGCTCCTTGGTATATTAAAAACAACAACATACACAACGATCTTGATGTTCCACTTGTCAAATGGGAAATAACTAAACACGTGGCCCTTTATTTGGGTAAGCTGGAAACTCATCCAAATCCCCTCGCTCGAGACATCTTACAACATCCCGGTCATAGCCGTTTGAGAAGGAGGGACACCACCGCTCTCAGATGAGTAAATACAAGTTGCTCATTACATCCTATCGAATTTGAAAACTAGATTTTGCCTAGCATTGGCTGGACTTATCGTAATTAACTTTAGTTTTAAGATTTGAATACCTATTGTTAGTTCATTTAAAATGAAGATACAATAAAAAAGAATATGCAAAAAAAAAAAAAAAAAAAAAAAAAAAAATTTAGTAACAGGCAGTTTGTCGGTGCCCCGATAGACTATGCGATAGTGTGCCGAACTATCAGTCAGAGGGTTTGCGGGTTCGATTCCCGCCAAAGACTCTGGGTGTTTTCTGCAGACAAGCCAAAAGCTTCGCAGTTTGTGTTTGTTTTAAAAAAAAAAAAAAAAAAAAAAAAAAAAAAAAAAAAAACATTGAGAAAATGGGCCTAATTAATATTTCAATTTTATGAAACTAAAATTATCATAAATCATGACAGGGAAATTATCATCATCTAAAGCAAAATCTTCAATTTATTTAAATAACCCAAGTGATCATTGTGGAGTGATTGTAAAGAAAGTACTACATTTAATAAAGCAAAACTCCGTTGGTGACTATTATTGTCTTGAATAAATTGTTACAAAACTTGTGTTCTATGTGGGAGCTCCCAAAGCTTGAAACTAATTTTCTTCAATTGAAGCCAATTGGGTCTATATGAAACTAAAATCTTCTAACCTACACTGGCTAATTAACGAATAATCTAAATTAAGCCTTAATTGTAAAATCCTATGGAATTCAATTATGGGGAACTACAAGTAACACTAACTAGTCTTAATCTTCTACAGAGAGCCCAATCGAAAATTGCTAGGACCATAACGGTAGCATATGATATATAAGAATTGAAAATATCCATAGAGACTTAGAAGTAACATTGGATAAATATGAATTCAGAAAAATTCGTGAGAGATATATCTTGAAGCTGCAAAACCATCCAAACCTGCACACTGAGAAAAAATATAGTTGTACATATATGTTTACCATAAAAATGTTAACATTTTTAAAAATTGTTTAACAGTATTACGGTCACTGTAATTATTCATATAATTGCGCTAATCATATTATGGTTAAGTTTTGATTTATATGATTAACGCAATCATATTTATGATGAATTTATTTATCATAATATATTGCTCTTTGATTATGATTGAGAACAAACATTCAGGCATGTGATGGAAATCGAAAACGAATGACTTTTAGAAGTCAATTTTTTCGTAATATTTCTGTATTGAAAAACTTTTATCACATAAAATATAAAGATATTGGGGCTACTAAAGAGAATCTTAAAATAAAAATTTTAAAATTTAGATTATAAATGCATTAAAATATACTTCCAAAACTGATTCGTTTTCGATTTCGATTTCCATCACATGCCTGAATATGGTATTATTTTTCATCATAAAACTGATTACCACAAACATTACATAATTGCTATAATCATAAATATGATTGCTATAATCAAGTGAACCATAATTAAACCATATTATGGTTGCCGCAATCATATAAATAATTACAGTAATATTTAAAAAAAAAGTACAAAAATGCCCAACTATATTTTTTCTCTGCGTGCGCCTGCGAAATTACTTACTAGAACTCAAACAGAAATAAGCCTTTGTAGAGCTGATTTGCCACCCTAATAATTTATGGCCATTATGGCTCTCTCAACTAAGAGCAAATAGTGTTTAAGGTTGAGATATAAGATTTGAATACTTATTGTAAGGCCTATGAAGTAAAGGCAGATTCAATAAATAATAAAAAAAAGGCTGCCTGCAACTGGCGGTAAACAGCCGTAATTGTGTGAGAGAATATTCGATTATTCCAGTTAAATGTTCTCTATTAATTAAGAGTGGGTTCACACGTTGCGATTTGTCGCCGCTGACGTTCTCTATTGGTATTCCTTTTAAATTTATCGTTTGTTCACATGATGAAACATTTGTTGCACCATTTTTACGACATCTTCATATTAAATTTTTCATTTCTTCTATTTCGCTCATTCGCAGATCTTTTGCCGTATAGGAACTTATTACATTATAGGTACATTATAGGTACATTATACAGGTACAGTAGACTCGCGGTAACAAAAACACCGCCTTACATGAACACCGGCTAACATGAACATAATTTTTTTTACACTGACTACTCTGTAGCGTGAACAAGGTAAGAAAGCCCTATAACGTGAACAAATTTAAAATGTATTCAACATAGAAAATTTTTTATTTTCTACATTTTTAGGCCATCGGAATCGTTAGTTTAAAACGGGGCATCCCCGTAAATAATTGCTTATGTAAACATACTGGCATTTTTTATGTGGCTTGACACTTAGTGTAGTGCGCGCTGCTGATTTGGCATAATTTAATGTAAAGTGTTTCGTAAAAAATGTAGCAAAAACTACCAAAATTCTTGTCTTTAAAGGAAAAAGTGGATGTAATAGAAAAACTTAAAGGAGCTTAGCAAAGCAGTATAATGTTGTTAAGTCAACAATTTGTGCTATAACAAGAAACAAGAGCAGATGTGAGCGTACTTAAACGTCTCCGAGAAAAGGCCGTGTTCAGCAATTTGCAAAAAAGAAAATCTAGAAAAAGATAACCCACTTTTTTCAATATTTTTTTTGTAATTTTTTTCTTAACAAAACACACAAATTAATAAAAAATATATGAATTTGATTTAAACACTTGTCTAATTTATTTGAAAAATTTAAAGAATTACACTTTCGTAAACATGAACAACTTCGAAAACGTGACCACGCTCGGTTTTTAATAGTTCACGTTACCGCGAGTCTACTGTATTCATATTCCTGATATTTCACTATTAAATTTTCTATTAAATCTGTTTTCTTTTTAATTTACAGTGTTGCCAAAAATTGTCGGTAATACCATAAAATAAAATTTCATCGTGGCAACATTGCTGGTAAATTGAATAAAAATATTACAAGAGAAAAGAAGAAATGTCAAAGCTGTCGCTTCATTTCACAAAACCTGCGACACTAGCTACCCCGTACTCTCTACTACGTATTTCATCTATAAAATTGAGTCGCAGGAGAAAAGTCGCAGGTAAAAGTCGCAGCATGTGAACTTTCTCTAAGAGGTTTTCATTTCATATCTAGAATCCAAGAGATATGAGAATCCTCAAAGTTTGTGATTTTACTGAAATTGAGACAGCACCACTCTTACGAGCATGAATTCGCCGTTGCTAAAATACCTTTATAATCAATCCATTCGTTCAATATCTCACCACTATTTATAGACTATTTACCTGTTTAGCCCCCTTATGACTATTAATTCGTTCATAAACTAAGATATTTATTTACCTGCAAATAAAAAAGAAAACATTATTACAAAATCATAATTTGTTATTAATTGTAAAGGGATAAAAAATATGGCAATTCAGCTAAGTGAATTAAAACAATCACCCCTATTGCGAATAAAAATTCCACATGAAATTTGTTCCCTTTTCACACTTTTCCTATTAAAATTCAATGTTAAAAAATAAAAGGGAACACATTTCATGTGGAATTTTTATTCACGATAGCGGTGAATAAACCAATTTTATTAATAATCTGTAAAAACTTAAAACAGTAAAAAATAATTCAATTAGCTAAATTGTAAAGAATTTAAATAAATTTTATTAGCAGCTACTAAAAATCATGATTTTTGATAAAAACTAAAACTTCATTTTGATATAATATTTAAACTCTGCAACTGCAATATGCATATGCTTATTTCAGTATCTGTCTTGAAATGTTTTTGACTGACTATAGGAAGCTGTAGTTTAACTCATTAATTAGTATGCAGACCTTCATTCATTATCACCAAAACTAAATCAGTGTTAGTAACAAATCTTTGTTTGCATACATTTCTTAGCATTCACACATTAATTACTTTTTTTACTAAATTTGAATTTCCTTAATTTTATTTGATAAATATTTTGCTTGTTTATATTTAAATCTCAGCAAGTTCACGTTTTCTTATAAAGAGAAAATACAATAGAATCTAACAAACATAAAAATCACACGTTTCTCAGACTCTTGAGGAAATCGTTGGCTTAGAAAAACAAAGAGAATAAAACTAAAACTAATAATAATCTTTAACTTTCATGAAACTAAAATTATCATAAATCATGACAGTCAAATCATTGTCATTTAAAGCCAAATCATCATCAATTTATTTATTTAAAACTGTAACCCAAGTGATCATGATGTGTGAGGTTTGTAAAGAAAGTGCTTTAGCACAAAAGTTTAATATAATTTGTATAAAATATAAAAAAAAATAAAACACATTGATCCAGTTCCACTTAGAGAACTCAAATAGTAAGAAATTATAGTTTGATACTTTTGAAATGTTGGCTTCAATGGCTTTCCAAAATTTTTCCCAATGCCTTACTTCTATAACTTTCAAATAATCTGCTCCAAAAAAAAGAAAACTTATTGCAATCGTTAAAACCCTTGATTGTTTGCAAGCAAAGAAAAACTGCCACAAGCCAAAAAAGATGACATGTGGAGATGGGAATTGTCCGGTTGTTGTGTTAAACAAAAGGTTCTGCTGTAGTCTTATCTTACAGATGGATTCAGATAAAATTAATAAAGATAGTTTTATAAATTTAAAACAGTTTCCTATGAACAAAATTTAACCTGTCACAACATCTCCTATCCCAAATTTTGAAGGAATCTATTATATCTTATTGATGTTGGATTCATGTCTCGCAGATGATAGGTTATTGGAATCCATGACCTCAATATCCACCAATACCCACACCAAAACTTTGCAGGACTGGAGGGCAAGGCATGAGTTTCGATTAGCAAGCTATTTAAGTCTACGTTGAAATTGATAACTATCCTTGAGCAGCTTTAAACGTTTTTACCAAGTTGTTCGTTTTTATTCTTAATGTTTTTTTAGGATTAGTACTACAGAGAGAGTATTTCACTATTAATTAACTAACAAAATGTTGAGCTCCTGGAGAATTTAATTGCACAAGTTCCTTCGACAACTTTGGAAATCAATAGAGATTAACACCAAACACCCTAATTGTTTGAGAGTAATGGAATCTCAAATATATTGTTCTCTTTTAACTGAAATAATTATTGTTTAAAAGTTAATTTTAGTTTATTGGAAATTCGCTTCCTTGGACCGATTTAGAGATATTTCGGGATAGAGTGAGATCCTGATGTTAGTTTTTATTCTTCCTATTTTTTAAGGATTAACAGCATTATTTAATTTCATCTCCAATATTTTGACAACTTTCCAGATTTCCCCCCCGTTTAGGTAACCTAAAGTTGGAGATTTTCTCCAACTTTTCGTGATTTTCTCCTAGTTTAACGATCATAATGTTCTATATTATTATTTGCGATTTTCATTTAAAATTACCGTTAAAATTGCACATAGTGTCATTGGTTTCTATGGATGCCCTGATAAACTAGACCAGGAGTGCCCAAGCCCTATACTCTTTGTGCTCTTTTGTATTTGTAAAAACTCTTAGCTATAGGCTGTGTGTTTTGTATACTCATTACAGCACTCAGCCATAGCCATACGAAATACACAAACAACTTTGCCTTATTTGTTATTTTGTCGTACTTCACTCTATACACGCAAGCGCAAAGCAACAACACTTTAGGCCCAACTATAATATGCATAAGCAAGATTAGGCAAATTGCAAAAGTTAACGAAAAGGCTGTCAAATGCATAACCAGTTCAGAGTTAACTTTCAGGTGGCTACAATGACTTTGAAACTTTTTGTCCACAGTTGCTCATTTATGTTTAAAAAAAATGTTTTTATTTTAACAAAAAGCCATTAAATGACTATATTTTATAAATATTATTATATTATTTTATAATTAAAAGAAAACTTCGTACCAGAAACGCATAATTTTTCCTTTTTTTTTAATTTATCGGCAAAAGTACTAAAATGTACAGCTGTGGCAGCACTAAATTGTAAATAATAATAAACGTTTACATATGTTTTGTTAATTTTCGTATTGTGTTTGTAAAAATGGAGAAGACTTAAAAATTTAAATAATATAAAAATATTAAAGTTAGTGCTTGAAGGCCTGTGCACATTAAAATAAATAAGTGAACTACACTGTAAAAGAAGAAGACGCTCTTGTTCTGTCAGAGAAATAAACCGCGACAGAAAGACATTTTTGTTAAAATAAAAAGGGCCTCTTTTATTGTAAAGGCATTTATTTTTTTCCGCATTTGCTATTAAATTTAAAATAAATATATTTTATTCTTTCTCCATTTTGTGCAAAACACAAACAAACAGCTGATTCCGTACAGAATGTGCGATCAGTTTCGCTTTTTGCTTAAGCAAATGACAGTTGAAAAACTTAACGAAAAGTTTCGTTAAGTACATTATAGTTTGCCACATACAATTTATATGTATTCGCAGGGTTGCTTAAGCTAGCATATGCACATTATAGTTGGGCCTTTTCGTATGCTCTACTGGTAAACATTGGTGACTGCGATCGTCAATGTAGATTTTAAGTTTAAAAAAGTGTGTTGTATTGGCTTTTACAACAAAAAATACTGAATAAAAATTAGTTTTTATTTAAATGTATTGGTGTTTGCTCTTACATAAGCAACTTTTGGGCACTCCTGAACTAGACGATAGTGTGCTAGACTATCGGTCTGAGGGTTGCGGGTTCGATTCCCGCCAAAGACTCTGGGTGTATTCTGTAGATAAGCTAACAAGGCTTCGCAGTTTGTGTTTGTTCAAAAACAAATTATCCGTCAAGTGATCCTAAAGTTTGTTATTATTCTTGCTGTTTTTCAAAGATTTACTTTCAGACCGTAAGCACACTTAATTGTCTATTAATTCAGATTAATTCTTCACTATTAGCTAAGATAACGTTGATATCCACAATGCACAAGATTGGTGAGATTTCCCCAACCTGTAAAACTCACTTAGTGTCAGAATTGTAAGAGAATCTTCTAATTTAAGTTAATATTTACAATTTAGTTATTAAGTAAACGTCTACGGCATAAGAAGATATGATGGTACCTCGCTGTATTCTAAATCATTAGACGGAGTCGAAATTATGGACTTACTTAAATTCAGGGCATTAATCTTTATGCACAAAATTATTTACACACAAGAACTTGTTTACTTATTTAATCGCATTCAATTTGATCAAGATCTAAAAGAGGAAAACAAATCATTCAACTTAGATATCGGACTTAAATATCTGAGTGGCAGTTCATTACAAATACAATACGACAATACGACTATGGAACTCGTTACCAAACCCATTACAAATCATTGGCAACGCTTTACAATTTAAAAAAATTTTATATTCAAATTTTTAATTTAATGTTACATCTTTGTTTTTATTCTCTTTTTATTATTATTATTATTATTTTAATTTTAATTTAATTATTTAATTACTATTTTACTGTGCACATTTATATTGTAATCGTCATAAAATCGCATGCTGTAACTTAAAAGATTAATTTCTTGTTGCAAGTGATATTCAATAAAATAAATACATAAATAAAAAAATAAAATAAATCAAATAGCTTTTTCATTCCTAACAATATAAAAATTTCTACAACATTTCATTCAATCCTTCAAATTCTTTAAATTCAGCTGGCTGCATTCAACTATTTTTCAATTATAAACAATATTCAAACAATCTGTTATCGTTAACCTTACTGCCTTTGTGTTTATTAAATAACTATAAACTTCATGGGAGTGCATTTTTTAAGCTGCCGTAAGTATTTTCTTTCCAAAAATAACATGTAAGTACAAGTAAAAATGCAGTGTAATGGAATTGATTTAATAATTTTCATGTCACTGAATGATGACTACAACGTAATATAAAAGAAATGTGAAACAGAAAGCAAAATATCCTGCCTTAAAACTTATATTTTGGTTGGCTGAATGTCTGACTACACAGTAACAAATGAAAGAGAAATTTATATGCGGAAAAGAACAACAACATAAATGTTTGCCGAAGAAAGAGACGGGCAAGTAAAAGAAGCTGCTGTTTCTTCATCAATAATTTACGCATAAATAAACCAAGAAGAAGCTGTTGTCAAAAGCAGAAGTTTTATATTAAAGTACAATGTGTATATGAAGTTATGTGATGTAAACAAAACCTGGTAAATATGCATATGAATAAATAAATCTTTACACAAAAAACTTTGAATAAATTGTTCAAAAAAAAAAAAAAAACAAGCCTGAAAAACCTTGCAGAATCGAGCAGCCAGAAAATTACCTTTTATTTACTGCTTGAAGACAGTTGAAAAGCAAAAAAATAAGAAAAAATAAGAAAAAAATAAAGGAGTGACAGCTATTTCTTTGTCATGAAAGAAAATTGTATAAGACAGCAAAGGACACTAAAAGAAATGTCATCTTAAGAGGATAACATTTTCGTAACTCCTCTTTGTTGTTTGAACATATTTGAAAAAACATTAATAAAAGGCTTCTTTTTTAGCAAACTTGAAACAGAAAAAAAAATTATTTTTAAAGCAGTCAAGTCATAAATACATAATACACAAATGAACACACTCATTACGAATGCAACACTGGGCTCAACCATTTTGCATTGATTGTGATTTGACAGCTGACATTTATTCTTCATTATAACTGAAAAAGTTGTTGATATTAATTGTTTAGAATCATGGAATGGAGCAACATCGAAAATCGTATTGTTATAGTTAGCGTACTAAAAATTAACTTGGAAAAAGACGATCCCCCTTAATCATAAACGATTATTAAATTTAACAAACGTTTATTAAGCAAATTCTTATATGCAAATCTGTCTTAATAAACGTTTGTTAAATTTAATAATCGTTTTTGCATAAGGGGGGATATCTTTAGGACGTTGCGAACGCTTGGCATCCATTCGCAATTTTGTGTTGAAATTGCTTGAGATTACTGGTGGAGTACGAGACCGTCAAAGATCCCGCTGTCCGGGCACTGTGAGAACTCTGAATGCGATTTAAGCCATGAAGAGACTAATACGCAAAAATCTTGTCGCGGGAAATTCAAATATATGGCAAAACTCCATGACTCGCATTATTAAAGAAGATTTGAGACTCAGCGCATTCAAGCGACATTACTGGGCACCTGCTTACGGCCGCATTGAAGGGAAATCGAAAGCGGTACGCCAAGAACCTTCACAGACAAATTCTGTTCACCGTAGAAAAATTGTTTAATAAACAAAACAATCGTGTGTATGCTCGATCATCCAGAGAAGCATCCCTACTCAACTTGAGGGTTCAAAGAGGACATCATGACGCGTCTGTAATGATATAGTGGAGAGTGAGCTACGATGAAAACATCGGCCATAGCCTATAAATCGACCGTCTTTGCACCCTTTGTGAAACCTTTCAACCACTCAATATTCACCAATAAGCCCTGGATTTTTCAGCAAGACTTTGCTCCATCTCACAAAGCCTAAAAAGAATCAACTGTGGCGCAAAAATAATGTTCGGGACTTCATTGCAACGGATGATTGACTGGCAGACCTCTATTCATTGGATTACAAGTTGTGCTGCGTATTAAAAGGTATTTCATGCTCTACTCGACATCTAAATATCGATAAGCGAGCTGGAAGGCAAACGGAAATCATTTCGCATAAGTTGTACTTGGATTTGTAGCCATTGAGTAACCCTAAAATATTTTTTTAAAATATTAATTCTTTTTCATTTGACGTTGATGTTTCTTTGGTTTTGCAGTTTTTTTCTAGTATTTACGACTCGACTAGGTATGTAATACTTAAATGGAAAAATTTATTAACATAAACAAAATAATTTAATGTTAGCTAATTTGCCAATATTAATAAAAAAAACATTAGCAAATTAATAAAAGCCAAAAACAATGCTTAAAACAATTTATTGCTGATTATAAAAATTTTAATTTATGACATTTATTACAAATTAACTCCCTAAGCGTAACAGAAACTGGTTTCAAAATTCCATTTTTTTAATGTATGTATCTTTAAAAAATAAATAATTAACACCAGCTATGTTAATATTAGTAAATAAAAGCTTAAAATAACTAAAACTACGTATTTACATATTGATAATATTTCAGCTGTTAAATTTAGTTAATTTAATTTATAACTCTTTGTTTACAAATATTATAAAATATATTAATATCAAGAATAATTATTATTTTTATTTGAACTGTTACTTTTAAATCATTGATATTACTTTTATTTTGGCTCGAGTTCATTAAATTTAATTTTTCATTAAATTATTTTTACTGAAGGTAGGAATTGTTACATGAAAATTATTATTAAAAATTTTTATTGAATCCTAAGCCAAGAAAAATTATCAATAAAAATGTTTAATAATAATTTTCATGTAACAATTCCTACCTTCAGTAAAAATAATTTAATGAACTCGAGCTGAAATAAAAGTAATATCAATGATCTATTAATATCTTTCAATTCAGCCGAGTTAGATTGCATTGGTCGCTGTTACTTAAAGAGTGGACTTGCAGAACATTAGTCCTATTTTGATAGCCTTGGCTGGGTTCAAAACACAGATTCCTTTGTGACACATTATAACTTGGTTGCCATTGTTCTGAAGCCATCCTGCTAGCGAAGATGATACGTGGTCTTCCTCGCATCTTCAGATTGTATGTCAAGGGTGTTTCAAGTAGAAATACGTTCTTCAATAGCCTTCTTTTGACAGATCATTTGTGAGTCGTGTCACGCTGTCATGTTATTTTGTTTATCACAAAGTTGCTTGACGCTGAAGTCAAGTGTACTGAAACATTTCCCTACTATTAACATCTAGCTGTTTACGCTTGCTGATACACTTGCTCTCATTTCGTATTTTCTATAAAAACGCCAGTATTTTAGATGTAGAATTTAATAACCATTTTAATTTGACCTTTCCACACAAGGGACTCTGTTCCCGTGTTGTAGTAGTGATGAAACATTATAAAAGCAAATACAGACGCAAATTATTGCTGTAACTTCACTTTTTCAACATTTGATTAAACAAAAACTATTAAAAAAAAACAAACATTATAATTATAGTTAAGCATGACATATTCACTTGCACACATTTGTACGTAATAATATATTTTTAGAATATTACTTTTCTAACTCTCTCTAGTAATTCAGGCAATTACAGTTGAAAACGACGATTGTTGTTTTATTCCAAACAACAACAACAACAGAAAAACATTAATTTTATTTCAAACAACAAAATAATTAAAATAATCGATACTCTAGTGTAAATACGGTTGAATTTAATTGCAAAACAAAAGAAGAAAATTAAGAAAAATGTAATAAAAATGTCAGGTTTTATTAGAATTATAATATTAATGGTAGACAGCTGTTGACAACTAATTGGAAATGTTCCTTTTAAAGGGTGTCCCAACTAGAACGCAATTTTTAAATTTTAAATAAAACACAGATATTTAAAAAAAATCGTGAGACTTTATTATATCGTAAAGTAGACAGAATGAGGTTATGTATGGAATAAGATATCGTGCAGATGGCCGCCGCAGCTTTGCTGGCACACACGCGATCTTTTAATGAACTTTTCAAAGACCTTTTTGCATAATATTTCATTACTGCAGCGTTCAATTTCCTCTTTTAAGGCTTGAGTCGTTGTTGGCTTATTCGCGTTAACCATCGACTTAAAAAAACCCCAAAGAAAGAAATCTAAAGGTGTTAAATCGCACGATCTAGGCGGCCAATTCTGGTCTCCAAAACGCGAAATAACAAGAGCGAGAAATGACTGATGCATTTTCTCTAGCTGTATGACATGTGGCTCCGTCTTGTTGAAACCACATGCCCTCCACATTCATTTCTTCAATTCTAGGCAAGAAAAAACTGGTTATCATTACACGATACCGAACACCATTGATACCATTGCGTTCTAGTTGGGACACCCTTTATATTACTAATGCGTGAGATTGATATACAATTAACATGTCCTTTAGGTTTTCTCTTCAAAAAACTTGTGTTATAGTAATTACACTTTCTATTACAAATTCAGTTAAATTTTTACAAAAATGAAATTAAAGATCCATGACTCGCATTATCAATGAATATTTGGGACTCAGCGCGTTCAAACGACAAACTGGAGACCTGCTCACGACCGCATTGTAGACATTTTACGTTTACGCTTAGGAGAGGAAATTGCCCAAAAATGTGAATATTCCAAAGTCTGATCACTGGCATAAATATGGATAGACGCCTTACCTGTGGTCGCCTCATAGAAGCCAAGAGGATCCATATGAGACTTAAATCCTTTAATCTGCACTGGCTAAATAACGACCCATCTAAATTAAGCCCTGATTGAAAAATCATCCTGTAAAAGACTGTTTTAAAAGCAATTTGAACTAATGCAATGCAGTTATAAGGAACTGCAAGTAACCACTCTTAATCTGATACAGAGGGCCCAATTGAAAATTCGTAGGACCATGACGGGAGCACCATGATATATAAGGAATGAGAGACTTAGAAGTAATATTGGTTAAAGATGAATTCAGAAAAATTCGTGAAAGATATATCTTGAAGTTGCAAAACCACCCAAACCCACACACGGAGAAAAAATATAGTTGTATATGTTTACCATAAAAATGTTAACATTTTTAAAAAGTTTTTTAACAATATTACGGTCCCTGTAATTATTCATATGATTGCGGTAATCATAATATGGTTAATTTATGATTTAGAGAATTACTACAATCATACACACGATTGTAGGAACTATGTATGTTTTTGTGGCAATCATTATTATGAGGAATTCATTTATCATAGTATGTTGCTCTTTGAATATGATTGATAACAACATATTATGGTATAATTTTTCATCATAAAACTGATCGCCACAGACATTACATAATTACTATAATCATATATATGATTGCTATAATCATGTGAACCATAAACTAAACCATATTATGGTTGCCGCAATCATATAAATATTACAGTGACTTTTAAACTTCTTTTCTATATGTATATGTTTTCTCTGCGTGTGCCTACGAAATTACTTCAACAGCTTTGTAGAGCTGATTTACCACCCTAATAATTGATGGCCCATTTGTCCATTATGGTGCTCTCAACTAAGTGCAAATGGTTTTTAAGCTAGAGGCATAAGATTTGAATACTTATTGTAAGGCCTATGAAGTAAAGGCAGACTCAATAAATAAATAATAAAAAAGTTTAAAAAAATTAGTTTGGTTTTAGTTTTAAGAATTTTATGAAATTTCTAGCAAAATAATTGTTATAATTCAAACGTCATAAAGTAGATCTATTTGAAAAGTTATTGTAATAAAATTTTATAATTTGCACATATTTAAATCATTTTCCACTAAAAAACAAATAGCGTAATTAAATTTTTAATTTACTTCAAATTCCAACGATTTTCCAATGAAAGGTGTGTCTATTGTTTTGTGCTTTATTTTTGTGAATTACTATATTTAATTGTACTTGAATACTGTACTTTTCAAAGCATTAATTAAATTCTTTGACAACAAAAATGCCGCTGGTCTATTAAATTGTTTATTTTTCATTTGTTTCATAGTTATGTAGCTGGTTTTAAATAAACACTAAACGTAACAGAAAATTTAATATTTACGCTAAATATTGAATTCATTTCAGATGTTTATCTATGAGTTAAAAAAGTAAAACAAAACAACAATTTAAAACCAGCTAGAAACTTACTACATACAGTGAAGTCACAGAAACGTGAATATCCAGTAACATCAACTACCCAAAAACACGAAAATTTCGTTTTTTACATTGACTACTCTAAAACGTGAACATAGGCTGAAGGCTCTAAAGCTGTGTTCACATTATGTGTATTTGTCATGTGGACTGTCACTTTTTCGCATGTCAAATTTGTACATATAGTCTGAACACCTGCAAACAATATTATGTGTTATTTCTCTGTGTACAATACACATGACATTTTTTTTATTTAGAACGAGTTCTATTTTCAAGTGACAAACCATCTGACAACAGCTGTTTTTTATAACCAAAATTTTGTGGCGGAAAAATTAATTGAAATTTTAAAAAATATACCCCCTGGCCCACGATGTCGAACGATAACGTTCGCTTAGATAAGATCTAACACACAAACTTGATTGTGGAATAAACAAACTTGATTGAGTAAAAAATAGATACGATAAAAAGTGTGTGTCTTAAGTCTTATCTAAGCGAACTAACGTTCGACATCGTGGGTCAGGGGGATAATTTATAATAGTAAAACAAAATACAAAAAAAAAACTACACAAATTTATTATTGAAAATGGAGGGAAATATTGAAAAGGAGTTAACAAAAGTAAGTACATATGTATTTTTTTATTGCAATAAGTTTTCCCATATCAGCTGTTTTAAGATTTTTTTTTAATAGGTTATGTCAAATGTACTTGACATATTAACATATGAACATGTAAATTATAAACCGTATGTAAAACTCAAATTTTGACATACACATGAAATCGCATGTGGGTAGAAAAGTGACATTCCACGTGACAAATACACATAATGTGAACACAGCTTAAAACGTGAACTTTTTAACAAACGTTATACTGTGTTCAGATATGAAACTTAATTGAGTCAATATTCGGTTAATTGACAATATTATTTTAAGTGTTCAGGCATACGCAATTTACAGCTTATTCAAGAATCATTTGACAGTTGGAAAACAATACAAAAAATACTCTATATGGTTGTTGTGTTTATATGTAAACAAACTTACCTTCACATTGACTTTTCAATGATTTCTTTTGTTTTCTTTTGTTGACATTTGCCATTTTATACAATTTTGTTAACTAAACACAGTTGTGAACAGTGTTGCATTCCAAATCTTACTCAATATTATAACAATTTCGTACTTATTGCGCAATTAATTAATTGAGATTTTATATGGAATATTGAGCTCAATAATGGCTTTAATTGAGATTATCGCAATTAAGGTTCATATCTGAACACGCTATTAAAATTTAAGTTTGTAAGCTTATTTAAAAATTTTGGGATTAGTTTTTTGTAAACAACTTTTGTTGCATGACATATAGCTTCTTTTGTAGTTGTTCCTTTCCAATAAAAACTAAATAAACAAATTTATAATTGTCGTAGTTTAAATTCAGCTAATCTCTATTTTTAATGAATTCAGTAAAATCATGTAGAAATTAGTATCTTAGAAACCTTTTTGCAAACCATAGTAGCTATATGGCAGGAACCATGGTGTAACTATACAAGGTGAGGGCAAATCGGCAATACAATACAGAAACAACAGGCATTTTGTTTGTGTAAAATAATGCACTACTGTCAAAAACACTTTAAAAAGTATTACTTTTGACTTATGTTAGTAAATTGTAAACAAAGTCAGTCAGCTGTGCTACTGCACTCACTTTGTATAGTTACAAAAAGTAGCATCAAAACTTGTTTCATAAGTGAAAAATAACGTACATACTTTATTTTAAATTAAATAAAAGATAAGAGACTAAAATAAGTCATAAAAAAATGCAATCTAAAACGTAAACACCCTCGGTAAAATTTAGTTCACGTATCTGTGAGTTCACTGTATATCTCTTTCAAGTTAAAACACTGAAACAATATTAAGCACCCTACTACATAACTAACGGTGACGGACTGACTGATTAAATAAAGTGATTAGAAATTGTGGTCTAAAACATTGGTTATCGTTAACAACAATTTACGGCCAATTGTTAACAATTAAACACTTGAAAGTGTTAACTATGTTTTAAAGTCATAATGATTTTAAACATTTCAATTATTGTTTAAATAATTAAAAAATTCTGATTTTTTTCCAAAAGAAAAAATGTGCTGACTTTTCTTTAATTTTTAAACAGCACCTACATACATACTCGTACGTTTTAACGAAAAATAAATTAAAAACGTTATTAACTTCATTAACACGATTTTTCTTAACAAAACAATTATTATTTTTACATGACAGCCACGTAAAATTTGATGCTGTTACACACAGCATTTTATAGGTAAATGAAAAATTGTCAAGGTACGACTAAGTACATACATAGTTTGTTGTCAGGGCAATTTTTTTTTTATTTTGGTTTTGATTTAACAAAAGAATTTCAAGAACTGTTGAGTTTTAAAAAGTCTTTTATTTGTAAAACAAATAAATAAGAATTACAAAAGGTTGTGTGCTGCTTAAATGAATGAAGCTAGCAAAAGTGCTATTGACCTTTAGCTGGTGGAAAGAAGGTAAAAAAAATAAACTAAAGAAAAAAAAATAAACAATAGTTCGTTTTTGTATTTAACAAATGCTACAGGTAGTAAGTAGGTAGTACCTTCAACAACTGTTTTAAACAATGTGCAGTGTAAAGCTAGATTTACACGATTGAAATTTTCATCTAAATTGCTCTTCAAAATGCTTCAAACTCGTGTAAACAGCAACATTTCTTCAAAATTTATTTATTTAATAACTATTAATAACTATTAAATAAATAAATTTTGAAGAAATGTTGCTGTTTACACGAGTTTGAAGCATTTTGAAGAGCAATTTTAATGAAAATTTCAATCGTGTAAATCTAGCTTAACTGTGTAATGTGATAAACTGATGTTTATAAAATCATGATAAATATTTTCAATATTCTTTTTGAACTAGGGAACTTTTAGCATATTAAAGCGTGATTTTTTAAAAGCTTTCGGATTTGATTAAAAATAAATAAAATTTACACAAATGTATGGAATCTTTATTTGAGTCAATAGAACAATTTATATAATTCAGTGTTTAAAGATGATTTCATGTAAATGTTGACCGTGGCTACGCCTCAAATGGTTCATACGCTGGTTTCAATTTTATCACACTCTCTCCCACATCTCGGCCGCTATCTTAGAAATAAATTCTTCAATAAATAATAATAAAGTCCCCAAACGTAAAACAAAAAAGAAATATCCACACACTGATACAAACGCAGTATTTACCGAGATATTAAGGTTTAAAGTTTTTTTCTTTTTTAATTTGCATGAAAAATTGATTTTTGGGCAAAAATATTTGTGATCACGGATTTTGCTTATTTTCTTATTAAAAAACCACATGTCAGTCAAGTCCAGCTCTTTCAATTTAGGCAAACAAAAAAATTGTAATCATTGCACGGCAGCGCCCGACATTCACAGTAACGTTACTGCCTTCGTCGTCTTTGAAAACTTACGATTAACTAATGACACCGGCCCATCATCCACACCAAACAGTGCATTTTCGGACTCTTTCATTGCTTCAGGCTGCTCTTCACACCTAAAACGACAATTTTGCTTGATATTCTCAACAATATAAAGATTCAAAGATCTTCTATTGATAATGGAATTGTTCTCAAATGACCAAAATCCAGTCCAGACGAACATTTGTGGGATGACGTAAAAAGAGCAGTAAATCTTAAAAATATAACCAATATAGTAATTTTTAAGAGGAAGTTAAGGTGGCGTCGGAGGTTGTACCAGTTGCACGATATCTCATCTATGCGCAATCGATGTGAGGCTGTAATGAAGCAAAAAGGTTTTGCAACAAAATACTGATTCAAATTTTAACAGAAGTGCTATCGTTTCCAATTACTTGTTGCAGTAAAATTTAAAAAATTGATTTAAATGTTTAGTTAATATATTGTTACGAAATTGTATTTCAATTTAAATTTAACGACCGGCATCAACATACAGCATGTTTCTCAACATAGAACATCTTTATAAAGATACGGCATATTTATCAACAAACAACTTGTTTAGCAACATTTGCATTTGTAGAAGTTTCTATTTTTAAACATTGTTGATAACACCCTGTTATAAACATAGCTGTTAAATAGCCCGTTAAATTGACATACAATTTCGTAACAATATAATAAAGCTTAAGAAATTTTTTAATTTACTTTTATTTCTTTAGCTACGTATGTACACACGGTTGACAAGTCTTTTAATATTGTTCGAAAAATGTTCAGAAAATATCTAACATTCCTGTGAACTTACGTTGTCAGAAAAAGCATTGTGAGTGCATTTTAAGAGAAAAATATTGTCAGACATCTAACAATCGTCTGAACACATTACGTTGCCATAGTCAAATTCTTGCCATACACGCTTTATTGTCAGGTGTGGTAAGTTTATGCATGTGATAATTACATCATTGTCAGAGAAATATTATGAGTGTTTTTATTTTGCTATTTTATTTTACCAGTTTATTTGCATGGACAAGCATGGACAAGAGAGCGTCTGCAAAAAGCAGAGATATTTAATGTTATTACACCAAACAAACAAACTAAGGCATATTTTTGTTAATCTGACTACATCTTCACGACTTTCTAGTACATACATATGCAGCGAAAATTGTTCCATGAAAATACGACAAAGTTCTGGCAATGTTTGACAAAAAATCTGACCATTCTTGCCATACAACAATCTGGCAACAGTGTGAACTGACAATTTCAATTGACAGATAAAGTTATTGTGTGACAATTGTCTGTCAATGAAATTGAACCGTTTTCTTACAATCGTCTGAACTGACTATTTACCTTCTGCTAACAATTATTCATTGTCAGTATATTACCAGCACATTTCCAGATTTTACAACATTGAAACATCTGACAACCGTCTGTACATATGTATATACAATGTATCGTTTGTTTACTTTTTAATATATGTACTAAAAATTATGATAAAATAAATGGAAAAATTTTTAAAACTAAAATATTTTTGGGTTGCAAAGTGTTTCGTATTAATTGTACGAGTATGTTAATAAAAATTTTATTATATTGAGTTTTATTCTAATTCTGTTTAAACTTAACAGACTTAAAAAGTTTAGTTTATTACCCCCAATACTTATTTCTTTATTTTCTAATGCTTCTTTAACACTTCATTTCACATCAATCTATTTTAATTGCCATTACACTACTGCATATTTAAAATTAAACGAAAACTAATCTCTTTTTTAAAACAGCAATTCCTCGGACATATTTGCGACCATGACATCAAATTATTTATTAGAAATACGTAGTAGAAAAGTGTTAATAACAAAAAACACAAAAAAACTTTCTATTGTAGTTACAAACAATTTCAATCTGTTCAATATGTGTGGTGGGGGAGTAAGAGGAAATAAGGTCCTTGAAATTCTACTGTGTGTGGGTGTTTGTGTATGTTTTTATCCATTAAAACAAAAAACATGAAACTTTCTAATGATGTATAATCACTCTTGTTTTTTTTTTTTTTTTTGAGAAAACAAAGACAGTCATATAAAGTCTATAATTTTAAATGTTTATAAACCAGTGAACATTTCCAGGATATTATGAAATCAGGAACAATTCATGAGAATTTCGAAAAGCTGTACTTTCAAAGGCATACTGTTCTATTGCAGTATTTACATTATTCCTAACTAAGCCATCCTTCTCAACAAAAACACAACAAGACCCTTTCACGATATCTGCTAATAGGCCTCCTGAACCGATCTCAGATTTCGTCAATTATACTGGAAAATACCGAATTTCTTATTCAAAGTAATTTTAATACTAATGACAACCGTTCCTTTGTTATGACGTTTTTAAATAAACATTTAAAAAATTTTCATTTGAACCTCTTCTTTAAGCATAACAACATTTACTGGGTTATACCTCTACTCTTCGTTTTCCCATTTAAGAACATACTTGCATTGCCATTGAGTTTATTTGTTTGTTAAAATATATTTTTAATTTTTTAACATTAGGATGCATTTAAGTACATTTTTCTATTAAAAATAAAGCGGCAACATAAAAAACCCATTTACACTTATGAGTCTCTCTCACAAAAATAAACACACATACAGCCCAGCAGTTTTCCCACAAGTCAATGTATCCTTTTTAGGCAACATTTTTCTGTCAAATGTAAAATTACTGGAGTGACTAAAATGTTTACATTTTTGTAATGCAGATAAGAAATTGTTATTTTATACCTTGCAGCTAATCTAGCAAGCAAGAAAATTTACTTCCTGCCACTTTAATGGCTCTAAGTAATCTAGAGTGTAGTAAATAGTTTGCTTATCTACTAGAACTAATATATTGTAAAGAAAATTGTTACTTAGACAGTAATTTTCAACAACGTCTAATTGGCTGATCACAATTTATATATTTTTAGTTTAATTGACACTACTTTCTTTACCGTTCATTGTCATGTTTACTGTGTACCGCCCAAGGGGTAATATGTCCTGGTGTATTTCCATCACGTTGACGCTGTTACAATCCTTGGAAGTGATGGCGACAACGATGGCAAAAGCTTGAACGGGCTTGTGGATAGAGTCTCATTGATTACACCCATTGAAACTATCTAGTGCCATGGGGACCCTATTTTAACTATTAGGGTGCAGGTTCCCTAACTGATAATTTGTGAGGTCCCTTCGGAGTACACATGGTGGCTATGGTTGATACTCAAAACGGGTAGAATGTCAGTTGGTTAGAAGACTGGTGTTTGTTTAAGTAGCAAACTTCGGGCCACCAATTTATCTCTAGGTGCTGTTGCTGAAACAACAGAGCCATTCATTGAAAGTAATGGTGCCAGAAAATGTACGGGAGTTACGGTTTTCGTAGCATTTGTGCTGACGATCCGCCTTTGAACGGGGTTAGATAGCGACCAATGGTAACCGTAGTGAATTCTAATCTCTGTTCTTGGCAGTACTGGTCGGTCAGTGCGATTGCTGCTTTCCTAGTAATACTCTTGAATTTCCCTCCAAATCATATACAGCACATTTTTACCCTGATTCTAATAGTTCCTAAAAGATATGTTCAGAATATTGACTTAACTTTTGCAACTACTAATAGATAAATTCAACAATTCAATGGAAATAAAATTAATTTTTGCAGCTTAATACACTGGTATTCAAAAAACAAATACATATTTTAAATGTTAATATCGATGCCCTGAATGAGAGGGTTAGTGAGAGTACAAGAACTTCAATTTGTCATCATGAAAGAAGACTGAAAAATTTCAGGAATCTGAATAATAGATTCTCTATACAATTAATACATGAAATGAATGGATCATTCAGAACAAATAGGAAATAATATCGAAGCAGTGCGTGTGAGTATTGGTGAAAGGAACAGCAACAACAATTACAAAATTTTCAAAAAACTCTTTACAGTAAATAGTTATTGAAGATCTCTGTCTCCATGCTTACAAAGTTCAAATGATAAAAGAAGGGACGCGAAGTGAAGAGAGTTCATTGAGATTATGATAGGAGCAAGTTTAAAACTCCGTTAACTACCAACAGAGTAATATAAAACTTCAGGAATATTGGATCAATTATTGATGCTAAACTGGTCACTGGTCGTCCAAAAACAAACAGTTCAAATGTCAAGATCGATGTAGAGCCTGAGAGTGCTAGTAAACGGCCAGGTACATCAGTTCAGTATCGTGGGCAAGACAAGAAACTTTCTGAAATATGATTACAAAGTTTAAAAACTGATGGTTCAATAACTAATGGCCAAACACAGCAAAGACAGTTCATTAAATGGATCATTCGGGATCAACTGATTATGCTAAACATACTGGTCGTCCAATAAAAAGTTTCAAATGTCACTATCGCAGCCGTGTGGAACAGGAACTACAATTCGGCATTGTTGACAAGAATTACTAAATTTTAGGAAGCTCTTTACAGTGTGTGCTCACTTAGGAACTGTGTCTCCTAGTTTATAATGTTCAATTAGTACAATAACTTAGGGCTAATGACCACATACAGCGATTAGAGTTTGTTGAGTGTTGATAAATGATTTGTGCAGTTCAGAAGTGGAAATTTTAACACGGAAGACAAAGATCGCCCAGGCCAGCCAAACAAGTTTAAAGACCAATAATTGAAGGCATTACTATATGAATATTGTTGTTAAACTCAACAAGAGCTTACAAAAACATTTTAAGCTACTCAAGCTGCAATTTGAAAAATGTTTGCTAGCAGTAAAATTCATCCAAAAGCAGGGAAGCCGAGAGACTTTAAAAGACGATTTGGTATGCCTGAAATGCTGCTCCAACCCAACCGTTAGCATAAGAGATCGTATCTGAAATCCGGCCTACCAGGCAAATTGACACGAATGCCAAATATTCATAGCGCTAAGGTAATTCTCTCTATTTTGTGGGACTAAAAGTACCCTTTCTGCTGCTGAAATCTAGTCAGACCATTACAGAATGAAACTGTTTCATTGGGAAGTTTTGCCAAACCCGCTTTATATCCCGACTATATTTGTTGCGATCCATGCAGAACGCTCTCTCACTGGTTTATGCTTCACTTCAGAACAAAGTATTCGAAATTGGCTTGCTTCGTTCTTGGCCCCAGAAGATGAACAGAATCTATCAGCCCAATCATAAATCAATTTTTCTATTTAGATTCAATATTAAAAAAATAAAATGGGAAAGAACTCCCGCGATTTTTTTACTCATAATTAGGCAGCACATGTTGCTAGAAAGATGGAAAAAGATTATGGCTAATAATGGCCAATACTTTGAAAATAGATTTATATTGTACAAATGTTTCGAAATAAATATTTCAAATTTCAAAGCAAAAAAACCAATGGTAAAAATTAGAAAAGAGCACAAATTCTGACGATAGCCAGAAGATCCCTGAGAGAACTACCATGAAAAAACCATGATTGTGTCTGTTTGTTGGTTTACGTGGTTGCCGGCAAGCATTCAAGTGAATTCTTTTGATACCGTTTTGAAACGTGTCTGTTTGTAGTTAGTATCTGGTTATCTTGAATACAGGACCAGTCTTTTAGGCAGACACCTTGAACATGAACATATTGAGATGACTAGTTACACAGCTAAGCTAAGCTAATTACATAACTAGTAAGATAAATGACTCTGTGTAAACAATATAACTAGTAATATTGCAATGATAAAAAAGTCTCCGAATGGGAAAGGGATGAGCGCCATTGCAAATGCAACGCTTTTGAATTTTGGAACACTATCTAACAAGGAATGATTGAAAATTTGATAAAATAAGGCTTATTTAAATTTATTATCCTTAAAAATTTCTTTTAGTTATTCACTGAATGTTATGGATAGTGTCAACTTTCATTTGTAATTGGTATCATCCTATCCTATTCTAAAGAATAGACAACATCACTAATTCAGGACATATTTACCCAGCACTACTGGGACATGAAACTCATATGATTACACATATGAGTAAGTGGAGGCTGCTTTTGTGTGCAGTATCCTTGCTCCAAATTAAATTAAATTGATTTGTTTGTTTTTTCTTTTTTTGTTATTTTTAGTACATACAACATATACTCTCTTCTTTTCACTCTCTTTATGTTTTCCATTAAAAAAAAAAAAACAAATGAAAAAAGAAAATTGTTTGTGTTTTTGCTCCAACATCTAACCGTTATTTTTGTTTGTATAGGGAGCAAAGTAAAAGTTTTCCATTATTATGACTTTGTTATTGTGTTTGGCATTTCTCTTTTTTTTTTTGCTCAGTTTTTGTTATTGTAATTTTTATCTACTTTATATGTATATCGATTTTTTTCAATTCTCCCTCTTGGTGTGTGAGAGTATAAATAAATAAAAGTCCTAAAGGGAGCACAGAGGGAGTAAAAATTGTGTGTTGTTGGTGAAATCACAGCCTATAAATTTTGTTCCTTTTGTAACCAGCAAAAAAAGTGAAAACATTAATGATATGTTGCTGTTGCTAGTGAGTGTATTGTGTGTACGAGTATGTTATTCGTTGACTTAGTTAGTTAGTTGTCAGTAGTTGACGTTGTTTAGTCGAGAGTAGTTTTTATTGTGTGGTTGCAAAAATAAAAAAAAACTCTACTCCTCGTTGGTATTGAGCTGTACGAGTATAAAAGTTTTGTCACAATAGTCGTATAGGTATATGCACAAGTTTTATTAAAATAAAATTGTGTTCAATATGTATTTTCTATTTCTAACATTTGTTATTCCTTTATACTCGTGTTGTTGTATGCATGGGAGCTCAGTAATAAGTTCTCGTTCCCACACTTTTTCATATTTATATACAGGTACATACTACATGTAGACTGCAAAAATTATCAGTTGATTACATATTGTAAAATCAAAATCCAGTTCAAGGGCTTTTTTGCTGTTTTGTTTTGCTTAGTCAAGATTAATTGAAAATCGTTTAAAAATGAATATTAGAATTTTATTTGCCATAATTTTAAATAATTTAACAATACCATCAATAAATATTGATTATAGAAAATATGCAATGAAAAAAACAATTAATTTAAAATGAAATCCAACTATTACTAGGGATGGTATAAATGTAATGTTATTTACAGAAAAATCAATTCAAAGTTAAACTAAGTTTAGTGAAAATAATTAAATTGTCTCTAGGTTTGTTTTACTTAAATGTTTATTTTTGCAGCGTTTAAACTGTAGTTAAGGGAGCTCTTCCTATTTTAACTGTTCAAAGTTAAACTAAGTTAAGGAAAGATAATTAACAATTATATTTTATTTTTCACAAATAAGGTCTAATATTGTTTTTATTTTTATTTTTTACTAGCTAAACCCGGTGTGCTTTGCTACCCCCCCCCCCTCGTCTTAAAATAAAATAAAACGTATTTATATATTTACAAACATTTATTTATTTAATTTTAATGTATTTATTGCAATGCTTTAGGCGACACCATGCCCTTTTGTCCACTTACATAGTCAAGAATTTATTATTTCGTAAGAATATCCTACTGTGAAAATTTAATAAAGTATAAAACTTTCAAAAATTTGGCGTGAAAAGGGGCGTGGCTTAAGAAATCTTTATTTTTACCTCGCCTGGAGTATATAATGTGTATACAATTTGAAGTAAATCTGTTAAAAACTATATGGGAGCAATTACATAATTTTTAAAAAGTGGGCGTAAAAATGGGCGGGGTCAAAAAAAGTAAACTATTAATCATACCAGAGTCCCAGTTAAATGCTGTGAAAATTTCAAGAATATCGGTCCAGAGGTTTGGTCTCCAATTACAATATTTTAAAAAAGTGGGCGTAAAAGTGGGCGTGGTAAAAAGTACCCTATTATTCCTTCCAGAGTCACAGTAACATGCTGTGAAAATTTCAAAAATATCGGTCCAGAGGTTTGGTCTCTAATTACAATATTTTAAAAAAGTGGGCGTAAAAGTGGGCGTGATAAAAAAAAGTACCCTATTATTCCTTCCAGAGTCACAGTAACATGCTGTGAAAATTTCATCAAAATCGGCTCAGCCGTTTTGGAGTCTATACGTTACATACATACATACATACATACATACATACATACATTGAATTTTATATATATAGATTTCTTCCTTATTTTCGAAAAATAAAATATAATTGTTTAATAAATAAAAAGGTTGAACAATCAGTTAAATAATCGAAAGATAATAAATTTATTGAAAGTTTAAAATTTATTTTAAAACATTAATAAGATATAAATTTGTACAAAGTATTGACCATTGTTAGCTATGACTACGGTGACCATCCGTCCTGTATTTTACAGGACAGTCCTGTTTTTTAACATGCTGTCCCTTGAGATTTTTTTGTAAATACAGGACAGTACAATGTCCCTTATTTCCTAATTTGATATGCAAATGTCCTCTTTTTAGCACATACATTGCACGAACATTAATACAAAATTATCATAAAAATCCAACTGTATACTTTCCCTACATTTCCAAAAGTTAAAATAGCATTCATTTTATTAGAGATATGGCTCCAACAAAAACAAAATGTAATTTCAATGATAGCGTTTTGTGGAGACAGCACAAATTGTAATTTTGGTGGTGCAGCCAGAAAAGGTCAGAATAATATCTTTCACAAAATGCAAAACTTTATTGGCCAAAAACTGATAGGTGTAAATTGCGCTGCACATATTTTGAACAACTACATACAAACTGCAGAAGAATGCTTACCTATTGATATTGAAGTTATTATTGTCAAACTTTATTCTTTTTTATATTTATACAGTTAGAATTGAAAATTTCAAAGAAATATGTGAAGATATTGAAATAGAATATAAAAAGTTACTAGGACATAGCAAAACTCGATGGTTAACTTTAATGCCAGCTTTGCAAAGAATCATAAAACTATTTGAAGCTTTAAAATTATATTTTATGTCTCAACCAAAATGTCCGACAATATTACGAAATTTTTTTATGAATCCTTGTGCTGAATTATGATTATCTTTTGCATATAGCCAAGCTTCAACATTTCATAAAGCTATTCTTAATGTAGAATCACAAAATATTTCAATGCCTGAGGCTTCAACTATTTTAAAAGATTTAAAATTTAAATTGGTCGAACGGAAAAAGGAACTGTTTTTACCCCTTACCGTCAAAAATATTATTCTCCAATTACAGAAAAGTAATGATTTTGATGAAACAATAACTAAAGAACATATAACAATTTTTTACCAAACATGCATTGATTACCTAAATCAGTGGGATAAAGCTTTTAGAGATGTAGAAATTTTAGACTGGATATTGTTACGAAATATGTTATCTTGGGACAAGATTGAAAAAACTTTATCCTATCTAAATGAATTTAGAAATGATCTAAAAATAAATAATGAAGATTTATTTGATGAAGTGAGCTGCGTGAAAAATTTTGCAAATAATGAAAAAATAGAAGACTGGAGGGTAAAAAATATATCAGTAGATGAAAGATGGATTGAAATTTTTAATCACTTTAAGACAAATGTGATTGCAAATAAAAATATATTGATACTTGTTGAATTTTATCTATGTCTACCAGCTTCAAATGCTGCTACCGAGAGAGTGTTTTCAATAATGAATAATATTTGCACCACCGAAAAATCGCAATTAAAAGTAAATAATTTAAGATCACTATTAATTACAAAATGCAATTTTAAAATGAATTGCTCAAAATTTAAAGGATTTTTAATTAACAATCCAGATGTTTAAAAAAAAAAATCCATTCTGTGGAAAAATATCAAACTTCATAACTAAATTTATCATTTATGTAGTTTTTTTCTATTTTTTTTTTTTGTTAGCCTTAGTCAAGGAGACTGTTTATAAAACCAAATTTATTTTTTTAAATTATAATATTATAAAAACTTTTTATTTAACTTTTTATTCTAATCAAGAAGAATTGTTTTTGTTGTTACTTAATTTTATAACAATAATAATAAATATATTATATGATTATTTTTTCTGTTTTTCTTTTCACTTTTAACATAATTTTGTATTTGTCCTGTATTTTCCTTTCCCAAAAATGGTCACCGTAGCTATGACATTCTCCCATCTTTTTGCCGGCATATGAATTCTACGCCAGAGCCATATAACGAATAAAAACGAATTAAAGCAATTTCGTCTACCCTGTTCTGAAGTGAAGCTTATATCAGAGAGAGAGCGTTCTCATTAATTGAAACAAATAGTAGTCGAAATGGGCAAGGTTTGGACTATAAGGTGAGGCAAATCTTCCCAACGTCATCTTCCTAAATAGTTTTTAATAGGTATTGCAACATGTTGCTGAGCCTTGTCATAATGGAATATTATGTTTTTATGTCTGGCCGCAATATTCTAGGCGTTTTTAGGCCCATGCTCACTTCAAACAAATCAGTAGCATTCGATACCTGTAGCCTGTAATTGTCTGGCTAGATTTCAGCAGCTCATAATAGGACCCTTTTGGTCCCACTAAATAGAAAGCATTAACATTGCACCATGGATATTTGTCGATTAGGCTAGTTGCGCTTCGGGTTATCGTAATGCATTTATTTTATCATCGGTGTAAAAATGATTTCCTTGCATATCGTTTCAGCTGCATTTCGGACATGCAGAAACGTCTTTCAAGTTCGCTCTTCCTCAATTTATATGTTAGTCAATTTGCTTGTGTTTAAATAAGTTCTGCTGCTTGCAAACGTTGTAAAAAAAACTGCTTGAGTAGCTCCCATTTTACTCTCTCTCATGTTGAGTTTGACAACAATCTTAATGGAGTAATGCTTTCAATTATTAATCTTCAAACTTTGTTAGGTTGGCCTGAGCGATTTGCACTACGTATCAAATTCACCACTTCAGAAAATTATTCATTTTCGAAGCTAAAAAAAAAAACAAAAACTTTCCTAATAAAACTAGGGAATATATGACAGATGCACTTCTAAGATACTAAAGCCAAAAATCGCGTTCAAAAGATACGCCATCTATTATGAATCCTGCATTTTCAAGGTATACACACCAGAGAACGGATTAGATTTTGAATACAATCACAAAAAACGAACCTCATGTTGACAACATAAATCAATTCCGTAAAGCAATACATGTCATTATTCACAAAACGGAGTGTAACGAAAAATGATGCTTGTATTGCATGTCTTGTACAAATGTAAACGTATACTCCCAAAAGCAACGAATATTTAACGATTGGTACGAATGGTTAATGATTGGTATGAATGGTTTCAATGCTGATTGTATAAGTTGTACATACTAACAAAAAATATCAAACTTTACTAGTTTACTGTCAACAAATCGCACATAAAGCAACAACCAAAAAATATTTATTTTCTCATTAGGTTTTGTATTGTTTTTGCTCTTTGTTTATGATTTCATTCACTGAAAACAACGAATACTGGACGAATGGTGTGAATGTTTTTAGTTTTTTCATGTGGCATTGAATTATTTCGTTGCTTGATGTATAACAGCGTAACAAAATGGGAATGTAAAATAGCAAACAGTAATAAGGAATGAGTAAAAAAACAGCAATGCACATTTTTATTATTGTCGAATTTGCGAATGCTTAGCAAATGTGAATGGTCTCTTTCTGTTCTCTGATACACACAATACCATTTTCAAAACCATATTGTTTAAGAATTCATTTAACTTTTCCTTGATGTCTAGGAACTCTAGTAATACAGCCAGGTTTCATTGAACATCGGGACGGCAATGCCATTTTTGACACAGCCAGGCAGCACTCATGTCTATTAAGTCCAGGCGGGAAGTGTAAGAAATAACTGCCTATGCTAACCCACATTACTCAAGTTTGTATCCCTAGGAATAGGCACTGCTACGAAATATCTATAACTGGAGAAGTAACTGCTTTAAATGTCTCTAATATACTATCACTCACAATATCGCTTGGAAACATTAAAAGTTAAATCTTCAGACACTACATTCAATAGGCCGACAATGGCATGCAAGACTGAGATACAATTCTGATCAGCATACAAAGAGAAACCTACTCCTGAATATAAAATAGAATTACACGTCAGTTTACCGAAAAAGTGTGTCTGTAAAATTTTTGTGTAAAAGGTTCCCGCTTTAAACTGTCAAATATATTCACAAATAAAAACGCGGCGAGATATAATTTTAAGAATATTATGCATTACTATATATTTTATACTCGTACATTATATTTTATGCATCATTTTAACAATTTTCTTTTAGCAAAACAAAGTTTTCTTTTTTTACAACACGAAACTATTTTTATTTTATTGCAAATTAGTTTGTAAACAACAAACATTAAACTTTATTTTTTTGTATAGCCGACGGTTAAATTTTTGCCACCGTCGTTGAAAATTTTAAAATTTTAGTAAGTTTTGTTCGCCGTCAACGATATCTGTGATCAGCGGTCTCTAACACTGCATTTTTACATCGGCTTTGAGTTGTATTTTTTGACACTTATAACGTAACGTTTTTGAGATGAATTACGGACACATTTTTTTCTTACGATGGATTATTTTGTTCCACATCTTTTCGACGCGAGAAGTTGGCACTAATGTTGCAGAAAATGGGCACTGATTTGGACTAATATCAACAATTAAAGCAATGTTAGCTTGATGGAAAATGAAAACATCTCAACCCGTACTTTGTTCTCCCATTGTTGTTAAAAAAAATTAAATCTCTTGACTGTATAATTGGCAATTTGGTATGTAGAAAATCATAACAAGCCACTATTAAAAAAAATATTTTTTTTTTAAGAAACTTTATGTATATTGCCTCAATAGCAATTTCAATTAATGAATATTTCAACAAATTGTCTTTCCACAATTCGCATTAATAGCGATTATTTATTACACAGATAACAAGAATCTAAATCCTTTCTGGTTTAGAAATTTATAGTAATAGGAAAAGTTAACGGTAAAACCTATAAAAGAATCATTAACATTAATATTTATGTGCAAACTTTTGATCTGCTGTCAGACATATTCGTGCGTATTCTACATACAGAAATACATTTATCATTTGAAAGGACACCCAACTCCAGCCAGCAAACAGCACAATATAGAATATTTATTATGTATAGTGCGATAAATATCCTTCCTAACATAGACTCATTGGAATACTCCCCTGCCTAACCATACACACACATTCCATTGCACGTGTGGATCATTAGTTGAATTATGTTTTACTATTTTTCTTTGTATATCTAAATACATATACTCGTACATATTCTGGACATGAGCTAACGAAACTTAAAAAAAAATCTTACGTTTTACCATGAATCAAGCCACCCCCTTTCCTACTTATCCTGGTCGAGTAACGTTTCGAATGCTAAAAAGTTTTGAAGTGTTGCCAATATTGACAGTTACTTAAGATAAGATTTTATCTATGTGGGTTAGTTTTGTGTTTTTAAGCAAGGGTGCTTTTAGCATAAAACTAGTTACATACGAGTACATGTTTGTTTTCCCATGATTTAAAATCAAATAGTTGCTGTATATGGTTTTAAAAGAAAAGTCAATATGTTTATCTTGATTGTTAGGAAATCATTTTAAATCGAGTTTTAATAATGGTCATTTGTCAAGCGTTAAATATATGGGCTAACAAATAGTTTGTTTATCAGGGAGAGTTTCTCAGTAGCCGGTTAATGAAACTTAACTTGACTGAGTTTCTAGGATAAACATAGTTTCAATTACGCCCATTCAATCGTATTTAATCACTACCTTAAGTCAGTTTGCAGAGAGTTTTTTACATCACAAATGAATTAATCTTAATTAATGTAACAATTGTGATGAATCATGTAACGATTGCATGAGTCTTAATTTTTACAATGGAAATAAATCTGTAATGTCTAAAGGCTGGACTTCATTTCATATGCCTAGAGAGAAAGTCAGGTTGAACTGTTCATAAACTATTAAAACATTCAAGTGTCTTAATTGAATATATTATAAATACTTATTGAGTTAATGTTTTCTGTCTACCTGTCTTCTTCCAAAGAGAACTATTTTTTTCAACACACTCAGGCAATTAATATGCCTATATATTAATTAATTATTTGTTTTACTTTTTTTCAAAAGTAGACCCTTACTTTAATGTAGTAGTAGTAGCTTTTGCAGTAAATGTTTAATAGTTGTAAAACTAGTAATTGGCCGTGCTTGATATTATTTATACTAATAGTTACTTTTGTAAACCAAAGGCTCAATTTTTATTTATTTGAAGTGTTGTTGCGAATATTATAATTCCTTAACAATAAAGTAACTAAAAAAAATAATAAAATTAAGGGTTTAAATTTGGACCTCATAAATCCACCAGGAGCCGGGCTAGAGGATGCCCCATAGTGGAGCATCTCGGGTATATGAGATTTTGAAAATGACCCTAATTTTTCCTTTGTGATCCCATATCAAAGTTTATATTACATATATATGAAATCTACTAGTCGAATACTAAAACAAAATACTTGCATATGGAAATTGATTATTTTTTACTTTTGTTGCCACCTTAGTCTGCTTTTTTACTAATATAAATATATTTTTGTTGATTAATAACTCTTTAATAAACCTATTAAAAAAAGAGTTGTTGAAATATCATCAAAAGTTATTTGCATTTAAATTTGCAAAATGTGACTTTTGGTCATTTTTTGACACAAAAAAGGTACTTTTAACAGTTTTCGACTTACGCGAATATTTATTGTGCAACCTCCTCCATTTTTTAAATAACGGTATATCTCGAAAACTAGAGCTAACCTTAAAAACGGTTAGCACCTGAATTCAGCCTACTCGATTTAGCTTTATGCACTAGGTGTCCCGTTTGTCGGTAAAAAAAAAGTGTCGAAATCGAGCACAGTGTAATTATAATTTGCTCTTATTGTTATTTAAGTAAAAAATAAAAATTGTTTGTCCTTATTGTTATTATTGGTACCGGTTCTAATAGAACCTATTGTAGAATTGAAAAAGTGGATACCTGGGGGCTAATTCTGGCAGTCGTATACGATCGAATACTTACTCGTGAGTTCGAGTTTTTTTTAACTTTTGGGGTTTTATTAGTCGTTATCGAATAATATGTATCGAAATTTCTAATGACAGCAGGCGATAGCGAGCGAGCGTTTAAATGCAACATTGCGAGTAGAAATAAGAGCACTATCGAAATTGCTTTCGAATCGAAACCAATTTCGATCACGACTGCCAGAATTAGCCCCCTGTTCACAAAATTATCCTGAGTATTATTCAAATATTTTTTTTTATCTGCTTGTGCATTTTTTAAAATTAAATCAGATTCAACAAAACCTGCAAATGCTACAAAAAATCAAAATTTAAACTTTGACCTTAAATTTCTCTTCAACTACTAAACCGATTTTAATGAAACTAAAACTTGAGAAAAATTCCAGATGCTTTCTCTTCACAAGAATTACTAAAATATCGCCAGCGGTTCAAAAGTTACAGATTTTTGGCCGATGAAAAACGTTTCTGAGCCACTGTGCGCTGTTTATGTTACCAATTTTCGACAGAGGAATTCTTATGGTTACTTTTCCTTTACCAATGGGAACATACCCTTCCGTTGGCATACCGCAAGGGAGCATTAAAGATGCAATTTGCAATCGGAATTTATTTCGATTATATTCATATTGATACTGTGCTGGTAATCTGGTCCGGAGGATAATGTTGGTCTATTGCTGGCCAACAGAGGACGAGTTTTCAAAGCACCTTAATATTTATTTTGATTTCTACGAATTGAATCACAATTGTCAATTTAGTAGTTTAACTAAGCTAAAACGATCTTAGAGTACTTAATGGTACCATTTACCACTTAATGTGGGCTTAGATACCATCAGTTTTTTTTGGACTGTGTTGCGACAGCACACTACAAATCTCTCGAAATACATGAGAAGATAATGAAGGGCGATGTTTCTACTTTCTAACGAAACAAGAAAATTGGTTTCATATAAAAACTGGGTCTGTCAAGGTAAAGTTGTTTTTCTGAGATACATAAGTAAGAATTTGTTCAAGATTAACGAGAGTACACTGCCTTTTGGCCTAACCTCTCGGTGTACTTAAAAACGGGTGAACTCGGCTAACCACCGTATTGTATGTCTTGCAATGAACATACCTGTATTAACTTGTAAGGAAAATAAAATTTGCAATTTCTCGTACATGACTGCAACAATCAAAGTAACGAGCACCTTGCTTAAGAGCTTGGGCTATTTAATCCCTGACATCCATAGTTTAGTCAATTAGCATGAGCCAAAACTAGTACTAGAAAAGCAGTAACTGATCACTATTGCCAACGACAGAGATAAGAATTTACTTCGGTTCATAGGCGCTATCTAACATCGCGCAAAGGCGGATCGTAAGCCACCTGAAACGATAGCCACAATACCCGCATATTTCCTGCGCACAGATCTAAAAGTCACCATTACTTTCAATGGCTCTTTTGTTTTAGCAACAGAATTCTGGCAGTCGTTATCGCAATTGTTTTCGAATAGAAATTTATTTCGACAGTGCAAAATTTTCTAATGATGGTACTCGATACGAATCGAATCGATTCATTGCTTCAGTGTTGCAAAAACTTTAACAAGTACGTATTACAACACTGAATAAAATAAAAGAAAATGTAGACAAAAAACATATAGTTCTACAAAAAAAATAAGATAAGTAAAAGCAAAATTTTTTAAAGAAATTATTTTAAATTAAAAATGGATCCAGTTATGTTTTTTTACTCATCATCTTCTGATTCTGACGAGATTGAACACATTAATGACATAAGGAAACAAATAAGAAACAAATCCGACCCCTTAATATTGACAAACAATACGTAAGTATAAATAAGTACATAACATATCGATGGTCTCATGTAGAAAGGCCCTAACTCGCATATTTGAAACTTTACAGGAGAAGGTAAAAACATAATAGAAACTGTAATATTCAACATGTAACTTTTTTTGTACATCTGCTTATAAAAGCGTTATATTTTTTACACTATTGCAATAAATTTTTGTGAGGAGGTGTATTTGCGTTAAATGCATTGGAATCGCAAAAAAACAAATTTCGAAAAAATAGCGAGTTAGGGCCTTTCTACATGAGACCAACGATATGTATGTATGTGTTTTTCTAGACTCAAAAGATGTTTAAAGCTCACAAAGGAAGCATAGGTAAAATTTATTTTTGATATTTTTGACCTAAAAGTAATAAAATTATTAATGTTATGATATTTTTCAAAGTAAGTAACAAATTTTTTACCAACATTTTTTTTCTTCTTTTTGCTAAAAAAAAAACGTTATTTCGAATGCTTCTTTGCTTACGAGTAAAAACTTGCAAAGTTGCGTTCGAATGATCATTCGTTATCGAATGCCATCATTAGAAATTTCGATACATATTATTCGCTATCGAATGATGGAATCCCAAATGTTAAAAAATTCGAACGTTCGAATGAATATGGTGGCCCGAAGTTTGTTGCTCTAACAAACATCAGTTTTTTAACCAACTGCCAGTCTTCGCGCTTTGGGTATCAAATACAGTCATCACGTGGATAGAGCGTAGAGTGAATTTAAGTTGGAAACAGAGTTGTCCACACGAGACAAATTAATGTTCGAAGAAACAAAAATTGTTCGCCTAGTACAAACATTTATGGATTTTAAATGGAATTAAAGCATTTTAGTTTGGTTCTTCCTGAGATAATCGCCAATGTTCTGGCCCTATATAAAACTGCAAATAATTGTCTTTAAGCTTCCTTGTTTGCTGCCTAGAGACAAATTGGTGGCCGAATCTTCATGCTTTGGGTATCAAACACAACCATAACGTGGAGAGAGTGTAGACTGAATTTGCGTTGGATACGAAACATAGTTGTCCATACGAGACAAATTCATAAAAACATTTATGGTTTGTAAATTGAATTAAAGCATATTGTTTAATTCTTCCTGAGATATGCGCCAATTTCCTGGCCCTATATAAAACTGCATATAATTGTCTTTAAGCTTTCTTTTTTGCTTTCGAATTGTACAGCAAATTAATGAGACTGAGAAGAATATTTTCTAAAATACTCTCTTTATATTAATTTGGTTTGTTCATATAAATTAGATTTCTATAAATCCACTCCAAATACCCCAATTTCGAAATGAAAAAATCCTTATTGGGCGTTTTTATCTTGCTAGTAATTTCATTTGAAATGCTGGTAATTTTATTACTGTCTATCAATCCCATTACTAAAGCCTTTTCATATCCTTTTTTGTCTGTTATTTTCTATGCTCGCATTGTTGTTATTGCTGTTACTGTTATTATCCTTCGTTTTATTTTATTAAGCCAACATCTACATACATACATACATTTATTCTATTCTGTTAAAATGTTCCTTCTTTTTGTTTTTGGCTGTAAAAAAAAAAGGAAACCATAAAAAATGCGAAAAACAAAAATATATTTTGGAGTTAAAGTTCTGCTTTGATTTTGCTTACATTATTGTTTTTTAACCACCCTCTTCCTTTCGGATAATAAGTATTTATTTTTGTCTGCCTTCTTTATGGTACCATACTTCTTTGCTGGAATATGCATGTACATGAATACAGAAATACTTGAAAGTCTGTGTCGTTTATCCTTGTGTAGACATTTTAACTGTCAGCTTTTTTTTTGTGGGGGGGGGGATTTCTAGAGCTGCTGCTGCTGCTGTTGTTGTGTAACTGTTTATATCTTTCAACTGTCAAATCATGTGTTTTAAATCGATTTTATTGTTAGTGTGTTTGGAATGTGCTCATAAACATTTTTTTGTTAGTTACGTTCGGTTGTATAAAAATGTCTAACAAGTTTATTTGTGTGTTTCCTTTTCTTCAGTTCCATCCTTCTTTTTTATATCTTGTGTTATACACATTTAGTTTCCTATTTGCTTCTTTCTGTGTTTTGTTTTTATTATTTATTTTGGAGCTTTAAGCATTCGCTGCTGTTCAGTTTTAATTTTAATTGAAAGGGACAATAAATATTCTCAGTCCTGGTTAGTGTCAATTATATACCGACGCTTAATGGTTTGTTAGATTTGGGAGGGGTATTGTTGCTGTTGTGGGAGGAAGCTTGTTTTTCAAGTGTAAACAAAACTAAATGTTTTCAGGGTGTTTTTATATGTAAGTCATTAAAGATGTTTGTTTTAACCAAAGGGAGTTTGGGAAAACGGGTATTGTCAACAGTATTGTTTTAAACTGTTACTTAAAATTAAACAACAACGCCTTCCTTGCAAAAGATTTTAATTTGAAAATAATTTTGCTAAATTTTATTAAAACAAAATAAGCGATAATTTTTGCCACTGGTATCAAAAGTAAACAAACGTTTTATATTTCAATTCTGTGCCACTAATAAGAACAGTCATTGTTACTAAAACATTCCAAGTGCATGAAATCATTGTATAAATAAAAAAAAAACATTTGATATCAACTATGGAATAATCATTTTGCATTTTTGTTTTATTTACAATAGTGCAATTCACAATCGTGTGCAAATGGTATTGCATCATTGTATTTGCAAAAGAGTTTAGCAAGAATATGCTAAAGAGCAAAAATATGCTCAACGTTTTTGCAAATTCAATGATGCAATACCATTTGCACAAGATTGTGAACTGCCCTAATGTTTTTTAAGCAACATTTATTATATTTGTCAGATAATTAAAAACAATATGACTCAATAGCTATAATATAAAATTTATTTGATTGTATTCCATCCCCTTGTATTTAATTAGCTCAACTAATATTTATCACTTCCAAATTGTATTTTGGTGATAAACCATGCTAATTTAATTGTGATCGTTTTCGGATTTATTACTTATTAAGTGCAAGTTGTTCAAAATTTATGTGTATAAATAGCTGTAAGTACGCTTTCACACTTCTCAAGGCAAGTATTTTTGTGTAAGAAGGGAAAAGAGAATTAGATGGGTACATACTTGACGGTACTAGTCAATTTTCTTATTTGCTTTTGTTTTTTCTTTCATGCATGAAAAGTAAGAAAATTGAATTGACGTATGTGAATGAAATGGCAAGATTAAAAGAGAATTTAACAAAAACTTGTCAGCTAAAATTTAACAGTGTAAAACAGGACTAAAAAATCTGATATTGCAAGATCGTTATAAAGATTATCGTGCAATTGCTACAAGCTTGTACCTTTATCCCACTATAGTTTAAAGCGAGGCAATACTAACCCAGTCTAATCACTAAGAATGCTGTTTCTTAGGAAATCCCTGATTGCCACCAGGCTAATATAGTAAACAAATATTTAGTGCTCAAATTAACCACCAAACTTAGTGGCAATCTCCTCCACTACAATCCGAGTGAAAACAATGCTTTGTAAGTCAGCCGTGGTAGAGATTTTATATTTGATAACTTCTTATAATACCCGCATATCAATTTGTTTCGAAAATAGTACATTCGGGTTAGATATTTCCCAAAGGAACAATGGAGTACATTTCGAAGATCATCGAAGCAAAATCACGATTTTTATTCCCCTAATGGGATCATTTTTTGATTCCAAGTATTATATCGTAATATGATATGTAATGAAACATGTTGGGACTATTTTTTTTTGCAGAGTAGCACAAGAACATAAAATTCTTTGCTATTATTTTGCTCCACCCTGCTTTTGCAAATATTCGTTGGAAATTTCCTGTCAACTTTTGCACGTTCTTTATTTTGTCATACTACATATTTTGTTAAAAAAATTAGTGTTTTTGGTTGGATAATGAAATAGCTTGTAGTTATTTTTTGATTTTAATTTCTTTGGTAAATAATTGTGTAATTTAACAAAAAATATTATCGTGGAAATGGTATTTCATCATTGCATTTGCAAAAAGGTTTAGCGTTTTGTTCTACACTAATAAAATACACAGTGAGAGCAATAATATGTTAAACCTTTTTGCAAAATGCACTGATGCAATACCATTTGCACAAGATTGTGAATTGTGCTATTGTTTATCATTAATTTTGTTAACCACAATGGGAAGACGATTCGCTAACTTGAGAAAAAATAGGTTTTTTGGGAACTTCACCAAAAGGATACAAAACAAACAAAAATAGCTGAAATAATTGGATGTTCTCAAAAGATGGTTTATAATGTCACTAAATGTGTTAAATCAGATCCAAATTTGCTTAATATAAAGAAAGATCGGAAAAAGCCACCGCGCAAGACAACAGTTCATGAGGATAAGTCATTAGTTGAAAAAAGTAAGCTAGATCCTTTAAGTCACCGAGAACAATAATAACTGAAATAAATGAGGAATTTGGCTTAAATGTTGCCAGTACATTTGTACGGAGAAGCATCAGTGTAAGTAGAAACAACCCACTTGTGTTAAATAGAAAATAAAGAAACGATCATCTCTTGCAAAAATACACCGGAACAAGTATATCAAATTCTGGAAAAGATTGCTTTTCAGAAATGATACCAAAATTAATCTGATTGGTACTGACGAAAAAAAGGAAATTCAAGAAAAATTATATATGACGTTATCTAAGCGAACTATTCAGGCATTTTGGTATTCATGGAAAACCAATGCGCAAGAAGCCGCTTCTACTTAAAGTTTAAAGAAAACTTCCTGTAGAATTTGCAAGATCTGATTAGAATTGGACGGCAAATCAGTGTAAGCATGTGCTTTGGAGATTAGGTATGTTAGAAGGCTTTTTTGGAGATTATGTATGATAATCAAGAATTTAACCATCACTATGTGTCACGTATAGTTTATTATGAGGTGCTGTACTACATGCAAAATTTTGTTTTTTTTTTTCTATCTTAAAATTCGATACGAATTTGACTCTTTTTTATGAGTTATATGATAGAGAGTAAAAGAGCTTCGTCGATTCGACGAACAGTAACCATCCAGGGTTAAATTTGTGCCTTTTTTGATAAAAGTCAAAAAATAACTTTTATTTTTTAAGGCAAAAATTAAAAGTTATTTTTTAACTTTTAATATTTTAAGGCAAAAATTATGCAATATTTATTTCATGACTTTTATTTTTAGCCTAAAATATTAAAAGTTAAAAATAACTTTTATTTTTTTGAGTAAAATAATAAAAGTCAAAAATAAGTTTTAATTTTTGCCTTAAAAAATAAAAGTTAGAAAATAACTTTTTTTTCTTGACTTTTTAGGTAAAAGTCATAACAGTTACGGTCCCTGCAAGTTTTAGCATATTTTAGCTTATTTTTAAACTGATTTAGCCGCTTAACTTTTTGAGATTTGGTCACACTGGTTGTGATTTTGAATTAATATTTATGTTAATATTTAATATTTTTATTAATGTTTTTGTATTAGTTTTAAATATGTGGTGTCAACTTCTTTTGTGTATAATAAAGTTAGCCTAAAATATGTACTTTTAAATTTAATGTATGGGGTGAGCACTCACTTTCTGAATCAACTGTAGCATTTCAAGAAGTTTTAATTGCAGTTATATAAAATTTAATGTGTTTCATTTCTTAAAATAATACAAATATTAAAACCACTAATATAGGATATATAAATTATTAAAAAACTCTGAAGCAAACTTTTCCGCCCACCCACTTTTATTAAATTTATGCAATATTATTTATATTTCTTACAGTGAACACAAAAAGCTACTAAAAAAAAACCTAAAGTTGAGAGAGAATGCTACAAACAGCAGCAGCAGCCTTTTTTAAAAACAAAAAACAAAAAACAAAAAATAATATAAAGTACCAAAATCAAACACAACAAAGATGAAAAAACACGGCAAAAACAAAAGCAATGAAGAAAAAAAGGAAATTGTAGAAAAAAATAATAACCAGGATACTGACCTTTTTTTCTATATTCTACATGCGACTGAACGACGAAAACAGCGCCGACGACGATAAAACTTTATTTTTTGCAGCATAAAATACCGGAATAATGATAAATTTAACTCTACACATTTGAGACAAACACACACACACACTTAAAGAGCAAATGCAGAGAGCTTTTTTCATTTGCTGGAGAGTATGGGAGAGTGGAGTTCCTTGTTGTTTGTTGATTTTTCTGGTTTTCAATAGCGTGCGAGTGTGTGTGGCAGAGGGTGGGTGGTTGGTAGAAAAAAAATGGAAAATATTTGTTTTTGTTTATGTTTCTTTTTTGGGTTTATTTTGTTTTTATTTGTTTTTTACAGAATTTTCCTTTTTGGGGGGTTTTTTGTATTAAGGATATTTCTTTTTTGAGAGAGTGAGAGCTTACAAGAGAGTTAGAGAGCTCAGGCGCTGTATTAAAACGATTTTAATATGAAGAATTTTTGCTGTGGCTGTTAAAACCAGCAGTAAATTATAAATTTTTCTTAAATTTTAGCTTTTTGGGTGGAGATTTTTTTTGATAAAAATAAATTCTTTTAGCTATTTATTTAATTTTTTAAATTTTGTTATTAAACTTTTGTTATTACAATAATATTACTTTTTGTTGGATTTTTTTTTTTAATTTGTAGAACTTTTTTTTGTATCTTTTTAAATTTATTTTGGTTAATAAACGTTTTAGTTTATTATAGATTTTTTTTCTTATTCTTTATAGCAACTTTTTCTTTATCTTGTTATTCGTATTTAGAGTGTTTTTTGTTGTTGTTGTGGTTTATTTTGTCGATTTTTTCGTCATGAAGCTGTTGGTACTTTGGTACAACTTCTTGGCACACACACTTTCGGCCTAAACATACGAGACCAGCCAGCCAGCATCCAAAGTTAAATATAAATACAATAATGGTTGGTTGCTTGCTTGTTGTTGTTCTTGCTTTGTTATTATTTTATTACATTAAGATTTTTGTCCAGTTTGGCTTGTGGGCCAATGTAAGCCAGCCAAGTCACACAAATGGCCATATAAGTCAAACACACACAAAAAATCTTGTTGTTTTTGCTTCTGCTACCACAAATATTGTTGTATTGAATGTTGATTGCTTTAACTACTTTATGTATGTTTTTTGTTGTTGTTGTTTTTATTTTCTTACGTTTGAAACTCAAGTGTGGATACTTGCTTAGGAACCGGTTTTTGCACTTTTTTTACCCAAGATTTATTTTCTTTTTTTATATATACGTATATTTTTTTGCTCAATACTCTGTTGTTGTTGTTGCTGTAAAATTTCTGTTAACAAGAACACTTTTTCTGCTCTCTTCACTTATGAAATTATTTTTAGCTTCTTTTTCTTCACCAACTTTTTGTTATTCCTTTTTAGCAACAAAAAGGAAAATTTCCAAAACTAATATTAATTTATCTTGCTCGTTTTACTTTTTATATACCGTTAAATTGATTAAGCATTTCTTTAATAACAAATTGTTTTATCAAACATTTTTAAGAACACTAACAATTTGTTTTGATTTTTTTCTTTCTTCCTCTTATTAAATTTTTTTGCTTTATTAAAATAAAAAAACACAGCAAATATTTGAAACGTTCAACCGTTATTATTATCAATTCGTACCGTCCGCAACGACATCAAAAACTCAACTGGCTTTTTATCAAATTGCAAAACTCCAAAAGGGAAATTTGCTCCCCTTTTTTATTAATAACAGAAAAAAGAGCATTTCTACGCAATGTTTCAATTCCATTGACGCATGCATGTTAACTGTAAGAGAGTGCTTACACTAGAGCTCTACTAAATAACCAAAATAAAAATAATAAGAGCTAAACAACAAGACACAGTGCTGCCAGTATTTTTTTAGAGCTTATCCCCAATTTTTGATTGGTCATAACCAAAAATCCCCAAACTGATTTTTTTTTTGATTAAAATTTTTATTTTATTTAAAAAATAACATATTTATTCAATAAAATTCATTTTTATCGATAGCTACATAGTATATTAATATTTAAACTAATTCGATTTGTAATTATAAATCTTGTAAAGAAAAAATTACTATAATATGTATATTGTATTAAAAAGCTTTTGCATTTCAGCAGAAGGGTTAAATTTCTCACAACAAATTGAATTATTTTTAAAGTACATATGTGTTTATTCTGAGAAGTGCTTCCATGCCAAATCATAGGAGAGAAACCATCCACTATAAATAATAACACACATTTTTAGATATGCCAGACGCACGTTTTTTTTTTAGCTCAAAAATCATTCTTGTTACCATCAGTTATAAAAAAAATCTTCAAAAAATCCCATAAAATTCTGTTGTCATCCCCAACAAATCCCCGGATCACAAAGATGAAATTTTTATCCCAAATCACGAAAAAAAAATCCTCAATTTGGGGATAAATCCCCTAAACTGACAACGCTGCAAGACAGAGTGATATACCGAGAGAAAGAGAGAATTTCCCTAACAGGTATACAAACCTGCAAACACACATTCAAAACAAGTTATTATTTATGTGTTTAAGTAACAGAGATGGGATAAGTGAATTTCAACATATAAAAAATATTACTTGATAATATTAATTGACAATTGTTAAAACCGTACACTAGCATAGTGGTGAAAGGTATTAAATTTATACTGAGGTTTATAAATAATAAATATAAGTACAACACCAACCTTAAAGTAAACCAATCGTCTCAGAATCACTTTCTGATTTAACGATGTCAGTCCGTTCTTCTGGCTGGCTTGCTGACCATGTAAATTTTTGCGCAAAGTACTGGTCGCAATTTTGAAGATATTTAGATAAAACATTTCATAAGGATAATACAATAATTTAAAAAAATGAGCTAGATCCGTTCAAGTCATCGAGAACAATAATGAATGAAATAAATAAGGAATTTTTTCCAATAGAATTTTAAGAAGACGCCTTAATGAAAATCGTGTAAGTAGAAAAAAAACACTTTTGTTAAGAAAGAATATAAAGAAAGATTGTTTGTATTTTGCAAAAAAAACTACACCGAAACAAGGATACCAAATTCTGAAAAATAGTGAAACCAAAATTTATCTGATTCGTCCTGACGGAAAACGTTTGTACATCGAGAAAAAAATCGAGAATTCAATCCCCGTTACAATACTAAAACATAAAATGTGCAATTTCTTTGTCCATAGCTGTATGCATGCATAAAACCCTTGTTCAAAAGATACGCCATCTGTTATGAATACCGTATTTTTAAATTATACACCCAATTAAACATTTTTATTATTATATCCCTATAAAATATTTGCTTTATATTGTTTTGAAAAACAAAGCCAATTATTTTCCACAAATTTCATTCAAAATCACATTAATCACATACATAAAAAAAATTTAAATTATTGAAAATTACGAACTCGAAAATATTTTACACTCAATATGGTAATACCCTATGATACAGATCGAACCGATAAAAAGTTTATGATGGCAAACTAAAATTTCTCGACTTCTCAGGTTTTAAAGAAAAACCCAACAATTCACTTTTACAGCCCTGTTAAACATAAAAATCAAACTTAATTAAATGAGCAGGTATCCAGCAGCCAACTCAAAAAAATCTAAGAGAACAATTTTTACTGGGAAAATTTTACTACGAATATTTGTCAGCATTGTCAACTTGGTGCGTTTCGCACCAGTTTTGGTGCTTTTTTTAAATTTTTGGTGCGAAAAATTCTTTAGTTGGTGCGCGGTGCGCTTTTTTTTAAATTTTGGTGCGCTTTTTAATTTTTGGTGGCACCACAAAACAAATTCAAACTTTCAGTGTGAGAAAAATCTTTGTACACAAAAAATACGTTTCATTCAGAAGTACGTGCCATTTCAATACTGGAAAATTTTTTTACAATCAATTTTACAGGCGACAAACAATGACTGACGACGTTCATTCATAACGTACCAAACAAATCATATGTAAAGTGTGAGATTTTCATATAAAACTGTAAGCTTTAAAACTGAAAGTATAAAAAAGAATGTTTATTTAAGAAATTTAAAGTTCTCTTCATGCATGCATACAATTTTCAATAATTCTATTTGATGTCACAGAGCTGTTGTTTTTTTTTTTTTGTTCATGTGTTTGCACACAATAATATAATTTTTTTAAAATTTTAAATAAAAAAAAACTAAACTTGGTGCGATTTTTTATAAATGACGCGTTTTTTTCTCCATTTTAAAATTTCAAAAAATCGTGGTGAGTATAAAAATTCGTGGTGAGTTTTTAGAAATTCACCACAAATTCCGTTATTCCAAATTTTTCAAGGTCATTGAAAATTTATCATCCTAAAAGTAGGCAATGTGCTTTTTTAAAATAAATTTTCTACAGCATAACTTAAGGCTGCCAAACAAATATTTGAGTCAACCTGTAGCCAAAAAATCAAACAAGGTGATCCAAGTAATATTATGCTTGTTACCAGTATTGTCAATTCCGAAAAGCATACATTTTTACTATTAGCCTAGTAATCTGTTCAAAATTTCAAGTACCAGATGTAATTAATTTTTTTTTACCCGGGGTTACACATGCAAGTAACAGTTCGAAAAATTCAATACACTTCCATTTTTTACTAATACGTACACAGCACTCGCATGCAAGTACTTGCATGTGTAAAGAAAGGCAGGTTAACTTTTTAAAAAAGTACTCTGTTCAAATTTGGGAAAATCTTGAGCCACATTAATTATTTCAAACGGAAAATTTGACGTGTAGCTAATGTACTTTTGTAAACAAAACACATATTATGTTTTGCTTTTTTGTGAATTATAAATAAAAGTTAAAAATATTTAAAAATCTGTGTTGACTCGAAATCGTTAAATAAAAATGAATAAACAAATATTACTGGCCGCATGTGCAGCAGCACAACAAGTAATAGATATTGTTGCGACAGAAGATCTTTTAGATGACAGACAGGCAACTGTTATTGAAAATTCGACGTGAAACAATTGCCACTTTAATTATTTCGCTGTGAAAAAATAATATTGCCAGATACATTTCATATGTTTTTCACAAAATTAACAACAAAATTAACTTCTGCAACATCTTTTCATGAAAATTTCATGTGATTTTTTTTAACATGTATTTTGACAGCATTCCACTTGAAATTTTAAACAGATTACTGGGCTTAATAGTAAAAATTTATGCTATTCGGAATTGACAACACTGGTAACAAGCATAATATTGCTTAGATCACCTTGTTTGATTTTTTGGTTACAGGTTGACTCAAATATTTTTTTGGCATCCTAAGAATAATTCTTACAATGGGATTATGAGAAGATATGTGTTTTTTTTTTTAAATAAAATGTTATGGAGGTGTATATAAAGTAAAAAAAAACTAAAATTGTTTAAATTTGTTTATTTTAGAAACATTATATTGCAATAAATTGGCCAAAATCCAATTCGATTTTCAAATTATCGAATAATTTTCTTTCAGTGTAAAGATAAAATGCATCTATGTAGTGAAAATGACTTACTTGTCATACAAAACAATTTAAATTAAAACAAAACTGAAAACAAATTTAATTTATAACAGAAATAAGCATCTAAATTTTAAAAGATACAGTTTAAAGTTTTAAACTAATATAACAGTGTTTCAGTGATTGTGAAGAGATGATTAATAATTGTGAAAATGTATAAAAAAACTAAATTTAAATTTACTTTGTTAAATCCAATTTTATTAATATGCACCAGTAATTGCAGGTCATTAAAGTAATTTGCATTTGGAAATCCCAGTTAATTTTGTTGAGTTTTTTTAATTATTATTGGAATTATTTTTTGTTAAACGATAAGTGTCATGTATGTTTTAATTGTTATTAGCAATAATTTCGCCTTTATTGTAGACAGGTACGAAGAACTTTGAATTAAAAAGGCCGACGAGAAAATAATTTAATATTTCCAAAGAAATAACTATTTTACAGCTTTAAAACAAGGGCAAATAAATTAACAACATTTGTGAGACTTTTAACTTTAAATTTTAAAATTTACCAAATAATGGTTGTCCAAAATTGTTGAATGCAGGGGAGACAATACTAATATCCATGAAGAACATATACCAATGTAAACAACGGAAAAATCCACAGGGTGCTGAAAGCCATGCAATATACACCAACACCTCACTTAGCGTTGGGGTTACGTTCAAAAAAAAAAAAAAACATGATGCCAATTGAAACGACGCAAAGTGAATTACAATTTTCTATAGAAAAGCATGTAAAGATCGAAGATAAGTTCCAGGGTTACGAAAATACTAATTCGTCGGGTTTCTTTTACAAAAAATTGGTTCAATATTTGCTGAACAGCTTTTTTACAACGTAAAATAAATTTCCTTGTAGCAATTGTCTATATTACTACCACATTATTGCATTAATGTTGGATAATGCTTTACTTTTAATGTCATCAAATGAGTTCTTTGCTATTGTCTGAAATACCATTTTACTTAATGGTAATCTCTGCGCAGCTTGATTTTCAATCCAAATAGAAAGCCAGTACTCGTTTTAGAATCTAATGATAAAATCAGTAATTTTGCAAAAATTTTAACCTCGAAAATCTAACGACGCACAATGAAAATTAGTACTAATTAAGCAGCTACGCAACTTTGAACAAAACGCAACACGAAACTATGCAAAGCGAAGTATTGGCGTCTACGTTCGTCTGGCAGGGTGAAAATCATTTCTTTTTTTTTTTTTTTTTTTGGAAATTAACAGATTGATGCAGTTATTATTCGCTAAGATTACTAAAATACAAATTTTGCGTGTCGGCAATATTCTATGACTTAAGCAAATGCAAAATTTTTGGTATGAATGGTCGATGTAGTGTCTAGTCAGTAGACTCTAGTGGAAGCCAAATAAAGCTTTAACTTAAACAATACAAAATCCACAGAAATCGGGCATGTATAATTCTTTTCCTTTCAGCATATTCACAACCGAGGGCAATAAGGAGAAAATTATTACTAATAACTATTGGAATATGTTTAACACATATCTTTTTAACAAAATAAATAAAACAATTCCATGAAAAATTAAAAAAATACTACAAAACTAATAAAATTAAGAGGAATTTTAAAAAAAATGCAAAATACTTTTGTGACCTTCAAATTATGTTGCAAATTACTAGAGTCTGGCTAAAAATTTTAGGAATACCAATTTACGGCTTTCGGCCATATTTTTACCAAATACCGAAACCGAAACTTTTAAAAAGGAAATACATAGATGATGAAAATTTAAAGGTAAATAAATCACTTTTTTAATATAACAAATAGAAGACAAAAATTTATATTTTATTGTAAAATATTTAAAAATACGTTAAAAATTGTCCCTTTAAAAAAATGTGTCATATAGACGAACGAATGAATATGTTGCTACAAAATCTTCTACATATGTATGTTATTATTATTATTAATTTAATACACAAACCATTGATACTCGTTGCTGCTCACAGCATACTACTTTAATAAACCACAAGAAAACGTTAACTTACACACCAAAACCCCAACAGTTGTTTACACGAAGCCAAACGGCCAAAAAGTCGCAAATACCAAATTTGGTTTATTAAAGTCCAAAAAGAAGAGAAAAAAAAACAGTAAACGAAATAGAAACGCCAACTGGGACTAAAACTGGCTGAATGGTGGCTGGACCCTAAAAATGGTAATTTAACACTTGAGTGAGATTTTGATTTCAACCATTACGGGCACATGGACACAGTTAAACATTCCAAAGGCAAGCATGAATTACTGTTTCATATGTAAAGTTGTAAATCGTAGTTTGGGTGGCACAGAAATACAGCTAAAACAGGCACAAATTCTATTTAGTTTTATACAGAGACACGCATTTTTATGAATAACCCTGCATTTCCAGGAAACTAAACGACTTGCCCTTAAGGAATAGGCAATATTTATCCACCTAAATTCTGTCTTTCATATGAATATAACAGGGAATTTTGTTGGTGAATGTCATTGTGAGGGTTTTATTGATGCAAAAGTTATCAATTCTAATCAGCTTAATTACTTTTTCGTTGGAAAGTAATTAGTCAAAATAAACACAGAAAATTTATTAATATAATGAACTCATTACTTTAAAAGATACCAGTGATCTCAAAGGTAGCTAGTGTATTGTTTAGATAGCATAACATCTAGATTAAATGTTTATTATTAATAAATTTGAAATTGCTGGGTTTGTTTGTTATTTATAAATCGTTGTCATATATTTTTAAACAAATTTTGTTTTCAATTACTCAAAGCTTTTATTGGACAAAAACAATATGCAAATGGCGCCATCTTCTCCCTAGATATAATTTTCGAAATTTTTTAACACTGTGTGGCATCTTCTCTATAAAGGAATACAAATCAAATTCAAGTGCAAGTGTGCCTGAGACTAAAATCCAACATCGCAGATAGTACGGGTACGTGTGAGATGTTGATAACTTTGCAGTGTCCGTATACATATGCTGCACAGTGCAGCATAGTAGAATCATAATATTACAGAGAAAATTCGGTCGTGCTACAATAGAAGGCTGTACAGATGGACAATATTACGTAATACTCTACCGAATCCTTCTTTAACAAGTGCTTCTAGGTATTGATCACGAAGGTCATGAAGGGTCTGAAAGGAAACAAACCATCCTGGTGAACCCTTACATTGGAACTATTGCTTTTATATCTAGGATCCACTTTGATTCCTATGTACCTCGGCGGTGAATGCTTTACCACATCATCTAATGTCGCCATTACCACGCTAAACTAAATTCGCGCTGGCATATGAAACCATAGAAAATTCAGCCACGTCTGTATTAATAGACTACCGGATATCCTTCATTATTATACTCCCAGATCTTTCCTCGAAAAGGGCTTAAATGAAATGGTCACCAATCGAAAGACCACACTATTTAAGGCTCTCATACTTAACTATTACACTCTCAGATATCTCTAAAAAAAAACTCAATGTGTTGATCTCTGTTGGCACGACAAAGGGTTACAATTCCTCTAGGTGTTGTCCGTGGAAGAGGCCTTTACATTACACTAACCATTTTTTTCAGACCGAGTTCTCAACCATGAATATATGAATGTATACTGATAGTCAAGGAGCGTTGAAATTTCATATGGGTGTTGACACTCCATCCATTCTACATTTAAGATCGCTTTACGATCTTCACTGACGACCCGAAGTTGAGCATGCAGAGGTCATCGCATAGTTCTTAGCCATTAATATTGTATGGTTGTCTATTCGACATCCATTCTAAAAATGACGAAATGACGGGTATCTTTAAATAAAGTTGTGACACTGTCAACGCAGAGTTAAACAAGAAGGAGTTTCTTACATTTCACATACTGTGTGGTGTTCTTCAGGCTGAGGTCTGAACCATTAATACTTGGATTTACACTGATAGTCAAGCCGTTTTGAAACTTCATAAGTTTCTGGTTGTTTCTGGTTTCATGCTTGAGGACCGATATGCGGTTATTTTTATGTGAAGTTTTCATTGCGGTTGCACTAAAGCTTTCATATGTTCACTTCCTCTCTCAGTTAAAGTGACGAAGCTGTAGATTTTAAGAATAAAAACCGCAAACCAAACCGCACTTCATTTAGGGGATTCCGCCATCTAGTGTTTCTACACACACTGGGTGCCGCTCTCATCTTGCAAACGTTGAGTCCACCTGTGCCATATGGTCTAATTATTTCTGTAGTCGAAATGCATCATTGATAAACAATTCACGTGATTGACTTCTAAATTTTGTGTTAGTGCTAAGAGATTGAAACTCCCATATAATGAATTTCTTAGAAGTTGTCATAATGAACTGCCACTACCTGGCTCTGGCTGACCAGAGATTTGTAATGCTAGTTATTTCAAAGATAAACGTCAGAATAGTCTGGTTGATGACTAAACATTTTCGGATGATGAAAATTGCCGGTTCTTTGCAACTGCTTGCTTTTTGTCCTTGATAAAATATTAAATGTATTTTTTTTAATAAACAAACACAAACTGCGAAGCTTTTTGGCTTGTGTGCAGAAAACAGCCAGAGTCTTTGGCGGGAATCGAACCCGCAACCCTCTGACTGATAGTTCGGCACACTATCGCCTAGTCTATCGGGGCACCCAAATTAATATTATGAATTCTAGAAAGATATCGTGATGAAGCAGAGAACGAATGATAATGCTATCAATGCCTACAACAAAATGGTTTGATGATGACTCAAACTGTTCGAATTATAAGTCATTGCATCTTCCACATAATGAATTTTACGGAAGCGTGGGAGAAAAAGGTGAATCGCGTCCTTTGTCTGGCCCTGGTTGAGCAGAGATTAGTAAAACTAGATATGTTTTAACCAGAAGTAAAAATGTTAGACTCAACTTGGTCGTATATATACCGATTTGTTTCAGGTTGTGCATTGATACATACCAGATAGTAAGGTTGCATGAAGCGTGTTGATAAGTTTACAGTGGTACTATCTGGTATATACACACTCACATAAAGTGCAACAATCTTTTGTTTAATTTTCTGAACATTGTTTCAAAATTTGTAATTTTTCTTGTTTATGCTCTCAATCTCTCTGAGTTCAAAGTTCAGTCACTATGCATTTGGTGGCAAAGTTATGTATGTGTATGAGTTTGTGCCTGTGTACTTGGCTTTAACAAAAACACAAGTGCATTGGGTCACGTGCTACAAGAGTAAGATAGAAAAAGAAAACACAATACGATACGATACAATTTTCAACTAAAGTTTCACAGAAATGCTTGCTTCTGCAAGTGGACATGGTTTTAGTTGTAATTTTTGAAGTCTTATGAAAGATGGAATTTCTTAAATTTTATTTGTATGTGTTTCCATTTACACAGCTGGTTGGTATTTGATTCCAGGATTTTCTTTAATTGAGCAATTTTAAAAGAGACTAGAGGAATTGCTTTATTCAGGAAGCTTATTGAAGATAAAGGAAAATGCTTAATGTCGTTTTTAACTGTGTAATTAATTCAATTCAGTCTGATCATCTTGATCACTTAGTTGTTTTTTTTTAATACATTTTATTTATTTATTGAATCTTTAGATGTTGAAATGACAATAAGTTTTCGAATCTTAATACTAAAAGAAAATAATAAGTCCAGCCAGTGCTAGACAAAATATTATGATACTACAAAAAATTTACATCCACTAATCCAGTCATCTGTTTTGCGCTTGAGTTAAAGCAAGGGTATCCCTCCTTCTCAACCGAACATGGCCACTATAGTTAAGGATGTCTCGTGCAAGTGGGTTTAGATGGTGTTCAAGTTTGATAACATATTTTGAGGCATATTTTGTAAATTCGACTTTCACCAAAAGAAAGTATAGTCGTTGTGAATTCTAGAATTTTTAACGTAAAATCTCTTAGTTGTGTTCCACATTTATTATGCTCTGATTTTCAAAATTCGTTCCACTTTTGCAGCAAAAGAAGATCAAAATTTACATCAAGATTAACTTTAACATCGTGCCTGGTTCTTTAACAATATCAACTTTCATATCAATCGCGGTTCTTTAAGAAGATCAACTTTTACATGAATCGTTGTTCCTTAACAAGATCAACTTCTTCATCAATCGTAGTTCTTTAACAAGATCAACATTTACATCAATCGTGGTTCTTTACCAAGATCAAAGTTTACATCAATCGCGGTTCTTTAGCAAGATCTACTTTTACATCAATCCTGCTTCTTTAAGAAGATCAACTTTTGCAGCAATCGTGGTTCTTCAACTTTTACATCAATCGTGGTTCTTTAACAAGATCAACTTTAACATCGTGCCTGGTTTTTTAACAAGATCAACTTTTATATCAATCGTGGTTTTTTTTAACAAGATCAACTTTTATATCAATCCTGGTTCTTTAAGAAGATCAACTTTTGCAGCAATCGTGGTGCATCAACTTTTACATCAATCGTGGTTCTTTAACAAGTTCAACTTTTACATCAATTGTGGTTCTTTAACAGGATCAACTTTTACATCATAAGAGTTCTCTGTTCCCCTAATAAACTACCCTTACTTACTCCAAATTCACCTGACCTCTTATACCAACGCAGACATCCCCAATTTGCTTACAATTCATTTAACCCAGAAACTAATCTGTTACAAATCCCAATTCTCTACCCCATTTACAAACAAGCAAATTCATTTAGTTATGTTTTTTTTTTATTTACACTTGTTCCGTTTAATTGACTGCTAGATGTCGCTGCTTCCGGAAAATTAAACGTGCAACGCGTAATTCATACCACAGATTTATGGCGTAAATACACACATCAAAAAAAACCCCCCTCTTTAGAGCATAAAGGAAATTGTGGTTTTACAAAAAAACAAGCATAATTGTTTAAATTATTTTTTATTACCTCAATAAGTTAAAATGTACGAATATAATCAAATATAATGACTATGATGATGTTGGTGATGATGTTATCTATGATGCTTCGTTGAATTTACCTTGTCTATTTGTTTTAAAAAAAATAACTAGTTTTGTTTTAAATATTAAAAACTATGAAATTTGTATGATGAACCTAAAATAGTTGTTTGTTTGCATTCAAAAACTAAACACAATCCGCCAAAAACAGCGCAAATTATTTAACCACAAACATAACATCTGAAAATAACATAATTGTATATACTTTGCACTGGTGGAATATGCAGTTACAATTATGTAGTTACTAAGTATAAATAAATATTTGTATATGTGTGTTTTGTTTACCTACACACCTGCATTGGGGGCATTTCCCAAACTTTATTTCACATCAAACAGTCTTAACTTATAAACAGGGCTAAAATATACACAGCGATGTTAGGTAACTCAACATCCTGTATCCGAATTTATTACAATCCTACAAGTCACTATAGATCCTTTTAGACACCCAATGTCTAAATTATAATGTGATTACGTTCGAGTGGTACCTTGAAAAATTAAATAACTATTACTGGACTTAAAAAACTCAAGAAATATTGTTTAAATTGAAAGACTTCGGCTTTCTAAAAGAAGATAGACATGGAAATTCGTAGTATTTAGGGAGATTTATCCTCAATTAAGCATATCACAGAAATGATAATCCAATTAACTGTCAGATCGTAGAGAATTCAATATTGTTTCAATTGAAAGACTTCGGCTTTCTAAAAGAAGATAGACATGGAAATTCGCAGTATTTAGGGAGATTTATTCTCAATGAAGCATACCACAGAAATGATAATCCAATTAACTGTCAGATCGTAGAGAATTCAATATTGTTTCAATTGAAAGACTTCGGCTTTCTAAAAGAAGATAGACATGGAAATTCGCAGTATTTAGGGAGATTTATCCTCAATGAAGCATACCACAGAAATGATAATCCAATTAACTGTCAGATCGTAGAGAATTCAATAGTAAGAAAGCAATTAGGCTGATATGTATAATAAATTCTGCGGTAACAGATATAGCATGATTCATTTAGAGCTTTTTTAAATTTCAAATGTTGTCCACGTTTCCAACGATTGCAGATACCACTTAAAGTGGCTAACAAGACACTGGCCAAAGCTTTTCATGTCATTTCCGGAGTTATAGGAATCACAGCATAAGCGTTAATGCGCATCCGTATACACATATTGTCCAGGAGTATGTAAAGGAAATTACAATAGGACACATACTCAGACTTTATGAGTCAACTATAATGAGGCCAAAGAAAAAGGTCCGTATAAATATTTGAAAATAATACGACGGTTTTCGTTCATGAATTCAGACCATTTTGATTTTGGAATCAACTTTGGAAGGGCACCTTTAATAGAAATCACGATTAGAGGCGCCTGTATGAGTTCCGTTGGATTGCACAGAGCTTATGTGGTATATAGAAGAGACGGATATTAAGATATCTTTTACGAGTATGTATATAGTACTTCCAACGCCGAAATTCTAGCAATCTAAAAACTACAGATTTTGAGAAATGGCAATAAGGTGATGTCTATATTGATAGTCTGGTCTCAGAGTTAGATCCAATCTGTCGCATAATTGCAAGAGAGCAATGAACAGAGCAATCGAATTCAAAGTGTTGAGACCTTGTAGTAAAAACAACGAGATAGCGCATGAACAGTTTTGATCTTACTTATCCTGCATTATAATGTATAATATCCAGGTACCCTGTAGACTAAACCGAACAAATCTGGCACCAGATTATTACTGGACCTGAACTGAAGTATTATTAAGCTAATCGTAGGTGTTTCCATAGTCTTGTTATAGCTGGGATTAGCAGGAGAGACAAAGATACTTTGGACTACTGTAGGTCTCCCAGGCACATTGACAATGGACCCATATGCCTTCGAGTTCAAATTTACTAAGTACACTATTATTCTTAAGAAAACTAACTTGTTCTCTAATAATAATAAGTCAGATTATTATGCGTCACGCCCGAATTTCAATGACTTAAAGTATTGCAATAGCTCAAAAGCCGGGTTTTTTTGATAAACGTCAGTCTGAGTCTAAAATCTATAAAGTGCCTCATGGCACAAATATAACTTATTCCATGCATATTTTTTAGAATATTTGGGAAACGCTTGCATAACTACTTAAATTCTATATTATTTAGTATTTATTTTATTTTATTAGAATTATACGGTATAACCATGTTGGTTTTTTCAGCTGTATTTAATTACGAAATAACTAGGGTTTTGCTTAAAATTATAGGAAACATATTAATATTTCTTACACATTTTATTAATCCCAATTGAGGGATTTTGTGTTGCTATAAAAATCATCCAGATTAAAACAACTAATTTGGAACTGCATTAAACTTAACCAAACTAAAACAAGTTCGATTAGTCTGCATTCTCATGTGCAGGAACTGTTCCGACCCAACTAGAATGACTAGCTCCAAACTCTAAGCCAACTTATTTAAAACTGAAAACCCTACAAAATCTCTAAACTTATATTTCATATGAAAAATACCACATTCCCGAACATTAACTGCTATATGTAAACCCCCATTCTGATAGAATCAAAAAAATAAAAATAAAATAAAAATTAAACGAAAAAAGAAGCTTTATTTCGTTGTTTTCTAAAGCGGAAATGTATAAAGCACTAAAACGGAAGTTGATGTGAAATTTAATTTGCAAACAAAGGTTACCAGCAGCATCATCATCATCATCATCAGCAGTGGCGGCTGCAACTGAAGCAACAGCAGCCAGTTACAATACAACAAACTGGCAGCTTTTCAAATGAGGGTTGTTGGATTTTAATGAAACAAAATTGAAAAATTGTAACGCAATTTTGTTATAGTTTTTTTTAATTTTAATTTTTTCGGTATTTATTTACTGCAAATGGAAATATTTTAAATTTATATAGAGAAAGATTTATTAAGTATTTGTTAGTTTCTTTTTGGGGTTTGGTTGTTATTTTAGAAATGAGCATTATGTATATAAAAATGCTGGCTTGTTGAATGTACTATTTTTTCACAATTGTAATTTGAAATATGTCAAGTTTTAGTTGTGGTTTTTATTACAAATATTTATTATTAAATTGAAGTTGTTTGTTTTTTTTTTGTTTGTTTTTATAAATTGTTCTTTTAAATTATTTATTATTTTGTATTCCTTTGGGTTTAGTTGTGTTGTGATGGCTGGTTGTTGAAAAATTAACAAAATAAATATGTGAAAAAGTGAAATTAGGAACTCGTTGAAATAAGTGGGATCACTTAAAAACAATGGTGTCAGGAAATTATAGGGTACCAACCAAAAAGATTGAACAGAACTAGAACACAAAACAGAACAGATCTATAACAAAACTAGAAAAGAACTAGAACAGAACTAGAATAGATCTACAACAAAACTAGAAAAGAACTAGAACAGAACTAAAACAGAACTAGAATAGAACTAGAACAGAATTAGAACAGAACTAGAATAGAAATAGACATAGAGCAGAACTAGAACAGACCTAGAACAGAATTAGAACAGAACTAGAACAGAATTAGAACAGAACTAGGACAGAACTAGAACAGAACTAAAACAGAACTAGAATAGAACTAGAACAGAATTAGAACAGAACTAGAACAGAACTAGAATAGAAATAGAAATAGAGCAGAACTAGAACAGACCTAGAACAGAATTAGAACAGAACTAGAACAGAATTAGAACAGAACTAGAACAGAACTAGCACAGAACTAGAACAGAACTAGAATAGAACTAGAACAGAACTAGAACAGAACTAGAACAGAACTAGAACAGAACTAGAACAGAACTAGAACAGAACTAGAACAGAACTAGAACAGAACTAGAACATAACTAGAATAGAAATAGAAATAGAGCAGAACTAGAACAGACCTAGAACAGAATTAAAACAGAACTAGAAGAGAATTAGATCAGAAATAGAAAAGAACTAGAACAGAACTAGAACAGAACCAGAACAGAACTACAACAAAACTAGAAAAGAATTAGAACAGAATTAGAACAGACCTAGAACAGAATTAGAACAGAACTAGAACAGAAATAGAACAGAAATAGAGCAGAACTAGAATAGAACTAAAACAGAACTAGAACAGAATTAGAACAGAACTAGAACATAATTAGAACAGAACTAGAACTAGAACAGACCTAGAAGAGAATTAGAACAGAACTAGAACAGAAATAGAACAGAACTAGAAAATAACTAGAACAGAACTACAACAAAACTAGCAAAGAACTAGAACAGAACTAAAACTGTAATTTTGCCTCTTAAGAATTTCTCTTTGCTGCTGGGTAATTTCAATTACGCATTTTAACATTCTTTTTGCGTGAAATTTTAATTGAAATAAATTTTATTTAATTAAAACAACGAGTTTTTTGTTTGTTTGCTGTGCGAAAGTTTTTTTTATTAATTTTATTTATTTATTACATAATTTTATAATAACAGTTGTTATAAAGTAAAGATGCATAAAGTGTAATATTTATTTTTTGTATAACATGCAAAATTTATATATATGAAAAAACATTTGGAATAACAATTTTGTGATATTGAACTTTTACAATTATTTCTGTTTAATGAATACGTACTTAAAGGTTCAAAAATATTTATTTAATAGCCAGCAAAAGCTTTGATTGAATTTAATATATGTATATCATATCAGTTTCATGAGATTTATGTTAGAAAAACGATATGTTTAGAAAATTGCTTACTTTATAACATTTTTGAAGTTAAAAAGTAAGTATTTGCAAGCTTTTAAATCTCAAGTAATCTTGTTCATTATAATGCAATGTCCTGTGGAGAGTAAGCTCGCTTTCATACTCTTCAATTCTGGCTCGTCAAGGCAAGTACTTTTAGATGAGAAGGGAAAAAGAATAAAAGGATACAAACTTGATGGTATTAGTAAATTTTCTTATTGCCTTTTGTTTTTTTTTCTTTAATGCATGTTGATGTGCATGAAAAAGCACAAAAATTTAATTGACGTGTGTGAATGCAATGGCAAGTTTAAGAGAATTGAACAAAAACTTGCCAGCTAAAGCTGAAGAGTGTGAAATAGGACTTGTCAAGTTTTTTGCGTTTTATTTTTAATTTTGCTTATTTATTAATTCTTTTTAATTTTTTTTTTGTTTTTTGCGTTCTTTTTTTATATAAAAACATAAAATCAACTGAAAAGCATAAATGAAAGAACTAAAGATAAAATTAAAACATTAAATTAAATAATAACAATATGAAAACATAATAAGAAATTATAAAGGTACTTACGAACATGTTTGCACTGTTGAAAGTCAATAAAAAAAAAACAGAAAATTGTTTTTCAAAAATTAAAAAAATTAAAAAAAAACACAAAACAAATAAACAAATTATGACAAATAAAATATAAATATAAATTGTTATGGTGAAATAAAAACAGCTAAACTAAAACCAATAAATACAAATCTACAAATATAAAACTAAATAAACAATAACAAAAAAACAATTATTTTAGATAGATAAAATGATAAAAACAATAATAGTTTAAAAAAAACTAAGTTTAAAGCAAATTTAAGTTAAGGTACGGTCACACTTGACAAATATTTACCGAAAAATACGTAACCACTAAATAAAGCACAACAAATATTTACTTTTAATATATTTGATGCTGCTTGATCTAACAAAACTTTTGTAAGAGTAAACAACGTCAAACCAATTTGTGCAACTATTTGCCAAATGTGACCGTAACTTACCGTGCGTAAGGCAAATATGGGAGTAAAATGAAATGAAAAAATAATAAAACTGGAAATCAAATTTCAAAGCAAACTAAAAAATTTAAGTTAAAAAATAATTTAAATTCTGAAAACCCACAATTAATATTTAGAAAAATAAAGAAATGTAACAAACAAAATCATGTATAAGTTTCTTAACTAGTTCTAGAAATTATCATCTTTAGAACTAGTTCTAGCAATTAGTTTGTAGATCTAGCACACGTTATTCAAAAAGGTTCTGGGACCTGTTCTTTGATCAATGATTTCTGTTTAAAATTGTTACTACCCCCATAACTTGTGCTAAATACTATTTATAAAGAAACCCTTTTTAGCAACCAAACGCAGTGAAAAAAACATGGTTACGGCAACTATACTGTGTTTTTGGTAACAATATATTGTTGTGTTAAATAAATAATTGTTAATTTTAATTTGGTCATAATATGATCATGTATGACAATTTTATGATTATCAGCCATGTCGCAGAATTTAATGCCGTTCAGAAGTGGAAGTAACTCTGTATTTTGCTTCTATAGAAAAAGTAAAATGAAACCTAGAAATGCTTAAAATTACAATTCCACATAACAATTTTATTCTATATTCTTCGACCTTTTTAATGATTTTTATTAAATAATTTTTAAGCTTGAGGTCACTTTTTTGTTTTTTATAAAAGATTTTTATTTCTTATTTTCTTTGAGTGAATTATTTATAAGAAATAAAAATCTTTTATAAAAAACAAAAAAGTGACCTCAAGCTTAAAAATTATTGAATAAAATTCCACATAACAAATTAAAAGTGTTTTCATTCCGAAAAAAATGTTTCCTTGTATTTTTTCTGCAGAATTAATTCCACTTTCGAACGGAATTAAATTCTGCGACATAACTGATAATCATAAAATTATCATACAAGATCATATTCCACTTTCGAACGGAATTAAATTCGGCGACTACTGCCTTGGGTTATAATATGATATTATAAAATCAAATTATGTTTAATAAGAAAATATTATGATAAAATGTTTTGCTGATAATTGATCATAATATGATATTTCATGACACTTGTATTCATCATAATATGTTTTGACTACAATCATAAATCTTATCATAATATGTTGCTCTTAGATTATGTTTACCACAACCATGTTTTTTTATTTGTTTGCCTGCATTCCAGAATTAGTTCATACAGCAATGATTTCTGAAATTTGTTAATTTTGGAACTAGAACTAATGAAAATTTAAAATCTCCTTATTAATAACTTTGATACAAAATATTATTCAATAAAGTGAAAAATATGTAGAAATTATAATAGTAGAATCAATCCAGCAGAGAATGTTTTAGTTCTTTAACTAACTAAAGACAATGTGCACAAAGCCAGTAATTGTACTAATTTGTTGCTGAAGCAGATGTAATTGTAATCACTAGTTCCAAGGCGGTAATTAAAGAAGCTGAGTTGGTTCTTTTTACACTCGATTATAAACTAGTTATTTTTAAAGAAGTTCTCAAAAAGTTCCTGTAAATTAACAAATTATAAAAACTATAATAAATAAATTCAAATGAAACATAAATAAATAAAATAAAAACTAAAAATAAATTAATAAAATCAAATTAATAATATCAAAATTACAATAAAATGAAATGATGGAAAACAACAAAATGACATAAAGAAAAATTCGAAAAAAAAAATTAAAATAAAAACATACGCTTGTAATTAACTGTTTGTTATTAAAACATAATTTAATAAAAATTTGTAAGAGGCCCAGGAAAAATCGTGAACTGATTCTTATCATTCTCAAAAGAACTATTTATTCCTTGTGTAATAAAAATAAAGTGTGCAAAATTTCATAATAGCAACAAACATTTAGAAAAAATAACGAGGTTTGCTGGAACTTTGGTCTATAACTCACAGCCTATTAGATTAATTTTACCTATTTTTAATATCAAACATTTCGGTGAAATAAAAAATGTTAGTCCCAGGTCACACACTGCCACTTTTGCTGCTCAACTTTTGAGTTTGTTGGTGGTGGTCCCCTCTCTCTCTCTTTTTTCTCATCCACAAACTCAAAAGTTGAGCAGCAAAAGTGGCAGTGTATGACCCGGGACTTAGAGGAAAATTTCATTGTTCTAAGACTTTTTTCGTAACAGAAGAACAGACAGACGGACATAGCTAAGAAACTTATAGGGACCCAGAATATAAACTTTTTGATTCTACGACTAATATTTCGGTGTGTTACAAACGAAATGACAAACTTCAGGTACCAAAAAAAAAACTACTGGTGAAACTAAAAAATCAGTAATGTGTATTATAATGTATTTAAATCAAAACTGTCAAAATAAAGTAAAATTTTATAAACTAAAATTAAAAAAAAAATTATGTATGAAAAAGAATAATCTAAAGGTACGGTCACACTTAGCAAATATTTGCCGAAAAAGACGTAAACACTAAATATATTTGAACTCGTTTATTTATTAAAAAAAAACTTCGCTTTTTTAGGACAAGACACAACAACAAATATTCAGTTTTATATTAAACTCTTGTAAGAGTAAACAACAACACACAAATTTCTGCTCAAATAAGTTTTAATTTTTGAGTAAATATTTGCCACGTGTGAACGCGTACCTTAGGGAATAAAAATTAAGAATAATAAGAAAAAGAAAATAAATTAATTAATAAGAAAATCTTACCAAAAAAAATTTCAAAAGTTTAAACCAAAAACAGAAATTTATAAATTAAATTGAATTTTTTGACATCATACGACTTTGCTCAAAATTGTGTTCACAATCAGATAGTTATATCATACAAGTATCGTCTACACCAGATTTGTCTTTATTATGGAAATTGATAATGACAATGATAATGAATGGAAAACTCTGTAAACTGAAGTTGTAATTGAAAACAATTCATATAATAAAGATAAATATAAAAATAAAAAAAAATATCAAATTTTTTTGGTGGCTGCCTCACATTTTGGTCTATATATAACTCTTGTTGAACTATACCGATTTTACTGATTTTTAATATAAAACTTTCCTATAAAGTATGAAATATTTTTCTAGAAATTTCGGTTAATTAAGTTGTGTATTTTGGATGGGAGAGTGTTTTACACAGACGGACATAGGAGAATCGATTTAGAAATAAAGAAAATAAGGATCAAGAATTGTTCTTGATCTCATTCACCAATAATGTAAATTAAAACAACTGAAGCTTTTATGAAAATATTAAAAACTGTATCGAATAATTAATAGAAATAAAACCAAACTAAAAAAACATAAAAATAATAATAATAATAATAAATAAATAATAATAAATAAAAATATATCTGTTCGCACAAACTTTTTTCATATAAAGTTTGACGTCTCTAAGAGAGAGAGAAAATATTCATAGGAAAAAAACTTTGTCTAAACAAATATTTTGTTCGTAAGAAATGGGTGAATCCAACTTTAAATTATGAAAAAACAAAAACTTTAAAAAAATTAACAAAATTATTGAAATGAAAAAAATATAAAGCAATAAATTGGAAATAAAATTATTTGAAATAAAAAATTTTATTTTTGAAGTAGTTTGCAAATAAATAAATAATGTTAAAAGAATTGTAAATTAAATGCAGCAAAAAACTCTTTAATGATCGAAAATTAGAAACAAAATTAAAAAAAATTAAAAAAAAAACGAAAATGTTAAAAAAAATTTCCAAAATTGTTAAAATTAAATAAAAATCAATAAATGAGAAACTAAAACATTTGTTCAATTCACTATTAATGTTGTACGTTGTACATTGTATAAGACAACTACATATTTGATTGTAAACACAATTTTGAGTCGTATGTTTATGTTGTCCTGTCCCACCTTCAAAATGACAAAAGAAATTATTACAATTTTTTGTTTATTAATTTCATTTTCTTGCTTTAAATTTGTCAATCAGTTTATGATTCGATTTATGAATTGGTTATTTTTTTAAACAGAAATGAGTAATTTTTATGTAGAGATACATATTTTTACTTGGGGCAACACTTAAGCCGGCCATTGTTCAGTTTAACTGAGAAATTTAAAATGTTTTATATTTTTAACGGACAGTTTCAACTGAAGTGAACGTTTAGTTCAATTTGTGTCGACCGAGAGTGCGTATCATATCGGGTAAATGTAGCCAAATGATTGTAGATTTCATTGCAACATATAGATCTGAACCTTGCCTGTGGCAAGTTATATCTAGCGAGTACCATGATCGCTATAAAAAAGATGCTGCCTGCAACAAGCTGGCAAAGAAGTTACAAGAAGTAGAACCTGACGTGGAAAAGAAATCTGTTTTGTCAAATATACTCGTCTGTCAGTTATAACTGAACAGTTGAAACTGACAGTAAAAACTGCACGTAAGTGGCCGGCTTTATACTTTCATACAACATTTGAAAAACAGAAGTAAAAATGTCGTAAATGTTGAACAAAATATTTATATAGAAATGAGCAACAGCATTTGTACAACCATTGTAAATTTAGACGACATACAACTACTACGACACTACAACATCACTTGTGAATTGATCAATTATTTCATATACAAAAATTTCTTTTTTTTAATTATTAGAAAATAATATATAAGATACTGAAGCAATAAAAAAGAATGAACTCTATAAAACTGTGCACAAAATTTGAAATATTTAAACTCAAAATAAAATTAAATAAAATAAATTAAAAATTTTTTTTAAAAGAAAAAATCTTATAAAATAAAAATTAAACTGAAAATATTTTCCAAATTAAATTTTTCGAAATCTCTAAAAAGAACTAAACTTTAATTGAAAATATTAATTGAAATAAAAAAATGAAAATATTGAAATTAAGCATAAAATTACAATTGAATTAAAAAAAAAATAAACAAAAATATTGAAGAAACCATAATTTTTAACGAACTTAAGAATGCTGTAAAGTTTTACATAAAATTAAAACACATGCAAAAAACAAAAATTACCAAAGAAATTAAAATAATTAAAACGGAAACGAAATTAAAAACTTTTACTAAAACAATGAACAAAAATTAAGAAAATTTCATAATAATTGAAAACGACAAAACAGAATTAGCAAGAAAATCAAAAGCCATAAACAAATTAATAAAATTACTGAAATTAAAAGAAAAATATTAAACAAAATTTAATAGATAAGAAAACAAATTGAAAAAAAATATTTTTGGATATTATTTAAGAAATAAATAATATTAAAAAAATCAGCTAAAATTTAAATTAAATTATAATTTATTGAGCTTGCGATCGGAGATTTATAAGCAGAACTAATTAAAGAAATTATAATGAAATGGAATAAAACTCTACACAAAATTAAAAATATTTAAACTCAAAACAAACCATTAAATTGTAATAATTAAAAAACATAATAAATGAAAACTTAATTTCAAACAAAAAACAAAAATTTTAATAAAAAAAAACTAAAATTAAAATTAAATTAAATTAAGAGAAATTCATATAAAACCAAACGTCATTTAAATTATTAAATAAAAAATCTTTCAAAATAAAATAACGAACTAAAATAATAATTGAGACAAAAAGCCTAAAGAAAAATATTAAAAAAACATAAAATTAAAATTTAAAAGTAAAGTAAAAATAAAAAACATTTACCTAAAAAAGAAAACATAAGTTTAAACGAACTTAAAAATGCTGAAAAAATAAAACAATTTAAAATTAAGAAAAAAAAAATACAAAATACTGAAAGAAAACAATCGAAATGAACTGAAATTAAACAGAATTAAAGAAAATTCAAAAATATTTTAACATTACAATAAACTTAAAAAATATTTAAGAAAATTAATATTAAAATTAGAAAACTTTTTTAAAAAATTTAAGTCGAAGAATATTTTTGAAAAAAATAACAAATAAACTAATAACTAACAAACTTATAGAAAAATTAATCACTTAAATTTCAAAATAAAAATGTTAAATTAAAAAAAAAAATACAAATGAAAATAGCATGAAAATTAAATAAAAACTAAAAACGATTTGACAAATTAAATAAAAAATTTATATAAAATAAATTAAGGACGTCAAATAAATATAAAACTAAAAACATAAAAATAAATAAATCCCAACACAAACAAATTCCAACAAAAAACAGAAATATAATAAATAAATTAACTTACTAAAATAATAATTGAGGCAAAAAGCCTAAAGAAAAATATTAAAAAAACATAAAATAAAAATTTAAAAGTAAAGTAAAAATAAACAAACATTTACCTAAAAAAGAAAACATAAGTTTAAACGAACCTAAAAATGCTGAAATATGTAAAATAAAAACAATTTAAAATTAAGAAAAAAAACAATACAAAATACAAAATACTGAAAGAAAACAATTAATAAACTGAAATTAAACAAAATTAAAAAAAAATTTAACATTACAATAAACTTAAAAAATTTTTAAGAAAATTAATATTAAAATTAAAAAACTTTTTTAAAAAATTTAAGTCTATTCTTCGACTTAAAAAAATAACAAATAAACTAAAAACTAACAAACTTATAGAAAAATTAATCACTTAAATTTCAAAATAAAAATGTTAAATTAAAAAAAAATACATATGAAAAAAGCATGAAAATGAAATAAAAACTAAAAACGATTGGACAAATTAAACAAAAAAAATTTAATAAAATAAATTAAGTAAGTCAAATAAATATAAAACTAAAAACATAAAAATAAATAAATCCCAACACAATTCAAACAGAAATATATGTTCAATTTACAATAGTCGTAAGAGTTGTATGTCGTCTGAATTTACAATAGTTTTACAAATGTTGTTGATAATTTCTATATAAATATTTTGTACAACATTTTTACACATGTTTTATGAAAGTTTAGGTTAAGGAAGTGAAATAAAAATAGAATTAGAAACATAAAAATAAATAAATCCCAACACAAATAAATTCAAACAAAAAAAACAGAAATATATGTTCCCTTTACAAGAGTCGTAAGAGTTGTATGTCGTCTGAATTTACAATAGTATTACAAATGTTGTTGATAATTTCTATATAAATATTTTGTACGACATTTTTACACATGTTCTTCGAATAATTTATGAAAGTTGCTAAGGTGTTGCTAAAAGTTCAAATATGTAACTCAACATAAAAATTACTCATTTTAGTTCAAAACAAATAACCAAACGTTAACACTCAAATCATAAACTGATTGAAAAATTTAAAACAAGAAAATAAAATTAAAAAACAAACAATTTTAATAATGGCTATTGCTGAAAATACTACAGTATGTTTTAATTTTGGAAAATATTTATATATGTTTTTAAAATATTTTTCTTTTGTTTTTTTGAAGATTTGACACCATAAACATACGACTTAAATAGTTGTATTATACAATGTACAACATACAACGCTACTTGTGAATGAAACAAAAGACAAATATTAACAATGCAAACAAATGAAAAATCTGTTAAACTGAACAAGGAATTGAAAACCATTAAAAATATAATAAAATTTCTAAAACTTAAATCAACAAATATTTAAATTCAAAAAAAAAACACTAAATAAAATTAATGAAATAATAATAAGACAAAATTTAATTTAAAGTAACAAAATTAAAATCACAATAAATAAAATGACTTAATATGAAAGTTAACTCAAAAATTTAATTTAAATTAAAAAAAAATCAAAGAAAAATATTTATTTAATAATAAAAACGGCAAATAATGTTTATAATTGAACAAAACTTATAAGAAAACTATAAATAAAACTTCAATTTAAAGTAAAAAGATCAGTGAAAAATATAAAAAAAAAATAAAATTAAATAATAAAAACAGAACAGAATTTTTAAATAATTTATATAATTAAAAAAAAAATAAAGAAATTAAAAGAAAATTATAATTATAATTAATTTTGATTAGTCCGCTAGTCAAGGCAAGTATTTTTTGATGCGTAGATAAAAGAGAATAAAAGGGTTACAAACTTGACGGTACTAGTCAATTTTCTTATTGCCTTTTGTTTTTTTTTTCTTGCATGCATCAACATGCATGAAAAAGTACGAAAATTTAATTAACGTATGTGAACTAAAACTGATCAGCAAAAAACTGAAGAGTGTGCAACAAGACTTCATAATGAAATGAAAAAAAAACTCTGAAATGCCCCTAAACAAAACTTCTCAAATAATAAAAAACGGAACAGAAATTAAATAAAAATTTAATAAATTAAAAGAAAATTAACAAATAATTGTATATTAGTTCGAATTTACACGAAGCAATTCTTTAAAATAAGCTGATTTCCTTTTAGACATCAGGTCAGGTTCTCTTATTCTTAGTCCCAATTTACACGAATCAATTCTATAAGCTAATCTAATTACCTTTTAAACATCAGGGTGAGGAAAAGATAAGACGATTGTACTAGCAATTTTTTTTTACTCTTATACGTGTGTATACAAATGTGTGTATACTATCAAACAAAAATACGAGCGATTTAAGCACGGAAGAAATTTCAAGGAAAATATTGTATCAAGCTTTTCAATAGGAATTGCTACGTGTAAATTAAGACTTATGAAGAACGAATGAAAAGCTCTGCAAATAATTTCCAAATTTAATGGAAAGCAAAAAAATTATTCAAAAAAAATGTTTTTTAAAAGAAAGGTTCGATAATAAGAAAATTCTATAATAAATGGAAATAATATAAAAACAAAACGTTAAAAAAAAAACAAATCTTAAACAAAATTATGAAATTAAAAAAAAAAAAATCTATAAATTAGGAAAATTAAAATTTAACTCATGAAAAACATAAATAAAAACGAAATGAAAATCTTAATTAAAAAGAAAACGAAATTGTTAAAAGTAAACAAAAAGTAAGGAAATTATAAAAAATATAAAATAATAAACAAAATTATAAAAAATCAACAAAATGATTGAAATTGAAAAAGAAAGTCTTATTTGAAAAATTAAAATAATAAAAAATATTTTAAAGATATAACAAAATTATTAAAACTTCCAAAAACATAAATTAAGAAAATAAAAGTAAAATTAAAGCCAAGAAGAAATTACACTAAAATATTAAAAAAAAACTTAATTTAAAAAATCCCGGAATTTTTCGGGATTAATAATGAATCTTTGCTGATGTTGCACTTTTACTTATAAAATCTCTCCGTAAAATAAAAAAACTAAAAAGAAGGATGATTGAAAAGTAAATTTGAACCGATTTTTCTATTTTCAATACTAAACTGCTTAGGAGAAATCTAAATGTTCTTTTGTAATCTTTGGGGATTTTGGTTATATATTTCGGACCTGAGAGTGTTTTACACAGACGGGCATAGCTCACTCGAATTACAATTTCCTAAGAATCCATAATATATATATTTTGATTAGATGACTACTTTTCAATTTTATACAGGGACTGACAAAGTTATATATGGATACCCGCATTCACCATTGGTAGTGGAGGAAGGTATAGAAACAGAATTAAATAAAGACCCAACTTTTAAAATATATAAAAACTAACCCCCTGACCCACGATGTCGAACGATAACGTTCGCTTAGATAAGACTTAAGACAAAAACTTGATTGTGGAATAAACAAAAATTGAGTAAAAAATAGATACGATAAAAAGTTTGTGTCTTAAGTCTTATCTAAGCGAACGTTATCGTTCGACATCGTGGGCCAGGGCGTAAATAAATAAAATTAAAACAAACAACATTTTTAACATTTTTAAAACTTCAAAGCATGAATAAAAATTCCGCGAGAGTTTTTTCCCTTTTCCCATTTTGCCTATTCAAATTCAATGTTAAAAAAAAATAAAAAGGGGAAAAACTCCCGCGGATTTTTTATTCATGGTTGGGCTGATAATGAACACCTAAGCGAAATTTAAAAAAAAAATATTGAACAGTATTTAAGATAATTTTGGGGAAAATCAAAAAGAAATTTTAATAAAATTTTTATAAAGAAACTAAAACGTTTTTGAAATAAATATAGCCTCAATAATCACAAGACTAAACAAATGAGGGAAAATTCACTCAACTAGTAAAATTTCTATAAAAAGTAGCCTTTAATTCTAGTTTAAATATGGTTTAACTAATAAGGTACCCCACAATTCCAGCCTTTAATCCCAGTTTAAATATGGTAACTAACTGAGCTAGTGAAAACTATTAAGGACAAATTGTAATATATGAAATTGTTAAATAAATCAAATTTTAAGGCACCGAAAACAATCATAAACAAATTAATTAAATTCAATAGGAAATGTTAAACAAAACTTTTAACATAAAATATTACAAATAAATAAAATTATAGCAACCAAAAGAAATACAACATAAAATAAATAGTATAAATGAAAAATTTTAAATCAAATATAAAGAAAACTTGAATTAGTAAATTAAAATAGAAATTTTTAAAACAAAATTCAAAATAATAAGATTTTTTGCAAAGCAAAGTAAATACTTGCATTTAACCCTTATGCGAAAAAAAAACTCCTCATACAAATCTTAAGAAAAACCATCCATTTTGCAACAAAATTTGAAATGTTACAAACCTTTAAATACAATAAAATATCAAAAGTTGTAAGCTCTCAAGAAGTTTCATGTACAAAAAAATTAATTTCAAAACTTAAAGGTACCTTGCGGGTACCTTGCCAGTCACATAAGGGTTAAAACAGTATTTACAGGGTATTTCTTTTTAATGCATGATATTCTTAAAACTTAATAATTAAAATCTTTGAACAAAATTTACTTTAATTAACAAATTGAAAGTTTGAGCATATATTAAATCAGGGAAAGGCAAAACATGGGCGCCGCGTTTTTCATTTACTCTTCTCTTACGTACGTGTGCACACGCATTGTAGAGAAATAAACAAAGTTTAATGAGCATTCAAACAGACGGGTTGTGTAATTTAAAAATCAGTGTTGCCAGAAAAAAATTTTTTTCCAACTTCTTTAAAAATGTGTGATGAATATGAAATGAATTTTTTATTTTCTTTAAATTATTATTATGAAAAAGTTCTTTCTTTTACTGATAAGAGTAAGCTTTCCTCTGTATGCACTGATGGTGCCAATGTAATGTTGGGTAAAAAAGAAGGTTTTGCTGGACATTTGAACATTTAATACGCATAAAATGTTGCCCATATGAAATAAATGTTGAAGATGTAATGCAATTTCCTGACTGATTTTCTAATTTTTCGCAAATAATGAAATAGATATTTTTGGAGATTTTAAATTTTTAATTGGGGATAAGTGACGAAAGTTTTCTGGCAATACCGATTTGTGTTGAGAGCGAAGAGAGTATATTACTAATACAATTGCAAAATGTAATAGTATAGGTTGCCTTTCCCTGTATTAAATAAACAAATAGCTAAATAAATGAAAATACTTTGAAAATAAAACATGAATTTTTCTTTTTAAATTGTTATACAAAAATATCATTCAATACCTTTGTCTAAAATTATATATTTTAGACACAAAACTAAATGCCTATTGTTTTTTTTTTTTTTTTTTTTTTTTTTTTTTATACATTTAATTTATTTATTGAATCTTCAGAAATTTTTTTCTGAAGATTCAAAAAATGCCTATTGTGAATTATTATTAATTATTATTAAAAATGTAAAATGAAATGTTAAAGTAAGGAATTACTTAAAATTATTGTGAATTATAAGAAACCATAGAAATAAGTTTCCGGTCTAGCTTTAAGAATAAAAAAGAACTCACTATCATTTCTAAGAAAAGGGCAAAGGCGTTTTTTTTATTCAGGACCACAACTCTCTATTATATACAGTCCACCACATCCCTCAAAGAATTAATCATGTTCCCATACGGAGATATTTGATTTCCAGGAATAAAAAAGACGCAATTGTTCAACCTTAGTTGTTATTGAAAATTTGATTACCTAAATAGTTATACAAACTTGTCGTTAGAAATATTTAGTTATATTTTGAGAATAATGTCAGCAGCTGGTTTATACAGGTTCTGAAATAAAATTATTAAATTTTATGTGTTAATAAAATACTAATAAACAATGCATTAAATTATTAATAATAATAATAATATATGTATCTTGATTCTGGATTTTCAATAAAATCCTGTTTTTCTTTCATTCTTTCTCTACATTTTTAGTACACTTCTAAGCAAGTTAGGATTTTCTAGTTTTCACCACGTGAAAGAGCGTCTCAAAAACCAAAACAAAAAAAAAAGTGGAAAATTTTTTTTTTGAGTCATAGGCCGGGTCACATATAGAGAATGTTCTAGATGTGATAATGAAGGAAAACAATTTTCTTATAGATTTCGAACTCTATTTAAACTATAACTAACTCTATTCGTATATTCGTTAAATCGAAAAATTCGTTATATCGAGATTTATGTTTTTAGTACAGGTATATGTTAATCGGTGCGACCTTGGGATGTCAAATTCTATTCTTCGATAACTTTCCTCTTGGAGCAATATTTTTTTTAACCTGGTACCAGTAAGATAATCTCGGTATGATAATTTTTCTCCTGATTATTTTAAGGTACGTTCACACTTGACAAATATTTGCCGAAAAAGACGTAACCTATATTATTTCATGCTGTTTGATCTTGCAAAACTCTTGCAAGAGTAAACAACTTCAAAGAAATTTGTGCTAAAACAAGTGGTTACGCTTTTTTTTGTGTAAATATTTTTTTAGAAATCTTACACCGTATACTTTTTCCACCATTATAAAATCCTTTTGTATTTTATGAGTTTTATTTCTAAAGCAATTCAATAACTGAAATATTGCTTGTTTTTGTTTTTGTCGAGTAATCAATACAAAAGCTCAATTTTCATTATAGATCGACGATTTTTTTAAACATCCCTGATATCCTGATATAATTGTGAATGTTAAAGAATTTGCTCGTAAATTTTTTTATTATTTAATAAATATTAAAAGTGGTAACGTGGAGGTCTAAAAAGTACATTTTATTTATATAGTTGAGACAAATTTCAAAAGGCTATTTTCCATCCCTGCTGCAGCTACTATTATAGAGAAAATGTTCTAGATTATGAGAGCAATGATAGTTTATTATAGTAAACTGTAAACCGGTTTTAAGAGAGTAGAAAATAGGTTTGTTTTGAGATGTAGTTGATCCTGTTGCCTTATTGTTTGGTCATTTGTTTATTAATTGAAAACATTTAGGTTTATAAGTACTTGAATTTCGATGTTTTGCCTGAATTTTTAACAAATTTTCAGAAAAGACTGAAAAACAGTTTCACAGAAATTTACTTATGAACCTTTGTGATAGCTTCGGAATCAAAAGAAATATTTACAATTGAGTAGACAATGATATTCTCAAATGATTAAAAACATTTCTTCATTTTTTTTAATTCCACATGGGCCTTTTTGAAATCAAGACGACAATTTGTTTTTTCTCCAGCCCCACATACACAGGGAAAACAGATTCATTGTGCCAACCACATTTGCAGGCATTCGAAAAATAAGTTTGTAAAGAAGAATTTATAATTTTGTAACCAGAACTGAAACATTTAGTAGACATAATCTTGCATGCCTCTTAATAATTTATACAATATATAATTAAAAAATATTTGCAACTTACCATAAGAGTTAATTCTTTGAAGAGAAATTTTGTAATTATTTCAGGAGAAAGCGGACTATTATTGAGAACCCCAGAACAGAACTGCCAGTTGTGTTATACTGCTTAAATATGGCGAAATTTCATGGCCATTGTCTGGTAAATTATTTTAATTTTTGTTTAGATTATTTCGTTATAATTTACCATTTTAATCAACCTTGGGCATTTGCAGAATTGCCAAGTGGTTGTAAAGAACAGCTGATTTAAACACTGTTAAGAAATTACTCTTTTAGCATTCTTTAATTGTTGTTAAATAAAATGCAGACTAACAATTATCCAATATAGCTGCGATGTTTTAAACATAATTTACCTTGATTCACAAAAAAAAATTGTTGCAGAATTGTTATTTACGTATATTAGACACATTTATCAATTAAAAAAGTATGTCCAGTACTGCAATATTTTGTTGGTGCTATTGCGCAAAATCGCTGCGCAATTGAATGGCAAACCATACCAAAAAAGATTTCAAGTTTACCGCTCTGTAATGTTCATGAAATAACGTGCCATTATTTATTGTTGATCAACGAAAGTGTTTATTTTACGTTGTTGCTGCCACACAACAGTTTGTTGGTTTGTTTACTTTGCCCAACAGAGTTGCTACATAGTTAGGGAGTTGCCAGTCCAATGACAATTTCAGCTATTAAAGAAACTTAAGGAAAAGTGTAGAACCTTTTACTAAGTTGCATTGTAAAACCCAACATTTGTTTAAAATGGAATTAATTTTATGTTGAAAAACTTTAAATTTTAATGCAGTGTTAATGAAATTGTGGATTTTTTTAACTATGTATTTCACACTTTTACTTTTAAACTTTTTTTTTATTTCAGCCTCCCATTTTGTTTAAACAAAAGGGAGGCCTTTTTGAATACTGTTTATTTCTTTGAATATATTCTTCTAATTCTTGTGATGTTGTTAGGATCGTTGCACAATTGAGACTAATGTTGTCTTTCAATAACGCTCAACTATTTATACTTACTTCTATTTCACAACAAAACTAATAAAACCACCACCAATAAACGCTTCTAGATCACAACGAAAACCTTCCAAACCATTCCATTCAATTGACTGACTCATAAGAAACAACGCATTTAGGCGAGACAATGCATTTTCAGTTTACATTACAGCATTACTTACTACATTTAAGGGTGATTTTTTGTATTTTTTGTTTTATTGTTTGACATTTTAACGAATGTTTAAGTATGCGGGTTTGTTTTATTCTAAACCAGGGGAATTCATTTGTACGTACTTCTTGGGAACCAGAGGCATTTTAAAAGCAGTCAAGATCATTTTAACAAATAGATATGGAAATGAAATTCGGGTGTGTTTTTTTTTATTATTTTCTCTATTAGAAATGAAAATTCTATTCTCACACATTTTCACTCGTTCAAACATTTACAAATTTTAAACTGGTGCAGTGCAACTGGTGGGAAAATTTTTGTTGGCTCCATTGCAAAATCATTTCACCGTTACAGGGGTTAAACTAGTTTTGTTTAATAATGATAATAAAAAAAGGTACAGCGTAATATTGTCCTTCCTTTGTATAGTAATTTTTCTTTATTTAAGGAAAATTCCCACAGTTTGGAAATCATAAATTCCTGTTTACTTCCGATTTCCTTTTCCTTACATTAGAAAATGTGTAACAAAATTATTTGCATATTTTTTTAACACAAGTGAGTAATTTAAAATACAAGTAACAAAATAATAAATTACAATAATTCATGAAAATAATTTTGCAATATTGACAATCCATTCATAAGTTTTGATTCTACTGTTAAATTAGTTGCATTGTTGTGCTGGCCTACTGTAAACAAAATGAACAGATCTTTTAACATCCAGACTTTCTTTATAGTGATATTAGAAATATTTTCCGTCTGCGGGGTTAATTCGATCTTCGTACTCCTTTATTTTAGAGAAATATTTTAATATATTCATATTTATCTCCTAAAGATGAAGAATTTTAGTTGTAAAGTTATTATGTAGTCTAATTATAGCTTCAAATATAGCTCAAACCTAGATTGTAGCATTAATCGTAAGTCTATTCCAGTTTTAATCGTAGGTCTAAAGCTATGTATAGACGGTCGTCAGATATTACAACGTTGGCAGATCTAGCAATGTACTGACATTGAAAAATTGTTAGCAAAAGGCAAATTGTCAGTTCAGAAGACTGTAAGAAAACTAACAATTTCATTGGCACACAATTGTCACGCAATGAATTTATCTGTCAACCGAAATTGCTTTTCCAAAATTTTATTAAGTAATGCACACTTGTTTGTTTATTTATGTATATACAGAATTGCATTTAGAAATAATTTCTTTGCCAATTGCTGCCATTGGCAGATGCATAAACTTTGCACATATGGCAATGAAAAGTGTTTGACAATTGTCCTAAAAAAATGACAATGACAAAAATTTGTGTTTACTCGATTGTTAGATGTCTGCAATGTACTGAAAATGCTTTTTCTTACAACGTTGGAAGACAAATATTTTAAGTTCACACGGTTGTTAGACATTTTCTGAACATTTTTCGGACAACGTTGTAATAGCTGACGACCGTCTATACCTAGCTTAAGCAAGCTTAAAACAAATGTCTTTGTCGAGTTTTATTTTAGCTTCAATTGTAAGTCTAAACTAGCTTCAATCATCCTTATTAAGACCTATTGTACCTTAAATCGCAGTCTAAGCTAGTTTCAATCGTCTTTTTTCTTAAAAGCATTTTTTTTGCAAAAAGATAAATGTTTCTGTTCCACAATATTCTATGCAAATCTCATTTTGCACTAAGAAAATTTTTACACAGACTTGTCTCTCTGTGATAAGACATTGCGCTCTTTGTAAAGACTTTACGCTCTACTGCAAAGTGAGTGTGCAAAGTGTTCCATAAAGCACTTCTGTCTTTTCGAGCCAACGTAGACACAGTAACAGTAGATTTTCAGCCAACAAAACTTAGCAGCGCTGTGTATTGTGCTCTAATTTTTCTCCATATATTTCGATGTTATCAGCCATGTCACAGAATTTAATTCCATTTGGAAGTGAAATTAATTCCGTATTTTGCTTCTATAGAAGAGTAAAACGAACAATTTTCCAATTCCACATAGTAAATTAAAAGTGGTTTAATTCCGAAAAAAATTTTCGTTTTGCTTTTTCTATAGAAGCCAAAAAAGGATATAATTTCGCTTCCGAACGGAATTAAATTCCGTGATATGGCTGTATATTTTTCTAATCATATTTCAAATATGATTTACCATTGGTAAAGGATGAATTCAGAAGGGCCCACGAGAACTACATCAAGAAACTACAAACCCACCCGAATCCGCTTGCTAGAATTCTTGCTCAGAGCCAGACGGAGTCGAGGCTTCATAGAGCTTAACAGCCAATAAGAAATTAATGCTCTGTTAGAGAGTAATTAGATTTATTTTAGTTTTAAGATTTGAATACTTATTGTTAGGCCTAAGAAAATAAGGCACATTCAATAATTAAGAAAATAAAAAAAATATTTCAACTGAAATTTACTTTGATTTGATTTAAACGATAGCACTCTTTAAGAATTAATTTGGTCTCTATATAATTCGTCTTCATGCAGTTATAAGAAGAACAAAAACTCATGTCTTAAAATTTTGAAAGCTTCACTAATTATAACAAAATGTATTTGTAAAGCAATAGTTTACCAAATAAATTAGGTAAATAATCAGGCTCGAGGTGATTATTTACCTAATTTATTTGGAATTTAAAAGGTCGAAACAAAAACATATTTAGCAATAGTTTACCTTGCAAATTTTTTACAAATTTATCACAATGTGCTTTGCAAATTGCTCTTGACAATATTAACTGTGCCTAAGAGAACGTATATGAAACAGAAATTGCAAAGAGAAAATAAAAATTTAAAAAAATTGGAAAATTATATTTATCAATTTTAACTTATCAAATTTTAGTAAAAATATGAAAAGCCATTTTCCCGGTAAATAGAGGCCCTAGGGCCTAAAGGACAATAATAGGTGGTCAGTTTTATTTCCAAAAATTCTTCCATTTTGAGAGAATATATAAAGGTCCAATTTTCTGGGTAAATAGAGCCTAAAGTACAAAAATCGGTAATCACTTTTATTTCCAAAAATTCTTCCATTTTGAGAGAATATATCGAGCCATAACCGCCAAAATAATGTATCCCACACCATAATCGATTGTTGTTTTTTTATCGAAATCGATAGTTCAACATCATTTAAAATTATTAAAATTAAATGTATTACACAAAACAATATTTACATTATAAATTTTAAAATAATGGCTTTATTCAAACTGATTTTATTTAAAAAAAACCTTCCCCTGTAAAATTTTGAGTTTGTGGGATACATTTTTTCGGCGGTTATGGCTCGATATAAAGGTCCATTTTTCTGGGTAAATAGAGGCCCTAGAGCCTAAAGTTCAAAAATCGGTAATCACTTTTATTTCCAAAAATTCTTCCATTTTGAGAGAAGGTCCTTTTTTCTGGATAAAAACAAAATTCTTTCAGTTTGAGTGAATATAAAAAAGAGCAATGGTCTCAGAAAATAGAGTCCCTTGAGCCTAAAGGACAAAAATCGGTGATCACTTTTTGTTATAATTCAGTACATAACAATCTTCAAATTTGATTGGCGAGGTAAGGCGTAATTTAAAATATTTTGATTTTTATTGTTACATTTCTATGATGTAACGAGTTAAACATTAAATTGTATGCATAACTTAAACATTTCATACATACTTATCACAGATATAGCTCATAAACCTCTACTACCCCTACTTTAATAATCGTTACATTAAGAGGGGGTTGATTGGTTGCTCACACTAAACGGACCATCCATGGATATCTATTGTGTGTATTGTTCTCGTCTACCTTTATAACTGTCAAATGTCATCAACAGAAGCATCAGACACGCCTCAACAATAATAGGTGAAATTAAAGAACAACTCTTATGTTTGTAAACAAAACGAGAAAATTGAAAAAAAAAACACAAATCGTTATACGAATTTATGAGTGCAGTTGCACTCATAACTACCACGAAACTAAAACTAAAGACTTATGTGGAAAAAAAATCAGCTAACCCGTATAATGCCTTATTTTTTTGTAGTTTCAAGCACACGCCACCAAATCTATATTTGATTATTAATTGACTAAATGGCTACCAAAAAAAAAAAAAAAAAAAAAAAAAAAAAAAACAAACTGATAGTAGCTGCAATTTGGGGGGTTGTTTAAATTAATTGAAATTTTACTATGTAAAGGGTGTCCCAACTAGAACGCAATGGTGTCAATGGTGTTCGGTATCGTGAAATGATAACCAGTTTTTTCTTGCCTAAAATTGAAGAAATGTCATACAGCCAGAGAAAATGCATCAGTCATTTCCCGGTCGTGTTATTTCGCGTTTTGGAGACCAGAATTGGCCGCCTAGATCGTGCGTTTTAACACCTTTAGATTTTTTTCTTTGAAGTTTTTTGAAGTAGATGGTTTACGTGAATAAGCCAACGACGACTCAAGCCTTAAAAGAGGAAATTGGACACTGCATTAATGAAATACCGCAGCATTTATGCAAAATGGTCATTGAAAATTTCATTAAAAGATCGCGTGTATGCCAGCAAAGCCGCGGCGGCCATCTGCACGATATCTTGCTCCATACATAACCTCATTCTGTCTACGTAACGATATAATAAAGTTTCACGATTTTTTTTTTTTTTAAATATCTGTGTTTTATTTAAAATTTAAAAATTGCGTTCTAGATGGGACACCCTTTATAAAGAAAACGATGCCATAAATACTCGTGTTGAAGCCCGCATATCAAACAGCTTGAAATTTTTGCTTCTTTTAAATACTTTTAATTTTTTTTTACTAAATGCTTAATGTTATGAGAATAGTTTTTTAACCGTTTATTGGGAAAAGCATTAAAGAATAAAATTGCAATTTGAAAGATGTGAGAAACATTTGTAACGGAAATTTATATTTTTGAAAAGTTTAAGGGTTTCATTTGTTAAAGCAAGTGAAAACAGTACAATTTATACATTTTGCTTTGCATAATATTAAAAAATCAATGAAATGGAACCCTGCTTATTTTAGAACTTTTTAATATAAGTTTAAACTTAGTTTAACCAAACCAACTTTCCAAAATCTGCACCAATATATTGCAAATTGAATCAAAATCAATATTCCATACGCACTTACGTAGCACAGTTTACCGCCAACTGGTTTTTTCATCAATGAAAGTTTCGCTGTTTTTGTTGTTTGTTTTTTTTTTTGTGGATCATCAAATAATGAAAAGTGAAAAACATGCACGCATACTAACTAACATCCACTCTAGGAAATATTGTAATAAATAAAAAACCAAAACAGCATCAGCCAACATGACATACATTTTCTTCAGTAATCACATAATCGACGTGCAAACAAAATGTATGTTTTGGTGTAAAAATATTTGTTGCAAGGTACCAGCGCTATTCATTGGCAACATTACGAGTATGTAGTTTGTACACAAAAACCCACTTTCAGATGTCCACAAATACTGATAGGTAGTCATGCGCTTTCATACATAGCTCCATGCAGTAACTATTTAAGTGCATATGAGGATTAATTACAAAAATATCAAACTAGTTTTTGAAAATATTTTGCCTGATGAACTGAAAATAGTTTCAAACTGGATAAAAAGAACTACAAAATAAGACAGTTAAGTGTTATAGGTGAGATTATTGATCTAAACTGTTAATAAAATCACTATAATAATGTATTGAATTGAACACGAGTTTTGTAAAATTGCTGGCCGAAAATTAGCAGAATCTACAGAACGAATTGGAAACTAATGCCGGAATTTGCTTAATCAAATCAGAGTTTTCATAAGAAATAAAAACGTGTACTCTACTTTAAATATTGTAGGTCAAATGTCACCAAATTTACCAACTAATCTATGAAAAACAAATTCCACAGTTCTCAAAAAACAAGCAACAAATCTAATTATATTTTCATATTCAACTTTAAAGTCAGCTATTTTTGGAATCGTATATATGTAACAAAACAAAAAATTCATGTTTTCCTATTTGGTACATTTTCTCTGTAAAAAATGGTATAAATAATAGTATCTGAAACCGCCATTCGCAAGAAAGTAGAATAACATGGCCTTCTATTGTCAAGTTCAAATAATTTCTTTTTTTACATCCCTTGGTATGATTTAGTAAGCGACATATTATCCTTCACGTTTGTAATTACGATAAAAATAGCTTGGTATGTAATTATTTATTGGTTCGACTTATACAGAAAATCATCTTTATAACAGTATTTTTTATAGAAAATATTCTTTACAACAGTATTTTTTTATGGAAAATATTTTGTATAACAGTATTTTCTATAGAAAATCTTCTGTATAACAGTAATTTCTATGGGAATATTTTTATAGAAAATCTTCTGTATAACAGTATTTTCCATAGAAAATCATCTGTATAATAGTTTTTTCCATAGAAAGTTTTCTGTATAACAGTATTTTCTATAGAAAGTTTTCTGTATAACAGTATTTTCTATAGAAAGTAATCTGTATAGGAGTATTTTTTCAGAAAATCTTCCATATAACTGTATTTTTAATAGAAAGTCTTCTGTATAACAGTAATTTCTATTGAAAATCTTCTGTATAACAGTATATTTTATAGAAAATCATCTGTATTATAGTATATTCCATAGAAAATCATCTGCATAACAGTATTTTCTACAGAAAGTTTTCTGTATAACAGTATTTTCTATGGAAAATCTTCTGTATAACAGTATATTTTGTAAAAAATATTCTGTATGACAGTATTTTCCATAGGAAATCATGTGTATAAGAATATTTTCCATAGAAAATCATGTGTATAAGAGTATTTTTTTCACAAAATCTTCCGTATAACTGTATTTTTAATAGAAAGTCTCCTGTATAACAGTGTTTTCTGTAGAAATTCATTTGTAAAAGAGTTTATACGAAAACAGTATTTTCCATAGTAAATCATCTGTATAACAGTATTTTCTATAGAAAGTATTCTGTATAACAGTATTTTCTATAGAAAGTATTCTGTATAACAGTATTTTCTATAGAAAGTCTTCTGTATAACACCATTTTCGATGGAAAATCTTCTGTATAACAGTATATTTTATAGAAAATCTTCTGTATGACAGTATTTTCCATAGTAAATCATCTGTTTAACAGTATTTTCCATAGAATATCATCTGCATAATCAGTATTTTCTATAGAAAACCATTTGTATGACAGTATTTAGATTTCATTGAAAACAGATACCTATGACATATAGTAAATATGTATGTAGGTATAAGTCTCTGTTGTACTTCATTGTTAAATTAGTCCTATTATAATGTTAAAAGTCTGTTAAACATCTATTTAATTAATACCCTGCTCACGATAAAATATTTATGTAAACATTAATTTTAATGAAAAAAAAAACAGGTCATGGTTCCTTAAAATTACAAACAACAGCATATTATACTCCCCGTTTTTTATTTATTTATTTATTTTACCCACTTTACTGAACAAACAACTTAAATATAAAAAAAATCTCATTTAACTGAAACTTCTCAGCGGCAATCTTACAGAGAAAATATTCTCTCTTATTTATTTATTTTAAGTCTTGCATTTTTAGCGAAAGTAAAGAAATATTTATCAAATGTTGTTAAATAAATATGTACCCGAAATTCCACAAAAAATACGCATTCTGTACATAAACTCAGTTGTTTTTAGTTGCCAGAGTAAATGTTTTTTCTTTGTTTTGTTATTGTTTTTACTATTTGTGATGCATGTGTAACAAACAACCATTCATCCATCCAATCAACTACAAGCAATAACAACAAGAACAACGACTACTGCAACAAAAACATCAAAACAAAACACAAACAACAATCAGCATCTTTAAACAGGTGTATCAAGTATTTTTCTTATTTTGTTTTTCTCATTTAAGTAGTTGCTGTTGTTATTGTTGCTGGTACTTATTGTAGTATTACATGGTTTTTGTTGTTTTGTTTATTTTCTTTTGTGCATTAGTATGTGTGTGTGTGTGTGTAAATGTTGTTGCTTTGATTGATAACTACAAGCAAAACTTGACTGAAATGCAATGTTTTTCTTTGCTGCAGTGTTTTTGTTTTTGCTGTTAATGCATCTTCTTTTTCCTCCAGTCATTATATCAGTTTGCATTGTTTAAAATCCCCACTTATTGCTCCCGTCCGTTCGTCCGTCTGTCCATTGCATGTTACATGTACAGCTCGTTTAATGTTTGTTAAACGTTGCACACCAAACCAACAGTTAACCAAGTGTTTTTAATGAATTTAAACAACAATAACAACTATTTACAAAACAATCAATGCTGCAGTAATGATGTAAAAACACTTTAACACAATCATAATAGATTTTTTTTATTGTTTTTCTTGTTGTTTGATCTGTATTTACTGATAAGTTCTGTAAGAAAGCAAGCACTAACGAAAATGCTGGATTCAAAGAGATTTGAGATTTTTATGTTGTTGTCATAATACGTAATAACAACAACAATTATACACTCAGGTAAATTAAATTGTTTTAAAATTTAAATTTAAACCATAAAAACCAAACTGCAGACGTTTTTTAATTTTTTTTTACATACAAACAGAAAACAGTTTTAAATTTTCTAATTCGAATCATTTAGGTTCGCTTAAATTGACAGCCGTCCGAAGCTTAGTTTACTTGTGTCTTAGCATAGATTCTGTTATGATATCTTGTCAGTGAACTCAAGAACAAAACTAATTAAGATTCTTTTCAGAACTCTAACCTAAGTCTAACAGTTGTTAAATATTTGTTAAGTAATTGTTATACTAATTTTCATATTTTTATACCCTACACCACAATAGTGGGGAGGGTATATTGGATTTGAGCTGATGTTTGTAACGCCCATAAATATGGGTCCAACACCCACCTTAAAGTATACCGATCGACTTAAAATCACTTCCTGAGTCGATTTAACGATGTCCGTCGGTCCGTCTGGCTGGCTGGCTGGCTGGCTGTTCATGTAAAGCTTGTGCGCAGATTACAGGTCGCAATTTTGAAGATATTTCAATAAAATTTGGTACGTGATATTTTTTCGGCCTAAGGATAGATGGGATTGAAACTGATGTAAATCGGTCCATTATTTCCCCTGAACCCTATACAAATGTCCTCCTGAAATTGGGATTTACCGATCATAAATGTTTGAATTATGCGAGTATGCAACAAAATTTCATAACAAATGAGATGATCCATAAATTGATCATAGCTTCCATATAAGGCCCACTTCCGAAAATCACTTTAAAAAGCATAACTCTCTCAAAAATGTTGGTATACAAATAATATTGAATCCAAATATATTTCATATGTATACAAATAATACGGTACAATTTTATTATGATCGGTCCATAAATAGTCGTAGCCCCCATATAAGGCCAACTTTCGAAATTCACTTTAACGATCATAAATTTCTTAAAAATGTTGGTGTCCAAATAAAATTTGACACAAATAAGTTTCTTATAGACAGCAATAATAACAACTAATTTTATAATGGTCGGTCCATAATTAGTCGAAACGCCCATAGAAGACCCTCTCCGTAATTCAATTTAAGCTCAATAAGCCTTCGAGATAATATTTAACACATATAATATTTATATTCACAGACATCATTACACTAAATTTTTGGATGATCGGTCCACAATAGGTTATCGCCCATGTTATGAAAAACGCAAAACGCAAAACGCTTAAAATTGGCGTTTACAAATTAAAATTTAAACATGGGCGTATATCTCCCATATAACGCCCATTTCTGCAAAACTGTTTTAAACATATACTGGGTGTAGGGTATTATATGGTCGGGCTGGACCGACTATACTTTCTTACTTGTTTTGTTTTGAAAAACTGCGTTTTATTTGTGATGTTTTAATATTTACTCAGTTGTTGATACAATTTCCCGTAAGATTATTTTTTTTTTTTTGAATGGAAAGACCATTAATTAGCAAGAATTTTGTTATAGTTTTTAAAGAACTACATTAGGGAGAAACAAATATGTATATAAATATAATTTATAGATAAATTAGTTAATAATTTTTAAAATATTTCAAATATTTTTGCCACACATAAAATCTAAGTATTTTCTTAACAATAAATTACAATTATAGACGACAGCACATGACCATAAAATAGAAACAGACACTGTTGCACACTTGCTCAATAACCATGCAACACGTAGCAAAAGGTACCGGTAACCAAGTGCAAGAAAAAAACATCATTATATGTATTCAACTCCATAAACAAAACTGCGCGTATTTTCCAGCACCAATGTGTGTGGCGGCAATGACAGAAGCAATTTTCACGTGCAACATAAACAACAACAACAAAAAAACTGTTTGTTTGTTTTTTATGAAGTGTCACATGTAGTTTACAGCAGTCAACTATCGCGATCCAAGCATAGCAAACAATAATTACACGCAAGTTTCATGTCTTGCTGCAAAATGTTTGTAAGTTGTGAAGATATTATAGTTATATGAGAGGTATCCTCCCCCCATGGTGATGTTAATTAAAGACAAATGTTGTAATACGTTCACATGTTGCAATTTGGGAGTAAATTATATTTAACAAACTGTAATGTCAAAAATTCATTTATGTACTTTTTAGAGTAAATGCACATGCATTTAACAAAATTTTCATGGGAGTTGGGAAAATTTTGTTGCTGCAGGAGATGTATGCAAGTAAAATTTAATTACATGTTTAAGTATTACATATATGATTTTCAACTAAATAATTAAATTTATAGTTTAATTAATACTGAAATAAACTCATTAAAGCTCCTGGGTGTAAAACTATATTTTCTTATTTGTTTTGCAATATAGACATTGTATGCTATTACCACCATATAACTTGTCAATGGAACAAAAAAAAAAGCAAGACTCTTTCAAAAAACTACGATCGATGTGTTATGAAAATAACGCCCTTAAGACAGTAGTAACCAATGTATTAAGGATCCATAGATCAATCATCTGCCTGAATTGTGGCTTATTTTGTTCCGGCGTGAACTCTACATGCTAAGCAAATAAATTCAAACAGCCCATGTCTTAATATCTGTTACTGCAACATAAATACAATTTATGTTAATCTTGATCTCTTGACCATGTCTGTTATCTGCTATTCATATTTTTCTCTTTTTTGTTGGGATGATGACAGCAAATGGCTTGACATTTTCATGTCATGATGTATTTATTAAATGTGTTTGGTTTCCTTGTATGTATATGATTGTTGATGATTTGTATGTTTGTTGTTTAATGTTGTTGCAATTGTTGGCAACACCTTTCAACATGATGTTGCATAGCTACCCCAAAAAAACGAAACAGAATAAATAGGTATGCAAACAGCAATGTATTGCAATGGACAGTAGAAGGCATGTTGCTACATACAATAAGTAGTACATTTATACATTTTGTATGTGCAACAATACAAATCTTTTTGCACCATTAAATGGATCTGACAAATGAAATGAAAATAAGAAGAAAAGAAGAAGTGAGCAACAAAAATAACAACACAAAAAAAACTGTAACAGCGAAATATATGGCGTTAACAAAGCAGAACGTTTTCCGCCCAGTTTACTTGCGGTTGTTTTGGTTGCAGTTTTTTTTTTTTTGTTGATATTGTTGGTTGCTGGAATTGCTGGTGGTATGTATGAACTCAGTTAATGCCACAATTTATGGTTGTGTTTGTTACACTTGATACACATACATACATACATACGTTTGCAAAATGTTGGAATATGCGTCCAAAAGGAAATGTTGCAAATAAATTGAAAATTATTTTGTTGTTGTTTTTCATACTCATGGCTGTTGGTTTTATTTTTATTTTTGCCACTTTTTGGTTAATTTATTGTTTTAGTTACGAAAATAATAAGTGAAAGTCCCTTATAGATAATGATATATAAATATGCATCTATTGTATCAATATAGAGACTAGTTATGTATGTGTTTAGTTTCTTTTTAGCACCATTATTATCTTTATTTGCATTTTGGTAATGGTTTTTCTTGTATGAAACTGGCCAAATAGCAGTCACATGTGGCCTGCAACAAAACTTTATGCTTGCTGTGGATAACAGCGTCCAAATAACAACTAAATTAATGCAACTTAAATATTTTAATATATTCAGAGTTTTACACTCTTGCATGTTACATACATACATCCAAGTTTATCTTGCAACCATGTAAATAGTTATTACAACAATTACAACATTTTTTTTTTCAAAGCAAAGTGTTTTTTACGCTGATCAATTTTGTATTTAAAAACAATCTTATCTTTTTACTTCTTAATTCTTCTTAATTAATATATTCGGGGAATGTACAATCAATAAACTGTAGACATTTTTAAAAACTTTTTTGTGTATCTCGTTTGCACTCTCAAAACTTGTCATAGTTGTCTTAACATAAATATTAAGAAGAACATGACATATATCAGACAATAAGTACCTGCATATGATGGATGAATTGGATTCTATACTCAAAATGTTCACCCCTATTCTGAGTTTCGATTACGTCTCCACATTCAGTTACGCTACGATCGAAAATTGGTATTCCAAACAAAAACTGAATCGAAAGAACAAGAAGAAGACAACAAAGTTTACAAAACCAATTTGTTACTATGAAATGTGGAATAGTTTGTTACTATGTTAATAAACAAGTCACAACAAACAACAAAAATAGGAAAATAAAAAACATTGTGCGATTAATAAGGAGAAATAATAAAAATAAAATAATACAAAAGACTTGTGAATTAATAATAATAAAAAGTTAATCATTTTTGTTTGCAAAATATTTAAGTGCTTGCGGCTACCATAAACGATCTAAGGAGGAAGTTCAGGTATTTTCTTTTCAAGCTTTTCAAACCTTACCTCTGTGTTCTGAGTCACGTTGTTCTCCTCTACCACCAATAAAGCCACTGCTATGGATTCCATTTTGCTTTAAATACAAAAATTAAAAATACCACCTCCGGCTTGACAGGATTCTTAGCACTTAAATATTTTGCAAACAAAATTGATTATCTAGAGAAGGAAATGAACTAATATTTTTAATTTTAAGAGAAAAGTTTTTATTCAGGCTAATAGTTCAAATAATCAAGAATACTATTGTAAAGTACTGGAACAATTGGCAAATTGGAATGCATTTTCTAACCGGCCAAGGGCGTCCTCAGCAATCTTCATTGTCCACTATCACTCTGTAAATATCATCTATTTAACTCACCGTTTTTGAGAAATAGAGTACAAGAATTATCATATTTCTTTTTAACGTGTTGTGAGTTAGAACGAAATTTACATACATACGTTTACAATGTGTGTGTATTCTTTATTATTATTTATAAAACTTGTATTATTACAAATTTGTTTTTGCTCTTCTTGCTGCGTTTACGTTTTTTTTTTTTTGTAGATCAATTATCTTTTTATTATTATTATTAATTCACAAGTCTTTTGTATTATTTTATTTTTATTATTTCTCCTTAGTAATCGCACACATTTTTTTATTTTCCTATTTTTATTGTTTGTTGTGACTTTTGTTTATTAAAATAGTAACAAACTTGCTAATTTCTTTGTTTCTATTCCACATTTCATAGTAACAAATTGGTTTTGTAAACATTGTTGTCTTCTTCTTGTTCTTTCGATTCAGTTTTTGTTTGGAATACCAAATTTCGATCGCAGCGTAACTGAATGCGGAGACGTAATCGAAACTCAGAATAGGGGTGAACATTTTGAGTATAGAATCTAATTCATTTACAAAACTAAATTGTTTTGACATTATAATTTAACCTGAATTAATAAAATATTCTATATATTCAAATATTTATTTATAAAATACTGTAAGTCTTCTTTCACACTCTTTAGCTTTAGCTGACCAGATTTTGTTTAATTCTCTTTTAAACTTACCATTACATTCACACAGAGCAGAGAAAAATCAGAGAAATGACTGTTTCCAGCAAAAGAAATTTGAAGGCAGCTTTAATAAAAGAATGAGGGAAAATTTCTTTACAAGTAACAACAAAACTTGTACAATCAATGCCTAGAAGACTGAATGAGGTGCTAAAGTCAAACGAATTTAGTTTATGTAGTTGATTCTTTTAAGTAATGAATTTTGTTTACTTTTGTTTTTTTTTGGTGCGAAAAATCGTTTGACGCTATTTCAACTTTAATGCAAATGAAATGTCTGTTTACTTTTTTTTGACAGTAGAAAACAATTTTATTTGTGTTAGCCGAGTTCATAAATATTCAAATGACTGAAATAACAATAAGAAGATGTTTCTGATGATGAGAGTTCAAGCTGCCAAGTGCTGTCTTAGGAATAAAAGTAATTAATAATAACAAGTCTTGGCAATAAACAAAGTCTAAAACAAGTAAATTATCTTGTAAAACTATTCGACATGCCAAAGTTCGTAAACCCAATTTTAAGATCATTTAATGTCACACCTCTAAATGCTTTTGGGATTTTATGTAATCAAAAGTCTCATCGTCAATAGGCCAGCTACGATTCAAGACTTGGAACATAGCATTTCTTGTATAATACAATCGGTACCGGTTGCAATAATGAAAAGTTTCATCGAAAAGTAGACCTACAGTTTGGACTTAAATTAAATTATCTTTGTCTGGAATTGGTTGTTTGGCTCTTAATAAAGATTCTGACATCTAGTTCTATTTTAAGTTTTTTATTTCACATTAAAAACACTCTAAATGAAGCAATCTTCATAAAAGAGTATAAAAGCATCACCGATCATCGCTTATTTCGCATTACGGATCTAGTCGCTTAGATCATTAGATATCAAACCTCCGGTTTTATGAAATTAAAAGACTTTGTCGATAATCTAGCTACTTTCAAGACTTGGGAGTCGAGATTACTCGCGTGTACTTGACGAGAAACCGGTATCAATGCTAGAAAGATTGATAGAAACTCGAACCTTCCGAATGCAACAACTAAAGCGTAACCGCGAACAACATTTGTATGAAATTGTCTTCAAAATTATCTATAATCAGCCCAATCATGAATAAAAATTCCGCGGGAGTTGTTTCCCTTTTCCCATTTTTCCTATTCAAATTCAATGTTAAAAAAATAAAAAGGGAAAAACTCCCGCATCCAAAAGTTTTTTAAAATTAAAAAAAAACTCACCATGAATCAACCTTTACAAAGAGCATCGCCCCTAATTATCTAATTCATTGTCACTAAAACTGGAAACCTGAAATTCGTGTCGATTTCCTCTCAAAGAAGAGATTTTTGCAAATTCGAACATTTGTCGATTTTGAAATATAAAAAAAAGTATAATGCTGTGAAAAATATTTTGAAAAATTACATCTTGAAAGTTTCATGGGACATATGGAAAACTTGTGTTTAACACCACGAAACCGTGCTACCCTAATAAACATATGTAAGCATGTATGCAACGATGAATTTATAGTCATATTTGATGCTGGTATAAAACACAGGACAACGTAAATATTAAGCTATGTACACGCATATTTTAGTCCACCTTTTTGCAAGCGTTAAACAAGCCACCCACCATAGAGTGGGTTACAATTAAGACGTTAAGCGATTGGCGTAAACAACAAATGCTGCAGATTTTCATTTTCAGTATTTGCATTGTTTTGATACTGATTACTATTGAGATTTTGTTTGTGTTCGGCTTGTGGCAGCAGAAGCTAAACTTTCGGAAATAGATCACAAGAAACAGACAATTGTGGAAACATTTCGTTTAATTCAAACGTTAATAATTAATGCTTGAACGACTTCTGTTGAAGTTATATTCTTGGTAACGTTTTAAGACAGATTGTTTCTTGGTAATCAATATATATCTCTTTTGATTTAATGATTTGGTTGTCTTGCTGTCATTTAGAGCTCAAAATAGTTTTATAGTTAGTTTAAAATAGTTTTATCGCTGTTTTCAAAATAAATTTTGTATTGCTCAGATCATAACACTGTCAATTTTAAAGCCATTGATTCCTCCACTTATTCAGGTTAATGTTTTAAAGCAATGCTCTTAGTAAATTTGACTTAAACCAAACCAAGCTGGCTGATCTTTACACAAGTTTAACCCTTAAGCGAACACCAGGGCCTGACCAGGCATTTTTGAACATTTTTATAGTGTTTTACTTAGATAACTTAGGCGGAGCCCCTTAACTTTTTATGAATTCCTCAATAAAGGTGTTTTGTGAAAAAAAAATAAAAAAAAAAAAAACTTAAAATTTTTTATCTCTAGGCGTGTTAATTACTCTCAACATTACGCTCAGCCAGGCCCTGTTATGTAGAAAATATATATATATCTGTTCCTTTAAACTCCTACAAGCAGCATAGGGCCATGTAGAAAATGCAGCAAATAAAATCAAAACAAAAGAGAAAGAGATTAAACCGATAAAAAGCAGAATCAATGTGCTTGAACGTTTCAGAAATTAGTTTTTTTTTTTTATTGTTGTGTTGGCAGTTAACAAGTGTTAATAGTGTTACAATAAGTACTAAATTAGACAAAATCTTTGAAACAGTTTCAAAATCTCACCCTAATTATGAATGATATAGAAAACGAAATTCAGAATGAGGTTGATGGAAATGAAGACAATGCTTCTGATATTGGAAACGAGTTAGAAATTGATAATGAAATTGAAGATTTTTAATTTAAAGCCATACAAATTATAAAAAGTTCCAGCTAGGCCCTGGGGTTCGCTAATGTGCACACAATTTGGTGTTTGCTTAAGGCTTAAATAAGCAGACCTTCTCCCCGCAACAATCAAGAACCAAGAATACGCAATTATTAGAAATCAAGCAAAGCATATAACGAGGACGGTGTGAATTTTAAAATAAATGTTGTATATTATTGAATTAAACATTTTAGTTCTTCGCATTTCGCTTTTCGTCCCAATTACAGCTGTGCTCTCGCTATTCTCATATCTATATCATAGCGTTTCAAGCTAAACTGTCTCGTAGTAGTGCCAGCCGACGTAATCTCGTATGTTGTACGAATACGTTCTGTTTGCATAGTGTGACATGAAACATTTATTTTCAGATAATTTTTTATTTAACTTTCATTTTTTTCTGTTGGTTTGTTTGTTTGGCTGTTTCTTCTACAGCTGGCTTTTGGAGTTGGGGCTTTTTTTTTTGTTTGTGTGGCATACCATAGGCAGCAGAAACGGTCCAACTTTACTAATCATGTTATAATTTCCCGTGAGTATTGGTTGTGGTGGTCTTCCAAAGAATTGCTTAACTTCAAAATAAAATAATAAAACCCAATACACAAAATTCACTTTTCGTAAAAGAAATCAGAAAAAATAACAAACAACAACCCACCAACTTCAAAATTTTCATCACTATCTGGGGCTAATGATCATTATCGTCATCTTGGCTTGTTAGAGGTAGCTGGTATCCTGTTTATATTTAAATATTTGGATACAGTTAAAGCAAATATTCGAAATATGAGGTATACACATGTACAAGGTGGCGCAAAAGTAATCCTCATATCAGAAAATGCTATAAATTTTGCGAGGCCCCTAATGTCAGTTCTGTTGTGACATTTGTGTAGTAAACACATGCGAAATACACGTTAATAAACAATGTTACGCTACATTGCTCCAGAACGCGGAATATTGCTGACAGAACTGACATTAGGGGCCTCGCAAAATTTATAGCATTTTCAGATAGAAGGATTACTTTTGCGCCACCTTGTATGTAGATACACTATAGTTATAGTATGTAGTTATAACAGGAAATATTTCATAGATGGAAATATAAATAGCCCGGGGACAGTGATTTGCTAAGGGCAAACAATTAAAATTCGGTTAAAATGTAAATTGAAATTAAAATGTAACAAGCTAATGAAATCGTTACTTGCACATGGGAATTTGCATCAAATATTAAACGTTAAAATATGCATATCAAAATTTCATTGCAATTCTTAGAAAATGGCTGCAATTATTTTCCACTTGCTGCTCTCAACTTGGTCTACTTATATAGTCAAAATCGATCTATCTTTATGGTTATTCAAGCGCTTTTAAAATATCTAACCGCATGAAATTTTTATTCAAAAGTTGTTAACCTACAAAAAGCGAGATCTAATATATACGAAAAATTTAAGACGATTTTCGTTATTGAATAAATTATTGTGAACACTTCTACTTATTTAGCTTTCAAGATTACAAATCCTGTATAGACCTTATGAGAAAGCAGTCTGTAGAACAGAGATTGTGTCTTTAACCAACTTTCATAGACTTTGAAAAGGCTTTTGACACACTAAATCCCTTAGCTTCTAGAAGACACGGGTATACAAAAAAGTACCCCATAAATTTGTATCGAATCTGTCAAAATTAAATCTCTAGAATTCTTCAAAATAAACTAATAAAGCACTGAATGAATATGAACTCCAAAAAATGTCTGAGATATACATCTTTTCAGAACAGGGTAACCAAAATTGGCTTGATTCGATCTTGGCTGAAGATGAGCAGTTCTTTTGAAAAGACTTCATAATGGGGAACTAAAGTAACAAGATAAACGTGAGTAGGATTCTTCTGGGCTTAAAGCGGTCTTGGTTTTACAAAGTACTGTTTGAATTATGGCTCTCAGTTGGTTCTACTTGCATCATTTAGCAGTTGTTTTTACTTGCAAACTTTTAAAATTTCTTTTAGAAACATTTGATTTGTTCCAATTTACACGAAGCATTTCTTTAAGCTAAGCTGATTAACTTTTTGACATCGTGGTGAGGGGAAGATTGTACTGGACTTGATGGATTGACTCTCTTTCTCGTATTACATATGCGTATACATATGTGTGTATACTCTCAAATAAAAATACAAGCAATTTAAGCAATAAGAATTGTGCTGTGTGAACACCGAAGAAATTTTTGCAATAAGAATTGCTTCCTGTAAATTGGGACTTTCTGCCCTGCAAGTGTAACTTCCTGAATCTATAGTAACAATATGAACCTCTAAATTTAAGCAATTTTTAACAATACCAAATCACTGTCACTAGTATATACATATATTTCTCCTTCTGATTTGTTTGACTGTGGCAGTGGCAAATCTTTGAGCACAATATAATTTATCAAAATCGTCTTTTTCTACTCCCAACACAAAAGGTACTACGAGTACAAATTCGTACACACACTCACTTACTCTTAAAGCACACACACATACTACACAAACGCATTTAAGCATGTGTTTGTTGCAAGTGGCATAGAAATTGTTGTTTCAATAACATTTCCCATTAAATTGAGTAATGTTAGTGTATAAGTACGAGTATGGCTGGATTTTTTACACACAATGTTCCCGTGGAGAGACTTTTGTTTGGCTGGAATACAAAGAAAAATAAACAAAAAACATTAAATGTAAATAAACAATATTGAATAATAAAGAAAATGTATCAAAATAACTACGAAAAACTTTATTTAGGACAACTCAAGGTTGTTGTTTAAGTTAAAAAGCAACTAAATTTGTTACATTTATTAAGTTTGAGTATAGACAAAGAAAGTTATGAGAGACATTAAAGGTATGATCACACATGGCAAATATTTACTTAAAGAAAGAGTAACTAACCACTTGTTTTAGCACAAATTTGTTTGATGTTGTTTATTCTTTCAAAAGTTTTGCAAGAACAAACAGCATCAAATAAAATAAAAGTAAATAGTTGTTGAATCCTGTTCCAAATAAACAAAGTTTTTTTTTTTAATAAATAAACGAGTTCAAATATATTTTATTTTGTGGTTATGACTTTTTTGGCAAATATTTGCCAAGTGTGACCGTTCTTAAAAATACTTACAAATAAACACTTACTTTCGAAAATATTAAGAAAATATTAAGTTTTATTGTTTCCAAAAAGTTAAGGCAAACAGCTTATTAGGGAAATATATGCCTCCAAAAGTTTAAGCGGCTGTTCCTTAAAATATGTTAATAAATATGTATGTATGTAACATTTTCACAAACATTAAAGTAATATTTAAAGGACTTCTTCTGTCAATATTAATTTTCCACTTGATTTGCTGGTTTAACACAATATTTTCAGCTTAACACTTGCTCCGCACTCTCTCATTTTCTCGCTGCCTTAAATTCAATATAAAACTGAAACAACATTTTATTTTATTTTTAAAAAAGAATATTATATTTACCACCTGCTATTTGTTTTGGGGTATATAAGCTGTGAAAATATATTTTATAACTTGCTCCTGTTTGATACAACACAATTTTCGTTTTTTTAGCGCTAAAATCGTTATAGATGTCTTTGGAAACGTCAGGAATGTTCCACTACGTCACATCACATGAAATATAGATTGTATGTATGTGTGTTGGCAAAAGAAATTCTACAGGATAATACACTGATTTTAAGGAATTGTCTTTTTTCAAAACGAACACATAATCACGTGCCTGCGATGTAGTGGCTGATCCACAACGTTGACATTTTTAGGTGAAGACTATTCATTACGTTGTTTTAGTTTAGAGTGAGAGTGCATGAGTACCTGCAAAGCATAAGAAGGATAAAAAGTTATTAAATATTATGTATTTTATTGATTGGCTATTAAGAAATGTTTATTTGTAGCAGCTGGGACGTATGATTATTTTTAATTAAAACAATTTTAATATGTAGTAAATTTGTTTTGCTCTTAAAAGAGAACTGTTATTATTTATTTGCAGGAAAAAAAGTTCTTAGTTCAACAACTAGTTCTAAAATGCATGTCAACAGTTAGTGTTCGTTTTTGTTTTCTTTATTGGGATCAATGATTTGTTGAAAATTGTCAGCTCTAGAATTGTTTTTAAATAATCCTGCTGGGTTCTGGAACTAATTCTTTAATCAATGATTTTGTTAATGTACTGGCAACATTTCCAGTACATTTATTAATCTAATTTCTTGATAATTAATTTTGTTGTTCCGACTAATTATTATTTTATTTAACTAATCTAGAACGAATCGCTTTAGCGTTCCACAGAACTGTTTCCAAACGTAATTGTTCCAAGGCTGAAATGTTTCTGTTTATTTAAGGTATGGTCACACATAACAAATAGTTACTCAAAAAGAGTAACCGCTTGTTTTAGCACAAATTTCTTTGACGTTGTTTCCTCTTACAAGAGTTTTGCAAAACCAAACAGCATCAAATGAATTAAAACTAAATATTTGTTGTGTCTTGTCCTAAATAAACGAAGTTGTTTTAAATAAATAAATGAGTTCAAATATATTTTATTTAGTAGTTAAGTCCTTTACTGTTACTTTGCTACATTCTTTTTACAAAAAAAAGGCAGCTGAAATTGACTAACTAATAATACTATTTTATAAAATGTTGCAAAACAACACAATTTTAAGATAATTAATACACATCTACAACTATAATTGAATTAAAATGCAAAACGTTACTATTTTCTAAATTACTTATTTTACATCAAATATTGGATAATAATGGAATTGCAAGCTATCAACTAGATTTTTTATTAAAGGCAGTTAATATACAAAAAAGTACTTTTTTTTTTGCTACCTTTTCAGAAAATGTTGCCTATTACAAATTTTAGGATTCAACAAACATTTAGGATTTTAAATAGTTTTTAAATAAAAGGACAGCAGCATTAGACTTTAAATTCAAAAAAAGTACTATTTTCAACGGGTACCTTTTTGTACTACCTTTTCAGAAAATGTTGCAAATTACAAAATTTTAAGATTCAATGAAAATTTAGGATTTTCAATAGTTTTTGAATAGGGTTAGCAGGATAAAAATTAAAATTCGAAAAAAGTACTATTTTCAAAAAGTTCCTTCATATTAACTTTTCAAAAAATATAGAAAATCACTCAATTTTAAGATTAAATAATTTTTCAATAATAGCACTTAAAAGTGACTTAAAAAAGAAAAAACTACTATGTTTAAACAAATGACCTTTCTACTAACTTTTTAGAAAATATTCAAAATCACGCAATTTTCAGCTATCAACTAGTTTTTTAGTAACTGCAAGTGAAAATGCTTTGATTTCAATTAACATTATTTTAACACATTTTAAACCCGTGATGTTACCATATCTTCTAGGTGATTGATGATTGTAGTAATCATCTGAATCGTAACTTAACCATATTATAGTTATCGCAATCACATAAATAATTACAATGTTAAAAAAAACTTGTAAAAATGTTGAAATTTTTTTAATAGTTTTTAAATAATAAATTTTGTATGTAAAAGTATTCCAAAACAAAAATATTGCTGAGGTTTGCCAAAAATTAATTCTGAAATTTAAAGCCTTATTTAATTCAATTCCAGCATTTGTACAGGAAAATAATAACAAAGATTTAATATTTAAATTAACGGATATGCTAACAATTCAAACATAAAACATTTCAATGAAATATTAACGACAAAAATATAACTGAAATCTGAGTATTTAAAGTTATCAGATTAACAGGTGCCGACAGCAAAAATATTTTTTTTAATCATAAATTCCCAAGAATTTTAATATATAAACTAAAAAAATTTCACACATTTTTATTTGCTGGTTTTTAAATTCCCACTTTTTCGAAAAATAAAAAAAAAATAAAGAAAAAATATAGATGATAATAATAAAATAGTTTGTAAATTCAAGCAAAACCTCATTAAATGTTTATTCAAGCATATGGGTGTGAGTAAAAAAAAAATAACAAAGTAAACATAAGGACAGACTGATAGTCTTTCAGATAAATTGTATTTATATGCTTGAAGTACATACATACATGCATACATACAAATGTATATAAGAAAAATGAAAGAAAACACTTCAATCAATGCCACATTATTATGCCATTTTAAACTTTGAGGAAAACGAATTGGCACTTGAAATGCCAGCAAATAGTAAGAAACATTTTCAGAATAAATAAAATGTGTGCAAAATAAAAAAGTATTACGAAATTGTAATCCTACAGATCATTTTATTGTACATTTCGCTTTTTCCGTTTTTTTTCGGTACGTCTTTCTTTTTTTCTAACCCGCATTTTCCTTGTATTCGTTTTCGTATGTAAACTGACTATGTATTTATTCGTCATGTTTTTTTTTTTAAATATTCAACTTGTTATTGTTGTTCACCCTACTTCCTTTTCATCGTGTTTTGTTTTTGTTGCTCTAATTTGCATATTTATCATGCAAGAAAACAAAACAAAAAAATAAACCTGGGTATCATATCATTCTGTTGTATGTCCTTGTATATTCTGGTACAGTGGTGTAAAATGTCTACACATACTGGACAATAATTAAAAAGCGTTGTGAACTTTGAAATTTCAAAACGCGCCATTTAAAAAAACTCACCAAGTTTAGAATTTCTTTTTTATTTGAAATGTTTATTGAATTAATTTCACATAAAAAATATAATATTTTTGTATTAGGAATATACAAATAAAACAGTCTTCTACAGTTCAGTGCATGGTGTAACTATACAAGGTGAGTGCAGTAGCACCGCCGACTGACTTTGTTTACAATTAATTTACTTATGTCAAAAGTAATAATTTGCCAAGTGTTTATTTTACACAAACAAAATACCTGTTGTTTCTGTACTGTGTTGTATTTGTTGCCGATTTGCCCTCATCTTGTATAAAAATAAAACAAAAATAAAAAATAAACTAAACAAATTTGTTTGTATTCCTTTGTACTAAAATGTAATTATTTTTTTAAATTCATAAATTCTATATAAATAAAACGTTTTAAAAAGAGATTAACGATTAATAGTAAAAGCCTTTTTTTTGAATAAACGAGCTAATAAACATAAAACTCACAATATGTTATTTGTAACTAAAGTACTAATTGGTAAAAAGGCTAATTTCAGTACATATTTAGTACTTTTTTAAATTATATTTGTTTTCTATTTTAAGTATGTACTTCTATTTGAATTATAATATATAGATAATAAATAGAAGTACATACTTAAATAAAGGGTGTCCCAACTAGAACGCAATGGTGTCAATGGATTTCGGTATCGTGAAATGATAACCAGTTTTTCTTGCCTAGAATTGAAGAAATGAATGTGGTTTTAACAAGACGGCGCCACATGTCATACAGCCATAGAAAATGCATCAGTCATTTCCCGGTCGTGTTATTTCGCGTTTTGGAGACCAGATTGAAAATTTCATTAAAAGATCGCGTGTGTGCCAGCAAAGCCGCGGCGGCCATCTGCACGATATCTTGCTCCATACATAACCTCATTCTGTCTACTTTACGATATAATAAAGTTTCACGATTTTGTTTTTAAATATCTGTGTTTATTTAAAATTTAAAAATTGCATTCTAGTTGGGGCATCCTTTATTATAACAGAAAATTTTTTCAATAAATGTGCTAATTCACCGCACAACCACAATTCGTCTTTATGTTCTTAATGGCCGAATTCTCAGTCATTAGTTAACCATTGGTAAACTAATATACTAACTGTTCTTTAACTAATACTTGTTATTCTTATGGCAAACTAATCATTGCGAATAAAGAATCATTAGTTAAGCCTTTGTCATTAGCTAACTAAAGACTGTGAATTCGGCCATAAGAGTTTTATTTTAACTGTTAAACTTTATACATTTTAAATTTATTCCTTTTTTTCCTTACTGGGTTTTTGTAAATTTTTCCCAGATTTGTATACAAAATTAACAACAGACGATGAAGAGAAATAAACATTAATTTTCCGTGGTCCATATAAATTATTATTTATTTACAAGCCCAGATGATGATACTCAAAGAGCATCGAAATATCGGAAAATAAAAAAAAAACTATTTTCAATACTGGCCTTGAGCTTGAAATAAAAGCATTTTTATTTATTATACAAAATTAATTTTAAAAATTAAATGAATTAAATTTCATTGAATTGAATTGCGTTGAATTGAATTGATTTAAAAAAATTTAACTTTGCAAATATTTATATTCGCTCTTAGAAGTTATTTAAATAAAAGATTCTTAACCAGTTTGAAACCACTGTTAATGCTGCAAACAAATACGACTATAAACTGAAAAGAAATTTGTGGTCTTATTGTTTTTTTTTCTCGTTCTTACTTTCTTTTTTATTTTGTTCACCCAATATTTAAAGTGCAGCATGATATTATTATTCTTGTTGTTGTTGCTGCTCTTAAACTATTCGATTTCATTCTTTTATTTTTTCTCAATTGAGCATATGTATTTGTTTGTGTGTTTGGAGCAGCAAAGAGTGAGAGTAAGAGTGCTCTGTGTGCGTGATTTAATATAAAATAATATTTGTTGCAAGGACATTTTATATGCAAATTATTGCCAGGATTTGCTTACCAATATCATAATATATATCTAGAGTAGATTTTGGTTTTCTGCTTGATTATTTCTCTATTTTTTCTTTTGCAGTAATATACATACATACATACGATATAAAATGTATGTAAGTAAGTCACTCTTATGTTTTGATAATTCATAAAATTAACATTTTAAATTTTATAGAGAACGTCCTTTTGCAAAGTTTGTATGTTAGTTGAATTTGTTTAAAAACTGAAAGTGGCTAATTTGCGTAAAACATTTTGGGTAAAATATAGTGTTTTGCAAACAAATAAAACTTTGCATTTATCAGACTTTTGCTATAATTAATACATGTTTAAACCACATTTGCATCAAGTCTACACTTTTTCAAGTTGGAATTGAGAAAATACAATTTGAAATTCAGAAATCCAAATATTGATATTGAGAAATAACAAATTGAAAATTAAAAATATAAATTGATAATCAGAAAAAACCAATTGAAATTAAGAAATGTAAATTAATATTGAGAATATGCAAATTCAAATTGAGAAACCGAAATTGATATTGAGAATAAACAAATTGAAACTCATAAAAGCAAATTGATATTGAGAAATAACAAATTGCCAATGAGAAATAAAAATTGATATTGAGAATAAACAAATTGAAATTCAGAAAAGGAAATTGATATTGCGAATATGAAAATTTAAATTAAGAAATCGAAATTGATATTGAGAAGAAGCAATTTGAATTTCAGAAATTTAAATTGATATTGAGAAATAACAATTTCTAAATTCAGAAATCCAAATTTATATTGAGAAAAAATAAACTGAAATTCAGAAAAGCGAATTGATATTGAGAAATAACAAATTGAAAATGAAAAATACAAATTGAAATAAGGAAATGTTAATTAATATTGAGAATATGCAAATTTAAATTAAGAAATCGAAATTGGTGTTGAGAAAAAACAAATTGGAATTCAGAAATCCAAATTAATGTTGAGAAAAAATAAACAGAAATTCAGAAAAGCAAATTGGATATTAAGCAATAACAAATTGAAAATGAGAAATCCAAATTGAAATTCAGAAATCAAACTTAATGTTAAGAAATAACAATTTTGAAATTGAGAAACCGAAATTGACATTGAGAATAAACAAATTGGAATTCATAAAAGCAAATATTAATATTGAGAATATGGAAATTTAAATTGAGAAATCGAAATTGATATTGAGCAGAACGAAATTGAAATTTCTAAAAGCAAATTGATATTGAGAAATACAAATTGATAATTAGAAAAAATAAATTGAAATTAAGAAATGTAAATTAATATTGAGAATATGCAAATTTAAATTGAGAAATAGAATAGAACAAATTGAAATTCATAAAAACAAATTAATGGATTTCTGAATTTCAATTTGTAATTCAATTTCAAATTCAACATGAAAAGGTGAAGTTAGTTTTTGACCTAAAGTTATACTGTTGGTTAAAATAATATTTTAGACAAAAATTATTTTAACTGCCAGTATAACTTTAGGTTAAAAATAACTACACTTGTTGAAAATGGGTGTCAATAGAAAAATAAAAAACAAATTTCATAAAAGTGTTATTAAAAAAAAACGATAACATTTGCACTATAAGTTTAAGAAATCTTAAATAAGTTTTATAAATTTGAAATTTGTTGTTTCCGTTTTTATATGCTTAATAATAATAATAATATATTGCTAATATTCTTATTGCTTATTGCACTTTTGACAAGTTCAATATTAATGAAAAATGGCGCGAAATTGTTATAATATTAATAAATTAAATTAATTAAACTTGTTTTAAGCAAACCAAATTAACTATTTTAAATTGTTTTTAATTTTATATAATTCTTACCTTTTGTTAAAAGCACTTAATTCTAATTATATGCACTTTAAAATTTATTTTCTTTTACACACAACTTTAACACATTTTTAAACTATTTAAATTTTCATACATATATTACTTTACTCTAATTTTAATTTATTTATAATTTCATATCTAACGTTCTTAACACCAACTCGGTTTGTTTAAAACTGATTTTGTAGAAAAAAAATTTCCAACTTCATTTGATCAGTTTGCAATTATTATTTTCAAATAATGAGCAAAAGTATGCATGTTCTTTTTAACTACATACATACTTACTTACATACATACATATATGTATGTTCACAAAAAAACTGCTGAGCTTTTCGAAATATGTATTAATATCTTTTTTTTTTTTTTGAATTTCAAATATCATATAATAAAAGGAAGAATGAACATTTGCATACATACTGGGAGTAATCGTTGTCATTTTTGAATACATACCATAAGTTAGCATAAATACATCGGTGTTTGAAAAAATAGTATGGAAATGTTTTCCCTAGACATAGGAATGAATGAATACAACTGGTATGAACGACGAATTTCACCTAACACGGCGAATTAGTTGATGACAATACGCTGTGTAAATTCGTCGTATGAAGCACAATAACAACGAAACAAATACAGCTGTTGTAATTGACAGCTCTGTAGATATGTATGTAAAACTTTTTAATTTTTTTCCTCCTAGTTAGGAACTGCGGACAACCGCTTTTTAAAAAAATCACTTGGGTTCAAATATTGGTCGTCGAACCAAAAAGTGGATGCTTAAAAGAATCTAAGACGATATAGTCATGACCGTCCGTCTGTTGAAGACACGATATAGCTTTGAAAAAAATACATAGAACAATGAAATTTTTACTAAACATTCTTTGTTCCACATATAAATCGTCGTACCAAATTTCATGATAATCGGTCCATATTTCACTGTTGCCTCCATTTCAAGTCCATTTCCGAAAATCACTTAAATCTCTTATAAAAATCAGTAACAAGTCGAAATTCATGAAATTCAACACAAATAATCCATGTATACACATAAATTGTTGTACTAAATTTCATGCTGATGAGCCCCCACTCTACTTCCGAAAATCACTTTAATGGGCATAAATCTATATATATAAAATTGAATGTATGTATGTATGTATGTATGTATGTAACGTATAGACTCCAAAACGGCTGAGCCGATTTTGATGAAATTTTCACAGCATGTTACTGTGACTCTGGAAGGAATAATAGGGTACTTTTTTTTACCACGCCCACTTTTACGCCCACTTTTTTAAAATATTGTAATTGGAGACCAAACCTCTGGACCGATATTTTTGAAATTTTCACAGCATGTTACTGTGACTCTGGAAGGAAAAATAGGGTACTTTTTTTTACCACGCCCACTTTTACGCCCACTTTTTTAAAATATTGTAATTGGAGACCAAACCTCTGGACCGATATTCTTGAAATTTTCACAGCATTTAACTAGGACTCTGGTATGATTAATAGTTTACTTTTTTTGACCCCGCCCATTTTTACGCCCACTTTTTAAAAATTATGTAATTGCTCCCATATAGTTTTTAACAGATTTACTTCAAATTGTATACACATTATATACTCCAGGCGAGGTAAAAATAAAGATTTCTTAAGCCACGCCCCTTTTCACGCCAAATTTTTGAAAGTTTTATAGTTTATTAAATTTTCACAGTAGGATATTCTTACGAAATAATAAATTCTTGACTATGTAAGTGGACAAAAGGGCATGGTGTCGCCTAAAGCATTGCAATAAATACATTAAAATTAAATAAATAAATGTTTGTAAATATATAAATACGTTTTATTTTAAGACGAGGGGGGGGGTAGCAACGCACACCGGGTTTAGCTAGTCTGTTATAAACATCAAGTCGAAATTGAACACAAATCAGTCACATACTTATATGTACAACGTACATATAAATTCTGGTATATAAATAATTTCATACAGAACGATTTATAATAGGTCATAGCTCTCTTATGAGGAATACTTTCGAAAAACTCATTAACCTACATAAACATCCATATCGAACCGAAATTTGACACAGATCAGTTATAAGTATGTACAAATTATACTATTGACTTTTGTGAAAATTAATCTATAATTGGCTATGGACTCCCATACAACGTCTACTTCCGAGATTAGCCACAGAGTATATAGAGAAGACAATTTTGACGTTTCAAAATACCAATTTCCGTTTCCTAGGGCTTTTTGGTATCTAATTTATGGTGTGTCAAAGTAAATCGTTACACGCTGCAAAAATATTACAAAGGGCAATTATAAAGGAAAGAGATATATGTATATAAAATGTGATTAACTGCCGTAGATTCTCCAATGTATATGTAGATAGAGTTTCACAGCCGGACATTGATGAAATAAATGACACACCATATTTACCCATTTTTTGATTGGCAAAGCTTCCACAGCAGTCTTTAACAATAAACCTATTTTAACAGTGTTCATCCTTGTTAGTCTCCCGTAATAATTGATACTATTATAATAATTGATACTTTATCTGATCTGAACGAATTGATCGAATATATTGGCCTTCCCAATCCCCCGATCTTAACCCAATCGTTAACGTAAAAATCAACCGAGAAAATTGCAAAACCAAAAAAGATTTATTTGAAGCCGCAAAAATAGCCTTGGAAGCAATATCACCTGATATGCAGAATGAAGAATTCGAAACTATTGATTTTAATTTCTTTTTTTTTTTTTTGTACCGTAAAAAGTTTAGACCGCTTATATTTGTGACTTAAAATATTTTTTGAATTTTAACTTTCTTTTTATTAAATTCTGAATGCCTTAAATTTGTGTTTTTTTTAATAATAAATATATATATAAATAAAAAATTAATAACTTTGATTAAGAAATCAAAGAAATTATCATTTAAAAAAATATTCTTAGGTTTTGGCCGATACTGTATAGTTATATCATCGATTAATTTTCTATTATTTATAAACACATCATAATGCTATTAATTTGGCAATTTCTGTTGTCATCGCAACATATGTAATCTGAATGTTGTTGCATATACATCATACATACATATATTTCCACTGTACAATAAACCTACAAACACAATTAACAAATATTTTTACAATAAATGCAGTAATGTAATGCATCTGTAGATATGTATTGTATATGAATTGTTTATATAAATATGGAACACATACATACATAATTGTTATGAATGAATTGCATGGAAAACATTAATGAACTTGATCGTTGCAATCATGTAGACGGAAAAAAACATTTCTGACATTTTCCTGGCATAAACTTTTGAAAAGAGTTTATTTTACAAACAATATTTTAAGAAGATTTTACATAACCAGGGCATAATAATACAAAAAATGCAAACTCAAATAAAGTAGAGTTTTCAAGCTAACATCTCACTTATTTAATGTTTATATAAAAAATTTATATTTAACAAGTTTTTAAGAATTTTATTAGAGTACACTAAAATTTGAGCTGGCATATTTGGAATACAACCACTTAACATATTTAACAATATGTTGAAATAGTTTTAAATCATTAAAAAGAAAATTTTATGTATTTTTTTTAAATTTTCTATTTTTACAAATCAAATTAATAAATCAAAAATTTTAAATTATTTATTACAACAACTCTAAATCACTACAAAACATAAGCTATGTATATATAGCCGGTCGTCAGATATTACAACGTTGTCAGATCTAACAATGTGCTAGCAATGTACTGAAATTGAAAAATTGTTGGTAAAAGGTAAATTGTCAGTTCAGACGACTGTAAACCTATATATCAATGCACACTTGTTTGTTTATTTATTATTTTTAAATATACAGAGTTGCATTTAGAAATAATTTCTATGACAATGCTGCCATTGGTAGATGCATAAACTTTGCATATCTGAGAATAAGAAGTGTTTGCCAATTGTCTTAAAACAAAGACAATGAAAAACATTTGTGTTTACACGATTGTTAGATGTCTGACAATATTTTTGTCTTCCAATGTACTGAAAATGCTAATTCTTACAACGTTGGAAGACAAAAAAATTAATTTCACACGGGTGTTAGACATTTTCTGAACATTTTTCGGACAACGTTGTAATATCTGACGACTGTCTATACATAGCTTAACACTATAATTTGAGGTTCCCATAAATATTTAATTACATTTAAACTTTTTTCAAACAAAATAACAACAAAAATTTTGTCTTGCTGAATTTTATTTTGGCAACCGGAAACCATTATTATTACAAAAATGACTGAAATAAAATAATGAAAAGTGCTGAAAACAGTGACAACACCACAGATAAGAAATGTAATAAAATATTTATAAAAAGTTAAAAACTATATAAAATTGTATAAAAAATTAGATAAAAATTCATGGAAAAATATTAAGAAAAAGGTTAAAGAATTAATAATGATTTATTAAAGCAAACCCAAATATTCTTTTAAATCCTTTTAGAAACCAAAGTATTCTTTTAAAATTTGAATTTGAATAGATTTTTTTTAAAAAATCCATTATTTTTGGACACTTTGTTTTAAATATAAATGAAAATTTTAAATAAAATGAAATCCAACGGATGGATTTCTTTCTTATTAATTAGTTTCAAAATTATATCATCGCTCACCACCCTTTTTTTATTTTTACCCTTGATCCAGCCAGATTTTTTTCGTCATTTTGACGTATTTTGTTTCAAAAATACCAACAATGAATGCAGTGTTCATTCACATGGCTATAACTCATGAACTACATACACATACAGAAACCATTTATACATCCCAATAGACCGAAAAAACCCTTTAGAAGATTATTATAATAAAGCTTGCGAGCATAATAGTGGAAGGCCAATGTAAGCGCCATGCGGCCGCGGACGGCCTTCCACTATAAGCCTTAATTAAGCTTTAAAAAAACTTGAGAAACTATAGAAAAACACTTTTAAATTATTGTAGAATAATCAAAAAGGAACCCTCATGATAATAGTACTGAAATAATTATTTAATAAGCTTATATTCTCAATTTTAGAAAAAGCTTCTAAAATAATATTTTATTAAACTAAACTATATAATAAGCTTATACCTACAATTGTAAAAGCTTATTTCAACAATTGTAGAATTTGGTTATGCTTGCAAATAAGAAAACTCGAAAATAAAAAAAACCTTTAATGGCATTCATAGTTAAAAAAGGATGTCGAACGATAACGTTCGCTTAGATAAGACTTAAGACACAAACTTTTTATCGTATCTATTTTTTACTCAATCAAGTTTGCTTATTCCACAATCAAGTTTGTGTCGTAAGTCTTATCTAAGCGAACGTTATCGTTCGACATCGTGGGCCAGGAGGTAAATTTGTCCAAAAAAAAAAAAAAATCAAAACTCTTTGGATAAACAAATATAATTTTTTATTTTAAATCAAAATTAACAATGAAAAATATGACAAGCATGTTTAATATACATATATTTATTGTATACTATTTATTATATACTACAGTAGTTTTCCGGTTTAACGAACATTCGTTTTAACGAAAATCGCGTTTAACGAACAGACCAATTTTTTCTATTGAGTTCCTTATATAACGAACAAAAATTATTTTTTGTACTCAGTTTAGCGAACAAATACTAATAAAATTATTTGAATGAATATTTCACAAAATTACCAATGTCAATGTAACCCCATTGATCCAACCCATGGATCAGAATGCAATTCGCTTGCTTAAATTACATTATAAAAACAGTCTATTGTCTCGACTCTTTTCAACACCGGAGCAAAATGTATCCTTGTTTTTAAAGCAATTTAATTTATTTGAAGCAACGATTACATTGGCATCAGCTTGGAAAAGTGTGTCTGAGTCCTCTTTGGCAAAATGCTGGAACAAGCTTTTAAGGGAAAATGACCACTTTGATGAAGAAGATGATCTCCCTTTAGCTTCGTATTTACGCCATGACGAAGATACTATTGCAGTTGAAACTGGAGTTCATTTGTTAAGATCAATTTTTCCTACAGTAAGTCATAGATTTAAGAAATTTTCTCAAACCATAATAAATTTTATGATTTACAATTACAGGTAGACATATCAGTAGATGATTTAAACAGCTGGGTTGAAAACATTACCTCACCTGAAGACGTCGATGAAGATGAAATTCAAAATGATGAGGATATTGTCGAAGCCGAAAACTTAGATCCAAAAATAAATCATGCGGATGCAGTCAAACATTTTGAAGCCTGCATTAAATGGACAGAGCAAAATAATTTATATTACTCAAAATCAATGGTTTTAAGAGAGCTTCAAGAAGAGGCTATTAAAAAGCAAATTTCCATACCAAAAAAACAAACATTGCTAAATCGTTTTTATAAATAGATTTTTTTTACTTTTATAAAAGAATTGCCTTTTATTTAAGTTTTTTGTATATGTAATTCTAAATGTGACATGAATTGTTCCTTTTTTTGTTTTTGTTTTTATACATAATACATTTTTTTATAAAATATAATTTTATAAACAATTTTATGATTTTTTTAATTATTCACATGACAAAAACCCACTTTTAAGTTAGTACTGCATATAACGAACAATTCACTTTAACGAACTGGTCTGACAACATATACGTTCGTTAAATCGGAAAACTACTGTATGTTTAAAAACATATTGTGAAGGATAATAGTTTATCAAACATGATTAAAAAAAACTTTAGTATTTTTTTAAAAAAAGCTTCTTCTAAAGTACTATTATTAATTATACTTTACTTATTTTTTGGTCTGTTGGGATAACTCATTCGTTTTCGTTTTCGATTTCCATCACATGCCGATTGTGTTTTTTTATTTAAACAAACGAAATGACGACACAAACTCACATTTTTGATGGTGGATATAAAAAAATAACGATTCTGTAGCTAATTCAACAACCACCCCGTAAAATTGTAAAAACCACCCATATTGCCTACTTTTAGGATGACAAACTTTCAATGACCTTGAAAATTTTCGAATAACGGTATTTGTGGTGAATTTCTAAAAACTCACCACGAATTTTTATATTCACCACGATTTTTTATTCACCACCCCTTCACGAGCAAAAAATTTTGTTTTTATGACCTGACCGACGGCGGGGGACGACGGCAACCAACACCCCCTCTCTCTCTCTCTCTCCTTCCCAACCACTTCTGATATTTTTTCTCTTTCCACCGTTCTCGTTCGTCTAGCAGCAGCTGGCTGGCGCTTGTTGGTGTTGTGTGTGTGTGTGTGCCGGTGGGTGGCTGCGGCTGATTGAAAGAAAACCGGGTTTGTTTCTATTTAAGCGAACTTAAAAAAAAAGAATACGGGAATAATAAAATAATAAAAAATAAGGTGCGTCCTCTATTGGATGCTGGCGTTCTTTCAGTAGGTAGAGAACTGTTACCGTACTTTTAAGAACAGAGCTGCTTCCGACAACAGTGTTGCATTTTTTCGTGCTGACGAGTCAAATAATTTTAATTTGCAATGTCTACACACACGTGTGATTGTTTATTTACTTTTCTTCATTCCTATCATCAATCTCGCAGTATCTTCATTTCTAATCGATTTTTGTATCAAAAACTGCAATAAAATGAAGTTTTTTGTGCCCTCAGCATTTGATACAAGTTCTTCTGCTGATGCTGTACAATTTAAACCCACCCAAACATCAGTTCAACAAAATGATGCTGGCAAATCTAAGAAAACCAAAAAGAATAAAAAAAAGAAAAAGCAGAAAACGGATTCCACTGATGAACCTGTCGTTTTCAAAGGCAAAGGACCTGTGGCACCCAGATTTTTGGATAGTGATGATGAAGTAATGCCGGACATACATAAGGTCAAGAAGGGTAAAGTAGAGAAAAAGAAAAATAACAAAAAACAACAGAACCAGAAGCTTAAAGCCACAACGACTTTAAGCAAAGCCATACAAGACACCATAGCGTTGGCCAAAAACGATCCAAATGATGTTGAAGATATGCAAGACGATGATGACATACCACGGACTACAACAGCTCCCGCAAATTCATTTGAAGCCAAACTTAAGGAACAGCTTATGGGAGGACGCTTTCGTTTTCTCAACGAACAACTCTACACCATGGATAGCAAAAAAGCTGAAAATTTATTTAAAAAAGATCCGGAAGCCTTTAAAGCCTATCACGATGGCTATCGCCATCAGGTGGAGAAATGGCCGCTAAATCCTTTAGATCGCATTATTAAAATGATTAAAAAGTTGCCCAAATCCCTGGAGATAGGAGACTTTGGTTGCGGCGAGGGCAAATTGGCGAAATCTGTGCCCCACAAAGTAATTTCCATGGATTTGGTGAGCTGTCGTGATGATATTATGGCCTGTGATATGGCTAAGACACCTTTAACCACTCATTCATTGGATGTGGCCGTCTACTGTCTGTCCTTAATGGGCACCAATTTAAAGGAATATCTGTTGGAGGCCAATCGTGTTTTGAAAATTAATGGTTTTATTTATATTGCTGAAATTCAATCGCGTTTCGAAAATGTTAAAGATTTTGTTAGAAAACTGGACACTTTTGGGTTTGAATTGGTGCGTCAAGATGTGGGCCACAAAGTCTTCTATTTCTTTCAGTTTAAAAAGGTGCGCAACGTAGGTAAAGTTGCCAATGTGCCGGAATTGGCTTTGAAACCTTGCTTGTATAGAAAACGTTAATTAAAAAATGATTAATTACAAAAGATTACGCGTGATCATTAAATTTTTTTAAGTTAAACTACTATTTAAATACATAAACTATGTAAATAAAAGAAAATTTATATTATTAAAAGACTGCTATTCGAATTTAATTCTTGGGCTTATTTAGTTGAGGCCACACAGCCATATTGTCAGAAGTTTGCAATTTTGTTATTTAAATAAAACATGTTTAAAATTAAAAATAATATTTTATTTAATCTTGGGACAACCGTCCCTTAATAATCTATCTGAAGTATCAGACTTAAAATTAGAGCGTATCAATCAATGCCTTCATTAAAAATAGCAATTGGCTATCATGATTTGAGACCCAATCCCTTCACTTAAAATGGAACTACTGGCTATTAGGTGGCTCGGAATATCTTACTCTATCTTTTCCTCTAACCTTCCGGACCCGACATCTTCTGTTGACGTTTTCTACTCCTACCTATCCACTTCTACTCTTTATGTACCTCTACAACATCTATCCCCTTTATGTTTTCTTCTATTCATTTCTTTTCAGGCAACACAAAAGGACCAACATATGGACCTATGTGAGCTGTACTAAATATGGCTGCCTGCTGACCTAACCTTGCCGTCCCATCCTCTGACTATATCACAACAGAATCAACGAAAAAATATTTCTTAAAAAACATCTACCGTTATTTTACCAAGAACAAAATCAAGTAGCTTATTTAAATAAACATTTTTGAAAAAGTGTTGGCTCATTTTGACTGCGAGTCACTGTATATAAAAATGAATGTCTGTCTGTATGTATGTTTGTGCTTAATAGGAAGTCAAACCCTTGAACGATCTTCCTGAAATTTTCACAGCATGTTACTGTGACTCTGGAAGATATAATAGGCTTTATAAAGTTTTGATTGGATAAACGGGAGTGGCACTGCCCATATAACCCAAAAATTTTAATCGCCATATTTTGGGCATTTTTTAACGTACGTCGGTGATATTTTGAACATATGGTATTGGCATAATTAGGAATACGTACCACGAGAAAATTGGGTGGGACCACGCCCCTTTTTAGGAAAATTAAAAATTGTATTAAAGTTTTAACTACTAGAGTCTGTACCTGTTAATCGATCTTAAATTTTCACAGCGTGCATGCAGCTTCGACTCAGGAATACTTATTACATGATAATATTTTTGACCATGCACACTTCTGCACCTACTTTTTTACTACGTTTATTAACGGCTTTACCTCAAAGGGGGTAGCGAGGCACACCGGGTTCAGCAAGTTACGATATAATAATAATAAAATAATACAAAATTTCTGAAGAATTTTCGTTGTATAAATTAAATATTCTGGTTTAATTTTTTAATATTAATATTTTAATTTACTAAATAATGTCAACTTTCAGTAGCTTGATTTGCTTCCTCTACTTGGGAATTATTATTCACGTTTTTTTTAACTGGAGTATCTAAAGATTTAATATCAAACTCTTCTGCTTTGTTAACCTCTTTTTCGCATTTTTGTCCATTCAACATATTCACAGCTTCTTTATTTTCTTTTGAAGCGGCAGTTTCCTTAAGTTTAGCACCTTTTCTGGGTGGTATAGTCTGTAAAATGGCATCAGCCCAATTTTTTCCTTCGGCCACACGTACTAAAATTTCAAAAACTAAAAAGAATAATAGGTAGGTACATTATAAAACTACTCAATAAATACCAGATAAATTTTCATACTAACCATGAAATGTAGTCAATACTGTTCTTGTTTTCATATCTACATATTCTCCCAATGGCAAACGGGCTGTTTGTAAACCTTCTCTGGTAGCTTTATCATGGCAATAGTTTTTATGATGATTATGATCTACCAGGCCACCAATACAATAAACTTTTGTTGGCTCTAAGGTTTCTAACACATTATCTGATTCACTAGTTAAATACACTAAATCGGAATTAGGTTGGAAAACTTTTAAATGATCCTCATCGAAGTGATAATTCACTTGCCAATTTTCCCAACCGTCATTTTTCTTTAGAGATTTGTGGATATTGCCTTCTGATTTTATACCCGTTAAATGTAATTGCACTGGTTTCTCTGACCTCCTGTTAATTGTGTAGATGCGCAGACACTGTTTTACACATTTTGCCACATCTCGTTCGCTCATCATATCATCGCAATCCAAATCGATTACAATACGTAGTGAGTTTTCATTGTCGACAGCAGCCTGTTGCTTTTTCTTGAGTTCTTTTCGTGAGGGTCCTGTACGTACTGGTAGTCCTTTCTCTGCAGCCTCTTTACGTTTTTGCTTTTGCCGTTCCTTTTCTTTTTGGCGTTTTTCCTTGCGTAATTGTTCGTACTGGGCTAATTTTCTTTGCTTTTTTAGTTGATTTTTACTGAATGGTGTAGGTGCAGTAAAGCCGGGATTATTTTCTAAAGCCACCGGTATTTGGGAAGAATTGCTTTCATCACTTGGAGTTTCTTTGAATCTTTTTTCAGCCGGTGGACAATCTGCGGTTGTTTCCATTGTGGGAAGATACTAAATGAAAACCAAGATTTGTTGAGACCGTAGAGAAATGTAAACACGTGCACATAACAATAGCTTTATTATTGTTTACAAAGAAACAGGATGGAAATGAAACCATGCTAAGGAAGAATTCTCACGGACATTAATAAAATTAAAAACAGATTTACATAATTTTATGAGAAATTTATTGATAAATCTAGCTAAAATGAGATTTCATTCGCAATTTAGTTTATTTTAATAAGATTTCCCATATATAACTAAATGACATACATAAATTTTATAAATATGCGATAAATTAAATAAATTCATAAATACAATACACACAGTATTTGTTTCAGTGCATTGGAAAATGCAACAATGTGCTGAAAAAAGCCACTTGAAAAATGAAAATAAAATAACGAAAAAGAAATATTTAATTTCAATACATAATTAGTGCAAGATGGAATAGATTTAAAAACATTTTAGTGATTGTATTTATGGTGCCGCGAAAAAAATTCAAGAAAGTATTGAAGCAGTATCAATTTTAAATCCTTTATTAAATGTCAAACTTGAAAAGGTACGTAATCCAGAGAACACTTCATTTTGTAAAAATTGTGCTTAATTTCCAACATTTTTCTTAAATAATGCATTGTCATACATAATTCTATTATATATAGCTGTAAAGTCTACATTTCTATTCGTATTGCTAAACAACAAACCTTTTAATAATTCTAATAGGTACACAAATCCATTCAATTTATTGGTAGATTTGTAACACATTGTAGCTATATGGTCAAATTTAACAATGGCAGGATTGATAAGTGGGGTTTAGGGTTGGACAAGTACCGTCTGAGGATTATTTAGGATCAATGTATAAGGATGTTGATAAATAAAAACTAATAACAACGTTACATAATAAACTCAAAGATAACACTTTTCGTTGACATTTTTTGTTTCTTTAAGGAAAATAAGTGGCTTGAAGACGGTTAGATTATAAATAGTTTGTTTGACAGTCAGCAGTCCAAATGTGCAGCTCACTTGGCTCCATGCAGTTAGTCCTTTTCTGTTGCCTGATTAAATAAGAAATGCATTGAGAGCAAGAGTGTAAAATGTTGATAAATGGAAGGAAGAAATGAATAGAAAAGGAGAAGTTGTGATATAAAAGATGATGAAGTTTAGAAGGTCTTTTTGAAAGTGTCAGAAGTTTGAGAGAGTTTCGAGGAGAATAATATGTCTGGCAGCTGTAGCCATTTACTGTTCCGAATAAAGTCTTCATCGGAATGCCGATCCTGTCTATTAGAGACCATGTATATTTCTGGTTGCCTATCAGTATTTATATGAATGAGTAAGTTAGCCCATTTAATAGACGATAGTGCATCATTCTATTAATCCTAAACGTCATCCATGTCCTAAATTTCTGGATGTAGAATAGCAAAACTGAAGATTCTAGAGATCAAAAGTTATATTATAAATAAGGGAACGATTCTTCATGAGTTAATTGAAGACTAGCTATTTTTGTATTCTTTTTTTAAATTTAGCTTTTCTCTGATATCAGTTTATAATTTAATTTTAAAGTATTGTATAAAGTTCTGAATTTACGCTTAATTTAGGCAGACAAATTTATTTAAAATATAACTTTTAAAATTAAAATATGAAAATCACATAGAAAGGCGTTCAGATAATTTTTTTTTTTTGGTTTCTACAATGTAAAAGCTAAAATTTCTAGTTCGCTAAAGGAGTTCTTGGATTGCAAACATGATAGTAATGATTCACGTCTTTTGCAGAATATTTTCAAGTTTTTTTCTCCAGAAATAAAACCTCTAATAATTAAAGATACGGCTTTGAACTCTCATCTAACAACATGTATACCAATGTAATAGACACTACATGCAAATCGTAATACATGCCCGGTTAGTACGAGTATTTTCAAAGGCAACCTCGAATATTCACAGAGACTGTAGTATTCTTAAATAATTTTCTAGAATGGTGTGCTCTGACATCTTTGGTTCTATCGAGGCGACACCTAGGAAAAAATTTATATTTTATAGTGTTATTATTAATTATGCCGGGTTTCTAGATTAATGGTACATAATATATTTTCAATCACCCCTATCGTGAATAAAAATTCCCCATGAAATGTGTTTCCTTTTAACATGTTTCCTATTAAAATTCAATCTTAAAAAAATAAAAGGGAACATTTTTCATGTGGAATTTTTATTCACGATAGGGGTGAATATTTAAAAGTCTATATTGAATTGCTAGAAATGTAAATTGTGACGAGGCTTTCTGTAGCTGATTTAACCAAATTAAAATAGTCCCTTACATTGCTGAATAGCTCTTCCCTATAAAAGTGATTAAAAGTGAATCTGGCGAAGACTGCATGTACACAGTAAGGCCAACACAGAGAACTTATTCCGGAATGGAAACTATAGATAATGATCTCTTAAGTCCAGTACTTCTGTTCTTTTTTTTTAATATAAACTTGGTTGGCGGAGAATTAATCCCTCAAATTGCCAGGTTATCCCACATTCAATTTAAGTAAGCTAGAACGCTTAAATCTTGTATTAAAAAATCTATAGCATGTGACTAATGCACAATTTGTACCGTAACGCGGTACAGTTAGACGACGCAATTCTCTCGAAGGCAGCGAAAAGGTCTGAAGTGATAATGACAATGACGCGCGAGTTCTTCCTCCACCAGAGCTGAATTACGACTAAACCTTTGTTCTTGCATATTTAAATGTAAATACGCAGGCCAATACATAGAACTTATTCCAAACAGAATTGAAACTATAGATAATGATCTCTTAAGCTCAGTACTTTTGTTCTTGAATATTTTCTATAAACATTTCTAGATCGGAATGTGCGAAGAGATTGAGATTTAATATCGATAAGTTTAACTTTAGAAGTTAAAACTTTAATATTATGCGAGACACTTTGTAAATTACAATAAAATCAGAATTTTTATATTTATAGTTTTCAAACACTCGATACTTAGAAAACCTCTATTTATTAATCTATATCTTCTTTATATATATAATTCAACTGTACGTGTGTTGTGACTGAACTCCTCCTAAACGGCTGGACCGATTTGCATAAATTTTTTTGTATGCGTTTGGGTGGAGCCCCGGGTGGTTTAGATTTACAATTCGGTCCCATTGGCAAATGGGCGTGGTACCTCCCATACAAACGACAAATTATAAATCATTATAAAAATAAAATTTGAAGGCAAAGCAACGTTTGCCGGGTCAGCTAGTACATATATATTTTATAGTATAAAAATTAGTGTACATTTTGATTGTCACTCCATAACTCGAGAACGGCTAGAGCGATTTGCCTGGAATTTTTTTTATTAGTTTTGAAATTTTCAGGAGATGGTTTATATGAAAAAAAATTCTAAAAAACACCACGAGGGGGACAATTTTTGCCTCTCTGAAACTATCTGCTCCATTTTAATAAATTTTAAAACATAGATAGATCTGAGTTTGGAAGTACACAAAGGCTATGTATTTTTTCAAAAATAAGACCACGAGGGGGGTAAAAGGCAATTTTTTCCTCTCTGAAACTATCTGCCTAATTCTAATCAAATTTTAAACATAGATAGTTCTGAGTCTCGAAGGACACAAAGGATATGCATTTTTTCAAAAATATGACCACGAGGGAGGAATAATATTATAAATGTGAAAGTTTGTATGTTTGTGAGTTTGTTAGTTTGTGACGCAATCACGCTAAAACCGCTTAACGGATTTGGATGAAATTTAGTAGACGGATAGCATATGACCCAATACTCTGTAAGGGGTAAAAATTGGTACTTTTGATTTATTTTTATTAAGGTATAAAAACAGACTTTCAATGAAAATAAAATTTGAAGGCAAAACAACGTTTGTCGGGTCAGCTAGTTTGAAATAAAACTCACAATATTTTTTTATTTTATTTACAAAAGTAATATTTTACTATTTGATGTTTTGTTTTCCTCATGTTAAAGTTTTATAAGTATATATATATATATTTAATTATTAATTTTTGTAATATTACATAGTTGTATGTATACGTTGTACAAAAACCAAAAAAATTAATAAATAATTTGTTTGAAATTATTTAAAATATATATGTAAATTATAAATATAATGGATAGTAATTAATAAAAACAATAGAATGTATGTATTCGCATCGTATGTATGTACGACGAGTATGTATAATTGTATTTAGATTAAAACATCTTATTCCCTAAATAATGTATTATTTCATATAAATATTTATGTATGTATATTTGTATGTAAGTATTTTATGCACGTTTTCGAATCTGAATATTGTTGATAATGATGAATAATCATAAATAGTTGTAATAATAAATATGTATGTAGTATTTCTTATAGTTATGTATGTATATGTATAAATTTGTTTTGTTTGTTGTTTCATTTGGAATGTATGTATGTATGTATTTATTTGTTTAACTGACATTATTTATTAACAATTTAAGTATATAGTTGTGGTATTGTATATGATTTGACTTTTTTTCCAATATATAATTGTTATACATATTGTATGTATCGAATTACTTCATTTAAACTATTTATTATAATTTTTTTTAATTTTCTTCTTTCCTTTTTTTAATTGTAATTAATTTTATTTGTATTTCTACGTTTACATAAGTTTAATTATATTTTCCTAATCTTCATATGGATGTACTATTCCATCATTGCTTGCTCTATATTTTTTAGGTTTTAGTAGAATGTATATAAATTACAGAAAAACTTAATAGAAAGTTTATATTTTGCACTCGGGGCCCAATTTGTGTTTTATGTTTTCAAATAATTGGATCATTTTGTAAAAGAAATCTATTGAAACGTAATATTATTGTTGTAGTAAATGCCAAATCGAACTTCTTTTGTGAATAGCCTATAATATTTTAAAGAATTGTGTGTTTCAGTGCTTTAAGAAAGTTAATTAAAAAGTTTCCAGTTTCAATATTAACAATAAATACATAAGCGTAGATCATTAAACTCTATGACACTTTTATGGTTAAAGGGACTAAGTATTTTTACGCTATAATCTCGATTCTGTATAGTATATATCTTGTTTTCAGAACAGATTTCTAAGAATTGCCTCAATATCAGTTTTATTCGTACTCAAGGAAAAAATAGAAAATATTTAAGAATGATAGTTGCTGTTTCTTTTTATTTCTAATTGGATTGCTTAGGTGAAACTTGTGGCTAATTTTTATAAAGTTGTTTAATCAATCAGAAGATATTTGGAGGATATTATGATAAGCCTATAAATTTCATTATTAAACAGTCTCATTTATTAAATTAAAAATGATCGATTTGAATGAGTTTAATGAATTTTGTTCGTTTTCAAGCATGAATATGATGCCAAATATTAATTAATTTAATCACCAAATGTGTTGAAAATTAATGGAAACGTATCAAATTGTATATTTTAATAATAGTACATGAAACGTAAGTAATAGATTCATAACAGCATATATGTATCTGTTTACAAACTATTCGTTTTCAAAATTGATCCATTTCTTACTTGATATAATCTCATAAAATGAAATTCAAATGATTCTGTCTACATTCTAAAAGTTGCCTAGAAATTTCTAGTCGGCTAAAACATTTGTCGGAGTTAGTATTGAAATATGTTGAATCATTGCGAGATTTATTCTTTTAACATACAACCTATAATCAAAGATAAAAGGAAGGTTGACTAGTGGGTACTCATTGATGAATGTAGGTATTCATGGTGGCTTACAAGGTTTAAGGTCGACCCGTTCTATATAGTTTGTGACAGGGCTCTACATACCACAAGAGAATTTATAATGCCACTGTTTTAACACATTGTCGTAAATGAAGTCTTTCTTAAGCTTAGCAAACTTTAGTGCAGTTAGTTGATGATAGATGAGCTAATTAAGTAGACCAAGAGAGACATGATCATGGAGCATATTCCTGCCAATTTATTTAGGATAAAAGACTTGCCTTTCGGTATATCACGATGCCTTAAAAACTGATGCAGTTTCCGGTTTGAAATGTTCTCTTATGAATTTTCTATGCGAAAGTCTACGCCATGATATATCTGCAAAACGTATCCCTGAAATCAAGTTAGTATGTAGTGAAGTCTTTGTTTTTTTATTATCAAATGCATTGATTATCCAAATCACCATCGTATTGATTAAGCTTGAAACATATGAGGTTGTTCGGTGAGAAGAATTGCAAGAATCGGATATATCTGATCGAATATGCACATTCCTATGGCAGAGTTATTCAGCAAGATTATATAAGAGCGTGATTTGTGGCTACCACTTGTGAGATATTTAATAAATTTCTATGATTATCCATTGTGCGAGGTAAAACTAAGACCCTCTTCAGGTTGTTGGCTGTGTTTTGGAAGAAGCTTATATGTGGTCTGCGGTTAGCTGTTTTGGAATATTTAAAGTTTTCTGGTCCTCAATTAAGCAAGCTAACTCTGGGATTTTCTCTCTTTTACGATTGCACTACTGATAGGCTTGATGTAGCATACGGGTTTTCCTAAAAAAAACATTAGTACAATATCTATGCTTTTGTACGCGTAACGGACTGTTGCATGTGCAAGTCCGCTAGAGATTTTTTAATAAACATAAGCTAAGGAGTCTTTTGTATTCTCGGAAGAAACTCAGCGTCTTTGGGAGGAATCGAACCCACAACTGTTAGACTTATAGCTCAGCAGACTGTTACTTAGTCCTAATATTTTCAAATTGTTCTTAATATTTTCATGAAAAACTAGTGTATATGGTCCATGCCCATGTCAGTTAGGCGTTTTGTTTGCTTATCATAATTAAATAATATAATTCGGTTGCGATATGAAGAGCAATTACTATTATCTGTATTCTGGATTTTAAGGTCTTCAATAATCATCAAAAAGCTCTGGAGAGGAATAAACATACATAGTCGTTGAAATTTTTGAAATTCCATTTATTTTACAAAATGGTTCTCCATTATGCCTGAACATGATTATCATGTACATAAATATGTAAGACGTTTCCATGACAATTGGATTCGAAACGGTCTGGGACCTAAACAGCTGAATAACCTATATTTTTCCCCTTAATTAGAACTCTCGATGATAACAAAGGTTTAAAAATAACAAAATATGTAAGTTTTTAGGAAGATTCTAATTTCGTTAACATCTGGGCGTTTCTATTCTGACGGGTGCAACATTTAGACGTTTTAAACGTCTTTTACTAATAAAAAGAAACACATTTTCAATTAAGTTATTCCTAGAAGGGGTAATATTTTTCTATATACTATTGTTATCTATTTACAAGAATTTATATGAAACGACCAAATAGCCACGAGAGAGCTTTAAAGTGCATGACGGGTGCAACCAAATTGGCCAACTTTCATAAGATCATACCACAAAAACACAAAACTCTGTTAATTTTTAAACTTTTATTGTATTATATTATTTGTATTGTGAAATATGAGATATCAGACGATGATTATCAAAACAAACATCGTAGAGAAATATAATCCAATAATAAGAAATTTGCTCTTTAAGCCATGACGGGTGCAACATGAATGAATTTTCTGTTCGCGCCAAATTTATGAATCTTAATGCTTCGAAGTGCACAATAAATTTATATTTAAGCTTATGCCTAAAAAAATTATATTATTATAAAATATATGTAGATATTATACTTTAAATTTGCATCAAATATTGTGATTTGAAAATTGAGGTTAAAAGTTGTCTAGAATAGAATCGCGCATCTGATTTATATCAAGTCAAAATATACGAAAATATTTTGAATAAATAAAAATGGTTTTTATTTCGCGAATTTAAGAATTTCTGAAAACTGCTGCATTCAAATTACAGTTAAATTTAGAAAATAATTAATAGTTTATTCCATCAGATGTGCTTAATTAAAGGTACAGATTTTTACAGTAAAGTAAATTATTCAGCCTTATTACGAGTGTAGTTTTCTTTTTACGACAACGACTGTTTCGTAATAGATTAGAGAAACAAATTTGATTTTACCTTTAATCTATTACGAAAGAGTCGTTGTCGTAAAAAGAAAACGACACTCATAATAAGGCTGATAATTAAACATTTTTAAATTTTTATGTTTGAATTGGTTTTTTAATCACAATTAAAAAAGGTATTCAATGCTAATCTTTAGTAGTTCACTATTATTCTAACAAATTGTAAGTGATTTGGAAATGGCAGTAGTTTTATTACAAATTATTTTTTTTATAAACAAATTACATTTGAGGTTGTTGATTATTAAGTATTTTTCTAAACTATTTCACTACAATCTCTTTTGATACAATAAAAAATTGGTCAATATTTGGATAAACTTGTGTATAACCTCAAATTTAATTTAAACTGAAAAGGGTAATGCCATGATCTCTTAGCTCTTTCTCAATACTGCTAAGCTTTTCTAATTGAGCCCTTAAGTGTGGTGGTAAAAAATATAACTTTGTTGCAAAATGTTGATTTTTTTTTTTTTGGATTTTGATTTTTTTTTAATTTTTATTGGCAATAATTTGTTTTAACATGATTTTTTTTTATAATTTTATAAATTTGTTTAATATAACTTATATATTTAATATACTCGTATAAAGTAGATCTAATATCTACTGCTTTAATGTTAATTTACTGTTTTGTTTTCGGCTTAAAAAATTGCTTTCGGTTTTATTTAAATAATGTATGTATATATATAATTTTTTTTAACAAAAATTAAAAATATATTTTAAATATAAAAAATGTACAAAAATGTTTTAGAATTGTTTTTTCTCACTTGTTGTTTGCAAAATAAATATAAATAAATAGTTTTCATTTCAATAACGTTTTTTTATGTTTGGATGGCTAAAGAAGACTTGGCTTATTTTTGTTTGTTGTTGTAAAAAAAAATTATGTAATTGTTTTTTTTTTTAATTTAAAATAATTATTTATGTTTGTTTTGTATATGTTTGTTTTTCTCCAATGTTCTTATACTTTAATAAAAATTATATCTAAATGTTTAGCGCAATAATTAAGCTGGAATATAGTATATTTAAATTTATGTATATATGTATGTATGTGTTGTAAGTGTATTGTTTTTTTTTTTTTATTTTTATTCCAATTTTTTCTTTGTATGTGTTCAATAATAATAATTATAATTATAATATTTTAAATATTTTATAAATTGTGGTTCCATACAATACGAAAAGTTTGCTTTTTAAGCAACATTTCTGGTTTTACTTCGAGTGTAATTGAGTTTTGTTGTTGTTGTTGTTTTTTGTTTTAAGATTGACTAAAAATGAAGATTTTTAGGGTTTCGAAAAGCTGGCTGCTAGATTACTCTCGGTTAATACCAATAGTACAAGTACTTAAAAACATAGTGGTGGTTTAAATTCAAACACATTTAACATAAACATCTTTGTTTATTTTACTAAATAATTAATTGTTTACATGTTCTTCTCAAAAAAAAAACGCCTTTTGTTTATACTATACAACTAGTTTGTTTTTACATACTTTTATAGGTTTTGTATCAAGCTTTTGTAAATAAATTAAACAATTTTCTTTTTGTTTGTCTGTAAATTGTAAAATTGTAAATTGTTTGCATATTTCTAGGTTACTTTGAAACATACTGTAAATTTATCCCTAAAATATGCTATATATTTGGGGCAATTTACACAATTCACCTAAGGGTATGCAGTAATATTGTTTTATATATTCACATTTTCGCAGTTTGTTTTGTTTTAAAAGTTTTTTTTTACTTTTATGACATTAAATCCTAATTTTCATAAATAATTTAGTAAAAGAAATAATTTTGGATATTTTTTTGTTGAATATTCTATCAGCAGTTTGTTGTATATAATTTTAAAATATTCCTTTGTGAAAATATTTGATCTTTAAAATGCTTTGTTGCTAAAGAAACTTTGGTTGGCTCTGAATACTTGTATGACATTTGATACAGTGTAGCTTGTGTACATTAATTAAAATTTATTACCTCAGCAAATCTATTTACACCAGAGACAATTAGCTGTCTCAAAATGTAAAAAAAAATGTTTTCATAATGCTGTAAAATATCATATCAATGACATCTCAAAGCTCCAACTCGTAGTATATTTTTTTATTAATACCCATCTTTTAGTATTTATTTAGTATTAAGTCATGCACTTTAGAAATGGCAGCCATCAGGCAAAATATTAATATTATGCATGAACAGAATCTTAAAACGCAGTAATTTGTATTCAGAATTGAACCAAAATCTTTGGCACCGTTGTTTGTTATAAGCGAACTGCTTTAACAAGCTTCAATTTAATTTATTCTATTTAACCAGTTCATTTTACAAAATCATTACAAATATTAATCAAATTATTTAGTTTCATTTAAGATTTTTCATTCATAATAAAATTTATGGAATCTTTTAATGGTTGATTTTCAAATCAAATTCAAATCTTATTCAAGTTTTTCTATATCTATTCCAAAAAGATAGTTATGTATATTTTTATGAAACCTAACGAATTTATTCAATTAAAAATTTTATAAAGCAAAAAAATGTATTATTAATGTTTCATTAAAGTCATTTATTTGAATAGAATTTATACAATGTTGAATTAATTCATAATAAAATTTTTTAAATCTTTTAATGGTTACATTTTTTGTTAATTTAAATCTAATGCAAATTGAATGAAAATTCTAAAACTTTTTCTAAAGCAAATTGGCAGGCAATAGATTTCATAATTCAAAAATAATTTGGTGATTCAAGCTAAATTTTAATGAATTGGAATGAAATAAAAAGAACTGAATGTTTCAATAAAGAATTAATTCTATAAAGAATGAATTCAATATCTTTGAAGTCATATGAAATTAAGCCTATCAGCCATGTCACAGAACTCAATTCCGATCGAAAGTGGTTTTGATACCGTCAATTGAGGGTTTAGAAAACGATAAACGATTTTTTTTTAGCTTGGCTGAACAAAACGAGTCGTGTAACCAATCCTTCCTAAGGAAATTTGAATAACATCTCTTCATAATTTAATTTAGAAAAGCTGCTCAAATGTGCTGTAGAGATAAATATGTTTAATATTATTGCTTTTGAAGACTAACATTACTTTGAATTGTTATTTATGTCAGATGAAATCCTAGCTATTATAAAGGCGACTTAAGTAAACCAATATTCACTCTCCATTCTGTAAATCTAGTGGCCCAGTTTTTGTACATTGAAACAGTTCGATCACGAACAATATTGCAAGCAATTGGTAACTTTGATGAATTTTAAACCTCTAAAATATAAATATATATTTTAAACATTTAATTTGAAAACTTCTTTTATTTATAGTCGCATCATATATCCGAATGATTTAAACTATATATTCGTTTGCTTAAACCTTTAATAAGGTTTTAATTTTTAAAAGAATTCCAGTCGAAATCCAAATTTTGGTTTAATCTGAACAATTCGTTTTTAATCACTAGTATACTACATCACCGATTCCTTGGCATAGTTTGTTTAAGTTTTTGTTTAAACGCTGTCATTAAATATTCTAAAGCTAGTTCTAGAATTAATGATTTTACAATAAAAAAAACGTTTAAAATTTAATTATAAATCTGCGATTAATTTACTCGCTTTTTTATATAATAATTTCAAAATCCCGCTTTTTCATCCTTAAAATCCCACTTTTTGATAAAAACCGTCTGGTCACGTTACTTAAACACCAACATATTTTAATTTGTTTTAAAAACAAAAAAGTTACTTCTAATTTTGGTTTGTATTTTGAATATGTATACGATATTTTAGTGATTTAGAACCAGCGATATTAAATATTCCCCAAAAAAGTGTTGAGGAACTTCTTATTAAATCACCACATTTAGCTAACCTGGAGGATTATTGTGTATTTCGATTCGAGAGCGAACGTTTTCGAAATACTATGTAAAAAGTATACAAATTTGAAAGATTTTATTTTCGAAAGGAATTGCAAGACCGCATTCGTGATCGAATGAGCTATCGTATCGAAAAATGATTTCGATATCGAAATTATGATAAAATGTACTAAATTTCTTGCTCGATATTGAATGCCATAATCTCAAATAAGATAATTGCGATTAATTTTACTCGATATCTAATGCGGTAATTGGCCCCAGAATTCGAAGTACCTTAGGGTACCTTATTCGAAGTAGATTAGGGGGTACTTCCAATCCTGGTGAATATGTCATGATGTGCGACTATTTTTTTCATTTATATAATCCACATTTCTAATAATGTAATATTTCAATATTTAAATATAATTATTAAAAATTATATTTTTTTATTTATTATTTCTTCTAATATTTTGCAACAATAATAAATAAAGAAAAGAAATTTTGATCTTAAGCTTGCAGAAAATATAATTTTTAATAAAAATATAAAGGTCGAAGAATTAATTTAATAATTTAAATGTAATTTTTAATTAGAAACAATTTTATTATTTTTGTATTAAAGATGTCTGTCGGATAAAGGAATACTCCGGCAAGAAGTTGATCGTATAATAATCATATGCAAATTTATATTTTGTATATGATTTATTTTATAAGTAAAACTGAAGACTTTGAACGATTTTTAAGCATATTTAAAAAAAATAAAAGGGAACAAATATCATGTGGAATTTTTATTCGCGATAAGGGTGATTGTGTAAGGCATTGGCGTATGAAAAATTTGGCGCTTAACTACAATAATGCAACACGCTAACGCCTTACACAATCACCCCTATTGTGAATAAAAATTCCACATGAAATTTGTTTCTATTTATTTTTTTAACATTGAATTTTAATAGAAAAAATTTGAAAAGGGAACAAATTTCATTGGGAATTTTTATTTACGATAGGGGTGAATAAGGGTGAGTATACAACGATAGATTTAATATTCCATTCTTACACCATTTAAAATCACTGATATAAAGCAATTTGAAAAAATGATTTGAAACAATTCGTATAAAATGCAAGCACTTAGGTTCTGTATTCAATTACAAAGTGAAACTGAAATCGTTTATTTATTTCAAGTAGAAAATTTCACGACGTTCTAGTAATCAATTGAAACTTTTACTCTAAGATGAAATGATATTTTACTTTTCAAATCATTTGCGCAAAATTTACAAAACAAACTTAATGACAAATTCACTTACACTTCATATTACAAATGTAGAACCAAGTTGAAGGTCTGGAAAACCATGTATTCACTTAAACAATTTTTAAAAATGTTGACAATAATTCTTCAGAGAGTAATTAATGGTGCTTTGTAATCCTTATTGTGACTGAGTTGACATCCCTTAACCGAGTGATCTCGATTTATATACCGTACGTAGATGCGCTTTGTGGTAAACAATTTTAATTTGATGCAGAAATTGTTAGAAACAAAACATTGATTGTAAAATCCAACATGAGCATGGAATCATGTTTAACATGTTGATTGTTAAACTAATCTATTTAAATGTGAACATATTCTCATTCAATTACAATTTTGAGAGGCTATTTGGTAATAACAATTAAAAGAAAAACATATTCAAATTATTTCCAACCAGATTATGATGTAAACTCTTATTTTAATATTCAGGTATGTGATGGAAAACGATAACGAGTGAGTTTTTGAAGTCCATTTTAAAGTATTTCTAATTAAATTTTTAAAATTTTTATTTTAAGATTCTCTTTAATAGCAAATTATCTTTATATTTTGTGGGATAAAACTGTTTTAATACAGAAATATTACGAACAAATTAACTTTTAAAACTCACTCGTTATCGTTTTCCATCACATACCTGATTAACTTAGTTTCCAATTTATACCACCACTATATATGCTGCTTTTCATCCTAAAAAAATAATTGAGTTTTAAAAATTTTACCGTTTTTTTCTTTAGTTTGTTAAGATTTTAATTTTTTTATGTTTTTCTTGCTTGTTAAATAATATACTTTATGGAAAATATTTATACTAGTTTTCTTTTTGTTTAATATGAAATTTTGTAAATATTTGTTTTCTTTTTTTTTTATTTATTAATATTATTTATTATTCTTTTAACAACTACTAAAGTAATTAAAAATTGTCTACAAAACTACGTTTTTATATTAATGTTTCAATTGTTTTATGTGTTTTTTGTATGTTTTTTTTTTTTAATAATTTTTCTTTTTTTATACTTGTCATTTTATTTGTATGGTTTGTCATGTTCTTTAAAATTATGCTGGTTTTCAATAGAAATAATTACAAATGTTTTGTGGTGAAAATTTAAAGTAATAAAAGTTGACTCGTCATTTCAGCGATTTTTTTTTTAATTTTACCTTTTTTCTGTTTTTTATAATTTTTTCTCAATAAATTTACAAATAACAAATATCACCAATCTTTTTTTTTTTTTTTGTGTAAATTTTTTTGTGTGTTTTTATTTAAATAAAAATAAAAAAAAATTTTGTTTTTAAACAAATAAAAAAAAAATCATTTACAAAAAATAAATTTCAGTTTATTTTTATAATTTTTTACTTAAATTAAAATTGTTTTTATATAAATTATATAAAATATTGCATATTGTTGTTTTAAAAAATTAACTAAAAATGTGTGGTGGTTTTTTGTGATTTTCATAATAAATTAGTTGGTATGTGTGGGGAGGATATAGATAGGTGTGTTTAAATATTTTATGATTTTGTTACTCTGTGTATTTGATTTTAGTTTAAGTACATTAATTAAACAATTTTGAATAAATTTGAACTGATTTGAGGATTTTGAAAAGGTGTCTCTACAAATATATTAATTTTGCTAGGATTTTCTAGGAATTTTAAATAAGCTTTGCAAAGTCTTTTGCAAAAGACATAATTTCTGTTTGATTTTTTTTTGACAATTAAATAAATATACGGCCCAATCATGAATAAAAAATCCGCGGGAATTTTTCACTTTTTATTTTTTAAACATTGAATTTGAATCGGAAAAATTGGAAAAGGGAAAAAACTTTCGCGGAATTTTTATTCATGATTGGGCTGATAAATGAAAATAATGACTCTCAGAGACTTATAGTTTCTTAAATTCGATTGAACGGTTCATATTGTTTAAATATGCAATAAAATAAGCCCAACCTTTGCTTCCAATAAGTGTTTCATATCAATTAACTTGACTTTTGTAAGAACAAACAATTATGCATAAAAAGAAAGAAGTATTTAAACAATGTGAACCTATTTTTATTATTTTTTTTTTTAGTAATTTTGAAAATACTTTTAACTATTTTTCGTCATTTCGCAAATATTCGAAATATAAGCTTTAACCTCTATTTCCAGTAAGTGTTCCGTTAGAACTAACTGAATTTTTGTAACGATAAACAATGCATGCTTATATATTCAATATGATCTCCTCAAGTGTTTAAATAATCTAAACTTATTTTTATGAAATTGTTAAGTAATATTAAAGCTACTATTCGAAAATATTCGAGAAATAAGCATAACATCTTCTTTCCAATAAATGTTTCTTTTAAACTAACTGATGTTTTGTAAGGACAAACAATGACTGCTTATTTAATTATCCAAATAACTAATTGTTAAATGAATAATCTATACAATACAAATTCCACAAATATTTAAACAATTAAAACTTAAATTTTTAGTGATTTGTGCAATATTTTTAATATTTTGTTTATCATTTCCGGAATAAAGTTGTTAACTCTATAAAACAATTGATTATTTCTAAAATACAATTTACAATTTCCGTTAAATGTTTAATTAGATCTGAAATGTTATTAATAAGCTCAATTAAATTCTTTAAATTGGGAAATAATATCAAGAATTTTTTCAAAATAAAAGAAATGTTTTGTAAAAAAATTGCCAAGTTGTTTAATAGTTTATACAATTCAGTTATAAAATCAAACATTTTAAAATGTTATTTATTATAAACAGTTATTAAACAAAATATTGAAAAATCTAAAGGAATTTTAATTGACGAATTAAATATATTGAAAGGAATTAAACTTTACTTGATGTTAAATCAATTTTATTGATATTTTTTTTTAATAACTTGGGGCTGAAAGCATTTAAAAATTTTTAACAATTATTAAACAAAATATTACAAGTATTACAAAATATTAGCAAATATTGAAAAATATAAAAGAGTGAAAACATTTCAAATGAAACTTCCAAGTTTTGCTATTTTTAAAGTTATTTTTAACAATTATTAAATAATATATAAAAAATTTAAAAGACTTTGAACTGGCAAATTAAATATATTGAAAGGAGTTAAACTTTACTTGATGTTAAATCAATTTAATTGATATTTTATTCATAACTTGGAGCTGAAAGCATTTCAAATGAAACTTCAAAGTTTTGTAATAGATTATAATATTCTATTATAAAAACAAATATTTTAAAAAGTTATTATTAAATCTAAAATACTTTTAATTGGCAAAGTAAATAGTAAATTGAAAGAAGTTAAGCTTTACTTGATGTTAAACCAATTTAATTGATATTTTATTCATAACTTTGAGCTGAAGGCATTTAAACAATTTAAAATTTCGAGCTGTCAGACTGTCTCTTGAGTTTAAATAATTCTAAATTCTTTTCTTTATGAAATATTTGGTCAAATAATTAAACACAAACAGATTGATAGCAATATTTAATACGAATTTTGCATATGTAGATCGAATGTTTTTTTTGAAATAATTTTTAACAAATTAAGTGAAAATAATATTAAAATTAACAAACTTATTACTTTCACACTCAAATAATTGATATGAGATTGATTGATATATTTTGAATTAATATAAGATAGTTTTTACGCCATGCAAGTCTTTGAGTAGGTTTTTCTTAGATTGATAGATATTCTTCGAATCATAGAGGTCTTTAGAAAACCCAGCATTATAAAATCAAAACTTTAACAATACTTTAAATATTTAGACTTAGAAGTTTATGAAACAATTGAAATATTTTTGTAGAACTAATGTAAGGATATACAATGTTTGTAGTGAAACAGGTCAAAATAATTATGATCAAGATTTTGCAAACATTTTTAGAAATATTCGAGTAAAAGTCTTCTCAATTATTTAAGGGCACTGCTACACGTTCAATAAATATTGTGATATTTGGATCGCGATCCATTTTAAAGTATTGATGGATCACGAGCGTATGCTACATGTTCAATATTTATCGCGTCAGTATTTATGTTATGTTTGTGTTATGCGGGTCGTTTATCAGTGTCGCGAGAAAACCAAAAGAAAACCTGTTTAGCTATTTTGGCTGTTTTCATAAACGCAGTATGCAATGCAACATTTTATTGCATAGAGTTCATAATAGCATTTAGAAATATAATTTAAAAATTTTTGTTTTAAGATTCTCTTTACTAGTCCAACATCTTTATATTTTATGTGATAAAAGTTTTTAAATTATATTCTAAATGCTATTATGAACTATATGGAATGAAATGTTGCATTGCATACTGCGTTTATGAAAACAGCCTTTGCTTCCTTTTGTCAATTGTTTTGTATTTCTTTGTTTAATTTTTTTCACTGCGTATTTTAGATTATTTTATTTCTTTTATTTGTTACTTTTTACTGACATGTCATGATTTAATATAATGAAAATGCTACACGTTCAATATTTATCAGGAGATCCACTATCCGCGATCTGGATTTCATATTTTAGGTTATTCTGCGATATGGAACGCGATCCATCAATATTGCATGCTACACGTTCAATAAATATCGTGATATTTATAGTATTTCTAGTATCACGATATTTATTGAACGTGTAGCAGTGCCCTAAAAAATACTTATAAAGTGCTAAACGGTTAAGGTTAGTAAAAGATAGCAAAATTGTCCGCAACACGTTTATAAAATGTACTCAAATCAGTAAATATAATTTATATAGTAATACATTCTTGAATATTTATAAAATTTATTTGGCATTACTTATTTTTGATCAGCTTCCTTTAAAATTATAAATTTCATCTAACAAACTGTGTTTAATAGTTTTTTTTTCTTGTGTATAAAATATAATTTTGTATATTACAATGAAACTAAATGAAAATAACAAAAAAAAAATGTGTAAAAAATCGTATATAATCTTTATATAATGTCATGTGTATAGTAAATAAAATGTATGTTTTTGTTGATTTTTTTGTTTGTTTTGTATATGTGACCAGGCCTATGAAAAGGTGGCTTATGAATCAAAAAAAGAAATTACGAGACATTATTATCTTGATTCTGAATTTTCAATAAAATTCTGTTTTTCTTTCAATTGTACTCTTCTTTCTCTACATTTTTAGTACACTTCTAAGAGCTAGTTTCTGGGATAAAGATAATCTACATTTTTCGCTTAAACCTAGATTAAACTAAAAATTGTGTTTCTCAGTTATTATTTATTTGATATATAATCTAGGTTTAACTGAGCATCATTGGTGAGTTAAACTTAGATATAAAATGTCAAAATACAAACAGCTGAAAAATAAAATAAACAATTCAACAATTGAAAAGAAATTTACGACATTTTAACAAAAATTAAAAAAAATGGATTATTCTAGTGATGATGAGGATTTAAGTGATTCAAACACATATACATAATAACTTAAATACATATGTCAATTGTTAGAAAGATACGAACAATAAGGACACGTCCAAATCATTTCTGCATTTATATAAGTTAAAGTTTTCAAATACTGTTATTGTTTTTGCGAAAATTTAAGATATTGCCATATTTATATAAAAAATTAGGAGGAATGCCATATGTATTTTGACTGAACAGTACGGCAATGCTAACAAAATTAACAGGAGGTAATCCACTACTGAAAAACACAATCAGTAGTTAAATCCCGGCAAAATATATTTGAGGTTTAATATAACAGTGTGTTAAGCTGAGTTTAACTGACAAGTAAAAACTAGCTCTAAGCAAGTTAGGATTTTCTAGTTTTCACCACGTGAAAGAGCGTCCCAAAAACTATCGAAACCAAAAAAAAAAAGTGAAAACATTTTTTTTTTTGAGTCATAAGCCACTTTTTCATAGGCCGGGTCACAAATTATGTCTATAAAGTAGGTACAAATGATTTCAGTAAACATAAAACAATTTAATATATTGTCAAATGGAATGTTTGTTTTTTGTTGAGTAATGTTATGAACAATTTAATAAAATTAAAATTTAACATTTCAGTAAAATCTTTAAAACAACAATAAACAATACATATAAAATGAAAAGAAACTATGATAAAATAATAAAAAAAAACTAATATCTAATACGCTCTTTTCATAATTATTTAATAAAAATATATATATTTTTATATATGTATTTATATGTATGTATGTATAATAATAAAAAAACCCCAAAAAAAACTTTTTTTTTTTATATTTAATAATTAATAATGTTTTTTTTCTTGTTTTTAAAAAAAATAACTCAACAGTAAAGTTTGAAATTTACAAACAAAAAAGTCACAGATTTAAGCAACGTAATTTTCATGTTAAACTTATGCAATAATAAAAGAAAATCGTGTTTGCTAAATCGTTTAGCCTTTAAGTAATTTAAGTTTCAATTATAATATGTATCAACAACAAAACAACAATATAATGGTTTTTCTTCTACATAATTTCATTTCCAAAGGACAAACGTAAACACTGTAAACGTTTTTTTTTTAACGACCAGTATTGTGTGTCTATTGCAAAATATCTTGTATATTGAAATTGTCATTATCCAAAGAATTGATAAGATCTTGTGTGGAAAAATTACCACCATCGACGGGTAAATTATCTAAAAATTCGAGACATAAATCATTCGAGTTGCCAACCACCGAATTGATGGTTTGACTAATGCTATTATTAGCTGAGCTAGAGGTGGCCACCACAGAAGCCGATGAGACGGATACGGACGAGGCGGACACTAGGGCGTTATTGTTGCCTACCGGCACGGGACCGTTGGGTCCTGTACCGGGTCCACCCGACACATTGCCGGGACCCTGTGACATTTGTAGCATTTGCTGTTGTTGTTGATGTGTGGTGGTGGTAGTTTGTTGCACGAATTGTTGCTGTTGTTGCATGGTGATTTGTTGTTGAGTTTGTGACATATGCATGCTGGCCATTTGCATTTGTGTCATCATGGCATTGGGACCGCCGGGACCTTGTGGTCCTGCCTGTTGCTGTAGGCTTTGCTGTTGCATCATCTGTTGCATTTGCATAGCATTGGGATTCGGACCGTTTGGTCCGCCCATCATTTGCTGTGATTGCAGCTGTTGCTGACGCATCATTTGCTGCTGCATTTGGGCTGGTGTCAATTGCATGCCAGGATTGGGACCACCCATGCCGCCAGCACCCGCAACATTGGGGCCATTTGGCATTGGTCCACTATTAGGATTGCCCATAAAACCTGTAAAAAAGATTAAATGTATAAGTTATTAAATATGAATAACTGCAGTTACGTGTTTCTGTTTTAACTTAATCTAAATATTTCTCATGTCACATTTTGTAAATCTAAAACCGATAAAAATTCCTCAGTTTTTGGTATTTTATTTAAGCAATATTTTGCATATTTAAATGGCCCAAAGAAAGTTTTAAAAAGAGCAGGGGGGTTATTTCTATTGCGATGCGAAAGCAAATTCGATGCGTAAGAGTATCAATTTGTACGCTTATCGCATCGCATTTGCTTTCGCATCGCAATAGAGAGTAACCCCCCAGTTTTTGCTTTAATCAATTATTATTGCATTTACTAACTACGTTAGTTTTAAAAGTTTAAAACACACTGCTACAGGAAAATTGTTTTACTTCCAAAACAATCATGTAATAACTCATAAACGTTCTATCAATACCTATAAAGTATAAAAAATCGAGACAAAAGCTTCATTCCTTGGTTAAAATAATCCAGTTTTTTTTCCAAATAATTCGTTAATTGCAAGTAGCAATTAAATGTCACACCTAAAGTCCAATAAACCCAATTGCCTTTAAACTATTTAAAACCGAAATCGCGGTTCTAGATTTTTACTTTTAAAAACTCTAGAATAAAAGTATATTAAACAAACAATACTAAACGTGTTAGGCCATTAAATTTGGGTATATATGTATGTATGTTTGCAACATTATTAAGATTATTTTAAGAATAAATATGCAGTTATTCAGTTCAGTTTATTTATTAAAAAAAAAACTTTGTTTATTTAGGACAAGACACAACAATAATATTTAGTTTTATTTTATTTGATGCTGTTTGATCTTGCAAAACTCTAGACAACGTCAAATAAATTTGTGCTAAAATAAGTGGTTACGCTTTTTTGAGTAAATATTTGCCAAGTAAGACCGTACCTTTTGGCCATTGAATTTGGAGATAGTATATGTATGTTTGCAACATTACTAAGATTATTTTAAAAATAACTATTCAGATATTGATTTTCACATTTACATAAAAAAAGAAATCCTTTTTCAAAAAATGCCCACAGACGTAACCCTCATTATCATAATTTTACAGGAGAAGCAAAAAACGTTATAAAATGAAAACTGTTTAATTGAAAATCGCGATTTCTTTACATCTTGTCTTAAGATAGACGACAAACTTTAGGTGACGATATGTACAAATCGCTATTTTCAATTATAACGTATTTTGCTTCTCCTGTAAAATAATGATAATGAGGGTTACGTCTTTGGACATTTTAGGTGACGATATGTATATCAGAATATTAAAAAAGAACTCTTTTTCAAATAATTAACAGATTATTCAGAATGTATAGATATTCATCCAATTTATTAAAGTTCCCAATTTTTATAGCCTACACCACCATAGTGGGGAGGGTATATTGGATTTGTGCTGATGTTTGTAACGCCCATAAATATTAGTCAAACAACACACACCTTAAAATATACTGATCGACTCAGTAATGATTTAACAATGTCCGTCTGTCATATGTACTTTGTGTAGGTTATTATACGGTTGGGCTTGATTGACTATACTTTGTTATTTGTTTTTATTTTTACCACTTACCACTATTAAAACCTCCGGCACCTTGCCTCATGGGGCCGCCAGGACCAGGACCGCCGGCGAAACCCATTTGTTGCTGTTGCATCATCATATGTCGCCATTCTTGCTGGGAACCAATGGGCATACCATCCGGAGCTACTTGTACATTAGGCGGCCGCTGAGGACCACCAGGACCCATGGGACCACCATAAGGACCCATAGCAGAACGAGGACCACCGGCTGCGGAATGTTGCATATACATAGAATGTTGCGGACGCATCATGGGACCTAAAAAATTACATACATCTAATTAAATTAAAATTTCCAAATAAAACATTATAATGGCTGTTTTTTTGAGAGGTATAGAACTTCGAATTGAAATAAAACACAAGAAAATCGTTTTAAGGACCATCAATTTGGCTTTACTGGAAGGATAATTTTATGCCATTAATGTTTAAATATGATTTCAGGCATGTGGCCGCCGCGGCTGGCTCGAATAAAGCCAATTCTACAGGTCCAATTTTCAACCACTTTTTCGAGCATATGGGGCCGTATGTCGGCAATAACGCCACGAATGTTGGCTTCCAATTCCCCTAACGTTTCTGGTTTGTTGGCGTAGACGAGCGACTTCACATATCCCAAAGAAAATAATCCAATGGTGTCAAATCACACGATCTTGGTGGCCAATTGACAGGTCCATTCCGCGAAATTATGCGCTCATCAAATGTTTCCTTCAATAAATCGATTGTGGCGTGCGCTGTGTGGCATGTAGCGCCGTCTTGTTGGAACCACAACTCATCCACATTCATGCCATCCAATTCGGGAACAAAATAGTCGGTTATCATTGCTCTATACCGGTCACGGTGGCGAATCGATTCATTCGGGTCCTCTTCAACACTTTGCTCTACAGCGGCAATTGTTTCTTCGGTGCGCACTGTTCGACGTCTCTGCGGATGCGTATTATCACATAGAGTAAACGTAGTGCGAAAACGATCCATGGTTAACCGAATTAATTGCTCTGATGGACGATTATGTCGACCATAAAATGGACGGAGCTTGCGGTAAACTTCGCGAACTGAACCGTTATTTTCGAAATAAATTTGCACGATTTGCAAGCGTTGTTCTTTTGTCAACCTGTTCATGATGAAATGGCAAACCAAACTGAACATAAATGACATTAGAGTTGCCAGATTTGACCACAACATGCCAGTTTTATCTCTTTTCGAAAAACAAACCTGTAAAAAAAACACCCTATACATTATGTTCAAAACTTACCCGAAGGAGGTATAGGTTGTTGTGTCATCCTACGCATAGCAGCCGCCTGGGCAGCTGCATTGGGGAAACGTCCACCACCGCCCACGGTTTGCTGCATCATTTGCGCCTGCATTAGTTGTGCCTGTGTGGCCTTGTATTCGGGTGGCGGGGGACGTGAGCCAGCCATACCATGCTGCTGCATGGCTTGGGCACGCATCATTTGTTGTTGTTGCAGGAATTTAGCTTGATTCATATTCATGGGAGGACCATTGGGTCCACCAGGACCACCCATCATCATGGCGGGATTGGGACCGGAGGGACCGTTAGGATTCATATTGGCCGCAGACATCATTTGATTAGGATTGCCACCCATACCAGGACCCATACCACCCATGCCTGGCACATTCGGCCCACCCATACCCGGAACATTGGGACCGCCCACATTAGGACCATTGGGACCTCCAGGTCCTGTCATAGGATTCATAGGACCGCCATTGGGACCCGAAGAATTGGGACCGCCCGGCACTTGTTGATTGCCCATAAGACCAGCATTATTTGGTACTGCATTGGGAACACCTTGTGAACTGTTAGGACCACTGGGACCATTATTACCCGCCGCCGTGTTAGAGGGATTAGAGGGATGGTTTTGATTTTGCCTTTGCCGCAAGTTTGGTGGTACTTGTTGCTGTTGGTTGCCGGAATTCTGTTGCTGCTGCTGTTGTTGTGAGAAATTCATGGATTGGGTTTGTGACATGCTAAAACCACCATCGGAAGCACCTTTAATAAATTAATTATATAAAGTAATTAGTTATTTTTGAAACTTAAATTGAATGTTTTTTTTTTACAAACTCACCATTGTTGTTATTAATATTTTGATTTGGTTGTTGTTGCTGCTGCTGTTGTGGATTATTGGGACCATTATTATTGCCACCCTGTTGCTGCTGAGAATTTTGAGTATTTTGTTGCTGTTGTTGTTGTTGTTGCTGCTGCTGCTGCTGTTGTTGATTAAAGAACACTCCCTGTTGAGCTGCCACCGATACATTACTTTTCATATCACCGCTGAGATGTAAATGTTGTCCAGCAGAGACCTATAATTACGTATGCGCCAAAGAGTTGGGGAATAGAGTAAGTAAAAGCCATAGAATAAATTAAACAAAATGTTTTAAACAGTTGCAACTAAATTTTAATTTAGTTGAATACTGTAAGTAACGAAATATTGGAATAATTAAATTACAATTAAATGTAATTACAAATATTATAGTTATTAAAAGACTTGCTTATAATAATAAAGGGGGAGGAAGAGTCTCATGAGATTTAAATTAAATTAAAGCATACATTGGGGGCCTATTTCTAATTTGGTTTATTTTTACTTACTTTAAGAGTTAATTTCTTAATAAATATTTCTTTTATTAATTATTCTTTAATAAAAGTTGAATTTATTCCAAGTCTAATTTTAAAGAATAAGAATAACTATTTCTAGAATGTGTGTCAGCAAAAACACTTCAGATTTAAAGAACTATTAAGTGTATTTTGGGTAAATGTAAGTTTTCTTAGCTTTATTCTATAAATAAACCAAAGAAACTATATAATTTCCTCATTTACTTCATCTGAAACTAATCCCAAGAACTAGTTCTTTTATTGAATTTATGTTTGCTGTGAAAGCTTCTCTGGAACTAGTTTAGGAAGTAAAAATTTCAAACAGGAATCTTTATTTAAAGAACTGGTTCCAAATCTTCAATATTTTCTAAAGAAAATTTTCAATATTATCTAGAGAAAATCGTCAATATTTTCTAAACGAAATCTTCAATATTTTCTAAAAGAAATCTGCAATATTTTCTAAACAAAATCTGCAATATTTTCTAAACAAAATCTTCAATATTTTCTAAAGAAAATAACCAATATTTTCTTAAGAAAATCTGCAATATTTTTTAAACGAAATCTTCAATATTTTCTAAAAACAATCTTCAATATTTTCCAAAGAAAATATCCAATACTTTCTGAAGAAAATCTTCAATATTTTCTAAGAGAAGTCTTAATATTTTTCAAAGAAAAACCTTGAATATTTTTTAAACGAAATCTTCAATATTTTCTTTACGAAATCTTCAACATTTTCTTAACGAAATCTTCAATATTTTCTAAGAGAAGTCTTTAATATTTTCCAACGAAAATCTTGAATATTTTTTAAAGGAAATCTTCAATATTTTCTAAACAAAATCTTCAGTATTTTCTTAACGAAATCTTCAATATTTTCTAAAGAAAATCTTTAATATTTTCTAAACGAAATCTTTAATATTTTCTAAACGAAAACTTTAATATTTTCTAAAAGAAGTCTTTAATATTTTCCAAAAAAAAATCTTCAACATTTTTTAAAAAAAATCTTCAATATTTTCTAAACGAAATCTTCAATATTTTCTAAAAGAAGTCTTTAATATTTTCCAAAAAAAATCTTGAATATTTTTTAAAGAAAATCTTTAATATTTTCTAAACGAAATCTTCAATATTTTCTAAACGAAAACTTCAATATTTTCTAAAGAAAATCTTCAATATTTTCTAAACAAAAGAACTGGTTCCAGAACAGTTTCAAATAGCGTGCGTTAGTTTTCTTAAAACCAGTTTTGGAGGTGACAATTTCAAACAAAAGTCTTTTGTCACAACTCTAGAACGACTAATACAGCATTTCCTGGGTTAAAAACTAAATGTAAAACATGGTTTTAAATTATATTAAGAATTTCTTTAAAATAGATTAAAATGGTTAATGTATGAATTTGCAAATTTTTTGCGTAACTGCTGCTTTTACTGTTCCTTTTTGTATAAATAGTAATAAAATAATTGTAATTTATACCGATGGACAAACTGATCTTGTCTAGCTAAAAATTTACAAAAAAATATGTGAACTTCCGCTAGAGTCTTTTAAATATTTCTACAAATTTGAGATCAATTTGGAAACTGATTTTTGCCACATTTGGCAGCACTACTTACAGAATTTTTTCAGAAGACTAAAAACTTTTATATTTTTTTTTTAAATATACATTAATTTTCATCACATTTCACTGAAGGATATTAAATATTCAATCCAGCCAAAATGAATACTTCTGCATTCATACTTTTTTTCTTCTTTACTTTACATATAACCTTTGCCTCGCTTCCAACATACAGAAGAAATAATAAAATTTATCGTTTTTCATACCAAGCCACATTAAAAAAAAAAAATTAAATATGTACATGAACCTTCAAAGTGAGAGAAAGATTTACGAGCACGCACTCATGTTTAGAACAGAGCACAAGAAAAGCAACAAAAGTGTATGAATTGAAAAGCCCTTTACAATAGGCAACAATATTAGAGAGAATACTCTCTAGTTAAAGAAGCAACCAATATTCTTAGATAATGTAGAGGATAAGAAATATGTAGGAACATTTGTATAACATACGCAATTCCTGCTGTTTTATGGAAATTTGTTGTTTACTTTTTTTGCTAGTGTAAAAAGTAATGCATAATTTTGGGCATACATTTAAAGTTTATTTGCTAGAAGAATTATTAAACGCTTGTAATAATGTTGGGGTTAAATGTTTTACAGGATTTTAGGTTTTATATCTACTGGTTTTGCACAATTCCAGGCAATTAGGAAATAAAGAACAAAGAGAGAGTGGGGCTGAAAGTATTAGGGGGGAATAAGTTTAACATAGTTGCAAACAGTTATTTATGGATTTATTATTGTTTGTATTGTTTAACATTTTATCAACAATGTTTAATACATAATAATAAATTCGTTAAATATTTAATTTTTTCTAAAAAATAATATTCCCATTTTCACCTCTGAAGTAGGCACTTATACTAAACAAATAACATTGGTTTTGTATTTTATTTTTCTAAACTAAAACTATTTTTCAACAACTTCTTATTTATTGCATAAGCAAGAACAATTTTTATATTTTATAAATTCCCTAAAATATTTCCATTTCTTTATCCAGAGTGTTAAAACATTTTATGGCTTAATTCTTGAACATTTTTTCTTTAACACAAAATTTAATATTTATTAAAATAAAACATTCATTACACAAATATATCAAATTACATTGTACATATATCCTGACAACTACTGTTGCGACACGCACAGTGGTTTGTAAATAGTCAAGACATTAGCTTTTATATAAATAAATTATAAGAAAAGCTTTAGTAATGTTGCTCTCAATTGTTTGTAGTTCATATTCAGAAGTTTTGACTGTATTTGTATTGTATATTAAACAAATCTCTGTCTCTATATTTTATTAAACAAAACGTTTTAATGTAGTTACAAAAATATATGAAGTTTAGGATGGCCCAAAAATAAATTTTTAATGATTACATACAACTAAAATAAAAAGTTGGTTTATTTTATAAAACTTTTTGTAAAATAATTAAAAAATTTTCAGATCTGAGAAAACTAAATTTTAGTAGACTAAACATCTTCCAGACATTATACATTAATATTTTTGTACATGTGTCAGGAACTAGTTGGCATGGTCCTAAAGTCGTACAGAGAAAACCAGTGCAAAAATTGTTGCTTTTTCCCATATCTAACATAACTACAACAACGCAAAAGTCTACAAAGTTCTTATAGATAGCTGATCAGATTACAACAGGGAAAGAAAGTACATAACATGTTACTATGATCTACATTCTATATTCTCTTTATGCCGATCACTGCTTTTAACTAACATATAGGCGCCAATATCGCTAATGTCTAAGTTACTTCATATATTAATCGACGGCTATACAGCAGCTTAATTCTAAAACAATGTCTTTAACAATTATAAGGACGACAATGCCCACCATTTTGTCGCTTTAAGCCTACAAATATAATTTTTAGCTAATCTTATTCCTAATCAATTCCTAAATAAATTTGTGCACAATTTTACAATTATCGTGAGAATAATAATGACAGAGTTGTTTATATAGTCGTTAACGGCATTACAGACAATTAAGTCTACAAATTTTGTCGTCAATGATCAGCATTGTCAACTTTGTGCGTTTCGCACCATTTTTGGTGCTTTTTTAAATTTTTGGTGCGAAAAATTCTTTAGTTGGTGCCCTTTTTAATTTTTGGTGGCACCGCAGCAAATTCAACACAACTTTTTGTTTCAGTGTGAGAAAAAATCTTTCTAAAATAAAATACACCTGTTTGAGTATCATTTCATTCAACACTGGATTTTTTTTTGTGTATTTCGGTGCGTTTTTTTAATTTTCTCGAAAATGTGATGAAATCTTTAAGTCCTGTTTCACACTCATCAGTTCTGACTGTCAAGTATTTTTCAATGAGAAGGAAAAAGATAAAAGATAATTTTCTCTTACCTTCTCATTAAAAAAATACTTGACTTGAAGAGTCAGAACTGATGAGTGTGAAACAGGTCTAATGTTTATTTGCAGTTTTTTAATAATTCATAACTCATGAAATCTATACGCTGAAAAAATGTATTATTTTAAATACGAATGCATGATAAATGAAATCAAATTCTTCAAAAATCTTTGTTTGAAAATCAAATTAACATTTTAAACATGTAAATAAAAATTCTTGTATAACTTGATGGTTTGGTCTACTGAACTGTAGACGAACAACAAGGGTTAGAGTACCAGTGGAATCCTAACAAATTTTATTGGAAAAAATCAAATAGAAGTACTTTAACTAGAAAACAAAAATATATATAAAAAAGTACCAAATATGTACTGAAATTAGTTTTTTTTTTACCAATTAGTACTTTAGTTCCGAATATCATATTGTGAGTTAAATTTTGAGTGGCTAAATGTTTATTTTATATTTATTAGCTCATTTATTAAAAAAGGCTTTTACTATTATTATTATTTTTACTAATAATCGTTGATAAAAAGTTTTTATAGAATTTGTGATATTAAAAAATTTCAAATTAATTCAATAAATATTTGAAACAAAAACGAAATTTTTAACTTGGTGCGTTTTTTTTTTTGTAAATGGTGCGATTTTTTCCATTTTGGTGCGTCTTGAAATTTCAAAAATCCTATTCTTGAGTTAAAAAATATTTTTTTTGATAGATATCTTACTCGCGATTATAAAGGCCTTAAAGTAAATTGTATAAGCTTTCTTTTGAGAAAAAAGGGGCCCAAATTGAAAAAAAAATTAAAAAAAAAAATAATAAAAAATAAAAAATTTTTTTTTTTTTTTAAATAAATATTTTTAGAATGATTGAAGAATAGCTATCTAAAGTCCTTTAGACAATTTTTGCTAGGACCAATAGGTGAAAAGTTACACCCATTTAAAAAAATAACCTGTATGATCAAAATGTCCAACTTTGACCCCCTTTAACTCCGGCACTTCTGGACTGATAGAGCTGAAAATTTGTGTCTGGTCTACTATCTAATAGTACTAACATTGGTGCAAATTTCATCCAAATCGGAAGACATCGATTTTTAAAATTGGGTCACTTGACATAAAATTCACCATATACATATATATTTTAAATTTCTGATTCCACTTAAATGGTGCCATTCTAATGTTCCGGTGTTTTGATAATTTTATAAACAAAACTTTAAAAGGTATCAAAACAATCAATATTTAATAACTTTTTTAAGCACAGGCGTACAAACAAACTGTGGCTAATATACAATTTAATTTTAAAAGTTATTGTATAATCTTTAAAAGTTACTTAAATTTTTAGAATCACCAGTCTTTCAAGCTAACTACGTTCATGTTTTTAAGAGTATAGTAAATGCTTCTTTGCATAAGTTTATGTAGAAGCAGTATTAATTTTTTGCCAATTAAGTTTTATATAATGCAAAGCAAGCAAAACATAGTATTTTAAAATATATTTATGTTAATTTCATCTTTAGCGATATTTTGGTAAATTCAAAGCATATTTAAAAGAATATTTTTAAATAGACTATGCTAAGTAAACTAAAATGCTATGCGCCCTTAACTGGGCCTAATAATATATGTATATTAATTTTCCTAATTAATAAACTTTATCTATGTGTAGGCTTCATTAATGTTCAAATAACTAATATCCTAAAAGTATGCAACAATATTTTCTTTTTGCAAAATTTCATAATATTAACTAAACTTCATAATCCCCTTATTAAAAAACTATTTTCTTTATAAAACAAAAGTGTACAAATCTTTTTCATTTAGCTAAACTTACGCTCAACACTAACTAAACCAAGTAAAACATTATATGAGTATTAACTTTTTTATTCCAGTTAGATTCACTTATAACTATACATATTTTCAAATTCATATGCCTATTTATTCACATGCCCACCATTTCTTCAACGTTCGTGCTCTATTACTATTTTTTTTTTTGTTAGCCATGGTGGCTTTTCATTTCCGTTTCTTATTTATACAACAACAATAGAGCACAACAACAAAAACAAATTTTTCCAATTATTTTAAGTGGTTTTTGTATGCTGTTGTATTTGTTTTCATGTATTTTTCCTACAACTACAAAGCTTTTTTCTGCTCCTCTTCTTTTGCCAAGAAACAGTCAGTGTCAAAGCAGTGTGCACCACCACTTACAAACTCCCGTTTTATTTAGGAGCAGTAGACAACAAGAAGAAAATAGAGAAAAAAAGGTTAAAAGCTTAACTCGTAAAAGCCATTTCAACTAACTCTATGTCTAGTATGGTTCTTAAGGGTTCTCTTTCAATAAATATTATTTGAAACGCTTTTCATTCCTGTTACTGCTGTTTGCCGAATAAAGCTCAGCATAAATTATATTTTTTCCAAAAAAATTGATATATGATTTTCTAAGATATCATTGTATTATATTACATTTCATTTTATATGTATGTATATGTATGCATATCGCACACATAGTACCAAAGTGGCACAACTCAAAATACTAAAATTTTCAGGAGAGACAAAAAAAGTTCATCGTGCACAAGCAACACACTTAACATAAAAATAGGCAAATTTGTAATTTTTACGGTTAAAGAAGATAGTGATGTGAAAGAAATTTTTGCAGTAGTTAGAGATGTGCACTCTGAATAAATTTATGGAAAAAAGTCAATTTTGGAAAATTTTGAATTAAGTCACTTTTGTACTATGTGTGCGATATATCTTTTGGTACATCCTAAAAGTATGCAAACTTATTTGTTAATGTCTGTCTGCTTTCCTTAATGTACATCCATACATAAATATGTATGTATATAAGAATGAGTGGGTGGGTGGGTGACTGTTTGTCTGTCTGTTCGAGTGGAGTGCTGTGTATGTGTCATAAACAAACTGTAAACATTTTAAGTTCTTTTTTTATTATTATTAATATCATTAATCTGTATTTTATGTATTATTAAATGAAATTGTATTCAGAGAATACGTTTCTTCTAATAGATAGTAGTAGAGATATAAATTTACATAACTTGACATGAGCTTTATTCTTATTCATTTTAAAATTATACATTAATAAATTGAAAAGTACTCTACTAAATTGTTAGGGGTTTTTTTTAGGCAATATTGGTTTGTGATAAGATTTGTTTATTTTTTTGTTTTATTTAGAAGTGTATATATGTATGTATAGTTCTAAAAATGTTCTGAAGCTTTTGAAATTATTGACTATTATTTATATTCTAAATCAAGTGCTAGTATCAGTAAATATATCTAAAAAAACCCCAAGTGTATTTATTAAAACATGATTTATATGTCCACTTGATAAGCCCTCCTTATTTTCGATTCAATAGACGAAATTTGCAAATATCTTTACTAATTTTGTAGGTATAAAAAAGGATTCTGTGTACATTCCTAAAAGTATGATCACACTTGGCAAATATTTGCAGAAAAAGACGTAACCTTAGTGGTTACAAAATTTATTTGAACTCGTTTATATAATTAAAACAACTTTTTTATTAAGGCCAAAGCACAATAAATATTTAGTTTTAATTTATTTGATGCTGTTTGATCTTGCAAAACTCTTGTAAGAGTAAACAACGTCAAACAAATTTGTGCTAAAACACAGGTTACGCTTCTTTGAGTAAATATTTGCAGGTGCGATCGTACCTTAAGACTTTTATAAAACAATTGACCTGAAAAGTAGTTGATAAAGAACTTTTTTGTGTGTTTGGTTCTTTCTAGAGCTTTCAGAAGTAAACCGGAAAAGTCAATATGTTTAAATTCGAAATCGTACTAATTGAAGCCAAATACTAATGAAGCTAAAATTTTTGTAATTACAATTAATTACAATTTTTTAAGTTTTTTATTTTAAATTTTTTTAAGTTTTATATATAAGTGCGGCAACTATATTATGATAAAGTTACGTTTCTCATGATTACTATATTCATGACATGGACAGGCTTTTTCATAAGTTTTATGGAGCACATAAAAAAACACACTAGATGCAGTTTAAAGTTCTTTCACATGCAAACTGAGGTAACTTTTCTAGGTTTAGGCAATGATTCTTCCTCATACATAATAAAAGTTAAGTAAATATATTTACGAAAGACTTCACAGAGAGGAGCTGCATTATGCTGAAGAAAATTGTTTTTGGCAATAACTAGCAATTCTAAAACCATATACTCGTTTAACAAGTCAATCTTGTTATACCTTTAAATACATGTATAATTGCTATAAATATTGTTTCTTGTAACATAGTTTTTTTCCTTTTATAATCAAAATATTTTTTGCAACTTCAAATCAAGGAAAATTTTAAGTATACACTTTTAAAAATATAAAAATTACCCTCATAAATATGCTTTAAAAAAATGTATGCAAATAAAATAAAAGCCATAATTGAAAATTTATTACATATTCAACATAGCACACACACGCGCTCAAATGTACACTAAAAAACTTTTAAATTTTCTACAAAAACACAACCATACATACAGGCATATACGCTTAATAAACAAAATTTAATGCCTACTTTAGGGATTTTTTGCTTTTGATATTTAAATACACATAGATACATATTCAAATAATTTTTCAGTAATTTTAAGCTATTTTATTATAGGTTTGCACTCGTATGTGAGTTGTTGCTGGTTTTTCTCTCTGTAGATTCACAGTTGAAATAAAAATGTTTTTTTTTTTTTTTTTTTTTTGAAATTAAATTATCACGGAAATTTTACCCCTGACATTTGACCTATTTCATGGGTGTTTGCTTATCATAATATTTATTACGAAAAATAATGTTTTATGTGAATGAGTGTGTGTGTGTGTTTGTGAGTATGTCAAATGTGTGGATAAATAAGTTTATATACAAAGTAAATAAATTGATTTTTTTTGCTGGGTTTCTTTGTTGCTCTTTTACATAATGTGACAGCAACAGTAAAACGAGAGTAGTTTTTTTTTATTATGGATATTTCATATATAAAAAGTAAAGAATCAGTGATTAATCATTATTATCTCTCTCAATTTATATAATTTTTGTCTCTAATATGTTTTAATTAAAATAAATGCATTTGTCTGTTGTGTGTATACGTTTCTGGTTGTTAATTATCTTCTTTTTTATAATTCTTTTGTCTTATATTTTTCATTATGGTAATTGTGTTTTTGATTATATATATATATATATAAACCCATAAATATGTCAAGAAATACTTTACAATATTGCAAATAAGTAAGTAATATGTTGCTGTTGTCTTAAGTTATTAGAATATTAATTAAGTTATAATTTCATAATAATTATTCATAGAAATTTAATGATTTGTAATTATATTAACAACTTACATTAGATGTTACATTGGGTATGTATGGCAATGAATAAATAGGCTATGACATTTAAGTTTAACATATAAAGCCTAAATGTAGATAATGTATATAATGTATATAAATGTAAGCAATATTGTGAAGCCTTAAAATATGCTATAAATTTTAATGATTATGATTAACGAGATTTTTAATCTTTATAAATATATAAAAACTAGATTTTGTGACATTAATATTTAGGTCAAGCCTATTTTAAATTTTAATGTTTTTTTTTTCTAAAAACTTTAAAATATGTATGTTCTTAAAATTACATCTGCCTTGAAGTAGCACATGTTTCTATTAATTTTGTTAATGTTTTTTTTTCAAATTGAACTTGCACTCAGTCAAAATATGGGAATAAAAGAAATAAATATTTTTAAGAAGTCTCGACATGAATACGAAAGAAATAACTGAAGAAAAGGAAAAACAACAACTTAAATAGAAATTAATAAAAAAAAAAATGATAATTTACAGAAAACTTCGAACCACCAGTTACTGGTTAAAGGATTGATGTTGTCTGTTGACTAGCAGGCACCGTAATGGTGCAATGGTCAGAACGTAAAGAATTCTGATGAGAGAAAGTGGTGTTTCTCGAAACATATGTCAATTCAACCAACAACCCAGGTTCGAATCCTAGTCAGAAAAATTATCAAAAAATAAAAAATTTTTTTCAAGTTGTTAAATAATTCCTTATTCAGTAAAAAAAAACAATTTAATGAAAATTAAATTCAAATGAACTTAAGCCTAACTAAACAAAATTGAAATATTAATAGTTCAACAAAAATACTACTTACTAATTATTTTTAAGAACATATATAAATCGACTTTATTAAAAGCCCTATATTAGAAACCCCTGTGTTGTAAATTTCGCAATTTTTGAACTTTGTTTTAAGAAAAGCTTGAAATTGCTTTCATAAACTCTCAGTTATTACTGGTACATATACATACATATACACCTAATTGTATTTTTACACGGTAATTGGTTTCAGGAAACCCAGTGTAAAAAAGACATTGGTGGAATGCAAAATAGGTGATTGGTTCCTTATCTCTAAAACCTATTGAAATTAGTGAAAAATAAGGATTTTTTAGGAACAACTATTCAGTTTTATAATATGTATTAAATCACATATACAATGTGTTTTTACACAAGCACTGTTATTAAAAAAAAGATATGCACTCTAAGCATAAAAGTAATGTAAAAAATTGTATGACAAGTTCATTGTGCTAAAAGGGAATTTCACTAAATTTGTACTGTTTACAATTGCTCTGACCAGTAAATTTGCTTGTATCCATAAAAAGGGAATTCCCCTAAATTTGTGATATTTCGCAAAAATTTAATTAACCCCAAAAAATTTGAATCGAGCCCCAAAGATTTTGAATCGAGCTAAATGGAATAAAATCGTGTAAAAAAATAAAATTTGTTTATTTTCAAATCGTGTTAAATCAAAACCGTGTAAAAACAGAATTAGGTGTACATATAAAATACTCTATTAATTGCTACATTTAATAATTTCACATTCTACTTTTGAAAAAGTCATTGTTACCATACCTTTAGAAATTGTATGAAAAAAAAAAAAACAAAAACTGCAGGCATTTAAATAAATTACATGTCAAAGGTACGCTACACCGTCCCTGTAGTGTTTGTGGGATCCGTCTTTCAAACTTAAACTCGAATACTCCTTGGCTACAACCATGTAAAATTTTATCTCGATCTAAAATTTTAATTTTCAAATTAATTAATTAATTTTCAAATTACAGATTTCAAATTTTCAAATTAATTAATTTTTAAATTACAGATTTATTTCCAAAAAAAATATAGATTCTGCCCCACTGTCCCTTTATTTAGCTTAATTCAAAGCAAATTGTCACCTTTTCTGATTTCTCACAAATTTATACATAACGAGTTGTCATAATTTATAATAATCAATTTATTACTTATTGTGCTTTTATTCATTATTATTATAAAAATAAAACCACAAACTGTTGTTGATAATATAATCAATCAACCAAAAAATAATGAATATAAAATATTGAAAAAAAAAACACAACATAAATTGTTATAAATATTATTGGGCTTTTTTGTTAAACATTTAATGGTAATTACACGACTTATTTAAGTATATATTATATAATTAGTTACTTTGTATTACAAAGTAATACAAATTGAACAAAAAGTATAAACAAATATTATAATAAAATGAAAGGTGAAACAGTGAATGTAATATTGTATAAATTTTATTAAGTGTAAAAAGTATCATAACAGCAATTAAGTTAATTAAAAATGTAACATTTGTTTGAGCAAATGCAAACAATTTTTTTCTAAAGGGTGTTTTTTTTAGATGTATACAACTTTAAGTTGGCCACACTTTTGAACTGGCAGCCATTTTGTCAAGTAATTTATAACATGAATAGACTGAAACCTGAACAACGCAAATTTATTTTGAAAATCGTGGTTCTGTGTTTTTTTAGATGTATGAAATTTGTAACTTTGAAATGGAATAAAAGGATTTTTTTTAAATTTTTTAAATAAATACTTTATTCGAAGGATAATCTTCTGACATTATAATTTAAGTATGACTTCTGGTATATGTCTAGCTCGGACGTAGCCTAATCTAGAGGTCGAATTTGCGTTGCATTTTTCCAAAATTTGTGACCGAATGTTGTCCTCTAAATTGAGTCGGGCTTATCGGCGTAGACTAGCGTCTTCAAACATAAATCACTTGACAGCTGACAAAATGGCCGCCAGTTAAAAAAGTGTTGCCAACTTCAAGTTCCATACATCAAAAAAAAAAAAAAAAAAAAAAAAACACCCTATATAAATGAAGGTTTTGTATTAATTTTAAATTGAAAAAAGTCAAATAAATTATACAGTCGGTCCTCGATTATGCGTGATGGTCGGGACCAGAAGCATTACAGATAATCGATTTTCACGGTTAATCGAATAACAATTTTGATTATAAAGTTTTTTTTAAATATTTTTATTATTTATCAAGTAAACATTGGTGTACATACTACTTAGTTACAATAAAAAAAATTAAATCTTCTCAAAACTTTGTGCTTTTGAGCTATCATTTTAACACTCGTTAATTATTTTAACTTTATCTTCAAAATTTCAAACGTTTCTTTGTCTGTTTCCCACTGGTATTTAGATTTAATCACCCGTATTTTCCAAATTTCAAAATTAAACTTATCACTAGTAAATGCTTCTGACTCATCGTATGCAAACAATTATAAGTTAATAAAAAAAATTCTGCCATCACGGACAATAAAGGTAATCACGGTTAATCGCAGCAAACAATTTGAAAAGTAATATTTGCCCATCCGGGTACCGTTTAACCGGATCACGGATAATCGAGGCCCGACTGTAATTTAAAAATTAATTAATTTGAAAATTTGAAATCTGTAATTTGAAAATTAATTAATTAATTTGAAAATTAAAATTTTAGATCGAGATAAAATTTTACATGGTTGTAGCCAAGGAGTATTCGAGTTTAAGTTTGAAAGACGGATCCCACAAACACTACAGGGACGGTGTAGCGTACCTTTGACATGTAATTTATTTAAATGCCTGCAGTTTTTGTTTTTTTTTTTTTTCATACAATTTCTAAAGGTATGGTCAAATTTGGCAAATATTTACTCAAAAAAGCGTAACCACTTGTTTTAGTACAAATTTGTTTGACGTTGTTTACTTTTACAAGAGTTTTGCAAGATTAAACAGCATCAAATAAATTAAAACTAAATATTTGTTGTGATTTGGCCTAAATAAGAAAAGTTTTTTTTTAAATGAATAAACGAGTTCAAATATATGTTATTTAGTGGTTACGTCTTTTTCGGCAAATATTTGCCAAATGTGACCGTACCTTAAGATTTTTAAGTCTTCAGCTACATCTTTAAATAACAGGCTATTTGAGCTATTTGTCTCGTATAGTTTTCGAGTTGTAAGCATTTAAAAATTTAAATTTTAAAATTTTTTCCAAAACCTGGTCAGATTATTTTAAAATATCGGGCAGAATTTTTTACCGCTTTTCCTTAAATTTATTTTGTTTGTTACACAATAAAATTTCCCCAAAGATACAAAATATTTGAAAGCCTTTTCTAGCTATAAAAATAAATGATTTTCACTTTGAAATTTAAAACATAATAGATTTGTTTATTAAAAAAAACTTTCTTTAAGAATATATATAACAAAATTTATAGGTATCTTTACAGAGATCAGTTTAACATAAAAAACTTGTTAAATATTTCAAAGATGATGCCCCTGCGCCATTACGAATTTGACTTATTTTTCTTTTTATCAAAATTTCAAACTTAGGCAGTGTATTCTATAATTTCAAAACTGGTATTAAGAAACGTAAAGCAGTTTCAAAAACCTTCATGATTTCCTTATTTATACTTAAAGTATTTTACCAGACCAGAAAGAAAACTGGAATGGGCGAAATTGTAAACAATTTTATTTCTGGAATTTTCGTTTGCTTTTTTTCTTTTAGAAGTTGCAGGAATCGCTTTGCATTGATGTTTGCATTGATGTTTTTTACTATTTAGAATGAAAAATTTAATCTAAATTTATTTTAATTAATAAAGATTTTATTACATATTTGTAGAAGCTCTAAAAAATACAATTTTTTTTTTAAAAAAATTTTGATTTGTAGGAGATGTTACTCAACCATCATTGTCGTACAAAATATTGGTCGCCTATATATAGCAAATACCATTACAAATTTAGCAGCGGAGCCAAGCTCTCTGCTACAAACGGCAAGCGAAAAATGTGTGACAATATATGGGGCATTTTTGTTCCATAGGAGCGAATTGTGAATTTTTAAAATTGCAAGAAAACTTGAAAATAAATTTTCTTAAAAAAATGCCGAAAAGCAATCAATAACAATCAATTGCTAAGAGATGGAAATTAAATATTCATTTTTAAAAAATGTATGAGAAATTCAAATGGGAAATTTTTGGTTCAAAAATCCGCTCTACGGTTAAAAAAGATTTTAAGCTTAAACAATTATTGGAATATTAATTGGTTTTTAAAATTTAATACAGTTGTAAATATTTCACTTTTAAAAGTATGCATTGTCAATTTATGTATAACATATTTTATAAAATTTAATTTGTTATAATACAAACGTTATTTGTATTAATAACAAGCCAAGGCCACAAAACACAATTTTTAAAATACAAACTTTAATAACTTTTAAATTACATACATACAAAATTTAAATCAAAACTGTAAACATATTTTTGCACATTATCTGCTGGTCCACAAATTCTAATAAACATTGAAAAAATGTGTAATAATTGTAATTGATTTTTCTTTACAACAATTAGTTGATTACCCGACTTTGACAAACAATGAACAACAATCAATAATTAACATGTATGTATGTACATTAGGGTGTCCCATTCCAAAAAAAAAATTTGGGGATCATTCTTAATTTGAATACTCATAAGGCTAAGAATTTTTGAGATTTTTTTCCGATTTTTCGGAGGTGGTTTAGAGGTCGCGCAAATTGATTTTGTACCAAAAATCGACCTTTTTGGGCTTTTTTTGAATTTTGGTTGAAAATTGGTAAAAAATAGATATTTCTTCAGCTTTTGAATCAAGATTCTTAAAGAAAATTTTCTGATCTTTAATTTTATGTGCATAAATAATAAGTTTCGTCAGGGATTTTCCACATTTTGATACATTATATAACAGTTTTACGTAAATTTTCAGCAAATATGAAAAAAAATGCTTTATAACTTTTAAAATTTGTATGAAGACTAAAAAAACTAATGATGCAGTTTGAAAGATTATGAAGTTTTAAATAAATTAGCGAAAAAAAAATGAATTTTCTCTCACCGTTCTCGAGTTATGCCCTTTTAAAGCTTTGTACACATTGTATGAAATGTATAATACTATAAGTTGTGAACTAGATTTGCATTGCTTTAAACTTTAAATAATTGGATTTAGAAAATGTAAATAAATTACCAAAAAAAAACAATATAAAAGCTTTTATGCTAGAGCCCTCTCGCAGTAATTAGCAGTCACTATATATATAAAATCTGAAGTTTTATTGCTCCGGTAAGTTGAAATTATCATAAAGTAGTCCAAGAAATATTGGGTAATATTTTTTTAAAATAGATATGCCTTTGTCGAATACAAGGAATGTGTGGTGTGTGGGCAAAATGATTGATGCCCTTGATACTGCCAAACCGCCGACAAAAAAGCAAATACTGCAAAGATTTTTTAAATTGCATTTAGTGGAAAAGTGCACTATTTCCAAAAGCGCCAGAATAATAGCAAAGAGTTTGAGAGATTTGTGGAATCCAAATCAGGAACTATGCAATATTTCTCGCAAAATATTAATATTGCACTCGAAGTGGGCAAAGTTATGTAAGGGTAAGTCTAGAAAAACCAAACTCGAAATTAAGAAAAGAAAGGACTTCGTGAACGACTTGAAGAGCGCGTTCTGCAATATAGGTCAACCTTTGACAAAATCTCAGCCCACAAATAAAGTTCAGAAGACCAAATCAGAACCGTTTGAAAAGGAGGATATCAGCAGCGTTGATAGCGATGATTCTGACGTTTCGGTCTATGAAAGATAAAAAAAAATTGTTCAAAAGGAAATTTTCACTTTGCCAAAAAATCAAAGCTTTGTGCAAGCCTTGACAGAACCGGGATTAGTTGCCGTAAGGCTTCGCTCATTCTGAATTCCTACGCTGATTCCGGACAGAGCAACGCAAAAGCTGCATGCTCAAAGAGTTCAATTTGGAGAGAACGTAAAAAGCAGCGGCTGATTTTGGCAGACTCAATTAAAAAATCGTTTGTTGCTTCAAATTATAACACGGTACATTGGGATGGAAAAATAATGCCTGACTTAAAAAACAAAAGGAATAAAAATGATCGGCTATCCATTAGTGTAACTGGTAATTCAGACTCCAAGCTTCTGGGAGTAGTACCACTTTCATCAGGAACAGGAGAGGCCCAAGCCGAGGCAGTATTTCAAACCTTAAAATCTTGGAATGTAACGAAAAATGTCCAATTTATGTGGGCGGACACAACCAGCTCCAATACAGGACGGCGGATTGGGGCTTGCGTTTTACTTCGCCAAAAATTAAAAAAAGACCTGATATTTTTGGCATGCCGCCATCATATGATGGAACTAGTTGCTGGATCAGCGTTGAAGGCCTTTAATATTGAGGATCAAATTACATCCCCACAAATTAAAATTTTCGTCACTCTTCAGGGAAGGTGGGATTCCATTGATAAAAAAAAATTTTCGGATTGTATAAACCACGAAATTGTTGGAAAAATTATTCCGGAGTTCATACGAAAAGATCTAATTATTTTTGTAAAAGGGCAGCTGGAGAATATGCAACCAAGGGAAGATTATAAAGAAATGCTGCAACTGAGCCTTATTTTTTTTAGTGATAGACCTGAGCCCTATCCAACCATAAAATCTCCTGGAGCCATTAACCGAGCTCGCTGGATGATGAAAATTATATACTCTCTAAAAATATGCATTTTTCGAAACCAGCTACAACCTTTCATTCAAAATTCAAAAATTGATGCCTTGCTGGAGTTTACCTCATTTATTTTAAGAGTATATATTAAAAATTGGTACCTATGCCAATGTCCCCGATACGCTTCTCTCAATGACCTTAGACTTTTGAAACAATTGTATGATTACAAACGCTTTAATGAAAAAGTTGCACGCGAGACTCTGAAAACCTTTCTGCGGCATCAGTGGTACCTTTCCGAGAAGTTGGCTGCCTTATCGTTATTTGATGAACGTATAAATACCAAAACTTTGCGTTTAATGCTCAGAAACCTACATGAACCAAGTAATAACCACGAATTAGTGAAAGGAAATTTAACAGAAGACATGATTGAAAATAAACAAATTCAGTGTTTTATTACAAAAGCCAGCCTAACTTTTTTTGAAGCCTGCAACATTTCTACTGATTTTTTACAAACGGATCCAGAAAAATGGGAAAACAACAAATCATTTCAGGAAGCAAAACACAGAGTTCAACAATTGCAAGTTGTAAATGATGTCGCAGAACGTGGTGTGGCCTTGGCTAATAGTTATATTAATATCACAACTTCTGAAACAGACTTTCAGAGTTTACTGCAGAACTATAATAAATGATTTATAACAATTCTATTTTTCTTTGTTTTTAATATAATTGTTATGTATGAGTGGTAAGTAACTATTATTTTATTTGTAAAAACATTTTCTAAATCCAATTATTTAAAGTTTAAAGCAATGCACACCTAGTTCACACCTTATAGTATTATACATTTCATACAATGTGTACAAAGCTTTAAAAGGGCATAACTCGAGAACGGTGAGAGAAAATTCATTTTTTTTTCGCTAATTTATTTAAAACTTCATAATCTTTTAAACTGCATCATTAGTTTTTTTAGTCTTCATACAAATTTTAAAAGTTATAAAGCATTTTTTTTCATATTTGCTGAAAATTTACGAAAAACTGTTATATAATGTATCAAAATGTCGAAAATCCCTGACCAAACTCATTATTTATGCACATAAAATTAAAGATCGGAAAATTTTCTTTAAGAATATTTACTCAGAAGCCGAAAAATACCGATTTTTTTAGCAATTTTCAATAATAATTCAATAAAAGTCAAAAACGATAGATTTTTGGTACAAAATCAGTTTGCGCGACCTCTAAAGCACTTCTGAAAAATCTGATAAAATTCTCAAAAAAACTTTACCTAATGAGTATCCAAATTAGGAAAGATCTTCCGAGAAAATCCAAATTTTTATTTTTTTTGGGACAACCTAATGTACATATTGATTTTTATATACGCAAGTGCATCTTTATGAATAGGTTGGTTTCAATATGTTGCAGTAAATTTATTTTGCTATATGTATATAGCAAAACATGTTTCCCTTAAATTTTCAACAAATTTTGTTATAAACTAGATTTGTTTGTAACAGTGTGTTGATTGTGTTTTACCATATTCATAGCATAATTTAGGGCAAAACATAAAGTCAATTTAATAAAAGAGAAATATTAGCTCGTTATACAAGAATTTTTTTTTTTACTTTTTTTTATAAATGTTTAAAATGTGATCACAAACAAAACCTAGTAGAAAAAGAAGTAAGTAATATAGGATTTTAACTGAAAGATGAAATAATAAAAGTTATGAAATTTAAAATTTAAAAGAGATTTGTTTAAGGAATACAAACAAGAATGATTTTTGCTGTAACCCATATGATTTTCCAGCAACAATTTCAACTCTGTATAAATTTTCTACATGTGTAAATAGGGAATTTAAATGAATAAAAACAAACACGAGTATACAAGAATTTTTAGTCGTATTTGTGTTAAATGTTTATCTTATTTATTGCAATATATATATGTACCTACATTTTGTATATAAATTTATATATATTTTTTTTTATATTTATTTTCCCTAACATCCAGCCAGCAAACACTTTAGGGAATTTCACTGAAATATTTATTTTTATTAAAAAAAAAAAATAATTGTTTGCTCTAAGAAAGTGTATACAATAATAATTTGGTTCATGTGCCATGTACCATATGTTATTAAGAGGGTATCTATCTATACATTATTCTCTATAGTCTTCGTTATTATTTTTATTACACACAACTATAAATTTGAAAATAATAAAATAAACAACAAAACATAAATTTAATTGCAAAAAAAAAAACACAGAAATGAAATGATAAAGCCAGCAGTATTTTAAAGCCCTGCCACCCCACAACGATCGTGTCCATTTTAATTTGTCCTTTATTTATGTGGTATTTTATTATTATTCTGTGTGTATGAGAGAGAGTTTTTTTTTTCGTATTGTTTTATTTGTTAATACGAAAATTATTGCAATTTGTATATGAGTTTGAGAGCCAACAGGAAAAAAGCGAATTTATTAATATTATAATGGTTTCAAATGGACTTGACCAAAATTTATGGCCCTTTACGTTCTCATTTTAATGTATTCGATTACAATATTTTCCCTTACTGTCTCCCTCTCTGTCTATGTAGCATTCCCTGTATCTCGTGCTTTTTTTTTTTTTTTGTTGTAATGATATTTAAAGGTACGAGTACGTTATGTTTCGTTAATTTAATGCACTTCATAAGATTAACAATTTATTCAGAGCTTGGTTAGGTTGAGGAGGAAACTTTGTGTATTGTACACTTTTGTATTTATTTTACTTTTTTTAGGGTGGCATGCTACTAATAATGTTTTAGGTATTATATTTGACTGTCTGCTTGCTGTATGTATATGTGTATATTTCATATTTAGCATATTTTCAATTTGAATTTAAAAAGATTATACATAAATTTATTACTATTATTATTATTATGTTATTGTATAAAGCTCAATTTTAATTTATTTATAAATATGTATATGCTATAAATAAAAGAAACGCCTTAAAATTTCCATATCTTTTAAATTGTTACAAAAAAATTAGTTTGATTAAAATCAAGTAGCATTAAATTGAGTTTTATATTGTAAATTAGTTTTTTTTTTTTTTTTTTTTTTTTTTTTTTTGCATTTAATTATTTATTGAATCTTCAAAATGAAATGACAATAAGTATTCAAATCTTAATACTAAAAAGAAAATAATAAGCCCAGCCAGTGCTAGACAAAAATTTTTATGATACTAAAAAAATTTCACATCAACTGATCCAGTCATCTATTTTGCGCTTGAGTTAAAGCAAGGGTATCCCTCCTTCTCAACCGATTGTGGCCACTAAAGTTAAGGATGTCTCGTGCAAGGGGGTTTGGATGGTGTTCAAGTTTGCTGACATACTTTGACGCATATTTTGTAAATTCGACTTTTACTAATGGCACGCCTAGATCTTTGTGGATTCGAGAATTTTTAACATACCATGGTGCTGCAGTAATTATACGTAGAATTTTATTTTGACCCCTTTGAATTTTTTCAATGTTGGATGCTGAGGCAGTACCCCATAATTGAATTCCATAGCACCAGATTGGCTTTAGTATTGCATTGTACAACAAAAGTTTGCAATCCAATTTCAATGTAGAGTTTCTGCCGATTAGCCAATTAAGTTGCACTGCTTTTAATCTCATTTGTGTAAGTTTCGCTTCAATATGAGACTTCCAAGTTAAACGGCGGTCGAGGTGAATGCCGAGGTATTTGACTTCATTGTGTTGCGGGATAATTTGATTATTTATTCTGATGAACGAGCAGGTATCTTTTCGCAATGTGAAAGTTATATGAATACATTTCTGTTCGTTAACCCTGATTTTCCAAAGCTCTAGCCAATTCTCTAGTTTATAAACATAATTCTGCAAATTCTGTGATGCAACTTGGTGGTCCTGATGGACGCTGATAAAGGCTGTATCGTCTGCAAAAGTTGACGTATGGATTTTAGGGTCTGACGGCATGTCGGAGGCATATATCAAATATAAAGTAGGACCCAGTATGCTACCCTGTGGCACACCTGATTCAATTGGCTGAGCGGTACTTAAAAAATCACCTTCTTTGATTTTAAATTTGCGACCGTATAAATAACTTTCCATGAGTTTATGGGTGTTAGCAGGCAGAGTTAATTTTATTTTGTGCATTAAACCGTCATGCCAAACTTTGTCGAACGCTTGCGACACATCAATGAAAAGGGCGGAGCAGTATTTTTTGTCTTCAAACGACCCTCTTATCACATTTACCAATCTGTGTGTTTGCTCGATGGTGCTGTGTTTAGCTCTGAAGCCGAATTGATGATTAGGAATACATTCAGTGTCATTCAGAATTGGAGTCAATTTAGTCATTAACAATTTTTCAAACAGTTTTGAAATTGTCGGCAGTAGACTAATTGGCCTATATGACTCCACTTTGGTATGGTCCTTCCCTGGCTTAGGAATCATAGTGATCATAGACACCTTCCAATCTGCAGGATAGTATTCTAGGCGTAAAATAGCGTTGAAGATAAAGAGGATAATTCTTCTTGCTACACGAGGTAACTCCACAAGCATTTTATTGCTGATTTTATCCATACCTGGAGCCTTTCTAAGGTTCAGAGTACCAATAGCGTTTTGGACATCACGAAAGTTTAGTCTTAGAGGTACAGGAGGCCTTATAACAAGTGGTGGCAAATCAGATTCGTTATTATTTGAGTTGTTTATAGTAAACACATTTCTCAAATGGTTAACAAATAAAGTCCCCTTCTCGGAATCATTTCTAGCCCAGTCACCAGTCGGATTTCGCAAAGGAGGTTTTCCTCTTACTGGTCTTTTTAAACCTCTTGCCGCCCTCCATAACGAGTAGTCAGATTGTGGGGTACTATCAAGACCTTCCAAGTAAGATCTAAGTGAGGCCGTTCTTTGGGTTTCTAAGAAATGTCTTAGTATATCTCTGCATTCCCGTAGCCTAGCTTTCAGTTCAGGAGACCTGTGAATTTGCCACTCTCTTCTCATTCTTCTTTTTTCTGATAGGAGATGTTCGAGTTCAGAGAAATAAGTTCTGTTTGTCCTATTTCTACATTCAACGTGATAAGTGGAAGCGTGATGCACAGCTCGTCGAAGGTCCTCGGTAAAGTTGCCAATCGACTCATCAATATCGTCGGTAGTTCTCAACACAACATTTTCCGTGCAATGAGAACTTAAATACTTTTTGTATTTTATCCAACTTACTCGGGTCTTAGTCATGTTCATAAATGGAGAACCACACACTTGAGGGAAATGCATTGAAATGATAGTAGGAGAGTGATCTGAGGACAAGTCCAGTGAAGGATCCACTTGCATCCATTCTACAGGGATATTTTTCATTACCCCAAAGTCAATAACATCGGGAATCTTCCGTCGGTCCGTCGTTTTGAAATTAAAATATTTTGTAATATTAAAGGGATTTACATATGAGGTCTGATCAAAAAATAACCGTTATTTTCAAATTTCGTGAGTTATGTATGTTCGATTTTCGTATTTTTTGTTTCTGTTATGTTGGTACACATGTCTGTTATATATGTTGTTGTTAAAATCAGCCATTTTGGTTAGTCGTGATTTGGTGTGCTCTTCGATTTTTTACTATTCGAAAAAAAATGGATCAAAGAAACTGCATTAAGTTTTGTGTAAAAAAATAAATTAAATGCGCAACGACATTTGTAATGTTGACTGTGGCATTTGGCGAGTCTACTATGAGCAGAACCGGTGTAAGGAAAGCCGAGAAGATGAAAACATTGAAGCAGTGAAGAAAATTATTTTGGATAATCGTCGAATCACTATCAGAGAGGTTGCTGATGATGTTGACATATCGTTCGACTCATGCCAAGCAATTTTTACGGATGTTTTAGGCATGAAATGTGCGGCAGCGAAGATTGTTCCAAAATTGCTAAATTTTGACCAAAAACAACGTCGCTCAGGAGCTGTTGAACATCGTCAACAACGATCCAGATTTCCTCAAAAACATAATAACTGGTGACGAATCATGGTTGTATGACTATGACATTGAAACTAAAGCCCAATCATCTCAATGGAAACATCCAGAAGAGCCAAGACTGAAAAAAGCACGTCAAGTTCGGTTAAATGTGAAGGTTTGGCTCACTGTTTTCTTCGACTGCAATGGCGTGGTGCATCATGAATTCTTGCCACAAGGAATACTACCTTGAAGTTATGCGCCGTTTGAGCGAAGCAATCCGTAAGAAACGCACAGAATTGTGGAAAAACTAATCATAGATTTTGCACCATGATAACGCACCAGCTCACACATCGATGCTGGTGCGTGAGTTTTGGCCAAAAACAAAACCATTATCATGCCTCAACCACCGTATTCACTGCACTCGGCCCCCGCTGACTTTTTCCTCTTCCCAAAACTGAAGACTCCGATGAAAGGAACCCGTTTTGCTACGATTGAGGAGATAAAAGAAAAATCGAAACAGGAGCTGTTGGCGATACCAAAAAGCGCGTTACAGAAGTGTTTCGAGGATTGGAAAAAACGCTGGCATAAGTGTATTATATCTGAGGGGGATTACTTTGAAGATAGGTATTGATGAATAAATAAATATTTTTTGAAAAAATTTAAAATAACGGTTATTTTTTGATCACGCTTTTGAAATATACAGTCATGTCACAGAACTTAATTCCAAACGAAAGTGGTTTTGATTCCGAAAATTGAGTTGAGTTTAAAACGAAAAAGGAACTTCTTTTTGGAATGCAACCACTTTAGTGAAATTGTTATTTTTTATGATTTTTTTTTATAAAAGAGAAGTAACACTCAGTCAATTAATATGCCTATATATAATTGCGTTACTTTCTTTGAAAAGGCGATAGCTATCACAACTCTGCAATTGCGCATCATGTTTGTTTTAGTGCAGCATTGCAGCGCCTCTGGTGGTGAGTAGGAGCATTATTTTTAAAGCTTGATTTTATAGCCTTTATTTTAATTATTTTACTATCTATTATCTCATTATTTTCTTAATTATCTCACTGATATTTAAATAAAATGTTAAAAATTTCAAAGTTGGTGTCAGCATCAAGAAAACTTTTGTCAAAAAATTACAAAAATTAAAAATATTTACACAGCACTGGAATATTATAGAAAATCAGATGCCTCCCTTGAATTTCTTCTTCGTAGCCTTTAAACTGCATTTTGATGTCTTTGTTCATTCAAAACAGCAGTTTTAAAAAATGTTGTTCACTTTTTATTAAAAATTTCTTTGCTAGTGTTCTGTTTGTTCGCTTTTGTTATACTTTTTATTATAGAAATCATGTTTTTTTTTTTTGGTTACAAAAAATATTTAAGTTAAAAGCCGAGATTTAAAAATTTTTTGGGAATAACCAAAATCGCTTGAAATCTAGAGAACACAAAGTAAAAACGATCGATTTGCAAATACGGAATAATACCAATACAAAATATTTAAGTATATTTAATAATTAGCAAGAGCAGAAATTGCAAACAAAATTTATAAAATTTTAAACTGACGAAGAAGCCATAGAAATTTTAATTACTGTATTCCCAATTAATAAGCATCTGAATTTAAAAACTTTTAATTTTTAAGGTTTTTTCTAACAAAGAAATTCTACATTATTATTTAATACCTTTGAAAATAAAATAAAGTTTGTCTTGATATGTATAGCAAAAAAAAAAGAAAAAACCTTGAAATTACTTTAAAAAAAAACACAAATTTTCTAGTTAAAAAATTGTCATCTGCAAAAAAATCAATGATCCTTGAAGAAAACTTACACAGAAACGACAAAAAAATCAACTAAAACAAACAGAAGTAACCAACACAAAGCTATAAATACATTACTATAAAATAAATTAGAAACATAATGTCCAATATATATACATTAGGGTGGCCCCATAATAAAGTTACGGATGTTCCCGACTAATATGAAAATTTGATTGGTTTTTTTGAATGGGTTTTCCCGTTTTTAGCTTATATAATTTACGTTATTTTAATACCCATTACATTAACGAATTAAGTTAACACGAGATTGTCAGATAGGGAAGAATTTAGGTTTAAAAAAAAATTAATAAAAATTTAAATAGATAGATAGAATTTAAAAAAACGGGAAAAACCATTTGGGTTAAATTGCATGATGATTATAAGCAAGAAATTTCAACTATTTATTTAAGTAAATTCTATGAAAAAATAAAAAAAAACTAAAATTTTGTCTGAAATTTTCAAAATGTTTGAATTTAATTTTTTTTTAATTTTTGATAACCCATTGAATGCGCCTCTCAAAGACCTTTCATATGATATCAAATTTACATATAGTTACTTTGGAAGAAATGTGAAAAAAGAAATCAAAAAACCTCTAAAAAGGACATTTTTATTCTTTGATCCAGCTCACCAAATATTGACCCCAGGACAAAAAAATTGAGAAACGTAGTCTTAAAATGAAGCAAATTTTCATATTAGTCGCGAACATCGATACCTTATTATTTCTTAAATATGAAAAAAACTTGAAGTAAAGAGACACAAAAGTGTTCTTACCAAACTAGAATGGTTTTTTAAATCCCGGGATATCATTTGTTTCATATTAAAACAAATTGGTTTATAAATAATAACAACTAATTTCAAAAAGTTACTTATGTTAAATATAAATATGCCTGAAAACAAAAATTTTAAATTGATTAAAGGTTTATAAACCATTAATAAATAAAAAAGCTGACAATGTTTTTCGTCAACTTCATATAT